>OY720629.1:21814594-24314594 GCA_963170105.1 Cantharis lateralis
CTCAAGACCTATTCAACATTATTATAAATATTACCAAAGCAACGCAAAACAACGGTCATGATTAATAAAAATACTGCGCAGTAGTCGTAATGTCAATCCAACAACAATAGTCGCTTACGTGATAGTTTGACTACATTCACATTTTTTTATTCATTATTTTAGTATTTATTAAGGGCGCGATTTTACGGGACTTTTCAAAACGTCAGTTACACAGCAAAATTGGCTAAAGATATTACGACGATTTTTTTTTTAATGGAAAGACGATAATGTTTTGAACAACATGATATAATTTTTAAGATGATTTGATAACAAATATATATTTTTTATTGAGTTAATAAGCCTTTTACATTAAAACCACACAATTAATTTGAATTTCAAATATATCATGTAGTAGCTAAACTAGTCATCTTATATTATATGCATTAAAAATTTAAAAATAATTAGGATGGTGAGTGTTGTAAATGACGTTCTGTTTCAAGATAACTTCAATAATTTTAAAACTCGCGCCTTAGCAGTGCGTCGCTACACTTTACGGCAGCCAATGAAACCGAATCGTTCCGTACCGAATAGTGCCGATAAACGCCGATTGCTATTAAATTCAGAATATGTATAGTTACGCCATCTACTCAGATAATTTCTCGTCCAAATGAAAAATCGTGATCTTAAACAACTGTTTATCTAATAATAAAACCATGTTTGCCGAAACGATTGTTTTGGCAAGTGCTAAAAATATTAATGACTTCAAAAATGACGGACATCCGACACGTGCCTTCAATTCATATAGAACACCCTGTATAAACATTTACTGATTTGTTTCATGCTGCCAGCCGTAAATTGGCGGGCTAAAAGGCGAACCTCGGATTGGTCGGTAATGCCTTACGCGATCCCAATCTTCACAAATAATTTAAAAATCAAAGTAGAAATTTATAGATAAGAAACTCGTGCACATGCGCAGTATTTTATACTTTATTTTAGGGAATTTATTTATATGACGTAGGAAAATTGTTCATTAGCGAAATCAACGTGTATATATTTATCACGCGTGTTTAAAATTTGCCTAATCAATAGTGAGAACAGGCACCGGTTGTAGTGTATTAAATACGATTCGTTCATAGAACTAGTTGATGTGGTTGTATGGAATACTATTGTCAAATAATTATAAATAAAAATAATCAGTGATTGTAAAATTATTAGTATTATTATATAATCGTATAATCAATGGCAGAAGCCGCTGTGGAGGACCAACCACAACAGAAATTTTACTGTCATAGTTGTAATGTAAGGTTTGAGAATGCATCTGCTGTGAGTTTTTTTTATTTTTATATTTTGCCGAACGTGATTATAGCGTAAAATTTTTAGAATTATACTTGCCCCCATTGTGCTAAAGGTTTTATAGAAGAATTGGAAGTTAGTATTGAACCGCCAGTTGAACCGATTGAAGTGTCAGATGATGACGACGATGAGCCGTACAATGTAAATTTGATTAGTACTACATTTACTTCTACGGCCTACCTATTATGTATTTGTTATAGATGTTACGATATGGAGTTGATTTCACTGAGTTATTTTTACAACCAGGTCCACCTGAATCGAGAAGAACAGGACGACAGAGACTTCCAACAGATAGCTCAAGAAGAAGAAGATATTCTTTACAATCCCGACATGGTAATGTTAGACCAAGGTATGATATTTTGTTTACTATTATGTTTTCATTTTACATTGTTACTTATTTTTGTTAAATTATATAACGAACATTAACTTAAGCCTGCCGTACATTAGGTATTGTATCGATAAAATTTGCCAAAGTATAAAGTCATTAATATTGTAGTTTTGATCAATCGCAGCAGACCATTATATTTCAATTTAGTTGAATTTGCATTGATTAACAGAAAATCCAAAAACAGTATTGTCCCAAAACTAAATCTTGATACAAGTCATTATTATATATATTATATTAACGCCCATTGTTTTCAAAATATACAGAATTCTTCAATAATGAGATAATTGGACAAGGCAAATAAAACTAGTTTTTTTTATCTTATCGATATTTCGCTGTATCGTACAGCTTCTTCAGGACTCGATATCAACTATTTTGCAAGAAATGTGCATGAGTCTACAATCAAGGACCATCCAGTGCGTCAATCAAACAAACTATTTTTTCGTCAATAACAAATTAAAATTAAAAATGTAAAGCTTATTAAATTCGTTTTACTAGGATTATAGTTTAGTGGTTCAGATTATATATTTTTATATTAGGTGTTTTACAGTTGTGTGTTTTACATTTCTAATTTTAATTTGTCATTGACGAAAAAATAGTTTGTTTGATTGGCAGACTGGATGGTCCTTGATTGTAAACCCATGCACATTTTTTGCAAAATAGTTGATATCGAGTCCCGAAGAAGCCTTGAGATACGGTAAAACGTCGATTTATTTGCCTTGTTCAATTTAGTCCATTATTGAAGAGTTCTGTATATTAAAATTATTTTTTCTATAATCTTTGATGTGAAGCAAATAGTTTTTTATATAATTACAACGAAATCACAGAGATAATTTTTTATTGGTTTTTGGTTTTAGGCGTTTCCTATGATTTTAAATAAAATGATTACATACTTATTGTGCAAATAAATATATAATATTTATCTAATAAATGCATATCATTGTATATGAGGTAGTTTGCTCTAGTGGTGAAGGTTCTATACTGTGAAGCTAAGGGTGTTGGGGGCAGATTCAGATTTCATGTTGAGCTGTAGGTTCTAAGAGTTTATTTTAAGGATCCATAACGATGTGAAAAGTTGGCACATATGGGTTTATATTTTCTCTTTAGATATACCTGCTAGAAATTAAAACTGGTACCCTCTAGCTCAGTTTTAGTTGAGGCGGTAGTAAAAAATAAACCGTGGTTAAGTTTAATTAGAACTGCTTGCATTGTCTTTATTTTGGCATTGATTAGTAAAAAAGTATTACATCAATATAAAAATATTGATTTTATGTGGCGGTTAATTTGTTAAATATAATAATAATTCTTTATTTAGTTTTTAGAAACTCATTGGTCTAGTAGTTAGTGCGATCAACTGTCAAAGATAAGGTTTCCGACTTTAATCTGGGGAGAGACTAATGACTAATACCTATAGTCGATGCTTGGCTGGAGCAGAACTTGAGCACGACTTAAGTACAAAATTGTTTATTTGGATTGGTTGACTTCGTGCTTGAGTCAGACTCAAGTCTGAGATCGAGCAAAACATCGACTATAAGTATGGTCATAACTGTCTTATGTATTAAATACGAAATAATTAATCTGTTTAAAATACTAATAGTGGCTTCGGAATACCACGGAGTTACTGTTTGTACAAAAATAGACACAATGACTAAAATAAAAAGAATATAAATTTAATAAAATATTAATAAATAAAGACAAAATTTAATAAAATAAAAACAAAAAAGTAAATTCAAAATAACTACATTTGTAAGTTGAAGCTATTTATTACCCTTTTCTACTCTGTACCAAAATCTTCCATTTTTATTTATTTTGCTGTAATGACGAATAATTCTTTGCTATTGCGGGTTGGTTATCACTTGGTAACCAGAATAATAACTCCAACTTTTTATATTTGCTTACTTATTTGCAATTAAATACGAATTTGTAAAGGTATTATACTTTGACCTAACAAATTATTTTATGTTTTTTGAAATAAGTTTACATACTTCAACTTAGCTTTATTAAGTGTTATTTGCCTGCCATCAGTTCACCAAAAGCTCATTATTTTTTTGCAAAGTTTAAATTATATTCAGAAAGGTTGGGAAACGTACCATTAGAGTATTCCTTCTAATTTTGTGAAAAACTAAAATAGCTTTAAAGAAAATTATACAAAAACGAATCTAAATTGAAAATCATACATTTTAACTACAGTATTATCTTACAATAATTCTAAATCTAATCACTTGACATTTTTAAACTAATAAAACGATTTATAATGCTAAAAAGATTCTATGAATGTAAATTGGTATACAAAATGCGAGTTCAGTAATTCTTCAATTAGTCAACATCAGTTATCTTTATTTATATTATTTAAATTCATGGCGTTTTCCGTATATTTATAGACATCACTAATCGTGTACTCAAGTACCTACTGCATTATTTTCAATCTGGTAACAATTTTATAAGAACCTTTATATAACAAAAATAATTTCTTAATCAACAGCTGAGGAATGATAATGCGTTTTAATTAACACAAGGTGTTCAACTGGATTTCATTTTTTGTCATGCTGTTTTAAGGATCATAAAAAGGTAACACCCCAGGCCAATATCCACATTTAAGATTATGAGTTACAGTTGTAGTACTATTATCACATTCTTGTACTTTGCTATCATCTATTTATTTATTTATAAAAACCTCTACATTTTGTCAAGTAAAGATAGGGTCCAATAATACCTTTGAATTATTTATTTTAAATTAATATCTTGAAGTGTATTTTATGAAGATATAAATTGTTATAAAGTAATTTTATAAAAATGTTTGAACATTCGTTCACTGCGGAGCATGTGGTGTCCGTAGCGTTCGTTATAAATGTAATGCTTGCCTCCTATCCTTTTATTAATTCTAATTTTTACTACTTGACTTCTTCGAACGCAAATTAACATTCGAATAAAAATAAAATAACCAAATTTCTTTTTACAAAACATTTTTAAAAACGATTGTACAAATAAAATTTAAAAACTATTACACCCCCCTTCTATAATAGAAAACTCACGACAATATCATTCATAAAATTTCCCTTGCAAATATTTTGTTTTCTTTTAAATCGATTGCAGTTTTCTTCTTAGTGTACATTCACACTGTACATAAACATAAACGTCAGGAATATAAATACAAATAGAAGCTTAATCAAGAATTGAATAACGCTGAAGCCATTTTGACTTTCTTAAGTTGACTTAAGATTACAATATTATTCGTTGCTTTATTAAGCTGTTATTTGCATTTATATTCCTTATGTTTATGCTTACATACATTGTGAACAAGCACTTCGTCATCAATTTGCATCAGTTGTTAAACTATTATGAACTTATTTATTTTAGTAAAATCAAAATTCATATACTTTTTACTTTCCCGATATGTGTACGTATGTATAAGGGAAAGTATTGTGATCCATTCAAAAATGGAAATTTTGGTATTAAAATGTTTTTTATGCTCAATACGATTGTGATGAATTTTAGTAACATGTTCGTCTGTATGTCAGTATGTGGTCGTTGGGGTACGAATAGAAACAGTATCAATCACACAGGTTGAACCGCGCAATCAAATGTCGTGAAATTCGGTATAAACGTGTAGCATGGTTAAACTTGGATGCCAGCTGAAAATACGTTGAAAATTGTGTAAATGATTTACCGATTTTTACTTTATTTCACTCACTTCTCGCTTAGATTTTCGTGGCAACCAAAAGGTTTTACTAAAAACAGAACTCTGAGCTAAATAAAACCGAAAGCGATCTCACGATACAATAGGTAGCATGCGTAAACATAATATTATAGAAATAAAATTTCGAACTTTTCACACAAAATGGAATACAGAAAACTGATAGGTCTTCCTTATCCATGGAACTACAGGCTTAAGAACTGAATAAGGGGGAATTTTCCAGTTAAAGTCCGTGCACAAGTGAACAGAATTTACTTTGTCCACGATAGGAATAAAGGAAATTTATAGAAAATTGCGTGAAATTAATTTTTGTGTTTGTTTAATTTTTTCAGGACAAAAACCCGCTGTACAAGCAAAGCAAAACCCTAGGAAGAAAACTCGGGAAATGCTTTTATTTGTTCGTTTAGTTTTTCCTGGACAAAGGTTTTTTTTTTGTACAGGGCGCTCAAATTTGTTAAGAAGGTATTGAAACTAGAGTAAAATTGCAATCATTAAATCAAAGGTTGGCAAAATGTTAAGTCTTGGAAGTATCTTATCTGGGACTCAAATAAAGAAGATTTAAAAAATGTTAAAAATTCATAATACTGTCGTTTCTTCTAGTAAATCTCCTGCTTATAATTTTTTGTTAAAATGTTTGAGTAAAGTTTTAACCAACATAATAGATTTTAGGACATTCAACATCAGAATGGTGAATTTTGATGTATTTGACTTTTGGGGCATTTCATGTGAAATAGGAGATAGATGACCAGTCTGACTTACGCAACTCCAACTACCACGCTCAGTGCGACACCTATATGTATCGTACTTCAATTCAATTATCTCCTACACTAATGCAGATCCCATTTTGAAATTTTTAGGGTATTATTTTCATGTTTTAAGCTATATTTTGAAAAAACGTGTGTTTTTTAAATGGTCGAAGTTATGAAAATTCTGATTTGAAATATTTACTTCCGGTTTTGTACAATAAAAACAACATCAACTTCGAATCTGATTTCATAATTATAAAAGAACTGTAAATTTTCTATTTATATCACCACGTTCAATATTTTACGGTCAATTTGTTTAATTCTTAAAATGACTTCCGAAAAGTCCTTATTTTAATTACGTCTTCTCTTTAAAAGCCCATAACTTGGCAAATAAACTTCATGCAAAAAAAACTTTGTGTCCACATTCATATCTTCTAGAAGTTCAATTAAGCCAAATATTAACGAATTTCAAAATCTCAAATTTTTTTTCGTTGTCCGCTTCACATGAAATGTTCCTTTTCTTGTGGGAGGGTGGGTGCATGTGTGTGTATAAGGTATTGACAATTTATAATTTTACTTTTTGATTTCATACTGATGATTAGATTGTTGTCAATTCCTGGAACGTTTCTCTTTAAAATTAAGACTTTGAGATAAAGACTAGCTATATTTTATTTATTGTTATATCCGCTCCAAAATTGAGTTGTAATATTAGAAAAATGAATTAATTTCAATTTATATTATATTATACCAAATTTCGTTTCAATTGGATAAACCATTGTGGATTTATAGTAGGAGAAGCTACATACATACATACACAATATTTTATTCTGGAAATTGTCTAAATCATCTTTAGAGTAACTCACATTGCATTATATCAATGATAATAATATTATGCATTTTCTCGATTCTGGTGCCTCCCTTCCCGAAATTAAATATTCTGATATTCTACATAATTCTACAGGTATATACATATTTATTGTGATTCCACCCATACAAGCAACCTGTATAATATCAGTGGTCACTTTTTTACTATTTTCCGTTCATTTATAGGTCGAATTTGAGATGAACGCGAAGCTTAAGATGGAAACAAAAATAAATAAACAGATATGATGTCGAATTTTATGTCAGATATAAAAGAGAGCATGGAAAATAACAAAGGAAATATGCGATTCAAAGTCGGAAATGTTAAATGTAAAGAAAAAATCAGAATCAAATCAGAGATCGTGACAATTATAAGTAATAAGCGAAGAACTATAGAACAGAAAAAAATAAGATCAAGAATAACCCAAGAATTAGCGGTATGCAGCTGTAGAAAAATAACTCAGGAAATCTGAAAATTGTAATAAGAAATATGATTAGAGAGAAAATGGAGGTTGTTGTTGAAATTTGTAGAGCTTATAAGATAAGTTAAAAGCGTTTTATAGTGACATAAAAAATGGGATAAGATGGAGATTTTGATGAACAAATTTCAAGTTTTTTGGATTCAAGGAAATCAAAAAAAGAGCGAGAGTTGAGAAGAAAAATGAAAACAGATTAATGGTAAGTCATTTAAAACTAATAATGCCGGGAAAAATGATAATGTGTAGAATTGCAAACAATTGCACTGGCCTCAGAGTCAAAAAACTGATGAAAGGTGAATCAAGGAATAAACTGAGAAGAGAACGGAAAAATTAGTTTTGGCAAACGAAATTTATATGAACTAAATGAAAATGACACAAAGATTATGGGAAGGGAGGAAACAAGAACTGGGAGAGCAAGGAGGAAAAGAAAGGGGTAGAGGAATGGTGAGAGTGGATACATGGAATTTGAGAACGATGCTGAGGTGATGGAGGTGACGGGTGAATTGGAAAGATGTACGATTGATAAAGCGACAGTAAAAGAAACTAGAAGGGGCCAAGAGGGTGAAGTTATGTACTTCAGAAAGGAGAAACATGGAAGAAATAAACTGGGCTTTTCTGAAACAAAGAAATTGAAAAACAACATAGAACAATGCAAACTAATTAATAGAAGATACTCCAACAGAGGATTGAGAGAATACCAAAATTCGACACTCTTATGAATTAGAGCGCGGATTAAAAAGCACTTATTTTTAGAAAATATGCTCTTATAATAAGCACTAAAAATTTAAAAAAATCTAAATAAAAGCTTGCATAAGCAGTCAAAGAAAGTGAATAAAGTAATGTTAATTTTTATTTAAAAAAAAAAAAATTAATTAATGTGGTAGTTAGATACATAAAAGAAAAATCAAAAACATTTAAATTGTATTCATAATCTTTAGTAAATGTATTCTTAACCCTGCGTGTGAACTATGGGTCTTTTAAGGAACAGTGTAAATGGATCATACGTGTTAGCGAAAAACATGACTCACACGGAGGGTTAATACAACGATTGCATACACAAAATAAGATTAGTCAGAAGTATGGGTATTACAAGAAAGACAGTATATAATCATACTTTTTTCTAAATTTTCTAAAATAACAGATTGCCTGTTTTTTTCCGTTCATCTGATATGATTTTATCTCTTATGATATTTCTTTCTCTAAATAAGGGTCAATAAAATAATAAATCCAGTCGGGTATCCATTTTTATTAAGAATTGTTGTTATCCATTCATAGTTTTTTTAATAAGTAAATCTGGACTACTTATTTTATCTATTTTGTGTTTCATCATCTTAACAATTGCTCTCTTCTGACTTATATGGTGTGCCGAATTGAAGTTCAAGAGTCTGTCTGAAGAAATCTCCTTCCTTTACCAATTAAGCATAATATTGTTGTCATTACTTCTGGTAAGACGTAAATCAAGGAAAGGAATTGAGCCATTAATCTCTTTTTCCATAGTGAATGTAATCTCATCATTATTATCATTGAGGATGTTTAATAATGTAGTTTCATTATCTTCTGGGACTGCTGTAATAATGTCATCAACGTATAATAATAGAAATGGAATTTCAAAAGGAACATGTTCTAAACAAAAATCTAGGAGGTCATTCATCATTCATGACTATTTCAGCTAATCCAGGTGAAGATGGGCTACCCATCGCACATCCCGAGACCTGACGATAATATAATATATCACGGAACCTGAAAAAGTTCTGCTCAAACAAAAGTTTTATAGACGAGACAAACAGCTCTTCAGTCATACGAGTATTGTCAGTAATATCCTTCCAATGTTTTCTCACTGATTTAACTACGGACTTCTTTTTAACATTTGTAAACAGAGACGTGACATCATATGATACTAATTTATAATTATCAGGGAGCTTATAATTTCTGAGTTTATCAACACACCCCGGGTGCCCACCATTAATTTTTCTTAATTCTTGAGTTTGCAAATGAACCCACTACAGCTTTCATGAAAAAAGATAGAAGTAGGGTATCACAGCATTGCACAGGTAGTGCGCGGCCAATTCGGCGACCGGTAAATGTTCAAAATTCAATTAAACTTTAAGTCAAATGTTCAAAATTTAATTTACCTTAAAAATTATTGTAATTATTTATTTATTAACCCCTGTTACCTCAATGAAATAATTATCAATGATATTAATTCCTGAGTCGAAACATCTAGTGGATACCCAGGTACCCGAATGTGTCTGCTAAGCACATTATACTTTAACGTCATTAACGAGGTGGGCACCCGGGTGTGTACATAAGGGTTAAAAATATTTAGTTTTTAATAATTCAGTTCTAAATTTTATTCATTTAAAGAGTTTTGGTCAGTTAAACTATTTCTTTACTCATTTTAAAAAACTTTTCTTGATAGCTATCAAATCTAGATAGCTTTTGTGCTACTTTTTAGAATAAAAACTTAATTTTCTCAGAAACTAAAAACAGGACTTTTTGAAATTTGGTACACTTATTTGTAAGACTCGCATAAATATTTTGGCAAATTGTTGTAATGATGACCTTTCTGATTGTCGAAGTAATGACAAACCCGTCCCGTGCATTTACCGCAATGTAAAAACGTAACTTTGACATTTTATATACACAAATAATATACTGTAAAAATTTCAAAAACTTCTGATATACTTCGATTTCCTTCTTAACAACCTTAAAACAAACATTGCATTATTTGTTCGCTACAAATTAATTTTATAATTTGCCCCCTAAAGTTGCTGGAGGCGGACTAAGCTCCCACGATCGCCACAGGCGAGAAAATTTGAGTTTTCAAGGTCAACAGTGTTTTAACATTAGAAATCTTTGAAGGTACAAAATTCCTATGAAATTTTTACCAAATAAATGCTTTCAATGACTACGACAAAGGAATTAAGTAAGCCTTAACTCATAATTTTAATAATAATTTCACGTAAATCAGTCCCCTTTCCTTGCAGGGCTCAGAGCGGTGGAAAATTTATTTTCGAAATTCAAACTTTTTACTTAAAAAAATTCCTCCCCCTAGCTACGGGCCTGAAGGGTGTAAATTTTAAATAATCTGATTTTTTTCGTTAATAAATATAAAAATAAACAATTAATATTATTAACTCGTGAAAATATATATAAAATTAAATTAAAATAATTTATTAAATAAATTAAAATAATTTTAATTTAATTTTATATATAAAAATAAACTTCAAACTACTACTTACATAATTTTTTACCTAAATAACATTACCTCCTGCATTTGTAACAAGACATACATAATTCGGTCGAATCGATCGTAGCATGACCGTTCCCATAATTTATCAATGTGCAACCGTTACCGGCTTAAATTCAGCTACAGATTTTAGCTTATCTTTTTATACTTATACCTAAGACTTATACATAGATAAAATATTGCATAGTATCTAAATATATTATTATAATGAATCATTTTCAGAACTTTGGCAAGACTTACTGCTTCAAATGTGAGACATGGAACGCCTTTCGAAAATTTGCTTCAAGAAATTATTTTCAATTTGGGAGTTGGTCCTGACTGGGTTACCAGCGGCAACATGCAATTCTTTTTAGGAAATCCTGGAGATTATGCTTGGGGACGTGAAGGATTAGACGCAATTGTGACACAATTGTTAAACCAAATGGACGGAACAGGTTACCGTAAATTTTTATTGTATTAAATGTACTTCAATATCTTTGGAGACTTGAAAGTTATGGAGCATTATTCATTAAGGAAACAAGATCTCTTTTTATTTATACAACAATTTTTTAATAAGAACAATACTGTTTATTCTACTTAGGTCTGGCTCTGCCAGGCAAAAACAAATGGACTTCTGCTTTTAAATTAATTGCTGTGGCAAAACTTATTAAATTAATCCAGGTTTAGCTTAAACTGATTTTGTTTTTGCCTGGTGAAACCGGTTCTAAATCATGATTTGCAACACTAACTTACAGACCATAATATACAGTCTGCTTAAATGTTTCAGATAACCTTTTGTATAACAATAGTTAATAGTCTTGTATATATCATAATTCATAACCATACAAATTTGGGTTATACCTCCAGATCCCCTGGACCAATACGAAACATTTGATTACGACGAAATATTCAATTAACTCAATCAAAATATTCAATTCAATCAACTCATTTCTTTATTTTTTAGAACACGTTGTTTTGACAGCTAATAGTGCAGGCGCTGAGAAACATTCCGTATGAAAAACCCGTTGACCGCATTCTGATTGATGATTTAGGTTAAGAAAGGCTTAAAAAATGATATCGTGGAGGTTGCCGGACGGAATTAGTGCAAAAATTTTTTTTATCAGCTCTTGATCTGGAGTTTTCGATTTCTTCGCTGTTCCGTGCAACCTACACGATATCATTTTTTAAGCCTTTCTTAACTAAATCATCAATCAGAACGCTGTCAACGGGTTTTTCATATGGAATGTTTCTCAGCGCTCAGTCTATTATGCAAAAATATCGTTGTGATTTTGTCATCTAAAAGGGTGTTTGCATTATAAGATTTTCTTTATGTTTGAGCTTATATGTACGAATTTTATAAAGATTACGAGATTACTAATAATAACAAAAAACATAAGCATATCTGGATTTGCGTTTACATTGTATGAGAAAGTCGCTAAGGGTTTATTTGACAGGTATTGTCAAAACCAAGTTGGAAGTTGTTTAGTAAGCAAATGATGGAAAAACATATCTAGCAGGCTCAATAAAGAAAATACCAATACCATTTCAATAAATCAAGGTGAATGGTGACAAAACACATGTCTCACTGGGTTGGAGAAAAACCACAGAAAATCTACTAATGAAGTCATTGAAGTACGGCAACAATTTACTGATTACTTCAATGGAATTGGTTTCGTTCCATGGCAATGGGAAGCTATAAAAAAATTAAATTTTTAAAATTTATTGCAACTAGTACATAATAATATTATGTAAATTTAAAAAAAATTGTTATAAAAGTTATAAATCTTCAAAGTTAATAATTCGTGCTTTTTTATCGGCTATAATGAAGAAATATCGCAAATATAACACATTAATGTCAATAATATAACGTTAAAATGTCATAACATGTCAGTATTTCATCAAAAATCTTACGAAAGAAAATACTATGTTTTTGCTAAAGAGTCTGCTCTTAAGGAAAATCATAAGGTGTAAACAGCGAAATATTGTCTTACGTAAAATCTTTAGCAAAATCTTATAATGTAAACACCCTTTTAGGATCTTTAACGTCCGAATTCATAAACAAGTATTAACTTCTAGGTAAGGCGTTTCACATTGAATTTATTTTTGTTGCAACTCTGTTGATAAAGGTCAATTTAACAAGCTGAGTATTAAGTATCAGTAAGACTTTGTCTATGAATATTGGTGTTAAACGGTTATACAACTTTGTTTATTTTAATATCGACATATTTGTTTGTTTGTTTATTGGTGCTTTCATGTACAGTGCCTCACAAAATTATTCATCTACTCTACATCTATTTTAGAGCGAAACCTTTTAGACATTTTTTGTTGCAAATTTCATTGCCCTAACTTTTGTTTAAATACATTTTTTTATATGGTCGGACCGTTTCCGAGATACAGTGACTTAAAAAACTCTGTAAAAGTTTCAGAAAAATTAACATTACTTTTATGGGAGTTTTAATAAAATTTTCACAGAGACTTTTTTAAGTCGCTGTATCTCGGAAATGGCCGGACCAAATAAAAAATTCATATAAACAAAATTGATGGGAATGAAATTTGCAACAAAAATTGTCAGATAAATATTCTGCCGTGCTAAAATCAAAGGCGGTATCTACTGGTTGCATTTACCGCATTTCTACTTAGGAAAGGCTGCTTTTTGGAAAAGATACGATTTTAATCAAGGTCTTTTTTAATAAACTCAGTGTAAATACAGCCTTTTCATGTAGTAAATAGATAATGTGCTGGCATATAGTATGCTAGCGTACTAAAACTGCAAGAAAAAATAAATTCGATTTTTTGCAGATACCGTCTTTGATTTTAGCACTGCAGTAATTGAATCGCTAAGTGCAAAAAGGGAAGTATAGACATTTTTACCAAAATTGAGTTATACATGTTTTCGTATAGTTTTGAGGTATCCTGATTGTTTGGTGTAAATATAAAAATTGTGTCAGCAAAATTTAAACAATTTTACTGATTATCACAAGAAAATTCAACATATTCGAGATGCTACGAAGTGTAGTTGAAGAATATCAAATTTTTATTCTGATATATTAGATTGGCCAAAAATACAAGAAGATCAATCAGATCAGGATGTTATTTAAACAATTTATTATTTCAGAATAAAATTTTATTTTGTGTGAATTTTGTAATCTTTTTTAACAATAAATTATGATTTAGTGCAAAAAGGAAAGTACTTCACAATATAAAAAAGGGGTTTGTTAAAAAACTATTTTTGTGGAGGCGAATTTTTGGGTGGTTTCTTATCAAGAATTTATGTTTCTATAGGATTGTAAAAAAAATATAAAATTTGAAGATCAATTACACAAAGCAGACAGAGTAAATCGATTATCTCGAAATGTCGATTTTGTAGTACTTCCCTTTTTGCACTTAGCTATTCATGCTCTAAGAGTGATTTTTATATGACAAAAAAGGTCTTAAAAAGATACATTTTACATTGCTTAACATAGGGTGGATGAATAATTATGAAAGCCACTGTATACAAATATATTTACATAAGTCAAATCAGATTTGAATTAAAAATAATTACAATAATTGTTTCACCACCTTCCTGAACCTAGCTGGAGCCAGTTTTTTTACTTTTTCTGGCAGTATGTTGTAGAATTTAGCTGCGTGAAACTCTGTGGCCTCTCTGGAGCGATCAAGTCAATGGAACTCGAGTACAATTTTATTTTTACTCCTAGTATTGTACTGATGTGAAAATGTTTTGTACAAGGACTCGTTGTGTTTAAGGTAGTTCGATGCGTGAAAAATGTAGAAACTAGGTTGTCATGGTATTCAGTTCGATGAATTTCTCTTTACATTCGTCTCTGGAACTCAGACCAGAGATGACTCTTATCACTGTTCTTTGCAAACTAAAGAGCTTTTGGCTATGGGCCGAATGTCCCCAGACTAATATTCCATACGATATAATGCTCTGAATTAAGCCCAAGTAGGCAATTATAAGGACTTTTGTTGTAACAATATTTTTAAGCTGTCTTATTGCATATATATTTTTCTATAGGTTTTTACATAAATTTGCAATATTATGTTCCCAGGTCAATTTAGTGTCTAATATGATACCGAGAAATTTTACTGACTCATTTCTACGGGGAATACTTTTAAGTGAAAAAACTAATCTTTGTTGCTTTTCTATATTGATACAAAGCCTGTTTGCATTGAATCACTCTTGTAGTTCGTCACATCTCTTGGCTGCTATCGTATTAAGAGTGTCTAGACTATTGCCTCTCTCAAAACTTGTCGTGTCGTCCACAAATATGACAAAATTAGTATACTCTGTCGTGAGTCATAACATATTGTATCCTGTCTTTCAAGTATGATTTTAGAAGCAATATAGCATCTTCTTGAAAGCCGTGTCTTTACCTCTTAATGAATATTGTTCCTCATAAGTTTTTTTTTTAATTTATTCAACTAATGCTTAATTTCTTCACTTCAAGATATTTAAAAAAATAATATCTGTTAGATAAATTAACCAAGTAACCAAGCACAAAGCAAAAATCTGATTGTTACTTGGTTAATTTAATAGATTTATGTAGAAGTGAAGAAATTGAGCATTAAAACCAGTTTTTCAATCTTTGGTTATCCTTAAATGAATAAGTGGAGATTGAAAAACTGGGTCTTAATATGTTTGGTTTCATTAAATTTTTTTTTATTAAATTTAGGTCCACCACCAGTGTCGAAAGAAATAATTGATGCTTTACCAGTTGTTGAAGTAACAAATGAGCAAATTGCAGCCAAACTACAGTGCTCTGTATGTTGGGAAGATTTTGTGGCAAAAGAAAACGTACGACAATTGCCATGCCAACACATATACCATGAACCTTGTATAAGACCTTGGTTAGAATTACACGGAACTTGTCCTATTTGTAGACAGCATCTTTCTATGGACGGAAACAGTGATGGAAATCAAGCATCGGGTGTTTCGAATACTGGAAGTAGGCACACAACTTTTAAAATGCAACATAATCATATTAATGTGCTTTAATTCATTTTAGGAAATCCATTTGAAGCTTTGGATAGTTTAATTTGGGGTAACGCAAATAGATCAAATAGTCCTTCTAGTTCCACTGCCACTCGTGGTTCGGACAGTCCTACATCTAGTAATTCAAGTTCAAGTAATAGAGATTCCAGAATGTAGTTTTTTTAATATTATAGTTATATTTAATGTTAAAAATTCTACTACAATTTTTTTTTGCTGTTAATTTGCTTCTCATATATTAACTATATCATAATTTATAGAAGCTGGATTACCATTGCACTATTATTTTCAAAAATGTAGTTTAATTACACAAAATTTGTAAATGATTTTTTAAACAACACATTAATTAACACTGCTGAAGTTTATGACAAATTATTTTACATATTTTGTGTAACGACAAGAAGGCTAAAATTTGATTTAATAAACATTTAAAAAGCCGTTGTGTCTTGACTTATGACAATGTTAATTTTTTCTTAAACAAACGAGGGATTCTATCATATAATTATAAATTATAATATCAAATGCATGGATTCGGTTTCAAACCAAGTCCAAAATCCAACTAACAATAGTTGAAATTTATAAATTTTAATAATTGAGAAAATCTTACAGGAAAATTTCTAAAGCTAGCATTTATATATTCTTAAATTACTTTGTTTATAAGAATATATTAGTTGTTGTTTATTTGTAGAAAATGCGTTTTAATTGTTTTGTTTCTTATTTTAATGTTAATTTATAAAAAAAATACCTTTGCTAACATTAATTTCTTCCATCAATTTTTTTAAGATTCATTCTGTTACTGTCCTTTCGAATAATTGTAATAAAAGGTTTTTTTTGTTAATTGATTTGTTTTTAGATTTAATTAACCAACTTAATTTATTATTACTGTACCAAATTTGAAGATTGTGCATATTAAAAAGAATTATTTCTATCGTTTCAGTAAATATTTTCTTAACTGTTTTCAACAGAAATAAATAATTCAGCCAAGAGTGCAATCCTTGCCGTCAATTTTTAACAAAATAAATTAAGAAACGCTTGCTAATAATTACCTTCATGATTTTATATTCACTTATATTTATAATTTATCAAAGAATTTTAAATCAAAGTCTAAATTAAGCATGCCTGTCGATACAAATAGTAATAGTAGTCATTATTGTGAAGCCTGTTAGAACTGACATAAGTTGCAATAAACCAGATCTTCTTCGATGATGTTGTTTATGCCACCTTGCTCGTTCTCGAGGCAGTACTTCACTCAATGTAACATATAATAAAGTACCAGCAGCTAAACCCTAGAATCGATTTGAACACAGTAAATTATTACGCATAAAAAATAAATAAAATACTAACGTTAACAATAGGAAGTACAACACCATATATTTTTTCCGGAACTTTAATTATTACCATACCCATACCAATTCCTATCACAGATCCTAGCGAAAATATGGCAATGCACAATAAATTGCAACATAGCGTATTTTTTTGAGATGATGCTAATTCAGCACCCAAACAAAATCCAACAACTAATTTATGAGAAGCTACTGCACCTAACAGTAATAATACCTAAACGAAAAATTTTCTATAAATATTTTTTGGCCTACAATGTAATTACTAGCGAAAATTAATTTTCAAGGCTTACTTGCAAAGGCGCTTCTTGTAATCCAATAGCCAATCCTTCTAATATTGAATGTATGCATAAAGCCAATAGTAAACCCAAATTTGCAATAGGCACAGCATTACAAGGCTCCTTTTCTCCAACATGACATAGCTGTGATGGTGGTACATCGTCGCTACAAGCACCTGCTTCGTAAAAATAATTAGGATTTAATGGCGGTTGTCTTAAGCTATTTCTTCTACTATAATAGGTTTCGTTTTCAGCAGTTCCATAAGATGGTTTATTCGGATGAGAGTGTTGTCTCTGTATTTCGTAGGGATGCAATCTTGTGTGTTCAGTAGTCCCATGATCGTGCAAATCTCCATAAAAAAAATGAACAATTTCGTCGATAATATAAACTAAAAAAAATCCTGCACAAAGTATAATTTCTGCATATTGTTTATGCTCCGTCATAGAAATCCTAATTTCGGGCAGCATATGAACCAATGAAGTTGACATTAAGACGCCTGCTCCAAAACACAGCAACAATGATAAAAGTAAAGGCCACTGATGCCTAGAATTCAGAGAAAAGCAAGACGGTAAAACACCAACAAACATGCTGCTGAATCCTAAGGCCACCATGGCAATAACTTTCGCCGCAAATAACTCCATTATTATTTACTACTCCAAACAAATTTGTTTAACAACAATTCAATATTTTTACATTTGTAAGTAATTAATTTACATTTTTGTTAAAAACTTAATATCACAACCCAAACTAAAAAATTAATAATCTTTCAATATTCTTAATAGACTCGTGAAAATTTCATTTAAATTGTGATAAGAACTTATCTTTATCTTCGATGACCTTATAAATGACACTTATCAAGCACTCAATTTAAGAAACAAAAATAGAAACAATAAATTATTTCTCAAAAATTTCAAATGATAATTCAATCCACTCATTTTTTTCATGATAATCAAATTTAAAAAGGGAGAATTTCAGCAACCACTCAACTTGTATGCAAATTCATTTAGAAAGAAAATATTATTCTCAATTTATTATTTATATTATGTATTTTGATTAGATTTAATTTTCCATTCCAACTTTAATTTTCATTTCTATGTGCACCATATATTTTATCAAAATTTCTCACTTTCACTTAAATAACTGATCTTTATTTTTAATCAACTGCAGTTATTAAAAATTAATTTTATACTATTTTTGTTTCTCATAATGCAGCTCATTCCAGTTACTTCAGGTCCAACTATTTTTTTGATTTTAAATATATAGTATTGAGATGAATCAAAGGATAAAGGACTTCTTTGAAGGTTCATAATTTAAATTTTAGAAAAATGTAAGTAAAACACAAATACGTATAATATATTTAATTTGCATTTGATGTAAATTCTTGTAATTTTTTAGATTTCTTCAAAAACTGGGTTTCGAAAAATTTCTCATAATCAGTTTTTTGCAGAGCACTTGCAGCTAAATAATGTTTCCCTGGATGTATGACAGTGTGGGCGTTAATAAATACTTTTCCTAATTCTTCACTCATTTCTGCATATAAATAAAACATTAAAATAAATATCAATTAAATTAGGCAAAAATTTTACCTTTGGGGATAATATCATCAGTTTCACCATATATATTGAGTACCGGTAAAGTGATATTTTCCGAGTAATACTTCATGTGAGGTAAACTTCCAGATTTAAATCCAGATGACATTATGGCAAAATCAAAATTAAATTTTAACACTAAAAATTTTCAATTAATTTTTATTGCATCAAATGTTAGCCAATTGCTTTTAAAAATTAACTTGAAATACTTACATCCACGATGCTGTAAATCACATAATAAACCCACAAAACATGCTCCTTGAGAAAACCCAATAATACCATCAAACGGTCCATACTCATCAAATACTCTTTCTACCATAGTAAGACTTTCGTCGAAACCTATAGCAGGTCCACCTTGTCTAATGCCACGGAAAGTTCGGTCATCCCGGTTAAAAAACCATCCATACTGATCTAAATAACAACATTGAAATATATATTTCAACATAGGTATAGTTACATCTACAAAAATGTATCTTATATTTACCAACTTCTGCCAAGTTTCCAGTATCAGTATCTTCAATTTTTGTTAAACTATCAACGGGAATCACTTTGTGAGGTGCAGTGATAAATGTGAATTGTGCCCATTTATGCACCATTTTACGAAACGACCCTGTTTTTTGACGAAATACATCGGCGTTTTGTCTATATCCATGAATGGCTAAAATTTTTAATTTTTCTTCAGAATTCAAATGCAAACAGCAATTACTTTTTTTCTTATCGGCTTTGCTCATTGTAAATGCTAAAAAATTAAATGTTAAGTAAATGCTGTACAAAATACAAAAACTACAATATTTTAATTCGCAAATTTAACTGCTTACCTATTGGACTTTTAGTTAATGATTGACAGTTAGAAAGAGGTTAGAAAAATGTAAAGCCTGGTAATTCCATTCTGTGGCCTGGTCTATCACGTTATCGATGGGACGTTTGATTCTGCGCAAGTACTGAATATTTAAAATATTGCCCAAGTGTTTGCAACTTTTAAGATCAAGTTTTTGCAAATTTAAACAATATTTATTCAATACTGGACATAAAGGTTTATTTTATTCGAATAGGTACCTACTACTGTGTTCATTGTAGAATGGCTAGCTTGCAGGCATATGGCTTAATTTAAATATTTAAAAGAGCGCATTCTCCCTCCATTTATTTTAATAATCCCTCCATGCATACAAATTATTGGCCAAACAGGGATTCCAACACAGGATAGCTGTCATCATATTAATCAAAGTCATCAAAGCTAATACTTCCCAATCCCCCAACCCAATAGCACGATAATTAATTAGATGTTATTTTTTATTAACTATTTTTGTAAGCTATTGCAAAGGAAAATAAACAAAGAATTTGATGATACTTTGAACTGTATTAATATAGTTTTGAGTTTGTTCGGATAACCGAGTTTTCCGGAGAGATATTTTTTTACTTATTTTATTGAATAAAAACCGTTGATATGATTGTATTATTGAATATAATTATTTCATTTAATATAGTTTACATTAATGAAACTAAACTAAATAAAAATAATAAATTAGGATTATTAACTTGTGAAAATGTAATATATTAAACTAAATAAATTTAAAAAACAAAAAGGTAAAATTAAAACTTTCATTTTTTAAGAAACAATTAATTTTTGATTGGGTTAATTTTTTCTTTACCACCAAACCTCGAGCCATATTTATCACTCTTTTATCATAAGGGTAGATCCTGTAAAACAGATTATTTTCCTCAGCCCTTGGATGCATGTTGAAAAAGCTTCTATTGCATCAGTATGCTTTATTTTGAGGACATTTTTGACTCTCATCTCAGGATTGTCCTGATATGCTTATGCACAATTCTGTTTGCAATCATGAACTAAAATAAAATAGAGCAAAAAGCATTATAAATGTGTGCAGTGTTGTCATAGTTTAGTCTTATAAAAGAGTACTACTAATGAATTGCATTAATTAGAAACTGTCGGTGTCGGCATTACTGGAGTCTCCAGATTAAAAGTGTGCCTTGATAAGCGAGGCTGTACTGTATTTTTAGTTTTAGAAATTTATACATAAATAAAACTTCATAAATATAACGAACTACGGAAGTAAAAATACATAAAATACTAATTATGAATTTTTTCTCTTGTCGATTCAAATTTGAAACAGCCACTAGGAACCAAAGTAAAGCTGTGGCATCACATCCTGATGCTTTAGTCGAACATTTTAAATATACTACTTACTTTTTCGGAACGGAAATGTTTTAGCCTCCATTCTCGAATCCCACTGAGAAGAAAAAAATTGATGAGTAGTGAGACAACCGGAAAGGAAGGTGGAGGTAACGGTAATAGATTGTGCATACTACGTCTGTACAGACCATTATCGACTTGCAAATATAAATTTAAATAAGTAATTTCTTCGAATTTTTTGAACATAAACTAATGTCTAGCGATCGATACTTTGGTTCGGCATGCGTAAGCATACTATTTAGTATATTTAAAGAAATGAAAAATTTGCAGTCCGTAATGATAAATGCTGGTGTAAGTATTTAATTAAAATTAAGATATAGTAAAATATGTAAACAAATTAAAAAATATGTATGAAAAACGCACGTTGCCTATATAATTAAAAAAAAGAGCGAAAACATTTTTCACATATCATGCTCTATAATAGTTCTCTCTCAAATTTTGAAAAATTTAATATTTCTGTATTTATGAAGATCTTGGTAAAAACAATTTTTTGGTCATTAAGTACTCCCATTTTCTTTGAAACCTACATGTAGTTTACTGAACTATATGCCCTAAAATAATCAGAGCAGGAAATTATGTGATTTTACATGTTAAATCCCTACGTACTACTGTACAATTCAGCACCCAGTATATTTACCATCATGTTAACAAGAAATAAAAAACATTTAAAAAAAAAATTATTATTCTATAGACATTATTGATAAAATAATGAATTATATAAAAACCAACAACTTCCATTACATTTATAAAATCTTAATAAAACACATTTATTTATATATTTTTAATTTGGAAGTGACCAGGATTTTGATCGAGGCATTCTTAAACGACTTGGAGATATAAACTTTGAACTATCGATTGATCTGTAACTGGGTGATCGAGATTTACGTTTCTCTTTAGATTTTCTACTGCGAGATGAATGTTTGCTAGTGGACCGTTTTGCACTTGTAGACCGCCTTTGTGAACGTGAAGATTTTTTTTTTGAACGTGTGTAGGATGACTTTGACCTGGATGACCTACGAGATCTTCTGGTTCTTGATCTACTGCGAGATTTTGATCTAGAATGCCTCGACGATGACTTTGATCGGCTACGAGATCGTTTTCTTGAACCTGATAAACTTCGTCGTCGAGAACGTGATCTAGAACGAGATGGAGAACGTGATCTAGAACGAGGCGATCGAGTTCGGCTACGACGATGATCGTGTTCATCATATTTATTCAAAAATTTTTCAAAATATCGGTAATATTGGGCATGAAGCTCTGGAGGATATACGGTCGAACCTTGCCCTCGATATCTTCTCCCTCTTCCACCTCTTGGATAGTAATTACCTAAAACACAAAACAAGTTAAATAATAATTATATTTTTAAAACAATTAAAGTACTTCGAGAAGATCCAGGGTACACACCTCTCCCTCGGCCTCTATTGTGAGATTGATAATTAAATTGATAATTCATTGGATGTGAATAAACTGGAGGAACTTGATATGGAAACATGCCATTTTGTGGAGGATAACCATTGTACCAATCTCCAGTAGGAATTACATGTGTTACGTGTTGGTTTGCATGAGTGACCATTTCTGTAAGTATTTTTAAAGTATGTGTGAACAAATAAATTCTTTAAATTAAACAATATTTAATTATAAACCTCTATTATTTTGATGTTCTCTTTTCTCCTTTTTCTTTGTCGACGAATCAGAACTGGAACTATCATCTAGATTCTTAATATGAGAACTATCAATTAACAAACTTTTTAAAACTGTACGACCTTGAATGACTTGATTAAGTTTCTCTTTTTGCTGTCGAACTTCCATTTCACTTGTAGTTTTTAGACGATTTAACTATTTGTACAAAATTTAATTTAAAAGTTTCAAACTTATAATAAAATATGATTAAATTTACCTCACTGCCTTCGTTATTTCTCTTTGCTTCCAATTTGTTTTTCTCCTTTTTTATCTAAAATAATTATATTAAAAGCATAAATAAAAATAAAAATTTTTAAGTATACATTAATTCTCTTAAATAATTCTTCGATAAGACGAATAGCTTCCAATTTCCTTTGAGCTTTTAGTAACTTTTTTTCTTCTTTAAGAATTTTCTCGTTTATGTCTTCCGAACTTTTAACTTTCAGTTTAGCCAACAATTTGGCTTTTCTTCTCTCTTCACGCTCATATCGTCTCTGTTCTTTTGCCAACTTTTCATCAATTTCAAGTTGCCTACAAATTATAACTACACCTCACACCCTATTAAATTTCATACATAG
This sequence comes from Cantharis lateralis, assembly GCA_963170105.1. Lineage (NCBI taxonomy): Eukaryota > Metazoa > Arthropoda > Insecta > Coleoptera > Cantharidae > Cantharis > Cantharis lateralis. The sequence goes on from OY720629.1 coordinate 21,837,992, forward strand.
AAATTTTGATCATAAGCATTACTGAAATGTATAGAAAATATTAAAATGATTAAACTACAAACACTTGAAATCGGGGAGTGGACAATCACTTATTAGGTGGCGAGCCTAATTATATAATAATAAAATGATTATAAAATGAGGATTATTTTTTGTTTTCCTAGCGATTTAATTAAGAATATATTAAAAGCAAAAATCATTCAAGGTCTCTACCAAGACATATACGAGTTAGTGACTCAAAAAAATAGTTTTGTCTCTGAAGTAGTTAGAAACTGTCAGACGCAAATTTTAGCGTGGTTCATGTGCCAACAGTTTCAAATTTCTAAAAACACAAAACTTATTTTAAATTATATATTGTCATGTCCTGAAATTTGAAATGTTTATTTTTGAAATTTTGATTATTTTGTAAGAGGAAATTTGAATTTATTTTAAATTGGAAAATTTGTATTTGCCGCGGAAACTTTGTAATGGAGAAAATTTAGGAGTGAGGCTTTTTTCCGCGGTGATAGTAGCGGACGGCCACGATTTTGTTGAATGTTGTTAGAAATTTTGGTTTTTAAAATTGTAATCAAATGATCAATAAGTTATAAAATTTAGTTTTATTGAATTATTGATAGATATGGATAGTAATTAGTACTTTAAAATACAAATTTTGGATATTGGGAAATATTTAATAATTTAGTTCCTTTTGAATTTGATAAGAAAAATATGCGACGATAATAAGGTATCAAGAGGAGAAAAAATTTATTGAATGGATGTTCAAGTTAATTTATAGACAATTAGAATTATCGTTGTAACATAGACCCCAAGTTGGATCATGGGTTGCCCACTCCTGTTTTAAAACCATTGGTTTCCAAATAGTAAAATAATGAAAGGTGGAAACCAACCTTGTGTTGTTAAATACTATTAAAAGAGCTAAACAAGTTAAAAATTCAAATGATAAAAAATAAAATGATTAAAAGTCAAATCACTTTGACAATTATTATTTAAAATAATCGTATTTAACAAGAGTGTTCTAAAGAACGAAACACGATTGCTATACCAACAGTGTAATAAACTATCAATTCAATGTATTTCATACTATTACGTAAGTCAAAAATTCAATTTAATTTTTTATTGTAACATGTAAATCATTTAGATTTTGATTTTATTATATAATTTCACATGTTACGAACTAATCCATTTTAAAATTATGATAGGTGTAAAAAGTGTATTTAAAAAAAAAGTAATTTAAATTATTTCAGTTACTTGATTCTTTTTGATAAGATTAATTTAATAGATCTCATGATTTATTTGGCTGCTTGAAATTAATTATTCTATGAATGTAGCGTTAATACTTATAAAATATGATAATAAATAAAAAAATAATATTAGTGAAATATCTCTTAAGTGGGCGGACACTCGTGGTTGCCCGCTTAAGAAGAAAACTTCTATTAGCAAAACCAGTCGTCGATGCCTAAAAAGTGTCTGCTAATAGAGTTATCCTCTTATGAGAAGTGTCTGCTAAGAGAGAGTTTACTGTACTATTATTGTCTAGTATTGCACGTCCTACCAGGCTAATATAAAAAAAAAGTTAAAAGATAAAACGCAAAATACTAGGCAAAATAATCCATACTATTTTGTAACATAATGTTAACCTTTCAGCCTGGATCCTGCAATTTGCTTCTTCCTCTTGATGTTTTTCTTTTTCTTCCTTCTCAATTTCCTTTTTAACCAATCTATCCCTAACAATCTCTCTTCTACGAATAGATGCATCGCTTAAATGTTTGCTTCTATCAAAATCAACATTTATGTTAACACTATAAGCATCATTTTCACTTTTATGTAATAGCTTCATTCCACGTAAAGCATCCATTGCCTTTGTAAAACCAATGTAATCTTTATATTGAATATAGCCTTCAAAATAGTGCATTTCGTCAAAATCATACATATGCATTCCCGATACTTCTGATTTCATTTTATTTCGATACGGATCACAAATTGGTACATCAATGTTTCGAATACGTCCAAACTTTTCAAACACACGAAAAAATAATTTTTCTGCCGGTTTTGCATCTTCTTCGCCTGATAAATGATATGGAACAAACCATTTAATAGGCAAGTTTGATAAATAAACTGTATCTGGTCTCTCACCAGGTTTCATTTCGTTCATATCTTTTGCATCTCTAAAAAACGAATCCCAAACATGGCGACTTGGGAATTTCAATTTAGTTTCACCTGCACGAAGTTTCATTAATTCGGGAAAGTCTTTCAGTTTAATCATTTTATTGTCTAACTTTGCAATCACTTTTTCCAATATAATTTTAGTGTCAACTTCCGCTTCGAATCGAATAAATTCCAAATTTGTTTTTGTAACTTTCAACGTAATAAATTTTTCTGGTTTTATCATAGATCGTAACTTTTCCATTGCCTCCCAATTTGATACACTTTTACCTAACATCCTCGATGGTAACTGCAGAGAAATGTTTAAGCGAGCTATCGGTTTTAAGTACAATTGTTGAGGAAGATATAAAGGAATAGAATCCGATGTATCATAGCAATTCTGAAAAGCATTCATTATTACAGGCGCTTTGCTTTTTTTATGTTAAAACTGAAATTTATTCTTCTTATATTAACACAAAATATATAAAGCAAAGTGTCTGATTAGGATCCTTCACAATCGTAATAGTAAATTATTAACTCATTATTAACACTCCGTAATAATTTTTGGTGCACTACAGTGAAATGTTGTTTTACTACAAAATATAATTTATCAAAACTTTAGTTAACGCGAAATGCAATCAATAATAATATATTGTTCAAACGACGTTGTTGTAATTGTCAAATAGCCACAGTTGGTGTAAAATAGTAATGGTGACGTTTTGTTTATGCCAGTGACCCTCAAACAATGAATTCCTTATAATATTGAAGAAATTTAAGTAATATTTTTGGTTAATATGCGATTATCGATTTAAATATGTATGTTACATAAAAAAGAGGCGAAGTAAAAGTATCTCACTTTTGGAATAAAATATTTTTTAAGGAAATAATTATTCAATTATGGTGATTTTTGTAGCGATTGGCAGCAGTTTCCAGTTGTAAAAATTCTTTAAGTCAGTTGATTTCGATAAATTGTTTTGCCAATAAATTGATATTTTTATTTTATTATCAGTTAGGGTAAAACATAATCATCAACTTATAAGGTAAATGTTAGTTTTAGTTTCACATTGACGACATATATATTAAAATAACCTAACAACTCTTTTTGTATAAAGATAGAAGTTCTAGTCGCGCAACCCAAACAAAAATTATACAGGCTGGTCCACTTACAGTGATTTATTATTTTTTATAAGTTAACTTTTAATACGTCTTTCATTTTTTGATGTCGACGATTTTCAAATTTTGTTTTAGCACAGATATTGAAAACTAACGAAACGATTTTTCAGTAGCGGAGATTTGAAAATGATCATATCTACCTAGTGAAGATGTTTTATAATGATTATGAAGGTTTATGTTTTGATATTTTAACTTGAAAATTGTTTTTAATTTATAATTGCAAATTTATACAATTTGTAATTTAATTTTGTTTTTTATAATTTTAGAAGTTAGGTTATATTTAATTCAAATATTGGTTCATGATTGTAGTAAACTATTTCTTGGTAAAAAAGTAATGGAGTACTTGCATAAAAAGCATTTTGTGCGAAATTTGAGAAAATTCGATCCTTATAATCTCGTTAGTCACCGTAATTTTTACTTAATTACAGCAGAACCCCGCTATACCGAGAACAATAAAAGTTTGTATAGATAGTTAAATGCATACTAACATAACGTTTAACAAGTTATTGAAAAAAGTCTGTAATTTTGGTTTGTTTGCGGTAATGAAGTATCTTAATTTTATCAATTGCACTTTCTAATGTTTGGTTGCACCAATCGACTGTAAGTACAGTCTGTAGAACAACTGTCAATCGGCTGATTAATCTATGATTCTCCAATTTTTCAAAATACAATTCCGATAAAATTCTAGTATGTAATTGAAACCTGCAGATGTCTTTATTTTTGCCAGAAACTCGTAATATCCGGTCTATTTCTGAAATTTCTCGCTATTACCGATCTGAGGACAAACAAAAATTTTGTTATTATCCACCTCAATGACAAAAATGTACTCGCTATAGAGGGGAAATTTTACATGGAGTAGTATACTGCCCTGCTTAACGAAAGTGCCGTATGTACAAAACAGCCATATTGAGATATTCGACTTCTTAGATCAATCTACGAATAATTCCACTAGTTGTGGGAAATACGTCATTTTTGTTTGATAAAGAGGTAGCAGACTGCTCGTAGTGTACAAATATACCAATAACTCATTTTGGCCATTTTTGCACATACGGCACCCTTGCTAAGCAGGGCAGTATACAAAACGGCAAGGGACCAAGCAATTTACTCGTTATAGAAGGGTTCTACTGTAATTGATGCCCGGTTTCTTCACTAAGAAATATTTAGAATATTTTATTTTTATAAAAGAACTCGTACTTGTGTATATCTGGAACAGCTTGTTAAAGTGACCACGTGGTTAACTTTAATGAAGAAACCGGGCATGAGTAATTATTGAAGATCTAATTATTAAATATGCTTAAAAACAAGGTATAACTTCAACGCTTGAAAATTCAAAGTTTGAAAATTCTTAGAACAAATAAGTAATGGTCGATTTATACTCAACATTTAAGAGTCCGGATACATACTGAGGCTCATTTAAAATTTAACAAGTTGACATCTTTTTGTCATTTGACATAAGTATTAGGGCCAATTTCATAATAAATTTTAAAAGAAGCATTAAATTTAAAACCGCTTTTAACACAAAATAAACAATTTAGCTTTAAAAGCGGTTTTAAACTTAACGCTTCCTTTAAAATTCATTATGAAATTGGCCTTAAGTGAGTGATTTTGTTTATGTGAGTGTCAGTTTATTTTGTGTTATGGGAAAAGTAAAAAATATTAGTGTGGTAACAAATTACTACCAATTGTTCATCTTCTTACATGATAAATGTTGAGTATAAATCGACCATAAGCCACTGGTTATAAATAACTTGTCATTTAAAATGATATACCATTTTATATTTTTTTATAAATACAGAACATAATGACTATCAATATTTTAGAAAGAAAATGGATGAGGATCAGCGAACAGTATGGTGTGGCAATCTATCTAGCCAAGTTACAGAGGAGGTCCTATTCGAATTGTTTCTACAAGCTGCGCCTTTAGAAAAAGTGCACATACCTAAAGATAAGGATGGCAAACAAAATAGTTACGGATTTATCACATTTAAACACATTGAATCGGTAAATTATACAGTCGACTTACTTAACGGGATAATGTTATATGATAAAAGAATTAATATTAAACCAAGAACAGCAAATAAACCAAACGTAACACAACAAAATCACATAACAAATGACTACCTATTTGATCAGCTAATAGAAATGGGAAATAATTTGTTGCCAAGTCATAAGTTACCAAATTTCAGTGGCGATTATAACCGATTATTTAATCAAAACACCATGATGGCCTCAACTCCACACAAATCATTTGATCAAGGCAATCAAAGAAACAACAGATACAATGATAATCGTTCTTATGGAAGACAAAGAAGTTATCCAAATAATCAACGTTCTCATCCTTACAAAGAGCACCATAAAAATCGAAGGCACGATCGAGAATGGCGAAAATAAATAATTTTTTTAATATGTTTAAAATTATTTTTATGTAATATTAAAATAGGTTTAAAATAATCCTGGAAATGTTATTAAATTAACAAAAAATTCATACAACTCGGACATAGACTTACTTTTTATAGAAAAATATAATGCTAAATAAATTGTTCAAATATGCTCAATAATTTCAATTTTAAATTAAAAATACAGTTTCGCCTGATATCATTATTTGGTTGTCTTCCGTCATTCTTTTTAAAGCAGCAGCAAATTCACTTGTTGTAAATGGAGTGCTGATTTCGGAACTGATACTCGCACGTACTTGAGATAGAGGTAAATCTTGTGCTCGAGCAGTTTTGAATATGCGGAACAAATTACTTTTGAAGACCAATAATCTGCATTAAAAAAACTTGAATGTAGCTAATTGATTTTTATATTGGAAACCAAAATTATACCTTTCTGCTTCAATAATTGCCTCATCAGTATCAACTTCCATTTCTTCTACAGGAGTCGACCTATTTTCGGTGCTTGAAGATGGTTGAGTGCCATTGGTTGTGTGAACAGATTGACTACGAGAAGATCTTTGACTGGAATTAATTACCTCTACATCAGATTCTCCTGCAATTTGGGTTCTCTGAAAAATCACAATAAAATATTATTTTTTAAATCAGTTGAAATTGTTACCTTAGTTTTTCTTCTCGGTCTTTGATCATCGTCTTCATCACCAGAAGAATCTTCCTGTGAGTCACGTCTCCTTTTACGTTTTTCCTTCTCCAATACTTTTTTAAAATATGCATACTGTACTAATTCAATAGCCGCATAAGCATCTTCAGCTTGTACTGTAGCTGACATACGAGCTTTTGCATGAGCAGTGGCTAAACGAATCATTGTTTCCAAACTTCTTGCCGTTACTGGTTGTGTCTAATAAAAAATGTAACACTCGATTAATAATATATTGTAATTCTACAAGGAGTATATTGGGACTATTGTTTTATATCGTATCTGTCAGAGTTTGGTAAGTGCATACAAAAAATACTTAAGTACAAAGTACAAGTACTTCCACAAAAATTTACTTAAGTACAAGTACAAAGTACTTGCTCTTTAAAATGTATTTAAGTACAAATTTGGTCAAATACATTTAAGAAATACTTGTAAGTACTTTTTATAAGTACTTTTACAAATACTTCTTAAATTAATTTCTTTGACTGTAAATGGGTAGATAACAATTCCGATAATAAAAGTTTTTGTAGTTTTTGCCTGAAGATGGGATTCTCAGTAAATCTTGTTTTATTGCAAATAAAAACCTTATCCTAATCAATAGGGGGTACTCCTGAAAATTTTGTAAATTGAGTTATGAATATTTCTAGATTTTAAATATCATAACTCTCGTTTCCTGTCAGGAGAAATGTGAATTGAATGCATAAAATATGCAAAATTGAATTGATACTTCATAGGCCAATAGGTGTAACTATCACTTCATATTTTTTTCGGGGGGCAATAAATACTAGATAAATCATTCAATTTTATATATTTTATGCATTCAATTCATATTTTTGGTTTATGTCAATAACGGAAAATGAGAGTTATGCCAAGTATAAAATTCTATTTATCTATTAGGTCTGGTCATCCACATAAATAAATGCTTACCTTGAGATACAATGGATTAGTTCTTAACATGTGAAAATATATAATAAATTCAAAATCTAATTGATTTACATGTTATAAAATGCAGAAAATATAAAATTGAATTTTTGACTTACCTAATATTTTAAATACAATGAATTGATAGTTTATTACACTGTTGGTCAACAAATTGTGTTTCGTTCTTATGGATACTCATCAGATAAACCTTATTAAAAAAAATATTAAAAGAGCTAGAAAAGTTAAAAAGTCAATTCAATAAAATTCAAAAATTCAATTTTATATTTTCTGCCTTTTATAACATGTAAATCAATTAGATTTTGAATTTATTATTGAGATATTGTAATAAAATAAAAAGTAGCTCACCCTTGCAACATCATTATCCATAACATCTTCCGATCGTAACTTTGAATATTCGTCACATATTATTTCTGATGCTTCATCTGTTAAATTAGGTTTCAAAATCTTAACAAAATAAATATATTTACGCATAAATTCTACGCTGAGTATTTCATCTGTAGCTTTGCGTTTACCACCGTGAAGGAGTGGATCATATTTTTCATACATTGGAGTATTTTTATCTTCTTCTGAAACATCTAAGTTTTGAGTGCTCCACATATCGCTAGCCGATCCCATTGGTAACACTTCACCATCTTGTTCGGTGGGATTTCTAAAACGTTTTTAAAATGAATTGCATAAAAAGAAATAGGAAGTGATATAGATTGTTACAATTTTAAAGGCTGGTAAACATCTTGAATTGAGAAAATACCAAGCAATGTCTTATGCCTATACTCATTAAGATTTTCGAAAAGCTACTGCTAAATAAGAGGAAAGTCCTATTATTGTTGGACAATATCTGGCAAAATATTAATTTGAATTTTGCCAGTGACAACAAAAACAAGTAATAAATATGTGTAGCGACCTTGCCTTAAAGTTAAATAGTGCAACAGATAAGACGAACTAGACCAATCATATCAGTTCGCCCTTGGTGCCCCTTTAGGTTGAGTACTCAACGCTTCATTTCATGCTTAAGAGATCATGAATTCGATTCTCATACCATTAGATATTTCATATAGCAATTTAGAATATATTTAATGTTCATATAATATTATAATTTATATACAAAAACAGCCCAAAAAAAATTTAGTTACGTAATATAATATATGACGTTTATATGGCCCTGATCCAGGCAAATACCTTAAACATTAATACCGGACAGTTCGATTATTTTACGTATGTATTATTGCGACAACGATAATAGCGCCACCAACCGGCTAGGAGTGAAGAATTGCCGGAAATTTTAAATATTGCACAAATAAATCCACCTTTGCCTGACATTGTTCGTTAATTAATTTATTTAATTCTTTCACTAAATCTAATTTCACACCAATCCGCGAAATTTGAAACAAAATTAAAATATTTAACAATAAAGTATCACTCCCAACCATATAGAGGTGTTGTACGTTTCGCACGTTTTGCCTGGGAGTGACCGGTATTAATGTTTAAGGTATTTGATCCAGGTGACCGAGCTGACATTGTTTGGCAATGAAATTCAAATAAGGCTACTAATATATTTTTAAATTTTATTATTGTTTTTATGAACAATATGGCATATCATGCCATCAAATACCACTACGATTTCATATTCCAAAATTTGACATGTGAGTATGAGACGTAATAATTAGAATCCTATAATGTAATTTGAATTTTAGAAGCTTTGACCCTGATGATGTGCACGGTTAGTGCACAAAACTAGTCGGCTGTTATTAAATAAAAATTCTGTAGAAGAGTGTTTTATTTGCAAATACATGAAGTGTATCCTACAGTTAATAATAGAATAATTACTATTTGGCTTTGTTTTAAATGTAAGCAGCTTGCAGCTTTTTGTTTTTTTATTTTGCACTTGAGAATGGGCGAATAACCCAAAACATGTTATGTAGAATAGACGGTTCCTTACTTAAGTAATAAATATCTGCAAAATTTATTTTAAGGATAGGTTCTGCACGACGAAGAATTGACTCCATATATATATCCCTTTTATTTGCTGCAAAGTGCTGGCACCTAGCTTTCAGTAGAAAAGTCGTACAATATGGCTATTATGATGTTATCTTGCCAATATTTAGAGAGGAATCTACCCTCAAAAATATACCTGGGGTATGCTTACACAACTCTAAGACTTTCAGGTCATTTTGGGTAAGGTGACGATAATCCCCTTGTTTGTTGGTTGACGCGTACAAAGTAAAACTGTTTTACTGACCATTCAAAACAAAAACTTTTTAGGAAAACGCTGATGATGAGAATGTAATCTTTGAAGCACAAAGTAACAGTAGCTATATCCAAAGCGATTTTGTTTTAACCAAAATATTGGAAAAATAACCGAGTAAAGTTGGCCAAAATTTGCACTTTTATCGGCGTTTTTACTTAGGCATTACAAACTGCTGTTTTGAACTATAGAAAAACAAAATAGTCAGGATATAATTTGTACTTTATGGTACCGTTTAGTACTACACACGTACTTTTTAATTACTAAGCCTAACCACATTCATTTCATTAACGTCTTCCATCTTCATATATCATATCTTGTGCTTACACTTATCGCCACTTTGAAAATGTATCTTTCAACAAAATTGCATAAGCCAATACATATAAAACATATAAAAATGACCTATCATCTACCAAATAACAAGATACATAAAATATTGGTAAGTACACGGCATGTGAGCACAAATAATGATAATTAGATATACAGAAGAACAAGTGTCAAACATACAAATGGTAAATATGAAACACTTCTAACATAATATACGAAAAAATAAATAAATAACAACGCGCAACGTTAGGAAATATGTTTTAAATACGTTCTTAGTCGAATAATTGTAAAAAAATTTCTATTTTCCATAAAATCTAACAAAGCAACCAATAGAAATACTATTTACTTTTAGTGCCCCTGTTGGATTCACAGATATTGTTAGGTAGGTTTCAATTTTGACCTGCTAGTTTTTTTAGCTTTTACAGTCTTTTACAAATTACGACTTCCTGATTGTGTCACTTCCAAACATCCTAACTTCTCAGAATGACAAGGGTAAAGAGTTGGTCGCAATACGCGTAATATATGGTAGGGTATACCGCAGCATATTATATCGATCGATCAAGTGTGACTTCAAAATTACTGATAAAAATTAAATCGCAAAGTTTGAATTGAAGTTTGATTCAGGCATTACGCAATTTTGTCGGTGTCGTTGCATCCCATTACTTTCTTATGTAAACGACGTGCATGCTGAAAAGATTACGCCATTGTTATTATGTTACAGTGACTACGTAGAAGCAGGGAAGGCCCTTCGAAAATGAGCAAAATTAGGTAAGGAGTTGGCAAAATTGTCAGTTTTCACAATTCACTCGCGTATATTGTTAGAAAATTAATAGCATTTCTTTAAAATAAGAAGTGAGAAAGCAAAATATATAGACTGCTAAACACATAACATTATAAACTAATAAGATTCGCAACCTTATGAGACAGGCGCGGATACAGGATTTTGTTTAGGGAGAGGCAATTTTTGTGTGATTTACATAATTATTTTCCAAAAAATTTGTTTTAAACAAAATTTTAGTTTGTTATTTGATAAAATTATGAAATTGGTCAAAATAAAGTCAAGGGGGGGCAATTGCCTCTATTGCCTCCCCCTTGTATCCGCGCCTGTTGAGAACTTTTGGCGAGGGCCTCAGGGCCGTGCGCTGATATGATGCAAAGATGGGGCCGCATCAGGCGCATGAGGCGGCACTATAAGAAGGCGGCATAAACAGCAAGAACAAAATATAATTTGAATTATAAATAATTAAAAATTTTTCTATTATTTTCTATACTTTAAAATTTTGCAATGCTAATTTATGAACAGATTTAAGTTATTAAATAACTAACTAAATAACAACTATACCTAGTGAATTATAACAATAAAGCAATAAAACTACCCTTAATCCGCTTATTGCATACATAAATTAATAAACTATATTATTATTATTAAAAAAAAACAACGACGTATATAAAGGTTATTGAGGGTGTGTTATACAATTAAACTAAAGTGTGCTAGAAGAAATTTCTTTATATTTTTTACAATCGTGGACTACCTATTCTTCGACCCCCGCCAACATAAAAATCCAGTCCCAGAAGCTGTTCGTATGTTTCTGATTTACAGTATGTTTTGTTGTCAATCATAATATATTATGAAATTTTTTTATAAGATTTATTAATAAAATTAAAAATTTTCATAATATAATTTGCTGGATCTGGTTTTTCTGTTGATTTTTAATTTTTTTGATCGGTTAGCAATTTTGATTTCATAGACTTTTTAACAACTGCTGTTTTTGAAATTTTTTATAAATTGAACAGCGTTTTCTGCACATTCACGTTTTCTTTTCACTGCTGATTATTCTTTCAATTTGATGAGTACATTTTGAACAATTGTTTTTGTTAAGAAATGAAAATTGTAATATTCATCATTTGGTTTGACCACTGGACCCAAAGATTTGTGTAACCATGCTACCGACATTAGGTATTGCTGATCGTAAAAATGAAAAAGTTTTATTCTAGAAATTTTTGCATGCAGAATGTATAATTTACATTTAATATTGCTGTGATATTTAAAATAATTCTCAGGGTGCAACAAAAATAAACATTTCATTTCAAGTTTTCAATAAATTCAATTTTTATAAATAATTTTAAATAAAGTGATACACTTTTATCACGCGTAGTCCTTATCTATCAACCAAATTTTTGTCAAAATTAAATATTTTTTAAATATTATTTCTCAGTAGTTACCATAAATTTAGTTTCTAATTAGCAAACTTCATCACTACCTCTTTGGTAATTAAACAAAACCATCTTCAAAAACATTTTCCAAATTTATTTGAAAAAATAATTTTGGATTTGTATTATTCCTTATAATTGTTTATCTTTCTGTATATTTGAAAAATATTACAATTTTAGACATGTTGATCTATTATATTCTATATTTTATAATAACTATTCTTGAAATACGGACAGGCCTGAATACGGAATAACCTCATCTTTTAGTGTCCGTCTAAAAGGTTGATTCCTTTTCTATATTTAGCACCATAAAAATATTGTCGACTGGTCGTAAATGTTCAAAGCCGAGCATAGTTTAAAACCGAGACGGAAACATTTCCATCTATGCGCTGAAAGCTACACTATAGTGGTTAAAATTTTCAAAAGATTTCAACGATCCCTGTAATGGTTTGCTACTTGAAGATGTTTAAAATGGCGATATGTATGTTTTGCAGTGGTTTACTGGAGTCAGTGACATTATTGATATGAATGTTTAAATAATGCGTACGTAGTGTCAAACGAAGCTCAAGGGTACAAATTACATCCTGAGTATATTTGTTTTTCTATATTCCATCACAAAATGTTTTAATCGCTAAATAACAACAGGGAAATTTTGATCAAGTTTAGCTTGTTATTTTTCAAATATTATAAAATTTTAGTAAATAAAAAATAGCTTAGGATGCAGTTCAGACTTTCATGATTACGCCTGTGCATTTTTGTTTTCCTAGAGTGTATATTTTTTGAGTGTCACTGACTCCAGTTTTACTCTGCACGTACCAGAAAACAAGCCGAAAAATCGCCACCTTAAAACCTGTAAAACAAAAGATATTGCTTGGTAGCATTTCTCTATGTATTACCATTTTTTTTATCTACAATTAAAATTATATCTCGCTAACAGAATTGTTTATAAAATATCAGCAGTGCTTATATCCAATTTGTAACAGCTTACAAACAGTGTTGTGTTGTAAACGTTTTATAAACGAGCTAAATGAAAATACAATAATTTGTTATATCTGCTAAATAGTATAATTACTTTTGCAAAGTGTACGTTGTTCATAAAAATCAATTTAAAAAACTAAGAAAATATTATGGTTTACCTATATCGATGCATACGAACAACATGATCGGATATCATTAAATCGTGATCTTCATTAACCGTGTCTAACATTACAAATAGTAAATCAAAACGTGATAACAAAGAATCTTGCAAAGCAATATTTTCCATGGGCGTTTTGTATTGATCGTACTAAAAATTGAAATAATATAAATTAATGCTTTAATTACATCAAAGAGAAATAATAGATTGAGACTAACTTTTCCAAAAATTGGATTAGCAGCAGCTAATACAGAGCATCGGGCATTCAAACTAGCATGAATACCGGCTTTAGCAATTGTTACTCGTCCTTGTTCCATAACTTCGTGAATAGCTGTACGATCCATATCAGACATTTTATCAAATTCGTCGATACATACAACACCTCTATCTGCCAGCACCATGGCGCCAGCTTCAAGGCGTCTTTCTCCAGTTTCTTGATCCGTTGTAACTGCAGCAGTAAGACCTACTCCAGAAGAACCACGTCCTGTGGTGGGTATAGCTCTAGGTGCGGTACAAAGAACGTAGCGTAATAATTGAGATTTGGCCACGCTGGGATCTCCAATAAGCAACACATTAATGTCACCTCTAAGTCGAGTTCCATTTGGTAAAGTCTTTTCCAAGCCCCCCAAAAGTAGACATAAGATAGCTTTTTTTATATAATCGTGACCGTGAATGGATGGTGCCAATGACTTTGCCAAAAGATTAAAAACGTTTTTATTTGATTTAGCCAAATTTTTACATTTGGCTATATCATCACTAGAAATTGCTGTTTTTGTTTCTTTACTTAATTGAGCGATGTTACATGCTATCACAATTGTTCTGAAATTGCAAGTTATATCTTAATAAAGTGGCAAATCATTAATCAAAAATTTTCAATGTTTTTATTACCTAAATGCTCCAGATGTAAAACTGCCTTGCTTGTTAGGTAAGCATCGAAAATTACCCACAACTTGGATTCTGTCTCCAGGTTTGCAACAATCGACCAAATCGTTATCACAAATAATATCAACAGATCGAGGCAACTGTCCAGCAGGAGCTTTTTCAGGCATTTCTTGTATAGAAATTGTTTGATGATCTTTGTACTGAGATAAACCATATTCTGTTTCAAGTATATTTCCATCTTCATCCTGGTATTATTAAAGTGATTAAAAATTACCCCTTTTAAGTAAAGAGTTATCAAAATTAACCTGTGTAGGATATATGGATGACGATGGAAATGCTTCTAAAGATGTTAAATCGGTATATTGGCGTTCCATAACTTTACGTGTTGCCTGACAATAATGAATACTGCGCACCACTTTTGGATGAACCAATGAACCTAACACATATAATTGAATAAAATAAGATAAATTATTTGTTTTTGAACTCACATTTGGTAACGATGCCCTCTACGCACACCAAACTTCCCAAATATCTAGAATTAAGCGTCCTGGGTGTAACATGCTTATTTCCAAAACTACCTTCAAAACCAACAAAAAATTCTCGATTATCTTTTCCGTATTCGTGAGCCACGGTAATAATATACTCCTTCAAAGCACGTTGAAAAGCAACTTGTTCTTCGAACGAATTGCTAAGGAGCAATTGTGCACGATTAGGGTTTTTTCTTCGTAAATCGTTTATGTTCACCAGTAAACGACAAGACTCCTCTGCGACCATGTTTTTCACAAGCTGTGCATATTTACCTTGATCAGCCTGAAACAATTTAGTGTAAATAATAATATAGGTTTACCCCAAACTATAACGCCGTACCTCATCGTCCAAGAAATCTAAATATTCACTTTGAATTTCGCGAAGACGTTGATCGACATCTGCGGTATCCATTGCAGGCATAATTTTTTATTTAATTTACTTGGTTAAATTTAAATAATAATCAGATAAACCAACAATAAAGCAGCGGCTAACAAGAGAACAGATACTAATTTGGCGGGAAAGACCAAGTTATAGGTTATGTAGTTTAACTGGTTTTTAAATTACTTTATGTACAGGGTTTACAAAATTTATCCATACCAAAATACAAGTTTTTCTAGCTAAAAGCTTTTCGCAATAAATTCTCTTCACCAAAACTGGCGTGGGTACGAAAATGAGAACTATCAAAGCTTTAAAAAAAAATTGAGATTTTAATGTGTCAGAAAGTATGCAAAAAAATAAGAATTTTGCTTCGAAACATTACACGTCTCGTCGGTCGAATAGGTTTTACATTATTATTTGTAATGGATGGCGGACAGCAAATTTTACATGCTTTAAGTGGGAGATGATCTTAAAAGTTGCTAACTATGTTATATTAATTTTATCGGATTTTAAACGGTCAAAAATTCTGAAACTTTGGAATTTATTAGTAAAAGTTATTGTTTGAATTAGTACTATAACGGCAAACTAAAGAACACTTTCGTATGAAACAGAATTGAAAAAACTTGAAAATTAGAAACACACCACAACGCAATTTTATATGAAATAATATTATCTAGTTTTTAAATGTCTTGCTCAATTTTCGTCAAATACAGGTGCAAGTTGCCTTGCTTATGCCCGGTTTCTTCAGAAGTTGACTGCGCTGTTAATTTTATGAAGAAACCGGGCATTAGGCTTCTTCTTTTGAATAGCAAAGTTACTACAGCGCTAAACCAAGCTAAACCCAAATATGATGACGGATTTTGCCGCCCCCCAAATTCAGCTTCAGTCACTCCGCTACGCTATGCATAAATACCAATAAAATGGTTTTCAAAGTGAGGAGTAAAGATCATAATATGGAATGTCGATTTGTGTGGATGGATATTAGTTTTTGAAAAGCCATTTACTTGAATATTTTTGTCATGCTTACTGAAATTAAAACTATTATTATTAATAAAAAGAAAATAAATAAGCTATAATCGTACAGAAATTTCAAGTTTTTATTTATAAAATAAAGAATACAAAAAAAGTAATAAAATTTAAAACAATTAAATTGTTTCTTTACGAATGCCAAACAATAAAGGCATCAGATACTTGTAAGGAAGATCAGTTCTTCAGTGTAATTTCATTGTACACGAAATAAACGTTTAAAAAATTATATACAACTTGAAAAAATATTTGAGTTATAATAATTATAAATTAATTTAAATTAAAAACAACAAAAATGGACGGAAAAATTAATACTTAGAAATTTTAATTAAAAAAGCTAAAGACTAATTTAAACTATTTAAAAAATTAAGTTCACTACGTTATAAATATTATCAACCATGTGGATTTATGACTAACGAATAATACTTTATAAAACACTTTAATTTGTGTAGACTATAATACAAAAATATGTAGCTTTATGCTTGCATAATAATATACAATATAGTATTTTATTTAAATTAAAATGAGTTGAAGAAAAATTGACAACCTTATTGAAGTGCATTTTATTGCAGGTAATAAATTTTTAGAAAGATAGTTTTTGAGAAAGCGGCAGTGAAAATGGCCTAGATTTAAAATCGGTCATCGACATTCTTAATTTGTTATTTATTATTGAAATTGCAATATTCAATCTTGTACTATAAGAAACTAACATATTATGTTTAACTTTAATTAGATAAGTAGTTTTGAAATACTATATAAACCATTCTTTTTTCTTTTGTACTTGATGACCAGTTGTTCCATGAATTACGGCAGAATCAGGATCAATTGCGTTATCTGCACCAGCATCTTCTTGAGTTAAATATTCACCTTTATGCCTATGTAAATATCTGCCGATTATAACTGCTAATATCACTAAAGCGAGAAAAACGATTGCCAAAACACCTGTAAAAAGAATAAAATGTTTAATGCAATTTATTACAAATAAAAATAAGATATTTTATAAGAACGGGACAGGAAAGTTGCTATAAGTATGAATGTTAAAATCTTCATAATAGAACATAATGAGCAAAAGAATAAAAATATGAACAAAAAATAGAAAACAAGTTTTTTTTTATATATCAATATTGTCGATATATTGGGTTACTAGCTGGAAAGCTAGTTATGATGGAAATAATGATCCTGGGACAAGGGCTTAAGAAAACATCACAACAAACAATTTAGGTAATGCATAGTCTTACCACACGTGGTAATTATTTAAAAAAGCAAAATTTTTATTTCAATTAAGCACAAGATTATATTTATTTTTCTAATAATCTTTATAATTTAATAATAATTCTTGCTTTCATTTCATGCTTTTACTTCCAATTTAATTTTCTTGCCACTTCTTCTTTTTAATATGATTAAAAGTTCGCTCAATAATTTAAAAATTAAAGGGCAAATTATTTACAAACATTTGTCAAGCACTGGAGACTGACTCATACATAAAATCGTACAACTTACTTCCAAGAACTGCCGAGTCTGTTTGATCGTAAGCTTTCTTTAGTTTATCTTCATCAACAATTGGAGGTGGACGAGTTTCTGCAACATCTGGTAGATGAGTTATAGGTTCGATACCGCAAAAATCTTCAGGTAAATGTTGTTCTAAACAAAACAATACATATTCATAAAATAAATAACTAAATTTTAACATTACTTACTGCCCACTGACTTAACATTTGGTGGTCCTTTTTCTTGAAACAATAACTTCAATGGATAAATGTCATCAAATTCAACTCTAGAAATACAGCCTATAAAGCCTTCCGCCATGGATTCATTTTTTCCAATATACATATACTGGATGTTATTAAATTGAGCATCTGCTGAAGCTTTAATGTTAAAGTTAAACTCTTTCGCTTCGTAATCGTCTACTTTCATAACTAAAGTAGCTCCAGAATTTTTTCTCGACACTCTCAAATCATGGTACTGACCTAATCCAAAATGTTTCTGGGGATATATTATTTCTTGCCTTTCAAATCCAAAATCAAAAACAATACGTAAATGCCCTGAATTAGACACCATAATGGTTAAGTATTCTTTAGATATATTAGAAGCAAATCCTAATAGGAAACCTTTTGGATTTGTAGTGGTGAAACCAACTCGAATTTTTTCTGCCAAAGTCGATCTCCAAGATCCCATAAAATCATATTTAACAAATGAATCGGATTTCAAATTAACTCCTATTTCGTCAGCACAAATTGGACCCTTGAAAGCGGTCCAACGACAATCACAAGTGTAACTGTCATATCCTTCAAAACATGTTCCGTTATTAAGGCACGGAAAACTTGAGCACTTTCCAACGCATCCCTCTGATACACCATAAATACCTCGACGAGCGTGACTTCTCAAATCCATTAAATTTCCATTTAGCAGCAAAGCTCTAATACATCCAGTAAAGCCATGTCTATAATCAACGGTAGCTCCAATAACTAATTTTGAAGTTAAATGAAGAGCCCGCACTGGACCTGAATCTTCTCTTAATTCAGATTTCAAAGCACCGTCGATCACTAATCTTCCACCTTTACGATTACGCTCTATAGAAATTGAATGCCACCTATCGTCGGCTAACTTATAAGTTGCTTTGTAATTGACAGTTAAAGGTGCAGATCCGGCTTGATACTGAAATTGTATCATATCGCCACTAGATATACTTAACTTAATGAAATCATTAGGCCCTGTCGCGTGTAAAATAACTCCAGTGTCAATTGTTGTCCTAAATTCCAAATAAATATCTCCACTATGTCCCATATCAAAAGCAGGTAAATCAATTGTTGCATCGGATACGCGGAAAGTAACTACATTGTTAAACAAATCATCACCTTCGCAAATCAATGGTCCTAATGCATAACGACCTTCTTTTTCATCCAAAGCATTTCCAGTATCACCAAAGCGAAGTTGCTTCACAGGTAAATTTTCTCTTTCCGTTAGGTCACCAGAATCTTCCGCCCAACTTTCGTAGCCTGCATCACAATTACACCATTTAGTAGGATCAATACAATTTCCTAAAATTCCACATTCACATTTTCGCGATCCTGGCAAAGCTCCTCCCCAATAATCCATTTTTTGATTATGTCTTGAAACCCACCAAGAAAATGGCTGAAAATTAGCTTCATCTGATGGAGAATTAAATAATCTAGACGAACGGCAAGAGTATTGAATTCGTTGTTTACATATCGATGAACGGTTTAGCAAAGCTTCAATTTGATCATCGTCGGCATCATATACTATGTCTTGTCTAAAACTACCGGGTTCTTGAAAGCCATCTACGGGTGTTACCTGTTGATTTATATGACTCAAAATTGTACCAACACGACCGTCAGAATAAAATTCACAGGTTACAGGAAATGGAGCAAGTGGTCCACTACCATCAACATCGATTTTTATATGAGCCCTCTGATTTACGGCTTGTACATTTTTGTAAGCCTGACACGATAATGAATTTAATGAAGTATGGCACACGGAACCTCCATAACCGGTAGAAGTACAATCACACATAAACTCCATAGAATTTTGTTTACATACTCCGCCGTGCTCACAAGGATTAGGATTGCAACGATCCACCATTCGACAAGAATCAAAAACAACTTCACCTGCGCAACAATATTCTTCTGTTGTCCAATCAGTTGGTAGTTTATAATTTCCATCAATACTTATAGTACGCATACAACCAACAAAACCAGAAATTTTCTGTCCATTTACGCCTATAGCACCTGACACTCCACCTATTAAGAACAATTACAGTATCATCAAATCCCTCCATGCAAAAATAAATAACTATCTACCTGCAATCATATATATACCACCGGTTGTAATTTGTATTATTCGAATTGTTTTCATTGGTCTATAATCCACACTCAAAATGAGAGAATTAACATTAATTGTTAAAACAACGGTATGCCATTTTCCATCGTTGAATGGTTCGTCATAATTATCTAAATTAATTACAGGAGTGTTTGGGGTAGCAAGTTCAACTTTTATTTTTCCTTCTTCTAAGTAAATCTAATTTAAAATAAATGACAACTGTTACACTCTAATGTAAACCTTAAATTAAAACTTACAGCAACATGACCAGTTGACGAAAATCCATGATACAACATCAATCCGGTTGTCTCGTATGTTCTGAATGCAAACGATGCATTTAACGATCTAACGCCTTCGTAACCTTTCAATCTAGCAAATGATTGCGAAGTCAAAAATGTTACCGATGTAAGAGGAACATCTACACAACCGAAAATTGTATTAACGTTTCCATATTGTAACGTTCGACCAATATCTCCTGCATGCTTCATATCTCTAATGAAGTTTGTTGAATTTAAATAAATATTTTCAATACAACCGGTAAAATTCTGTATTACCACCAAGCCTTCCTGCATGTTAGGTATACCACCAACATAAAACTGCAAGTAATAAAATCATATTACATTATGGATTATAAAATTATATTAAACTTTACCCCTCTATTTAAATTCAATTTACTAAATTCTCCTTTCACTCTTCCTTGTACTACAACACGATCAACCGAGAATAAAATGTCACGATAATTTCTTGATATAACAACATCGTGCCAGATATTGTCGTCAAGCAAACTACCAACAGATAAACTTGTTAAAATACCAGAACCTAGAAATACATAAATACAATTGGATTATATTATAAATGTGTAACATATAGAAGGAATACCTAAGTCAATATTTAATAACATTCGATTGTCTCTCAATTGTAATGCAATGTAATCTCCTTGGGTACCTCTACTGTAAAGAAGTATTCCGTTTGCTATGGAAGTTTTGAATCTAAACCTAATGCTTTCTCGGTAAGCTGAAATGGGATCTCTTGAAAGGTCCATTCGAACAAAAGAAGTACTATTGAAGTATAAAACATCGGATTCTAAAATATTAAAAATTAAAAATTGCACTTTCACCATTTTACACAACTAACCATATTCACAGCCAAATAATTCAACTCTCATAGATATTCTGTCTCTCCACCTGGTTGGATTTATCCGAATCCATTGAGCAATAATAGGCACTTCAAATTCATTTTTATGAACCGAATCGCCATCACTGTTACCTTTGAATAACTATAAAACAAATCAAAAGGTTGAAATTTAGTTTGCACAAGCAGAAATTAATATTGCATAGCTAGACAAGTTTGCCAATTATTGAAGTGCTACTTCTGTATATTAAAATAAGTTTGTTGAAAATGAATATTTTTGGTTACTTTCTTTAATAAATTAAAATCTAGAAGTTTTAAGATTGATGTTATTGCATCAATATAAAGTACAAATGTTACAATTAAACGTGGAATTTAATATTGTTAAAATGCCATCGTTGGCTCAGTAGCGAATACAGGATTTGATTTAAGGGGGGGGGGATACTTTTTATGTGATATTATCTAAGTATCTTCCAGAAAATTTGTTAGACTTAAAATTTTTGAAATTGATCAAAATAAAGTGCTTCGGTCGTGAGTCAAGAAAGGGGGACAATTGCACCCATGTCCCTCCTCTGTATCCGCGCCTGCCTTGTCTTCTCTGACAGATCACTATTGTTTTGCTGTTATTTTCTTTGACATTTGAGCATAATCGTGACCCTATCTTATGCTCAATTGTTCTTTAGATCTGGAATCATTGCTGGATTATTGATGTAAACTATTCCCTTTAAATAACATCAAAGAAAGAAATCTAACGGTGTTAGATCGCAAAATCGCATTAAACTTAAAAAATAAAGCATCGGACCGCAAAGGTGTTCAGATTCATTTGAGGGTTAAAAAGTGTTTTGGAAAAGTTCTTGATGTGTTTTATTAAATTGAATTGGAGATAAAATAAAAAGGAAATAGTTTGGATTTGTGGAAAAAAATATAAAAAGCTGCAGGGTAAATGGTAATTGAATTTGGTAGATGGTACATATAAAATAAAATTTGAATGTTGGATGAGATAAAAATTAAAAATAAAAGTAGTAAGGAGGATATAAATTTATTCTTCGGAATTTTGGGATTGTGCGAACAAACGTGCAAAAGAGAGTATGCTCATAAAAGAATTAATGTGGCTGGAAGGAGGATTTGATTTTTTAAAATTGATAATTTTATAATCAGGGACATTGCAATATAATATTATATTATTTAAATATTATAGGGGTATTCACAGTTCGTTGTATAGTCTAGTATTTTTACAATGTTGTATAGTTACGAGATTGTTTTATCTTTTTCTCATTTTTTATGTAAGCGAGAGAGAGAGATATATTGAACATTTACTAGAGTGTAGAAATACAACGAAATATACAAGGGTGTGTATACCTTATATTATGTAAATAATAGGTTCTCTCTATTTTCATAAAACTAATTAAAAATTTTGTAAAACTAAAAATGTGGAAATTCAAGAAAAAATCAGGAAATTGTAATTGAACACTTGAACAAAAAAAATTGTTGTATCAAAAAAAATTCGATTCTTAGAACGCCCTTTATTGTCATGTGAAATGCTCAGATTGTCTTTGGAGCAACTCATTTTGAAGTAATTAATACCCGTACTTATAGTCGATGCTTCCCTCGATCTCGGACTTGAGTCTGACTCAAGCACGAAATTAACCAATCAAAATAAACAATTTTGTACTTAAGTCCTGCTCAAGCTTTGCTGCAGCCAAGCATCGACTATTACATTAATTAATTAATTGCTTTCCCGTCATCTTTCCCACAACCTAGATCGATTTTGGTTTGTGGTTTATATACTATAATATACTATATTTAAAGGCGGATATAATATTAAACCGGCTCTGCATGTGAATTAATGTTTTTAATTTTTAAGTGACCATGAGAAAAAGTACCTCATGTTATTTTTGTTTTTAGATAATGTTTACTGACATCAATATAAACTATATATAAACATATAAATCAAAAATCACGTATCTCCTGATAACAATTTTATTATCTACGTATTTCAAAAATTATTTGCTTTAAGATGTCTATTAAAATTATCAGAAACATAACAATTAATGATCGACTTTTAATGTTATGGTTTGGGATTGTCTACAACAATATGCTGGAGTACTTCCAGTTTCCAAGAGAATTGTGCGATGAGAAAACTTCACCATTACAACTTGCAAAAAAAAAGTTAGGGTCAGAACTTGATCGAGTCATTAATTTTGGCTTTACATAGAAATCAAAGTTCAAAATCAATCATCAAAATAAATAAAAAGAAATATTGTAATTTTTATGATTGTGTGGTTTGATTAATTTATTATATTACCAATCTGATTGTTTCTTTAAAATCTACAATAATTTCGTTCATAAGGTAGCAAACCAAAAAAATTTGGAATGATTTTGGCAACACTTGCATAATTGGCAGACCCTGTCTTTCATGCTACTAATACCTTCAAATGTATGCATTATGAATATTACAACTTAAAGTTATTTTTTCTAAATTTTAGTAAGTTAACCTATATTTTGAAAGCAATTAAGTCGTTTAAAAATATGAATTTATTTGTAACTTAAATTAAAGAACTTGTCTGCCGATATATTATGATTGCAACTTTTATCGATTATCAATTGATATTTAATCTATTCGAATTTCATTAAGTAAATTTATCCAATGAATTCACTTTAATTGATGGAAGAAATAGGTAATCATTGTGTTAATTGAAAAGTACTCAACCACCAGAAAATTTTAAAGTTACTTTTCCTTAATATTAAGTATTAGAATGTAAAAAGTTCAGGTGCCATACATTTGATATTAGTGCACATGTATATTAGGTTTTACGCATTTCTAAAATATATTTGTGTAATAAATTTTTTTGGCTATCATAATATTATTAGGATTACTATTGCAACCACTTAGCCAATCCTGGGATGCACTAAACAAAATAATGAAAATCTATAGAATATACAGACTGATAACAATAAATTATTATCGATCACGTTAGTAATCATGTTATGTTAGCCAAAAATCTATAATATTACACACTTCAAAGCAAGTTAAAACGTAGATATAAAAAAATGTACTTGATTTAAATTGAAAAATAATTTAGTGTGCGGTAGAAAAAGCAGTAAAGACCAATATACCAATAGTATTAATTAAGCATAATATTAACAGCACCTCAGGATCTCCCTTTGTATCAGTAATGCTTCTCCAACCTTCTCCATCATCAGAAAATTGTACTATATATTCGGTGGCAAAATATAAAGATTTACTGCGACCTTGCGTTGCAATAGACCGAATTTCATAACGTCCACCCAAATCCAATGTTAAAAATTGATAGTAATTGGTCAACTCGGGGGCCCATGCCGAGTCTCCTATTATTCATAAGAGTTAAAAAGCCGTTAGTTAGAAAATGATCAGTGCAAATATTAATTATTATGTACATGTAAATATTTGTGGACATACGGACGTACCTAACGCCATTTAATCATATTATTAGGTATTGGTACCTAAGTTAAGACGATTCTGATAAGTTACAAAGGGAAAATGCAGAATGTTATTAATACAACAACTCAAACTGTATGCATGGCATGAGAGAAAATTAAAACAATTGAAAGATAAACAGCATGCATTTTCTAAATGTGCACTAGGCAATGTATATTGCAAATTAAACTTTACTAGAAAAAAAAAATAGTTCAAGCATTTGTAGATACCCATCTAACCCTTCACCTTCATCAGAAATATATTACAAGTGTAATTGTAAAATTGCACTAAGCTAATAATTTACGATAACTGTTTTTAATATTTTGTTGATTATTAATTTAGAAAATATTATTTCCTAAAATTAAAAATAAATCAACAATCAGCAAATAAGACAATTTAACAATTACAATATAAAATTATGTAAATTTCTTATCAAATTTGTTATTAAGGTTATCATTTGTGAAATATAAAATAGCGATAGTGTGGTGATTATTATTTTTAATTAAATTGTTTTAATATAACTAAAAACGTTATTTTTTGAAAACTTAATTAAAAAGTCTGATAACAATATTAATAATATGGTAGATTGAAATTTTAAAAAGCAAAATTTAGAAGAAAAAATGGAAATAAACTGAGAATTGATTTTTGGTGCAAGAGGGTACTTTTTAAAGCTGTTTACTCTTACTTTCTCATTTTATAATGTTTTTATGGTGGAAACATCGAAAAAGTGAAAATATAAAGAATGAAAAGCTTCTAGGAAGATGCTTCAGTTTGAAATTTCGTCAATTGGAAAACTGAGAAAAATTAAACATTGATTTCTATTGGCCACATTCCAGTAATTGTCAAAATTTTACTTTATGGTATGCAGATAAAAATTATGTTTCTAGACGTGACGTTAATACCAAAAATCAATACCCCTGCAATTTCTCTCACATTTTTTCATAATCGGTCTGGACTATTTAAGAATATGTATTATTTTAAAAATCAACTTTCATAATAAATAACTAGTCCAGTTGTTAGGTAAAATAACTATGCAGAACCAATCATTTGGTTTAAAGAAATACTTTTAGCTACAGTAAATAAACTATTACATATTTGTATTAATTTCTTTCAAAATAAGAGTTTAATTGATTTTGTAAAATAAAAAATTATTAATTTGATTAGGTAATTTATATAGTAGAAATTGATTTATTTTTGCACAAAAAATAAATCTCACCCTAACGTCACCACCCGGCTCTTTGTAGGTAGCATAATCAAGGCCATTAGAACCGTAGCTGATACTATATTCCATAACATATTCAATACTATGTGGCCTGCCTTGAGTCCAAACACGAGTAACATTCATTACTTGTCCTAAGTCAATGATTAGCTTCTGATCAAAATCATTGGTCTCCGAACTCCACGCATTTCCACCTTGAGAATATATTTTTAATACATATAGGTCTCTACTACATAATGATGATCTTTTTTGTTTGTTTTTTCTCTACTATCATTAAAAACGCTTGGAAATTGAATTAGTAAAACATATAGTACTATCTACTAAACAAAACTTTTCTTCAATTATTAAATCAAAATTAATAATGAAGCATCATAAAAAAAAACTAAAAACAAACAAAATTATATCATGCAAATAATTATGGAACTAAAAATAAATATCTATACATTCTAATGCTACACATTAATCATGCAAGGTTTTAAATTAAATTTTCTTGTATCATCTGAAAGATGGTACCATTTATATAAAATGTTTTATGTTAGGATAAAAAACAATATATCCTCATGTTTATTTGTTTTTATTTTAAATGCAAGTAACTAACTTACACAAATAATTTTTTATACCAAAAATTTTAAAATACGGTATACAATATTATTATATTATAAGAAATAGTTTTATTATTGATCGGTTACACAAGAGCTTACATTATAAGAAAATAAAAAAAGTAGTAAATAATATTTTAAGAATATTTACGGAACGAATATTAATAACAATAACTAATTATTAGCAATTACGTAAAAGTAAAATATTTTATAACTTTTTAAAAAATAATTCACAATAAAATTTGTCCAACTCTAATAAAGGAATAGCACTGTCAGTAAGTGTAGAAAAATCAATGTGAACAAATAACGAATTTCTTTCTGAGTTTACACAATCGTCTTTTTGTAATGCCACTGCAACACAATGTTCATCGTCTAATAAACTTTCTTGAAATAGCCAATTTTGTTTCATGTAATCGACAAATATTTCTGTGTCGGTAATTAAGCCATTAATTTTTAACAATTGCGTGTTAATTTTAAAACAAATATCTTGTAAATTTATAGTAATGCCAACGCCGGTTGCTTTAACGTAGCTTTCCTTTAAACACCAATGTCTGCAAAACATCGCTATTTGTTGAGTATCGTTACCACTGCTTTTAATTTCGGCCCATTCCACATCAGAAAATGTTTTCCTCATAATACGAAAATATTCTTGCAAGTTTTTAACACCAGAACACTCGAATTTCATAACATCCACGCCTATTAAATTTTCTTCAATTTCTCCAGCAAACACTACATAATTGCCTTGGTGTGATACATTAAATGCAAATTTCATTTCGTTGGACTTGGGAAAATTGACAAACGGTTTACCTTTTTCATCTCTATCAAACTGAATTTTATTGTAAGGCACCAAAGTTGTTTCGTGTACAAATTTTCTCATCATTAGCCTGCCAATAAGTGAAGATTTAAAATCCTTTTTAAAAGCAAATTTAGCCAAACGTTCCTTTTCTTCGCGTTGAATGCATGAAGTTGCTAACAACATTTCAGCCTCTGATGGATTCCATTTGGCAAAGTTAAATGCCCATCGTACACTTTTATTGACCATTTTGTAAAAATAAATTGTAATTTAATTTAATCGATTTTCTCCACTTACAGTTGCGGTTAAGAGTTTTAGATAAAAGCAGAAGTAGGTACCTAAAAAAAATTAATAATCTTTGTTCTTAAAAATTTGATTTTAATTAACAAAAAATCATACCATTTTGCTTTTTGAAATGTTATTGTATATTCGTTCCATAAATAATCACGTTAAATCATTGTATTTAAATTTAAGAGTTAAAATATTATTCATTAATTAGGTCATTAAAGCATTTCATAAGAATAATTAACAATGAGTAATGTATAGGTAGATATTAAAAAAAAAAAATCAATTTAATTAACACGATTATTTTAAATCTTTAGGCATTTAACTAGAGAGTACCACATTGTTGCATTTAAAATAAATAAATTAACATACCATATAAAATTGCATTCTTAGGACCACGATCTCTTAGTGACGAAGTTGCTGTTACGGCTGCTCTTTGCATAAGAGGTGTGTAGCACTCGTATTCATCATAAATATCTATTTTAAAAAAATAATTATTTAAAATTAATTATCTAAACAAATTACACCGGCATTAAAGGAAGAAAAAAATTGCAAATAAAGTTAGGTAGGTGTGCTATTGCTACTTTTCCAACAGATTAGTAAAATAACCAGCCATTTTGTATTAAAATGTTGGGATTATTTTAAATAAAATTTAATCACGAACGTAAATAATAGAAAAGCAATTACCTGCATTAATTCGTTGTAGAATAAAAATATAACAAAATAAAATTTTTGTAAGCATAGTTACATTACAAAGTTACGCCCCAACAACCTATTCTTACGTTGACGTTTGGCAGTTAGGCATAACAAACTTGAATCACTCATGAATCACCGCATATTAGGCACCGTCTACATCGCCCGCTCGATGATGAACTAAAAACAATTTAACACTTTTTCTTATTTATGGACACTAGAAAAAACCTTCTTTATTCGCCCTAACGTATTTCGTATTCCTTCTTCCATTCATGAGTGACATATTTGATTGAATTGTATAGATATTATCTATTATATTGTAATATTCTTTCGCGCGAATTCGCGAATAGAATGATTTGTCTTTAATTATTAAATGCTAAGTTCACAGCATATAAATTATTTTCAAGGTTATTTTTTGTAGTACACCGGTTGCAACAGTTTAATTCTAATCATTGACATCCATAATCTAATCTTCATTTATTAATCGACTGTCTCATATTATGATATATTGGGGTCAAAGTAAAAACCACAAAATTTAAATCCTTATTCGCTATACACGTGACGTTTCTTGCGAGTGATATTTAAAAAAAATGGTTGAAACGATAGGAAAAGTTAGAATAAGAAAATTGGTTGTAAAACATTTCTACAATTAATTAATTACTGATTTTAGACTATTACTTGTCGTGCAGCCGTGGCATGGGCACCAAATGAGGATTTAAAAATTGAAGAAATTCAAGTAGCTCCACCAAAAGCACACGAAGTTCGAATTAAAATTGAATATTCGGCTGTATGTCATACTGATAGTTATACATTGAGCGGTAAAGATCCTGAAGGCGTATTTCCTGTTATTCTAGGACATGAAGGAGGTGGAATCGTTGAAAGTGTTGGCGAAGGAGTTACCAATGTTAAACCTGGTAAATTTGTTGTTAATTTTAAAACCATTGTAGTGTTCCAAATACGTAGACTCAAAAACCCCCATTTTCTTACAACCGAAATCTAAACCCATCATCCTAAGTGCAAAGCATGATGGCCATCACCCGAGAACGCCGTATTATCTAGTAGCAGGACCCCACGTTGTGTACACATCGAACCGACCTAAACCACTACACCCCAAATTTGTAGTGTTCCTCGTGCAAGAAGTTAATCTGAACGCAGCTGGTTAGTCCTGAAAGAGTAGAATCGAACATAGTCAAAAATAAACACATAGTTGGTTCAGACGATTTATCATTTGGTAAAGTTACATTTTGTCATTTTCGACATGGTTGTCTTTGTTTTACACATTGTTACAATTTGTCTATTTCGTCATGATAATTATTTAGAATTTTGCTTGTTACATGGTCTTCCATGAGCTAGTAAGCTTTTCCCAGTCATTCGGTTTATCATGTTACATTGAGTCATACCACAGTCATGGATAAAGTTTATCCCATAATACACCACATCTAATTTGCTTTCTTATAAAGTCAAATTTATAAAATCCTATTATCTACTTATTCTAGTTGTATCATCAGAATACGAATCGAACAATCTCGGAATTCTATCATGATCCTGGCCTTAACTTAACATATCATGGTAAATCCCCAATTACATTTTATATGGAACCCAAAGGATCGAATCTCGTGTTTTCGCTGTACAGAAGCTGACACGTAATGACCCCAAGTTTTACAACGACATCATGGTATATAACACAGTTTTTGCATCACAATCAATGGATCTTAATGTGCCTTTCTATGTTTTGGCTGATCAGAGAGGAGCCCTGTATTATAGCATAGTCAATTGTAAAACTTATATTTAACCAATTATGTTAACTAATTTCGAGTAACACGAGAGAATTTGTACCTTGGATTTATAAGATATTGTTATCATCAAAATTCACCTTAGTTTTTCACAATTTATCGTGCATTCTATCTTTGACATCCACAATTTATTTACTCCTCCCGTTTTTCTTCTTTTTCTCACTACCTAGATTTTCTATCCCGGATTTCGAGTTTGTAAAATTGAAAAAAAAAATTGAACATCTTAAAAATGATCCGGAAAGCTACATACCTATGTCTACAAATTCAGCCAATAGGGAAATGAAACAAGAAGTATGCAAGGCTAAAATATTTGTTGAGTTTTCAGAAAATCTGGGAGAGCTGAAATTTAACAAATACAGTTGTATCTGATTATAATATAACCAGTTTTAATGAATTTCCATTTAAAGCAAATGTAAAAAACAATAACCTGACATTTTTGAATACCTTTTATTCGATAATGTGGCATCCATACGTAGCCCGATCAATCTAGGAATTTTATCTGGAATAAATGAAGTATGAAATTTTTTGACGCAGTTAGGTTCCAATCATGGAGTAGCTTATGAAATCACAGTTTTAGACCAAAATTTGATTTGCATTTATCGCTAAAAACGGTAATAACCTAATTTATAGAGAAATAAAATTCTCTTTCATTTTCGTGTGGACAATTTTATTGTAAAATAATTATTTATTGCTAATATTATGCAAAAAGTGTGAAAAATTAGGAGATTGGCTCAGTTTTCTCAACTTTTGGACCATTTTTATTAAAAAGGCACATTCAAATGACAAAGCTGTAGAGGACTAAATTTCTTACAAGTTTCATAGTAACTAGTTTTTCGTACGACGAATGGATCACGGCTGGGAACACGTTCAAGACAGAGGCAAATTCCGGGCACACGCCATATCAAATGGTCTAAAACTGTGATTTCATATGCTACTCTATCATTGGAACCAAACTGCGTCAAAAAATTTCATACTTCATTTAATCGAGTTATTTAGTCAAATTTTGTCTAGGATGATCGGGCTATACGAGGATGACCGTAATATGACTAAATAGTACCTATAGTATTCTAGATTTGATCTTACAACTACTTATATCAGAATATCAAGAGAATACAACAAATTAATGCCCCTTAGACACTTTATAAGACACATTAAAGCACAATATCTGCTAAGAGAAACTATTGTTTGGATGTCTAACTGGGGGGTAGTAACGGAGGCATCTGCCTCCAACAAATAAATTTTTTTAGTTTAAAATCAACATAATTGTTTTATCAATATTTAAAATCTTAGATAGTAAGCATAAGTACACATAATTGCATATTGTAATACCTACATAATGGTAGGTATTATTCTTTTTTATTTTTGATAATATTTTCGAGGGATGAGCTACAAAGCAAATTTCTGTGCACTAGATTTTCCTTTACGAGATTTTTGAAAGATTTCTTCCTGGATTGCCTTAATATTTCTTTTTGAAAAAGCAAAAATAAAATGCTTATCTATAATATTCCTAAAATTTTCTTAAATTTTTTCTGGATTTCAAGCCGGCACTGATAGTCTGATCAAACAGTGGTGATGACAGACTGCAGAAATTGGCAACTATTGCATTTGATTGTACTGCAACTTTTTTCCATTTTTATTGGGTTTGCCTGTTGGAAATAAACTTTAATATTATTATTATTAATTAATTATATATTAGATACTAATAGCAATGTATTATTTCCTTAAGGTGATCACGTGATTCCGTTATATATTCCCCAATGTGGAGTATGTAAATTTTGTAAAAATCCTAAAACAAATTTATGTTCGACTATTCGAGTCACTCAAGGACAAGGTTTTATGCCCGATGGAACGTCAAGGTTTACTTGTAAAGGAAAATCTATATTTCATTTTATGGGTTGTTCCACTTTCAGCGAATATACGGTGGTTGCAGATATATCGGTTGCAAAGGTACATTTTAATTAATTTAATTTTTATCTGCTAGTAAATAATTTGCATTTGTTAGATAAACGATAAAGCACCTTTGGATAAATGTTGCTTGCTTGGTTGTGGAGTTTCAACTGGATATGGAGCTGCATTAAACACAGCTAAAGTGGAACCTAACAGCACTTGTGCTATTTGGGGCCTCGGAGCTGTTGGATTAGCCGTTGCAATGGGCTGCAAAGCTGCCGGTGCTTCAAGAATCATAGGAATTGAACTGAATCCTTCCAAATTTGAAATCGCCAAAAAGTTTGGTTGTACAGAACTGCTGAATCCTAAAGATTATGAAAAACCAATTCAAGAAGTTTTAATTGAATTAACCGATGGCGGATTAGACTTTACATTTGAATGCATAGGTAATGTACAAACTATGCGAGCAGCGTTGGAGTCTTGCCATAAAGGATGGGGGGTTTCGGTCATCGTTGGAGTAGCTGGTGCAGGACAGGAAATTAGCACTCGACCATTTCAATTAGTGTGTGGACGTGTTTGGAAAGGTACCGCATTTGGAGGTAAGTGAATTGTAATAAAACTCTTTTGACATTTTATTTGTTTTACGGTTAATCATTCTTAAAATACAGACCTTCACAAGTGTATTTATATTGTTTATAATGCATTATAGTTTTAATTACTTTTAGGTTGGAAAAGTCGTGATAGCATACCAAAATTGGTCGACGAATATTTGGAAAAGAAATTAATACTTGATGATTTCGTGTCTCACAATTTAAGTTTTAATGATATTAACCAGGCATTGCATTTGGTGCATGCAGGTGAAAGGTAAAAAGAATAATATTATTATTATTACAATGCATTAAAAATTCTTTTAATTTTTAGCATTCGATCAGTGTTGAAAATGTAGGCTTTTCTGCTGGATATGAAGGCGATGTTTATTTCAATTAATAAATAATTATTGTATTTTTTAATTTCAAATATCAATAAATTTATTAATAAAAATAATTATTATATAAATTCCAAAGTGCTGACTGACCGATTCTATTTTCTGGTAGCGTGATCCAGATCTAAGAATGATGACTATCGATTATCGAATAATTCAATAGTCCCATCACTAGCTCAAGTTGCTCTTCTATACAAAAAAATTTATAACTGGTCATTATTAAAATAGTTTGAAGAAATCGTTGACTCCGAAGTTAAAGAGAAACAATGGTCAAGGGACTAATACTATGATCACTTGGTGGAAGTCAAGATGATGTACTAGAGAATTTAATTCATGGGGTGGTTTCCCATTGCCTTCCCCATAGCCTACAGATCGATATTGGGCTTGAGATCACAGCAGTGTATCCGACGTGATCAGGATTTGAACTGCAGTCTTACGCTTTCCAATCAGACAGTATAGGCTTTATGCCACATTGCTGGTTTATTGTCCTAATGAATCTAATAAAACAATATTCTATGTTTAATTTCATCCCATTTTCATTTATACACAATTTTATACCTATCATTAATTATTGTTGTAAAATGGGAAGAAATACTTGCAGAATAACCGTTTACTTACATAAATGTCTCCATTTTTAGAAAATAATCAAGTCGAGGTTATTCCAGTTAGAAAACAAACTTGTACTGATATGACCAGCAAGAGATATTTGCAAATATTTAAGGGCGGGGAAAGCAGGTTAATTCTAAAGGTAATCTTGGTTTATTTAATTAATTTCCATATTATAATACAACATCTGAACTATATTTTCGTAAATTTTTATTACAAAATATTAGGGGTATTCACAGTTCGTTGTATTTAGTCTAGTATTTTTACAATGTTGTATAGTTACGAGATTGTTTTACTTTTTTCTAATTTTTTATGTAAGCGAGAGAGAGATATATTGAACATTTACTAAAGTGTAGAAATACAACGAAATATACAAGGGAGTGAATACCTTAATTGATAAATAAGTCGTTGGCATCAAATCTCCGCAGGCTCGAAATACTTATAACTTCCCTTAACAACTCGATGGGAAAAACGGGGTACAATAAGCCTAGAGTTTCAGTGCAAAGTGGACCTTGACCACTACCCGTTTCGTAATGATAATAATAATACTTCGGGAAACATCTTCTTGTACGGCACTCCATTCCTGACGGAATATTACCGCATCGCTAGATGTTTGTAAATCCATTTTCTGGGATGGATTAATTCCCATTTCATCTCTTCTTATTTAGCTTTTTATAAGCTTTGGTACCACCTCTTCCAGCCATCTCACTCTAGGTCTTCCCCTCGGTTTTTCCACGTCCGGTTTCCATTTTATCACTTCTTTTATCGCTCCCGTTTCATGGGTTCTCATGACATGCCCGAGCCAACTCAATCTCATTGCTTTAATGTACCGTACAATATATTGTTCATACCCAACTTTCACACCTCCAAGTATTCTCTTCATTATTCGTCTCTCAAATACTTTCAATTTCTCAATTTCTGTAAGGCACATTATTTCCGTCCCATATGTTGCTACAGGTCTTGTAAATTCTTCTTCTCTTACTCAGTCATTTGTTTTGCTGTGTTCTATTTACAGAAAATCTAAGATATTCTAACCTAAGTTGACGTGAAGTAAGGTAAAATGAAGTTCAATTTACAACTTAACATTTGAGGGGAAGTTAGATTTTTTACTTGTTTCATGCATTATCTAATGCCCGTACTTATAGTCGATGCTTGGCTGGAGCAAAACTTGAGCACGACTTAAGTACAAAATTGTTTATTTTGATTGGTTGATTTCGTGCTTGAGTCAGACTCAAGTCCGAGATCGAGCGAAGCATCGACTATAAGTACGGGCATTAGGCACCTTGAGATCAACCTTAGTTCCTAACTTTGGTTACTAAGGGCCGAAATATTCACCTCTTGTTAATCTTCTAAGTAACTAAAGTTACCTATAAACTTACCACGTGACGTCGATATCGACGTCCGTTGTTTTATGTTAAAACATTCTTCCTCTATGTTTTTACTCTATTCTTTTCGATTCATCTCTTTGCTAAGAGTTCTTGCGTATTTCTGTTGTTCTTCTTCATTCTTTAGCTTTTCCACTGCCCATCATTTATTTACTATTCTTGTCTCTTGTTTCCTTCTGCTTGTTCCTTGTTTTATTTTCTTCACGACCATATTGTGATCTGTATCTACGCTTGTGGTTCTGTATGACCTAACATCACACACTCTAAATGATCTTTTTTTTTATATCAGTACATGATCAATCTGAT
Source organism: Cantharis lateralis (assembly GCA_963170105.1). Classification (NCBI taxonomy): domain Eukaryota; kingdom Metazoa; phylum Arthropoda; class Insecta; order Coleoptera; family Cantharidae; genus Cantharis; species Cantharis lateralis. The sequence continues at coordinate 21,873,035 of OY720629.1, forward strand.
TACCTAAATTTCTACTTGGTTTTATCCATGTTTCCGTGTGAATTCTTTTGTGTTTAAATTCCGTACTAGTAATCTTCATGTTACATATTATTGCTGCTAGGTTGCATGTTCTTTTGCAATTATCGTGTTTGTTCATGAAAGGTGTGCTTGCCGGCCACTCCTTTTAAGTATTCTTTCTTTTTTCCAGGCGCCTGCAGAGATTTACTGCCGACGGCTTATTATACAATATTTTCCAATGAAAATTAACGAAAATATAGTTCAGATGTTGTATTATAACATGGAAATTAATTAAATAAACCAATATTACCCTCTCCTTTATCTATCTAATCTCATACTATTCATTCGAAAATAATTTTTCAATAATGATCCTTTTATTTTCAAATTAATTCAATGAAACGAATAGTATATCACATATTTTTAAATCCTAGCACACAAGCTGCCTGTTGAGAAAATAAGATTAAAAATAATAAAACTTAATTTAATTCTAAAGATAACTTTTTGCTTTCAAATAGTACAAAATTTTGCAAAGTAAAAAAATCAAACATTGAAATTAGTTCTACAACAGCATATTATTTGCAATTATTTCTGCTAAAGCTTCATCTTTAAACGTTAGTAATACAAACACCAGCTCTTCATCTTCTTTCAACAAACGAAAATGTTCACATGCTATTAAATCAATAAATTTCAATCCATTTGATCTAAAATGTACATTTAAAGATGCTAATAAATAAATAATATTTTTAGTTAACAAATATTCGTCTTCTTTTGTACTGCAAGCAGGTTTCAACACTTCCTAAAAAATATTTGTTAAAAAGAATCTGTATTTTCGTCTCTACTGTGCTTCTTACTTTGATGATAACTAAATATTGATCTAAACACCATCTAAAATTATTATATTGTGAATTATTTTTTGTTACTATTGTGTTCTCACAAAGAGTTTGTAAAGAGTTAGTCAACATTTGTATTATGCTTTGATTATCTAATTTTGATTGAATTTCATTTATTACCAATGTCCATTCTATGGCGACACTTTGTGTTAAAATCTGAAAAGAACCAACGATTATTAGTGTCTGACTGAAATATATAAATTTCTCTTCTATTTTCGGCCAAAACCGAAACTTATGTAGTTAAGTTAATATTTAGTTAAATTTTCATTATACTCTGAAATTTAGAATTTTTCCTAGCTTGGCAACAGACAAGATTAAATAAAGTACTTAAATTTATTACAAAATCACTTTATTTTTGAAATAGTGGTGTAAGGAAGTAAATCCGTTGCGAACATACCATGAACGCTAGTTTCGCTAATTCTTGGCCGAAACCGAAACTGCCGCCAAAATCAAAATTTTCTAATAACCAAAACCAAAACTGATAAAAAAATTTCCTTTCATTCAAAAAAAAATTTAAAGAGGTTAAAATTAAACTTTTGATATGATTAAGTCTGGATAAGATTGAAAAACAGCTTTGCTCAGTTTTTATCCTTTTAATAACTATAAATACGCTGTTTACTTTGTTTTTCTTCATTGTAAAGGCGGTGTGACACGTACATTATGCAAGTGTAAAACGTGTAAATTTTGTACTAAATTTAAACAAAATTGTTCTATTTTATCTTACCAAATTTGCAAGTTAAACTACGTGGGGTCTTACTTTATACAATAAATTTTTTTTGCATGTATAGAAATAAAATGAGTTCGTAGTTAGTGAATTACTCTTGATTTTTGCGGTCCGGGATTTTATAATTCGGTAAATATGTACAGAGAGGATATACAGCCGCTATGACCTCCTAGGATTTGAAAGGTGTTGATAACCCTTAAACTAGAATTCAAATACGCTTGGACAGGTTAATTTTAATTTCAAGGGGGCTACTTTTACTGCTATTTAAATATAAACATTGACAGTTCAACCATCACTTCACTTTTTTATTCTTGAATGTCTTTAAATATCGGATTTATATCGCATTTTTGCAGCTTCAATGTTTTTGATGAATAATTGATAAAACTTTAAAAAAAATTATTGCACTGAATTCAGGGAAACAAGACCTTTCAAATAAGGTGTCACTTGCCATGTCATCTCTATTAACATTTCAGGGGTTGTCATCACAGCGCGAAAGTTGTCCCCTTTGATGATAAAATTGACCGGTTTTTGCATTTCTTGAAAAATAAATTCTGCTGGCCACAATACCATATGATTCGTTTTCAGAGGGCCACCCTGTATATACATTGGTGCTTTCATTAGTATTATTATAATAATTAGGGAATTAATTAGTTACTTGAAATATCCATTTTTACTTGTTAAAGAACAAAACTATATTATCACGAGCGAATTTACTGCTGGTCAGATTAAATTAATTACCAATTGTGCGATTATTTTTTACTGTAAACATAAGATTATCGTGAGAATGAGAATTTACAATGGACTCTTTTAGACTTTAGACAGCGACTATCCTCCACAAACATGTCAGTTAGTCCTGTCTATATAAATAAACTCACAAGAGACGTCAGAGAGAAGAGTACGAACATGAATTAAACCAGCTATTGACTCACGTGGAAGGAAGAGTAGGGGATGTAATAATAAGTAACTTTAAATTTGGTACTGCTTTGCAAAAAAAAACAAGATATCGATACTTTTTTTCAAAGTATCGTAAGTGACATTTTTTCTGCAATCATTTATACACGTTTAAAATCGTTTATAGACGTTTATACACGTTTTGTTAAAGTATCATAATTTTATTTTAAGTTTGTTATGGTTTGTTGTTATTATGATACTTTTACAAAACGTGTATAAACGTCTGATACTTACAATAGCAGCGAAATCTCATTTTCAGGAAAAATGTCACTTACCATACTTTGACAAAAAGGTATCGATATACTTTGCAACTAGTTTCGGGAGGTATGTCCCATCTTCAGGCAAAACAGTCAGTTATACATAAAGAAACTCTCTACTCTACACATTTTCTTTTTCCGTTTCCCAAAAAAAAAAAACACAAGCTGGTTTAATAAAAATAAAATAAATTACTTTCAATATACCTACAAATGCTAAAGTATCTAAGACTTTACCTCCCGAAACTAGTTGCAAAGTATATTTGGTTTTTTTTGCAAAGCAGTACCAAATTTCAAGTTAAGATTGTACGAGGCAAACTAAGAGGAAAAATCATTATTCCAGGACTAACTCCATCTAGAATAAAAAGGGAGTGGCCGAAGTTTTATTTCTTGCCCACGTTAAGCTAGTACACCCAAGACAGTCCACCTCACAGCCCTGGATCCCATTTATGGAAGAGGAACTCAACTCGGCCGTGCCTAGTCTCCCGGCAGGCAAAGTTTTCGGCTCAGACGGAGTACCAGGAAGAGTAATAAAAATTATAGTAATGGCAAATAAACAAATGACCCTGTCCGCTTTGAACTACTGCATCGAAAAGGGATCATTCCCCGCAATGTGGAAAAGGGCGGACTTGGTCTTAATCAGGAAAGACAGCAAACCCTTGGAGGAACCATCTTCAGGAAAAGAATTCAACATAGACCCATAGATATTAAACATCTTAACAAGTTACTTGGATGACTGTGCAATCCAATTGGACAGGGATGGCTCCTCAAGAGAAGTGGAAACAACGAGCGGAGTTCCACAGGGTTAGATTCTTAGACCGGTCCTGTGGAATATTATGTATGACGGGGTTCTATGTCTACTACTCCCAAATGGAGCTACTTTGATAGGATTCGCGGATGACTTAATTTTAATCGTCCGCAACAGAGAAGCAATGATAGTAGCAGAAAACGCTAACACAGCCATTAATACAATAGTGTACTGGACAGCAAGATGTTTTAATATACTAGTTATTGTGTTTATATAACTTTGTAAAGAATAGTAAAGAGTGTGACGAATTTGATTTTTTGTAACTCGAATTTTTTTTGTCGTACAATAGAGGTTCCTCTAACTAACTAACTCAAAAGTAAAATACATAAGTAAAATAAAAAGATGTTATGTACATATTTAAATTTCGGTTATTCTAACCAATTCAACCAATGAAAAGTAGAATCTTTTTGTGTCAATAATGTAATAAAACTCACCGTAATTAGTGGCACTATCATATTGTGGACATCAAATGAGTTACCGCAGGTTTTAAGAAATGTTTTTCCTGTTTTACCACTAATAAGAGCGCAATAATATTCACTTAATTCATGTTTCTTTTCAAGTTTTGAAAATATATCTAAAAAAAAATTATTTTTAATATAATATAAATTATTTTTAATATAATATAAATTATTAGATTAAATTTTAAATTATTAGATTGGAAACATTAAAAAATTCTAGAGAATTAATTTAAAAGAAAAAAGTATATTACCATTAAAATTTGGACGAGATGTGGGTTTAATTTTAGGATTTAATTTTAATAAAAGTTCTACAGCTATTCCAAGATTATGCTGCTTATTAAAAGAGAAATTTAAGGATGAAGTTCTTGAACTATCGATTATTTTAATAAGTATCTCAATCAATGCTAACGGGATCTCATCATGAATATCTTCACATAAATTCTAAAATACAATAGTAAATTTAAATTATTAACCTAAATAAAATTGTTCAAGATTTTTTTAAAAGCTTAAATTCTTTTCATAAATATTAGCACATAAATTGTTTGAACATAATCCACGACACATTTCGCTTTTATTTAAGCTTGTCGGGTGGATATTATATTCAATCAATAAAATTAAATGTTTGCATTTTGAAAAAATTTGTAATAAAAATAAATTTTGATATAAAAGTATGTATCTATCACATAAAATACATCATGCAAGGGTAAAATCTGTTAATGGAAAAAGTTAATTAGTTGACAAAAAAAAAGTGCCATGCAACTCATGCAACTAAAATTAAATAAACAAGTTTATCCTATGAACCAAACAGCTGATCACAATACATCCCCACTATGGAAAACTAGTGCAATTTGAGATTTTTTTATGAGAGCTAAAACTAACTTTGTTTCTCTGTGTAAAATCAATTTTTTAACTTTTATGGTTGCTCGTACCCGTTAAGGACTACATTAACCATCATGTATGCAAATAAACGAGCTGGCCAGGGTGTGTATCTATACGAAAAGGTAAAATCTATAACGTCAGTGTAGCTTTTCTAGATTTACACTTTCGCTAGTTTTGCATAGTAGGGACGAATATAGATAACATGCATACAATATTTATAAGAATAAAAAGATACCAACATTCAGCAGTTGAAGTACCATACAAAGCAAATCATCATTTTCATTTTGATATAACGATTCCACCTGGGGCATTAATATCTTCGAGATTAAACCACATTTTGAAATATAATTTAAATTTAACATCAATTTTACTAAATCTGTGTAATTGATATAGTTCATTGTAGATATGGCATTGCTTAGTAATGCATTTTCTAGGATAGATTGAAAAAACTCGACCACTCTTGGTACAGTTTTGATGAACTGAAATAAACTTGCTAATCTAGTGATATATAACGTGTTTTGTAAACATCTATTACATAAAGTTTGCAAGATAAGTTGAGGATTTAGTAAAAGTAACACGTATATATTCTTCATTACATTTTCTTCGACTTCATCAATGGCAGTTATTTTGTTTAACAATGGAGTTAATTCTTCATTAATATTATCCACTTCAAAAAGAACATCATCTACGTTGTGTTCTTGATAGTACTCATGAATAAGAAGTTTTATGTCGGTGGTATTTAAAATTTTGATACATTCCAAAATCAAATTTTTATTTACCGAGTTTTCACCTCTCTTAGGGTGAGCCATAAATAAAGAGACATCTTCACGAGAACACATTTTCATCCATGTATTTAAACAATTAATGGAGTCGGTATTATCAAATACATTTTTGTTTTTCAGTAAAGTTTGCAACCAAAGCTTTTGATGTTGATCAACTATATTGACATTTCTTACTATAGTCGATATGTCAGCTACTTTCATGGCATTTTTAATAACCTCGTCGCGACTTTTGGCTGAACATACTTTTTTAAGCATTTCCTTAGCAGGATCATAATTTTCAAGCTGTTTTTTTATTTCGTATGCCTCAATTGCAATGGCATCTTGTAATGATAGATCATCTAACAAAACCTAATGCATATTAATTAATAATTAAATTACTTTTTGTTCTAAATAAATTTACCTCTTCCCAACTAGCATAGACATCTAACGAAATTTCACATAACACTGTATCGCAAGCGTTTATTAGGACTGGAAGGAAACTGTCACTTTTGTTACTTTTCAATGGACACATCTGTATTAATCGATATAAATATAAAAGTGTATATCCATAACTTTGTAGTAACGTAGTTTCTTCTTCAATATCGCTCAAGTCTATCGTATTATCCAATTGCACCATATTTTTCATTAGATCTTTAAAATGTGATATCAGCTTAATTATATGTGAATTCTGCAATAAATTATTATATTTTGAATTAAATGTCTAGGTATGTAATAAAAAGGTGAAAACGTGAAAAAATTCTTACCTCGTCCTCCAGGTTTGTAACAAGTTTAATTATTGTTCTCAAATATTTGTAGGTGTATTCCAAACGTCTCTCTGGTAAAAAAAATTTTAAATAAACAATAATTTCGTTTAACATCTCTATAGTTAATTGAATTGGCAAATTCAATAGCAATACACAAAAGTTTTCAGTTAGATCCAATTGGATGACAATATTTGCAACAACACATTTGGATAATATAGGAAGAGTATTAAGTAAATGAGAGTATTCCTGTGCTTGTAATAAAGACTTGTTCTTAAATTTAATATTAGCCATCAATAGTTTAAGAATATTTTGTGCTTCTGTAGCAAGCTCATCTGGAGTTCCATCGCTGTTTAAATATTTTTTAAAAAAAGTCGATTGCTTGACTGAATCTATTACTGTTGCAATGTTGGTTTCATTTCCTAGAAAAATTAATCAATGAGGTAAAGTAAATATTACTCCTAGTGCAAGTTTTGATATTATCGATTAATTGATATACTAATTCAATGTTAAAATTGAATTGATCATATTTTAACATATTAAAAGTGACCGTATATTTAATACATTAAAAACAATATATGGCTTCAGTCGCAAGATCTATCTTTTAGATAATTATTGATTTTATTGTTTTTGAGAAAGGTATATTCTTGCAAATAAAACTATTTTATTATACCAACCGGTTTCGGTTTATTAAACCATTCTCGGGCACAGCGTCAATTATGTAAAACACATAGAGAATATTGTATGACGGCACAACACATTATGCACTCTGTATCAGTGGCGGCTAGTGAGGAATTTTGGTAGTGTGGCAGGCGTGCAAAACCGAGGGATTTGGAATTAAAAAAATATATTAATTATGTTTTTTGAAACTACGCATGTCGGCTTGGTGAGGCACTGTCTTCTCTACCTACCCCAACAAGCCGCTACTGCTCTATATAGTCACTTTAACTTTTTTATCGAGTGCATAATGTGTTGTACTGTTATACAATGCTCTCTATGTGTTTTACATAATTGACGCTGTGCCCAGAGGATGGTTTAATAAACCGAAACCAGTTGGCAATAGAATAGTTTTATTTGCAAGAACATACCTTCCATAAAAACAATAATCAACAAGGAATATTGCAATTATTTCAGGCTTTATGTTAACGTGTGGAATAAATGATGTTTACTGTTGAGATATGATAAGATATAAGTGTTTATATTGCATTATTGTTTTAAAAGTATATCAAAATAAAAGTTAATTTTTATTTCAGAATTTTGTTTCCTAAACGTCAGAGATCTCGAGCCCATATAATATAATAGAATCCACAAAAGCGTTTACAGTGGCAGCATGAAAGCCGTGCATAATAATGTTGTCCTAGGATTGAAAGAATAAGGAACAGCTAATTTGTTTTTAAATTTCATTGGGGAAATGTTTAATGAAAAGGGCGGGTTGGCAATTTAATAAAAAATCAAAACTAAAACAAGCAACGGTATTCCGTTTCAGAAAAAATTATGAAATTAAGTATGAACGTATTAAATTATCTAAATTAAATGTATATGTATAAAAAAAAGCATTACCAGTTAAATGTCCAATTCTTAATATCTTTGGAGAAGTTTCTTCTAAATTCTCAAATATCGCTTGCCATTCTACATGCATTTTAGAAGTCATACTTGGGTAATTTACATTAAATTATTGGTATAATAAATTTATAATATTTGAAATACGATTTCTAATGTTTCAATGATAACCTAACTTATCTGCAAACAAACTTATGTGCGCAGAAATGGAATTTGAATTTAACTATGGCCGCGTTCAAGCGAACCCTCCATCAGATTAAAATATTTTTAAGTTTTCTTTCTAAATTATAACCCAGTTCTCATTTATTCAGAATTCCGCATTGCGGGTACGACAGTCATATTAATGGCAGGCAATAATCGCCTGGTTTATTAACAGCCCCCATAAGCGTAATAATATTAAAGTTGTTCGAAGATGATGTTAGACAGCACCATTACAGCACTAAATGATCTATTCTGTGTCGCCGACCAATATCAACAGAACATACCTATTTGACAGTACCAATAATTTACATTTATACATAACCTATAAATATAAAGAAGATGTGGGTACCTTTTACTGTAGAAAATTACAATTTTATGATAAAATGTAGACAGGGTGAACATTTTATTGTATATTTAACAGATATGAAACAAATTTGGTTCGAGGAGTTGTCTAATAACAACTTATTGGAACGCTATAAGGTAAGTGATATTGAAAAATTTATAAAAGAGTTTATCTACTGTTGACTTCAAGTAAAAAATCGCTTACTCTACTTCATTGAAATGAAAAGCAAAGAAATCGTAGTAGGAACTGTTTGCATTGATTGAACCAATCTGTTTATTAGGTACTCAATCCAATGATTGAATGCGATTCGTTATGTGATAATTCCATTCAAGAAAAAATTATATCTTTAATAAATGAAATTACCGATGAAAGCAATATTAGTGTATTACAACAAAATAACCAAATTATTACTGAATTAAAATGTACATTACCAGAGTTTTCTACATTATCTAATTTTAAATTAAAGTACAGATTTATTTTGTCGCTGGGAGATCAAAATATGGTAACATAAATTGCACTTATTAAATTTGTGTTTAAATAAATATTTAATAAACATTTCAGTACTTCAACGAATTTACTTTACCTTTAACACAAACTGTTTGTTTCTTGGAGATTAGACAGAAAAAGTTAGTAGAGTTGTTGGAAAATAAAGATAAAGAAATTCAAGAACACGAACTAGGGGGAAGTGAATTGGCTACAAGTTTGTTACTATGATATTATGTTCCTTTTTAAATCTAAATTGTATATATATTTTAGAATCATTAGTAACAAAAAAGTTTGAAGGAGTTAAATTGCACGAAAATGTTCCAGATGATCTATTTATCAAAGTCTTTAATAGATCTCATACGTTTTTTCAAAATTTTATACAAACATTTGGCACAACTGTATTAAAAGCTAATAAAGTAAGTGTGTTTTAGTTAAATGAACTATAAAAATTTTCAAGTCTGGTTTTATTTTAAGATACAATAAGATAGAGAAGATAGTACCACTAAAATAAATAAAGAAACGAAATAATATTATAAAAGTAGTAAGTTGTATAATGCGATGAAAAGAACTTCATATTTAGTATTGAAGAATAGTTATAAAATTGTGGTAAATTAATGTATTTTTATATAATGGTTTACAGTAAAAATTCGATAAATGCAACAATTGCTATTTCGGCAATTTTCGGGTGCTTTTATGCTAGCGTCTAAATCAGTGGTCGCCTTTTTCAATGTGTTGAACTACTTTGATAATTTTGGAATACAAACTGATCTACCTAAATTATTTTTCAAATTCACTTTTCAAAAAACAAAGTGAAAAAACAAAAAATAAATAAAGCTTATTGGTATACCGAAGAGGGTTGATTTATTAATGTTTTAATTTACTACTTAATGTTTGCAGTATAGTATAAAAACAATATTAACCCTAAAATACTATACATTCGTAAAATTTACCACGGTCTGCAGTTTAGTAAGACCATATGCGGAAAGCATCACGGGAATTATTGTACAGAATGGGCCTCACATTAATACAATTTTGTGTTATCCTTTTCTATTTAGTCAACTAATATGTAACTAAGATATTCTTAGTTTTGTAATCAAAATGCTTTCTTTAAACATGGTTTTTATAATACTCGTAATATTTACGAGTAGTTACATATATCAAAACGACAATACTAGTATTCTAGCGCTAAAAAAAAATATTTTTTATTTTTAATATAATATATTGTGCGACCTACTAGAATTGCCTTCGAATTGACCACTGATCTAAATATTGCTCTGTTGCTCGATAAAATAGAAAATATATAATTTAAAATTAACATAAGGAATTGACAAAATGTAAAGGCTGGTTTCACCAGAGCTTGTCGCATGCGTGTTATTGTACACATGTGCATGATATTGGAAAACTGGAATGAAGGTTTCAATTATGTATTCAGCCGTAATTGTAAATAATTTCTTAAATATAGTAACTTGTGAAATAATAATTATTAAATATTAAACGAAAAACAAGTTAATATTTAATAATTGTAAATAATTTCAATAAGCGTAAGTGGGCAAATTGTTATCAATGTTTATTTCAGTCAGTGCCTGAAGGTAATAAGGCCCAGCAGATAATAAGCCCCAAAGCAAATATTTAACAGAAATATAAATTTTATATTTATCAGATAGCATCTACTGAGTAGCCATCGGATTAATAAACTATGCAATAAAAAAATGTATGCACATTTACAACTGTAAAGCTAACTGTTTCTCATCAAGTTATTTTAAATATATGGTGAGTTATTAAATTGCTTTTTATAAATTTAAATTTTCCTTGTCAGTATACATTATTTTATTTATCTCTTTCGTTTATTACCTATGATAATAACTACTTATTTCACTGATTTATTTTTCTAACTTCTAATTAATTATTAATTAATCTAGGTCTAATTATCTGTAGTGGCATGTTGTAGCGACCTCACCTTAAGTTAATATAGTGCAACAGATAAGACGAAGTACTAGATCAATCATATCAGTTCGCCTCTATGGTTTGAGTACTCAAAACTACATTTCATACCCTAGGAATTCGTGGTTCGAATCTTTCGAAAATTTCTTAGATATTAAATCTTATAAAAATTCCACAAGCAAAGTTACAGGTGATGTTACTCGTCCCTGTACAATGTATGAAGGCCCAATGGAGTAATTTTAAATTTAATTTTTTGTACTTTTTATAATGTTATAATGGTAATTATTTCTCTTTACCATTTGGCACTATTAAAGTTTTGAAATATTCAACGGTTTTATGTAAAAAAGATATTAATTCTTAGATGGGCCTTATTACCCTCATGTACCTTGTTTGTAATGAGCGCATAAATGATTTTTCTAAAATATATCTAAACAGTTAAAATTTTCAATTAAGAGAATTGACTTTGGTATAAATTTGTCAAAATGTATGCATGCTTGGAATACACACGTGTAATCGGTTTTCAATAGGGACAATATGATTTTATAATATCATATTTAACACTAAACATACCAACACTTGATACATACCTATTTCTACCATAGTCGGTGAAATGACCAGATTTTATGTTGTATAAAATATGGATGTTGGGAAGAAAATAAACAAATAAAATGTATTATAGAATTTAATTGTATATAATTCCTAGAAAAAGTCATGAAGTCAAAGTGCAAAAGCGACAAGATGATATGACGTACCCCAAGCTGGAATGACCACTTCGGAAAAAAAAATTCGGACTATATCAGGGATTTAGTGCTCTTTTGTTGCTAATTTGTTGCCGCATTCCCGATTTTGTTGCTCCACCCGTTTCGCCGGAATCGGTGGCGCTGCCAGCTTGAGATCAAGCTAGCAAAACCACGTTGGTAATTAATGAACGGAGTGTTGGAAAAATATTTCATAAATACCATAATTGGTTGCCGCATTCCTGATTTTGTTGCTCCACCCGTTTAGCCGGAATCGATTGCGCTGCCAGCTTGGGATCAAGCTAGCAAAACCACGTAGGTAATTAATAAACGGAGTGTTGGAAAAATACTTCACAAATACCATAATTTGTTGCTATTTTGTTGTTCTTGAATCGTGAAAATCCCGTCGCCTAATCTTAACCTTTACTCTAGAACCACCCCCCATACCATCCCAGCATCAAATACAACAGGTAACTCATATGGTCTTTTCGAGTTGCAACTGACGATTTCTGCTCACCGATGCACTTTCTCGAAATATGTCTCACGCAAGATGTTATTATCGCACCCCTACCCTAAAAAATCCATCCCCATACCTACTCGGTGCAAAAGAGAACTGTTAGACTGGTGAGGGTTTTTTAAACTATAGCTAACAAATTACCCGAATTGAAGGTTTCGCGATTTTTACGTACAACTCCTTCTCGTATTTATTGCTCAATAAATAAAAGTCACAGATATTGTTGCTACGCGATTTTTCTACCTGAACACCCCTCTCTGAATTAGTTTCTACGCGATTACGACCTGAACACCCCTCTCCGAATTTGTTGCTCCACGAATTTGACCTGAACATCCTTCTTCAAATTTGCTGCTACGCGATTTCGACTTGAACACAAAAAATAATATGCATAAAATAAAATTTACATAAAGAAAAAAAAAATTTGTCGATCAGAGGTTTGAACCCGGTACCTTCGGTTTGTGAAGCTAGCGCTTTACCACTCCGCCACCGGACTATTTGCGAAGATTGAAAACTTTAAAATATATGAAGCACACATAAACTTTCAAGCCCTTTTTCTCGAAATTGGGTGCCCATTGCGTTTTACGGCTTTAACATAGTATGAGTATTGGGCACTACTATTACCACACAAAGCCTCATCCCAAACTTCATTTCCCAGATCGTGCATCCCCCTTGTTAGAATAAATAAATTATGGAATAACTTTGTTCTACTAATTTTTGTAAATGTATTATTTATAATAAATTCATTTACTTACTTTAAATAGCATTTTATTTAATTCGGTAAGTTTGGATTCAGATATACATTGTATTAGATTTGACTGTATCAAATATCAAGATTTACGACTAGTACACTAGTAGACCAAACAATCAATAAGTAAAGCATAAACAAGGTATGCTAACTCTTATTAGACTACAATGTAACATGTTTTGCATTTTTTGCACAAGACCGTTTATATTCAGAAGTATTTCTATTTTACTTTTTGAAATTTTTTTTGCAAACAGTAATAACAACCTCTTTACTCTTTTTACCTTTATTTTTATGAAGAACTTATATTTATTCTGACTTACATTTTTTATATTTCATATTTACAGTAGTTATATTTACAGTAAATTATGAATGGACACTATAAGGTGTGTTTGGTAAAGTTGTATCTAAAATATTATCAATATCCATCCATCTAGGAACCTGAAAATTAAATATTAAAATTTTTTTTCATAAAAATATTTTTAACAATTAAATACATTAGTTTGGTTGTCGAAACTCGATGATCCTGAATTTAGTCTGTGATTTTTTGGAAGTGGAGCTGTTGTGTTAATTAATATCATAATACCTTTTGAAAGAGCTTTTATTTTTTTTAACGAGAGCACATAATTAGCCTTGACATTTTTACTTGAAGCATACAACCTTAAATGAAAAGTTTTTATTTAGATGTGGGTTGAGTGACAAACTGCAAATCTGCAAAATTCAAAATAAAAAGATATTGAACCGCTTCCATTTAAACTGTGCTTTTTCATGACAAAAACGCAAAATAATTCAGTAAAACAAAAGAAAACCTATCATAGGTGTCTACGTAATTAGTGTAGAAAGAAAACCCATTATCGAACTTGTAAAACGAGAAGTCAGCAGAGTTTTACGTTTTACAATCACGGAAGTATACGATAATGAGAAGTGTAGCATACAAAATTATATATTTTATTTACCATGCATTGTTTTGAAAATTGTTTCTTTTTATTTGAATTGATGTTTCCCATATTATATTTAATTTATATAAAATATGACGATCAAACTATTTTAATTAATTAATTCATAATTAAAGTTGCAATATACAAAATTTTGCCGTCCTAACCGTCCTCATAATCGCGCGGTTAACTTTAGTGAAGAAACCGGGCATTAGTTAAATCGTCCTAAAACTGACAAACTTTATTTTGATTTTACTCATTTATTTTGTAGATAGGGCAATATATTTACATAGTTGAATTTAACAATATCTAGATCACTTAGGTTGTTCTAACGTTGCAATACAGTAGTTGAAAATAACATTGAGCTGCAAATATATATAAAAAACTAGAAATTCAAAACAATATATAGATAGGACGATTTAACTAAGGGGATTAGTATTAAATCAATTTGTGTATTGCCGTGATAATTTTGTAACTGTCAACATTTTATTTAACAAGTAATGTCAATAAATGTCAGTTTCTTTAATAAAAAAAGCACAGCGAATTTACTGTAAATAACACTGCGATTAACACCGGTGTTAAAAGTAAATTACTTTCTGCACTAGTGCGTGAAAGTGGCTCATTTTGTACCTCTAATTAGTGTAGAAAGTGAGCTAATACGTAACGATAGTAAATACATTTCTTTAGAAGCTTTCCGCGTTAGCTCCGTACCTGAATACAATTTATTTCAAGATTAAATCATTATCAGTGCGGTAACATATACCTACACGTATACCTAAATGAATAACTAGTACTAATATAAGCAAAATTTACATACCCTAAAATAGTTTTTGGTTTTTTAACCAAATTTGAAATTTTAGGAAGAGTGACTGTGTTATTTTTAGTATTTGAAAATTCAAATTCGATATCTGTGTTAGTAACCTTAAAACAAAAATTTTACTCTAAAACATAGCAAATATAATATGTTATGGTAGGATTGATCATCACCTTCTGCTGGTTATTATTTTCACTTAAATTGGAGTTATCACTAGGTAGTTTATTTGTGTTATTTGAACTGTTGTTATAAGTTCCCCAAAAGTAAATAACATCATTATCGGTTGCTGCTACCGAGTACGTTGGTCCACAGCTAATCATCTGAAAATATTTATGTAATAATTTTAATTAATTTCACAGTTAATTATATTAATTATTCTGGCCGATTCCATATTATACAAGGTGTTATTCGTATACCATTCATTGTGTTGGCCCGTAAAGTTATGCTTACTTTATGTTAACAATGCTTACAAATAACATTTGAGATACGTAATAGACCATAAAGATTAGGTACTGTGATTTAATATATGGATTGACGAGATTCTTCGTTCTTGATTTCCACGTAAGAGAAAAAAGATCATAAGATTTTTTTATGTTGTACATCGAATTTTTAAGAATAACATTATTTATTTCGAAATTTTAAAATGCCGCTATCGGGCCTCAGAACTTTCTTGGGGTGAACAAAACTAGGGGTCTCCTCATTTTGTATAAACAACAACATATTTAAGAGAAAATGAATTCTGGAATATGAGCTCCACCAGTCTGCATTATTTGATATGAACTCAGTCTATTGTAACCGGCACAAGAAATTTAGCTAAAGCTAAGAAGTTCTGTGAAGTAAAATATTTTAACAAATTTCCGCTCTATATTTTAGGTTTCAAAATATTATGTAAAAAACACTTTAACCAGGGTTACCTTAATGTTTTCTAAAAGAAGAATAGGTTGAGGATACTTTGTGGTGTTGCAGTGCCCAAATCCTAATTGTCCTTCAGAATTTTTGCCCATTCCAAAAGCTTGACCAGAGTAGTTTAATACAATAGTGTGATCTTTTCCAATATACATATTTAAAATCTTTGTTTTTAATGTATTTACTTTTTTGTAATACAGTATATTTGATTCGTTTAATATTCCAAGCTTATTATAACTATTATCTCCGCATACAAACAAATCACCATTAACATCAATGCATGCTGATGAATTAAATTCAGCAATTATGTTTACTATGTCATTGTCGGTTGGTAATTTTACAAGAGTAGGGTTGCAACTAAAAATATTTTAAGCATGAAATTAATATTTTAAAATACCATTTCTACAACTTCTAATTACCAGAATTTAGTATCTCCCATTCCTAATTGACCATCAGAAGATAATCCCCAGGAGAAAACAGTTCCATTTGATGTTAAAGCTAATACATGATTAGTTCCACTACTTATTTTAACAATATTCGAAGTTATTAGAGATTCTAAAAATATTTGTCTAATTCAGTTAAACTGTTAATTCTTGACCAAGGAACCGCCAATGAACTGTTACCATATTTTTACAGTGGTGAATGAAATTTAATGGATTCCTATCTCACTATTGAAAACACCAATGCCATAACTAGGTAGGTGCAATAGGTGCAACCGCACAGAGCCTAGACACCTGAGGGGGACTTAGAATGACTACGAAATAAGTTGTACCGAACAGCGGGTCAAAATTTAATATCCAATAGCACAGGGCATTTCGGAAGCTAGTTACGGCACTGGAAACTACTCTCAGATATCTCGTCGTATAATTTAATATTAAATATTGGTATTAACATAATTAATTTTGTATTTATATACTCCACCAATACACCATGCACCAATACTTAGATATTATAATAATATATTGATGGAGTATTAATGCAATATTGATGTGACAATATTATTGATGGTCTAAGGTGACGTAAGGACAAAACTTTTTTGTATGAAATTTTTTTGAAAGGTGATTTATTCAAATGAGTGATATTGTACGCATGCGCACGACAAAATAAAATTAAGATTAAATATGGAATAGAGATTTAAATATAATAGTAAATAATTTCAATAAGGTAAAGTGAGCAAATTGTTGTTGATGTATTGGTAAAGAGAGGAAATCGAACCAAGCCAACCATTTCCGTACAAGTACAAGTATAGGTATTAAATAATATTGTCGATGTGAATAATTTTAAATATCACCAACGTTCTCGCATTTTTTTGCATTATCTTGTATACAGTACCGAGGACGACTAATAAGTCAGATACACGGACGTAGCTATAACTTTTATATGGGGGGGGTTCAAGATTGTACTTTACACAGAGCCGGATTGATGGTATGTGAGGCCTGGGGCAAACTTCTTTGGAGGTCCCTTGATTTGCATGGCCTGGCAAAATGCGCCGCAAGCGAAAATTTTTGAAATCAAAAGTAAAATTTTTGAAAAAAATAATAATTATTATATGTACATACTTTATGTAGTACTTTATTTAAAGTACTATGCATAAGTACTAAAGCATTTTTTTCTTACTTAAAGAAAGAGTCTAGCAATTTGTTGAGGTTCCAACGTTTGGAGGCCCGGGCTGCAGCCCTCTTAGCCTACCCTTAATTCGGCTCTGACTTTACAACGATAAACTAGTCATAAAAAGTCAGAGCTATAAACCCCAATAAAATCAATCAAATGGATATTAAAAATTGCATGTACATGTTGAAATCCGTGTCATAGAAAGTGGGTATTTAGCTAAAATTTACGTAGTTGCTTAGGCTAAGGGGGGGGTTTGAACACCCCAAACTCCCCCCTTTTATACGCCCGTGAGTCAGAAATACAGTGTCTACCGTTCTTTCTTAATTATGAAAACGTTTTCGATAATTTTATATATTTTTGAATTTGAAATTTTATATTTAGCAGTAAATACATTTGTTTGTCGTATTTCTGTGTGCAGAGCGGTAAAGTAAAGCAAAAGCAAGCGTTGTCATTTGTATGTAAGGTAAAACATACAATGCAAAATATTTTTATGTTAGAAGATAACTAACAGGTAACACTTCAATTGGCGACTCTTGTATTATATTACCTACTATTGTTGGCCTTAAATAGTTATTCCAATTATTGTGACCTAAACATCCATATTTACCATTTCCACATGTAAATACAACACCATCTTTATTTAAAAATACACTAAATTCCTGTCCAGTGGCACAACTTGAAATTAGAAATTTTGTTTAAAAAAATTCATTATAAAAAAAATTAAAAGTTTTTGCTTAACCGTTTTAATCACTGCTCGAATTTGTAAATCTTTTTTTACACAGATGTATAATAAAGCTCAAATATCTACCGCTCAAAAGTTTGGAAACACTTAAATTTTTTTTATAATATTAATAATTTTACTACAATATACGATTTAAATTTGAAATAATTTTCACACAACATCAGTTTTGAGTTATAAATGTAAAAATTTACGGAAAATCCGCCTACACATTTTCTTAAAATTGAATAGAAGGATTTAAACAAATGTTGTTTGACAACAAACAACCACGACAAAATGTAAACACACGCAATGATTTGTAACTTTTACAATTGAATGTACTTGAGAAATAACTTGACGTTCATTGATTCATTCAAATCTTTTTCAAATTAGTTAACGTATTTTCCGGGTCCTTTCTAAACTTGGTGAAGCAGCTGAAGCTATACCAGTATCATTTACTTTAGAATTTATATTGTAAATTAAGTAATTTAATCAGTGATTGAAGGTTAACTGAAAACTTCATAGGGAAAAAAGCTAGTAAATGTTTGCCAACTTTTCGTATTAAGAAATAAAACTGCAAGAATACTCAGTGCCGTAACTAGTCTATCTGAAGTGCCATGTGCTAAATATTTAATTTGGGCCCGTTGGCGGTATACCCAATGAGCTTTTTCTTAACTCTTTCGCATTTTTTAAAAGAATGCTTGTAATATTTGATCTCAAATAATTTTCAACTTATTTTGTGTCTGATGAGCCCTGTGCGGTTGCACTTGTCTAGTTACGGTACTGAGAATACTATAAAAGTTATACCAGATGTCATAAATAATAATAAAATAATACTAGGTAGATACTATACCTAATAATATTTTTTCCTCTCAGATATTCTACGCAGATAGGAAATTTACGAGAAATACGAGTTGTTCCGTGAGCTAATTGTCCAAACGAGTCGCTACCCCATGTGTATACTAAAGAGTCTAAAAGTTTTAAAATTAATTTAAAATTAATAAGCTAAGCAAACATAGTCCAAATCCAAATTATTAAGGTTAGGGGAGAGTGATCTACAAATAAAATCAAATTTTGCAATCGTTTTCTTTTCGAGTCCCTAGTTGAAAAGATTACTTCAAAAATTCTATAACTAGAACAATAAATTAAAAATGAAGGGCCCAGTGAAAAAACGACTAGGTTCCATTTGTTAAAAAGTTGAGAAAAACGAAATTTAAAGTTGCAAACTTATAATGAAATATAATATGTGAAATAGTTTTTTGAAGCAATAATTGTAATGACATTTAAAGTTTTTTCTGAGTAATTTCCTCTTTCAAAAATTCATTAGAACTCCAAGCTAAGAGATGCCGCTAAAATGTCGATTTTGAAAAAAAAAATGGAACCTCATCGTTTTTCCACTGGGGACCCTTTAAATACATATTTTGTTAATTATACACAATATTTAAATATCAAAATTTATTATCATTGTAATATAATTTGTATTTATTAAATCTACGCAGTTCTAAAAATAAAGCAAGAACTACAAACCCGTTAATAAAATCTTTAGAGCACACCAGTGGTTATGCCTTTTATGTAATGTATTACTCCTATCATTATGTAAATAGGCGCCGGAATAGGGGGGCAAAGCAGGGCACTTGCCCCCCCCCCTAGAAACTTGAATTTTTTATTTCTACCTAGCTAGCGCTCGTAAAATATTAGAATTTTTCTTTAAAATCACAAAGCCTAACAGAATTGAATACTTTGCCCCCATCTATATTTGACTCTTACGGCGCCACTGATTATGTATAATAATATTATATGATATTATTATTAATTGTAACATTATTATATTTCAAATCAAAATTATTATACTAACAATTTATAATACATTGCGGTAGGTGAATTATTGAAATTATAGATAATCTTTTCAATCGTCTATTTTTTATGCTTTTACAGAAAGTTTCTGAAGAACTAAATTACCTTTAGTAACTGCAATAAAGTGTTCACCATTTCCAGAAAAGTCTATGATTAAATTTGATGGTAACTCAATAGGAGATAGGTTGATATTATCGTCAAATCCATTTAAGTAATATAACATTGACCTCTCTTTATTGTTATTATTTCTGTAATATAAAATACAATTAAATCGAACTTCAGTTAATTTTTAAAACGAATTCATTTATCGTTAAACTTTCAAGTTTAAAGGGAGATGGTCACGGCCTGGCGAAAAAGAGCTTTAACTGCCGAGCCGAGATACTCGCTTCGATTAAAAACTAAAAACTTGATTCTGTTCGTCTTATTCTCTATTAGGAAGACAATGGCAAACTACCGAGAGAGTTTGCCGAAAAAGTCTTTAAAACGTCGCGACGCTTCTGCCAAGAAGCATACGACGAAGAAAAAGAAATTGTTATGTTAATTTGTTACTTATCTTTAAACAGAAGAAAGTTGATCAATCTGGTCGGTAGTGGTCGAAGTGGAAAATAATTACTGGGGGTATTGGTTTTACATTAATATTAAGAATTTATTGAAACTGAATAGGTAGGTACTTTTGTTTTTAATTGACAGAAAAAAAAACAAGTATAATAATAAATTAATAATAATAATTTACTTCTCTATAGCTTCATACAGCTTCATATTCTGAAGTATATGTTTCATTTGTTGCCCTCATTGTTAACGATAATTATACGTGACCAATCCTCAGCAGTCGATTTCCTATCGGTTTTTATTTTTATTTCATCGAAAACGTGCAAATGAGATGCTAACTTACAAGGAAATTTTCCAAAAATTGAATAAAAATATTTGCGTTATGCGCAAGCGCAATAGGAAATTCGAACTTGAATTTATTTATTGCAAGCAAATTAATGACGACCTAACGATAATTATACGTGACCAATCCTCAGCAGTCGATTTCCTATCGGATTCTATTTTTATTTAATGGAAAACGTGTAATGGGGATGCCAACTTACCAAGAAAATTTTCAAAAAATTAAATAATTTTTATTGAAAAAACTAGAAGTGACCTAACGTTAAAACCTAGTGACCTTTCAAGACCTAACGATGACCTAACGATTCCATATTTTTTTATATCAAAATTTTATAGATGGGAGGCCAACTTCACAGAGGTCTTTGGTTATTTTATTTTACCTCGAAGTTGAACGAAAAATAAAAAGATCGGAAATTAGATATGAAATCGATTAATTTAAATTGTATTTGCCTAGTGCCAAGTTTGTCAATTTATTATAAAATTCAATTAGTTTAGTCTGTATTTTCTTCCATAAAAAATAAATAAAATTTTAATGGAAGAAGAGGCGGTTATGGAAAAGGCGATAAGGCACCGCTATCCCAAAACAGAATAGGTTATAACTACCGGGGGTCTGGAAGCCAATACTATCTATAGATTTGCTGGAAGGTGTGGAATACCCCCAGTATTCAAGTTTTAAGTACACACGATAAGCACATAATATATTTTAAACGTTAATTCAACGTCAAAATGTCGTCGAATTAACGTCGGCTTTCCATTAAAACAACATAATATGAGCCGATGCCGCTATGGAAGGAAATTCGACAAATTGATGAATTCACAAAATTATAATTTAATTTAAATATTTAATTACTGGGAGGCAAAATTTAATAAATTAAAAATAATTATACTTATTGGCAACTGCTTCGAGCGGTAATCGTGTTGTTTTGTGAATTTGTGAAGATAGCACGTTTAGTATTGAAGGAATAACATCATGTATCTGCTGAGCAGACGGTCGCTTAGAGTAGTCTCTTTGTAAAATTGATTTTACAAGATTGGATAAGTGGCACGAATATATTGTTGGAATTTCATCATACTGGCACTGAAATTATATTATACTTTAGGCATTTATAAATAAATAAGTTTGCTATTGAAGAAACTAACTGCACTTATTTTCTGAATTAGACTTGGTAGATTTGTTGCTTGAAATGGTTTGTTAAAACAAATTAGTTCGTATAAGATACAACCTGTAGCCCAAATATCAGATTTTTCATTATAATCTTTTCCTTCACACTAAAACATCATTTAATTGAAAATTTTTCATATATTTACAATTTTTATATAACTTCTTATTAATTACCATTTCGGGACTTAAATAATAAGGAGTTCCAACTACTGTTTGAGCTTGTACTTTTGTTGTCATAACTTTTGAAATTCCAAAATCGCCAATTTTAAGAACTCCTTTCTTTGTTAAGAAAATATTTGCTGTTTTAAGGTCTCTACAACAAGAACATTATGTTATGCAAAAAGTCTTTCATAAACAGTGAAATAAGAGCAAAATTTCATAACCACCTTAATAATAAACACTTGAAACTTCTTACATCGATTATAGAGTTAATATAGTTGTTTTCTGTTAGAAATTCAGCATTTGAAATGTAGAAAGGAGACAGGCCAGATTCTATTGGCATTGGTCTTTACCAGATTGATAATAATAATCTGTTAATATGTATAATGAAAATTATGAAGAGAAACATGTCTTTGAAGTAATCTTCAAACCGTATTGATTGCACAAGAAGATGATACGCCAGTAGCATTTCAGTAATTGTTGCCAATTATCGCGTGCTGGAAGGTCAGCCCTCGAATAACAATTCCCAAAGTTGTAGAAAAAGATGGCCAGAAATTTTCGAAAAAATCGACTTTTAAATTATACTCATACACACCGAGTTATAAAGACTTGACTAAATAAATTGGAGAGTCCATTTAGAACGGATGGATGATCGGCAATGGCCAAAGCTTGCGTATCAATATCGTCCTAGAAGAAAGAGAGACCAGAGAAGACACCGATAGCGATAGCAATAAGAAATCGAAACAGGCCTGAAGGCCTAATCCCCGATGATCTTAAAGAATCGCCACTTAAGATTTAATAAAATTTAGTCCATTAGTTTTTAACATTAGCCTGGACAATGATATAAATACTATCTCTTTACCATACTAGGATAGACTAGTGTTGATTAGTCGGTTAATTTCACTTAAATATGATTGGTTCAATCGGCCGGGTTTGGATTGACTATACTTAATAATTATATTTTAATATAAAATAGGTGGAACTCGGATGACCGCAGTTCTAAGGCTTCTATACATCTCCTTTATTTCTGGATTAATTGTAAAGGAAACCTCGATGTGATTCATTTAATATGAATTAAGTGCAAATTATTCTTAAATCGCTTAATTCTTTAATCCGATAATTGGTAATATAATTTTACTATATAAGAAAAGAAAAAATACACTAGATTTTAAGGTAGCTGAAAGTTTGCTTGACCTTTTTCTCAATTCTCTCTTTTTTTCAAATTCTATTCTATTTTTATGTTGGTAACAGTTCTTAAATTTGAAACATGCGGACAGACGGACGGACACGGGAGCAGAACATAAGGCTTCCTTACTATACTTTGTATAGAAGCCTAAAATGAGAAATTTACCTACCTGTGTAATATTTTATGGTAGTGCATGTAACTTATTGCCGAAGTAATTTGAGACATTATTTCTAAAATATCAGTTTCTCGAAAATATATTTTACGTTCTTTACGAACATTTACTAATTGAGCCAAGTTTCCGTTATCAGCATATTCCATTTCTATAAACAAAGAGCTATCCTTTTCGAAACTTCCCATATATCTGAAATAATAATTATGCACTTAAAAATATTTTCAAGCCAGAGGGTAAAATAGGTAAAAAAGTCTAAGTAACATGGTCTTGGTAAAAAAGTCTACAGAAAGATTTCTTAAATTAACTTTGATACAGTTATGAATGACTATGACATGAAATACAAGCGCGAATCTCAGGGTAATCCACTCCCCCCCCGCCCCGGCGTGCATCCGCACTTGCAAAAATATATGGTAATCTACACGTTTAAAACAAAAACTTTATACTATTAAAAATTATTATTTATTTTTAAATTTTAATTCACTAATTGAACCTATTAGGTGCCCACAGACGGATACTTTTGAACGCCACACTCAATAACGTCGTATTCTAAAGTTTTACAAATGACGACACTTCGGAGCGTCACGTCACTCCTATAAGCTGTGTGGCGTTCAAAAGTGTCAAGAAAAGTGTCCGTCTTCCTCAGTTTTCATCGTTTCCCTGGAAAAAAGAAAGATGTTGTGACTGTAGTTAATAAATTTGGTGTTGAAGAAAAAACGTGCAGAAGAGCAGCTTGGATAAGGGCATTATTTATTAACTAAAGTGACATGTTGTTCGCGCGCGTGTGTTTTCTGCACTTTAAACGAGATGATTTTATCTTACCAGATTGTCCAACTAAGAAGCCACGATTAAAAAGAACTGCAGTTCCTTCCCAAAAGTTACCGCAAATTAGTATACCATTGGCAAAATCAAAAAGCAGTTTAGACCGAGCAAGAAGATATAACGAAAGAAAGATGTTGGAGGTGGTTGCGAATGACAGGGAAATTGATGAAGCATATGAAGAAGAGAACGTTGAAAATGTACGGCAAGTTTCACCAAATTCCAGTGGAGCCATTGGAAGAAGAATGACCGACTTAGAAGAGAGAGAAAAACTAGCTGTTTCGAGTATTTTGCAACTTGAAAATGCGGTTATTCATCAAAAAAAAGATAAAGCATACTGGTGAAAAGTGGTGACATACTTCAGCCATTTAGTTCCTTAATTGATTCTGAATCAAAATTAAAATCTTTAACTGGATTAGCATCTTTTGAAATGCTATCGATGCTGATCGACACTTTGACAGAATATTTTCCTCAAACCAGAACTACTAAGTTATCAGTTAAGGATCGTATAAATTTTTGTCGTGGTACGTCTGTGTACAAAAGGAGGGAGGTATTTAAACATTAAGTTTAAAAATTTATTTTTATTATATTATAATTTTAAAATTCGCGCTAGCTGGCGAACCTGACGCTAACTGGCGAGGAGATAATGGCTTTTTGCCAAAATGGCCGAGGGGCATCGAGTACAATTTTTAAGCCCCTGAATTTTGATTTGTATTTTGAACAATCAATAAAATAAAAAAAAGTGAATTTTAGTGAACAGATGATTGGGTTTAATATTTGATATTTTAAATTAAAAATTGGAAACATAAGAACTAGAAGCTATAGGTGTTGATTAAAAGATAAGGTGTAAAGATAGACGAAAGGTGAAATTTTGATCGATGATTTGGAATGAATTTAATGGTGGTCAAATTTTTACACAATATTTGAAATAAATCTAAAGGAACGACAGAGCTTAAATGATAAGATGACAGCTGCATATCAGCATAAAATTCTATTTAACGTTCGATTTTAGGTTAAAACTAGCCGGGCAAAATTATAATGGGAGAATTGTTTTTCCGGTAAAAAAACAAATAATAAAATTTGAAATCGGTAAAGTCACGTCATACAGTAACCTAAAGAACCTTTAATGTGCCCAAATATTTAAACTGTGCTTATTACAAGAATTTTTAGTATTAAACTGAACTTCTTTGAGCTCCCCTGAAAATTTACAAAATCAGACTTATTCCCTTTTGTCAATTTGCCACAGATTTGTCCATAATCATAGCATACTTAATTTAAAAAAAAAGCCATTTTTTCGAGGTGAGGGTGCTAGCTTGACGTCAATTCAGCATCCTCGCCAAAGATTTCTCTTTTATCGCAAAACCGTTGTTATACAAAATTCGTGAATACTGTCCAAAATTATTGTATACTTCATTTTAAAAAAAGTCATTTTTACGAGGTGGGGGTGCTAGCTTAACGTTAACTCAGCACCCCCAACAAAGATTTATCATTTATCGCGAAACCGTTGTTGTCCAAAATTCGCGAATGCTGTCCAAAATTATGGCATACTTAATTAAAAAAAAAAGTCATTTCTTCGAGGTGGGGGTGCTAGCTTGACGTCAACTCAGCACCCCCACCAAAGATTTATCTTTTATCGCGAAACCGTTGTTTTCAGAAATTCGCGAATGCTGCCCAAAATTAGTCTATAATTAGTCCATAATTTTGGTATACTTAATTTTAAAAAAAGTCATTATTTCGAGGTTGGGGGTGCTAGCTTGACGTCAACTCAGCACCCTCACCAAAGATTTATCATTTATCGCGAAACCATTGTTGTCCAAAATTCGCGAATGCTGTTCAAAATTAGTCCATAATTATAGTATAAAATTTTTTTTATTTTGAAGAGGTGGGGGTGCTAGCTTGACCAGGGTCAAATTTTGTCTCTTCTTTTAACATATTTGTTTCGTCACAAGTCACAACACCTTTTACTTCTTTTATTTTAATCTTTGGATGGAAATACAAACTTGTTTAACTAGACTATTTTACCTAGACTTTTTACCCGAAGACTTTTTTATCTACAATCACCCCCTTGCACCCTCCCCGAAGACGTCGTGATAAAATCAAGTACCTTACAATGTTAATGTGATTTAATGATGCTAAAACGTTAACTTCATTAAAAGCTAATTGTTTTTCGGACTCGGTCATGTCGGATAAAAATATTTCTTTGATAACCACATTCTGATTATCATGCAATCTATTATATAGCACCGCGGTTCCAAATGCACCTACAAACAATTTGATATTGATTTCTTTATAGTATTTATTTTAATTTAACATTCACCTTTTCCTATAGTTTTTATTCTTTGATAACCGTTAACTGAATCTGCACGTTCAACCATATTAAAAAATATATTTTTATATTTTTATTTAAAATATATTTTATACCCGGTAAAGAAGTAGGTACCTACTGATACATATTATATTTTATTTTACATACAGCGTATTGAAGATTCCTGTTTACATTTATATAGTTTCCTAGCAACCGTTTAAAATATTGATAGAGTAAATAAATTGATTGTGGATATAGATAATTATGCGTACTTGCTTTCACCATGACACCATGACGTCATGCTAATGATTTAGATGTTTAGGTACCTACATTCTTTAATACTAACATTATAAAAAAAATACTCGTCGACTTGAAAACCTCCTCCTTTTTTTCGTCGGTTAAAAATAGCCACACACTTTGTTGGAACTTCCAGGAAGGGTAACCATACAAATCTTTTTTTCATGTCCACCTGGTTTGCAATTTTCTCCGTATTCTAAAGGATATTTTATTAAGACATGGCGGATTTCCAATAATAGGTCCCGCGTGTAATTGCAACTAGAGCCAATAGCGGTGATAATCTATAATTATGAGGGGAGGTTTAGTAATCTTTGCATTTCAACGGAGTAAATAAAGTTGCAACAAAAACAAATTCGACAAAAAAAACATTGTATGCAAGAACCGTATGCAAGAGCGGATCCAGCGAATAACCATGGGAGAGGTATATCTTGGAAAATGTTGTGAAAAAGCAAAAAGAAAAGGTCATTCTCTTTTCAATTTCATCTTAACCGATTGTTTTCGGAGATTCATGGGGGGGGGGGGGGGTAGTTACCCCCAATACCCCCCCCCTTGTATCAGAGCTTGACCGTATGAAAAAAATTACGTGAACAATGGATATAGAATGTTCGTAGACAGATTAATCTTTCATAATAGAACAATATTCTATAACAATTTTATAAACGATTAGAAACTCAGTGACAGCCTTATTTTTTTTTAATGATGGAAGTTTATAGCAACCGATAAAATGGTATCAAATTTGTAGTCAAAACTTCCTCGGAAATGAAAAATCAAATCACCCAGAAAGCCTATCATATTATGTACCAAAATAAATTTTTATAACAATAATTTTTATTGAAATTACAACAGTAAAACAATTTTACCGTATCCGGAATTTTGTTCGATTAGCAATTATTCCACTGCTGCTGTTCGACTTAACATTTATTCGAACCAGCATTTGTTCGACTTGGAATTTTATTCGACATACATTATTTGTCCGACTCAACATTTATTCGAATAAGCATTTGTTCGACTTGGAGTTTTATTCGACATACATTATTTATTTGTTTGACTCAACATTTATTCAAACAAACATTTGTTCAACATGGAATTTTATATGAGAACTAGTAATGCCATACATTGTATAAAATTATAAGTATTTGTACAATGATAATATAGTCATTAAAATAAATAAAACACGATTACCTTGTCCGAAAATTTCAGTTTACAAAATATTTAATAAAAAGATCGCAATGGGAGTTTTTCATACTAGGTAATTAAAAAAAGTAAAATTTTTAAACTTAGATCATTATTATATTACATAGATACCGACTAAATTTAAGGGTCAAAACATACGCGCACGTTCCTTTTTGTTGTCAACCTTGTTGAACACGTGCGTTCTAGATTTTCTATCTCTTTCCGAATTACGACCAATAATGGCGGGTTTCAGTAATAATCAGGTAATAATTTTTAGGTGGGAATTTTTTAATTTCAGAATTTTAAATATACTTATATTCCAAGCTTCGAACCACTTACTTCGTCTAATTTTTTCTTTTGGAAACATTTAAAGAAATTTTATATAATACTTATTTTAAAAAACATTCTTGTAACAATAAATTTTCTTATTTACGAAACTATATTTATGTTACAGTTTTAAACACTTTTGTACATATTTCACACCTTTTACACATTTTATCGTAAAAAAATACGCTACAAACGCCCTTGCTAACCGCTCGGGCAATTCCGGACAATTTTCTCAACCCCTGTGTGAATTATTACAATACTCGGAGCGCAAATTAACTCGATAATCTAGGAACTCGAATGATGTTTCCTCTGCAACCACATGCAGTAGAATGAACACATTCTCTCCTCACCTAAATTCTGATTTCTAATACCTACGTAGCGTACACGTACCGTCAAGTGAATATTTTTTAAAGCTAAAATGAAGTTAAACTTGTAAAATTTACATCAATTTTCTTAAGAATGCTAAAATTTTGCTCTTTCAGAATATTTAAAGGTTTTCTATTGTACTTTTGAAAGAAAGAAACAGAAAAGAGCGACTGTAACACAGTAACAGTGAACACTGCAATTAATTTTTGTACCTCGATCTGGTTTGCGCCCTTGGCAGTTGCCTAGTGCCTAGCGCTGGCCCTGTTTACACGTCAATACAATGAGAAATACGTCTTTTTTTTACGTAATAAACTAGTTTGAAATTATTCCGCGTGGTGGCGTTTTCTTAATGTAAATCGCGAAGTTCTGATTGATCGATATATACACACAGAAAAATACAAGCGTGTTTCAAGTATAATCGGGTATGAATTTAAGCATCGACGAGCTCCATTTTCAGGTACTGATCTACCGCCCAGTGCAAAAATTTCGGAAAAATTCGAAACCAGAAAACATCGACCGTCCCCTTTGTAACATTTGGAAGCTTCTTCTTTTTACCGTTGCCTCTTCTTGTGCCTTACGTTTTTGCGTATCAGATTTATATTTATATGTATTCGTTCTGCAAATCCCTAAATAATAATTAAAACTATACGAACAAAATTTCGCAAAAACGAGCAAAAACCAAATTTTCAGCAATTATTCAGTTAAAAGTTTAAAAAGTAATAATTAGTGCAAATAAATATTCAATTTGATTTCATGTGTTAATAACTGATACAATTACTATTACAACCTTACTTGGGGGATCTTTTTTTATTAAGAAAAAATTTTTTTAGCACATAATAATACCTAGATGCACAATATTACAGAACTAACCAAATCTTAGTTATAAGTTATAACAGTAATATGTAAATTTGCGGCTTTCTGCCACATGCGCGCCATCCGGAGGGTTAAAAATAGAATTCTGTTTCCATTTTTAAAATATGACCTGTTCTCTTATCGAACGAGTCTTAAAAGTTAGAGTCAAAGTAAAAGAGTTAAAAGAACGAGTACATAGTAATAAAAATCTGGTGCGCAAAAGCGTAAGGTACAAGAAGAGGCAGGTAAAAAGATGAAGCTCCTAGAACGTACACTGTTTTGCAGATTTAGTTTTTGTCTTTTTCGTCTGTGCATGATTTGGGCCGGGCTCCTACTAATTCTTATTTTATTTTTCACAATATTTGTGGGTAATCTTTCAAACTTCGTACGGGCCGCTACCGAGCCCAGGCCCGTGTTCCCGGAACACTGCTGAATACGCCACTGATTGGTGCGAAGAAATTGTTTATTTTACCCTTTTGGATTTCGATTCCTGATGGTTGTATTTTTGTTTACAAGAGGATGTTTCCTTGTGAAGTGTTTATACCGGATGGGTCAAAAGTCATTTCAAGTTGGAGAGCCAAACTTTGCAGATTTTCCTTTTTTATTATCTTCATATTTTGAGATGTCAAACCTCAACTTTCAAGCAGATGGTTGGATTTGAAGGTGCTTCCGTGAAGATTATTTGATTTGTATTCACACTTTTACTTACTCTCTTGATGAGTCTTGGAACTGGCAGGCATGTTGCTTTTTTAATGAGTATTTTGTGTTCTCTATTTTGTAGACTTTCATACCTGGATGGTGGACCAATTGAATGATGAAGTAATGTTGTTGATTTTGAAAGGTCTTGACGGACGAAATATACTTGCATAGTCGTGAAATTGGTGGTACTGCATTCAGGGTAAGTCTGATAGAGATGCATATACTTATTTATTGATGTGCCAGGTTCTACTTTGAGTCAATAATCCCGAGTATTTAAATTCTATTTAAAAAATAGTAATAAAATAGTTTATTATAATAATATAAATAATAAAATAAAAATAAAAGAGTAATAAAATTAGATAAAAAAAAATATAAAATAAAAAAAAATCGCGAAACCGTTGTTATCCAAAATTCGCGAATACTGTCCAAAATTATTGTATACTTTATTTAAAAATAAAGTCATTTTTTCGAGGTGGGGGTGCTAGCTTAACGTCAACTCAGCATCCCCACCAAAAATTTATCTTTTATCGCGAAACCTTTGTTGTCCAAAATTCGCGAATGCTGTCCAAAATTAGTCCATAATTAGTTCATAATTATGGTATACTTAATTTTAAAAAAATGTGTTTTTTTTCGAAGTGGGCGTGCTAGCTTGACGTCAACTCAGCACCCCCACCAAAGATTTATCTTTTATCGCGAAACCGTTGTTGTTCGAAATTCGCGAATGCTGTCCAAAATTAGTCCATAATTATGGCATAATTACTTTTTATAAAAAGTCAATTCTAGTAGGTATGGGGGCACTTGGCCGTGGGAACCAAAATCGAGTCCAGGTCCGGACTCTAGGTTCCCAGCCAAATGCCCCCATGCTACTTTTATAAATACATATTATGTGTATTTATAAACACTGCTATAATTAAAATTATACAGCGATGGATAACGTAGGGCCCTTAAAAGCCCCCATTTAAAATTTAGGGGCCCCCTCTAGTTCTTCGAAATCTAGGGGCCCCCTTTTTTTTTTATTTAGGGTTCCTTTGTACCTTACAATCTCTCTCTCTCTCTCTCTCTCTCTCTAACCTCTTTCTTCTTTCTTCTTCTCTCTCTCTCTTTTTCTAGCTCCTCCTCCTCCTCCTTCACATAAATAATACACAATACTTTACATAAACCGATAACAATACTTAGAGATAAAACATCTGTCAGCGACACAACTACGAGGGTTTCAAGCTCGGATTACCGATATGTCTAAGATGTCTTATTATCTTTCGTAAAAGACCTAAGTATCAAACCGTCAAAGGTCTAGTAAGTAAATTGATTACATCACGGTCGAAACGAATCTGAACGTTGTTTCTTGACAAAACTACACATGCGTAATTCGGTAGTTGTTTCAACGGCTCTAAACAAAAAAAAGAAAAACTATGAAAATTTAATAAATATTGATAATAATAAATAATAAATTTACTCGATGAAAGTAAAAAAATTCTCGCACCTATGAAGACACAACCTTTCGCGTTGAACACTGCAGATATACTAACGATGAAATTATCTACTCGTGGATTTACATACCTATACAAATTATAATAATGGAAACTGGTTACACGCTAAATAAAATGCTAAAAATATTCCAAACTATTAAAATTTAAAAAATTACATACTGTATAATAATTAGTTTAATTGAGCTATCATACATGTCACGCAGTTGTTGTCTTTCAAAAAAATTATTTAAAAAATCTTTTGAATGTTTGAATTATTTAATATAATTTTTCACTTGTTATAAATATGACAGTATTGAGGGTTACAATGTAGAGGAACGATTTTTCGAAAGCAAACATTGTAAAAAAATTAATTGACATTTTTATTTTTTAATTGTTTCAATACAATGCAATTCAGAATAATTATAGTGTTTATTTAATAAAAAATCATTTACGTAAAAAATGATGATTTTTGGGGAGAATTACACATAGGTATAATACAAAGAGGGTCGTAGTATTTAAAAAATAATAATACAACACCTGAATTTGTATAAACCTCAGGAGTGGTTTATAATAAAATTATTCTTGCACCTATGAAGACACAACCTTCCACGTTGAACACTGCAGAAATACTAATATTCCAAACTATTAAAATTTATAATTTTTCAATACCGTTTTAAAATTAATATTGTGCAATGATAATTATTACGTTTATTAAACTCTGACTCATCGTTATAGACAACAGAATGTTGCAGGTGTGGAAGCATTACAGCTCAATGAACCCAATTATTATTGCACAATATTAATTTTATTACGCTAGGTCAATAGCTCAGCAACATCTCAACCAGTCGACTATCGTGGATCAACTAAATAAAATAAATTATACCCTGCGTTAATAATATAATAGTCAGTTAACAAGTAGCACATGCGCATACTAAAACAATGAGTGTGCAGAAAATTTAGCAATTGAAAACATATTATATTATATAAACCGACGCTAAAAATCCATTTTTGGATTTTAAATTCTGAAATTTTGCACTACAGCTATGCTAGCGTGCCCGCACAGGATAGCAGTTAAAAAATTTTTGGAAAAAACCCTAAAACATGTTACGACGCGAAGATATAATTAATAACATTATACTATGTTATAAAGTGCTATGTCATCTCCTATACCGTTTTGATAGTAAATTTCTCTTTATCAACTTGATACATTTTAAAATTAGTTTACGATAAAATATCCATATTATATTTATATGTAATTCACGATAAAATATCCATATATTTATATGTAATTTACGAAATACGGGTGTGATTAGTATGTCCTATACACTACAAGAACCTATAAAATAAAATTTTAAAATTCTATTTTAATTATTACGATTTATTGTGCAATAATAATCAAGTTTTTAAAACACAAGAATTTTAAAAACTTACATACTCTAATTTATTATAATAATGTAACCTGATATCAACGTTAAAATAAAATACTGAAAGTATTCAAGAGCTATTAAATTATTTTAATTAGATAATATAAATAAGGCCCTCAATCTGATATGCTACATCGGTTCATCAGATTCTAAAACAAAAATGTTTATTTTACATTTAGAACGCTAAATACCACAGTTAGTTACCTAAAATCACAAGGACGGACCTATAAGCTAAAAAAAAAGCGAAAATTCTTGAAAGGCAACATATTGAACAATTTTAACAGATGCACCCAACGATAAATATTTGATGATGAAGGTATTTTTGTAACCTATACTAAAATTTAAATTTCTTTAAATTTTTGTACCTTTCTAGGTTGTTTTATTATTTGGTATATCTGAAGGTTGCCGTTGTGATGAGTTAACCAAGATGAATATTACAGACATAGAAGACAAAGAAACATATTTATACATATCTGTACCAGATACAAAAACCTATTAATCTCGCAGTTTCACTATCGTCAGAGAAAGCTATCCGGTCGATCCTATTAATATCTATAAAATATGTGTCTATGCGTCCTCTACATATTGGTCTCAGTAGATTCTTTATTAACTACAAGCAGGAGAAATGTACTGTTCAACCAGTTGGAATCAACACCAATTCTCATTCCTAGTATAGCGAAATATTCAAAATCTCAAAAAAAAAATTAAAGTGACTTTACCAAAAACATAATATCTTCTTACGGAATAAAAAATATTTTAATAAAAAGAAAAAAGTTACACCTATTATTATATTTAATATTTTATTTCTACCTATACATATTTATAATATTATTTTACTTTACACACACACACACACCCTCTCACACAGAAAAAATTTAAAAAGAAGAAGTTTCTGAATGGGTTAAGATGTCTCCTCTATTGCTTGACTACAGGACCGCGCCAGCATCAATGGCCGCCTGTGTGCAGAGCCAAATTTGCCGACCCAAAATTTACATTTTTGTTATAAAATATAAATTTTATGTAGTACATACCTAGTTTAACTGTAACAAATCAAATTAATTTAAGTGAAAACAGAAATTTAAAAAAAGTTTTATTAACAATAAAATTTACAAAAAAATAGTGGAATAAAATTAATAAAAAAATATTGCTATTATAGACAGATTATTTAATCTGTTTTGTGACATTGTACATTTTTTATTTTTTTTTTTTGTAATTTGCATATAATTTTTAAATCTTTTTTTTTGGCCGCCCCTGAATTTGGCCGCCCGTGTGCGGCGCACACGTTGCACACTGGCTTGGCGCGGCCGTGCTTGACTATCTAAAAAAAATTATTACCTATGAAATTATGTATTCAGTATTATTAACATACGGTTTTGTAATAACGGAATGAATTCGATCTCTTTCGAGATAGTACACTATCTTTATTTCGGTACGGCAACAGGGGCAAGACCATCCCCCTCTTGTCACCCACCCCCTTAAACATTTGGAGCAATATCTTAAATATTTTAATTTATTAAACATCGTTATTTTAAAATTATTAATCATACCTGTGTATACTACTTGCAGACTTCACGTTCATTATGGCG
The DNA here is from genome assembly GCA_963170105.1 of Cantharis lateralis. Classification (NCBI taxonomy): domain Eukaryota; kingdom Metazoa; phylum Arthropoda; class Insecta; order Coleoptera; family Cantharidae; genus Cantharis; species Cantharis lateralis. The sequence continues at coordinate 21,907,758 of OY720629.1, forward strand.
AGAGGGTTTAAACATATAGGGCAAGGCCCCTCCCGCTCAAACGGTGGCGGCCCAAACCCTCGCCCACAACGATTTACTGTAATTTCTAACGATGATTGATTAATTATTGGTTAAAAAAAAACAATTAAACTTACCCATTATAGTTTTTAATACGTTTTCTACTAGTAAGTTACAAGCAAACTATAGCTAGCAAAATTTGTGTTTGCTACTTTATATACTATAATATAATCTCATGTGTACAAAAAACATCTACTTTGTATTATAATCTCTTCATGATTTTTTTTATTGTCATCATTTTAGTAAACACGATCGTTATTGAAATGCAGCCCAATGGATTATTTATGCAAAATAACAACATTTTATTGAAGAAGAGTTCCTGGAATATATCTTTAAGGTCATTTTAAATTATTATAAACTTATTATGTATTATTAGAAATAGAATTAGATCTTTGTTTTTTTTTTTGGAAAATTCACTATCTCTACAAATAAATTATATTACTATGTATTACATAGTTGCAATATTAAGGCAGGGTCCCACGAGTGGTGTATTGGGCCAATACACCATTAATGGTGCATTGTAACAGTACAGAATGGATAAATAAAATAAATATAGCGATATACGGCGGTGTATAACGGTATATGACGGTATATAGTAGGTTGTAAGTTACATCTTGCGATTCCTCCTCGATACACTCAGGTACATATACTGTCCCCGTTTTACAAATATTCATGTTTAGGAGTGAAATTATAAGATCGTTGAAGCACAAAACTCTAGCGTCTCTAGTTACATAACAATTCCTTAGTTACGATGATAATCAAAGCAATCTATACTGCAAAATCCCTGTATTTTATTAAAAGTCAATCAAAAGTCTAGGGTGTCAAATTGATTACTGTCACGAACAAGCAATATCGAGTGCTAAATGGCAGTACACCACAGTACACCGCTATATACCGCCATATACTGCGGTATGGCGGTATATACCGCAGTACACCGCAGTACACCGCTATATACCGTTATATACTGCGGTATGGCGGTATATACCGCAGTACACCGCAGTATACCGCTATATAGTAGGTTGTAAGTTACATCTTGCGCTTCCTCCTTGATACACTCAGGTACATATACTGTACCTGTTTTACAAATATTCATGTTTAGGAGTGAAATTATAAGATCGTTGAAGCACCAAAACTCTAGAGTCTCTAGTTACATAACAATTCCTTAGTTACGATGATAATCAAAACAATCTATACTGCAAAATCCCTGTATTTTATTAAAAGTCAATCAAAAGTCTAGAGTGTCAAATTGATTACTGTCACGAACAAGCAATATGATACAAATATGATTTTGAAATTTTCATTTTACTTGCAGGTTTTGGATAAAATGTTATATGCCACTCTTGAGTAAAGATACTTTTATTCACTTACGGAAAATACCGTTGCCTCGTGTGATAACATTTTCGTTTGTGGATAAAATTAATCTTTACTCATTAGTCCCATAAATTACTATTAATTTTAAATGATCAACTATTAGACGTGTTCCTGTAATTAAACATTAATTCAATATTAAAAAATCTTGAAAGTGAATAAATACGTTAACATAAAATAATACAAAGTAGATGTTTTGTACATATGAGATAAACGTTTTATACAGTTTATTATTACTTTGTATTTTATTTAGAAATTTTTATGCATAAATTATATAATTGATTTGTAAATCAGTAGCTATCGTGTTTGCTAAATTGCAACATTTTAAAAGGCCTTAATGATGTGTTCTTAGAACTCTTCAATAAAATGTTGTTATCATGAAGTGTTTTAAAAAATTAAATATTAATAGCAAGAATTTTTACTTTCTATAAATTAAGTATATAAAGTTCAGCATGAAGCTAGAAAATTTTATTACTTTACAGTTTTATCATTTATTCAGTTATTCTCTTCTTAACACAAGGTAACAATTATATGAATTTTACTTTATAATTTTAACCATATTCGTATTTTATTATTTAGAATGAAGATGACGGTCATATACCATTCTTTATTTCTGCTACAAGTCGTAGTATCGCTTGCAAGATGTTTACCTACAGATCCTGTAGAGGGACACGAGACAGCATTAAGTATTTTCGAGCGATTAATATCGGGGTCTGAAAAACGTATAATAAACACCCCAGAATACATAAGCGACGTCTGTTACAGAGTACCTGGTTTAGCTTATGATATACCGCTAAATTTTACTGTACTCAGGCTTCTCGGAGACAATACCATGACTGAAAAACGCATATTATTATCGGTCAATGAAATAAATATAGATGGTTCAGGTGCTGGAAAGGTGATAACAGAGGGTAATTGTGTATTACCCCACCCGTTACAGCCTACGGAGGGACCTAATTCATTTACGGAGGTTGTACCTCTATTTGACTTATTACCGGAGAACAACTATGATGAGTCAGACATCGAGGTGGGTTATGATATACCGTCTAATGTTACACCACTTGAAGATAGATGTACTGAGGAAAAAACTCGAGGAATCGAGGACCAACTTGCCGAGCGAGCTACGAGATTGCAGCAACATATACTGTTTACGGGGCAATTAGCCTACATTATATATATTGACGGTTACACAGTAATATGCGGTGTGATAAAAATGGATAAGACAATAATAACATCTTCATATATCTTTAAATGTATGTGTCCACATGTAACTGAGCGCGTTAGGAGAAGGTACGATGACATTATAGCGAAGGAAAAGACCCATGAAGATTACAAACAGGCAGAAAAATTTGCTAGCGATATGGTTCGTTCTGGTTTTCATATAAAACCACAAATAGGTACGTCCCATACCCTCAACAACCCCGAAAATTAATTCGATCGTTACGTCGACTGTTCATGGTGCTCTCCAAGACGATTTTTTTGATAGTTAATTATATTGATAATGTATACATATAAAGGTATTTAGCAGTATATAGCGGTATTTAGCTGTGTATAACGGTATTTAGCTATGTATAACGGTAATTTATAAAATATAATAATAAAATATTAATGCAATGTAAACTATATCTCACAGATCAGACGTGTACGACTGCTGGTTAATTTTACGTTTTTTATATTGTTTATTTAAATAATTATGTATCTACTTCTTCGCAAATGAAATTATATATTATTTTATAATATTTATTCTTTAATATAGACGACATGTTTCGTATGCATGGCATATATTATCAAGTCTACAGAGAAAATTAAATTTAAGAAGAGATATAAATTTTTTGTAATAATTAATTACATACCTGAAATTAACAATTAAATATTGAAAACGATTTTTAAAAAAAAACAAATAATTAGTTCTGCTTGGTTATGATTTGAGTAGTTATTTATGGGTTGATATAAAGTATTTTTAAAATTTTTTTAAAAATAGTTCAATTTTTGAAGTTAAGATGTCAATTGTAGTAGTGTAGTGATGGAAATTTAAAAATATACATGACAGTTGAAAAAAATAAGAAAATCAAGGAAGTGTGTAGGTTGTTGTATTAAAGAAAAGTGTTGTAAAGTGGAGTAAAATTTAATTGTTCGTGTTTGTTGAGTAGTAGTTCTTGTAGTTTAGTTGCTTTTTTTTTGTATTTCGTATGATTCCCAAATAATTCTTTTAAAGTATTTATCTTCTTTATGGAGATATTTATTTATTTATTTATAAACAATATAAAGAAAAACTTCGCTTGACGTATTAACATTATTTATGTTTTTTTTTGTTTTCTAAATTATGGGTTTACGATGGTTACTATTTTCCTACTATTGTAGTTCCATTACATTATTAACTTATAATTTGCTATACTGAACTCACCATACCTATACATGTATCATAGCAACTGGGGGTTCAGTAAACCAGAGTAAACCCAATTATTGCACAATATGTGGTAACATTTTTAAAATTAGTTTAAAAGAAAATTCGTTTGCTATTTTGTGCATTATCGTTAAGATAATAGTCTTACAAAATTTTGAAATTTTTAATCTTAGTTCGACTTATAATCACTGATTTCCGATAAATTTGCTATAATTATGGAAACATACAGACATACTTCGTATACATAGTGCATAATAAAAATATGTGTGCTTTATTTATTTTTGATAAAAAGTTAAATTTAATCCCCGTAAACAGAGTTCCGCTCGTAAAAACTTAAAATTTTGAGAGACTGCTAATTTCGTGTGAGCGCATATAATAACAGTCGAATTTTTCCCTAAAACCAAAATTTAAATTATTATTATGTATTACCGTATGAAGAGCACCAATAAAATTATTCGCATGTTTAACAATTGTACAGGAAGTTGCATCATACACCTTTCCATAATTTTTAGAATTTTTTTTCAAAAATTTTAACTGCTATCTTTTGCGGGCACACTACCAAAGATGTAGTGCAAAATTTTAGAATTTAGAACCTGAAAATGGATTTTTTTACAGTCAATTTATATGTAATATAAATATTTTCACTTTTAAAACCTAAGTGCACTTTCTGTACCTACGCATGCGCTATTTATTCACTGAGATTACTTGTTATAATATGCACGTGAATATGTAGAAATATTTCAATTTCAATTAGTTGTTTGATAGGGAGCGTCATCGCAGGACGTATCGAAAGCACTCTTGAGGTTTATTTAAATTCAAGTTCAGGTGAGTATAGGTGTTGACAGGTGACTGTATTATATGGGTAATTCTCCCAAAAAATGATCATTTTTTACGTATCCGATTTTTATTAAATAAATACTATAATTATTTGATGTTTTCCTTTACAATTAAAAATAAAAATGTCAATTAAATTTTTTTTACAATGTTTGCTTACGAAAAATTCGTTTCTCTTGATTGTAACCCTCAATACTTGTCATATTTATAGCGAATGAAAACGATATTAAAAATTCAAACAGTTTTTAAATAATTAGAAATTAACAACTGCCCTCAAATATCTAAAAAGTTATATTGTTGGTTGTCTCAAAATAAAATTCAAAATCATGTAATCAGCTTCGTGAATCGTTCCTCTCGATCTGTTGCCATTGTAACAATGTCATTAATCTATTAAAATTGAAAATACAGTTTGATCACTGGATAATTATGTTAAACCAATCTAAACTCGACCTGGGTCCGTTTATTTTATGCGGAAAAATATTAATTTTTGTTTCAAAATTTTTCTACTCTCACAAAATGATCATTTTCGGAGAATCGCCCATATATGTAAAATTTGTCTCCCCTAGAAGCTTTCAGGTCTTTTACGAAACAGATCATTATTTACCTACAGTTCTGGGTGCTCGGCTTATGCTCTCACTCAGATTGTACCCTATTTAGCATTGGTAATACCTATTTACAAAGTAGGTTGATGCTTTTCAGAGAATAGAGGTATCTTACTAGCTACCCTAATGGGATATAAAGAGACCGGATCATGGGGATAGTGACCTAATGATAATAATTAATTTTAAAAATTTTTAAAAAAATTTTAATTAATTAATTTGATACGTGGTATCAAATAAAATTGATCAGATTTATGTTTTGCTGACTAACAATATTTAGTACAAATTAAATTATGAGAGGTATTTTAAAAGAGAATTAGAGGAACGTTAATTACCACTTTGGTGTGTGCTGTAACGGTATAATATGGTGTAGTGGCATATAGCGGTATAGCGATACCTATTACATTATTATTATTTTTTTTATTTTTTTTTTTTTTTGCTAAATAAAATTACCGTTTAATACCTTAAATCAGTATAACGCCCTACCGTACTATACCGTAAAACCTGTTTTCGGTTAATACCGGATTGTAAATACTAAATTACGCATGCGCAGTTTTTCCTGTCAAGAAAACTACCTATATAAATAGAGTTTAGCTATTGCTGAGTGATCAGTCTAGGGAGTAGGCAGATAGAGGCTCTAGGCTTAGTAAAGAGACAGTCCCCAGTATTCTGATTTATCAATTCTCAATTTGTTCTAATTATTACATTTTAAACGTTCAGGATGCAGAACTTTGAGATTATCGATGAAGTTACTACAGGTGTTAGGAAATTTAAAACTAAAAGACGTCAAGTAGTGTTCAAGATAAAGGATGTTTCCCTACCTTCCGGTGAAGAAAAAATTGACTTTTTCAAGAAAGCGATTGAGCAAATTCTCGTATATATTATGTCAACGGTACTACCTACGGATAAAGTAGGATTTACTTTCGAGTTATGTGGTTTCAAACAAAAATTACCAGGGTTCATGACCTTTAGACAAGCAGATAGTATAACTTTTAACGATGTATGGTTTATATTGGAAGGAATACTTCAAAGTGATCCTGAAGTTTTGAGTAGTCAAGACTTTAAACTAATTATGACCTCTATAAGACCACCTACTGGTAGGGGTCGGCAACGTATCCATAACAGCTTTAGTGAAGAGTGTCTACAGAGGAGAGGTGTGGTCACGATAAAAAACAGAGATAATTTATGTTTACCGAGAGCTCTAGTTGTGGGAATAGCTTTTTCTGGAAAAGATCCGGGTTATAAAAGCATTCGAGATAAACAGGGTGTGCAAAAGGAGAGGGCAATTAAGCTAATGAAAGAAGCATGCATCGAAGATATCCCTGCTGCAGGCTCTGGTATTGAAGAAATCAAAATATTCCAAAATTATCTAAGTGATTATAAAATTACCGTGTATCAGTACGGTATAAAAGGAACTCAAGTGATATTCGAAGGTCCTGATGCATCTCTCAAGATAAATCTTTTGCATCACGAAAACCATTATAATGTTATCACCTCACTAACATCGGCCTTCTGTTGTAGTTATTACTGCGAGTTGTGCCATATTCCTTACAATACAAAAAATAGACATAGATGTAAACAATCTTGTAAAGAGTGCGGAGATTCACCACCATGTAATAGAGAGTCGGTGTTAATAAAATGCGAAGATTGTAATAGAAAGTTTTATAATGCACAATGTCATGAAAATCATAAAAATAAAATGTGTGCCGAGATTAAAAAGTGCGATAAATGCTTCAAAACTATAAACATAAAGAATCGTAAACAAGAACATGTATGCGGTGAGATTTATTGTAAGATTTGTCTAGACCATAAACCTGAGAATCACTACTGTTACATTCAACCAGCCACTAAATTGTCCGACAAGCAGGATACCCTTTTTGTGTTTTTCGATCTGGAAACCATGCAGGAAAAAGTAACTGCAGATGGTTATAAACTTCATGAACCAAATCTCTGTGTGTTACAACAAGTTTGCCCTAACTGTTATAATGAAACAAAACTCCGTTTCTGTCAGAGGTGCGGATTCAGAGAACAAGTTCTAAAAGTTAATTGTATTGAAAAGCTGCTAAGTTATTTATTAAAAACAAGAAAGTTGTTTAAGAAAGTTATATCTATTGCTCATAACAGCCAGGCTTTCGATTGTCAATTTATCCTAAACCATGTTTTAACAAAAACATCTATAAAACCAGAGCTTATAATGCGAGGGAGCAAAATTCTCATGATGGAATTGGGGAACTTGCGGTTTATTGATTCTCTGAATTATTTTCCTATGGCTCTTACCGATCTCCCTAAGGCTTTCGATATGCCTCAGTCTAAGGGTTATTTTCCTCACTTGTTTAACACTATGGAAAACGCTAATTATGTTGGTCCCTTACCTGCTCTTGAATATTATTCACCAGATACCATGAAACCTGAAGCTCGTACTGAGTTTTTAAAGTGGTATGAAGAAAACAAAAATCAAGATTTTGATATGCAAAGAGATATTGTGGGGTATTGCAGAACAGATGTGGAGATCTTAAAGAAGGCCTGTATTCACTTTAGAAACCTGTTTCTAGGAGAATGTTATGTGGACCCTTTTGCCGAAAGCCTTACAATTGCGTCAGCATGTAACTTGATGTTCAGGCGTAAATTTTTACAATCTGAAACAATAGGAATTATTCCCAAGGGCGGTTATAGAAGAGCAGATATTCATTCAAAAATTGCTCTTCAATGGTTGTTAAGTGAGGAAAGAAAAAGAGGTATAACTATTAAACATACCGGTCGTCAAAATGAAGTAAAAGTTGCGGGGGCAAAGGTCGATGGTATCTATGAAAATCATATATATCAGTTCCATGGTTGTTATTATCACGGGTGTTCGTCATGTTTCACAACTAGACGTGACGAACAACTACATGATGATCCTTCCGACACTATGAATATGCGATATGAGAGAACAAAAGATCGTACAAAAAATTTACGTGGTATAGGATACGAAGTAACTGAGAAGTGGGAGTGTGAATTTGTGCGGGAATTAAAAAACAATCCTGAATTGAATGACTTGAAAGATCACCCAATTTTACTAAATTTACCTCTGAACCCTCGAGATGCATTTTATGGAGGAAGGACTGGAGCAGCAAAACTAATGTATGAAGTAAAGCAGGGCGAACAAATAAAATATGTCGATGTTTGTTCGCTATATCCTTGGGTGTGTAAATACGGCAAGTTTCCAGTAGGTCATCCTACTGTATATGTCGGGGATGAGTGTAATCGTCTAATTGAAGAACGTGGAATGCATCACATAAATGGTTTAATAAAGTGTAGCATATTACCACCACAAAATTTATATCATCCTGTTCTACCCGTGAAAACTCAAAACAAGTTAATGTTTTCCTTATGTCGTACTTGTGCTGAATCATTAAATCAACATGAGTGTGATCACGGGGTTGAGGAAAGAACTTTACACGGAACTTGGGTGATTGATGAAGTGCTTAAGGCTATTGAGAAAAGTTACACGTTATTGACCATACAAGAAATCTGGTGTTATGAAGTAGACAGCTATGACAAGTCCAGTGACCAGGGTGGTTTATTTTCCGGATTCATCAACACATTCCTACAGATGAAACAACAAGCTAGTGGCTGGCCTCATAGTTGTACAACTCTGGCAGAGAAAGAAGAGTACATTGAAAACTATGCGATTAACGAGGGTGTAATAATGAACGAAGAAAAGATTGAGAAAAACCCTGGTCTTAGGTCCCTTGCCAAACTTATGTTAAATTCCTTTTGGGTGAGTTTTTTTAAATAATTATTATATGACTATATAACTAATTTTTTTAGGGTAAATTTGGTCAACGAGAAAACCAATCGAGGACCAGTATAGTTAATACACCTATGGAATATATTGATTTAGTTTTAAACCCTTGTATTAATTTAAATCATGTTCAGTTTGTGAACCAAGATACAATAGTAGTAAACTGGTCTTACAAGGAAGAAGCATCCGATCCTTTGAAAACCGTGAATGTTGTTATAGCGTCATACGTAACGACCCAGGCTCGTCTCAAGCTTTACAGTTATTTGGAAAAGATACAGGACCGTGTGTTATATTATGATACAGACTCAGTAATTTACGTTTCAAAACCCAACGAACTCGATCTACCCTTGGGTAGATATCTTGGAGATTTAACAAACGAGCTAGAAGATTACGGTCCAGATGCTTACATCGATACCTTTGTCTGTGGCGGTCCTAAGAATTACGCCTACCTAGTACTTATACCTTCTACAGGTAACACTATAACTAAAATCAAGGCTAAAGGAATAACTCTAAATTACGAAACGGGGCAAAAAATAAATATGAAAACCATGCTAGATCTTCTCTTGAACGATAGCGGTGAAGCTAAAATATTAATTCATTTTCGTGGTATTAGAAGATCCGAGGATCACCAGGTTGTTACCAAAGACGAAACAAAAAAGTATCAAGTCAGTTTTAAAAAACGAAGAAGAATTGAAAATTTTGACTCTGTACCTTACGGATATAAAAAGTTAAAATTTTGAATAAGGTTATATTTTCTAAAATTTTAATTGTATTATAATTTTTTTTTAAAAGTTAAAATTTTGAATAAGGTTAAATTTTCTAAAATTTTAATTGTATTATAATTCTTTAAAGTTTAATTATGTTATAATTGTAAGTAATTGTTATAATATAATAACAATTTATTAATATAATAAATATAGTGTAACAATTTTTTAAATAACATTTTTTATTTTTTGTCTATAGACCTAGCGTAATAAAATTAATATTGTGCAATAATAATTAGGTTCATTGAGCTTTCATGCTCCTACACCTGCAACAGTCTGTTGTCTACAACGATGAGTCAGAGTTTAATAAAACGTAATAATTATCATTGCACAATATTAATTTTAAACGGTATTAAAAATTATAAATTTTAATAGTTTGGAATATTAGTATTTCTGTAGTGTTCAACGTAAAAGGTTGTGTCTTCATAGGTGCGAGAATAATTTTATTATAAACCACTCTTCAGTGGTTTTACATTATCAATCAGTTTGCATTATTATAATTTGTATAGGTATGTAAACCCACGAGTAGCTAATTTCATCGTTAGTATTTCTGCAGTGTTGTAACGGAATTATGTTAAATAATTTCCTATTTAGAATTCCCATACGCGACGCTAATGGAATTCGGCCCCTAGCGTTCTTAAAAGGTACCACGCGCCCTCAAGGTCCCGGCGTACAGCGTATTTTTCGAGGCTTTTTGAGATTTGGACGGCAAACTAAGAAGTCGTGCGTTTATGTTGTGGTTAGAGGTGATACTCCGGAGTAGTATTCTGTTTTAATTCTACGAGTTTTAATCCGTGTGAGTTCCCGAGAACGCCCAAACGAAATAACTTGTGTTGTACAAGAAATTTCAACAACGCTCAAGCACGAGTGCCTGTTTGATTTTGTCGAGCCGCAATTGCAATTGTATGCAAGATCATAAATTTAGTAACACGAAACCAAGAGTTCCTATGCGAATGTTGTATGCGATTTTGTTACCTGGGTACCTGTTTTGTTCGCGATCAAGTTTTCCAAGTGTGAAAGTTTTCCACACCGAACCATCTGTGGCTGCTGATCGAGTCCCTCTACTGGTCTGTTATCGCAAGGTCATCTGTTCACCTGTAGAGCTATCAGGAAGTCATTGGCAAGTGTTGGAAGTTTCAATTGTCATCGTTCCTGTACCGAAGCTGACGATACACCTTGTCGTATTACTTTTTGTGAGACAATCAGTACTGGTGAGTCATTTATTTACTGTTAGAGTTTGTGCAGACGATTATAACACTCCCACAAGTGCACAGTCGAAACTTGCAAGTTCGATGCGAGATCTAAGTGGTGCGGTCGTCTTATAATCGCCAATACAGCATTGTGAGCCGTATTGCAATCTCGTGCCGCTCTTCGAGCGGCACTCGGTTACAATACCGCTCACAAAGCTGTAAGGTACGAACACATATTTTTACTATCACAATTGTCGGTGACTCAAAAGTTGAAGATAGCCGAGTCAAATTTGTATACGTTGGAAGTTGTAATCACGAGTCAATCTGCAAAAATCATTAAATATTTTGTTGATCAAATTGTGTTTTCTTTGGTTCACATTTCTTTGCAGGGAAAGCAATTAACAACGAGAAGTTCGATCCACCCCCTTTGCCTCCGCAAGCTTATAAGCAAGCAGGGGCTGGTGACTTCGTGTCCTAGCGGGCAACAACTACAAAAAATTACTGGATACCACCAATTCCAGGTGAAATTATTAACTACGCCCTTAAGGCGGGTTGGTTGTTTTAGTGTTCAACGTGAAAGGTTGTGTCTTCATAGGTGCGAGAATTTTTTTACTTTCATCGAGTAAATTTATTATTTATTACTATCAATATTTATTAAATTTTCATAGTTTTTCTTTTTTTTGTTTAGAGCCGTTGAAACAACTACCGAATTACGCATGTGTAGTTTTGTCGGTAATCCGAGCTTGAAACCCTCGTAGTTGTGTCGCTGACAGATGTTTTATCTCTAAGTATTGTTATCGGTTTATGTAAAGTATTGTGTATTATTTATGTGAAGGAGGAGGAGCTAGAAAAAGAGAGAGAGATGAAGAAGAAAGAGGTTAGAGAGAGAGAGAGAGAGAGAGAGAGAGAGATTGTAAGGTACAAAGGAACCTTAAATTAAAAAAAAGGGGGCCCCTAAATTTCGAAGAACTAGAGGGGGCCCCTAAATTTTAAAATGGGGGCTTTTAAGGGCCCTACGTTATCCATCGCTGTATAATTTTAATTATAGCAGTGTTTATAAATACACATAATATGTATTTATAAAAGTAGCATGGGGGCATTTGGCTGGGAACCTAGAGTCCGGACCTGGACTCGATTTTGGTTCCCACGGCCAAGTGCCCCCATACCTACTAATTCTTCGAAGTGGGGGTGCTAGCTTGACGTCAACTCAGCACCCCCACCAAAGATTTATCATTTATCGCGAAATCGTTGTTGTCCAAAATTCGCGAATGCTGTCCAAAATTAGTCCATAATTATAGAATAAAAATTTTTTATTTTGAAGAGGTGGGAGTGCTAGCTTGACCAGGGTTAAAATCACTGTCAGTCAGAAACGGCGCGACAAAATAGAAAAATGTATACAAACAAAATTGAAGGCTTTGAAATTTGCAACAAAACATGTCTAAAAAGTGTTGCTGTAAAATCGATTTTTTATGACTTTCTATGACAAAAAGTCTTCAAAAGGTACAATTTACATTGCTAACATAGGAGTGTACGAATACTTTTTACGGGCACTGTATATGCATCGTCTCTTTTATGTTTATTACCGTATTCCTTGCTTTTCACGTTCCATAGGCAAGAATACGATTGATACAATTCAATGAAGCTTTCCCAAAATGCTTATTGTCACGGAAAGACATATTTGAATGTAAAAAAAATTAAAAACGTACAAAATAATTTTGCTCATAAATACGGCACATGAACAACATGACAGGATTTTTAATAACAAGTGTGTCGAGACAAATCTGCTCTGCGCTACTCACATGCGGATATGTCTGACTTGCTGTCGCTGCTCGTCGACCTGCACAACTAGCGGCGAGCAAGACATCCAGCAAGCACGCAGATTTGTACAACGGACAGATCCGACGAACAAATACGCGTGTGAATAGTACCCTTAAAGCTTAACACGCCTCTGTACCTGATAAAAAACAAGAGATGACTTGCTGCTCGTCTTTGTATTATCTCATATAGGTATACATACATTAGCAACGTGTGATCGTGTTTTGAGCGGCTTGATTTAATTTTAAATAACATGCCATTACTAGTTGAACCAAAAAATTTCAGACCATGTTATGCAGCAAATAACTTCCTAAAATTTTGATTCTCGTAATTTCCTACAAAAATTTTTGTCTGTAATTATTCAATTTGTTAAGGACTAATAATTACAATTGACTATTAAATAAACTTAATGATGTATATTATACAACATTAAGAACTACAGAAGAAATTGTTCATAAATTTTATTTTTTATGTTCTAGTAATTAAAATATAAATAAATATTAGTAACGTTTGATATCGGTGGATGTAGCTGGTTGTTGGGTAGTTTGTTGTAAAAGATTTTTACCAAACCAAGAAGGCCTGGGCTTTTGAATTTCTACAATTCGTTTTCCTTCCCAGTATTCCTCCCCTTTGTTTCCTTTTTCACCATCATATAACACAACTACTTCCTTTTCAACTGGTTGGAGCCCGAGGTTTTCTTGAATGGCGTCCTGCATTACTTTGGTTTCATCAATAACTTTTTTATAACATGTCGCTGTAATAATACAAATTTCAAATTAGACTGCGAGACTATAATATAAAATGTAGATTCACTTTAAATAACTTAAATAGTTAAAATTATTCAATTACTATAACTAAATTTTCTATAGTTCTTTACAAAACAAAATCGGTAAATCAGACATATTTTTTTGACGTTGAACGTGTGGTAAAATAGAGTTGTCGATGTTTGTTATAATGTTAAGAGAATTTCTTATCGATTTAATTTTTAAACTATCCATGCATACATATCTTCAGTTTAAGTTTATAAAAGATAAAACAACGATTAAAACTAGACCCTTAAGATTTAAAAGATTAATAACAAGGTTAGCTTATAAATAGTAAGTAATATAACAAAATAACTGTCACTAGTTTTAACTTACGACATAACACTCCAGCTTCGTGATCATCTCCACAGACGTTACAAACTCGAAGTGAACTTTTAGGAAGTAGAAGTTTCAAGACTTGGTCGGGACTACCAAATTTGCGTTTCAATCGCTTTTCTATAGTTCGACGGTTGCGTGGCACGGCCCATAAAAATCCGTCGCCTATTATATCCTTTAATTGTAGTGTCTTAGGCGGCGGCCGAGATGAAACTTCCAAATTAACATCAGCGATACAAAATTCGGCTGTCAAAAGCAAATAAAGTGAGGTTAACTAAGGTTAGAAAGTACGTAATGATTGTAGTAAGTAATAGCTGATTGAAAGTATTATGTAATAGTCGATACCTGGTGGAAATCCTCTGCCGAAAAATGAAGCAATAACATAATCAACACGTTGTTTCACTACACTTAGTCGACTTAATAACGAAGCAGCCATGATCCCCACGGTTTCTGTAGAACTGTAGTGGGACGGCGACTACCAGAAAGTGGTGCTAGCGGCAGGCGCTCTGCCCTACGTTCACCAGGCCTGTATTTGCTGTCTCACAATAGTTTCGACGATGGCTTGTTTAGGGTCTAGTAGGCTGTGTGTTCGTGTTCAAACAAAATTGTGTCTGTTGGGACCATTACTACCCCAAGTTAGAAAAAAATCCTACGATTGTGCCCGGTTTAAATTTGGAAATTTGCCACCACTGAGGAACGTTTTAAATGAAAGTCAGGTCAGTTATAAATTGCTTAATAATAAACTAGTAATTACTTTCATTTTTATTTAATTTTTGTACGACTTACTATCAATATTAATTAATTATTTATTTCAATTTCATTATTATTACTTGACTACGTTTGAATTTTTACAATACTTTAGTTTTTATTTTACGAATCTTAAAATTTTTAAATTAACCATTTTATGTTGTGTTTATTTAGTATCAAGTGCACAACATGCAAACTTATTTCATTAGGTATCTATTTTGTATATCGAGACTTTTAAACGTTGAAACATAGCTATAAAATAGTCCTTTGTTGAATAGATGGGTTTTTTAAATTAATAAGAAAATATTTATTGTAAGTTTCAAATGTTGACATCCCCTATAAATTTTGCCGCCTTACGCTCTTATACAATATTTTGTTGCCAAATTTACATTCGGGTATAATTTTGTAGACAAAATTTTCTCGAACATTCGTGTAGGTACTCGAATCATTGAAAAGAACAATGCTTTTAATTAATTTTGATAATGTACGATCAAGTTGAATTAGGTTGATGTTGCTCAAACCGCGATGTTGTAAATATTATTTATTAGAGTTTTAGTTAGTGGCTTAGGGGTAAATTAATTTTTTGGTAAAACAAGAATACTAAATTATGAAAATCCAGCACAAAGTGTTTATTTTATAATTTTAAATTACAAGAAATTTCTTACTATTTACATACTAAAATAGAATTTGGCAACAGGGATAAAACGACAGCGATTCTGCGCGTGAGGATTTTGTGCTTTCTTGAAATCCCATTGGGTACCTTATAACCTATATTGCATTATGGTATTTGGTTTTGCCTACATAGTTCAAATATTGCATAATATTAATCGAAAATTTTATGGATATTATTTATTAATGAAATTATAGATAAAAAGTAGGCTAACAAGCGGATCTACTTACATTCTTGAAAATACAGTGTTAGTATACATAATTCGTAAAACTTTCTCAATTTCTATCTTCGCTCTTACTTTCTTTTATAAATAATGTGTTGATTAAATACATCAACTTTGATACTTTGATAATATTCAAAATATTTAAAGTATATTTTTAATATTTAAGAGATTTACTTTCATTCTGTTTGTTTGGACCTCATTTTAATCTGAACTTAATTTATGATCCATGTAAAAAAATGTGTGTAGGTATAGTTAATTCTTGCAAATTATTAATAAAGTAAAAGTTGACAATTTCCAAGTTTATTTTCGAGAAAACTTGTTTTTAAAAAAATTAGTGTTTAGATATTTTTATTTTCAATTTAAATGATAATTTTACAAAGCACGTAATCAATATGTAATTGGTTGTTTACCATTAATGATGCTTGTGATGTTACAATTAGATGCATCACAACTGTAGTTGGGTACATTGAACAAATCCACAGCTATTTTCTACTTACTGCATAATTTATATTATTATAATATACATTATACAGCCAGCTCGTAAAGTTTGGAACAAAGTCGATAAAAAAATTTAGAGGAATTTTCTCAATAAATCCTCGAATACGTCCAACCTTCAACCGCAAACTTCTAATTGAGTGCGAGTTCTCACTCCATAACCAATCATCATCATCAGAATTTCAATTCTTTGATATTCAGACAAGCGACGAACCACTTAAATTGGTAAAAGAATAAAAATGAATTCTAATTGAAATGCTAGACCACAGAACAAAATTTACTGTGTTATTTTTCCCAGGGTCTTCTTGATAAGTATTTGGTATACTCGAATAATTACATCACGCATTTTTGAAACTTTGGGACTGATATCTCGAAAAACACATCAAATTTAAAAATTTGTAATTTGTTATTTTGAGCAAATAGATAATAACGATAACGAAAAATGAGATGCGACAAGATCTCGACATGGTCTCGCTGCATAGTGCTGCAACTCGTAGCGTTATCCGTATTTCATAGAATTATTGATGTAATTGTTAAATTTTTCCACAATATAATAAAATTTTGTAGTTAACCACGTAAACAAATGTGTTTTTGTTCAACTGCAATCACTGTGTTTTTGCAATCACTCGGGGACAAGGGCGGATCCACATCCAAAATCCATGGGAGGGTGTAATTAAATATCTTATAAAAAAATTTAGGGGAATTCTTTTATTTATATTAATTTCATGTAGGTACCGTAAGAATTAAAAAAATTATTTATGTTCAATGCAATAAGCGGATAAGTTTATTTTTAAATACATTTTTTTCTTTAAGATTATTAAGATTAGAAAATTCTAGAAAAGTTAGGGAATTTATTTTGAAAAATTAGTGTGAGCCCTGAATTGTTTCTCACTCATCATCTCAATAATTATTAAAACATGTAATTGTCATAAAGTCCAACAGATAATCTCAAATGTGGTTTGATTTAAGAATAACTAAAATTGTTTTAGTTAATTTATTGTAGTAATTGTCCAATTATTTTCTTGTCTATCTGTTTGTGAAGTGTTTGAAACATTTTTTTTAATTCAAACTGAAATCATTTCTAGAAGAAAATATCTTAATCAGTGCCTATTTTTGGTTCTAGTGGGTCCTAGGCTCATATACTCTCCGGGACCCCCTCGTAGGATTAGGAAAGCATAAATAGAAAAAAAAAAATAACAATAAGTCTTCTCTTTTTCTTCGTTTTTCTCTTTGTAGGTGAGTCGTGGTCGTATTTCACACCCATCTACTCACGGTTTCGTGAATAATGCTGCGCCATCTATTCCGGTTTTGTGAACTTCTTGTGGCTTGATGGACTGTACTGTTAGTTGACTCCTAAACTTGATCAGCCCACCGCTTTGGGGATCTTCTTCTCTGCGTGGATCCCAGTAGTACTGTCCAAAACCAACATTTATATCATTTTCTCACAGGCGCCGATACATGATTTCGTTTAGGGGAGGAGGGGATATTTTAGTATGATTTTACCTATTTTCTAGAATCCAGATAATTCGTTCTAACCAAAAAATTTGATAAATTTTAGTTTGTTATATCCGTATGTAATACCTACATTTGAATAATAATTACTTTTATAGCGATTTCAAAATTTTGAAATTGGTCAAAATAAAGTGCTTCGGTCGTGAGTCAGGGAGGAGCAAGCAATTGTACCCCCCGCTTGTATCGCATAGAATCAAAACTCGCGTCTCATCGCATCGTCTAAGTGAGCGAACACCTTTACAGTTGGGTCGAGCGTGGGGCCCCCTGATTCAGGATCCTGTCGGGCTTACTGACAAAGTAGACCCTGATCTTAATCCCAAATCATCAATTTCCGAATCATTGAACTGATACTTATTTAGCAGCCTTTATAGATAGATATCATCCAAGTTTTCAATCAAGTGTTGCACGGAGGATTTATATACAAAATTGAGGTTAATTTACTGAAGTAAAATTCGTTATCCGGCAATCCTTATTGCTAAATATTGAAATTTTAACTGACAAATACAGTATTTCCGTGTGAAGTACAGAAAAGCTTATTAGTATGCTTTAATATCTTCTTTACATCACTGATTTGCCAATTAACTCCAGCACCGTTTTTGCTAATCAAACTCTGTCATTTAGCAGTACAAATGCCATAACTAATTATAACCTGAATAGGATCGGCACTCGGCAGCCTTTTTATTAAGAAGGGAACTTCGAGTGACTACTTACAAGAAACATCATTTTCTTGGGAGCGTGTCGAGTAAAATGAGCTTCGGGGGAAATTTTTTTTGTAGTAGGTGTGGTCTAATTTGATGCATTTTAAGATTAAATTCAAACTTGAGATTTCACGAGACTAAAAGAAATGGTAATCTTTTATACGTTTTTTACTGTTTTCATTATTTTCATTCGAATTATTGTCATAAATTAAAAATTAACAACGATCAATTTATTTCCGAGCTTAATGCGTTTTATTAAAGCAAGGTGCACTTATTTCTGAATGCAAAATTCTTGGCTATAGTTGGCCAAAAAGTTGGCTATAAAATTGTAAAAATTATAAATAAACTTGAAAAAGTGCCGATCACTGTTTTAAGGTCCACATTCAATTCTATAGAAATTTATGTTTACCAATGAGTCTACAGCTACAGTGACTTGGTACAATCTCTGATTTAGTTCTAGTACGAAAATTTTGGCATAATGAGGTCGATTTGTGTGACCTTAAGTGCGTGTAAACTTTTGTTTACCATCTACCCACACATTCATGAGTGAAATGATTAGTATGCATCTCTGTGTCTCTATAAGGATTTTTACCTTAATTAACAGAGTTTATCTCTAGGTGTCATCCTTGCTTTATGAGTGCTATGTTGTGTTTGATGAATAAAAATGATGAACATAATGATTCGAATAATATTGTATTGTTTGATATACATATTATGTAAACGCCCTGTGTAGTTTGAGGTAGCATATCACCAGGGTTCTTTTTTTTAATTTCAAATTCACTAAAATTAAAAGTTAGAAATAATTTGAAATACTTTACAAATAGAAATAACAAATATTTAGTAACAAATAACCTATGTTAAAAGTATTGTCAAAAATCATCTTCCAGTGTTATCCATTAGTAATAATAATTAACGTGTATTTTACAACTAATAGTATTGGTACTACATAATATATTATTTATTATAAAACGCGACCCTTGTTTGCATCGGTAGGAATGGGAAATGGTAAAAAAATATTTCTTTTTTATAATTAAATAATGAAATATTGGCATTTTTTATGGCCGACATTATAGGATCAGTAATTATTGTAATTTGATTTAAAATCTTCACTATATTTCGATTTCCGAATAGGTATTGTGTAATTTTTTTTAAGCAAAAGAAAATTGATGGATTATTAGTTACGGAATAAAATTAATATTGTAATATTAACATTAAAATATTCATACCAGTGCCAGTGCAAAGTAGAAGGCAATAGCCTCTAGGAGAGGTGAGAGTGACCTTGCTCCTACAAAAGTATGTCACATTTTGCTTTCTTCTTCGTATGCCGTTGACCGTGCATGCATTTATCTGATTCATTATTCTACTAGAAACTAATAGTTTCTTCTATAGAAGATGCAAGATATGGAAAATATTTTTTGACACTTATTCATTTTTTATTGTTGGCCAAAATTTAAATTTTGCGATTTGTTGTTATTTTCATGTTTTTAACCAATTATAAATGTTATGTTGGTTTTTAATTTTTAGAATTTTATTATTATTATTTTTTTGACCTTGACGTTCTCTGTCAATTGACCAGATTTATGTAAATATAGGATAGTATAGATCAGCGGTTCCCAAACTTATTTATGTCACGCCTCTTTTCTACCAAAAAAAGTTATCAGCGCCCTCTTTAAAAAACAGGTAGTTTTCACCAAATTTTTTTTTCAATTTTTCAAAACATCAAAAAATCATACAAAAAAACAACTTACTTAGGTGATTGCAATGTGAGGGATGAGCTTGCATGGATTTCACAAGGTTTCCAATTCTTGGCTTAATATTAGAAATTGCACAGCGTAAATCGCTAGCAATATTAAGTTCATTTCGGTACTTCGTTTTTATACCTACAACAGCAGACCGTGTTAAAGATAATATAGGTAGGTATCAGGTAGCCCGCGTCCCCCTTTGTAGGTCTATACGCCCCCCATGGGGGGCACGTCATCCACTTTGAAAACCACTGGCTATAGATTATAGATGCAATTCTTGAATTCATAACGTGTAAATGCGCACCGGAAGACCGAGCTAGGGAATTCTGTGAAATCCAATATTCCAACTCAAAATTCTGCTTTGTAGCTCAATCAGTGATCACACCAATCCCCTGCTCTGCCGTGGCAACAATTTTATATCCGAATACTAAATAAGTATTATTTAATAGTATAGTATAATAAGTAGCTACTAAGTAATAAAAAGTGTCGATCAAAAAATTCTTTAAAAGCAATAGTACTAGTTTACCTCTTCGTAATAATTGTTGGTTATGGTAACTTGTGGCATTTCTGCGTATGATTTGCAATATTGTTATAATAGTGTCTTGAGTATTATAATAATTACTTGATTTCCAATAGGTTAACCTAATATGAAGAAATATTTCTTGCTATGATTTAAGATGAATTCTGTATACTATGCAGTAGTGAATTAAGGTCAGTTTGGACGCAGAAAAAAATATTGGGCCCCTTCATGGGTGCAACCACTAAATGACTTTTTCTTTCATCTTTAGGGCCTTACGTATTGTTTTTAAATGTTTCTTAAGGTCCGCAACCGAACACATATAGTTTTTGCTTCTCACCGGTGCGGGACTCTTTAGGGTTGCGGGCTCCGGGCATAATTCACTGAATTATAACATATTTATATAACATAAATAAGAGATCATTGTTTCCTCAAAATAAAATTTCTATTTTTGTTGAATTGATTTGGATTTGTTCTTCAATGATGACGATCTTAAATGTTGATATTATTAATAATGTTCCTACTTTTAAAATTGATACAAACAAGAATTAATTTAATTTATTATATTACTCAACTTGTTTAAAAAATTAATTTATTTATACCTGGAAGAATTCTTAAAATTTAATTGTTTTAAAAAAAACCTACAATTTTGTTAATACGATATTAATATTCAATTTATTTACTTTTGTGCTTTGGTGTTAACAATTATTTTCTATGCCGACCTTTTGCAATTTTTAAGTATTTATATTAGACGAGGAAGGGATGTATGAAATTCGTATGGTGGCTCAGTATACATATATCGAGGTGGAATTTTCAAAAAAATTTATAAATCTTTATTATTGTTCTTAAATTGTATTTGTCATGAATATTTCGTATTAAATATTATAAAAATGGGAACGTCAAATAAAATTTCATACCGGCAAGCAGATGCCTTCTTATCAATAAAATTTGCCTTTCCTTGATTTAACCAAATCAAATAATTTATAAATTTTTCAACACAAACCCAATTAATTTCCAATTATAATTTTTTTTAATCTGTGATCTAATTGATTTCAGCGATTACCTTCTCTATCTTCTTATCACCATTTGTTTAAACTTCCACTTCAGCCCTCTTTTCCAAAATCAAAAAATTTTCACAAATATTCTAATTATTAATTATCAAAATTACTGAAAATTACTTTTTTTATTTTTATCAATACTACAAATTTTTAATGAAAATTCATCGAACTTAAAATTTTATACGTCCGGCTCTTCGGTCCTGTTGTACAAAAAGCCCTATCTCCACCGCTCGTTGTAGTCAGGTTCACCAACTTGCGGGAATTTTAATTTAAAACCAAAATAATTAAAATTTAAAATTAAAGCAACCCCACCTGCCCCGCCCCCCGATTTGCACAGAGATGTATCACGACAATATATAATATGTGTCCTGCATAATTAAATATTTCGTAATCATGCTCGCAACGGCTGCAGACCTAATGGGTAATGTGTAATCTATGTATTTATTATTACATTTTAATACAGTAAACAGACTCAAATCCGCCAATTAAATTTTTGAAACTATTCACTAATTAGCGTTACATGTTTTATAAGCAACGCTTTACAATCATCATCAAATACTATAATTTTTTTTTATTTGCATAATGTATTACTGTTATGAGTTAACTTAATCATGAAATAATACACTTGTAAAAAAATGTAGGTTTATACCCATTTTTATTGTAAATAAGAAAAAGATGCTTCAAACTTATAGCGATTTTTATATACAGTGATCCTGATAGGCCTCCCCGTCCGACGGAGGGTTAAAACAACATTCACTTGACGGTACGTGTACTTTACATATGGGTCTTAGAAATCCGAATTTAGGTGGGGAGAGAGCGTGTTCATTCTACTGCATGCGGTTGCAGTGGAAACGTCGTTCGAGTTCCTGCATTATCGACTGCATTTGCAGAATTGTAATAATTCACATTAATTGTCAAATCTCGGATTTCAGCATTCGAATTTTGTCATTTTCTAGTTTTATCGCGCCCCGGGGATTGTTTTTAATGAGTCTCACACTCTCGCTTTGCTTGAGCGTTCCGGGCCATTTAGACAAGTGCAACAACGGCAAATCTCGGATCCAGCACCTTGAAAATGAAATTTTCGAATTCTGATATTTTCGAAAAACTATTGGATATTCCGAAAATTTTATTTTTTATACATGATATGTATCTACTATCTTGTAGAGATATACCATTACCTACCACCCAGTGCAAAAATTCGAAACCAGAAAACATCGATAGGCCCCATACCTACATAATATTATGAAGGTTTATGACGTGAGTATCATGTGAGTATAATACCTTCGGCAGACTACAAGTTTAATGGCCAGTTAAAATATATGATCATTAACAAATAATATTGAGATACCACAAATAATTAAATAATTGCTATTGGAATTTTTAACACAACCTCACTAAACTTGACAATCATAATATTTTATCATATATTATCATGTTTGTTGCTGACAATCATAATTATAACATATTATTATGTTCAAACTATGTTAGTTAATTTGTGTGGTTAAGTAATATGATTGTCAGTAACAAACATAATGATATATTATGATAAAATATTATGATTGTCAATTTTAGTGAGGTTGTGTTAAAAATTCCAATAGCAATTTAATTTTAAATAAAAATTAACACAATCAAGGAATTGAATTATTATTTGTGGTATCTCACAATATTATCTGTTAGAGATCATATATTTTAACTGGCCATTAAACTTGTTACATATTATACTACATATTTATTCGGTGGTTATTATTAGTTTACTGACTAGGCTCGGTTAATAAATCACATAAATGTCGTGGATGCATTTTTTTTTTTCAAAATCGTTTACTAATTCTGGGCCCTATGCAGTCGCATAGGTTTCATGGTTTAGTTGTATATTATTATTGATCTTTTATTTAAGTGAATACAAAAGGATATCGGGTGTTGGATCGCAATCAAACAAAGAAAGCTCCAACACTACCCGATATCCTTTTATATTCATATTGTTGCGTTGGACGAGAATTTGTTTGTTTATTATTATTTAAGTAGCATATATTTATAATAGATTTTTAAACCTACGAGTATACTTTAACGATAAACAGGCACCTGTAAGAAATTAATTTCATAAAGCCATTTTGTAATCGCATAACCTTATTGAGCATAGAGAAGCTGGAGAAAGTTTGTCACGCCCTGCACCTGTGTGCTAACATTCTTATTTTGTAACGTGCATCAATTTACATCTTAGATTTTTATTTATAAACAAAGAAGAAACTTAAAATATTAATTGATATTTATCTACAACTTACATACATACGTACCTACGTAACCATCTTAAGACTTAATTATGATTTCTTAAAATTTAGAGTAGCTATCTCCGCATAACCAGTGCTGTACTTTGATTTGACTCTTGGCAATTTCATATTTTTCTAATATTTACTATAATATAATATATATAGTATATATGTAAGTATTCTTATTGTTATCCCAAAAAATTCTATCTGAGAAAATGTATTATGTTGTGATAATACGTGGATCATGATGATTACGATTAGCATGCAACTTGAAGTATTCAAACGTACTAGTAGGTCACTAATATTACACAACGGGTTCGAACACATAGTACATGCATACTACATCCATCCATTTTTGCGGCCCGTTTCTTTAAACTTTTTAAGTCGTCACTTTTCAACTTTTCACTTTTTACCTTTCGCATGGCACACTTATATTTAAGTTACATAAACTTCACACCGGGATCCACTAGACTTAAATAAAATTTCAGGACTGATTTTTGCAGGGAACATTAAACTAGCGTATTTGTCACTGCAAAGTACTATAAATAATACATATAAAAAAAAACTTAACATTTTATTAAACATTTCAGTAAAATATTGTAAAATGCACGAATCAAATAGAATTTTCGAGTAGTAACATAATGGAACGAAAACGGAAAAGAATTTAATTGAAAAATAATAAATAGATAGTATTTATAAACTAAATATGTGGTTCTACAATATAGATTTAAAAAAACAATTATATTTCATTAGGTAAGTCTTACATAAAATATTGAAATTCACGATTTAATCGTTGTGCTCTCCGCACTCCGTGCATATTATGGTAGCTCTGTGTTGTTCACATAATCAGTCTTAGGTGACCGTATTATATAAAATATAAATTTATAGATAATTTTAATTCATTAAATTATGGTTATTAAAGACCAAAATTACTTAAAAACTATTATAGCTGCTTTGACACTATAAATTACATACACCTCGTACTGGGGTCCTACAAATTGCAACAATACCATATTGTCTAAAATGTCGAGGGAGATATGAAGCTAAATTACAATAAAATAATAAATTCAAAAAAAACAAAGTTAAATAAACTATAAATTAATGAATTATTTATTAAAAATGTGGAACGCTTCACGATTTTTAAAAATCTTGTGGGGTCTCAGCAACCTATACAGTTTCCACTGTATAAATAAAACTTAAAATATTTTTTAGTAAAATATTAGTCATTAATTTATTCTATTTTACTATTTATTCTGTATAAATATAATATATACTATATTCGAATTTCTTTCGGAATACATTAATTCATTTATTCGGTTGTTTATTGTTTATTCTTTATTAATCGGTACTTTAAGTAACATTTTAATTTTAATTTCAATTTTTCTCTCCTTTTTTCACCACTCTCTAGTGGTGTTTTTTTCTTTCTTATTTGCTACTTGTATGTGTAAAAGCTTAACATTGAATTCAATCCAGTTTCTCTAGATAGGAATTTTTCAGTTTCTATGTGGACCTAACATATTGTACATTTTATATAATCGTTGCTACATTGAAACCTATCTTTGAACTTGATATACATTTTTTATTGACCTCTGTTTATCTTAATACAGGAGACAAGATTATTACATAAAAACTAAATTCATCGCGTTTGCTAGTAGGACGATAAAAGTGCAATTATTGTAACGCGATTAAATAATGGTTTATTGCATGCTGCAATTAACTTTTGAAATCAGTCTATAAAATGCATAATAATTATTATGTTTGAAAAACTTCGAGTATTACATTTTTTAATTGGATACGTAACAAATTTCTACTACGAGGTACAGATGTATAATAGAATTATTTAGGAGTTTGAAATATAGAAATATTTGAACATGTAGATGTAGAACCTTGAGAACTGTGAAGATTGTATGCAAAATAACGATATAGAGAGAAATTGGAGTAAAAGAAGCTGAACGACGGATGTTTATTGGAGGAACAACCAGTTCCTAAATCTCAGAGATTTGTGCTAATCTTTGCAGAGTTTTGGATTGGAACAAATCTCCTGTTCAGACGCATCTATGTATAATGTATATATTTGAGCAAAAAATGTAATGTTCAGAAAACTGTTGTATGTCCTGATACGTATGTACATCACTGCCGGGCCGAGATCCCGGTTCGATTTCGGGCGGAATAAAAACTTTAATCTTACCCTTTTTCCTCGGAAGGCAATTTTGCAAACTATTTTAGTTGGTCTATTATGAATTATGGTAGTTTATCAAGAAAACCTGTAAACGGTCACGGCAGCGACGCTTTTGCCAAAAACCGTACGAAGAAGAAGATAGTGTTCAGATATTTGTACGCAGATAATGTTACGTCTGGACCGCACCTTAAGTCTGAAAGTCCGGTGAATCACGAACATTAAGAACCGAATTATCTCTTGCATTCATCTTGACTTTTCGAACATTAAATTAAAGTAATTTGCTAAATGATTTGATTATGTTTAAAGCAATATTTAATTTTGCATGATTACAATAAATGTGATTATCAAACTTGCAGCATAATTATTATAATTGTGTAATAATTATATTTGTGTGACAACATCTTACGAAATGTATTATAATCTATTCTACATCATAATTGACAAAATTTGAAATTTTGTTTGTATGTATTGTATAAAAACTCGAATGATATGAAATTTTGTTAAAAAGGTAACGAAAGAAAAAAGAAAAGCATTTTTGTGCTTGAATTGAAATTTGCATTGAAGTTGTAAGACATAATTTTGCAAGTTATATTTTTGTTTATAAGGAATCCCAAAGAGTTACATACCTGATGCAATTCATTCTAGTTAATAAATAATTCGTTGTTTAAATAATGAAGATTTTATTTAAATTATCAAATAATGGGAAGTCTATTATTGGGAAACCTGCACAAAAAAATATTTTTTAGTTTCCACTTTGTGACTAGGTTACACTTGTAGCAGTCGAACTTGACATAAATTAAAAAAATAAAATTATTTAGGAATGCCCATGATGGATATTCGATTTTCACTTATTATTAAACAGTGCTTTCTAAGACCGGTGCACTTTCTTTTTTAACCAAAAGTGATTTGATTTTAAATTTTATTTTGTAGTATCTACTATATTCGAGTAGTTCTTAAATTAGTCATATCCGAATGCTTCCACAGACTACAACGTTTAAAATAAAAATACAGTTTTCTTGCAATTGTTACATTTGAATAATGTTTTGTTGGTTTTATCACTTTGTGGTTGATTTTTTTCTATGCCAAAGAGAAAGAGAATTTTACGGATTTTGCGACAATCAAATCTTTTAAAATTTCAGTTCGGACTAAGTTCTCACATTTATTATGTAAAATATTTCATGCTAAATTAATTATATGCAGTCATCATTTTCAAAACATCGATTTTTTTTTATTAAAGTACAACATGCCAGAAATTTTCTCCCGAAATTTCGAGTCGATTCGAAGAAAATTGAAAGAGATAGATCATTATAAAGTGAATTTTTTTTATCTATTTAACCTATGTTTGAAGTTTTCTAAAAACTCAAAAATTCAATTTTTTTCAAAATTCTTCATCCACTCCCGAGATAAAGTAATCTCCTAAAGAAATCTTTTACGTTTTTTGATATCAGATGATCCTGTCTTGACTTATCATATCCACGGGAAATCACGTTTTTTAGGACTCGAGGAATAATAGTTAATATCTTCTACATGCAATTATTGATATTGGTTTATGAAAAAATACCCACTTATTCTTTAAATAATAATAATCATTATGCAACAATTTTTAAATAAATATATTCAACCGTTTCTCCGAAAAAAAAAAAAAATCGAGAAAAAGGTGTTTTTTGCCCCCATGACTGCGTATGCCCTCTTAATCATACAAGGCGAAAAAAATAGCAAATACGAAATATATTCTCTCCCATCCTCATTATGAGAAATCATAGAAAAGCACAGAGGAAAAAATCCAATGCAAAACAGCAAAGCAGTGAAGAAAACATAAAATTCCACTCATAAAATCAACTGGTAAGTTTACTTACCAAAATATTTAATGGATACATATATCAACGAACATGTATAACCTAACTACCTAAAACACAAAAGTAATCCCAATATTTAAGAAAATATAATGTGGGAGACGAATAATTTTGTATGCCGATATCACTGATTTCAAATCCGATAATATCCGAATACTTGTTAGAAGATGTGTTGTATAATTACATAGAAACAAACGGCATACTAATCAAAAATCAATACGGCTTTAGAAATAAGAAATCGACCATTGCCGTTATAAATTCTTTAATGAAATACGTTATCTTGAGAATGATGAGGAAGAATAAATGTTGGAGCGACATTTTACGACTTCTCAAAAGCTTTAGACTGTGTTTAAAAATTTTCTAATTCTTATATAATTATAGAGATTAGGATCGAGGGAAGAAGCTGCATTGAAAACAGAACTCAAAGAACGAAGTATGATGGAAAATTCTTGAAAGCCAAACATATACGAACGGAGTATCGGAAGGTTTAATATTCGGCCCTTTGCTATTCCTATTTTGTATTAACGATATAAACTCAACGTTAACTCCAGATAAAGCACTTATTTTATTTGCTGATGATAGTAGCAAATAATATCAGTACACTACAACATACGAGTTTTGCTACAAAGCAAAGACTGATTTATAACGAACTAAGTTCGTTAAAAAATAAAAATAAAAAAATAAAAAAAAGACATTTTCACAAAAAAAGACATATCTTCACTTTGACACACACACCTAGGTAGTCTTTGCTTTCTGGACATGTATATGGATCTATGATTCGAAATTTTAATGTAGATTATGTTTAACAGTTTTTCATGCGCGAGGCAGTGGTTCTCCAACTTAAGTAATTGGGGGAACTCCGAAATGATTGAACAAAATTCACGTTACCTCTATTTTTATTATTTTTACAGTTAGTAAAGATAATGAAGAATGAGACATATTTGAAACAAATGAAGATAAGTAAATTTGTTTTTTCCAAACAACACAAAAATATACAAAACAAAAGTCGTTGTAAAGGTGTCTGGTGATAAAATGTAAAATATGTGCCAGATGGTGTTTGCATATTATGCTTTAATATTAGGTATTGTTTTTGAGAGACACGTTCTGATCTTGTTTTTAACGTTCTTTAGTTTTTATCTCTCTTTTGTTTTAATATTTATATACTAGTGCAGAAAATTCCAGTTTACACATATTCGAAATGAAAAACTGCAAGGAAATATTAAATCCAAAATGAATTTATGGTATTTTGTAGTCGTCCTGTATACATCAGTTATATTCATGATAGAGTTTTTAAATAATAGTAATTATATAATATAAAACTGAGAAGTGGTGATCGTTCAGAAGTATTATTTTTAGTATTGTAAATTGAATTAATTGTGTCATATTAAATAAATACTTATAGAATTCAGATTTAAATATTTAGATATGTACTAGCAGTTAAATATTTGGTTTTTTGTATAGGTATAAACAATACAAGATTTCGCATTACCCTAATCAGCTTATTTAGTAGTGGAGTTTTTATCCAATAAGAAAAAAGTTAATGTTCCAATTCATTACTGTTTGAAAAAAATAACTTGATGAGTATGTAAAAGGTAAAAATTATTAACTAATATAGTTAAATAATTCTGCTTTCAGGAAATCTGAAATATTGCGGTATATATGTATATAGTAAATATGTATACGATTGTGTACCTTTATAACTTGTTTAACAACCCACATTACTCAATCACGATTTATAAGAATGTGAAAGTAATTCTCGACTTTTAACATCATTTTTGAACATCTTTCGATGTAATTTGAAATAACAATAAATTCTAAACTTATTTTGGACCTACTACTAACTTCAACGTTTTGATAACATGGATTGAATTAATGAATTATTTTTTAGTAATTATAATTAACATCAGAAAGTTACAATTGGCTTCAAAATGTTCATTGGGTCAATATAAGCAAACAATATTTTATTCTCCCCTCTCTTCAGCTTAACTTTTGGCAATGGCATAACTTTCAAAAAATGATTTTTTATATCAATATCTCATTTATTTTTCTATAAAAAAGGTTTTAATCATTTTCTTCCTACTATTCATATTTTTGGAATAATAGCCGGTCAAAGTTGGAAAATTTGTTGCAGAGTTTCTTTTCCCGCGTGAAATACCACTATTAATACGTTTAACAATAAAATTAATTTGTAAATTATTTACAAACAATATAAACTTACCTACATATAGTAGGTAAGGCGGTCTTTTGGCCATCCTGCCCTACTAAGTTATGAATGACGTGGTTCTTCGGCCTCGCTGGGGGAATATCGTTACCAATGCATAGTTTTTTCTTTATATAATATAGTATAAGCACCCGTCAAGCAGTTTATTTGTTGACTAGTCAAAAGTTCAAAATGGTGGATTCAATATGGCGAACAAATATAGCAGAGCATGGCAAACACTTTCAAATTATAATAATAGTATGAATTAACAATAAAGTACAACATTTTAATAAATAAATAAATATCTACTCCTATAATAATATAAAGAAATAATTATTTTATTGTAAATTTTACAAAGGTAACTTCTACTAATTTTTTCATTATTTTGTCGTTCGTCATCAATGATCATCATCGTTTCAGCTGAATCGCTTTCTAGCAGAAGCTTTTTGCCGTCTAGTATAAACAGCAACATATTTAAGCGAAAATGAATTTTAGAACACTAGCTCCCCCCAGCTTGCATGATTTGAAATTAATTCAGCCAGGAACAAGTTTCTAGTCAAATATGGAAGAATATAAATTTTTTAAAGGGGTGGGTTTCACGTGCTAAAGCTAAAAATAATCGATCTAACCAAGAAATTTTGATATTGTTTAATAATTTGAATTAACACTTTCATTTAATTTTTTATTTGAATTTGAAATCTTTTTTTGAAATTTGAAAAATTAAATGCTATAAAAATTAAATTTTTTTGGGATATATATGTTATAAACAGTAATTCTTATGAAATCAAACATTTTTTGTTCACTTCAAATATATCTTGGTCTGGTAATTATACGAAACTGTTGATTAACAAATTAATATTGATATGTGATTATAGCATATTATTATACTAAAATACCTACAGTTCTACTCCTAAATGCATTAAATTCCTACATATAAAAATATATTGTATGTACGTAATGTAATGGTTACTAAATGTATTTATGTATGTACATATGTACTAATAAATGTACTTTACCTAAATAATGAATGGTTAATAATATAATAGTTATACCCAATATCCACTAAATTAAATTCTTCGTAGATTCACTTTACCTGGTCAAAAGATTAAATTCAATAAATAATAGGAGTAATATTATATAATAATGAATTTTTATGAAATTGTTAAATTTGTACCCACGTTAAAATTATATATATCTACTGATATATTTTAAAACATGAATTACATGCATTATTAACGTGATTTTTTCTTCTTTTTTTTAGATAAAAAATCAAACTACATGTAGTGTGATTGCAATTAACACATCCTCGTCAGGGAGCTGGCATCCTTGTAGTAGACCCGAAATAGTTACCGCTAGAACGTATAGCACTCTTCGAACGCACCAGCCAGGTTCTTTACCCGATTATAAAGTAGATCCATACCAATTATTAGAAGACGACCTTAAAGACGTATATGTCGACATACGAAAAGTAAGTTTCAGTAAAAATAATATATTGTTATTGGTTACATCTGCATCATTAATAATTAAAATTGAAATAATTTTAATATTTTTGCTTTGTTAAATGTGAGTAACGGGAAATGTGTATAGGTTCCATCCACCTTAAGAAAATTTGAAAAGGGGTTTTTCTTGCAACTACCGTTTGAATCTAGGGCTTGGAAAAATCGAATACATTAATGAATTTTTAATTGTAAACATAACCTCTACATGACAGGTCATTATTTAAACAAAAACGCAGCAGAATATAATTTGTAAGCTTGTAAAAATTAGTATTAAGGATGTATAGGAGACAAATAAATAAAATTAAAAAAGGTCTGAGATCGATGAAAATTGGTACTCATGTCTTCAGTGACTTTGTGGTCTAGTGAAAAAAATTTCAAATCAATTCTCTACACCGTTTAGTAGTTCTTGCAGTTTTAATTTAAGACTTCTTATTTTCTTAAGATTCGTTAAAATCACATGTATGGTCTTCCTCGGAAGTCGGCTATTAGGGAAAACCACAAGGTGTAAAGAGTAAAATACTTTTCTTAAAAAAATTTTAAGTAAAATCTTAAGGAAAGCTTGTAAAGTAAAAACCATTTTATTTTTCATAGGAAAAACAACATTTTATCGAATAAAATAGCTTAAAACATACCGAAAAAAAGGTCTGATTTTTTCCAATCTTTTTATAGTTATTGTTGGTAAATAGAGGAAAGTATTAGCAAAATTTTATTACAGTTTACTACACCGTTCCTGAGAAATTAATTATAACTCCATACAAGTTTTGCTATTCTCATTAGTATTTAATAGATAGCGACGTTAAGAGGGCCTTTTATATGTTTAAAATTTAGGGGAGTTATAAATATCATAATTCTCTAGGTTTTTATCCATCTTGCAATAACAATTATCAATTTTTATTAAAATTTTTATTATTTTGTGAGGTTAGACTGCGAGGTACAGTCACTCGAAAATGTTTCTTGGTATAAATAAAATTTTTGTCATTTCAGTAAAATACTGCGATTTTAAAAGAAAAAAGCTATTTAGCATACATTTTATAACTTTGATTATCATTATGACATTCAAAAAGTGTGTTAAAAACACACAAAAGGTAAATATTCGTGATATTTCAATTTCACATACTTTTGTCTCCGATTGTATCTCCTATACATCCTTAAATGAAAACTAATTTATTTAGAAAAAACATATAGCTACCCATTCCTAAAATATTAAAAATCTAAAACATTCATATTATAAACTTTCAGCAATTCATATTTTAATTGGAAATTATAAGTTAAAAATAATTTAATAAATAATCCATAAAGAACCATAATAATATAAATTAAATTGTAAACGGCTTTGCTTATGTAGTTAATTTTTAAAATTTCATTTAATATGAAAATGTATCTAGGTAATAATTGAATCTGTATTGAAACACGGCTTGCTCTTGTGGCTTTTAGAATTACATAATTTACTAGCAGTTTTATACATACCTATTAATTACTATATCTACCTACATTATATTTTGTTATAGTGCATTTTTAGTCAAAATAGGACTATATTATTTTAAAAATTTCATTCTTTATTTAACGGATAATTCCTTACAACTCTCCTGTAATGGAAAATATATTTAAAGTTTGAATTATGCACAAAATTTCTATAATAATATCCCTTTGTATATGTGCAGAAAAGTCTAATTCTGTATCTAATTCTAATTGTATTACATTAATTTACCATAATACCTACAGATTATTTCATTTTTTCGATTTCCGAAATATCGATGAATTTTTATATACTTACAAATTTTTACTTTCCGAACTCCTTAGTAAGGAAATTATTGCTATCTAAAAAAATTGATCTTCTATTTTTTTTTTCAAATTTTTATTTTTCGAGCTTCCCTAACACCTAACACCACGGTTTCGAGGTCCCGTGAAACCATTTTTACTATTTTGTAAAATGTTTGTATGTGTGTGCGTATGCATGCATGTATTTTCGTGAACACGATAGCATCCAAGCGAAGCAACAAAATCACTCCAAATCGTAAATTTAAGTTTAGATCTGTTGTGGCACGAAGCCTATTGAAGATGAATGAAATTGTATGGAGGAACGGGGGGTTTTGGTTTACTTGAAGCGATAAGACATATATAATCCTTCATAACTTCGAAACGCAGTGAAATAGGTAAAAATTTATTATGGGAAAGAGTTATCACTATCACTATCAAATTTTCTACAACTTTTGTTCTCTGAAGGTTTTTCTGAAATTAAAAATTTTTTAGAGAAAAATTGATGATATTTTGTTGTTTTTTTATGAAAAACTCAAGGCAAAAACCAAAATTAGCTATTCAGGTCTATTATCACAACCTTTAAAAATAACGGTCAACCTTTATGTTAAAATAAAGTTTAAAATGTATACTTAAACCTTTAAAATAACCATAGAAAATCAATGTTATTTTGTACCGCACTTGTTATATTTTGCACTAGGAAACCTTTATTATACAGATCATGTTAAAATAGCGGTTTCTTAAAACGATATTTAATACCAGTTTGCCGAAAACCTTTATATTCTCATAAAGGTTATCTTTTTTTTGCGATTATTATACTTGCTCTTGATGAAATTTGGTAGTTTGGTTTCTGCTAGCAGAAGCAAATTGGGAGTTAATTGACCGAGCGAAGCGAGAGCTTTCGACGGCTTGATAGAGTTGCGCGTGCATGATCGGGTCATGGACTGCTCCCAAAACGATTTCGGGTTAATTTTGTGCGAGCTATTCCAAGAGATCGGTAATAGGAACAGCTTACGTTATTAATTAACCCTATAGCTGTAGTTTTGCAAATAAATACAACTTGGTGACATTTGCTTGATAAAAGTTAAAATAAAATAGTATTAATAAGTAATTTCCTAGACATTTGATTGCATATTGTTTGCATTGCTTGTATTGCTCTTAAGCCCGCTGAATTTCTAGTTTTAAGAATTGGGAAAGTTATGCGATGGTCACATCAGATTTGTATTATTATTAAGCCTCGTTCATATCGAGTTGTATTGCATTGTAAAAGCTTACATGCACCGATCAAGTTAAAATATCTGAACTCCCACTCCTTGATACTTTAATTTTGATTGATGTTTGTATTATTCTTCTTCACAGTTCTAGTTTTATTTGCTCTTTATATGTGAACGGAATGCCGTCGTTCATGAACGTTTTACGCGGATTAACAAAGTGTAAAAAAGTTTTGAAATGATTCCAAAAATTGTAATTTGAAAATATCATAAATTAACGGTATTTTTTATTGTAGCATTGGTTTTTATTAATTTTTATAACTGCCGGCCCCCATGATCTTCGGGTGGTTATCGAGAAAGGCAGAGAAAGAAACAGGGTTTTATCTTATTTTATCGTTAGTAATAATTTTTTCAAATTATTCCTTCAAAAGTACGATAAAAAACCATTAAATATTCTGAAAGGGCAAAGTTTAAGCTTTCTTATGAGGTGAGGATAAATAAAATCGGCCCAATGGTTACTTCACAATTTAATTTTGAAAATCGACTTTTTGATATAAATTTTGCAAGTTTAAGGAGAGTACGTGTTCGTTCTACTGCATGCGGTTGCAGTGGAAACATCGATCAAGTTCCGTCTTATCGAGTGCATTTGCGATCCGACGATTATAATAATTCAAACGATTTTAATACGATTATAATAATTGGCAAATCTCGGATCCCAGCATTCGAATTTCGTCATTTTCGAGTTCAGTCCTGCCCCGGTGAATTTTCTTAATGAGTTTAGTGCTTGTCAAAACGGCCCGGACGCGGGTGACAAGTGCAACAACGGCAAATCACCTTTGGAATTGTATTTCGAATTCTGTTATTTTCGAAAAACTACTGGTTATTCCGCAAATTTTATTTTTTACATGTGCAGGGTGGTTCAAATTCGAATGTTCTTATGGGGAATTCGGTAACTATAAGAGTTATGGAAAAATGGATGGCGCATCCTCGATCTCTTTTTTTGAGAAAAGCTTAATGGTGAAAACCGAAATCCGATATTTTTTTTCGTTTCCGAGTTATGGCCAAAACTTCGCTTTTTCAACTTTTCGTTAAATGCCGATATCTCGGTTGTTTGTAAAGTTATCGAAAATTTTTTTACATCTTATTGATACATATTTTTGAGGAAAATAAATTGGGATAAAGGGATTTTCAATATCTTCATTTGTTTTCGAGTTATAATATGAAGTTGTGTTTTTTTAAATGGAAACCTTAGTAGGCTATGACATATTTATATAGAGTTTTTTATCCTCTTTTCAATTATATATAATATGTGGGGTCTATTATTTTAGTTTCATCCCGTTATATTAAAAAATGTTAAATTAAAATAAAGGATCTGAAAATTAAACGTTGGCTTTGTCAAAACAAAACAAAAAATCATTAGTGAGATCTAAAACAATTGTCTCCAATTGTTTTTAATATGTTTTTTAAGTACCTACTCTATTATTTACCTTTAATTTTATAATTATTATAATTAAAAATTATAATATACAAGAAGCTGAAGAAACTAGTAGGAGCTGTGGATGCAAATCCTTCCATTTCAACCCGTCAAATTGAAGCTGAATCGGGAATTTCCAATAAATTTCACCTTGTGAAATAAAAGGTAAATAATAGAGGAGGTGCTAAAAAACCTATTAAAAACAATTGGAGACAATTGTTTTAGATGTCAATAATGATTTTGTGTTTTGTTTTCACAAAGCCACTGTTTAATTTTCCCATCTTTTATTTTTATTTAACAGTTTTTAATATAAGGGGTGAAACTGAAATAATAGACCCCACATATTGTAGATAATTAAAAAGAGCATAAAAAACTCTAATAAAATATGTCATAGCCAACTATGGTTTCCATTTAAAAAAGCACAACTATATATTATAACTCGAAAACAAATTAAGATATTTAAAATCCTTCTTGCCCAATTTATTCTCCTCAAAAAAATGTCTAAAAAAGGTGCAAATATTTTTTCTATAACTTTACAAACATCCCAGATATCGGCATTTAACGAAAAGTCGAAAAAGCGAACTTTTGGCCATAACTCGAAAACAAAAAAAAATATCGGATTTCGGTTTTCACCATTAAGCTTTTCTCGAAAAAAGAGATCGAGGATGCGCCATCCATTTTACCATAACTCTTATAGTTACCGAATTCCCCATAAGACCATCGAATTTGAACCACCCTGTACTATATTGTAATATTATTTTTTAGGGTTGCGGCGTCATTAGACTGAACATCCAAAGGTATAGCAATCCGATCCCTCGCTTTCGTGTAGCAATAAATGTAATAAACTTATCCAAAAATTTCCATTCGCATCCAAATTTAATTTATTATAATAAAACCATCTCTTAAAACTCATCACTTTTATTTTATTTTAAAATAAAATTATATTTATACTAATATGTATGCCCAAAAATGGACTCAAAAACTGGACGTCTTATCAACGCGTCCATACGCGTTGACTTTCGGTATCAAAAAGCTAAATAAGTTTTCCATTTTACAAATACCAACATAAACAATTTAAAATAAAGACAACTTATACAGAATGCAACACAAACAATTTACAAACATAATCAAAATAAAACTACTCCCTACACAATTTTATACAAAAAATACATGACAATATATACGTAGACCATTACCTATCATCCAGTGCAAAAATTTTGGCGAAATTCGAAAGCGTAGAACATCGACGGTCCCCTAATTACCTATTTATTATTGGTGGTCTTATAAAAGACCATTATTACTAAGTTTTTACCACAAGATAGGGAAAGTTTATGTTTATTAGATGATTTTCTAATTGGAGATCAACAATGAAGTCTGGAAATAATAACAACATTGACCTTTTATCTTCTTGTTTTTATTTCTTTAAAATAAATTACCTCTAAAATTGAAAATTGTAATAGGCTTCTCTGTTCTCTGTGAATTTTTCCTTTTCATATTTAATTTTTATTGTTGGTTTTATACAATTTCGATCCAGTTCCGATGCTTTATTACGATTTACGAAATTATTACGATTCATGATATTACATAAAATTGATATCTGTATGTTTAAATCATTAAATTAGTGCCACAATTATATTTCACATAATATATAGTTAATTTCCGTTATGAGTCTTCTAAGAGGCAACACTCAAGTCCTTGAACTATTAATTTCATATGGACGTTAAAATCTTTTTAAAAGAATGTATTTAATTGCAAGTTCTTGCGCCAGAACAAGCCATTCTCGTACCAGTAGTTTCAAAAGTAATGTTGATCAATAAAAATCGAGTATTTTTTGAAAAACATAAAACTAGGTGATGTGTAATTTAAAAATACTAAATTAATTGGATAATTAGACTTTATCGAAACCTGTTCGAAAGTGTATTTTCTATCACACGTTGTAGGTATTACGAAACTTTTCTATCTAAAATCAATAAACATTACTATATTATAGAAGATAGAAGAAATTCTTCATATCGAAAGAACGTAACTTCTCTGTCTATGTATACTATAACTTGTTGAACCATAGTTGGTGTTGAAGTAACCGTCTTTGATATTTTCTGTTGCCGCTTTGAGTAGAATTTTTAAGCAATAAAAATTTTACTTTGAGTAAACAACTAAGGTCAAGTTGATCCGGATACATATTTTTGTAGATTTCCCAAGATTTGAACTGCAGCAACCGTACGACTTTCCTGACCGAAGTTCTTGG
This sequence comes from Cantharis lateralis, assembly GCA_963170105.1. Taxonomy (NCBI): domain Eukaryota; kingdom Metazoa; phylum Arthropoda; class Insecta; order Coleoptera; family Cantharidae; genus Cantharis; species Cantharis lateralis. Next base: position 21,946,054 of record OY720629.1, read on the forward strand.
AGTATAATATTAGGAATAAATATTGTGCGACCTTGACCTTGATTGTTGATGCATTATTGTAATATAAATATATTTTTTTATGGTTTGTCTCTCTCTCCCTTTGTCGCTCTGTTAGCTATTGTTATCTTTCTTTATATATTTCTTTATCGCGTCAAGTCCAGGCCTGGTCAAGTCAATTGCACTTATGGAGGGATCCTATTGTTTAACGTCTATTCTGAACGATTGATGTTTGAAAAGAGGGATTAGACTTGATCCTACTACGCTGGCTAAGTGCGGGTTAGCAGGGGAAAAGCAAACACGGTGTTCTTAAATTGGTCACCCATTCAAGTGCCAACCACTAGCAACTCTACTTGACTACCTAAGATTTGACTAGAAAAGTTATTTGCATTGCATTGCCCTATGTCTCGGTTCATTTTATTGTTCCTAATTTTTATTTTTATATTATATATTTCATGTAGCGTAGAATTTTGTGTTAATATTTTGAAACTTTTCAGTCTCATTGGGGTTTAGGAGATATGAAGTTGTGGCAAATGTCACTCCAGGGGTCTTAACGGTATTACAAATTAGAATATTAAATTTTTTTAAATGAATTATTAATCCCTCATGAAAGTTAAGGTGGTTTTCGTCACTAGTATAGGATTCAGGAAGTCGTGGCAAGTACCTACCACTAGCAGTTTCACAGGTAAAGATTAAACACGGAAAATGAAAAGTGGTTTTATTTTGTTTGCACAGTTCACAAATCACAATAACAGCCATACACACGAACAGAAATATTCTTATGCAAAAATATTGATGAAGTTGTCATCTAGGCACTCTTGAGTAGTGACTTCTGGTAATGAACATAGTAACTACCCCTGCTCACTGTATTTACATAATATTATAACCTTGTAATATATGTAGTTGGTTGTGGCAAATGCAACGTCACGGGGTTAACTTATTATTATTATATTATATTGAAGGAACTTAAACATAGAACAAGTTAATTAAACGATAATATATTAAAATCTTTTAATATTTCGATGCTGATTGCATCTTCATCATAAATAAATAAATAAATTTATCATTCTGATAAAGATGCAATTAGCATCGAAATATAAAAATATTTTTTTGAATTTAAAAATTTTAAATTAATTTGAGTAAAAACGTTTAATCTACTTAAAGCATAAATAACCCTCGAATTAAATTATATTGACATTATTTTATTTTACGCATTATACTCGGTAGCTGATTTAAAGAGTACCTATCGCCAGGAAGCTGGGAAAGTTTTATTTTGAAAATTTACTCCCTAAACCTAAGAAATATACGGAAGTGAAAAGTGCTTTGGTCTTCATAACTTTGCTTTCACGTAATCTGAAATTCGGGACTAAAGACAGGATATCGGAACATTTATATATTTTCAATCAAGACCAAATCAGTTTCCGTTTCCGATGTATCGCTTAGATTTTGTAGATCTTTTATCTAAATCTCATATTTTAGCTAATATAGCACTATAATGCTGCGTTGCTACTGGTTTAACTGAATTTGTAGTGATTTAATACAACTAAAATTTATTATTGCAGCAATTAAAAAGAAATACCACACAACCAGAGTTATGTGAAATAGCTACATATTATTTTGATGGTCAAGGAAAAGCGCTTCGGCCGATGGTAGGGATTTTAATGGCTAGGGCAATGAATTATCATATGTACAAAGAAAAAAGGTATGTCTATTTTTTAAACTATTTATTTGTTTTTGTAAATAATTACTAATAATATTAATAAGTACGACTTTTAATTTATTATTTGAATATTATACCAAGTACTGAACGTAAAGTACGTATGCACCTTGTTGATTGTAATAGTTTTGTTATACGTAGTTTAGAATCACTAAAAAATACATCAGGTTCCTACAAATAAAATATCACAGTACATTATTATTTTATTATTATAAGTACTTTATAATGATCTTCATTATTATTTAACAATATTAGAATTTTAATTGTATTATTTATTATTTAAGAAACACTAAAAAGGCATTAATTTACCACTTTTTGCTAGGTTAAGAGTAAGAATATTTGAAGAACAAATGAAACAGAGAATTTTTATATTATTGTAAAATGATAATATAAAAAATAAACTTACAAAAAAGATCAGCGATATTTGCTATTATTTTCTATCTTCAGTTGCATAACAAAAGCAATTCTTTTTAAATACTAAATTTCACCAAAAATCGAGGGGCAAACCCCCGACCCTCTTGTTGCACACCTACATCCCCTGAAACCTTATATATCCTCGTTAAGTCCCCCGTTCATACATTCTCGTAAGTTTTAATAACGAATGTCATGTTTTCGATGGGGGGTTTCATTCTTATTTAATAATTTTTATTTACCGAAAATTCATTCAAAGAAATAATTAATTTTTATTATATTAAATAGATGTATAGTAATATGGATGTTCTCGGACTCCTCTTTACTTGCACACCGGATTTCCTCGGGGATTCCAAGCTAAATTTGAATTTTATTCAGTTTCAATAACTTGATCGATTTTCTTAAAATTAAAATTGTAGGTATTTGCACAATATTTTTTTGAACTAGCTTTTAATAACTTTCTTTTGGAAATTTCTTTTCCATGATTTAAAATTGACAACCAGTAGATTAGAGAATTCTTCTATTTATTAAACCATGTTATGAATTTTCCGTTTGCTTGACTCCTTCGCAAAAATTAGTAAAAGTTAGTGCGAAATATTAAAAGTATATTAATGTATTTATTATAATAGAAAAGGTTGTTCCGTTTGGGCGCTTGCTATGGTGATGGTTAGTAATAGGTGCTTTTAACTTTAATCTTTTTTATTCTCATATGTGCAGTAGTCACTTAACCGAGAGTTGTCTATTATGTATGTAGATATGCATAAAAGTATAATATTGAAGTTTGAAAATTGAGATAACCGTATTTGATAAAACAAAATGTTGAAAAAAGTGGATTTTTGGTCAAATCCTACTGAACTACGGAGTTGGAAATAATGACAATTTTAAATTAGTCAATCTCATGCCACTGTTCATCTTGTACATTGTCTAAAATTTTCAGAAACGTATTGTGCTGAATTACATTGAATTTTTCCTGGACAGATAAGAAATATCGGTGTTGAACTTTAAAACTGAATTTTGAATTTCTATGAGGTATTACTTGCCTTAAACATTTCGAAAAAAAAGGAGTTACTTCCTTAATGTAATTAGTCGTTCGACTTGTCCAATTGCCATAGTATATGTATTTAATGACCTTGTATCATTGACGAGTTTACTATACAAGGTTGCAATTCAACTCATTCATATTTTGACTTGATCTGAATTACAAATATACTTGACGATGTTTAAGGATGCACCTACATTAATTGTCATATCGTACACAGTGTGTGTTATGATTTTTAAAACCGTCCACGCCTTATACGGAATAATAAATAATTATTTTAAATAAAACTTCCACGTCGGTTTTTACTTTATTTGTTGTTATAATTTTTTTAATAATTAATACGTGGTATCTAATATGGAAATAAATAGATCGGTATTTAAAGCATTTCCATGATATATTTTTGATCAAAGTATTAATTAATTTTGGTCATTTGCATTTAATAATGAAATTTAAATAACCAAATTTATTAATTAATTTTTAAATGAATTTATTAATTAAACCATATAGTATTTAAGATAATGGGAACGACATCGTAGAATTTTAAATATAAATATTTATTTAATATTTTAACAAGTTAATTTAATATTATCGATATTATTTTTAATTGCAAATAATTTAATAATAACTGGTTGTTCATATTTTGTATTCATTTTTGGAAAATCCGTCATATGTATTATACTTGTCATACTATTTTATACTATTTATTTTAACTAATTGTCATACTATTTTATACTATTTGGTAAACGGACAGACTGAGTAGATATATCTGAACTATTATGGAAAGCAGTTTAGATAATACGCTTAGCTTATTTTAGTGAACTAAAATTACGTTAGGTTTATTGTTGATGGGTGATTAGTGATCACACCAAAACAGTACATGCTCTGAGTTTGAATTGATAAATTATTGACGTGGAGTTATTTTAAATAAATAAATATAAAATTGAAATTCAAAAATACCAATAACAATTTTTTTACTGTTTGCTAATTTTTATAAATTAACGAGTTTCATATACCAATAACAAACTTATTATACATATTTTTATCATGCATATTTTAATAAAGGATTTAAATGAAGCTAAAATAATCTCAAACAATCGATTTAAAAAAATGTTCGAATTTTAACCAACCAAATTCGCATTTGATATACTTAGATAAAACATTATTGTGTGTTTATTGAAGCAAGAAAGTAATTTGTTTGTTTATATTGAAGAATTATATTAATAAAATATAATAATCGTAAGAATTAAAAATTTAAGGAAAAAAAATTTATTAAGTTCGTTGATAAGTATTTATATAAAAATGTTTTTTATTTTAGTGCCGTTTTGGAAACCCAAAGAGAAGTAGCAATGATATCTGAAATGATTCACTCCGCTTCACTTATTCACGATGATGTAATTGATCAATCGGATTTTCGTCGAGGGAAGCCCAGTGCGAACGTGTTATGGAGTCATAAAAAGGTAAGATTACACAAAGCTCAATAATTAGTAATATAAGATAAAACTGAATTACCAGTTTGCAATTAGGTGCACTAGAAAAAAAACTTACCTCGAAGATAAGATATGGTAATCCACCAAGTTAAATCTACCTTAGATTACTTTTAAATTAATTTAAAATTCTTCCGAATTTAAGATAGGTTAACTTAAATTTTTACCTTATTTAACTTAGTATCAACTAAACTAATGAAAATAGAAAACCACCATAATACCAGTGCGTTTAAGCGTACACTATATTTTTTAAACTTTAAAGTTACATTTTGATACTTCTAAAATATAATCATAATATTATATTCTCATACAATATTCTGAACAAAATATAATTTGCATTTTTTAAATTTTTTTAACCATTTTTTTAGTTCCAGAACTATTTCAAAATTTAAAATAGTATTTAAATCAGAGATGCGGCTTATTGTGTTATTGTTAGTAAAAATATACTCGGACTCACAAATTTTCAAACATTAAAATGTTGTATGGTAAATTGGTATTGATTTTTAACATTATTGTGCAATTAATTTAGGCAATAATTAATTCTATTACTTTTAAAATTAATACATGTGATGGGTCGATTACTTATTTTAAATTGCGCAATTTTCTTGTTTATACGAACTGACAACTTCTCTCATAAGATGCAATTCATGCTGTCATGTTCCAAAATATTTCCATAATAGTAAAAGTCATACAAAAATATAAATTTAATCATTGTGTTTAATTTTAGCATAATTAAAAATTATTTTATTATGGAGTTTTAATTATTTTACTGTATTATCAAGCTAACCTAAGCTGTGATTTATTCTAATATGATCTAATATTTATTAATATAAATTATTGGTTTAAAATCATAAAATATTTAAAGGTGCATTTTTAGATGACTTTCGAATTAATTGAGAATGGAGAATGCCTAGCAAGGTTAAGTTTAGCGAATTATGTAATATTATATCTAACTAAAATGGCGACAATCTTTAATTAATATCGAAGAAAATAGTATATTATTTTATTAGTATGGAAAATAATAATTTTCGGCAAGCAAGTTTTGCATAATATGCGAGTGTGCGATACGTAGCCGAACGAATGGAAACTTTGCATTGCAAGACGAACGTTTACTTTTCAGTAGGAATAAAACATGCAATTGTTTTCCAGCCAACCTACGAGTATAATAGAAAAATATTAAATTGTTATGTCAATATTTAACCCTTTCTGTCACGGCGTTCGTTTAAACGAACACGAATAGTATATGTGATCTTAAAAAATGAGATTATTCTAAAAATCTTTAAAACAATTACATATATTTATATGTATATAATATATTTAGGGTGGGTACACAAAATTTATAAATAAACTCAATAAATTACATTATAGATATAAGCCTCTAAAAAAAAATGTTTTCGGTGTACTACATTTTAACATTTTTTTTTAATTTTGCATAAATTTCGGGTGGGCACTTGGTGGGGCACTTCAAACAACGGGGTGGGCACGTGCTTCTGCTATTTTCTAGTTCTTTCTCTCCTAGGTCCATAGTAAAAAACAAATTTTCTCATTTTGTTTAAGTAATAATGCGTGTTGGAGTATTTGTCAGTTAAATTCAAAATAAATTGTCAAATCTTTTGAGATTTTATTTTAATTTATTTCAATAAATAATTGTTTGTATTTCGTGGAAAACTCGATGGTTTTTTTGATGCATAAAAATTAATTTAATATAATATTCTATTAAAATTTAATATGAAAATAGTTTATTTCAATATCTTATTTTCATTCTTAAATTATTTTACTTAAAATATCATGTTGTAACTATATACAATTAATAGTAATTTATAAGTAATATTTATATACGTTTAATATTGAAATCGAACTAGGATAAATACGCTAAATCAAGTTATAAACAGTTACATAATACATATTAATCTAGGTTAACGTACATATATTTAAAATTTGTCATAGCCGTCAAATTAAAAAATTACTTTTCTTTATTATTGCAGTTTCATATTGTAATATAATTCACCCAAAAATATTGCAATATGTAGTACAGATTAAGAGACATAATTTCAATTTCAGTTTTATTTATTTTTAATAATAATGAGAAGTAATTTATACCTCTCTTATCCTTTCACTGTGAATTTTTTGGAATATTGGTAAACACGTATAGGTACCTACTATTACCAGTAATGTAATATACTACTTACTAATCCCACATGCTCTGTTTTTTATTTAATATCAGACCATCTGACAATAATTTAAGTAATATGCAAGCAAAAAATATTTTTCAGTTTGAGTATAAATAATAATAGTAATAGAATAACGCTGTTGCCAAAATTTATCATCCATCTTTATTCTGATAATGTAGAAAAGTATGTTTTCTTGATATTTTGAATATAAATAAAAAATAATTTATAATAATCGATGATCCTTGTATATCCGGCCGAAAACCCATTTGTATTATAGCTGCTAGGTCATTTTCCAACACCTATTGATTATAAATTTTCAATGGAATAAAATCGTGCAATTAAAAATTATTATTATAATTAATTTACAAATCGATCGTTTATTGAAGAAAATTTATAAAATAAATTAAGGTACTATCACGGAGACTTTATTCTACTTTCTTCTGCAACCAAGCGGTTTAACGCTTTTGATGACTCTAAATTATTAATGACATTCTTTAATAATAATACCAATGATAATACCAAGATAATTATTTTATTACATTACTCTTTTAACTTATTTAATATATAATTATGTGAATTATATTTTATTTTTTAATTATAATTATAAGTTAAAGTAAATAATTGGTTAAACCAGATAAGGCTCGTGCTATTATCGTCAGTGTATGCACCCTACTAATATTTATTATCGGGCTAATAAATAAACAAATATCTACTCTTGAATTTAAACCAGATACCTTAATAAATTTCATTATCCACCGGTTCATTTTTTGATGTATTTTAATAATTTCAGTTAACAGTTGTACGAAACAGTCACCATTGCAATAAAAAAATTATTTTAATGATAATACTATCTTGAAAATCTTTAATTTTGTCCTTACAAAATCTTTCTTTATTATAATAAAAAATTAAAACCTTGAATTTAAGTTCTTTGCAACATATTTTCATAATAGTCGAGATTACTGTAGTTAGTACATAATATCTCAAATTATAGTCGATCAAGTAAAATATTTAAATACTTTTTGAGTACCTACATAATATTTCACAATTTGTCACTTTTGTCGTTCTGTGTTGGGAAATAAAATAAGGTTTAATTTTTGAATGTTCCAAATTCCAGGCCAGACGTATTAATTATGAATATTAAACTATCCGCACATTTTTTCATATTACGAAAGTGCCCTAAGATTAGGAGATGTCAAATTTGAAGTTCATTCAAATTAATCTATAAAAACATTTCTGAATTTAAAATTTAACTTTTTAATGCAAATTATTAGGTATCTATATATTATATGTATGTACATTGTACATAATAAAATAATTCTTAAATGCACTAATTATTATTTAGAAGTAAATTCTTTATTAAAAAGCGCTTATATTGTATGAGCTTATGATACCTAGGTACTGGATATATTATTTGTATGTAATTAAATTAATCGTATTTATTAAAGTTAACGATCCTTGCAGCAGTGTAAAATTAGTTGCACAATTTATTCTTTATTATATAATGTTGAAACGTGGCGTAATGTCTAGGCATACACTTTTGGCACTTCAGGATAAATACTACTCAAATACAAGACAAAGCTCTTTTTAATTATTTATCCTTGAACTATTGTGATATATTTTACCAAGTATTGTATCATCGTTGCGTTGGTTCGATATAACATATAGCAAAGAAAAATATAGTGCTAGGTAACGAAAAAGGTAATTTCTCGTAAAAGCCGAAAAGAGCATTTTTTCGCTTACTGCACATCCACCAACAATGGTTTTAAGTGCGTATATGTTTTCTTGATTTAAGCACGCTTATTAAATTATTCATTTTTTCACTTTCTACAAACAAACAAGTTTCTCAACCTGATTGGATTCCAACACGTTTTTGCTTTTACTAGTTACACTTATAGTTTAGTTCTCAATAAGTTGTATATGCATCATTAATAGTTATACCTAGTTATTAGATATTATTTAAGAAAATTTATTATTTCAAGTTATTATTTGTTTTTAATCGGAGATACCTACTAGATACATATTTTTAGGCTACTATTTTATTTATTCATTATATTTATCTGACAAAAATATTGAAGCATAAATTGATATCTAAGTATGATATTATATGTATTATATAGTATACCATAATTGATATGTTATATTAAGGTAGAGAAAACTAAATCAGTAAAAGAAGCACAATATAATATGTTTGTAAACTTTGGATTTATATATTCATCCCTAGTAGTCTTTTCAATCAAGGGGTCTTTTCAATTTTTTTAATTTAGGGCTGCGTTTGAACTGTTCAAAGAGGATTAAATTTTCTTTAAAATTAGTATATTATTAAATATTTTACTTTACTTTTATTTATTCTAAAATTCAATTTTTGTTTTTATGTTTTGCAATAATCGGTTTTGTATTATACATCTAATATCTCTAAATGTTGTCAGTTTCAATTTTGTACATAAGTACTTTTTAGAATCTATTTTACATTCCATTGCAACTTCCTCGTTTCACGTATTCGAGTATGTTTACGTCCAAGCTAGTCCAAGCAGAGTCAAGAACAAAAATCACATTCAAAAATTGGGATCTCTGGATTTCTCTCTAGATTCTTCTTCTTACGAAACCGCTGTACTTGAAAAAATCACTTTGTTCAAAATTTCTACTGGTAATCTTTCGCCACCAATATACAGTAAAAACTAAAATATTGCGTTACATTAATTCAAGAGTAATATTCGTCTTTTGTCATCGATTCATTTTTCATGGTTTAGTTGGTTATAAGTTGAATCTATTAATAGCTATATTTAGAAGTGAATCTTTTTCGGAAAATCATTAGCGGAGAGAACTACATTTATTGGGGTATGATTTTTAGATGCTGATAAAGTATCTTCCAGATAAAAGTATCAATAGAATTATAAATACCTAAGTCCATAGGATTGCTAAATTCTCAACGGCACACAACATCTTATACATTGATGTAAGATACATCAACGTTCAATTAAAACAATTTTAAGTTATTAGTTGTGTGTGCGGTTAATTTATAATATTTATATTTGATAAGGATCAATAATGATAATATTCTGGTATATAATAATGTATCCCGCTTTGGTATAATAACCAGGTGTAAAATGGTTTCTCGCCTGTATGAGTTTTGACGTGATCACACAATCTGGTGGATTTGCCTAAGCAATGTTTAACTAAAACAACAGCAACTGCATAAAATCAATTTGTTTGATTAAATAGAAAAATATAAATAAGTAGCTCGGTTATTTTATAACAAATTAATTTGTTATTAAAATACAATTTTGGGTGCGTTTATCGTTATTTGTCAGTTATTATCATTTTATAAATAATTAATAATAGCTAATAAGTAATTAATGTAGTTGACCTTTTTTATTAATAGAAATGAAATATTGTTTTAAGATAATAATTTAGTCTATTTAAACGATTCAATTGTCCGACGTTTCGGGTCGTTTATTGACCCATTTTCAAGGAAATACAATAATATAAAACGAATATAAATTTAAATTTTGCTTGTCTTGAAAAGAGGTCAATAAACGACCCGAAACGTCGGACAATTGAATTTTTTAAATAGACCTAATTATCTTAACATTATTTTATTCATAATAATAGCTAAATTTATTTTTTATATTCCGAAACACTTTCATAACTTAAAAATGGAAATTAATTTTGTAATTCCGTTAAAAACCAAAAGAAAGTAGAAGGTGTGGACCACCGATACATCAGTGATGATTTTCTAAAAAATAAATACAATTAAAGTTGCTCTAAAGATCGTCACTTAATACTTCCTATGTGGGAGCAAGATGTAATTTTATTTCTATAAAACCTTAATAAAAGAAGTCTTTACCGAGGGGTAGACCATAATATCTATAATTCCTCATACCTTTCACTTTTAATCAACTGTAATCATATTATGGTAATCATCAATAATCTCTGTACTCACCAGTAACACTAGTAATTCAGAATAGTTTTTTTAATAATAATCTATATTCAACTGTCATATTTTTAAGTATTATAAAAATATACTAGTTAAATTAACAAATAAAACTATTATGTAGTTTTAATATTTCGCAGACTATTCGTCTTCTTCGTCATATTTTTAATTATTTCGAGTAATCTTTGGTAGGTACTCTATTTTAATTTTTAGTGAGAATCCCACTTATTGTCAAATATTACAATTTATGCCAACGTTGTATGTATTCTTTTATAACAGTACTTAATCTACAGTAATCTTTAACCACCACGATGTAATCTATGATTACCGTAATCGCTCGTACTTTCCGTTTTTAAGTGGTCTACCCCTAGGTCTTTATCAATTTATTAATATATATAATTGGCATTAAAACAGCTGTATATTTATTGAGGAGATGGCCATCTCAGGAGTTATTCTGGTACGAAATTAAAGAAATTTTGTCTCTCAAATTAGGTTGTGCCTCTTCGATATTTAAGTATATTGTAGTATATGTACCAGCAGTATGCATTAAATTAGAAGAACATGGCACCAGTGGCGTATCTGTGCTCCAAAGTTTCCTAAAACAATATGGGCCAGGAAAATAGCGCCCAAGTTTTTTTCAAAGGTCCGCATAAGCATGGTACCTACTTATAAAATATTTTTTAAAAATCACCTTTTTTACAATTTACATAAATAATATTGTTTCTGCATATTTAGTTTAAATTAAAAATTACTGAAAATATTCCTGGTTTATAAGAGCCAAATATAGCACGACGATGTCGTTCTCAGCGTATACCAGGTTTTTGAAGATCCGTGTTTCGAAGAACACTGGTAGTTTTCACTATTTGCTAATGTTTGACCAATTTTTTTGAGAGATATCAAAATACATACAGAGTATAATATGCAATAGTTGTAATATGGAATAGTTTTTTTTTCTACATTTTTGTATTGATATTGCGAATACATTTTTTTTTGTTTTATTGTATTTTATATAATTTTTTTTCGAAATAATAGTTAAATTTCTAATGTAAGTATATGTATGTAAATAAGTAATAATGTCGAAAACTAAATTTCAATTTCATTTATTCATAAATTTTATTATAAACTCTGAAGTTGTGAACATTGTTATAGTTTTGGTTGCAAAATATGAAATGCAGAGGTATATTGTATTATTTTAGTTAATTGAGATAGAGAAGAACTAATTATTTCTCATTTTAACAAAAAAATTAATAAATTATTGTGTTTGAGCTGCCTCTAAGTAAATACACATAAAGTTGTATTGTTTTAAATCTAACGTGATTATAGAACGTGAAGCGTACAAAATAATTTAACAATAATAACTTTGAAAGTGTGTCTAGGGCTGTGCATCTATCCAATTAGTACAAAAATTGTTACATGCTATTAGATGATAATTTTGTGATAGTTTTGCAATATCCGAAATTGCAATTACATTACTATTGCACCAGAACATTGAAGTTGCTTGCTTTGATATTCAACTTGGATATTGAGCTGGTATTGTGATTCAAAGTAGGATCCATGGACGAATGGAGTTCTCCAGAAATTAGTGGCGAAGACTTACAAACAAAGCCACCTTAATATCTATTTTGTTTTGCAAACCTAAAACATAATGTATTTATTTAATTAACATTGGTTTTGTTGCTGATGACGAGCAGCATTAAATGAATGCGTTTAACCCATTAATGTCCACCGTGTGTATATCATACGGTTGACAGAGATGATTAGAGGGCGACAATTGTTCATAATATCACCCATATGATATAATCATATGCTGGGCATTAATGGGTTAAAGAGTGTCGGTTTTTGAGTATTTCAGAAATTATTATTTATGAAAATAGGTAAAATGTATTCAGTATGTTATCTTTCACTTAGGGTTATTTTAGAGATATTGTAAAGAATGTTATATAGTATAAGATTGTGCGATTTTGCATGATAGCTAAGAAACTTGAGCAATTAACAATTATTAAAAGTCAAGTATAAGTTTTTTTTTACTAAATATTCATTAAGACCGATTTAATTATTAAATTTAATCTAGCTTTAAGTTTTAATTGGTGAATGCTTCCAAAACATACCAACGATAATAATTTAATTTAAAATCTTAAAATATCGAAACGAAATTATAAAAACACATTGCAGGTATATTTACTGTTACCTCGTATTTTTACCATAGATTTTCCACTTGGTAAAAACTTGTGCGCCATGAATTTGAACATCTCCGATCAAAATTTTTGAAAATTGTTTTGTACTTGCTGTTTTCGTAAATAGTATCTATCTATCTATTAATTATTATAAATTAGTAATAATTATAAAAATAAAAGCAGTAAACCTATTATATCATTACAATATATCAAAATATGAGTAATAACATTAGTTTTATTTTACGATTTGTATCTTTACAATCTAGATTCTATAAAAAATTAAAAAAAAAAAATGAAAATTTTTATTTATATTTCATATTTTTTATTTTATATTATTTTGAATAGGTTTCTTAATTAAAAGCTGTTTTGCATAAAAACCGTAAAAATTATATTAATTTTACGATGTTTTTGTTTATTCTATTATTACGTTAAAAGTACCTATTATTTTCCTTGTATTTTAAGATGAAGGCATTTTTAATTATGAAGTATGTGCTAAACCTCATCAATTTACTGTAGGTAATCGAAGGTTTACGTTACTACCATAATATCAGCATCCACCGCGCTATGTTTATTTAACTGAAATACTTTACCATTTATTATACAATTAATACTCTATTTAGCAAGTTGTTTTTAGTAATTTCATGGTAACCGAACAGTAAATAGTTACTGATTTTTTTATCAGATTTTGTATACGTAAAAGTAAATACTAACCTGAATTTTTTAACCCTGAATTTGTGTAAGATTGTATACATAATTCTTTTGTAATTTAATAATAGCACTTTTTATTTCGTGTTTAATGCATAAAATTTGTCAACACTCAAATAATTGAATTGCCAAACGCTTGATAAATATTTGGATTCATTTAATTACATTTAAAAAACGACCGGTAGACAATTGTGCGGTTTTAAGTAAATTAATTTAGTTACTAATGGTTAGTTAAGGTTAGCCTTTTGTGCCAAGAACATGGGTTCGGCCCCCGTGACAATAATATGTTCGAAATTGACGATGTAAAAATGATATATTCTCGTGGTTTGGAATTCACGTTAAGATAAACATTTTTAACATTTTTTAAAAAGTTTTTAACACGCAACGGACAGAAGTGGGTAAAACTAACTGTATAAATGCTAATACCTATCTATTATGCTATCATCTTATCCCGTCCGCACGATAATTACTTATTTAATTATAATTAAATTGATTTTGGCGTTAAATCACTTTAACTATTAAGTGTATTACGTTTTATACTTTTTTCATAATAGGTATATTGCATAAACACTTGTCGGAATTGAAATGCATCTTTCATACGTTGAATATATCATTCAACTGATAATGTATTAAATTAAACGAGGGTTAGCAGTCATAGCTTAATGGTCAAGTGTGTTGACCGCTAATGCCAAGGTACTAGCCCGGGCAAAGTAAGAACCCTGTTATGACCGCAACTTTTTGGAAGGCTATGGTAAACCACCAAGGTAATCTTCCACGAGAGCACTGCCCATCACAAACATAGGAGAAAAATGCATAGTATTAGAGAAATATAGTAGATTAACCAAAACGTTTAAGAATACTTACGTTGCATTTTGCAGGTGAAATTGTGAAATTTACAAAATCATTTTTTTATAAATCTATACTGATTATTCTAAACTACTTCTAGATAGTAAATAATTTATTATATTAATGGATTAGTATGAACTTGCTTTTCTCCCGAATATCACGAATCAATCGATTATTTATTATTCTTATCAGCTCCTCGATATCATACTTGAAAATCGAAACTGCCCTACTTCCGGTATATTGTATGGAATTCGCACTTTCAATAGCGCTGACCGGCTGGCCTTGATAGTGAAATCTTTTTGCACTTTTACTCATTGACCAACTGGTGTAGTGAAATTAAAGCAATTTTACCTAACCGTGGATATAATATAAATATTGCGGTAATATGTAAATACGTAAAATTTCGTTTTTAATTATAATATATTCTTTTCATTGACCAGCCAGCATTCATAATTTAATTATTCATTTGTAGGTTTTTAGGAACCTGAAATTTCAGTTCAATTAAATATAATTTTTAATTTTTTTTAAATTGAAGGCAACAGTATTTGGGTTTGTAGAAATTTAGATGGTTGAAAAAGTCATCACTTCAATTTATTAACAGTGGCAACGGGTGGTGGGATATTTTCGGACTCCCTCGAGTGAAGTTAGCAAGATAGACAAAAAATAGGGAAAGAGTTAAGGGTCATCGACTTCATTTTTATAAGTAGGTACCGAGTATAATCCAACTTTAATATTTTAGAATTAAACAATGTGTGGACATTATTTTATAATTTTATAAAAATGTTTGATGGGTAGTAGGTTTATTTTGTTATACATCAAAACTTTTATTATGCAAGTGATTACTGGTAAAAATCATGTAATGGAGCAGTGTATTTTCTGTTAATGCAGATCCAGATAATATTGAACTTGACGTCAGGGTAAATTTGATGTAATTGTCTGTCGCATGCTTAATTTATGATTCTTGTAAGCCATTAATTAACTTCTGCTGTGATATCTTCTCTTACTTCTGGTATAATAACTAATGACAATATAAATATGACTGATTTACCTCATATTGGTCGTATCTGTTTTTGTATAACTATTATTTTATTTTATTTCTTAATATTAAAAAGGGCGTTAAAATAATGTTATTAACAGTTTATTAAATTGGGATATTAAGTTTAAAGAAATTTTGATCACATGTGATGTGTCGCCTGTATCTGCTAACTATTATTTAGAAATTGCGAACACTCCCATTTAACAAATTATGTAAAAAATCGTTTTCCATTTTTTGCACCATGGTTATGTAAAATGCTTTTAACGCATACCAATATTTAACTTTCTTCAATATTTTTAAACTTTATTGTATATTATTTTTAGCAGTATTTGTAAATTTTAAATTATAAAGTAATTAACGGTTCATCTTCAAACGCTGTTAAATCAAAGGTTTAACCTTTCTATTCATTTAACAACACACAACATTATGTAAATTTTATTTTAAAAGTTAATGACATATTGAAAATAAGCCTTTCCTTGCATATTTTGTATTAATTACCGCTTTCTTTTAAAAAGTTTGATTTTATTGAAAATTAAGTGTATCTTCATTATTATTTTTAGATTTTGAGTATATTTTATTTACAAATTAGTATAATTTCTACTGGTTATTTATTTGGCATTGGCAATTTGTTAACAATGTGTTTAAATTATAATTAAATAATTTGAAAACTAGGACAGATTTCTAGTTTCTTTTGTATTTATAGTTTATAAAGATTCACTTTCGCTTTTCTTTAATATTGCGTGATTAAAAATTGTAATCTTGATAATATTAATAATAATTGTTAATTTATTTGTTCTGTATATTTAAAAAATATCTTGATAAGTTTTGAAATCTCAAACATCTTCTTTTTGTTTAATGAAATCGCATTATTGTTGACCTTCTTTAATGATTTCTTTTATATCATTTTTAATTGATAGTTAAACTTAATATTAATTACAATTTTCTTCAAGTATGTGAACACCGTATTGTTAAATAATTAGGCACTATTCAATTATTGCAATCCGCATTAACGTCTATTTATTTATTAATAAAGGTGACAAGGTGAATTACTACAAATTCTATTCAACTTCACGAGCGGCAAAATTAGAACGCAAGGTATTCAACCGCTCTTCAATTCTCGAAACAAAAAAAAGTCAAAGCAATTGCATGACAAATGTATTGAATTTTATCCATTCAATATCACGTTCGCTTCAAAGAAAATTAGACAATGTCTATTTTCTCGAACAAAAATTTACACAAACTAAATTTAAACGAATTGCAAAATTTTTTTAAGCGCTTTTTAAATAAATATTGATACCTAATATAAAGAAGGAACAATATTTTTTTCTTCGGGCATGTTTGTAACCTTTCATATATTTTTTTCTGAATTTAATCCCAATTTAAGATTTGCACAAACACATTCATATTTTCATTCGATTAGGAAATAATTTAAACCGCTGAAGACATTGCACTGAAATTTAACAGTATTATTTTTTAATTTATTTGGAAATGCACCTGCTATGTATTTGAAATTCCAAGATATAACATCAATTTAAAACATTGTACATAACTTTCATACAAGTTTCATATGATTTGTTGTTTTAACACTTAAAAGCTTTTGGATGAAAAGAACTTGTGAGAACATTTTTGTTATTGAAGAAATAAATTCAAACTTAACAATTATTAAAATGCATTTATTTTTTGCTTGTTTTGCTTACATAAAAGTTTGCAAAATTTTAATAAGGTTTTAATTTGCTTTTACGGTACAATTACAACAGCAATCTAAACTTGTATAGCCTTTTATTTACTAAACATTATTTTGCAGTGAAAGTAATGAGCATGAGTATGAAGCATAGCTATATTGCAACATGTATTGGCAAGTGCTAATTTTGTAAAATTGTAAGCCTTGGAGAATATCAAACAATATCATTTTTCGTAATATTTGATTGATATTTAATTTTTCAATACAGAATAAAAAGTTTTTTGTTTAAGAATAATAATCAATCAAGGCTGAATATTCGAAGTTATCTTATTATACAATAATGTGCTAAATTAATAGTATTGTGGGACTTACGATAATATGTTCCCGATATATTATTATTTATAAAGTATTTTACAATGAAGGGATGTAAATCATGTCCGATTGAAAAACGGAACTTTTATTGTCAGAAAAAAATAAAATTTTAATTTTTTAAATTTCGAGAAAAACTATTTGACTATTTCAAAATAAAATAACTAGAATAAAGCTCCAGATTGTCTAGTTTCTATTATTTCATTCTTAACTAGACTCACTCGAAGATAACGTGTAATTCCTTGATCGTAGATTATCATGCAAAATTTGCCCTTTCCCACCGCCACATTTTGACCGTTTTTGAACGAAGCGGACTGACTAGAATTCGACCAGCAGTAACAAGGGCAGTCATCTAACTCAGAGAAAAAAAATTCATATCGCTATTGGGTTATGCTCGGTGTTCTCTAAAGCCATTTGAATTATCGTACAATGAAAAATTATGTATAATTTTCACATAAGAGACCATGCGGCTTAACAGAATTCAAACCGGAATTATTTTCAGCAACATGAGAAATGCACGGCGAACATGAATACATTTTTATAATATTAAATATTTACCTAACATAATTTAGGGGTTTATTAATAAAATTATCAATTTAAATTTTTAAAGTTTAAAGGTAATATTTTTTATATGTTGTTATTTCAGGTCACAATGGCCGGCGACTATATTTTAGCAGTAGCTTCAATGATGATTGCTAAATTGCGGCACGATGAAGTAACTTTAGTCTTGAGCCAGGTGAGTAAGATAACTCTATATTATTTAAAAAATATTCTATTATTATTAGGTGAAAATTTATTACGTAAAATTATCAATTATAAATTTCAATTTCATTACAGGCAATTCTATATAATATTCGGTCAAGTATTTTCCCCTTCGATTTTCTCAAAGGTTTTTTTAAAAACAGTCTTCAAAATATTGCCCTGCTAACTTTATTTTCAAATTCAATACAAATTTCAATGCAATGTGAATTCATAAATATAATGTGAACGTTGAACACAATTTTATGCCGGTAAGCAGCTGGTCGCGTATCGCACAAATTGGCGGACTCTTCAATAACTTCCAAACAAAATAATTAAAATTTGCTCTTACCATCCATTCACTGTTCGACAATAATTTTATTCTTTTATATCCAAAATTTTTCTTCTCTCCCAATCAATATGGATCCGTTCCGATTAATTCATACTATAAGTATTGTATTTTATTATATTATGTAATAATGATAATTTTCTTAAATTATAGGTAGTAACTGATCTAGTTCAAGGAGAGTTTATGCAATTAGGTTCGAAAGAAACTGAAAATGAACGATTTGCTCATTATCTTACTAAAACGTATAGAAAAACCGCATCTTTAATAGCCAATTCGTTAAAATCGGTAAGTAGTTTGTGTCCTGTATATCCTGCTTTGTATTACAATTTTCATTATGATGGTGTACTCGTAGTTACATATAATTCTTTTATTTTTATATAACAAATCCTGTATTGTCGACAGTATCATGTTATTATATTGCTTTTTTCATTCATTAATATCAAATCAACTTATTCATAATAGCTACCTATATTTTTGAGCTTGTAAGTGGGTCAGAATATTTTTCGTCCTTATAATATTATGGAGTTTAGTAGATGATAATTTCCTGTTCCTGATTCCGATTCAAAATTTTGATGAACATAAAATCCACGCTATTGCTTGATATCAATCAATATTAATCCATTATAATATTATGTATTTTGTGATAAACATTAATAAACCAATAAATCAAAAAATGTTATAATAAATAATAAGTGTAGCTATAGGAAAAATATTATTACAACAACTGTAATAATAACGAAATAAAAGAGCAAAATTTTTATTGTAAAATATGAAAATAATTTTATAGGTTACCATGCTTGCTGGCAGCGATGAACAATTAGCGGAACTTGCTTTTCAATATGGTCGTAATTTAGGTTTAGCTTTTCAATTAGTCGACGATCTTTTAGATTTTGTGTCATCTTCTGCTGCTATGGGAAAACCTACCGCAGCTGATTTGAAATTGGGTTTGGCAACGGCACCCGTACTTTTCGCATGTGAAAAAGTAAGCAAACTAGATTATCTTTGTGTTCGTTAAATATATAAACAATTTTCAGTTTCCCGAACTAAATCCAATGATTATGCGTCGGTTTCAAGAACCTGGTGATGTAGAGAAAGCCTTCGAATTAGTTCATAAATCGCAAGGGCTTGAACAAACTCAGTACCTTGCAAAGCAGCATTGTCACGAAGCAGTGAGAATAGCTAATTTATTAGCCGAAAGTCCATATCAGAAAGCTCTCATTATTGTAGCAGATTTAGTTTTACATCGTATGAAATGAAAAAGTAATAGTACCTAAATAGATTAAGAATGTGTAAAAAATGTATAAAATAATTATACATTATGTACAAGTTAAAATGACTTGAAGTGAAATTTTTTAAGTCTTTCGATCGATGCATTCATTATTAAAACAGAGAAACAAAGTTATTTGTAATATAACGCTTATCAATGTCCAAACTGAGATTATAAATAATTTCACTAGTCATTTTTATAGCCAATTATTTGAAATTGTATATAGTGATTTTGTAAATAAGAGATGTACATGTTTAAGTGATTTTACCTGGTAGGTATATAATTTGTAACATTGTTAAATGTGGACATGAACTTATTTGAAGTTGATTTGTTTTTAAGTTATACATAATATATTATTATACGAATGGATTAAACATTTTTATCAAATATTATACTCTATTACTGCATTATAATTATTATTGTATTTTATTAATGCAAATATTTTAATAAATAAAATATCAGGAAAGATTATATTGGAAAATTAGCTACGAATTTACATTTTTATAGAACCGAATGAGTACCAAAGCAACCGAGTTGGTCATGTGCTCAATGTCAGATAAGTGCCTACTAACCAAGTTACCAGTACATAATTATTAAAATAATACTCGAGAGCTCTGTTATACTGCTAGCCACTGCCACAATGAAGGGCTGTACTTAGAAAATTAGATAATTCATTGTCCAATTAATTTAGTTTAGGCAAAGGAATGCACCTAACGTTCTAAACATCTGAGTACTTATTACTGGTTTTTTTAACATTTAACGTACCAATTTATTGTTTACTGTTTTAACATCATCTCTTGGATGTTTTCAATATTGATTCACTTTTATATTTAAATATAACATGAAAGTCATATTTATTTATATTATAAATAATATTGTGCAGTATATTATTATAATTTATAAATCAATCAAAAAAAAAAAAAAATGTTAACTTATAGAAAAACATCTGTTGAAAATAAATTTATTGTTTTAATCGAAATTTATATTATTGTCATTTTTATACACTGTATTACAAAAATAATGTGACAAATTCCAGTACATTACCTTATGAGTAATAAAAAAGTTTGAACAAAAACAATTGTATTGAACTACATATATATAATAATATGTACTTTACATCGATATAAAGGAAGTTCAAGTTTACTTGACCAATTAAAATATTATCCAGTTTTGAATTTCTTGGAGAAATGAGAAATGAAGAACTGTGCATCTAAATTTAAGGAGTTAATATGTGAAATATTATAATATTATGTAAATATGTAATGTTTGTTATTGATATTGTTAAATACTCGAATCATATTATAAAAAAGCAGAATTAGAGCGAAGATTATTGGTTGGGATTAATTTTTTTGATGGTATGTATTTGGAATCTGGTTTCAAATTTTGGCACATTGTTTTTGATTATCCTGTATATAACGTGTATAGGTATTTTTGTATAATAAAATTATTATTATGTTAAGTTAACGACATTGTGGTACCTTTTAATTAAATATTATTATGTATTACTAGTGTTAAATATAGATAATTATTAAAACAGACATGTTTATTTTAACTCTTGTAGTATGGGCATCTCGCTTATTAATAATAATTATAGAAAAAGTTAAACCAGATAAAATATATTTGTGTTGAAAGTGCAACATAGATTCAATAAATACGTCTCTCACTTATTATTAAAACGGTCAACTGTACTTAGTTTACTTTTCCAATTTTCTTAAATTAAAATTTTTAAATTAAACATTTATATAAAAAAGATAAGAAAGAAATTAAGAACAAATAAGCTAATTCACTATTACATGAATATTGGTTCAATGTTTGATAATTATATACATACATGTATTATTTTGTATGATACAGACTTTGATTCTTGAGAAATCGCAACAAATTTTACTGACGCTTCAGTAAATAAAATTTATAAAAATAATTCTTTTCTTTTATACGTTCAAGTATTTCAAAAAAAACAAGAAATTTTGGTTATTTTAAATAAATTTTTGTTAATTACTTTTATATTTCCTATGATAAACGAGATTCTTATGCTTTGAAAGTTTATAAAAATATAAATCAGTTTATTGTTTTTTAATTATCTCAATATACTTTTTTAATGATATTAATTATTCATGTTTATATGTAGATATTATAAATGTTTTTTATTAATTAAAAAATTATTGATAACGCTTTTTTTATTTAATTATATCATTTGTTATTGTTATTGTAGCATATTATTTATGTGTATGGTTGTTTATTGTAATATTAATCTTCTTAAGTTTTAATTTCATTATGAACAAAATTTTCTTACAGACATGAATTTGTTTTTAGTTCCGCTAAAATATCTTTTATTTATGATTTTCATTGCAAAATATTCTTTTATTTATTTATATACGTTGTAAGTACTTATAATTTGTTCATTAAAATTTTACTATGGAAAATAATTATACAACTAATGTTTTTTAATGGTAATAAACAAATGAAGCTACACAATGTAATAATTCTAAATAAATTTTGTTATACCTATGGCTATTTTTTTTTAAGTTTCACTATAAAATTTTTATTATGCCTACTAGCGCTTTGGGAATTCTTGATGGATTTTCTTGAGTTAGCTCTATAAGGGAGGGGGAACAGCTCTCGCCGCAACTTATGAAGTCATATCTTCATAATTATTATAATTAAAAAATATTTACCTATTTGTTTTTGTTTAGAGCTAATTTTATTTTTAATGCGTATTATAAATCTTAATTATTACACTAAGGACATTAATTGGAGGATTTAACAGACGTTCTAATTAAATGATATTTTCATTAATGCAATTAGTCCTAAATACCTTCATGCACTACAGCATTATTAGTTACTATTTGATTTTTGAATAGGAGAAAGCAGACCAAACCAGAAGACTTAAACTGAGACTCCTAGAAATGATTGTTGTTTAACTAAATTCTTTCTCTTTGAAAGTATTTTGCTCCACCCGCCTTACATAAGATCATAGTAACTACTTTATCCTTTTTAAGGATTCTCTTGGAACGTATCTCCAAAGTTTTATTACCGTTACATAGAGGCTATACGCAATTCAGTACCGTCATTTGGGGCGAAGTCGGACGAATTTTGCCGTATTTTGTTAGTAAAAATAACAATTTTCAAAAGAAAATTTGCAAAAAAATAATTTAGAATCTCGCATATCTCTGTTGTCAAATTCAATAGTAGAACTAAATAGATTTTCATTCCTCACACTACTTTTATTTTGTGAAAGAGTGTCCGCCCCTATGTGTGGGGTAAAGGCGGACAACCATTATATTAGGTAAATGTTAGGTACAAAAAAACAAAGAGGCATATTAAAATCGTCCACCATGTTTCTTACTTTTCCTTCCCTTCATCTTATCATGAAATGTAGATTTTGGCACTCATCTACAATACTCTGCAGCCGGTCTTAAACTTTTCTTGCCTTTCTTAATATCATCTAGGGCTTTAGCTAAATTCTTTTCAGTGTAATTTATGAAAGTAATTCCGATTTTCTTCCTGTAACGTCTAACCATGGTGTCCCTTTTTATACCCCTACAAAATGAGTTTTTCTTTAAAAAGGTAATTATTTAAGATACAGATTGTTACGGTTCAATTCATATTAAAGAAAATTTTAATTATTTTCCAAAAATTGGAAAAGGTGTCATGTTGGTTCACATTTTGAAAATAATAATTCGACAAGTTTTTATCAGCAATGATAAAAATACACATTTTTCAACTTTAATTTTTGAAATTTTCAAAAAAGTTCTAATTACGAATTTTTGGGACATTTAGTTAATGTCCCAAGCATTTGGACGTGTAGTTAAATCAACTTATAGTGGAAAATTTTGATATTTTCATCAAAGTTCTTTGGGATTAATTATTTGATTGCTACGTTTTTTGGATTTTTTTCCACTTTTTACCGGCTTGTTAAGCACCCTTGGGAAAAAGTCTGATCTTCTTGGAAGGATAAATTCGTCCATTTACATTTTACCTAGCTTGGAAATTGTGTATAGCCCTCCACTAACATCTAGAGGTATGTTTGAAGATTTAAAATCAACATTTTTTTTTAGGGTGTTACTTACGGCTCACCATATTTTTTTTGAATTCGGGATTACCATTACCAACTTGGTATCCGACCGTAACGCAACCTTTTTTTTTTTTTTTTTTTCGTATATCGTTTTCCGTTCATTTGGTGTCGTATTTTTGGCTGGATTGATATCGAGTAGTCTATCTGTTTCGCTGAAAACTCCCAGCAAACTTCCATTTTGGAAAATCTTCTGTCTAGTCCGACCAGCAAGAAAGAAGACATCGAAAGAGCTAAGATTTTGTTATTATTTTTATTTTCTTTTGTGTCGCCATTTTCTTTATACTTATTTAATTAAGAAATTTGAAAGCGCAACAGGAGCAATCGCTGTTACTCGCTACTGTTGACCTGAGTACTTATTCTTTTCTTTTGCAGCAGCCATTGTTTTTCGCAGTTTCTCGTGGACTGCTGATTTTAAGCATACAGGGTGGTTCTTTATTAAACTTCGTGGCGCCCAAAATATTAACTTATCGACTTGCTCTTTGGAGCTTAACTCTTGGCATTCCCCTGTATACTTTATTTCACGATCTGAAGAAGTATTCAGCTCATTGTTTCTTTTTTTTTTTATCAATTTGGCGTTATATATATTTTTTGATCTTTGTACCTTTACGAGCTAGCCTAAGGGGCAAACGACCCGACACCAGGTGCCTTGAGTACTGTCAAAGTAGCCGTAGCAAGATTTAGTTTGGGTTTACTAAAGATAAACCACATCCACATGACCAAAAATAACTTATTTTGTTTTTTTATTTTTAGTATTACTTTATATACAACAGTTTCTTTTCGAGTTTTAAAATTCTAATGAAAAACTATTAATTACAAAACCCTTATTTATGTGCTCTACGAAAAATTTATTCAGCGAAAACGTACACTTCAACAACATTCAGACTTGTACTGATGAGAATATGACGTTCGTTTTAGTTTTAACCGTCGGGGTACATGCCCCTGAAATACAACGTTGACTAATACCTTTCTGTCCGAGTTCGCCCCTACAGTCCAACGACGGCCCTAGAGACGGTATCAATGATATGTCCTTTCTTATTGACAATATAACTATAATGCTAATTCTAAGGAACGACTTACCCGACTTATGGTGGGTTTCATAAAGGTATCTTAAAATTTAAACTGCGATTAAAATTATAACCATAGTTACAACAATTAAAATGCATTGTTGTTATATTGTTTGAACATTATAATCCTAGATTGAATTTTAAACCTCTTTTGTGAAACCCAGCATTAAATAGGTACACATGCTTACATGCATTTTTGAGTCCAGTAGATCAAACTAAATATGAATATATCAGTTTAAATTTCCTAACAGACTTGGAATCAGTTTTATGTTCTTTTACCCTTATATCTACTTGTGTACCAGTCCACTTTCTTCTCTATTTGCTCTCCTTGAACAATTTTCTAACCTTTCGCAAATCGGTCCTTGATATGTGACGGATCTGTATTTGAGCTGTTTATCCCCTTCATGAATTCTTTTCAGATATTCGTTTACTTTTTATTTTTTCTCTTTTGCTAACTAACCTACACACTGTATTATTTGGAACACCATTTCTTTCTGCAATTTGATCAATAATCTTTATTTCTTGCAGTTTTTTTGGTTATTTTTAGGAGTAGCTTAAGTACTGTTTCTACAAAACATTTCAATGCGGCAATTCGATGTTTATGGGAATGGAATGAAGAATATGGAATTATGATATCTAACTGGGTTGGTTTTCCGTTAATTTTATATTCTAGTTGGTTATTATGGTTTTTACCAATCTGTAAATCTTGGAAGGGGGGCCGGTAGTAAACTACGGTTACAGATTTCGCCGAAATTTTTGCACTGGGTGGTAGGTAATGGTCTATATCTCTATAATAGTGGATATAAATAATAAAATTTGCGGATAGTCCAGTAGTTTTTTTTTTCAAATTTAACAAAAATCCTGGATCCGAGATATTCCAATTCGCCTAAACTCATTAAAAAAAACCCCGGGGCGCAACGGAACTCGAAAATGACGAAATTCGTATGCTGGGATCCGAGATTTGCTAATGTCAGGCGCAGTGAAAACCTAAGATATTCACACTTTACTATAAACTTTACCAAAGAAGAAAAAAGAGTTCTTAACTAAGTATATAAATACGCCTCAAATAGATACAAACAGATGTAAACAATAGATATAATTATTAAATAATTTTGAGACTGATGAGGCTATTTGTTTAATTTTTATTTTCAATACAAATTTTTCAATACATTCTATTAAAGCATCAATTGGAGGAAATCTGGCTTTAACAAATATACTCGGAATAAATAGCATTAAATTCGTTTTTCACAAACTTCCGTTTTTCATTTAATATTTTTTAATTTTATCAACTACAATTTTCAATGACCTATCATATAATATTTATATTGTACAATGATAAAATATCTATCTATTTAGTAAGTATCTACTGTAGGTAATATTATTATGAACACTATAGTAATAATTTTTTATTCTTCTAACATTAAATGAAATGTATGTACCTACTACATAATATTATGTACATATACACTAAATTAGGTAATAGGCTAAATAGATCTTATCTATTACATAGACTGTGATTAAAATTATAATATAATATACAATTCAGACATTTTTTCTTAATAGATGATTTCGGAGCACCGTGACCAGGTTTTCCCCAAAACTTATCTAACGTATCAAAATGCTGAGAATCTGTCTTAACTTGATTATTTTTGATTTGCTGTAAATTATTTTAAATCAATTCGTTATCAAAGAAAAAAGCGTTGGAAAACCAAATTAACAAATTTAAAATGAAAAATATTACACATAGTGCACAATGACATAAACAATTTACCACATTATTTGCTTATCATGTTCATACAACTGTTGAAATAAAATGAGATAGCATTTATTTATTTTTTAATATTTTTGATGGTGCTTATGAATTTTGTTCTATAGCCTGCTACTCAAGCAAGTTGAGAAACTTGTTGCCTTGTAGATCAGATCTCTAAACTTAATTGTGAGTATAATTATGTAGCAAATTCTCGAACTTGAGTTGGACTTGCCGAAAAGAGTTTTTTTATAACTTTTATCGAAAGTTGTTGTCGACTTAAACTATTGGGTTGGTCGTTGGTGTATAATTATCCGACATTTTTAAGACAATTTTTTTTATGCTAAAAAGAGACATAAAAATTTTACAATAACATTTTGAAAAGGTTATTCCAAAACGTAGACACCATCTACTTCAATGTCTACTTCCCATTTGGAAGACGGTCCATTCCATAGAGGCAATCCATGCTTTGAGATTGGCCATCAAGCTATCCAAATCGGTATATACTTTGTTCAACTGCTAATTTTTCAGCGATCGATTGATGTGGTAGTCCGTAGGCGCCTCTGTGGGAGAATTGGTGGATGTGAAAGCAGTTTGCAGCCCTTATTGGTATGATACAATCGACAACACGACGCTCAACATTTAGACGTGCATTATCGTGGTGGAAAACGATATGGTTTTTTTTCACTGCTTCCTGGCCTTTTTCAAAGTGGTAAAGCATAATATGAAGAATATAAGTAAGATTATCGACAAACATATTATTTATAACCTGATAATAAACTAATATTTTTATTTAAAAAAATAAACAAAAGATCAATTTGTATTAAAAAAAGCAGCCTACAAAAATGCCGGATAATTATTATGTACCAACCCAATAGATCCTGACAGCAGCTGTTCGCGGGTGAATTCTGATTGGTGAATAGGGCCTTATTTCAAAATTTTAACCACTCAGTCAATTGTATCTCAAGGGAACAATTATTTATGATGGAGCTGTTATAACTGAATATGATAAAATGATTTTTGTTGATGATACATTGTCTTTACATAATATAAAATACCAAATGTTCGTAAACACGCTTGGATATTGCATTTTTCTAAAAGTCAATTACTGAAATTCTTTGTAATTTTGAAATTATTCCGCGAGATTTTTTGTGTTATACCTATGGTTAAAATTTTAATCTTGGATTACATTTTTAACCTTTCATACTAATTTAAACGAATTTCAGTTTTTAATCGAAAATATAAATTATCACAGTTTATCACCGGATAATACCATAGTAGAGTGAAAAAGTTTGAAATAATTACCTAAGTATTGTACTTACAGTGTATTTTATTTGTGAAAACTTGAAAACATTTTAGTTTTACAAATGTTTTATTTGTTTCAAGAAAACATGGAATTGAAGCCAATTTACCGTGATATTAAAAGAAACATAAAATAATTAATTGATCGAATTCTAGTTTAATAATTTTCGGAAAAATTTCATACAAAACATGTCAGGAGAATGTCTCACTTTACTTGGAGCTCTAAAATACTCGGCACAAAGTGCCTCGTATTTCAACATTGCTTCTCGTCAGTAATATATCATTTTCTTGACTTTTTATAAATAACTATTATTTAATAGAACTTTTCGTATGTTACAACCATCTAGGTTTACTAGAAATTAAAAAATTTATTTGTCATGTGGTTTACCATTCAAGCACATAAATTGCTATCTGAAATCTATCAATAGATTATACTACAATAAACATTGTATCTTGTATGCATATGATTTATTAAGAACTGTTTGATATGTAATATGTAAATATGATAAAGTAAATATGATAAAGTAAATAGCTATGAAGGTCCAGTAGTTGTATAAAGCGTAGGACAGAGTTAACTCGGAGTCAACTCAGTTTTTAGCCACTCTATTTGGATAAAGATAAGAACTGAGTTAACCCTAGGATTTACCAAGAGGAAAATACAAAAAGGACTACACCATGAAATTTCAGCAGTCCTTAAATCGCCAAATGCCACTAGCGCTAAAGTGCAAATTCTATTGTATGTTGGTTGCAATAAGGTTTACGGAAAGTTATAATAGTAAGTGTAGGTAGTGCAAACTGACATAATATCATAATTCAAGTGCATCAGAATTTTGAAATTTAATATTTTTTTTGTAATTTACTGATTCAAAATACATTTTAATTGAATGCTGGTGAATTATTAATTTTGAATTATTCTATTAAAGACTATTATAAAAAGGTATGAATAGATAATAATTACGCAATAATAATCATTGGATTAACTGACATAAATTATAAATTCTATAGCTAACATGCTAAATGTAAACAGATTACACTATATCACGCAAAGTTTATCTATTTGCGTACCTACCTTTAATCGATTCTTCTTTAAATTCATTTGAGTCATCAATTCATTCATGTAAGTTGAATTTGTTGGTTTCGACCTTAAATAGTTTTTAATAAAAAGATGTACTAAGAGTTGAAAAAACTACTTCTACTTAATAATAGTTAACAAATAAATGTTACTCATACCAAATAGCATTGTTTGAATGGTGGTTAATACTGATTGTTCCTTTTGAAGATCTGTAAATTAGTATGCCAATTGATTACTTTTATAATTTTTGACGAATTATATTCTAATTTAACTAATCTTTTAAGTGCAACCTTCATGTTCATGATGTTAATAATTAAATATAAGATAATTTAAGCTATAAGATGTGAAGTTTGATAAAAACGCGTTTTATTTCTAACTTAGCAGCTCATAGGAGTTCCACACTCCTTATCATCAGATTAAGGCAATTCCGTACCAAGCATAGTTCTTAATTTAATTTTTTAAGTTTGCATGTCATTTTGCGTAAAATTTTATTAAATTGTATCATTTCAAATTTCCAAAGTCAAGTTATATTAGCATAGATTTTGACCATTGACTAACTAATACTAACTAAATAATAGTATTAGTTAGTTGTTAGTCAATGTGATGACCTTACTTCAAACTTAATTTTAAACTAAGTTAAGTTGTTAAAAGAGCGGAGCATTAGTAGAACTAACTAAGTATTAAAAATGGTAGACAAGACCGAGTATCGAACACTAAAATCAATTGAACCAAATAATTTTACAGGGTGTAACAAAACAGCTATAACAACCAAAGCCGGCGGGCTGCTTTTGTGACAGGCTTTGCTATATTAGGGTATTTAAAACAAATTAAAAAAAAACTCATAGGAGAATACACTTCGACCCTCACTTTTTTTGCCTCAAACTCCGCAGTATCATACTCATCAAATTTGGCTCACAAGCCCTCGTTTAGTGATTTAATTGTTTATCGCCAAGTTTGTATTCTTGGTTCATATTTTTCATCTATAGTTACCAAGTTTAAGAACATCTTACCAGTTGGCTAAAAAATAATCGATTTTTGGATTTTTACTTTTTTTTTAGTGTGATATTTTAAGAATATTTTCTATAAGTTTTATAAAAATCGACTTAAAATTCACAATTGATTTGAAAGTACGAAAGAATTTTTCTATTACTGTTAAAATCAAACCTAAATTTTTAAACGCTTCTTTTTTTAAAATCATTTCAAAAAACACTTCCCATGGGTAGTGTTTTATATTATATATTATAACATGCAACATTGGCGTAATATTGCCCTAATATACAATGTTTAATTACATTTTAACATTCTTTTATATTTGCCGTTCTGCAATAGTAAGGCTTTGAACTCCTTACCTTGCATTTAAATTTAAAAAATGGTTTTCCGAAAAGAAACGGGACAAATTTGTCCATTAGACAGTTAAGCATTATGAAAATTTAATATTTATTGAACAAGGTTCACTAATGTTACATTGAGAGGTAGGACGGTAGAGGAGGATTCGTTCTATTGACAAAATATGATGATTTTGAAAACGGTAAGCCGTGAAAAACCTGTATACGGAGCGAGAAGTAACCTGGAATCTTTAACTGACCAGTTTGGGCTTTTTTAATTATCATTATCTAGCAAGGTTAAACCTTTAGGTGCAAGGGAGATAGTTTACATGCTTTACCAATCTAAACGAACCAAATTTCATGACTCATTTTCTAATTTTTATACTATTTCTAAATTTCAGAACTTATATTCAAACTTTATATCATGGAAGCAAATCGCGCATGCGTGGCACCGCTAGCACGACTACAAAAGTGCAAAACTTGATGGCCCACCCTGTAGCATAACCCTGTAGTATCGTATTGTAACTAGGTACGTTGCTGAGAAACGAAAACTCTTCTATAACCCGGGGAGGCATCGATTACAGAGTAATATTGCAAGCAATTTTGATACAATATTGATTTTCAATGTTGAAAGTTAGTCACATCATCACAAAATTACTATTGTTCCAATATTGCAAATAAATATTGCGCCAATATTACAAAATGTTGCAAAATTTCTGAAGAACTACTGAACAGATTTTCATAAAAGTATACTATTGTTCTCTGCATATACACCGGGTGATTGACCACTTGGTAGTTTGTTCTTTTATTATTGTTAAAAATTCAATAATAAAATGGAAAAAAAATACGATAAAAGAAACAGTAAAATTACAAGTATGCAATTTATGTCATTCTGATATCGGGTGATGGTTCCAAATTTTAACAATTTTTAGATTACAAATTAAATTTTAACATTAAAGAAAATTGATGCAAATCCAATTAAATATTTACAATTTAGATTGATTTGCAGAAATTAAATGAATCATTTTACAAAAGCGGACATATTGCTGTTAGGTTATAAGTAGAGACCGGATAAATAAGCACGACTTTTTGAAAAATAAGTGCATAAAAAAGCTCGCTATTTTGCAAAAATAAGTTCGAATTATGTCAAAAAAAGTTATGAAAAAGTTAATAATTAAAACAAAAAAAGCAAAGCATGGCAGCTTAGACGGAATTATTCGAAAGAAATAAACCAAGCACTTTTGTACCTATTATTTAATCGGACACTTTTTTAGGTGACCCCTTTCAATTTTTCTCAAAATATGTTTCTGAGACCGTTGTAATACTCGTTCTTGATTTTTTAGTCAAGAAAATTTTTTTTTTATTTTAATTAAAATGTTTATAACATTGCGAGAGATGTACATATGGGCTCGTTTATTTTTAAGTTTTTGATTTTCAATGTTCTTTAAAAAAAAATATATGATTTTGATCCAAATTATTGCGTTCACCGTTTATTTTTAGTTTAATGCAAAAAAGGTGTATCTGGCAATGCTAGATAAACAAAACGGAAAAGCTGACTGAAATCAGTTTAATAAAATCTATTTAATGCAGTTAAAATAGAGCAGGTAGAAAAATCATATTTAAGGGTACGTTTATGTTGGCGCTATGATAAGTGATAAGAGCGGAGAAATTTCTTAGCTGTAATTGCTGTTCTATGAATTAATATTGCCTTGCGCCCTGCTTCAACATAAAGCAGTCACATAATATTTCAACGTTTTGCTTTTCTCTGCTTCGCTAGTATCGCGGCTTTTAACGCTTCACAGCTAGCTCATAACATCGCAGCTAGAAGAATAAACATAAACATACCCTATAAGTAGTTATTAAGAATAAAATAAGTCCTAAATAAGCACTAATATAAAATAATAAGCATATGAGTAAAAGCAAAAAAGCCAAACATTGCTGCTGAAGGCCAAAAAAATTAATTTTAAGTCAAAGTTAAATTTAAACTCGAAAATAAGTTCAAAATAAGCACAAAAGTAGAAAATAAGCGAAAAATCGCAAAAAAAGCAAAAAAAAGCATGAAAAACTTGACGTTAAAATACATCTTTTTATGTAATTCGTCCAGATCTCAAATTTCAAAGAGCTGCTTTTAAAATTGATAATAAGCAAAAATGCTTAAAATCCGGTCTTTAGTTATAAGTAAATAATATTAATAGTAATTTCTAATATGTAATTATTATGGTATTATTAATTAAACTTACTCTTTAAAATTACCTCGGGTAACATCCGTACTACACAATGGAATTTTAATTGAAAACTTCTTCTGCTTTGCAAGAAGAGCAACAAGATCTTCACCTTCGATTTCCTTTTTAATTTTTACGGGTGGCAGCAAATGTTTTCCAGACTTTGAAGCATTTTGTGTCATGTTAGGTGTTTTTGAAATATTTTGTGAAGTAAGGAGATTAGTTTTAATAATTTGGTTCGGTGGTTGTACAGCCATATTTTTAAATTCTTCATATTTTTCATTAACATTATTATTATATTTATTACGTTCGAGTTCTAAATTTTTTAATAGTCGATCTGTAGACCAACCCTGTACATCAAACTTAATTAGAAATTTTTGTATGAATATCGAGTAATTATAACGTTACAAGAGATTTCATAAAATTGTATCCGATATTACCAGGAGGTCTCCAAATTTTACCACCAGGACCAGGTTTACCCCACGGAGAATCTGTTGAAAACTTGAAGGAATAGTAAGTATTTACATACAAAATGTTAAAAGTAATAGTATACTTACAGAATTTTTATAGAATAAAATATTATTCTCTTTTTCTAATTTTTCTTTCCTTTTTCTTTCATAGATTTGTTTTTCTGTAATTAATGATGTCATCATTAGATTAAATGGAAAGTGTTTTATATTTACACGCATACATTGTTGATTAGCTTTCTAAGTAAATTTGCACATTAATTAACTGTTTTAGCAAGATTCTAACGAAATGCAGGTACTAAATTAATAGTAGTATATTATGTATTTACATTGTACACGTGTGTGCTTAATACTAAATTTGTTCTACATAAATATTAATTTACCTAATTGCTTTTTGTATTCTTCTCTTTCTTTTATATCTGGTCTACAACAAAAAGTGCTATCCAATAAGTTTTTTGTATGGTGTTGTTTAAGACTCACATTTTTTTGTTTTAATCGATTGTCATCTGATAAATAACGCAAAGGACTTACTAAGCGTTTAGCCTAAAATTATATCAAGGTTTAATAATTATAAATAGGCAGACTTATACTAAGGCTGCAAATTTTAACGTATAATATTGTACTAAATTACAAAATAATTATTTACGATCAACTTTATACAGTGGAGCCCGCTTAAAAAAAAAGAAAATATTTTTTATTGGTTATTTATTAGTAGGCTACAATAATTAATAAAAATAAGATACAATAATAAGAAAAAACCAAATTAAAAAACTCATCTGGAGTTGCTTGTCTCTGCTATACGAGGAGTAAATTGTTTATAAAAAGCTCATACTATGGTAATGCATTTGAAAATATGATTCATGGGAGAATATAATTTATTTTAAGAATAATTTGATAACATAAACCGAAGTTATGATTACTATAAACGATGTTTCTTTTGTGTTATTACTTATTATATACGTCCGCCTCGTTCCTTGCAAAAGTGATAAGTGATAAGTGATAACTGATAACTATATCCGAACCGTAACATTAACCGTGATTCTAATAAACGAGTTCCACTGTATAATAAATATATTATCAAAATCGGTGAACTTCAAACCATTTTTAATGATACATTTGGCACTGCTTGCTCCTTTTTTATACATTCAGAATAATGCAATTTATATATTGTAGAAAATAATAATAAAAATAAAATAAAATTCGTAAAAATCTAAACTGCACTTATTATTTCAATTTAATTATTATTATCACAGATTAATTGGGCAAAATTTTTATTATTTAAATTATTTTTGCTTTGCTTTCTATAACCTATCAAAAATACACCATAAAGAATCAAAAGCTTCTGTTTACGTGATGGAATCGAGAGCCAAAATAACAAAAACAATTTTTTATAAACATGAGTTTAAAGTTGAAAAGTAACCCTAACGATCCCCGAAAAGTAACCCGGTGGTTCAATACTAATATAAGCAATTTTAGGGTTTAGTGCCGCCAATACAAATCAAGATTTACATTAAGGAATAGGTAGGTACGTTAACTATCGATTCAAGAAGAAGGAATACATTTATAAAAGAACTTTTATACTACATTTAGATTAACGTAAAGTAAAAATTGATTCATTAAAAGTTTGTGAATGGAATACACTAAAACAATATAAAACTTTTACATTTGTCCAACAGAACAATTCGTTCATTAAATCGGAACAGTTTACAACAATTTAAACCAGTTTGTCTTTGCGTTGAATCTTTTGGCTTTGAGTAAAACAGAGCTAGATATTTCCCTACTATAGCTACTTGAATTTGGTGCTAAAATTATATGTTAGGTTCTGAAATATTTAAGTTATTTTTTATATAATTTTGCTATTATTTTATCTCTATTAATTTATTTTCCATTTGCGTTAACTATTGTTGTCACAGTTTTTTTAGTAACAAACCAGAAGTGGTAGCGAAATATTCTTAGGACCGAGCAAAACAATAAAAAAAAATTTTTAAACTGCATAAAGCTGAAAATATTTCATTTATAAATCGTAGATCAAAATATCAATTTAATTTAATTATTAGGTTTTCACATTATGTAGTTTGCCATAGTTTATTATTTATGACATGATTAAGATTTCATATATAAAATTAAATTAAAATATAATAGATATAATAAATTATTTCGTTTATTTAACTCGTTTTATTTTAATTTAATTTTATATAGTAATATATTTTCACGAGTTAATAATTTTAATTAATGATTTAGATTTCATATTAAAATTTTTATAATATTTTTTTGTAATTGTTATATAATTGTGCACCGAGTAATTCTATAATGCGATGTACTGAATTAAGTGAGAAAAAAATTTATTCAAACTCCTCGATTCCCAATAATGCCCCTGAGAGCATGAGACTCTTAATCTCAAGGTCATAGGTTCGAGCCTCACGTTATTATTATTTTATCTTTACATTCGAGTAGAATATCGCTATCCTATTTAGGATTTATGTGGATCAGTCATCACTATTACATGTTTGTTTTCACTTCGTCGTATCAGTTCCTCTGTCTTGTTCATAATTTTACATGTGTAGTGGCTATCTTGATAACTTCCCTCAATCTCTGTCCGTTAACTGTTTCTCTTTTCCATTCATATATTCCCATCGATGTTTGGTCATTTATCACTGTCTTGTCATCTGATCTTCGGTCTTACTCTTTTTCTTTCTTCTGCTGGTTTCCACAACGTTATCTTCTTTATTATGTCGTTGTCGTCTTTTCTCATGATGTGGTACAGTAATCTAATCCTCAGAGACTTTGTATGTTTTATTATATCCTCGCCATTATTTCCTTTCAAACGTTCTTACCTAAGTAGTTGAAATTGTTTACTTCTTCAAGGGTTAGGTCATCTATGGTCACCATATTTCGTCAATGTGTGTTATATTTGATGAATCTCACATATTTTGTTTTTTCTCTGTTGACGAGTAATCCCATATTTTTTGCGGTTTCTCTTGTTCGAGACTCACGTTGGCAGTCATAAATGCGATGTATACTGAGGTAAGAATTAAATAATTTATTTTTCGAACTCCTCGAATCCCAATAATGCGTCTGGTAGCATGAGACTCTTATTCAAATTGTAATCATAAATGTATACAAAACAAAAAATTATTTAAATTTTAAAATAATCAATACATACAGAGATAAAATTATATTTTATGTACCAATTTTTAATAAAATAATTTGGTTAATTTAAATTTTTAAATTTTACCAATATTTAAATTTTTACATTAACATTAACATTAACATAACCTTTGGTAAAAATAATTCAAAATATTTAATTAAAAATATCAACCAAAAATTATTTTTCATAGGTAAGGAAAAATCAGCTTTTCTGATTGGAAGAATCATAGCCTTAATGAAATTAATTCTCAATAATCCAAAATTTGCTTTATTTTGTATAGTTTAAACTTTAGATAATCCCTATAATAAAATACAACAAGTAGAGAGAAGGGAATTTATTTAATATTAAAGATGAGATTATAGAGATTGGGTACGCAAACACACATATGTACAATATGATAAACGCATATTTAGCTTTAGAAAATAATGAAATAAAAATTTTCCCTGCGCCGAAAGAGGATTTGCCGAATCGTCCCTGCGCCGAATCGTCCCTGCGCCGAAAATGCGGCGGCGAATCGGGTGTACGCCGAACTGGCTACGCCAAATCGGTTGCGCCGAATCGTCCTTGCGCCGAAATGTTCCTGCGCCGGACTGGCTGCGCCGGACCGGTGGCGCCGAACTGGCAGCCCCGAACCGGCTGCGCCGAAAAGTCCCATTCCCATGTACAATAGCTTACAATAATTGGCAGACTCGAGGTCCCAAACAGAGATAGCTGAAGGCGTAAACAAATAAGGATACTGCTGATTGACAGATGGTCTTCAGCAAATAAACAACCAGAAGGCCACCAGCTACAAAACAAAAATCACAAAAAATCCTTCGTATCACAATAGGGTTCTCTTTCAATCAATAACTCATGTACCGCCTTTTTATAGTCTTTGAGAGTATTCATTGTTTTGATTTCATTTGGTAGTTTATTGTAGAATTTTATGCAATAATAATAACAACAGCTTTCCTCGGTTGTTGATAAATCCATGATGCTGTATTCCGTAATCTATGCTTCTCGTAGGATAGTGATTCTTCTCATTAAAGTGCTGCTAAAATAAATGCCAATTTTTATATATGAACCACGATATGAGCAAAACACACTCCTGTATATAAATTGCCCACACTGTTAGTAGTATATTTTGTTTAAATCTATTCCTGCATGTTTCTCTGAATTTCAGCTTTAGTATAGTTCTTAATGCTTGCTTTTGTATCTTAAATATTTTATCAATTTGTCCACTTTCATAGAAAATTATTCCATACCTCATCTTTCACTGAAATGTTGCTTTATAAACAGTCTTCAGTATCCCAAAACTCACATAATTCGATATTATCCTCAATCCATAGACAACCGCATTTAAGCTTGTTGCTACCGCTTAGATGTGCTGTTTCCATGTCAGCTCACCATCTATATGCAATCCCAGAAACTTTGTACTTGCTACACAGCCCATAGGTCTCTTCATTTATCAGTACCTTCTCAGGGGTTTTAAGCCCAGAATGTAGAGTTTTAAATAATATTAAATTTGTTTTCTGCTAGTTCAATATCATTCCATTTTCAGCAAACCACTGTTCTACCCTTTGAAAATATTCGCTTGAGGAACTTACAACCTCAGGCCATGTTTTACCTCTTATTAATAAATTTGAATCATCAGCGTAGTTGGTAAGATACTGTAGTTCAGCTGAATTCATTGTGCATGGTAGTTCGTTAAGATATATTATGAAATACAATGTCCATAAAATTGTAGGAAGGTTTTTACGAAGTATCTTCAATCGCTTTTCGCTTGGCTTCACCACTAACAATTCGTCATAGCTATAAATTAGTGCCATAATTTTTTAAGTTATCTAGCAGGAAAAAGAGAAAATGGAAATACAGTCGCATTATATTACATACCTCTGTAGTAAATTCAATATCTTAATCCTTTAATGGAGTTAAAATAGATTACTGCATTGGTGCAGTCTACAACGTAATTTTGAATTTCTACATAATAATAAAAAAATCTAAATAACAGCAAATTTAAAATTACTTCAAAGTGGGAAATCAATGCAATAATAAATGCAATTACCATTAAAATCAAATGTATCCCAAATGTAAATGTGTATAATATGTAAATGTACACTGTTGAATTTTTTTTTATACCATAATTTGCAGTAAAACTTTTTGCACTCCTATTGAGCGTAGTTCTTAAAAACGGCAGATTGAGCTTGAAAAAAGGAAATATTTTGAACAATGTTTACCTTCAAGTAATCTCCAATTGGAAATAATCCTTGTAAACGCAAATTACGCAGATGTCTTGGTTTTTCGTTACCAGTACTCCAAGGATAATATTTGTTTAACATTTCTCGCATCTTAAAACAGTATAATTATATTAAAATGAAAGATCATTCTAAATTTTTAAATAACGCACTTCTTTTTGATCCTGCAATTTTTTTGAATAAGCATCTTCGTATTGCTTATTTTTGAACAAATATTTATTTTCTATAAATTGATCTGTCGATTTGCAGTTATGTAACATTGCATATAATTTTATTATTGCTCTTGGGGTACAATTATTATTATTTAATGTAATATTTTCAATATGACTGTAATATCATGACTGCTTTTAAAATTTGCCGAAAACTTCTGCATCTAATGTTCGTGTCGTTTGCAATCTAGAATAAATAATTTTTTACATCCAGACATGCACACATTGCCATTTGTGATACCACTTGGAGGCAGTCACTCAATATTTTATAATGAACAGCATAATATTGATTATATAAATAATAAAAAATTAATCAATCAGTCAAATAAATTATTTTTAAATATTTAATTAGTGGTAATAATTATTTACTTACTTCGATAACAAAAAGGTAGATAAAAAGATAGTTATACTCATCAGTTTACCTTGTCGAAGAAATAATTTACATATCTACCACATCAATTTGTTATTTAACATTTAACTTTCAAGAAAAACTTAACAAACGCCACTTAAAAATATGTACATCTGTGTAGTAAGTTGTGTTTAGTTAGAGGTAACATGTACGACTGAAAAGTTTGTTAGAAACACGAAGCTTAATATGTTGAAAATCGTTTTTATTATTGAAAATAATTTGAAAACTTTGAGAGAAAATTTCAAAATTTAAGTTATCAATAAATAATATGAATAAAGTTTTAACACGAATGAAACGTTTCAGAATTTTAGTTATTATTTTAACAAGTAATATAAACTATTTTTAAATATTCCAAAAAGTAACACAAAATTATTTGAATAACCTAAAGGAGCTCTTTAGATAAGTAACAACTTAATGAAATTATGTTTTTATTTTTATAATATTTTTATAATATCGACATTTTTATTCGGAAACAAAAGGGTTTAAAAAATTTTGAAAAATACTGTTGAAAATAATTTTTATTGTTCAATAATTTTATAGGTAGGCTCATACAATGAACTCGTCAAGTGTGATATAAATTCGATAAATTTTTTTAGAGGAATTTTCTCCTCATTAAATAATATGTTCTTACTTAATACTTTTTTTCTGGGTAATTTTATATTGGTTGGGTAATTACTTCGGGTAAAGTACACCGATTTTTTCACAGTGTACTGTTATACATTTGCCGAACCGTAAAAATGGAAAATTTAAAATAAAAATGCAAATTAAAATTAATTTTAGCCTCGTTTCATGTTTCATATCTGCACCAACATAAAATCACAATGCATTATGTAGAAAGTGTGGATGCAATATAATATTATGTATAATCATAAAACTAAAGTGGTTAGACGCTATCTAAGA
This sequence comes from Cantharis lateralis, assembly GCA_963170105.1. NCBI lineage: Eukaryota > Metazoa > Arthropoda > Insecta > Coleoptera > Cantharidae > Cantharis > Cantharis lateralis. Next base: position 21,986,143 of record OY720629.1, read on the forward strand.
TAACCTTGATCCTTGAGTGATTTTGAAGTTATATAATTATATGTTGTATGTATATCAAGGTTGAGAAGACTATCATTATAGCCTTAGCGTCAAGATTATATTCCAAGCTTCAAAGCACTAAGGATATAAGCGCGGGGGCTGTAATGGTCTTCTAAACCGCACTTTCTATAATTACAGTTTTTTCTGCTACTAGATTTATTGCAATTTTTGTAATTATTGTTAATAATTAACTACTGTTCAAATTTAAAATAACCTCCATCAAGCTAGCGCCGCCACTTTTTCAAAATCTAAAAAAAATATATGGAGAATTTGTGGCTAATTTGTGGCTAATTAGTTGCCGCAATCGCGAATTAATCGCTCTTACCGTTCGGTAATTACAGCCATTTGAGTGGTGGCGGCGCTAGCTTGATGTCAAGCTAGCGCCGCCACCACTAAAAACTTACTAAAAATAAAAAATAAGTATATAGGAATTTGTGGCTAATTTGTGGCCAATTAGTTGCCGCAATCCCGAATTAATCGCTCTTACCGTTCGGGAATTACACCTATTTGAGTGGTGGTGACCCTAGCTTAATATTAAGCTAGTACTGATACTCATAACGAAATTTTGATAAACTAAAATAAAATTTTATTAAAACAAGATTATTTATAATTTATTTTATACGACGTCATAATAATAATAATAAAAATTAAAAAAAATGTATTTAGCCGCTATAGCTATACAGCTTCAAAAAAGTAGAAAAACTACATGTGAAAGAAAAACATAAAAAGAACAATATACAAAAAACATAAAAAACAACATAATAATAATAATTAGTATAACGAAATTATTATTTCCGACCCTATATTTTATTAATATTTGAAGATGGATATTATTTAGTGGGTATTTTGGGTCCTATTATATAAATTCTGTTACAAATTATCATTGCATAAATAGTGTTGGCCTTTACAATATATTCCAAGTCTTTGCTAATTGCCTCCCACACTTCACTTGATTTTGAAGCAATTTTATTATTTTGCAATATTATTTGGTTTTTACATTTTTTAATGCATTTTATCAATAATTCAAAATTAAGCTTTTGCGGCCTACCACTCGATTTTATGACTGTTTCTTACGTTCTTATTTTTCCTAATGTTCGCGTTACGCCTTAATGTACTTATTAAAAATTACAACTATAAAACTTAAGCCTCGTACTGAAAGTATTAAGCGTCAATTACACGAGGATAGTGATTTGTACAAGTTACTAAAATCCAGTACTAAATTTTAGTACTGTCTTCGTGTAAACAAGTATTTTAGTACTAAATTCCAGTGCTGGTTTTAGTAACAATTCCAGTTTAGTGAATAGAAAACAATCCTATTTACTTGAGCCAGTACCACACCAGTACTACCCCCACTCCTACTTTCCTAAAAACTAAACCCGTGTAAACATCTCGTTTTAGCAGGCGTTCTAGTATTTCCTGGCAGAATAGTGATTTGACACTTCGAATTCTTTGTTTAAAACACTACTAACTTGAACAAGCTACTATTACCATGTAAACACAACTTTCCTTTAAATCATTAGCTTTTAGTACTGGATTTTAGTAACTTGTACAAGTCACTATCCTCGTGTAATTGAGGCTTTAGGTAGGGACACTTCGTGTGGGCGTCTTTGATGTTCGTGTTTCAAAAATTTTAAGTCTAAGTTAAGTTCAGTTGAGAATCCACTAGATGGCGTTGCAAAATTATATTACATTTGAAATGAACCGCTTAAAATGTTATTATTTTCAGATTGTTCATCATTAATTTTAAAAACAATAATTATCTGTCTAGAGTTCAATTTTAATAACAACCGTTATCGCTTCTTAATAAATTTCAAAGAAGCCAAATGCAAGTGCTGTATTGCCAAGTTCAAAAATCATCAGAATTTTAGAAAATTTTTAAATTTCAAAAAATAAGTAGAAATAAACCTAGTAATGCATTATTTTACCTTAAGGTGCCTGTTTTTGCAATTCTGATACTAAGATAACTCAATAAGATACTTAACCTAGACTTTGAACGAGAGCTTAATAGCAGGAATGATCCCTCTAATCAAAATGAAGCTAAGCAAGAACCAATTAGAGCAAAGCGCGCTAGGGATTGTTTTCAAATTTTGTTGTAAACCAGAAACCAATCTTTGCCGATTTAACCTTATTTTCTATGTAATAATAATAATAATAATCGTTATTTCTAGTCTCAAAATAAAAAAAAGTGGAGAAAAGTGAAAAATACGGCCATATGCCAACCTCTTTTTTAATTCCATAAACCCCTCCTTTTATCTAACTACGGCCTTGGATGCTAGTGTCCCTACTGACAGGGACGGCCCCTTGAGGGGGGACCTTCCGTTTGTGTAAATTAGGCAAAGTTGGTAGAATCTACTTGGAAAATTGAGGACTGCTAGTCCCCGAAAAGTTTCTCTTGGAACCGTCTCTGCCTACTGAAAAATATTTTGTAAACAAATTTGTACCTACTTTCTGTTTTTTCCATAAAATATTGAATTTATGATTTTTAAAAAATTTTAATCTTTATTTTCCTCTTTTTCTGAATTATTAAAAATGGCAAGAGATAACTACTGCTTATTATAATTATTAAGTATTTGGCTCATAAATTTGGCAACAAATTAGTTGCATAAATTCCCATTTACTTTTTTTGTTTTTAGTAAGTTTTTAGTGGTAGCGATGCTGGCTTGATGTCAAGCTGGAGCCGCCATCACTCAAATGGGTGTAATTCCCGAACGGTAAGAGCGATTAATTCGGGATTGCGGCAACTAATTGGCCACAAATTAGCCACAAATTCCTATATACTTATTTTTTATTTTTAGTAAGTTTTTAGTGGTGGCGGCGCTAGCTTGACATAAAGCTAGCGCCGCCACCACTCAAACGGCTGTAATTCCCGAACCGTAAGAGCGATTAATTCGGGATTGCGGCAACTAATTGGCCACAAATTAGCCACAAATTCCTATATACTTATTTTTTATTTTTGGAAAGTTTTTAGTGGTGGCGGCGCTAGCTTGACATCAAGCTAGCGCCGCCACCACTCAAATGGCTGTAATTACCGAACGGTAAGAGCGATTAATTCGCGATTGCGGCAACTAATTAGCCACAAATTAGCCACAAATTCTCCATATATTTTTTTTAGATTTTGAAAAAGTGGCGGCGCTAGCTTGATGCGGGTTTTAAAATACTTATTTCAAATAAATTATAATGTACAAATATAAACCCAGAGGTAAAAGAAATGTGGGCCGACTCAGAAAAAGATAGGGATGAGATCAAGAGTGACGCAACAGACAAAAGTTTAATGCGTGAAGATGATGATCATAATGTAAAATAATTAAAATGAACAAGTTAATTAATTTCTTATCCAAGAGACCAACCCCAGACATACAAAAATTATTTGCTTTTGAGGAACTCATCCACTACATAAATTATGTATATACATAATATTATTAGTATAATTAAATTAAAATAAAACGAGTTAAACAAACTTTAAGTAGAAACTAGATGAAATTTGAAGATAAAAGTCCAAAATTCTTTTAGAATTGTTAAAATTTTCATTTGTCAGACTGGTCATGAAATAAATTCAATTTAATTTTTAAATAATTACCTTGGAAACTTACATGGCTAGTCTGATAAATGAAAATTTTAACAATTTTAAAAGCATTTTTAGACCCTATAAGTAAAGATTACATGAAATCTAATGCTTTTATCATACGTAGTTTATATTTCTGCATTCTTTTTGTGTCTTTCATTTTTTCTCTAAAATAATTTGGGAAGCAGGAATTTGCATAAATAAGTTTTTACGTGTTAATTCCCTATGTTCGGCTATTCGAGTCAACACCCGGTATAGTAAAATTATATTACCAATAGTAAATTATCGGTTTATTATTTTTTTAATCTGTTATTTTATTAAGAATAAATCGAAAAGTAGTGGTTTTCCGTGATTGGTGAATTTATTAAATATGATAAAAAAAATAAAGTACAAACATATTTGGGGAGCGATTTAAGAATAATTTGCACTTAATTCATATTAATGAATCAAATCGAGGTTTCCTTTACAATTAATCCAGAAAGAAAGGAGATGTATAGAAGCCTTTAGAACTGCGGTCATCCGAGTTCCACCTTGTTTTAAATTAGTTTCTTTCAGTCGCATGTTGATAGGACAAATAGGAGCTAGGATTATAATTATATTCCAGTTTCCGGAAACCCTTTAAAATGTAAAATATTCAGTTGGATAAGCCCCGACTTTGTTATAACACCTAAATAAATAAAAATTCACTTAATGTCAAATAATTAGATAAAAACGAGGTTTTAGAGAAGTAATTCAATTTTTTTAAATTAATTTTCGTTGTGTTAATTGGATGAGAACGACGCTTTAGAATTTATGAATTACTCGATTAGGATAGTAATTCGGTAATACATATTATTTCTTTAGAAATAATACGAAATTCCAGTATTAATAGTACATTATGCACCAAGGGAATAAAGTGATCCTTTTTTGGCCTGAGGGTAAAGGTTTGTTTGCACGAGGCGTAGCCGAGGGCAAAAATTACCTATTATTAATTTACGACGCGCGTCGTAACCTCTGACCACGTGGTAAAATTTTTAAAAGGGCGCCTCGTAAGAATTTTTTTGTAGCTAAAGTAAGTGCTTTTTATTTATTTACCAATTTATTTCACTGTAGGTTGCACTAATATTGGAATCACAAATTACGGTCAAGTTAACATAAATATAAATGTTACAAAAAAATGAGAATTAAATTGATAATAAAATCTGGTGACTTCTTTTTTGCCCGGCAGTAACTTCTTTTTTACCCGGCAGTAACTTCTTTTTTGCCCTAGGGCAAAAAAGTACCACTTTACACCCGCAAATCAGGGTCTAAAGTGAGTACTTTACCCCCGCTATTGCAAAAAGGTAGTTTTTCTCTAAACTATCAAACTAACTTCAGTTTAGGACATTTAACTAAGAACTGCAGTTTACTATAATAGTAATCTTACCACTATCATAAAATTATAATTAATTAAAAGTTTTATTGATTTTATTAAGTTTAACCTTAGTTCAGGTTGCAACAACTGTTACAGAAAATAATTTACTTGACACCCCCGTAATCAGGGGAGGGGCACGTCTTTAAAAAATTAAGGGCCAATTTCATAATAAAAGTTAACAGAGCGTTAAATTTAAAAGGCGACTTAAAGCAAAACTGATGATTTTTATTGGTCTGTTTTGTCTTAAGTCGCCTTTTAAATTTAACGCTCTGTTAATTTTTATTATGAAATTGGCCCTAAATGTTGTTGGGTTTGTATAACATATATCCCATGGTTTCCAATAAAGTCATCGAAACAAAACTTCCGAAAAAATAACCAAATGGTAAAGCTAGCCCGCTCCAAAATCGAAAATTGGCTATAACACTGATGCCCTAGATTTATAGTATAAATAACTACTTTGATTTAAATAAAACAAAATAATATATACATCAACTAGCAAGCATAACAAACAATAAGAATTTAAATTAAATATAATAGTAAACATAAACTTTACATCAAAATGTCAAAACCAAATATCGTAATTATTTTTACAGCATGGAATAAAAAATAAATTATCTTGTAAAATTAATAATAGGAGAACAAAATTGCAATATATCTATGTATGCACGTAATATATTTTTTTAAGCAAGAAGCAATTAAGAACGTACATTTTATACACGAATAGTTCTATAATTTTACAAAAAAACTCTCAGGCTCGTTACACCATAATTATTCCTAAATTAAAAGGTTACTATCGTTAGGTTACTTTAGCTTTAGATATCATAATATATTATAAATAAATACATACATTAAGACGTAATTATTGTGTTTTAAAATTCTGTGCGAATTTAATTGAAATGCAGGTACAAATTTTTATAGTTTCTGAGTAAATTATAATTACGATATGTTTTAGTCTTGTTATTGTATAACATTTGTTTAAATTTTATAATTAGATTTAATTTTTTTGCAAGCATATATGCAAAGAAAGTTTCTCCATTCTCAAGTAATTTTCACTTGCATTCAAACAAAATTTTCACGCTAAAATAATAAAACACGTGAAAACTAATTTAATTATATATTATCACTATAAAAGCTTCTCGTTTCCAGAAAATTTCAAATCCGGAGATTCCGGGATGAAAAGTTTGACATTCTCATCAGGATCTCTGGATCCCGGAAGATCGGATGGGGAGACAAAGAAGGGGTTACTATAAAGATTTATTTAATTTTGTTAAACCTTTTATAAAAAATTAAATTTTAAATGCAAGATAAATTAGATACTAAGAAATAGTAATTAAATTAAATAAAAATTAATTTATAGATTTATAGTTTCTTTCTCGCTGTTAAGTATTTTGAAAAAAATCTTCAGAAAGGATAAGTAATCCACGGAGATATCCACTTAATGACCGAATTTTCGTAGTAAATAGAGCTGTACAGAAAAAGCTTTTTCCGATTCAATATAACTATGTATGTATGTTGATGGGATGATCATTAGTAGGTTGTATAATTTTTCAGGGTTTCTAACATCATAATATGCAATGTGTTCTGCACTTTCAACTCTAGTGACATTCGACAAGGTAGCATCCAGTTTCCATGCTGAAACGTCAATAATGGTAAAACTTCAGACTGGTTATTATTATTTACTACTATTGTCATCACCAAGGCTCGGAACTTGAGGCAATTGTATATTCGTTTGGAAAGTGCATATTGTGGTTTGACAAAAATCCGTTTCATATATCTACATTTCCAATATAAAAGTTCTTGTCACATAAATTTGCATATTTCGTTACTCTTTGGACAAACTCGTATATTTTTGGTTTAAGAACATACAATTGCATATTTTGCTGATTTAAAGAGATAAAAAATTCATATCTAAATTAATTGTATTGTTTTCCTATATTATACAGCCACGTTCCCATAATTAAAAGCGACCTAGAAAATGTTAGTTAGGGTATAAAAATATGTTTATGTGAGGAAGAAATAAATAATATGAAGGGATTACTTTAGAATGCTTTTGGTGTGGCAGATATTTACCCAAAAAAGTGTAAACACGTAGTTTCATATTTGCCGAGAAATTTAAAAAACAGGCATAAACTAACAGTATTCCCAATATGCAACAAAAATTGAATAATTGAAAATTAATAATGGAAAATAAAACTAATATTGGGCTACTAGTCAGTCTCTCACCCGTCGTAGAGCTTTCGTGCTCTATTGAAAAATAAACTCCATGCACATGAAAAAGGTAGATATGAAGACAAGTACCTATGCAAATTAAATATTTTACGGTGATTTTCAAATGGTTATTTTTTATTTTTATTTTCAATAAATGTTAGCAGCTATACAACTTTCTTCATTTATTTTAAGATCAAACAAAAAATTGTATAGTTTTGCATATTATCGTAATTTTTTCTGCATTTTATCACAGCATATTTTTCTGTTTTTGACGCATACGTATGCATATATTACATTGCCTTTTAGCGCATAAAGTTCTGAGCCCTGGTTATATACATTATATTAAAATAATAAAGCTTCACATAAAGTATTTTTGGGCCTCCTAAAGGGACGCAGAGGGGTGAAGGTCCCATGAGTGGCGCAGGAGGGAAAATTTTAGTTTTCAAGGTCAACAGAGTTTAAACGTGTAGCCTAAAGTGCGTGTTTACAAGAATGCCCTTTTTTTTAACCGTTGCTGGTATTACACGGTTGGCCAGCTATTGGGATTTAACACACAGCCCTCGAAGCACGGGTGGTGTGTCCACCATTCACAGGTTCTTTTGTGGTTCCTACTAATTGGTTATCACTGATGATGGAGATCGGCAATACTATCAACTTCGAAAGGAAATGCTCTTAGGGCGCCAAATATTGAAATAAAATACAACAAATAGACAGAAGCGGTTTTACTCAATATTAAAGTTCAGAAAATAAGACTTTGGTTACGTATAAACACACAAATGTACAATGATTATACAACAAATAGTGGACTCGAGGTCCCAAACAGTGAACGCTGAAGGCGTGTAAAAAAATAATAGATAGCTACTGCTGATTGACTGATGGTCGTCAGTAAACAGATAGTCAAAATGTCAACAATATCCACCTATCCAAAGCTACCCAACTAGGTTGGTGCAAGGCTTGATGTAATGTTGAACAATAGTGGTCGCAAAAATACTCAATGAACAGCACTTACCCCGTCTTACTCCTTCCAAATCTGCTATTGAGTAATAACAGAGACACAAAGATGTTACCTGGTCCGAATTCCTTCTAAGAGCTCTTTTCTGGATCCGGATCTGTGCCAATGAACTAGAACTACTAAAACAGATAAATGCAGTTCATATAAGTAATCTACAACACACAAATTATCCAACTCAAGCTGCTAGCTGGAGCAACAATAAACAAGCAAATACAGTGACAAACCAACTACCTAACTAGATAAAAATAAATTCAGCAATAGCTACTACTGACAAAGGATAAACGTAATCAATATTTAACAATAACTAAATGATAACTTCGAAGATCGATGTCCAAGATACAGTCGCAATAAGGTTCTGGTAGTTTTTATCCGCTGATTTTAAATAAATGGAGTAATTATACTTCGGTAAACACCAAACTTCCAAAGGATATAATAATAATTAAATATTTAATTCCACCATGGAAACCATTTCAAAAAGAGCGAAGCCGATTGCAAATATGGCTTATCGGCTGATATCCTGGGTACCTCGTCAATTTTCACTAATTGTTGAAATTATGCTCATATAAAATCATATATCTGATATCCAAAATCCAATTATTATTTACGAAATTTCCTCAAAAATTTATAATTATCTCGAAAACTTAATTATATTTTCCCCTTATCAAAAATTGGTACACTTTTATTTAAAACGTCTAACCATGTTCGTTTTCTAAATCGAAAAAGCCTCTTATCAGGGGCGAGCGCTCGGTTTATAAAGTCCCTACCGAGTGTGTCGTATTTATTAGGTCAACCCAATAATTGTAAAATTTATGTAACGACATTCGTAACGTTACAAACGTTAGAAATTTTTGAAGATATTATAGTTTTTTATAGTATTTATAGTTTATTATAGTATTAAATAGTTTCAAAATTATAATGGAAATTTTATCAAATAAATGCTCTGAATGGCTACGAAAACGGAATTAAATATGCCTTAACCAGTGGCGGCTTGTGAAGAATTTACTTGGTGAGGCAGGTGTGCAAAACCGGGAAATTTAATTTATCACATTCACATCTTTTCATATCTTCACATCTTCATTTCTTTAGACTCGACTGATTTAATTATGTAAGTAATTAATAATAAATTTACAATTGGCGGTAAGATGATCTTTACTCATACTATGTTTAGTCCAGACCGCGACAAATTTTTTAAATCGCTGTAACCAGTATAACACCAAACCATTTCACCACATGAATTTTTTGCGAAAAGTATACATGTTCAACAAAATAATTTATTAAGAGATGTACTACCGACCATCCATTTATATTTTTCATACCGAATATTATTAAACGCCCTATTTGGTTTTCCGCCGTTAATAGTGTCTTACTGAAATCTGGACACGGTCTTTGTATGTCTTTAACATACAATTATTTATCTTCGTATGACAGACGATCGAAATTTTTATTATGTATTAAATAATTAACAATATCCTCACAATTTTTAATTGTCATCGTTTCTACATCTATATTAGCAGCCATATTATTAATAATATTAACAATTTTTAGAATATAATAGTGAACAAACCCTAACCGTAATTTAAATTATATTTACCTAGCACCAAGACAACACGAAAGCAAGTGTGAAAGTTCGAGAAAGCACGAACAAAGGTTTGTTTGAAATTTATTGGCGCAGTCGCATTTGTAGCATTTGAGGCACTGGCCATGGCCTAGCAAATTGCGTATTGTAAAATCACGGGTCGTACAAACGCGCATGGATTTTACACGGAATTAATGAAATACCGAGGCTACTAGAATCTGTGTCCAACAGACGCCTGCGCATATTACATTATTTTTAAAACGTATTACGGGTATTACTTATAGGTTTATTATATTTAATAATATAATATTACTACATATTATAATAAAATTACATATTTTTAACCAAAAATATATAAAAATGTTAAAGAGAAATAAAGAATTGATCAAAACATAATATGTATAAGTAAAATTTATAGTAATAATATTGTGTTGTAACTTATAATTACATAATTTTTAAACAGGGATAAAATTTTTACCTTAATTTTCTAAGCAGTAAAGAAAAATTATAAATGATTTTGATTTAAACTTTACTTTTGATGAGTTGGTGGTTCTGGACTGTCACGATATTTCATTATTTGTAAATTTATAATCAATACATTATGCAAAAAATACAAATTATTTTTTTTAACTTGGCTTGACGGTTTGGTGAGGCACTGCCTCCTCTGCCTACCCTGACAAGCCGCCACTGGCCTTAACTCATAATTTTAATAATAATTTCACGTAAATCGAGCCCCTTTCCTTACAGTGTGAAAGGATACTGGCCCTGCTAGAAAAGGGAAATACTCGCGTGCCCTCGGTACTAATTTTTTACCTCCAATCAAACGAAAAGAATTAGAGGTATGATAATTTTCGAGATCACCGTGTTCAGAAACGTAAAGATCTGCAAAATATTAATTTTTGTGTCGATCTGTCGTCAGATTTTGTCCCTCAATTTATTCCTAAACCATCCAACCAATCACAACCAAATTTGGTATGGTAGTAGTAGAGAGAAGAAAATAATACAAGATTTTACAACGATTTATCTTGTGATAGGTTATTTTAAAAACCTTGAAAAGTTTTATCCAGAATAAGTGAAATTAGCTTTCTAACTATCATCTGTCAAAAATTACAAGCTGTTAAAGTTGAAACTTCAAGAATGAATAACTCATGAAGTACTGAAGGAATCTCAACGAAACTTGGTATGTAGGAACACTGCTCCCAAAGGACCTGACAGCATATGAAACCCTTCGATAAAAATCAGGTATAGCATGAAAATAAAAATAGTTTTTTGGCGAAATCTTGAAAAACGTCCTTGTCCGTCGATTTCCTTCGGCATTTCTACGTCGATGGCAATCAAACTGTTAGAACATAGGTCTTGTGGGTTTTAGTGGCGAAAATAAGGTTTTGTCAGAGAAATCTTTGCCAGTTCTACCACAAAAAATGTCATCGCATCGCCGGAAATGTTTAACCGATTCAGATATTTAAGTTTCGATTTTTTATATAAGCAACACCCACTTGTTAGGAATGAACATCTGTTATGCCCATTCAGTTGCAGTACGTGTGCAGTATGTGTACGAGTGGGCGAGTGGAGCTAGAACAGAGCAGAGTAGTCTTGGTGGGAGACCGATGTTTGGACAACCAGAGTTTGGACCCCGACCAGGACGAAAAATTGTGTGTGCGCAGATAGGCATTTCTGCGTCAGTCAAAATTCGGGACACTATTCTGCGCACAGCTCTAACGTGGATCAGATTCCACGTAAAACTGTAGATCCCGTCCATGAGCCATGGCCGACTAGGTGGCTTACTAGCAGCTTGCGGAAGAAGTCAGTTGCAACTCGACGTGTAACAAGATAATAAAATTATTACAAAGAACGTCAATAATGCACATTAGAATGCGATCCCATTCCCGTACAAAAAACCTCTTCAAAGTTTCATACTTTAATAGACAGGGAGTATACGGCTGGCTGTAGTATCCCATCTAAGTAACTCGATTCGATTCTAGTGAGCGGAACCTGCCGCAGAGAAAAATAATAAAAATGGGTAATTTCAATATGTTTTTGGCTTGGAGTAACATTCAAAATAGCAAAATTATACAAAAGTTATCATTGGATACCACGGCTTTGCCGTTTAATTCGTGTCGTCCTTGACTCTTTGTGGGCGTTTTTTATACGAGATTCTAACATATTAGCCTTAATGGCTTAACGTGTATGGTGGTTTTTTGCATAGCACGACCTCGTATGTGCTATTGAGCTTTGTCATTTATACGTGACACAGAATGCAGCGCAGATGTAGATGCGTCAAATTATGTCAAGTCAAAGTTGAAATGCGTCTAAACAGGTTTGACCGCACCAGGGGCGGATCCAGATTGCTTTTGAAGATTATGAAAACAGCTTTTTCTCGGGGATTTGGAGGGGGAGCGGGCCCCCTTCGCCGCCCTTGGATCCGCGCCTGGACTGCACACAATTCTATTTAAAAGTAGAAATTTGACCAATTTCTTACGTAGCGTAACGCTTGACGCCGTTCATTATGTACAGTCAAACCTGTTTACACGTATTTCAACTTGGACTTGATATTTGATACCTTACGACGCCGTTGCATTCTGTTTCACGCTTTATCTGGCAATATTTAGGTATTATGCTAAGCGAATGCCCCTGGGGGGTTCCGCTGTTACCGCGGTTTCTTTTTGAACGTTTTGGATAGGAACCTCGGTCAAAAAACACTAACTTTAATAAATTTAATTGGTTTTTGGCTGAAAGGCCATCCGATTTTTTTCATAATATAGACTAGTAAGTTTTAAATGCAGTAAAATGAGTTACATTCAATTAAAACTTTTATTACCACAGCAGTGGATTGGGCACTCAGCTGAAGTCGGAGCTCAAGAATTTTCTGAAGTCGATACTTCGAATTCAGAATTTCCAACTTACAACTCAATCAGTGCTAAAACCAATCTACTGGAACTAGTGTATTAAAATAATTCAAATTTAATTAGAAAATAACTAATCATTTAAAAATAGTTAATTCTTTAGAAATTAAGATATTCAAGTAATGTCTAATTTTTAGAATAAATAGCTTTAAAATGTATTTTCACTTAAATAGAATTTTCTTCAATAGTATGCTAGGTACGTTTTTAATAATAGGAGAAATTTAGTTTCGTTTTCTATAAACTTTTCTAAACAACCTGTTGTATATGAATGTTTACGCGCTCGTCTTTTTAATATCGGGGTCATCCAGTATCAGTAAACACCAATACTTCGGATGGCTGCTTCTCGGTAAAGCACAATTCATCCGGAGAGATTGTTCCGAATTCTTCAGTATATTACCTCCTGTGCTCGTGAGTGCTTCTTGCACATTTCATTACCTGGATTAATTTCTACATACCACGGCTACTATGATTTTGGTGAGCACACCCACACGTAAAAATAGTTAGATATATTTACAATAAATCATTACTTATAGCATATGATAAATAATATATTGTTAGGGTAATAAAATATTAATTAAAAAAAATAATGATAATAAATTTCGAAAAGAATCATGAAGAATAAGTTAGAAAAATATATTTCAGATTTTTGATGTAAAAGCTTCGATTATAATTATTTTTATGTGTATAATTAATATTTTATTTTCATACGCATATAGATTTTTATGCATTGAAAAATACATACGTATAATAATATTTTAAAAATATTTAAAATATGCCAACTTAAATATTTAAGAAATGTATATATTTTATTTAAAACTCTTCACTTTCTCTAAAATTAATAACAATAAGTTCAAAACAGAATAGTTGGATCTACAAGTCAATTGTGTGGGAAAGATGTTATAAATACTTTAATTCCATGAGAAAATGATCCCAACATTTATATAATTTATAATATAAAGTAAAATATCTGTTAAGAATCTGCAATTTTGTGAAGGCGGCTATACTTAATCTAGAATATTTTCAAAACTAATTACTACTAAATTTGAAGAAAATTTTTGAACGGTAATAAATAATAAAAAATTGACAACAATATTAACAACAATTTTAAATAAATTGCTGTAGAGCTGCATAAATATTATCTATATACAGAAGCTTAAACCTCATTTAAAAAGACGTTGTTTAAAATATTCTCTCTGTGCCAGCGACATCACGTTGTGTGCTTGTTTTTCTATACATTTTGTAACAATAGGACAGAAAGGGGCGCCAAAAGTGATCACAGCTTATAGAAGTGGACGAGGCAAGTGCCCTTTGGCCTCTGTGTCGCTATACGCCACCGATTAATAGGTATTAGTTTTCGCAATAGACGTTTTAAATGTGAACGTTTCGATACAAAACGCCGGTGTCAGTAATTCAATGTTCGAAACGTAGGCTTTCTAAATATCTAATCTCAATAGCTAATTTCAATATTTTCGAGATTTTGGGAATTTTCTTAACGTTTTATTAATAAAAATGATATAGTAGGTACTATCCACTAGAAGTATTTTGTACTTATAATATGAAGAAGACAAGTTGGTTATACATTATCCTTAAAGTCATTTAGCATAAAAAATGCAAAATAAAATTTCTAGTTGGAGATTCCCAAGTAGTGCGAATGTCTATTATGTCTACAATTTAACTGCATAATTAATTAATCTGGTCAGCTGGCTGTTGTTTCTAAATAGCCAAGAATATTTAAATACGTTTAAAATTATAGTATTAATTAATTACTCATTAATTACTATTTAATTATTAATACGTTAGCCATAATTATTCTTACAGTTAATTATTATAAATCTATATTAAAAGTAGTTACTACTATACACAATTAGTATTATAAATAATCGTATTAAGAATTATTAAGTACCATGTATTACTTTAACAAACACCCGCATAATGTTTATATTATGTGCTTTATCTCCAAAATTATATTAATTTTCTCTCAATTTCGCAAACATTAAAAAACAAACTGGATATTGATAAAAACAAGTTAAAGTAAACAATATATCATTATATTACTTTCTTCGTTGCATCAAAAGAAAGCGTATGAAAAAGTTCTGATTTTTAATGTTTAAAGTTTTAATTTAATATTATTTTTATTAGGAACTATAAAAATATTAATAATATATAAAAACTCATCCAACAGAGGATATGTTTAAGTTTTAAATTTGTTTTTGTACTATGCTTATCGATTTTACTATTATTGTAACTGAAAGATATTGTGGTCATAAACTTTATTTTTGCTGCATTTTACTTATATTTGAACTTGGTTTTATAATATTAAATAAAAATTTTTAAAAAAGACATTAAAATAATAGAATTTTAATTTTAAAGTGAAGAAAACTTACGTAAAAAAATTATTAATATTCAGGAAATTTAAGAAACATATACCTATAGATTGAATAAAACTTTTCAAGAAAACTAAATAACCGACCCAAGGGCTTATTTTACCTCCTCTAAGTTAAGACGTAGTTAATGCTTAACTAATAGTCAACAACCCCTTTATCGTTAATGACAATCTATTGTCGAAGTAAAATTACGTAATGACTAATATAGTTGAATTGCCTAGCAGATTTTCTGGTAGTCAAGCCCTTAACTATTAGTTAGGAAAAACATAACCTTATTTTGATTTTTGTGGTTAGCATTTTAAATTTGTTTTCGTTAATTAGGTATTATTAAAACTTTAATATTATTTATTTATATAATTCAAATAATGGATTTTCGGAGACGAAAACGTTAAATTGCTGTTGTCAAACGAACTATTTAGTTCGTATGATCTAAACATGACTACTAGTTGTCAAAGAATTGTAAAACCAGTAGTCGTACCTTACAGCTTTGTGAGCGGTATTGTAACCGAGTGCAGCTCGAAGAGCGGCACGAGATTGCAATACGGCTCACAATGCTGTATTGGCGATTATAAGACGACCGCACCACTTAGATCTCGCATCGAACTTGCAAGTTTCGACTGTGCACTTGTGGGAGTGTTATAATCGCTTAAAACTAGTAGGTAACGATAACTAATTGTCACTTTCAATAAATTCTGAACGGCATGCCGATGCCATGCCGGTCTGCTTTGCATTGCAACCTTAGCCAAAACTTAGTTTGCACTTTAAAAGTTTGATAAAAATCTTAGCTAATCTAATTTCAGTTTGACAGAATTTAAATTAAGTAATTCTACAATTTCATTAAAGATAACCTTATGAACTTAGTAAATAAAGTGCTAAGTTGGTAATTATTGCTAAGTTTTAGTTTAGATTTAGTTAGATTTTCAGTAAATAGAAAGTAGAATTTATACATTCAAAGCTTTTTAAAGTTTAAGTGAAAATGTTTATTAGAAAAGATCGTAAACTTCCTTACAAAAAATTTAAAAACAATAAGGTCAAAAATATAATTTCAATAAACAAAAATTATTATACAACGCATAATTTATAAGAAATAAATCTTATTTAATATTCTATCAAAGGAATAGTTTTTTTTTGTTACGTTATTTGATAATATCAAACATTCATAATATAAGAGAAAAGTTATAATAATCGTAATTTTTTTAAACCAAATCTTCAATACTCATACCTTCTCACACGAATATTACAAAATTGTTCTTATAATACACTTGCTCAGTAATAAAACTATATCTAATTAATAATAATTCTAATTATATAAAAACGTAATTTCATACAAGTTATAGTTGTAGATAATTATAAATTTAGAAGAAAGATTTACTAAAATTCTTCGATGTCTTAAAAATTAAATATTAGAAATTCATATTGATTGTACTTTTATTGTGATGCATTTTTTACAAATGGTACTTCAAATATTTTTGAACATGAGTAGGTATTCTTATAAACTCAATTGGGCTTACTTCTGAGCATTATTGAAATCTGTCGAATAAATAAATACATTAAATAATAGGTACAATGTGTGACTTATGTATGATTTGTGTATGCCTTTTATACTGCTGATGTGATAGAACTAACATGGTTATTATTACATTATTGTAAAAGAAAGGAGTTACAAATTTGAATCGTATGTGTGTCTGTCTGTCTGTGCCTTTATAGCTTTTATAATTTTATAAAGCATTTATGATTTTAAACTGTTTATTGGGTCAGCACAAAGATACAAATCAAATTTCTTCTTTTCCGCTCTGTGCGCATCTCTTCACAACCTTCATAAATATGCCAAAAAAACCTCTTTTAAGCTAATAACTTATTATTTTGTAGCTTTTCGATCAAGATAGTTAGTATAAACAAAAAGTTCACTAAATATTCTAGAGAAAATCGTATTCATATTTTTCGTAAAATCAATATGTTCTAAAGTGGACATTTTTTGACAACGGTCAAATTTTCAATTTTTACAAATCATACAGGTAATAAAGATATTTTATTATCAAAATCAAAATGTATATATCAATAAATAATTTAATCATTCAAAGATCTGTTTTTTTAAGAAGAAATTATACCGAATATTCCACATAATATAAAAAACAGCCTGTTTAAATTTTTACGATGTTTTGTTAAAACATTTTTTGTTTTTTTAAAAACAACTCTCATAACTTACGTAAAATAATTACGTAAGTTCTACAAGAAACCCCCATCAAAATTTCCACCAAGATTATGAGATGTCGCTTTAAATAATAAGAAACCGCCAATATGTTGTATTATAGCGAAGATTAAATTAGATGAAGCTTATATCGTCCGGCATTTACTTTCATCTTTAATTTATAAATTATAATGTCCAGAATAGAAGAAAAAAATATTTTGATATTTTAATCCTTTTTCTTTTAATTTTTTCGCTTCTCGCTCTTGTTAGTAAAACGTATGGACGCTGTTTCTCGGCAACTATTAGCCTGATTTTTATGAAACCTTTGTATAGCATTATTTTAGTAACATAATATTAGTCTGAAAATCAACTTTTTAATTTACGAAATTTACATACTAATTCAATAATTTGTTAAAAAATAAATTGGATGAGAGAAATCAGTTGTAGTTATGATTGTATGCAGTAATAAACATGGAATTCGCCGTTCTGAAATACGTCCGTCATTTTTGGCAAAAAGCCACGAACTCCCTTTTCTTGTAAATTTTCAAAATGCTCTTTTCAAAATTACCAACTCTACAAAAATTTATATTGAAGTGAAATTCCAATTTACTAAGCAAAAATTGCTGATATTTTAGGTAACACTTTGAGCTTCAAAATTAATAAAAAAACTTAATTTGGAAAAATGCACGATAACTAAATATACTTACCTAAAGCTATCTTCATATTATTATTTTTCAAATAATAATAAATTCAACTATTTTACAATTTGTTTATTAATAATGTTCACAATGTACGTAAGACATAAGACGTACATAATACTTAAAAATAAAAATACAAATAAAAGCTTTATGAAGGATCGAATAATATTAAAATCTTCAACTACACGATGTGAATGTTCTTTTACATAATAACAAAATAACACCAATACTATTCAAAATTCAATTAAGGGTTTATTTGTATTTGTAATTATTACGTTTTATGTATTTCTTACGTCTTATGTACATTGTGAACAAGTAGGTACTTACACAATCGAAAACAACAAATAGATTTATTAATTTATTATCAACGTAATTTTTTTTAGCACATTTAATATTATTCAATATACTAATATATTATTTTATAACCATAACATTATTTGTTTAAGATTCAGTAAATGCAACCAATAAATCATCTTTTTTTAATTATCTATGACTGCGAATAGAATAGGAGTGTCAAAGTTTTAAGGTGCGTCAACGCAGCTTTCTTTTTTTGAGATATTCCTTTATACAAATTTGATAGTTTCTACTATTTTAAATTGATAATAATATAATTAATTATAAAAATTTTATATTAAATCCACAAAATAATTTTTGCTGCTGTATTGGTTCTTATTCATATTTGACTTAATAGGACATATGAAAAGTAAAATTTTCGGCTGATACCGACCAATTTAAAATAAAATGCATCAAATATTATTATTTATTAATATGTTTATATTTCTTCTCCAATGTCACATTAGTTGAACATTTGAAGATGGGTATTTTATAGGTTATAATACACAACTATTTAATGCAAAAACAAAAGATAGTGAAATTATCTTAAGCTAACATTAATTATTTAAATTCATTGTGGGTACTGGTTAAATAATTAATTTCTCTTTAAACTTTCTCACTGTATTTATTTATTAATTATTATGCATTGAATATATTTTGGTAAGTTAAGATTTAATAAACAGTAGTTAATTTTCAATAATTATGTATTATAATATTAGACCTACGTAAATATTAATGAAGTGCTAAAACTTTAATTTCAATTTATTTAAAATATTTGATAAAGAAATTACGATTTGTAATGCTGAGTAATTGAAAATAACATTGCCTCTTAAGACGTGATTAAAATGGCATCGGTTGTAAAAATGATTACAAATTACAATTCCAAATTCAAAAGTAAAAACTATACTTAAAAGAAAGCTAACATAAATAAGTAATAATTATAGTTGACCTTTTTAATGATCTGAATAAAAATTAGTTGAAATATAAATAATAGAGCCCGAAACGTCGAACAATTAAATTTTTTTAAATTGGCCTATATCTCAACTTAATTTTTATTCGGAAAAAGAATATTATAGTTATATAATCATAATCAAGGAAATTGATTCCTATAGGTTATAGCTATTACTATAACTGTGACGTCATAACTAAGGTCTGACTAGGACTGCTATAACTACAAATTAAATATTAGAATAAATATTTTTTTTAGTTATAGATAATAATCGGTATTGCACTCGACCGAGTGCACTGCCTCGGCCGAGTACTCATTAGGTGTAAACTAACCATGTGTTTATAATTATGATAGTGGAAAGAATGTGTGTGATGACTACCAGTGGCGGATTTACCAAGAGGCTGAGTAGGCTGGAGCTTAGAGCGGCAGATTTTAGGGGTGTCAAATTTGGGACAAATTAAATTTAACTTAATTGAATTTCATCATCAGAATTGAATGTATTGATTTTAAACTGTAAGTAAGCGCAATAAAAATTAATTAAGTTTACTGAATGTACATTATTGTGTAAGTAATAGTAAGGCCTTAAGGCATACCTTTACCCCGCATTACTGGCAGTACATGATTGAGCTTTTATTAACTCTGAAATATACTCAAAACTTTTTCTTATGCAATGTTTAATAAATCGATGGATTGTAAAAATAATCTAGGACTGACACTTGTAGAGGTCGGTATAGGGGTGGTAAAATTTGAATAGCCTATTGGCGGCAAATGTGTAAATCCACCACTGATGACTACGCAGTTTGATTAGTGATTACTTTTCGTGTTGACACAACAGGTATTCTTGTAGTTTATAATATAATATTGTAATATAATATTTAGTTGAAGTTATTAACTAAAAAACATTGGGATTGGCTGTATTGCCAATGGAGAGCCTAAGTTTCAAAGAAGTTAGACCACTATATTTTTACTAAACTTTAGGGTAGATAGTATGAGATTATTAACATTGATATAGACTACTAAAATACAATAGTTTCTCCAGAATTCAGTCGCAAAGTAAACCTTAATTTTGTCCAAAGTATCCCGAGATACTGGGATACAGTGGGCATTACCCGGGGATATACTGGACAATAGACAACAGGGGATGTAATGATCCACAGCAAGGAATAATGAGAAATTAATTTACTAATTGTAAATAATACTTTCCAAAAGTATTTTTTTAATTTTAAAACACTTTTTTAATTTTTAAATAATACGAACTAAATTTTTATTAAAACATTAAAAAACTAAATTATGAACAATACTATATAATATTATAATTAAACTTTAAAAATTATTACAAAAATTATAATTGAACAATATTATATTTCAAAATCAGACTCACTGGATGATTTTACTTCTACCTTAAATAAATTTTTCTTTTCTTTGCTTTGCTTAAGAAAATTTATATAAAACAAACATTCATTTTTATGAATTAACTATCGACATACCTGTAAGAATGAAAATGAAAATGAAATTAAAATGTTAAAGTTAGAAAAATTCAAACTTCAACATATCCGCGACCGTATTTGAAAATAAAAATAAGAAAAAGTTGAAAGTGGATTTTAGGTCATACAACATAAGCTTTTAGCATTAATCGATACATTATTAAGCTTTTATTTGCATTTATGTTTCTTATCTCTTATGTATTTCTTATGCTTATGTTCATTGTGAATCCACACTTACTCAGTAAGACTCTATATAGGGTAAGGTAAGGTATATTAGTGATATACGAAACTATGAGCTTTCTGTCGCGCATAAAAAAAAGTTCCATGTAATTTTTATAATAGATAATATGTTCATGGCAAATTTTTAAAAAAGTATCACCAAATTAACTATATCGCCAATATACCTTACCTTAACCTAACTATTTGAATGTTCTTCTTTCTCGTTGTTTAAAATATTTCAACATGAAGCTCTGCAAAATTTTGATGACCGCATTTTGGTCTTATTTGACCGGTTTTGGTTTATTTGCTTTAGACCTTGTTTGACTGACATCACGACGATGACAGATCTTTTATGAGTTACGAGTTATTTCTCTGTCTATTAGTATGAATTTGTCCCATTAAAGAAGGAAGGAAAGTTTGATAAATAATCATAATATTATTAATATTGTTTGACATTGTTTAACGAGCTAACTTTCTTGCCAATTATATAATGGTATTGTACTTTGTACTTACTATCTTGAAAATTTGGTCGGGTCCTCGAAGGTACACGGATATTTTGCTACTAGGGTTTAGCTACTGCTTTCGCTACCACCCCTGAATTGTACTTCATAAAACGTTAGGTTCTGAAATAAATAAGTTACTTTATATAATTTTTCTATAATTTTTTTTCTGCAATTAATATTTTCTTCTTAATTAATTTCCCGATTGTCGTTAGATATTGTTCTTTAATTTTTTATTGTTTTGAAAAATTAAAAAGAAACTCAAAAATTGTTTTAATAATTATAATAATAATTCAACGACCGTTTATATCCAATTATATCATAATTGGCAAGGTAGTATAAATAATAAACCAGAAGTAGTATTTAATAAGAGCCAAGTATGGGCAACCGAAAATGCTCTATTATTTTATTGGGATCTTTCATTTACATTCTAATATAAACTACACTAGCAGTTATCAATTAGCGTAGCAATCAGGTTTAATATTTTATAGTAATTAGGTACATACTTGTATAAAAATGCAGATGATAACAAGTGGTGCTGTAACACAACTAATGAATAACACATTAGGTTATTCTTTCAAATTTTGCATTTCCGCGTAGAAATGCTTACAAGGATTGTATTCTATGTATGTTGAAATTCCTAACAATTATTCCTTTTTTAATTTGTTTAATTTTTCTATTTAAAATTTTATGTGTATGCATCTAGTTAGAAA
This sequence comes from Cantharis lateralis, assembly GCA_963170105.1. Taxonomy (NCBI): domain Eukaryota; kingdom Metazoa; phylum Arthropoda; class Insecta; order Coleoptera; family Cantharidae; genus Cantharis; species Cantharis lateralis. The sequence continues at coordinate 22,008,304 of OY720629.1, forward strand.
ATATTTTACTTAAATTGAAACGGAAACTATTGTACAGACTCAATAGAGCTAAATTGATATGCCTCTTTATGTGTGTATAGTTGAGCAACTAAATAATGTAATCAATTAAATGAATTATATCTAAATATGGGCGTTTATTATATAAAACAATATTTTTGCTTTCACTTAAGTTGTTAAACTTATTAGAGGTCACAGAGAGAAAATTTAATGAACTTATCTTCAACTTTGATGACCTTTAGGCTGAGTAACAGCTTTCTTTACAAGAATTATATCAAAAGTGATACGTTTTAATTTCTATTTTCTCAAATAATCAACATTTTATATCATTGGATTGCCAAATGTATATTAATAACTACGTATTTATGTATTACTCAATTAAGCAATTGGAATTCTTGATAATAAATTTTTATTTGACGGGATTATCCATAAGTATCTATCTACTTATTTTTTTATAATATTAAAGTTGTTATTAATACACGTAATGGCTCTAAAACAGATTTATAGTTATTTTATCTTAGAAATCAATAAATTTTATAAGTAAATGGGCAGTGGCGGATTTGCCAGCAGGCTGAGTAGACTGAAGCCTAGTGCGGCAAATTTTAGGGGCGGCAAATTTGGGGCAAATATTTTTGAAGTTATACTTCTAATGCCGAGGTAGAGTGAATTCAAAGTACCTACATGTAAAAGAGAGATAATATTTTATGACAAAATGAGATTTATTAGCTCTGAAATATACCCCAAAACTATTATTTCTGCAATCTCAACTAAATCGTGGGATTGCCAAAATAATTTAGAAATTGACACTTGTAGACGCCTTACCCCTTACACATTACCTAATGTGTAAATCCGCCACTGTAAATGGGATCTGAAAATGAGAAATAACACGTAAAAGAATTAAATAATATTATTAAACCTCCAGAAGAGTACGATAACCTGAAGGTTATTAAAAAAAAAGGAAATTAAAGACTTTCTGATGAAATTTTAGTACCTAGTTGATGGCGTAAAATATACTAAATATAAACATGGGATTTTATCGATCGTTCCCAAATTGTAGTTAAAAAAAACGTTAAAAACCGTAAAATTGTAACACAAATATTATGTTTGCTGTTTTCACTTGGTTAGTGCTTGTTCAAAATGTACATAAGCATAAACATAAGAAATATAAATACAAATACGTAACAGCTTAATAAAGCATCGAATAATATTGTAATCTTAAGCTGGATGATGTTGAATGGTTATTTGAGAAAGTCAGAATGGCTTCAGCATTATTCAATTCTTGATTAAATTTTTATTTGTATTTATATTCTTGATGCTTATGTTTATGTTTATGCTTATGTACATTGTGAATCCACACTTAGTCAAACCGATTGAGTACCTAGTTTATAAAACATACAAGAGACTGTTTGCATAAGTGATAAGTAGTCAATTTGTACGTTCCTACGAAATTCATGTAAATTCTGTTTTGTAAATATTATGTTAATTACAAATATTCACCCTAAACGACAAATATAAGAAAATAGCAGAAGTTGAGATAAACGGGTAAATAAATCAATTCACCTGTTGAAAACATCTTAGTTCTAGAAGAGCAAGGAGAATCTGTTTTTAAGTATAATTTGGCAATAATGAACAAAATTAAATTTAAAATATAATTATGCCATCATGTTAACTATACGAATAGCAACACTTCTCTGTGGTGTTTAAAATAGTGGAATTGTAGTAGTTTAAATTTATAGTATAGTAGTATAAATTGGATAGATTGTCAACAAAATGTTGTAGCTTAAAATTGAATATTTTCCCAATTAATAGATATTTGAAGTTCATTCACACTTCAATAGCTTCATTTTAGTGTTATCTAACATATTCTGTTGCATTTTTTTTAAATATTTATAATTTCTTCGTGTTTGGGTTATTGCACTCTAGCATTCAAACTCATTGAAATATGATATATCAAATTACTATTTAAACTACGTAGGTACTTCGGTCTACGACGTTTCGGCGCAGATAATAATTTTTTAATAATTTTTCCGAATTATTTTTCTTTTTCTTTCTTTTCTTCAAATATTTTAACCTCGCGCAGAACTACAATTACAACTTTCTGGCAATATTTATTGAAAATTTCATTTCACAGAAAAGCAGAAAATTATGAAAGGCAGTTGCAAAACAAGAGATTTTTATTCTCGCGCCGAAAAGTCTTCGCGCTGAACCGTCTTTGCGCCGAAACGACCAATCCCGTGGGTACTTAATTTGTATTTAATTTGTATCTTAATTTTTAAATTGTACCTAGAAGTATAATTTTTGTTGAAAAAAAACTACAAAAACTTGTCAGAACTGATTCCAAAAATCAATAAAAGGTATTTTAATTGAAAAATTAAAAAGTACAAACACTTTAATACGTACATTATATAGCTGTTTTACCCTAATCCATGATTTTAGCCCAAACAGTGGTTTCGCCAGTTTTGCATTTTATATATTGAATACTAATTTTAAGAAATCTTAAATTTTTAACAAACCTAATTTATGAAATTTTACGCTAATTATTCACTTCAAATTGATATTATTTCTCAAAAACAAAGCTCATTTCAATAATAAATATGTATATAGAAAGATAGATATAAGAATATCATAAATTAGTTAAAATTATTCTTACACAATTTTATAACTTTCAGGTTCACTGCTGTGTAATTCTTAGCCTAATAGTAAGCTGTCTAAGTGAAACTGAGACTAACGAAATTAGCCAAGGAGAAAATGATAAATTGGATGGTAATTTACGAAAAGCTTTACTTAAGGCCTTGGATGAATTACAATCAGATGAAAAGTCATTAAACGCTACTGTGGAAAAAGTAAGTTCGTCCTCTGTAATAACATCTTTTGTGACTACATCTACCGATCAAACTTCAACTGCGTCTGCTATACCTAAAGCTACGTCAAATGAATCTCAAGTTACAGTTCAAAAAAGTAATGGATATCAACAGAGACCAATAATTACCTTTGTTCCAACATCTATACCGCAATTGGATCCAATAGATGATGCAGAACAAATAATCAGTGCAAGTAGTAGTTTTACCCGATCACCAAAATATCAATCATCAAAAAGCAATATAAGATTATCTGAACCCATTATCGACAAATATAATAAAAATTTAGTCAGTATTACTGAAAAATCTAGAATTACGTCGTCCACTAGCGCCGCCACAACAACTGCTCCAATTATTACTTCATCAACTGAAGAAAATGAAGCTAAAATAGAAAACATTCAATTCTTTCAAGCTCCATTAGTGGCAGCATTTACAGTTCATCACGATGAGATAGGATTACCTAAAAATGTTGAACCTCTTTATAGAGGATCCACCCAACGACCTGTTTCAAATCAGAATTCAAATGTAGAACAACTGAAACAATTACAAAATTTAAATTTTAAACAAGAATCGCAAACATATAAAACAGAACAATTAAAATTACAACAGTATCTGCATTATCAAGAGCAAATTAGATTGCAGGCAGATTTAAAAGAAAAGCAAAAGTTAATAGAACAACAAATTCAGAAAATACAGCAACAGCAATATCATCAGGATTATTCGTTGAGACAACAGCAGCTAATTCAAGAGCAAAAATTATTGCAACTAAGGCAATCACTTTTAGAAGAACAAAAAGTATTGATAAAAAATTTACAAATCAATTCACCTGCAACCCTTGCCAATGATTTTAACGGTTTTCGTAGTCCCGTCGAAAATCGTATAGTTCAAAACTTTCTAGACAAAACTGTTGGTGTAAGTTCAGTGACATTTCAGCCTAGCGTTTCTTTTCAACCTACTCTTCAACTTCATAACACATTGTTACCACCTCTGCCACCTAGAAATTTAAACAATCATGCCGAAAATTTTTTAAGCAGTCAACTTCCACCACTAGTGTCAAACAATGTTAATTTTCGTCAATCCCAAAATCAGATTACATCAAATTTCAATTCGGGAAATTTACAGCAACAACTTTTACCGCCATTTATAAGTACTCAAAATAATTTTGATACAAATAATCCCTCTCAAAATAACTACAATTTTCAAACTACTCAAAGATCAAATAATAAAAATTTAAATGTACAGAACCAAAATGTAAATGGTTTAAGTAATGATCAATTCTTTAATAAGCCGAAAGTAAATTCGTTTCAATCTATTAGGGGTTTAGAAAACTTTGATGTTGGACAAAATACACCACAGAGTAACAGAGTATTTAGACATGAGACTGGAACGGGAAATTTTGTGAATAATAATTATAACAACGGAAATAACGCATTTACTACAACTCAAAACAATAGATATTTTCGATCAAATTCCCAGAATTTTGGTAACTACTACACCAACCAAAATTTTAGACCTGCAGCTGATGAAAATTTAAACAGATTATTGTATAATTCTGGAATTAATTTAGGAAAACAAAATGAAGATTTAAACATAGTCTCTAAAGTTTTATCTTTAAACCATTTAGGTGTAGATAATTATACTACAAAATCGCATTATTTGAAACCAATTTACACGCGGACATTTTAATTTATTCAGTCAATCCGTCAATCTGTGTTGGAATCAATATTTATGTTGCAAGTTAGTACTGAGTGGAAAGTAATTTTAATATTAACAATCTGTATTTTGTCGATCAATAAAAGTACGAAGCCGAGTAAGGTACATTATATAGTAGATTTAAATTTGATGTAATGATATTATACTTTAATATTATATTATATATTATATAATATATATATTAAACTATATTTTAGTTTCAATTTATTTAACATGCTAGTTTAGTGTACGATAAATCTAAAGATCCGAATTTATTTCTTCTGTTCAAAATCTTTAGATTTGGCACGAACTCTACCTCTACACACATACATTCAAGCTATGCAGTGGGCAGAAATGGCACTATATAAAATTGTTTGCTATAAACGTATAAAAATCTATAAAATAAAATAAAAAGCTGTTATTTAAATTAATAAGCTAAAAGCTCATAATTAAATCATATTTAATTCAAAACTATTATTAAATGTCGACAGTGATTGCTATCGTTTTCAAATAGTTTATATAAATTAAACACGTACAATCATGTGAATTTATATTGTTATGTTTTAAATTATTTATTAGTATTATTCATCACGCTACTATTTTATTTATTTTAACTTATAGTATAGTATTGTTGCATTTGGTTTAACTAACATTCTTATTTTATTATTTGTGTCCAACATTTTGTGCTTTTTTAATCTCCACTATCAAAGCTATAAATTAACCAAAATTTCTTCTTGAGAGAAATGGAATAATAAATATTTTGCCGTATTGGTCTCTAATTCAACAATACACATAATAATTTTATAACATTGTTTTACAATAAATTATTGTATAATATTACAAATTCATGATAGATAACTTTACATCCCTACGATTTTTTGCTATTAAATTTTAGATTATTCATGGAATTAGAAAATATACGAAATAATTAAATTGAAATGTTAAAATAATTTGAATTTTGAAGAGTAAGCTGACATAATAGATACGTACATGCTCGCGAAAATGTATTCAAAAATCCATTACTACATGAATTTCCATATAAATTAAAGATAAATTATTGAAATATGATGAAAAGGAATGTCGTAAATATTAAATAGGCCAATCGATAATGGTTTTAAATTTGAAATTAATTTGTGAAAAGCTAGAATAACTTTTACTATCATTATTTTAGATTTCTAAAAAAACTGATAAATTTTACATATTTTATTATTACACCGATTAGTCCCCAAAATGGAAAATCAAGAAATAAACCATAGAAAAAAATTGTTTTTTTAAAATACTGACTATATAGTTAATATCGAATTTCACTGTGTAAATCACAAATATATCAATAATAGTTATATTTAATATTTTCGATATATTCGAATACTTTTTCGGAAAATTTTAATATAAAAAGTTTAAATAAAAACAACCATTTTTTTTTCTAAAATAAAATAAAGTAACAGAACGCTCACCTTTTTTGGGTGATAAATTTTGATATCGAGTTCTTGAGATAGTTTTGATGGTTCTATCTGAGAATCTACCTTTGAGAACTTCCAGTCTCGAGAACAGTTATATGGGAAACTAATTAAGTTTGGTTGCATTTTAGATGTAAGAGAAGTTTTTTAAAATGATTTTCATATGGATAGTTTCACGTTAAATATTAAAATAATAATTTAATTGTTACGAATGTGTCATATGTAGTGATAATGAATATGAGATTATTAAAAAAGTTTCTAATTCTGTATGAAATAATGTAATAAAATTATGTATTATCGGAACAGCTGTTATGAAATTATGTGAAACTTAAAAACAATATTGCTTCGCATACAATAGTGCACATTATACATCAGTTGGTGATGCCATATATATAGTATGTATATTTAAAAAAATGTACTTCTATAATAATTTAGAATTATGCTTTGGAAGCTGTTTGCACACATACATAATTTGTAGCTATTTTTCGAAAACCGACATTACGTCAGTTTTTGACAATTGTCAATTTTCCCGATATTTTAAAATACACTATCAACAGCTTTTATTGAACCAACATATTTATAAAATTTAATGGCATATATTATTTGTAGACATATCAAGTTATCTCAGTTCAAAGGAATTTTCGATTACCATTTATATTAAAAAAGCAGCAATTGTCAAAATTTGACATAATTGTCAGCTGTTATGTTGAGAGAGCAAAATAATTCAAGACTTAAATCTATATTTTTTAAATGAAATAATTAAGGTGCTCGCCCACTTAGGCGACGCAATGCGACGCAAAGCGAAGAGAAGAGTTTTTTAACGCTTAGAAAAGTTTACATAGAATCAAATGGGAACCCGCACATTAAGGCATGTGCATTTCAAATGCACATTATAAGGCATGTGCGCTTTAATGTGCGGATTCCCATTTAATTCTATGTAAACTTCTCTAAGCGTCAAAAAACTCTTCGCTTCGCGTCGCAGCGCATCGCCTAAGTGAGCGAACACCTTTAATATTAATTATACTTATTAACCGATTATATAGTTTATTTTGTTAAAAAAATATATTTTAGTACTTCTTCGTATTATTTAAGAAATTATTAGAGATATCTTCAGGTTGGTGTTAATTGTAAAAAATATTCATTTGTGTGTGTGTGTACTTTTTACGTTTTCTAAAATATTGATATGATTAATATCGAGTTATCCTGCCTAAACCACGTATAAATTGTTTATAATATTATGTTTTATTATTATTACGGCAGATTTAATGGTGCTCGCTCACTTAGACGATACGATGCGTCGCGAATTTTGACGCTTATTAGAGAATCGGAAAATGGGAATGTTCGCCTTAATGTGCGGGTTCCCATTTGATTCTATGTAAACTTCTCTAAGCGTCAAAATTCGCGTCGCATCTCATCGCCTAAGTGAGCGAGCACCTTTAAGCACGCATTTACAAATCATACAAATTTGATCCAACAATAAAACAATAAATTGGACACATTCATTACAAAAATCGAAAAGTTGAAATTAAATAAAAAATATAATTAATAATTTGTAAATATGAAAAAAAGAGAACAAAAATAAGAAATTAATGAAATAAAAAGACCTCTGAAAAATTACCTGAAATGTAAAAACTTATAAAGTAATTTTTATTTATTTAATTTGGTTTGGTTGTTTGACTCTGAACATTAACACATTAATTTTTCTCAAAAATAATCCACTTCAATTTTTAAATTTTTCAAAAATTATTTTTTTTAAATGCAGCTTAAATTCGGTAAATTCAGTAAAATGTTTAAATACACAATTTTTGTGGTTATTTCCATGATATCTCTTATTTTATTTTATGTAACATAAAGAAGTCAAGATAGGTAATATAATTATTAAATTGTGTGTAGGAACGTGATTGAGTTTCTTACGGTAATAAGCGTACCTTCAAACATTTTTTTATCAAAAATAATAGTTAGTTACTATCGTTGAAGATGTAGGTCTTAATTAATCTATAATTAGATACGTTTCTACAATTATTACAATTACACGTTTAAAATCGTGTACGAAATCGAAATCATTGGTCATTTCAGTAAGCGAGTTTGAAATTTATAATTTTTATTTACCAATGTTTTATTCGATAATAATTATTTTTGCATTCCTGCACGTCAGATAGTTTTTTGATTTGTGTGTTGTAGAAACGTATCTAATTAGATATGCATAATATATCAATTAACATACATCCTCAACGATATTACTTTATATTAGTTATATTAATATAATTTGATACATAATAATAAATTAATAATGCATATTTAAAATTTTTAAATTCAAAATATTATACAGTCTCAAAATTAAAATTTTGAAATAATTGAAATTTTTTAGACCTTCGATAATGTCCGTAAATTTACTTTAGGTTCAAGGACAGATCCAGTCAAATTTCATGGAAGGGGTAAATGGGGCGAAAGCGTAGGTTTACCATTTTTTGGCATATTACACATTATCCTTTTGTTTTTTTCCCCGGGTGAGAGGACAGTAAAAAAATATATTCTGATGAGAATTTTGTTTTTAATGGATCATGGGGGATTGGGGTAGTTACTCCGTTAGTTCTCTCTGGAATCCGTCCTTATAACATAATATTACAATTAATTTTAAATAAATTTTATGTTAATAATAATTAGTTAACCTACGAAATCCCTTAATTTGCGGCACCACGTAAATTGCTGAAGTAATGAAATTCTTTTTATTTTAATTTTAATCTAATTTGTAGATTTACATAATTTCATATATAATATATTTACTTAGTATATGCATAGCTATGTAAAAGAAAATTAACCCATATTCATTTTCATATACGTTGGCTGGATTTTGCATAATTATTGTACGTTCAATTTAGTAATAAATTATTATTTTAAAAATACGTACAGTACTCTGTATTACCTACCCTCTAACAAGTAGCTTTTATATAGAAATTAATAGTGGTTTATCATGCGTACCTGTACTAAACTATAATTATTATTGAGTCATTACAATATAAACAATTGTTATTTTAAAATATGTATAATTAAGTTTGCCAAATCAAACACATTTATATTTTTGTGTATAGTAATATGTATTGTGTATGTATGTAGTATTATATAATATTTTTAATTAAGTAAGGCCGCAGCCCCACTTGACCCATCAGAAATTCAACCAATAAAAGGTTTATTTATTATTTTCACCAATTGAACTATTTAGTTGAATTTTAGTTGATGGCTGTAGGTGGTTGTAGTGGGACTGCGACCTAACACACACTTCCTTAATATTAATATTTGAAATGATATTGTATCATTAATAACTTATTTATTCATACACACATAAATACTATGTACTTAATAAAATGAATACAAAAAATACATACATTTTTTATATTACAAACATTATGTTTGCATAATATTGTAATTTATACTACTACCTTTAAAGTTTTCAAATTCAGACAGTTGGGACCCTTTAGCAAATTGGTTTGTATAAGATAAGGTTTTCGTTAACATTGCAGCTGGTAAATTCGTCATCTTTTTAGCAAATATTGTTATGCCGTTTAAGATTGTTTTGACAGAATTAGAAAATTGTGTATTAGGATTATTCCGAAAAAGATATGGAATAATTATAAAATTGTGATACAAATGCGATATAAGTATGTACGATATACAAGCTTTATATAACATTAAATATTAGGTAAGTACTTCTTTCCAATTATAAAAATGTCACTTTGTATTATATTTAATGTTTACCTTTTTTATTTTAAATAAAATATCGTTTTACCAAATCCACTTCAATTTAATGATTACAAACGTCATAAATTTCAAGAAAATAGTTTTCAATTCGGACCTCCGCGGTCTCTACGCCATCTTGGCACCGAGTCTCCCTATTCACAGTTGGTTGTCGTCAGGTTACCAATTTGCAGGTTAATCCAAATTTACAAATTTTAATTAAGGTAGTACTGTCGGTCATTATTATTTTTTTATTTACGTTTTTATTACGTTTATTAATTATTATATAATTATTTAATTAACGTTCAGAATTTAATTAAATTCAGCATATTAGTAGATTATGGTAAAATAACGGCTCAATTAAATTTTTGAAGAGCTACAGAGATTCAGTAAAAACATATTAACGGGTCTAGGACTTTTCGGCGTAGCCAGTTCGGCGCACACGATTCGGCGCAGGGACGATTCGGCGAATCATCTTTCGGCGCAGGGACGATTCGGCGAATCCTCTTTCGGCGCAGGGACGATTCGGCGCGAAATAAATTTTATTTTGTCAGTATATAAAATTTTTATTTCATTATTTTCTAAAGCTAAATATGCGTTTAGCAAATTAAACGCATCTCATTGGCTTAATATATACCAACATAATGTCACGACGGATGGTGTTACTATTAAAAAAACAGTCAATAAAACCGACAAAATTAAAAAAATTTAGAGATGCTGACGCCCGAATTCTCGCAATTGTTCAAGATTTTGAAAACAGAGATATTATTGATGGACTAGCACATAATTTTGAAATGCAAGGCTAAAATTTTTTAATTTATATCAATATTTATATTATACATTAATAATTAATAAAAACTCATTTTAATTTAAATAATTATCTCATATAATGTTATCTATGGTATACTTTATAATTATATAATTTGTTGTTTTACACCTACTCTGATTGGGTTCCCACTTTGATTCCCTCGCAAGGAAGAAGACAGTAAATACAATTTTGTAGTTTTAAGTAAAACGCCAATCCTCTTGTATCGTTCCACACTTCCAGTTGGTTTAGCGCCGAATTAGGTGTGCGAATTGGCGGCGCCGAAAAGTCCCATTCCCGTTCATTAGACGTGGCAACCTCTAAGTAATGTTTACGTCAGTTTTAAGGTTAGGTGGCACAAACTTTCTCCAAATATACTTTAATTTATATGTTAATGCAGCCTGTTGCAATCTTTTCTTGTGCATTTTGTGTGTCACTCTTTTACTTTTTCAATTAAATATTTATTTATTGTCATTGAATGGTTTTGATTGTGACATTTGACATTTCATCGCGACATTACATCACAACGTTGCCTAGTCTAAATACCTACTGTCTAAGTCAAACGAGAGAGTTGATATTTTTGACTCTTGCAGTATCGACAGTACTACCTTAAACAAAATAAAAACAAACATAAAGCAACACTTATCATAGAAAAAATCCACGACAATATATTTTAATCTATGTAATCACGTGGTAAAAATATTTGAGCTCTACCAAACATTTAATCAATCGTATATTCTCATTTTTAAATAGAAAAAATGTGTTCATCTTCAATAAAAATAATAGTATTTATTTAGCTATATAATATTAATTAGCTGATTAGTAAAATTATCTTGTTTTAAGATTTTGTACTTCCAATCAACAAAAAAAATTTAATTTTTTTTTTACAATTTCGACATCACCGTGTTCAGAAACGAATAGATCTGCAAAAAATATAAAACAAATTTCTGTATCGGTCTGTCGGTAGGTCGGTCACCAAATTTTGTCCCTCGATTTATTCCTAAACCATGCAACTAATCAGGAACAAATTTGGCATGATAGTAGCGTTTACGGTAGAAAAGTGAAAATAAGGTTTTGGTCGCAATCCGTCAATCAGGAGTGCCACTACAAGAAAATGGTATAAGATTTTTAAACGCAATTTTGTCTTGGGATAAGTTATTTTAAAGACCTTGAAAAGTTTTATCGAGAATAGGTGAAATTAACTTTCTACCTGTCATCTGTCAAATATTACAAGCTGTCAAAGTTAAAACTTCAAGGGTATTGGAACTGGATCAAGTTGAAAATTTTACCATATACTGAAAGAGCAAGAAAGGAGTTTTCTGTGAAAAATTTATGAGTGACATACGAAAGGAACATATTTTTTATAATATATAAGGACAAAAACTTTTAATTTTTTTTTTGGGATAGTTAAAAAGTATTTTTTAACGTCTCTTACCGATAATTCTTACCCCAAAAAATATTAGTGGAATACAGTTGAACCTCAATTATCCGGGCCGACTGCGACCGAGCTTTTCACGGATAATTGAAAAGCACGGTTAATAATATAATAATTGACATTTTTTGTTAATATTGCAAAATATACACTTATTATTATAGAATATTTAATACAAAAAAGAACACTAAACGGCTTTGTATGTAATGCAAGTGCAGCTCTGAAGTAGACATAAATTCTATACGTTTGATTTTACATATTGTTGTGTAATTTTTACAAATATGTTTTTTTTTGTTAGTTTTCGAATTTTGAAAATTTAAGTTAAAAATATTGGAGGGAGAGATAAGGGGCAGTTGGCAACGAAGCGACCGAACGGTCGAGCAGTTTTGAAATGTCGGCAATTCGAATAAAGTTTTTTTTTTGTGATTTTGAGTTGAATTTTGTGCCTTAATTCAATATAAAAATAAAAGTGATTTTTTTGATTTCGTGTTTGATTTTGGTTTGTTTAAATAAATTGGATTTTTTGAATTTGAATGAGAACGCATTTGCAACGATAAAGTGGCTATCGGTCAGCTGACCGGCATGCAAGTGAAGATATCCATTTTTAAAAATTAAGATTGAAAAAGAAAATTAAGAAATTAAAAATTTTAATAGTTAGCCGGGCATTTTGTGATTTGCAATTTTCTCCAAAACCGCGACCATTTTAAAAAAATTGAAGATCGGGGAAAATTCATTTCAATATAAATGTAGTATATGCGCGGATAAACCGCCGCGCCGCACGGATAATTCGCGCACGGTCATCGATGAATAACGCGCCCACGGATAATGCTTACACGGATAATAGGGTTTCTACTGTAGTTACAAAAAAATAAATACTGAAAAATACTTTTTTTTTAATTATGTCGTAACCCTTCGAGTTTAAAAGCTGAAATTTTGAGAAAAAGTTTTTTTTCAATTAGAAATCGATTTTTTAAAATTAATGGGGGAACTTTTCACATGCTTATCCGGCTATACCCTTTCAACATTATTTTAATCGTTTCTTATTAATTTATAATGTAGGTATAAGAAAATGATTATTCCACTTCTAGAAAGAATCTACTGTTATCATTTATAACCTACAGGCAGTGCCGGAGTACCAATAAGGGAGAAAAGGCGTCCGCCTAGGGCCCGCACTTATATTATGGTCCCCGTGAAAACGGGCCCACAAATGTCTAATCCAGCACTGACTACAGATTTCATTCAAAATAATATTTAATGCTAGTACTGTGCTAGTACCCTATTATTGCACAAAAGCCGGATGTTGATAGCTAAACTCTAAAATACCAGAACACCCTGTAGCAGTGATGAGTTTTCCATTAGACTCGTGAAGTCCGGGTCTAGGGCGCCAAAATTTTAGAGACGAGAAAATTTAAGGAACAATTAAATTTTAAAAATCGATTAGGCTTAGATTTGATATGCATGTATGAAAAAATTTCTAAAAGATAAGCTAATAAGTAATAAAAAATGTATTTATTGATTAATTTTCAGAAATTTATTATGTAATAATTAACTAAATTAATAAACCTCAAAATAAAATGTTTTATTAAAATAATTACTGCTATAAAGCAAAAAGGGAGCCATATTAAACGGGGCCTAAGGTTTAGTCGAACTTAAATCCGGCACTGCCCTGCAGTGTTTTCAAAAATATATAAGGTCAATCAGAAGTCAACGATAATATTTTTTTTTCTTTGAGATAAATGAGAATTGGTATAATTGGAATTTGGTGAAATAAGAATTAATTTTCTTACATACTGTCAAATGTCATTATCAATAATTATTACCGTTTATTCGTTTCATTCATTGATCAATTTATTGTTATTGTAGTATTTAATAAATTTAAGCATGTATTACATGAGTTAAATAGTGCAAAGAGTTAACCCATATTAAGCAGGATGTTGTTGTACCAGCAGTGACTTATTTAATTCGTAATGAACATTGGATACTACGCCCATGGTTAGTAGATGATAGTATGGTAATTTCATTAATAAAAACTAAATTGGTTTATAAGTAAAATAAATTCGTCGATTGTATTTAGGTAGTCCAAGTCGGGAATCAGGAGTTGTAAGTGACTGTGACACAATGGCCGAATTAGCTGCATTACTACGTTCAGAAATTCCAGAGGGTCGGGGTAATTTAACAGATAATCATGGCAATTTGGAAAGAGTGGCAGAATATTGCGAAGCTAATTATTTTCAGTCGGAAAATAAAAGATTAGCTTTAGAGGAAACAAAGAATTACACTACTCAATCACTTGCTAGTGTTGCATACCAAATCAACACATTAGCCTACAATTTTTTACAACTACTTGAATTACAATCCGCTCAATTAGCCGAAATGGAGAGTCAAATGAACCATATATCACAAACTGTTATGATTCATAAAGAGAAAGTTGCACGTCGAGAAATTGGTGTTCTAACTGCTAATAAATCCACCACCAGACAATACAAAATTATTGCTCCAGCAAATCCTGAAAAGCCTATTAAGTATGTTCGAAAACCTATAGATTTTGCAGGTAACCTTAGCTTAAATTGTGTAGTCACAAATTTTTTATTTATGCTGTTTATTAGTTTTGGATGAAATTGGACACGGCATTCGTAGTAGTGGTACTCCAAGACAACATAAACCAAGGGGTTCGAGCCAAGGTAGTATTCAATCTATAAGCATGGCTTCGATGTCTAGCTTAACTGGTAATTTGGTTGGTCCTCCTCCAACAACCAAACCTCCAACTCCACCGCAAGTATCACGAACCAATAGCAAAGGTAATTTAATTTATTCAGATTAGAAGATTATTAATATATTTTTACAATTTTCATATCTATATCTTTGAGAACATTTTTTATAATTTTGTTTTACAGTAATATTGTATAATATAATTATACAAACATTATGAAAAATGTTGTTTGGGATATTAGGTGAAATTTATTATTAAATATAAAAAGGACATTCTATTTCTGTTCTGAGATTGTATTCTAACTGAATTTTGATTTTACAGTATCAGTTTCGGGTGGAACTCTTAGCAAAGGTTGGTTGGTTAATGCACAAATTTTAGTTACATGCTTAATTACTTATGTTACTTTAGGATCCAGAGAATATAGAACACCACCTGCTGTTGCACCTCCTCAAGTTCCAAGTCATTATGCACCAAATTATCCTATTGGTCATCCACGTAGGGGTGGTGAAAGGGGTCCTGGATATAGTACATTACCAATGGGTCCCAACCCACATCAAGCTGTATCACCGCCACAGGTTGGTATGGTTCATCCACTAAATTCGCAACAACAACATCCGCAAACTCCGCCGCCGCCACCACCTCCTGTGAACACCAGTTACTTACCAGATCATCATATGAGCATGCCACGTATGTTCGAATACTTCAAATTTTAGATTTTATTGTTAAATTGTTTTACTTCATTTAGCTCCGCCATCTCCATTGGTGAATACACAAGAAATAAATTTACCGGATATTAGTCATCATGCTATGTCACGTTCCATGATGATGTCTAATCATGCGCCGGTACCACATGGAACTGTAGGTATGAATACTTTATCTCACCATCAAAGAGTTTCTCGTAGTAGTGGAGCTCATTCTCCACCATTACCACCACCTCCCCCGCCGGACGATGAACATGAAGCATTTGGTAGACCTCGAGCTTCGGGAGTTATGCCAATAGTTCCAGACGAAGAAGATTTACCTGGATGGGTGCCAAAAAACTATATCGAGAAAGGTAATGTTGCAGATTTATTTGATGAGTAAAACAGATTGAATTATTTTTCTTTGTAGTCGTTGCAATTTATGATTACTATGCGGATAAAGATGACGAACTTAGTTTTCAAGAAAGTGCAGTTATTTATGTACTGAAGAAGAATGATGATGGTTGGTGGGAAGGTGTCATGGATGGAATAACTGGTTTATTTCCTGGAAATTATGTTGAACCATGTGTTTAGTATATTCAATTTTTTTTAAGAAGTACGTTTTTCTCTACATAAATATAAATTTTGTTTTCTAGTATAAGTGAGAAATAATATATTGCATTTATTAATTTTAATTTAGTTTTAATAATGTTGCAATTTCAAGTATTTTAGACTATTATAAATTTTTATATTACTTGGCTTATTTGTATCACTTTGAAATATGCTTCTTTACTAATGTCATAATAATTATTTGTATAAAATATGATTTACAATTATTGTTTAAAATTATTTAAATACACTGTTTATATTAACTTGAATAGAATATCATTTAATTTTCATTGTTTTTTAAAAAACGAGTTATGCTTATGAGCCCCCCTGGTATCTTATAATCTCAATGTTATAATTCTTTAAGCCTATAATCTGTTTATGCAACACCAACAATGTGGATTAAGCTTAAATATACTAAATCGCGCCAAATTGCTACAATTTTTGCGTGGAGCCTGGCGCGCACCATATTACATTTTCGAAGCTATCGTTGACTCATGCAGATCTGATAAAAGTAATAAATTTTTGGATTCTGTTATTTTCGAAAAACTAAAATTTTGGCGTCTGATTAGAGAGGTAGAGTTTTTCTCTACAGCAACAATTATACAGCAAAATTTTTTTTTTATAATGGGTATAATTTCCAATAATATAAAAACCACGTCTGAAATCTGAATTAATAATACGAGAATAGCTAATCAAATCACAGTCTTTTGTTCAATCCTGCATATGAAATAATGTCGTTTCTTACTTGGATATGCAACTAGAAACCTTTTGTTTTACTCACTCAATTTTTTCCATAGTAACGACTGAGCGAAAATAATTTTCACCCACTAGTCTGTGAAAAATTCAGTTGTTCATTTATTTTTTCATTCCTGAAGAAAGAAGGAACAAAATTGCTATGTATTCTACTTAAAACATTTATTAATGAAAATGAAAATTAACTGTTCAATTATTAAAAATAGGGTTACTTAAAGCAAACGTGCTAGCAACTGAAAGCTGATCTTCATTGGCTTCCGAAGTACTTTCTGCTGTCTTAAGCAGAAGCCTGACGGCTCGTGTGCAAACCTGGCAAATACGTGAGCAAAACTTTCGGTTTTCCACTAGTAATGTAATATGTAATTTATACTATTGTATATATTTAACCCCCATCACATAATTTTCTGCGTTCTACTATCTGTCGAAGTCAAATAAATTGAAATAATAATATAAGTTTTAGGTTATAACAACAAAATATTTATTAGAATAAAATCAAACTGCTGTGCCTGAAAACGTAAAGTTTTACCTTTCACTGACATTTTTAATTTATTTACACCTAATTAGGCTTCTATACACAGTATATGAATGAATGTTCTGGTCCCGTGTCCGTCCGTCTGTCCGCATAATTCAATTTTTAGGTCTCCTTAATTCTAATCCTAAAATCCTTAATTTTCTAGTGTATTTTTTTCTTATATAGTAAAATTATATTACCAATAGTAAATTATCGGTTTATTATTTTTTTAATCCGTTATTTTATTAAGAATAAATCGAAAAGTAGTGGTTTTTCGTGATTGGTGAATTTATTAAATATGATAAAAACTCGCTTTTGCGACAGTTCTTAGGCTTCTATACATCTACTTTTTCGGTAGGTTAAATTATTTGGGCTTTATTTTATTCCAATTTTTAATGCCTTAATCTTTTAATTAGGTAGATTTTTTTACTATATAAGGAAAACGCTAACGTCTGAAATTGTAATATATATTTTTTTAATTTCGACCATTATAGGTAAATATTTGCAATTTACAAACCACAAATAAAACACAATTCGTAATGAAATATTTATAAAACACGTAAAATACCTACTCTAAAAATACAAAATAAGAATATCGGATTAAAAAATATATATGTAGATAATCTGAATAATTAATACCAATCTAAAAATATTCTATATAAAAGTAAAATTGTTTTAAGAACGTGCGTTGAATTATTATTTTGAATTATGCGGACAGACAGACGGACAGACGGACACGGAGCTAGATCATAAGGCTTCTTCCTATACGTTGTATAGAAGCCTAAAAACTAAAGTACAAAAATATTTGGGGAGCGATTTAAGAATAATTTGCACTTAATGAATCAAATCGAGGTTTCTTTTACAATTAATCCCGAAAGAAAGGAGATGTATGGAAGCCTTAGAACTGCGGTCATCCGAGTTCCACCTTGTTTTTTAATGAGTCATTTAATAGTTACAAACAATCTTTTGTTTTAAAAATCTAAATTTCGAGGAAAAAATCTGAAAAAATTATAGAGGCTTAATTGGACCTAAACACACATTTTCTGTATCGTTGATTTTTTCTCAATAAACTCAATAAATGGCGAAAAATGCCTACTTTTATGATGTGTTTTCTCAGAAATCAATTATCCAATCAGAATAAATAAAGAACAAAAATTTTCAGCCAACCTTAAACTATAAGACAATTTTTTTTCATTTTCGATTTTTACTGTTAGTAAGTGGAAACTGTATTAGAGTAAACACGCATATTTGTGTATTTATAATTAAACAAGGAGTACATATTTATAATAGATTTGTTTTTGTGAGATCTTCTAGTATTCAGGTAATTGAAATTATGACAATCCAAGTGTATGTAAATGTAATAATTTGTATTTTAATGGTTAATAAACAATTTGAATTTGAATTAAAGCTTCCATCCTAGCTCGCCGGACGAACATACGAACATCTACTCCAATACGGTTTTCACTGTTAGTAATACTAAAAATCAAAATGAAAAAAAATGTCGTGATTGTTTAAGGTTGGCTGAATATTTTTATTTTTTATTTATTCTGATTGGACAATTGGTTACTGAGAAAAAAAATCATAAAGGTAGGCATTTTTCGCCATTTATCGAGTTTTATCTTAAAAACTATTGATTTTACGAGAAATGTCAAAGACACAAAAAATGTATGTTTTGGTCCAATTAAGCCTCTATTATTTTTTCCCCCGAAATTTAGATTTTTAAAACAAAAGATTGTTTATAACTATTTATGTTTATAACAAGACAAACGCACTAAGTCAAAAATGATAGTTTCGAGTAAACTGAATTTTAAAGGTTGCATTGATTTTAAAATAAAAATAAAAAATTATACATAACTTTCGCTATTTAAAAATGAAAGAAGATATATCAGAATAAACACTAATCAATAACAAGAATAATACATTAAAAAATTCAAGTTTAAATAACAACAATAATCGAATTTTTCGGTCCAATTCGTCCCATAAGTTTTTTGTGGGGTTCAAGTCTGGGGATTGAGGAGGGGGGTGCAGCACTTTAGGGCACTTATATAGAAAATACCCATTTCTTCGGCGCTTTGCAACAAATTGTTTAGTAAAAGGTTTAAATATTTAAATTTGTCAATAATACCTTCGATAAAAACTAAATTACCTACACCTGCAGTTGATATACAGCCCCACATCATTACACTACCACCACAGTGTTTTACCGTACCAGATAAGTTCAGTATTTGGTTTACGCCATACCATTATTCGACCATCTGAACCAGAAATATTATCCTTAGGGGAGATGTAGGTAATGAGAATCACTTAAACAAGAATTGAAATAAAACGAAATCTATTAATCAACTATTAATTTTTATGTTTTTATAATAAACTTTACATATTTAACTATTAATTGAATTCAACTTAAATCACTTTGGCTTATCAATTTTTGAACAATAAAGACGTAAAAGAAAGTCAGGTCCGATCACCATTGTCAACATATGTTGGCAAAAAATTTAAGTTTCTTGTCAACCAAAGAAAGACAGTTCCTTTTGTATATTTTTCCTTTAATTGAATGCTGCAATCGGTTTTTCAATTTTCTTAAAAATTCACACCAATTTTGAAGAATTACCGAAAAATTCATTGTTGCAAAAATCATTTTAAAGTTTTTTCAATTTTTGAGCGTGTTGTTAAATAGGAACTACTATTTTTTATTATTGCATCAAAAAGTAAGTGTAATAACAAAAAAAATAAGCACCGAAAAAACTCTGTACGATGATTTTTCACCACAGAAATTATTTTTGAAATAAAACAGTTTTTCACTGAGCAACTGAATATCTCAAAACCTTTAAGATTTTTATATGTAAAAATTTTTTTGCTTATTTAAAACATAAGGAAGCATGCTTTCACAAAATTTCATTAAAATTGAATTAATTTTGTAAAAATGAAAAAGAAAAAACAAAAAAAAATTTTTTTCGGACTATTTACGTTTTTCACGGAAATCTTGAGGTCATAGTAAAAAATGATTCTTACGAAAGTTGTAGATTTTTATATGATCTACAACTTTTCCGTAGAACATATTTTGATAGAAAGTCAAATTTCGCCGAAAAACGCAATAATATACTTTGCACACACTTTCAACCCCCCCAAATAAACCCTGTACCTCCCCGGCTTGCATTATTTTTTTTCACGTTAATTATAACCCCCTTTACCAATTGCAATGATAAAAATGCTGTCTACAATTAATAAATACTCTAAATTTAATTTACTGCACTATATGATGTACATTTCAACTACGGGACAAATCCCAAATGTTGACAAACAAAATCATATAAAAACTCCTACAATTAGTACACACAAAAAAATAACTCAATGTTTAATAGAGAAAGAGAGCACTTTACTACATTATCCATAACAAGTAGACAGGTAAAGAGTCATTTGTAATGCTTTCAGAAAACAACACAACTCGTTGATAACATTATGATATTATTTTAATAAGTTTACGTTATTATCAATCGAATAACACTACCTGAAATACCTGTCACCGCCCCGAAAATCAAAATCAAATTCATGGTAATATCTATTGAACAATGTCATCATAGCACAGAGTGGCTCATTCGTGCCTAAGCTGTGCGATGCCAAGGCAAATAAAAAAAAAACATCTCTCTTGTTAGTCTTACTTGCGTGTTCACAGATAGTAACTTTAAAATATTAGGGCATATTATTTTCCTTGTCAATAAATTTGCGATAAACCGGACCCGGTGTCTATCACGTCTTATGCTGAGCGGCTCAATTCTGAACCTCACACATCTACTGGCATAATCATTACCAACACCATCGCTAACAGTATTACTTGGTGAAGTATGTTCTAACTTTCTCGCAATATACCTTGTAAATCTCTTTTGTACCCGTTCAATTCGCGACGAGTGAACCTCATAGTAAGGGCTCCATACCTGAGAAGCATATTCCAACACCGACCGTATATATGAATTATAAAGCCGAACCAGAACAACATGATCACGGAACTCCCTGCAAATACGCATAATAAAACCCATGAGCCTGCTCGCCCTGGTGACCACCGAATTCACATGCTGCGAGAATTCAAGGGAGGAAACAAACGTTACTCCCAAGTCTGTCTTTTCAAATACTCTCACCAATTTCCAGTCGTCGATGAAATATTCCTCAAGAAAGGGAAAATGCTTGCGGTAATACGACATAATGTTACACTTCTGTTCGTTCAAAAATAATTTATTGTCACTACACCATCGACAAACAATATCCAGATAACGCTGGATCAACACAATATCGGATAAGTTCTTCACCCTTGCATATATCTTAAGATCATCTGCAAAAGCAGTAATGAGCAATATTTTACCAAGAATGTCAAATCATTTACAAATATTAAGAAAAGTAATGGTTTAAGGTGACTACCCTGGGATACTCCTGATAGCACATCAATGATCTCTGATCGTACTCCTCCTATTTCAATGAATTGGGTCCTGCCACTAAGGTAGGATTCCATCCACTTCACCAATGGACCAGATAGACGCGTTTCCCATAAGAACTATCGAATTTGGCCCACCCTGTGCAACGTTAATTGTTCAAATAATATAAGCAGAAATTGTTTTTTATTAGCTGACCCGGCAGACGTTGTCCTGCCCAAAAATAATAAATTTTTCCACATATTTACATAAACGTCGAATCAAAATTGCGACCTTGTACTAAAGAAACTGTTTAAGTACCTTTTAATATTTGTTTGTTTTAATGTAAAATTAGTAGGTATTAAAAATTTTAACAAAATATTAGATATATATTATATATTAAATATTAAAATGTGCGGTCGGACAGCTGCTCTTCCAACCTTTCCTCCTCTGCTAACGAATTTTCAAACGCAAGCAGCGACATTGCCAATTCTTCATTTTTTTTTCGACCTTTTTCGACGACTAAAATCATGGGTAAGAAACTCCATAATCGAACGAGCATTTAAACGGACTGCTATAATGTCTGGGCATAGGGATATTCATCGAAAAGTTTTGTCTCAAAAATAGAAAAATGGTTTTATAATTAAAAAAATTATTTTTGTAATATATTATTATTTATAATTTCATCTTAGTATTTCCTGATTACAAGAATTAAATTAAAATATGGGCATATGCCAAACTTTTTTTTTTATTCCATAAAACTCTTCCATGGCCAATTTCTAACAACAGGAACCGTAAATGAAAATATTAACAATTTTGAATTCAATAAGTCGCAATACATTTCGTTTTTTTTAAATAATTTTATTCTGTGTGTTGTCCTTCATTCTTGCATACTTCTAAATATCGTTTTGACCACGATATTAGCGATCGTTGTATCTTTTCCAGAAGAATTTGTTTTTCTTACGTTTTATTTTCTTTTTAAGCTGTTCTATAGTTTTCAAATTTGATTTAATTAGGTCAGACTTTAAAATAGCTTCACAAAAAAATAATCACAGTGTCCACATATCAAGACGAATCCTAGTGGATTCATCCTAGTGGATAATCCTAGTGGGCGCTTGTGCCTTTTTGAAATTGTTTCTTCTGAAATATGTAGTTTTTTGTTGATTTACATGATGTATAAGCGTACTATATTTTATATAAATAAATTGGATATCATATTATTATTATTATTATTTACGTTATTTATGGTTTAGGGTGGGCACTATAAGACAGAAGAAGTTTTTGATTAATATTTCAGAAATTTCTCTAATTAATGGATTTAATAAAATAATGGGAATATGTAAAAATTTGTGGAAATACTAAGATTTTTATAATTTTTCTTTGTCTCATAGTGACCCTTTGTGCGGGCCGCTATATGAGACATGATTAAGAACATAAAATAAAACATAAGTTTTAAAGAAATATTCTGACGGTTGAAATACAGAAATTATTATTAATCCTATTGTAATGGTAAATAATTTAAATTTATTCAAAATTTAAAGCCTCATGATAAACATTATTTTTATCACGGGGGGCTTCAGGGATACAATCCGAACCATTGCCCCTTTGCCCTTCTGTAAATACGCCACTGAATATTACTTAGCCCAATTCCCATGATATTATGTTCGATTATAGAATAACGGTATGCTGGTGTTTATTTCCAAAGTTTCCGAATTTTACACACTTTTTCTAAAGTTTTAACTCTTTTCAATTATCAAAGATGTACCTACAATTATTACTATTCTGTAAAATTAATTGATAAACATACATTTCATAGGGGAAAATTTGAGACTACCAATTGACTGACATGAGTAAAATTTCTCAAGAATTTTTTATAGTTGTAATCAGGGCCGTATATAAGGTGGGTAAGGTTGAGTAATACTAAATAAATAACTAAATAACAAGAATTAAATTAAAATTCCATCAACCCCCCTCCCATGGCCAATGTCTAACTACGGCCCTGGTGTAATACCTATTTCTCTGACTAATTTTTTTTTGTTTTTATTATAACGGAAATATCTAATATTAATAGAAGTGATTTTTGTTATTATTCTTGTCAATTACCTATGCTTTACACGTAGATAAATACAAGCATTAATATATTATCGAGGTAATATAATTTTTGTTAAGAAATAAAGAACGGTTGATTTTTCTGGTGTAGGTATATATAATAGATACTTATAGACTTCTTTTTACAACTGTACAATATAATTTCTAAATATTTATGTATTATTATATAAACATAACGTTAAAATTGAGTTCTATTATATTATAAATACATTATACTTTATACTATGTAGGTTGTTAATGATAAATAAAAACAATATATTATGTAAATACATAATAAATTATGTGCATCATTTCGTTTCAATCAAATATAAAAAATCGAAGAAGATAGGTAATATGAAAACAAAGTTGCAAGGATTCAATACAGTTCTGTGCCGTCATTCGTCCTGCTGTGTAAAATTTTGCAGGATTTAAGATCGGTTAGCGTTCGTTTACTTTCGTGACGTCCGCATGCTGTAACAAAATACAATGCAACAAGAAACCGACACAGTAGTGTCTGAGGTTGGACGTAGACAATATGTTCTGTATTTGTCCGAATGTGTTCGTCAAAATTGTAGTTAGAATTGCATTTTCTATAGATATCGATAAAAAAATTAGTAAATAGTGTTATGACATTACCGACTGTTATAAAAATTAACAACGATGTTATTTCCTTTTTAAATTTACAATGTTAATACCCGGAGTTCGGACAAGTGCTGTGCTAGTGTTGATCACCTTTACTATACACCTGAGTGCTTCACCATTGGACCCAGTACAACACTCCCAAGGTATATTCATCGTATTTAACATTAACATTATTATTATTAGCAACGATTGTGGTAAAAAAACATTAATATTGAAAACCACTATTTGCATCAACATCACATGCACTAACCGTAGGCACAATACAAAGACATAAAACTAGAAAGTTACTGATTTAATTATCTTAGAATAAAATTTCAATGACGATGACTCATTTGTTTTGGTATATTAAGAAAATTACCTTTACAGTATCTCATCAGAACGGTATTTTCGTACTTAAATTTGCTGTACCTTGTACTTTTCGAGGATCTTTATAATTACAAGCGATGAAAATAGTAAATTATATTCCAAAATAAATCTTTTAGAACCTATAACATAATAGTACTTATTATAGTACAACAATGCAGGTTGTATGTAGGTATACTATCGAATATTAGCAAAAACAACCAATTTTTGGAAAATGAAGTCTGAAGTTTTTCTTAAATTGACTTTTAAATTTCTCCGAATTATCGTGTATGTGCCGTTATTGTCAAATACCTAGATGCAAGTTGGTTTATCCTTTATCTACCTAACAGAAGGCAGAAAGGCTTAAATGATTTTACTAAAGCATTAAAGAGTTTCTTGTTACATCTTTCTTATTAGATTCCACCCATATTGGACTTGCATTTCTTTTGATATTATTTGATTTAATATTGAACTTGAAACTGACTAAAAAATTGAAGTAGGGTTACACCCTGGTCTGCCAATAGCTTTGTTTCTGTACCAATTTAAAACGTTTTGAAACTTACCTAAACTAAACCACGATCGTTATTGCAGATTTCGGCGCATCATTTCTACTTTATTATTAATTATTTCCTAATCACTCACAATATTGGGCCAACATTTGGATCTTAATCGTTAGACCCCAGTCCGAAGTTCATTGTTAGCTTATTTCAGTTGACTGCTGGACTAAAAGCTTTTTCATATCCTATCAAAATTCATTGTTCTTTCTACTCTTATCCAATCAAAATCCGCTATATTTTGTACCTTTAACTGCTCAAGGTTCACTACATCCTTCCACTTGCTTAAGTGTATGTAAGGATGGTCTTGATGCGTTAGCTAGCTGTGTTACTTAAAAACGCAGTTCTCTAGAACTTGGCTTTTGGAAACGTCGTGGATTCGGATCAATTAGGGGCTTAAATTACTCAAATGTCATCTCAGCTAAATGGAAAAAAACATAATGTTAAAGTGGACGCCAGTCAATACAAATAAAACTAGAAAGGAGCCAAGAATCAATTTATTGTATTAACAAAGATAGAAAAAACAGTTGAGGTCGACATGTTTATTGTTTAATTAATTCACTAATCAAGAATATAACGTACACATAATAATCAAGTAAAATTTGCACATAATTGAAGACTAGCTATGTACTAGAAAACAAAATAAAAGATGAAAATTTAAAGAACTGACATTCATCTGCAGATCAGATTTAGTCGTGTTAAAAAATACAGTTGAAGATCCTTGAAGAGGATAACTTAACAAAAGAAATCCTCGGAATTATTGACTCAAAAAAATAGAACCTGGCATACAGCATCATCAATAAATGAGTATATCCATCTTAACGAGACTTATCCTAAATGCAATATCATCGTTTCACGAATCTGCAAGTGTCTTTCCTCCGTCACGGCCTTAAAGTAATAACTTTACTTCATTATTATATTGGTCTACCATCCAGGAATAAAAGTCTACAAAATGGCAAGACTCCAAGACTACCAAGACGAAAAGTTCCAAGACTTATCGAACGCGTAGGTGTGACTACAATTCAGTTAATCTCCACTGAAACACCTTCATAATCCAGTCATCGGCTTCGGAAGCTGAGATGTAACATCCCAAAATGTAAACGCAATTCCACGTCGGGGATGGAAAAGGTAAATCTTCGAAGTCTGGCTCTCTTACTTGAGATGATTTTAACCCACTTTTTGGGTTTAACCCAAAAACAAACCATCGGGAATCAAAATTCAAAGGGATAAAACAAAACCATACCTCGCACCAATATAAAATCAAAAATAAAATCATTTCATCAACCTCCAAATTTTCCAACAGGTGACGGATTAGATTTGGTTCCTCGCAAAACCAAAAATAAATCCTGAAAACTATTATGAGTGGATAAAAGATTTCCAACATTGATAAACCTCCATTTTACGACGATAACATACAAGTTGATAACAAAACAAAAACAAATAAGTATACACCTAGGGACGTTATTCGGCAAATTTAAGAAACTTTTTTATTTAAAATTTTTTTATTGCTATTTAGACTATGTGCAAGTTCACAACTAGCGCCCACTGGTTGGGCGCGCTGGAACTTTTCATGGTATTAATAAATTTGAAATTAGTTGAAAGGTATGAGGAAGAACAAGGAAAAAACAACTAGTATTTCCTGAACTTCTTTGTGTCATTTTTATGTGTAGGTACTATATTAAAACAAATTAACAAACTAATGTACAAAATTTTGAAAAGTAAATTAAAATTATGCGCATTGTCAAAAAAAATCACAACAAATATTCGTAAATCTAATAAAATCAACTTATCTATTTCGTGTTGACGTACTTATTCCTTTAATAGAAACACCAACTCATTAATTTCAACTAAATCACACTGCAAAAATGATTTTTTCGTGATTTAAGTGTAAATGGCATTTAATAATACTGCAACACATAGAAACTGTAATAATCAGTACCATTTCCCCACCGTAATCGCTGGGATCGAATTTTTAAAAATTCAAATCACTTGCACATAGCCTTATATGTGGAGTGCTGCTAGATAGGCACCAAATGACTATCTGATAGCTTTAGATAGCATTATAAATTGCCGAAATACTGATGTATTTATGAAATGAAAATGAAAACAAAATGTTAAAGCAAGTAAAATTCAAATTTGAACATATCAAAATGGCCGTGTTTAACAATTCAATGTCGCAATGATCTAACACGCCGATAGATACTCCCACATCGCGCTATCCAAAGAGTAACGCGGGGATACTGTAGAAGTAGTCCCCCTCCTAGCCAAAAACATAGATGCAGATGGTCCAGCTCAGGGGTCGGCAAAGTGTGACTTTTTTGGTGTGAGCATTCAGAAATATATTGATACATGTTTCATGTTTGCTTGAAATTGGTCGACGAAAAATCATCTGTGGTTCTTGATCCAGTTGGAAATCATTTTAAATAAAACTTTGGCTCTTAAGTTTATAGAGTTTGCCGATCCATGGTCTAGCCATTGCATGGACTACAAGGTTTTATCGTGCTACCGGTTTCGAGATTACTTCCAAGAGATTTCTCTCATCAGGCACGAATTAACCTGCAAGGGCCAATGCATGAATGAAAAACTCCTCATAAAAGTATGCAATTGATACTTTCGGAACCGCAACTACACCCCACATCATTTTGGAACGCATGGACTGTAAGTACATGCATTATTATTCCAAGAATTATTATTCTTTAAACTTGATAAAACTATTATCTCAGAACTTGCTACTTTGGATATACAATACCTGTGCATTAAGCCATCGATAGTAGATATACCTATTTGTGCGTATTAAATAGAGGTAATTTTATTATGTTTACAGGCTCTGACCTGTGCAACTGATTCCGAATGGAATTCTTTTATCTAAAATTGACCAGATGTGCTATATTGATATCGATTTCGATGATAAGCTAAGCATTATTTCACATATTAACTTGACCGCGACCACCACTGTAGATGTTAGTATTTTAACTAATTGGGGACAATATATTTTTGAACTGTATTTCCAATGGATTTGCGGTATTATTTATTTAAAATGTTAGTTCAGCGTTAAAAGGAGTTCTAAATTGTATTAATAAAATTGTAAGGTTGGCTATATTATGTACCTCGAACGATGTTATATTATTTTATTTTTACTGTTGTGTGCATCTTTGTGTTTAGATTGTACCAACTTACATAAGATATAGTATGTTGCAATTTATATTTTGTTGTATAGAGAACGTTCCCCGTTGAATGCGTGGATTACACTATAAAAAGACTAAGTTTGAAATGTTATTTTTCGATGGATTTTTATACTAGATTGTTACATTGTAGTAAATAGTATATCCTGTCCTGTAGGACATTACTGCACGCTTCCATAAATATAAAAAGAGCTTGCACACACAATATGCGCTTCTAAGTTTGTAATATTTATGTAAACTTCCGGGAAGTCTTATTAACAACCTATCCATGATCTTATTTTATAATTGGTATGCCAAAAATCAAAATGAATTGGTTGTCATCCGTAGTTGAAGTTTTTACTTATTAAAGGCTGAGACTCGCCGTTAGCGATTGCTAGAAAAGCAATTGGTTTCTTAAACGGTACACTGTGGATCAAGAATATATCAAAAAGAAGAAGAAAGCGCAACATATTTGAAGCAGTTAAAAAAGTACCTCATTTTATGCCTCGGAAACTTGAATAACAACCAAAACATATAAATAATTATATGGGCGATAGAAATAGAAACATTAAGGAGGTTTCTCAGAATATCACGTAGAGATAGAATTACAAATCAGGAAGTTCTGCTGGGAATGGGAATTGAGGAAAGTGTAATAAGTTAAGTAGGAAAAGGCAATTGGTGTTGTACGAACATGTGCAGAGAATGGGGGGGGGGGAGGACACTAAGTATACCGAAATAAACGTTTAGTGCGGACACATCAGGAAAAGAGGAAAATGCATTTTTGAATGTAAGTTTTTTTATTACGATGATATATTATCAAATATGATGATTTAGTTTTACATTTTGACCAAAATTTAAAATTATAATTTCATAATTTTTCGTAGGGTTATTTAGTTCCTCTTCCTAGTATGTCTGGAAGTAACCATACAATTCTTGCAAACAAATAGGAATAATCCTTATTTACAATGCTTTTTTATAGTAGATAACTAATACGTACTAATAACAACTAATAAGATATATGTATATATATTACATATACATATAAGAAGGTATAGAAGAGACAAATAACGCACTCGGTTAGACTAATTCTAGTTGTAAATAAAGTTAAAAGTAAACAATAAGAATTATAATATTTTAATTTAATATTATATTCATTTCACAAGTTAATAATTCATATTTTTTAATTAAAATATCTATACCTATCATTTTATTGGAAAAATGTCCTGGACTCGAATAATTCAATGTACGGAATAGATAAACGTTTTCCTAAAAGCTTAAGGTTTCTATGGAAACACTAAACCTCGACGTTGTAATCTAGTATTGGAATACACTTTAATTCGATTGATACACCCAAGACATGATTTATTTTTAAAGTAATTAGATACTATTTCAAATTAACTTTCTAAAAGTATCTTAAGAATTCTTGTGCTGTTTTTGATTGCATTGTGTGCTATTACAGGTACTCTTATAACATAATATAGTTCTCTTTTTATTATAAAAGAATCGTGCATTGCTAAATTTTAGCTGTTGTTCTTTATATACCTACGAATTACGTGCATCGTATTATAGTAAATTTTTTTAACTATCTTGGAATTATACTCTGCACATATAGTGAGTGACCTGCTAACAGTGTTTATTTGTTATAATATGTTAGGTTATTTTAAAATGTAATTGAAATTTATTTTGTGATAATGATAAGTGATAAAATATTTGTAAATCTTGACATAAACAAACTTTTGAAAAAAATCACTATACAATCGTATTTGCATAATTATGTGATAAATTGGAATTTAATTTAATTGTATCTTTGTCGTGTATGTTTCAAATTTATAAAAGAAAATGCATTATTAGGTACTTCATTTTCATTAATTTATAAAAATAATACGATAGTAATATTATTATTTACTATGAATAAACCACTGAAGCAAAAAAGGCGGCTTTATTCGAAAAGAAGTAAGCTTTTTTTGAAATCCATTCTCAACTTCACGCCACAGGTTGTGAGGTTAGGTTATAGCGTGAGCGTAATATATTACTATTTTTTTAAAGTAATTGGTATTTTTATTGACTTATTTATCTGTGATTGATCGTACTTTGTATGCAAAGAAACGAAAATGTTGGATTATTTCCACGTGCAAATTTCAAATAATTGAGTTTTTAACTGAGTTTGGTGAACATATCGTTCGAGTGTTTTTAGCGATGGTGATTAATCACGTGATCAACTGTGATAATGGCGGTACTAGAAGTGATACGAAGTTGGCTATCAAAAGTGCAGTGAAGAATAAATAAATGAAGGATTACTGCAAGAAGTTAGTAGACGATGCTATTCGTATGATGGTAAATAAATTGCAAGTGGACATTAGAAATCTTAAAGAAAGTAACGACAAATGGAATTCTGAACTAAAGGAGCTCAAGAAGTTTTAGGATAACAAAATATGTGTTGAAAGCAGTAGTAATAAAAATAATCACGTATCAATATCAAGTGATAAAGGAAAGACTAGAACCATCGACCAACATCAAAATGTATGCTTTAAGTTTCTAGGTTTCGATCATAAAGCAATAAGTAGACTGCAAAAATAACGCAAGGTGCAGACAGTGTGGCGATGAAAAGCACGAAGGTAAGTGTGAGAAGTTACTGGGATATTCTGAACTGTGTTAGCGCAAATGAAGAATTAAATTTTATTTACGATGTAAATCATTCCCCAAGTAATAACTACGATTGTGAAATCTTCGACAGAGGAGATAGAATGATGGATGAAAAATGGAAACGGAGCGATCAATAACTAGTCCATAATGTTAATTTTAATGTAATATACATACCTGTATTATAGTATAATACAGCATAATGTACAAAGTTTAGTAGCGGTCACTCGAACGAGATTAGAAATTTTGTTAAAAATATACCACCAGCTACATGTTTGCTACATAGAAACGCATATTATCAATGAAATAGATAATTAATTGTGAAATTAATGTACCAAATTACAAAATAGTTAGAGCCGACTCGGAAAGCAGACACACGGGTGGAGTAGTGTATTACAAAATTTCGAAATCATATTAGTTATATTCGTATAGTTGCGAATTCGTTTATAATTCAAAAAGAACATTGGGTGTTATTATTAATAGTAATTATTATTGATAAAATGTCATTTTGTTAATAAGTAACTTGTATCATTCGTCAAGTGGTTCTAAAGGTAGATTTCTGGATTTATTGGAAGACTTATATGTATAGCAGATATCTGATGGATAAGAGCATTCGAAGTTTTATAATATGAAATTTTATTCAATCGGTGCAGTAAACGACTAAAGAAAAATATGTCAGATTGAAGTTAATTGAATTAGCTAAGGAACCAACGTGTTTTTGCAAATAGGGAAAATGAAGCACCCTTAGATCTAGTGTCAACTATAACTCTGTTTTATGAGTTTTTTGATTTTGAATCTGATTGTCTATGGAAATAACAGAATTATAAGAATAAATACAGAAATAGGGAAGAAGTGAAAAGTGTAACTATGTATTTGTCGAGGTATTTTTATAAGGAAAAAAATTAAAGACATTAACAGATTCAGTGTGGATTTCAGAGAAATAGGATACCAATATATAAGTAGAGTTTTAACTCAAAATTTATAAACTTTTATGGTAATCTCCGAACAGTCATAAAGGATTTTAAGCCGTTATACTGGATACAAAATTTGATAAGAAAGTCCTGAAGGCTGTTTATAAAAATGAGGAACAATATTTACAATAATACAGACTGAGCGTGGAAAAAGTTGACTAAGAGGAATATAAATATAGCAAAAATCAAGTTGTATACAAACAAACTACGAGTATGTACAAAGAAAGATAGATAGGTAGATGTCATAATTATTATGGTACACGTTAATTCTTGAGTTGATAACATTTCACTCAACCGTTTTGTTTCTATGTAGGGTGGACTAAGATATTATGTTTATAATAGTTTTAAATAAAAAAATCAATTTCTTAAAAGAAATTAAAGTTTGTATAATTGGGAATTAAATTATGGCACTACTCAATTTACTATACTACAATATCCCAGGTATATTCTTGATTCTTAGTTTATAAAAAATAACAACTTTTATTTAGTAAAAAATTAATGACCGCTATTGCCTATTATTAACAAGTAATGCTAAGGTATCCGATTAATGTAATCTGCGGAGAGACCAACTTTTCTTATGTCTGTCTCCATGTTTCGGAGAACACGTAAAACCATCAACCTTCCTTGGGTGCTATCACCAACTATATTATAAAACAGGATCACAGACTCATTCCCGATCTGGTTTAAGCAGCCAGTCGGTTTAAATGCTAAAACTTTTCTCTAAGGGAAGGGAATTCTAATAGAAAAAGAAGTCCAGCAGTAGGAAACAGAATAGGTTGAAGAAAATATTATAAGAAGAATTAAGTCAATTGAAGCACCGACTAACGCTTGTTAGTTTCGTTGTACACTTTTGAGCGCTTTCCGATGCTTTTGCTGGACTATTTGAGAAGCTTTACTAGCTTCGTCGGTCCTGTATTTCAGCAAAAGTACTTTTTAATACTTCTAGTTTTAAATATCTAGATCACGAGATGATTTTCTTCGCAAAAAGCCATTTCTGAACATGTAAAATGTTTTCTATTCATAAATAAAGAATTTTATAAAAGAAATTCTAATCTAAAATATTATTTATTAACTATTTTACTGATATTTTATTCATTATTTTGATCAATCTTATTACAGGTTACAAAATATATGTGGCAATTGCGAGCTACAAAAAGTATATTAGCTCCAAATAATGGAGTATTCTATTTTTTTGAAAATATAAGAAAATTATTATCAGTAAAAGGAACATACTGTCTTTAATCGGAGTTGGTATAATATAAACAAATAAACCCAATGCAGTAAAAAATATTTTGATATTAAAGATTCGATAACATTTTGTTAATTCATGAAGATGTGTTAGCCAAACGAGTATGTGGAAATATGTTTTAATATAAGAGCAGCGTACAATTAATTAGAAAATCTTACGAAAGCTATAATAAATTTTAAACCACTTATTTAAACTGTCTCATTGGACTTCAACTACTGACTCTTTACATAAACAACAACCCCATTGTCTCTGTTAATTATGCTGCAGCATAATATTGTTGCACAGCAATGTTTAACCCTCCAAGTCAAAAGCTTTCACATTAGGATAGCCACGAAACTATGACAAGACGATAGCCGGAAATCTCACCACATGGCCGTTATTGGTTTTTATGATATTGAAAAAACCGTAAACTGTTATTAAACTAACTTCTAGTAAAAATTTAGAATATTTGATTGTTTTGTTATCTTTTTATGTTATTTTATTATTAACTTTCCAATGGTAGCGTATGTGTAAAATTTACAAAATTGCGTGTTTCTGCATAAGAGTAAAATAAGGAAAATTCATATATTAAATGTTAAATTAATTTTTTTACAATCATTATAATAGATTTTCTCTTGTGCCTTTCTATGTTACTAACTATTGTGGCGGATTTATAGTGGTGCTTACGATGCTGGAGCATTGGGCCCCCCGATTATTAGAGGTCCCGAAGGGGCCCCCAAGACCGTACTCGTTATTTCATAGAATTTAAAATTGTTTTCTTTTTTTATCAGCTTAACCCTTTCGGCTCTGATGGTGGCATTTGCCACCACCAAACTTTAAATACAGTGAGCAGGGGTAATTGCTATATTCAGTCACTACTCCAGAGTGCCTAGATAACAACTTCATCAAGATTTTTGCATAAGAAAATTTCTGTTCGTGTGTATGGCTGTTATTGTTAACAAAATAAAACCTTTTTTCATTTTCCATGTGTAATCTTTACCTGTGAAACTGCTAGTGGTATTTGCCACGACTTCTTGAATTCTATACCAGTTATGGAAACCACCTAAACTTTCACGAGGGATTAATAATTCATAAAAAAATTTAATATTCTAACTTGTTATAACCGTTAAGATCTCTGGGGTGACATTTGTCACAACCTCATAACTCCTAAAACCCAATGTGAGATCTGATTGTAATTTGGCGAGCAGGTACTAATATGAGTCCAGATAAGGAATTTATAAAAGAAAAAAAATTTATTTAGTGTACAAAAAAGTCAGGGCTGAAAGGGTTAAGTTTTATAAAAATCCTGTCATTTGTGCACTTTCAAATTATTTTATTCTGCCTTTTATCTAATATTGACTAGGTAATCACTCTTTACAATGTAACGCAGCATCTCGTTTCTATCTGCGAGTATTATTATCGACCCTTTTGACAAACATAAAAGCAAATTCAAATTATAAATTTGTCAGTGACGGAACTAAGTGTACCCCCCCATCCCCAATAATATCCTACTAGAGGCCTCTAAAATGTAATTAGCATCAGGCCTCAAAAAGTCACCATCCGCCACTGATTACCTCTATGGCGTCCCTAGCTAAGAAATTTGACAAAATCAAATGAGTTAGTATACTAGAGTTTTCTTTATAAAAGTGCTATATATACACTTACGCGCCTTCCACTATATACAGTATTGCCCATAATTATAGCAACCAACTAATTAAAAAATAATAAATTCAATTTAAATAAAATTTGAAATCATTGAGGACTTTCGACCATTACAATCGATTTATTATCCATTAATGTAATAAATACAGCAAGAACAAATATGGGGAAAAGAGCTACAACAATAAATGCCTTACAAGAGTACAACCGTTTACCGAATTACATTAAAGAAGCTAATTCTTTGAATATTTTTAATAAAGAAATAAAAAATTATGTCAATAAGCTAAAAAAAACTATAAACATATAAATACAAAACCATAAATAGTTGTAAAAATAAAGTTTTTTGTACACATTTACCAACTAATAACTTATATTTTAATGTATTATTTTATCTTTATACCAGCTCTGCTGAATGAGATGTATTGTAAATAAATAAATAAAAAAAAAAAAAAAATAAAAAAAAAGTATAACCTAAGTTTTGAAAGATTCAGAAAAAAGTAAAAATCTTTTTAATTATGCATTGGACAAAATTATAGTAACTATAAAAATTGTTTATTATCAAATTATCAAAAAAATATTAAAAACATAAAAGAGAAACACATAATATTAATACTTAATATCCCTTTGCCCTGATAACTTGAGCACACTTTTGACATGTATTCAATCAATTTATTGATAGTATCACTTGAAATATTAACCCAACTGTTTCGAAATGCTGCATGCAGTTCATTTAAGTTTTTTTAGTTTTTCTCCTGTACTTTCTGATCTAGGATTTTCCACAAGTTTTCTTTGTGATTGGGTTAAAATCCGGTGACTGCGACGGTCAAGCTAAAACTTGAATTTTTTCATTGCTTAACCACACTTTAACTGACTGACAGGTGTGCTTCGGGTAGTTGTCGTGCCGAAATATAAACTTTCGTGGCATTGCCTGACTAGCATAATGGTAACATGACATCTTTAAGAATATCTTTATACATACATTGATCAATTATACCGTTAATACGATGAACTAGTCCCATACCAAAACATGAGAAGCACGACAATAACATCACCGATCCTCCTCCGTGCTTTACTGTTAGGCAAATATACTTGCGATCCATAATTTTTTCTTGAAGACACCTGATACGAGCTATTCCATCACTTCTGAATAGATTAAATTTGGATTCGTCACTGAATACAACTTTTTTCCACTCATCGTCTGTCCAGTCCTTATACTGTTGAGTAAATTCTAATCTAGCTTTAATATTCTTTTTCGATAACAAGGGCTTCTTTGCAGGACGATGACTAAATAACTTTCCATTAACTAATCTTCTTGGAATAGTCTTGGAACTTACATTTAAGTGATCAATTTCATTTAAACAGGCCAACATTTTTGAAGAAACTGCGATTGTTTTGAAGCGGTTAAAATACGTCTTTCAGTTCGTTTTGTGGTTTTTCTTGGCTTTCTGAGGATTTTTTATTGGTGTCACATCTTGCCTCTGTCTATAATAATTATGCACTAATTATCTTTGATATGATTGATTAATTCAAGCCTTAATATTTTGTTTTGTCAATTTGTTTTACATCATCATTATACAAGTTAATAATTCGTTGCCTTAAACCCACGGAAATTTTTTTCCGCTATCCATCTTTCAAACACTCTATTATCAAATAAAATATTTTCCTCTATGAAATACTGCAAGAAAGTGGTTAAATATGCATGAAATACAAAAGTTGCTATAAATGTTATGACCATGCAGTTTGCTAGCTATAATTACATGAAGCTGTGATAAGATAATATTGTATTACAGCTACATGAAGAATTTTTACTATGCAACAATATTAATAAAGAATACCTTGACGGTCATTTGATAAAAAGAATACCATCATTTGTATATAAGTAATAATTGTAAATTTGTGAAGTAGCGGACTGGTCAGGGGTGTTGGGTGCTACAGCATCCCGGGCCCCTCGGAGTAAGCTGGACTGAGCCCTTTCAATCTTATTTAATACAAATCGAAAAAAAAACTTCAAAAAAAGTTCAAAGCAAATCGAAAAAAACCTGTTTATCTAGGGTAAGTGTTTTCAAGTTTGTCATAGCAGGGGGCCCTTACAAATATTACCACCCCTGATATTGGCCAATACTGTATGTGTAGAGACCCACCTAGTAAATTTTGACCAGCAGCAGTTGAATATTTGGTGAGTTAAAATTATCTACTATTCTTTAAAAAACTCTTAGTGGAACTCTTGGTTCAATCTACGGAAAAAGGTAGCTTGAATCTCTCTCAGACTCTCGCACGGCACTGGCTGTTATGATGTAGTAATTTTGGGAATTTAGAATAATAGATTGTAAAAGATAAGCCGAGCAGCTGAATACTACTTCTCGAACACATTTTCTTCTTATAAGGACCTTATCCACCTTTGACGTTGGCGATCACCATGGCTAAGCCAAGGTGACGTTCTCTGGAATTTAATTAATGGGGTGGTTTCCCGTTGCCCTTCCCATAGCACAGAGATTGATATTGGGCTGTAGTGTAGATCACAGCAGTGTATCCGACGCGACTAGGATTTGAACCGCGGCCTCCCGCTTCCCAATCGGTCGGTGTAGGCTTTACATCATACTGCTGGTATGGTTTAAGGTCATAACTCACCTATCAGCACAGCGACTAATCATCACCAGCAAATTTTATTTCTGTATTTAAATGCAAGCACTTTGACATGCCTTGCAGGTGATGTGCTGATGCTGTTAGGTAAGCGCGCTTGCATTTAAATACACATAAAGAAATACAATTTGCTGGTGATGATCAGTCGCTGTTCCTATGCTATGCTGATAGGTGAGAAACGACCTTTATTCGCTAAGTTATTGATTTGCTAGATGTGCATAACCTGTAATAGCTATTTATACAACCAGAGATAAAAGCTATCCTGGTTATAACTAAGCACGAAGATTGTCTATTAATGTGCTACCTAACTAAGATTTAGGTTATATACTGTGGTGTAATGAACGATCTTGCGAGTTTTATTTTATTAAAAAGAGCGTTAAAAGCTCACAAAGGGTTTTTAACAGCGATACCATCAGGTAAATGTAACAACAACACTCTAAATTACACAAAATTTTTGTATTATTTAAAATGTGAAGTGGAACGGTGTTAGATAATTTCGTAAGTGCCTGTATACAACAATTTTTACCTGAAAGTTTGAATTTTGCAAGTTGGAAAGAAGATAAGAGCTCTCTCCTACATGTGCATTCGCAGATAAGGGGGCGAATAATTTTTAGTGTCCGACATTTTTGGACATTTTGGACATAATTTGGCGAGTATTGTTGATTTTTGGATGAGATAATTGTGCATTTGGTGCATTGGATGCTGCATCATTGAAATTTCCGATATTTTTGATGGTATAATTATTTTTCTGAAATCAAAACGTGTTAATTTTTGATAAGGAAGATCCTCCATTTTGAAAGTGAAAATTTTGGTATAAGAAAATTTGTGATTTTGGAATTACTTACCGTTTCACGCCTGAAGATACTTTTAAACTGCACAAGCTCTGTCACTACAAAACGAAGAATCTACAACTGCGTGGATAAAATTTGGTTTATCGATTTAACAAAATTAAGTCAGAAGCACGAAGATAGGGAGGTTTGGCTTCTGGTCGGCTTACACACATGAAAATACAGGATCCTTCTTTACAACCGTGGCAGTGAAGATAAAAGGTCGGTTCACAAAAACTTTAAATTTTTAAAGAAATTTTATTCAAGATTTATACAATTGTTTTCTTAAATTTTGCTACACATTTTACACAAGTTGTTTTGAAGATATCGAATTTAGTCAAGGGGATAAATTTGATCCAAATAAATAAAATTCCGATACTTTCAAACAAACACAAAACACAAAAAAAACCTGAAGCGTATGAAATTTATCATAGTGGGTACGCTGTTAAATAAACCTATTTTTGTCACCACACGCATTTTATTAGCCGTAAGATCGTTAGGAACCCGCTCCTGAGAACTCTAGCTCTCCGATTGGTTAAGTTAGCCGAGGCAAACGAAGGTAAGAGAAGGAAGTTAACTTAAAAATTAACGTTCCATTACAATACATAGTATATAGGGGCTTAAAGGTGAAAGCAAACCTTTGAAAGCAAAAACTTCTTACACAAGATGTTAACACAGTTACCGTTCGGCTATTAAATTATACCTGCTATGTGATATATGGAAAACGGTCATTTAATTTTTAAAATATTGAAATAATAAAAACTAAAACCGGTAACTTTAATACCGAGTAAGTATCTTATAAATTAATTATTCATTACTCAATTAAAATTAATTCATTGTAAGTGCACAACTTAAAAATAATAATAAACTGTAAATCTGAATTAATTAAAGTAAAAGTTTTTTCATGAAATGTTTGTTAATGTTGGAATTTAATTTCAAATTAATTTGTGTAGTTTTGTTGTATAATATATAACAAAAGAATGCTTAAAATATTTTACAATACTAAAGAACTCGGGAGGTAATGGGTTTGCCAAGTTTATTTAGCGGTGCATTTAATTTATTAAAAGCGTTTTGTATTTCATTCTCGAATTTTACTTCTACCTTATAAAGCATTTCTGATTTTAATTTTAATATCAAATAGCTTTACATGATTTCAAATCAATGAAAACATTTATTCCCCCATACTTATGGTTCACACTTTGGAATTGTACTCCTTTAAGATATTTGAAATTTGCGCAGCTTGAAGAAGTTCGCTTTCTGTCAACAGTTATTGATTGCCTCATGTTGACTTTTCTCTTTCCTTTCCATGTATTTGCAGGAAGGAAGCCATGATTTTCTTTCTTCCCAGTTTTCAATCATTTTTTTAAAAGACTATGCATTTTTAAATTGCTGTTGTTGTTTTTTAATAATAAAATATTTCATAAGTTAGTATAGTATAATATTCAACAGCAATAATTTTTAAATTAATGAAAAGTTTCAGAAAAAGTTAACGAAGCTTTTGTAAGAAAATACATATTACTTTTTAAGTTGTTATTAAATTATCTTTTTTATGAGTTCTATAATAATAATTTTATTAGTGTAAGATTATTTTTAATATCGCTTTTTTCAGTAAGTAGGTACCTAATTTATTATTACGCAGTATATTAATGAATATTATCATCGTAAGAACTAATAAGTTGCTCATTATTCTAATAAGTTAACGTTCTCAATATAAAAAAGTATACATTTTTACTTAAATTTCAATATATTTGCTTTTATGTAAACCAAATAATCAATAATTAGTTTTATGCTGATAAAGGTCTATTATATTGTACAAATAGAATAATTTTATTATAAGCGCATCCTAAAACCCACAGATTTAAATTTAAATCAATTTCATTCTGGGTTTATTTGCTTTGCATAAAACCAACTCGTTAAGGCTGAGGATATGCGAAGTTCTCAATTAATTGATGAGGTATCAATAGTATATTGATTTTTACGTGAAGGTTTAATAATTCAACTACAGTGTAGTGGCAATATAATAGCAATATATTTTTTAGTCGCCTATAACTTAATGTTACATACATAAATGGATAATAATTTGTTATAATCTACAAATCAAATGTTTTTCATGATTAGCTGTATATCATCATTCTCAGAGTTTTGAAAATTGTCTGGATCGATAATTATCTTGGATCTATGTATGTCGGACTACGTCCACTGAAAAGTTCGCTCATGTAAAATGGGCTATTGTAGTGCATATAAGCTGTAAAAGTAGGTTTTTATCGTATACTCATAAAATTGTTCAATTAGGGCATTTCTAGTAAATGCCTGATCTCGAGAACACTCGTGGGAGTCTAAATAACACCATTTAATAACATTTTGCTTAATGATTTTTGACAATATCGTGTTTTTAAACCCTGTAGAGCAGGCCTGCTGTAGAGCATACCTCGGGCCTAATAGGCCCGAGTTACCGTTTAAATGTATGTGATGTTAACTGAAGTATGCTCAGAAGGGTTCATCAGGCACGATGAAATTGTTTCATTTTGCATTATAACAGAAATACCCAATAATAGTATACATATTAATTATCAAGGGCTTATAATATGAAGCGTCCAGTGCTAGAGTGGCCTAACCCACAAATTTTCATATTTTGAGTTATATATTCATTTTTATAGATCGGTACTTAAAGTTTCCCTCAGTCCAAACACCTACTTTAATTTCACTATCTAATGTGAGATATCAATGTTTAAATTTTGTATAAAGTAGACTAATTTCCATAACAGACCATTTTTCATTTGCGTTTATCTCCATTGTAGCAGTGGCGCCGGAAGAGTTAAATATAGAGGGGGGCAAAGTATTCAGTTTTGTTAGGCTTTATGATTTTAAAAGAAAATTCTAATATTTTAGAAAACTAAAAATTCAATTTTCTAGGGGTGGGCATATGCCCTGCTTTGCCCCTCCTATCCGGCGCCTATGCATAGTAGTCATTATAGGGTTAGGCCACTCGAGCACTGGACGCCACATTTTATATAAAAGGTCATTAATCGCTAGTATTAAGTCCAGTGTTAATGATGAGTTTACTTTTTAATGACTTATTATTATATTACAATTTTTCGCAAAATTATGAAGTGTAAATGCGTGGGCTGTAAAACCGTGTACTTGTTCGTTTCATATAAATGACTGAAATATGTTTTGCCGGCGGAAGCGTATAAAAATTACTTTTAAATTTGTCATTGGTAGAGCAAAACATTGCAGTCGAGAAAAACGTATTATTATAATGAATATAAATTATGAAAATGCAAAATGTGATTATTTCAGGAACATTACAAAGGTTTCACAAACTTAATATATACCTATATAACATTATAAGCTGTGTAAAAATTAATAAGACAGTTGATACTATAATCCGTAAATTTTGAGCAAGGAATTCCAATTCCCCAAAGGAATTGTGTCACTGTGGTAAAGCAATATTATTTTTCTTTAATCTAAATTGCCAAGTATATTCAGATCACGGATAATACATATTAATAATATACCTTGCTAACCCTCTCCGGTTTGATTTTGGAAATCCGTTATAGAGTGATGAGTGCGAATTTATCTGTAGAAAAAAAATTATGTTGCTAAATTGCTATTGAAGTGCCTTATTATATCCAATAAAGAAGTTTTTTATTTTTTTTTATTTTTTGTCATTAAATAGTATGTGAATATTTTTTTAAGAGCAAAATCAAAATTTATTTATTTATTGTTTATAATTTACAAAAGATAAAATACAAATTATCCGAAACCATTGAATAGTTGACTAACAATTAAATACTACATAATAATTATTTTAATAGTAATTGAAAACACTTTTCATATAATAATTAAATACAATCAATTTTTGTATTGAATATCATACAAGCATAAATCTTTGATAACAGTATGATTTTTTTACTTATTGTTCTTAATTTAAGGGGACATGCCCACTTGCAGATTTATAAAAATCGATTTTTTTTTATTTCATTTTTTGCAAGTTAAACAGTTTAAAAATATGCCCTCAAAGTTTTAAGTAACAAAAAATAAAATTCACGTTATTATGCTAGTTCAAAGTTCGAATCAATACCCGTAGGTACCACATTATAGGATTGAAAACATCTAGAAATGATTTTTGGTGATTTCATTCGCAAATTATTATCGTAGGAAATTATTTTGCATTAATTCAATTTATTTCATATTATTACACTACGTAACAAATTTATACTTTTCTTTTGTTTATTGTGAATTTTTGCTTTTTTTGTATTATTTGGGTGCCAAATAGTCTTTTTCACTTAATGAAAAAAATTTAGTAATAAGATTTTTGAGAAAAAAAAATGTTTGTAAAAAAGTTATTTTTCAGTTAAATTTTTATAAAAAATAAATAAATCACGTAGGTTTTTGCGAAAAATATATTGAATATGAAAAATATGAAAAAAAAAATTAAAAATGAAAGATTATTACCACAAAAAAATGACTTTTTTAAAAATGTTTTTTTACAAAAATAACAATTTGTGACATGATTCGTGGGCCCCCTCCAAATTCTGGGTATGCCAAAATGCATTTTCCTATTCTCTCCTCTATACCATGCCTCAAGAGTTGATCGGCAACTGTCACAAATTATATTTGGTGTTCAAATTTTGTCTATGTTGGCAAACGTCATTCCAAAATAACATTTATAGGCGTCCCAAAGCTTTGTATTCTGTACTATTTCAAATTTTACTTGTTTTTTTGATATGTAGTGACCGCAAACATAACAAAAACTATCTCGAGGATGCTTTCAAATTCGTCTGGATGACATTTTAAAGCAACAATAAACAATAAACTCGTTTTAAAGACCAAAACAAAATAAAATAGCTGTAGAGTTTAGATTTGACAGTTTGGAAAAAGCAAAAGATGAAATTTCATCAGTATCATGACCTACTACCTTTGGCATGAAAAAATCCGGATAAACAAATGTCATGTTACATAGTGTTATCATCGTTGCCCTGTATTAAAATTGTTCTTGCTGAAGTCGTTATCAGGTTATCACTCTAAGCTCTAATCCAGTGTTTCTCAAACCTTTTCAAATGTGGAACCCTTTAATTACCGTTTGGAAGCTGGAAGCGTGGAACCCAACAATCTTGTGTTACGAGTTAAAACTTGGTTATTACTTTTTTTTCTGACGATATTTTAAGCTCTAGTTATAGCTAATTCCTTATATTATGTGTTCAAGTAAAAAAATGAGGTTAATCAAAACCACGAAAGAAAAGCCCTGGCGTCATTAATAATGAGAGTATGAATTAATACGTGAATACCTAGTCAAATCAACATCTTTCTCATATATTTAACCCCCACCACATAATTTTCTGCCGTATATCTGTCAAAGTCAAATAATATAATGTTTCAGTTTATAACAACAAAATATTTATTAAAGTAAAAACAAACTGTTGTGCTTGTGAACGCAAAGTTGTACCTTTCACTGACATTTTCAAGTTCTTTAAAAGAACTAATTTTAATTATCAAGTTAAAAATTGTTATATTTACAAAAAAATTTAAACTTGCAACTTGTCAAATGTCAAAACATTAACCAAACATTAATACAGTAGAGCGTCGATAATCCGGATCAATTGTGACTGGACCTTATCCGGATTACCAAAATGTCCGGATTTTCAAAAACAATCAAAAAATGGTCGTTTGAGTTCATAACGAAAAGAAAGCTTGCTAAAACCGTTAATAATTCACTTAGGGGTTAAATAATTGGAGCAGATAAATAAAACTATTTAAGTGCTCGAAGGCATTCATTTTTATCTTAGTTGAATTTAAAAGTAAAAAGTAAGCTGTTTTTTTCTTAATTAGTAATTTTATGTATCTACCTAATTATTTGATTTAAATTTTATTTAAATTTTTTTATTTATTTTTATGAATTTGTTTAATTGATTTTTGGTTTTTAAAATTTTGAATCACAATAAATTTGGAATAATAATATCGATTAAATAATTAAATTTATTTAATAAAAATTAAAGCACTAGTTTTCAAAATTTTGAAAATGGTAATATAAATTAATGTTGAATTAATTAAATGTGATAATCAATTGTGAGCTAAATACAACACTACACAGTTTATTATAGTAGACGTTTGTGTTGCAAATAAAATTCTACAAGTAATCTTATTCGTTTTACCTTGAAAATTGCGTTCTAGTATAAATATAAATATTTTTTCATTGTTTTATGCTTACTAAAAATTTTTCTGTTAATTAATAAAAATCTTAAGGATGAATTTGTTTTAACCCTTTATGCAACAAACCCAATTTTCTCAATAAATTTTTAAAAATTTTTGTTTTTGATTTTTTTATTATTTTTTATATACTTAAAATGTCAAATTCTAACATAATATGATAAATTATTTCTCAAATCAGAGTTTTTTTCATATAAAGGGTTAATTGAATTGCTGGTATTTAATTGATGTTGCTGGTGCTTCAAAGTTTTTAAAATGTATGCAATTGTCTGTTCTTCGGTAAATTCGT
Organism: Cantharis lateralis; assembly: GCA_963170105.1. Classification (NCBI taxonomy): domain Eukaryota; kingdom Metazoa; phylum Arthropoda; class Insecta; order Coleoptera; family Cantharidae; genus Cantharis; species Cantharis lateralis. The sequence continues at coordinate 22,053,191 of OY720629.1, forward strand.
CAGTTAGAGCCAATTTCACAATGAATTTTAAAGGAAGGGCTGCCAAATTGATCATTTTCTAATCATTGGTTAATTTTGTCTTAAAAGCGGTTTTAAATTTAACGCTTCCTTTAAAATATATTACGAAATTGGCCCTTAGGATTTCTGTACAGCTTTATACACTTATTTAATTTTAGTTGTAATTTTATTGTTTTGGTTGTTAAATGGTTTTTAAATTCTATGACATATTTCTTCTATTTCTTATATTAAGTATTAATTCGACCGTTTATTGTCTTGTATTTTAAACTATTATAATCTTGCAATTTCACTGTTTGATTCTTCTTTGAAATTGTTTTTATTAAAAGTAATTCCTTAACACCACGAGTGTATGCTTAACACTTTTAGCTATTAAATTAGGTTGCTTTAATTTAATTAATTTTAATTGATTAAATGAATTCACGACTACGTTATTTGGGTTTGATTTGTAATTTAATGAAAATTTTCGTTTGGTTGTTCATTTTCATGAAATGAAAACATAGAATAATTATAAAGATTTCCGTATTCTTCCAAATAATTATCGTAAATATTTTCGTATTGATTATTATTTTGTTCTAAATGAAATAATTCTTCTGATCGGAAGGTTGGTCTTTTAGATTTGTTAAAATTTGTTTTATAACTGAAATCTACTTCCACTGGTGTTGGTTTCTGGTTCTGCCAGAAATTCGTTTACATGTAGATCGTTTATTGAAATGTTGATAATTATTAGGTCCTTGTTGAAATTTTGGTTAAAAATTTTGAAAGTTAGTGATATTATTGATTTCATTTGTTTCAAGTTCCTTCTTAATTCTTAATTTATTGTTGTGGCAATGTTGGTCCATTTTTCTTCTCATTGCTTTGTTTAAAGAGATTTTGATTTTGACCACTTGGTTTCAGCGATTTTAGTATTCAACTTTGTAATTTGCTATATTATTAACTTCCATATTTTTTAAAAAACAAATGAAAATTTATTTATTTATTGTGAAAATTATAAAAGATCAAATACAAATTAACTATCTGGTAAATTAAAACTATCTTTTAAAGTAAACTACATATTAAAGTAATCTAATTATAAATATTTTAATAACAATTAATTCGGTCGTTATGTCTTAAAAATTATTCATAATTATTTAAACACAGTCTGATATCGTAGAATGCGCACCACCGAAGATTTTGGTAGGAAATTTTGGATAAGAGGTCGTTCAAAGGAGAAAATGCATCACTTTTTTTTTTTAATTTTTAAAAACAGTTTTAAAGGTGTTTACGGATGATTATACTTTTTCTGTATTTGAAGATAAATTCTTTGTATGTATAAAATTTAGTGTCTTTAATTTTTTTTATAATATAATACGGTTGGCATTCTGAAATACTTACGTTCAATAATTGCGTTTATTATAATTTGACTTATTTCTTCTTTTCTATTTTTACATTTTTTAAATTTGTAATTTATACTCACCAGCGGACCCAGGCGAATTATTATCTGAAATGCCAAAAATCATTTTCATTTCAAATGTAAAAATACTTTTGGTCAACCCGTTCAACCATTTTCGAGTGTGGATACTTTTCAAGAAATATTATACAAGCCTTCTTATACTCTTTCATTGGATGTAACCATCGTCAATTGAAAACAGCGCACTTACATTGTTTTGAAATTTTAACATAATTTTCAGTACCTATATAAATCAAATACGACGGATAACAGCTATGAAACTAGTATAATGGATAAATTGTCTTTCTCGCAATTGATTATTATAAAGGTTTGCATTCGTATCCAAAATGGATGTTTGATCTGCAATTACCATATTTTTTATATTAATTTGATAATTACTTATGTTAATGGTTTTTTATAGTAAGAAGGATAGTGTATTTAGTAAGAATACACTGTAGCCAATGAAAGATGATATCGTGAAAGGGTAGATTTCAAATCGACTTTGCAGAGTAGAAGAGATCTACTTTTGTCGACTTGGAACTATAAATTCACTCATTCGATAAAACTGTTAAGAGAAGAATTATCTCGATTGTAGATGAGCTAAATAAACTTTTCTCTTAATAATTATACAATAAAAACAATTTCTATGTACAACTAAAAGAACTACAAGTTGAAAAATAAGTACCTACCATACCTATTATATTGTCATGGATTTTTCCTAATCAGAATTGTTTTTATTTATTTTAATGTTGTTAATTTGTAAATGATCTGTTTGTTAAAAATTTGTAAATTTGATGTTGGTAATTGTGAAAATGGTAACTTGCGCGCATGAAAAAGAAAACGTGGCTTTTGCACCATCCCTGCTTGCGGTGAGTGGATATGTAGGTCAGCATAGTTTTGAAAATTGTTGAAATTATATTGAGATTAGAATATTAAAAAGTGATTCTATAAAAGTTTTTGATTTGTTTTATTAAATTCGAGATAAAATAAAAATAAATTGGATTGACGGTATATTAAAAACGCTGGAAGGATGGAAATTGAGATTGGTTGATGGAATAAAAATTGGATACTGGAAGAGATATTAAGTGATGGTTAAGAATGAGAATTGGTAAGAAGATGTGAATTTATTATTTGGAATTTTGGAATGAAATAAACGTGCAAAAGAGTCCATGCTCATAAAAAAAATTAATATTGACAGAAGGAGGTTTTATTTTTTTAAATTGTAAATTTTATACTCTAGGGCAGTGTTTCTCAAAGTGTGTTCCGCGGAACCCTGCGGTTTCATGAAAACTCCAAGGGTTCCGTTCCGCAAAAAAATGCCATCAAGAGAAGTCAAAAATTTTTTTTCCAATAACAATGCTTTAAACTCGCATCACAGGATTGATGGGTTCCATGCTCACCTTCCAAACATAAAGGGTTCCACATTCGAAAAAGTTTGAGAAACACTGCTCTAGGCCATTGCAATGTATATTTTAACGGTTATAGAGAGGAGAAACATGTGCAATATATTATAATTTTATACACGGTGTACATTGGTAATGATCCACCAATGTAAATCCAAAAATGTATAAAAGATTTTGTGGGAGGGAGACACTAGACTGCATATTTTGAGTTGCGCTATAGGACTAGGAGAAGCTAGTCTCTCCCCATGGTCTCTCCCACTTTCAACTACCCTAACTTGAAAAACTTAAATGGCACCATACCCTTTGTGACACATCAAATTGAAGATCTTATCTGACGACAGACAGTCCGACACAGAAAGTTGTTTTTATTTTTTTGCAGATCTTTACGTTTCTGAACACGGTGATCTCGAAAATTAAAGAAAAATTAAAATATTTTTCGATTATCATACCTCTAATTCTTTTTGGTTGATTAGAGATAAAAAATTAAAACCGAGGTTCGATTATCATTACTCAAAAACAATTTTATTTTGGTCAACTAGAGGAAATGTTAAAAAAATTAGCATTTTAAAATAAGGGCGAAATTTTTACGATAACTTTTTAATTTTTCTACGCTATAGTTTGCTCTATTTGTAACTTTTTTTTTATATTATATGAACGATGTTGCGTGGTATTTTGCAATGTAAAAATAAATTTGAGAATAATACAAGTAGATGAAAACATCTATATTATAAGTAAATTTTAATTTGTTCTGCGTAAAAGCATTTTTAATGACATTTAATTTGAGGTGTCCTGACTAGAGCAGCTTCTAATACATTTTTTAAATATTTCATGTAAGTTCACGAGAAATTTAGGGTGAATCTTTTTCTAATGTTCACTCTGTATATTACATATAGTATATTTGGGCGTTTTATTTTTTAAAAGTCTTTTTATTATTACAAAACAATTGTATGTAAATTTGCGAAATTTGTTTGTCAAGAGTTGAAATGCATTTAAATGAAAACCGCGTTAAAGACATTTTATCAAAGGACGTGGGTAAAATTCTTATAACAGTAAACAGTATCAAATTTCTACTGAAAGTGACAATATTCACAGATTACCTTTCAGAAGTACTGTTCGATTTTATTAGAAATAGTACTGTAATGAAGTATTACTGCGCTTGTTTGTTTATTACAACACGATTTTATTTTCGTTTTAACCTCATTTTTGATTACCCAATAATAGCTTTTCTCCTGATATAATAGATAAAACATTGTACGTAACATGTTGGAAAGGATTATTATATTTTTTGTCGAACTCGTAAAGTAAATTTTTCTTTTGCAAATTTACCACATGAACTGTTAATTTGAAAACAGGGGTTCGTTCATAAGAAAATGCTCATCTTAAAAAGCGCCTGACTGATTAATTACAAATTTTGAGAGATATTTTGTATATAAAACACGAAGGAGGCACACAATATTTGCGACTATTTTATATTTTTACGAATTTCGAAAATACGTACCTAATTATATTATTATAGAATAGATATAGGAATATCTAGTTTTTTGGAAATAAAAGCTGGTTATTTCGTTACGTTTTAAAATAATATCTATTTAAATTACAGAAATGTAAAATTTTCCAGATAATCGTTACATAAAATGGAAGGTCTCTAAAATCTTATGTACCCTTATAAACCGGGGAGGAGGTTTGAAATTGAAAAAATTACACATAAGTAATTAATCTCATAGAATAGTCGAGATTGGAAAGTAAATTTACACTCTTTTCTCGATCATGTATGCCGACCAGTAGTGGTCGCTAACCTTTTTAATGTGGTGATCTACTTTGATACTTTTAGACTAAACACGGTGCTACCTAAATTATTTTCAAGCATTTCATAAAGGGATTTTGCTTCTATAGTTTTTATTTTTATAAAATTATTATTTTTTGTATTTTTAAAGTATCTTGTGGGTGCTACCTCAATTCTGCTGTGCTTTTCGAATTTTAATATTTTTCGCCTTCTATGGTCTATTCTCTTTGGCAGGGGTGTCCAAAATATAGCCCGCGAGCACCACCAATCTGGCCCGCCTGACGTGCCTGGGATCCGGGCCACCCTTTAATTTATATTGATAAATAAAATCAAGAATAAATTATGATTAAGAATAAATAGTTAATTTCACCATCTCTATAACTTATTAATTTAATTTTTAATAAATAATACAGAAATTTTTTCCTGTAACCGCATGGTTATTCACCGTCATTAAGTCAATTATCTAATTTTTAGCATTTTTGCAGTTGGTAATTTTTGCTTGCATGCCGACGATATATAGTAAAATAATATTGCATGAAATATCTTAATTTGATGAACTAGGTCAGGGGTCTCAACGTGTGGTTCTTTTGGTGTGAGCTTACGGCTCTTCAGAAATATATTGAAACATAAAATAATCAAAAAATGTGTCACACCCCATGTTCTGCCACGTGTTTGCTTGAAATTGGTCGACGAAAAATCATCAGTGGCTCTTGATCCAGTTTGAAATCATTTTAAATACAAAGGTTCTAAAATTTATAGAGTTTGTCGACCCCTGAATTAGCTAGATCAGGCTTGACTTTTGGGGGTTTTGTGGAGCAATAGGTCTTGCCCTTGGGCTAAAAAGTTGGGAGACTACTGGTCTATAGCAAGAAAAATAATTTTGATAGATATAAAAGACAACTATGGTGACTCCCAAAAGTATTCATACTCCAACTAATAACAGTCTGAACAATAGACATAGTTCATACAATCAAATTATACATTGAAAATATATTGAAATTTTCAATATAATTTCATAAATCATGTAACTTCGTTTTCATTTAAAAATCTATTAAAAAAATTTCTATGAAATTAAGGATTATTAAGTCGTGTTTTTGTACTGTTTTAACAAGCAATGCATCATTTGAACTATAAAAATTTGAAAAAATTGTTAAAGTGTGTCCTAACAAGGGAAGATTTTATTCACAATTGTACCACCAATTTATAGAAACAAATATTCGTCAATCTATCATAAAGAATTTTAAGAAATAAAAACCATCGCCAATAAATAGTAAATTATGTACGGAATGACCAAGGGTCTTGACATCATGAGAAGGAAATGCTTCACTGCCATTGGTACAAGTAATTCCAATAAACAAGCTAGCTCTAAAATTTGCTTAAAAGTTCTAAGAAGAAGTGGGCTTAATTGTCCAGTACAAATTATTTATAAATAAAATAGATATTTATTGCGAGTTTTAAGTATTAAAGGGTAAATAAAACTCTGCACTACTCTCGCTTTTCAAATTTATTCATAGAGTGATGCGTTTCGACCTCATGCGGTCATCCTCGGACCCTGTGTCAATCAAGTCAGTGTCATCCTATGAATAAATTTGAAAAGCGAGAGTAGAGCAGAGTTTTATTTACCCTTTAATTTATAAGTAAGCTAGGATCAGAAATGTTGTTTTTGTACATGTTAAAATGAATAAACTAGAATATTTTTATACCGGGTGTTGACTCGAATAGCCGAACATAGGGAATTAACACGTAAAAACTTATTTATGCAAATTCCTGCTTCCCAAATTATTTTAGAGAAAAAATGAAAGATACAAAAAGAATGCAGAAATATAAACTACGTATGATAAAAGCGTTAGATTTCATGTAATCTTTACTTATAGGGTCAAAAAATGCTTTTAAAATTGTTAAAATTTTCATTTATCAGACTAGCCATGCAAGTTTCCAAGGTAATTATTTCGAAATTAAATTGAACTAATTTCATGACCAGTCTGAAAAATGAAAATTTTAACAATTCTAAAAGAATTTTGGACTCTTTTAGTAGAAACTAGATGAAATTCGAAGATAAAAGTCAAAAATTCGTTTAGAATTGTTACAAGAAATTTGGTGAAAATCATGAAACGATGTCTACAAGCAATAATTTCCAAAATGTATGCGTAATTCTCCGACTATTAGTTTCCCAAGTGATGCAAACGCAAATGAAGTGGTGTGAATATTTATGAGGCGTACCATTTTTACCAACACATTTTTTTTCTCTAATGATTAATTTGCACTAATAATCTTCAGTGTATTTTAAGGTATATTTATTGTTCAGAATTTTATTACTGTTAGGATATGAATAGATACTTATGGGAATAACATTTACATTTTTGGTTAGGATAAATTCTAAAATTGATGTAACTTAACATTTAGAAAAGTTGATTACTTTATGGCTTTAAATAGAGAAACTCTCTTAGTTTTCCCACAAGCTTTTGTTGGAACAGTGCTACCAACGAGAGAAAATGCTCTCTATTACAAGAACGTTGATCAAAATGTATCACTTCTAAAATAGAAAGAAATTATTGACTTTAATAATATACAAAATCAGAAATTAAGTATTATAATTTTGCTTCAAAAATTACATTAACTTATTAATTACTACTAACGTATTACCAAAATAATATTTAAATGATTGCATAATTTTAATTTAAAATAAATTATAAGATAATAGACTAATTTATATTTTTATTTTAGGCTTTGTTTTAAATTCATTTATTCGTCATTATGAACCGGCAAGATATGATCCAAGTGCTTTAGGATCTCAACATAATCGGGTGCGTAGGAGTTTATCCCAAAATCAAGAAGTTCGCCTTGAAATTCGTGGACACGGAAGGTGAGTCAAATTCTCGGAAATATTTATAATATTTAAATAACTGAACCATCTTTCACTCAGCAAAGGTCTATCTGGTTGCCCCAGATAGCTTTATATTAAATGGCCGAAATATTATTACCTTCTTTTGGAAGTTAGGTGTCAGAAGATGTGTGTAGTACACATAATAAAAACTGATATAACGAAGGTCTTGTTAGCAGGCGATTGCGGATTTTTTGTGGGTAAATTCTGATTGCCGAATAGAAGTTTATTTAATTTTTTAATAAGAGTAAACATTTATGCTTGTATTTATATTTATTTTTGAAATCGACGGGACGTTTATTTAAAATTTTTGATCAATTAAAGCGTCGATCCGCAACTTCGCAATCCCTGCAGTCAGGATCTGCCTTTATAGATAAAAATAATTATTTAAATATTAGGATGCTCTTTAATATTATACTAAGTACTACTTAATATTCTGTGCATTATTCATTATTATTAGGTATATTGAATTTTATTTATGTGATCCTCGTTTTTGCAAACTTTTTATGAAACTTGGATTTTCAATAATAAATAACACTACAGCTTTTGGGATTCCTCGTGACGTATGGCGTTGGTCGCCCGAGTAGTGAAAGGCCAGCCTCTTATCTACATATTATATTTTCATGTTTTCTTTCCCACTCTAGTGCATTTCAAATGTCAAGTTAGAACCGACAAGTTTTACAGCTAAATTGAATCTCAAAGCACATTTTATAACTGTAGTTATTAGCGATAAAAGCATAATAAGAGGCAATTGGAAGTTGTTGGCGCTGGATTTTTCATACTCGAGCGAAAGTTTTTTTTCCAACATTATGTGGAATAATAGAAAACCAATGCAATAAAATTACATAGTAAAATTTGATTTAATCTTAAAATTTGTATTGATTATATTTTCAGAAATACCATTATAATAAATACGTGTTCAGTTTAAGAAAACAAGTATGGGAAAGGAAAATGAAAATCCTGTTAAGCTACTATTTTATTTATGTATACTACGTGTCCTAAATGTGAAAATAATTCTGTAGAATTTTATATTAAAATTTTTTTATACCTATACTGATGGAGTAAATAACATTTTTAATCTAAAAAATAATATATGGTGAATCTCGACATTGTTTCAAAAATTGTTTGAAAAAATTTTGAGGAAATATACCGAGTGAACTGCCCAGTTCCAATCTCAAGTGACAAATAACTTGACTATTACTGTTTACATTTTATTTTCCTATAATTCAGGATGTGATTTTTGATTTCCTATCTTATGAGAGATAAAGTGTTACGCCGTTTTCCTCCATGTTTTTTTTATATAAAATCACCTTAGATCTATCACAGAAAAAAAATAGTAAGGTATGTATTTCTATAGAAAATGAAGTTTCTTCACTTCTTACTTGTTCGATTTCGTAATTTAAATAACGTCTAACGTTTCCTTCCGAAATGAGGTAAATCCGATTAGACATATTTTTATGAAATATCGATTTTAAGTCAACCAAGAGTAAATTCAATCACTAATTTTTATTTAAATCTGGTCACAGTTCATTATTTCTAAATCGTCCTACAATGTTATTCACTTTTCTATCTCGCGCTGTGTAGCCCTCCAATGGATTTGTGTAGTGTGTGACTTGACTCAAAATTCAAAAATCGCTATAATTTGTTTTATTTATAAGAAGCTTCCAGATGCAAATTCCCCCCCCCCCCCCCCTAGAGTTTCAGAGATTTCTGTAGACGTACATTTGACGAGGTCTTCGAGCAGTTTTCGTACTTTATTCTTAAATTTTCTATCAATTAATTTATTACTCTTATTTTTCTGTATCATAATCATGATAGCTTGAGTATGAGAAAAAAAACAAAAATGTAGAATTTTATCAATATAAAATTAAGTCTAATTGGGTAATACCAAAAAAGAATTAATTTCATAAGTTACTCCGTGCTCAGTTGTTCCATATGCATATTTTATATTAGCTTTCAAGTTGGAAGAGTAGCTCAATAAATCGCATCAATTTGTATATTGTAATTTTATATTAAATCTGCGACTGGATCCTTACGCTTTGTTGCTCGCGGTAAATTGACCCATTTCCTTTTTACAGTAAACCAAATTTTCGGGGTTTCTTGAGGGGTTATTGTTTTAACCATATACAGGGTGACTACACCTGTAATGGAAACTCTAAGACGATTTACTTTTTTAAAAGGAAAATTTCTATATCTTCCAATTAAGAATAATCACAAATCATCATAATATAAAGAAAGTTTATTTTAAACATATTATTAAGATCATGTATGCTAATCATGTCAACTAACCATGGTTAGTTATGAAACCAAAAATATTATAGGGTGACTATTACTGGCGCAGTGACCATTATTGGTACCTTCGCCTTACATAGTTTTAATCAAAACTTAAACAGTTGTTTTTGTCCAACTTTTGTAATATTGAGGTATTGTACCAGGGTTTAAAATAAAACACTTTGTTTCAATAATAATTAATATAGAATTGAAAAAAATGTAAATTATAGCAATATAAAATTCAGAATTTCAAACATTATAATTAAAAATCAAATTCAAATTTGCATCTACTAACGAACAGAACCTTTCAAGTAATCATAATATGTACATAAGTCTTGTTAATAATAAAACGCGCATAGAACCAGAAACTCAATTATTCACATCATATTAATTTATGAGGAATCTATCTTAAAATGTCACAATAGATGACACTTAACTTCTGAGCATTCTCTTTAAAATTCACACTATTGTCCGTAATCCTCATGCGAAATGTTTCGCTAATCAATCTTTTTGAATAGTTTCTTTCACGGTCTAATCGAAATCACAAGAATGTCCCAGATCTCGATGATGAGCCAATCTTGATATCTGCATTCCCATTTTTTCATATTTATGCTGGTCAAGTCTAGTTTTTAGCCACCATTTTGTCTGAAGCACATGTGCACTATCACAATCTAAACATTTCGAACCTATAAACTAATTTTCTTATTACTCTTAATCTTTTTTTTAATATCGAAATTTCTTCATCAGCTCTTCTGTTAATCCTGTTATAGAGGGGAATTTAATATAAACTGATTTTTCTCTTTTCCTACCCCTTACTCCAATTATTTCTTTGTATTCTGATTTTTTTTCCCGTGGCTCTTGTTATCCTTATCAGACTTTGACACTATTATCTCAGGATGTGATTTCAGAAAAAGATTTTTCGTTTTATAGAACTAATTTCGAAAACGAGTTATCTTTTTTGTATTTTATTTTGTTGTTTTAATTTGTAACTATACATTTATACATTTAGATTCTATTTCTTCATCTTTTCGTAGTCTTTGTAAACATCCTTCCAAATCTTTTGTAATCGTTAGTGTCGGTAATTCTTATACAGGAAATCCAAATTTTGGGCTTAATTTTAACGATGTCATAGCAGAAATTCTATATCTATGAAATCGAATACTATATTATTATCATCATGCAATTCAATATTGTTCCTCTTCCTTAGTAATGCGTCAAATTTGTGTATATTATTACTTTTACTCTTTTTGTACACTTAATTATTGTACCTCTTGTTGCACGCTGTAGTCAATCTGTCTATTAATTCTAAATTTAATTTATAAATAATTAATGCGAAAGTTACTTCAAGTAGTAATATATAACATTTGGTATTTCCAAATTGAGTTCTAAAAACTCCAGTTTTTTTTAAGTGATATAATATTCATTTATGTTTACTTGTACGTACTATGTACATATAACATTGCGAATCACTAAATTTTCTAAATATACTTGGTTAAAAGTTCATGAATATCTTATCCATTCCAACTACATAGAGGAATATTAGATACAACATTAGATTAACTGCTTCGGCGAGCGTAAGCTATTATCCAATTTTATTTCTATTCGTATTCATTTTTTAGAAGGAAATAAGGATTTCTATTTGAACCTAATGGTACTTTTTAAATTACATGAATACATTTAATCTATATAAATACTAAGATGTGAGCGTTTAACATTTCTTTACCTCTTTTATTTGTTTACAGAACTTTTCGGCTAAGACTTACACCTGATAGAGAAGTTTTTGCTGAAGATATTTCATTCGAGTCGACTAAGGGACCACTTAATTTTGATCCTCAAGTTGTTTATAGTGGAACTTTAGAAGGTTTGTTTACCATACTATTTATATTATATAATTTATTAATTTTATTTTTTTGTCATTATTTAAATATTTTTATCGGTATTTCATCTGAAGTAAATATTAACATCGTACAATCTTATTAGCGAAATAAGACTATTCAGCGCAAGATTGTTTGATGTACATTTTAATGTTGTTTATACAACTCACATACAGTAGGGCTGTATTATATTCAGTATATAATATTATATCGGCAGTGTATGCGAGTAATAAAATATTACAAAAGATTTCGGGAAGAAAAATGTGTGGTTTTTTGTAGAAGGCTCTGATGATATGAATTAGTTTCACGAAACCGCTGAGTACTTAAAATAAATAATTTATGCGAGAAGTGTTATTTTTCTTCCCGAAATCTTTTATAATAATATATTCATAAATGCTTGTTTTTAATAAACGCCATTCAAAGAGGCAACAGAAGAAAAAGTGCGAAGTGAAGTTGCCCTCCAATTTTCTAAGAGAAAGTTTTAAGTAAAATGTTTATCCAAGTCTGAACTCTTGGAAAGTAGCCTTTTTAAAATCAATTTTTGAAATTTCTGTTCTATTTAATTTTTAGTTTTAACGAATTCGTGAGTTTCTAAATAACATTCGCATATCTTCAATCTAGATTGTAACCCGCCTTTATCGTTTAATATCAAGGAATTCAAATTTTGAATTAAACTAATAATGTCCCGCGCGGTTAACTTTATGAAGTAACCGAGCATAAGAGATGAAATATTAAAAAATATCAAGTTGCATTTCGTTTTTGTTTTTTTTGCCAATCCAGTATCTTTTAAACGAAACGCCTTATAGAAAAATTTTCGACCCAGTTTGGATAGAATATTTAACTGGCTACAACTTGAGTCTAGTAAAATATTTTGGAAAACCAATCGATTTTGTAGAAAATCCGAAAATAATGAACTAGGTTAGAACGAAAAAAGATATTTCTCAAGTTTAAGATAATCATCTAATAAAAATGTAATAATGATGAAACGGAAAGTTTATTATTATTAATAACTCTTTTTTGGTTTGATTCCGTCCGAATTACAAATTTGGATCACTTGTGGACACTTTCATAAGAATATATAAATTATTATTTTTTTCCGTTAACGAAAACCGAGTGGATCCTGTGGAAAATATAATATTAAACGATCGTGCGGACGGATCGCCAAGTGTTGCGTAAGGGTAGCGAGTAGGGGATGCGCGTATGTTAAGTAGTCTTGTTTGAAAAGCGGTAACGGAAAGTCGAAACGGTTCTTAGCATATGCACATTATTTCATATTATCAGTTCTTATCAATTATAATATTTTTGTTATTTAATAGTCCATCTAGAAGTTAATATTGTATAAAGAAAATAAAAGCATTTACTTAAAGAGTTGATTTATTAATTATTCTCATGGTGCCGAAACCAGGGACCTTTAAACGAATAAAGAAACTCTAAAGTGAATTAACGTAAAGTGAATTGATAAAGTGTTATTGTGTATTTAAATTTAGTGAAAATGGAACGTGTAGCGATAAAAAATACTAGAACTCAAGTCACTAAATTAATTAACGGTGCGAAAGAACATTTATTAAAAAACGTAAACGTAAACGAACTAATAGTGATTCGAGACAGACTCATAACAGCGAACGAAAACTTAGAAATAGCGAATCAAAAGGTGATACCAGTATTGGAAGTGAGTGAGTTAGATAACCAATGTGAAAAAATGCTGGAGTATCAGGATAACGTTAGTGAAGTGCTTTCAAGATTGAAAATCAAAATCGAAGAACAAAATCAACCACAAGTGGATGGATTAACGAACGTAAGGAGCGATGTGGTACAACAAGGTAGGAGTAACGTTAAATTGACTAAATTAGAACTCCGCAAATTTTATGGAGACATAGCCGAATGGTCCATATTTTGGGAGCAATTTAGAACTGCTGTTCACGAAAACGATAGTATTGAGCCCTCAGCAAAATACAATTACCTCGATCAGTGCTTACAAGGTAAAGCTAAAAACACAATTAGTGGATTTACACCGTCGGAAAGATCCTATAACGATGCAATTGATTTGCTTAAAAACGAATATGGCAACGAACAAAGAATTATAGATCACCATATTCAAAATTTATTAACGATAACTCCGGTTAAAAATAAACTTGATGCTGTAAGTTTACGTAATTTGTACAACACAATTTCTTCAGTATCAAGAAGTTTAACGTCAGCAGGTGTGCAAGAAAACGAATACGGCATGATGATAAAATCTGTCTTATTAAACACCATGCCTTATACTATGAAAATAGATTATTATAAAATGCATCCTATGGACCCACAAACTCCAGTAAATATTGGAGAACAAATAAATAATTTGTTAAAGTATTTGAAACGCGAAGTGGAGTCGATAGAGATTGCCCAACCATCAACGAGTAATAGAACGCAGGAAACGGAATTTTCTAAAAAATTGGAACGACGTGACAATAAGAATGTAACTTATAAATCACATAAAAATAATTTTACTACCGCAAGGTTATTAACGACTACTGTTAACGAATGTTTATTTTGCAAATCTAAACAACATACGACTGAAAATTGTAATTCGAAAGATATAACGATTGAGCAGAAAAAGGATATTCTGAAAGAAGAAAAACGATGTTACCGCTGCACAAAATCGAGTCACAATTCAAAATTTTGTCGATCAAAGATTAATTGCAGAAATTGTAATTACAGACATGTAACTTCAATGTGTGACCCAAGTTATAAAAAAGAACGAACAATGGCAAGTAGTAACACGACAAGCTTATTTACAACAATTAATGAAAATAATGTATTTTTACAAACGGCGAAAGCTTACATAAGTGAATTAAGTGAAACAAACTCGAACGCATTTATTCGCTTAGTTATTGATGGAGGCTCGCAATTAACATACATCAAACAAGACGTATCTCGAAAACTTAAACTAAAAATCGTGGGAACGCGTAAGTTAATCGTTATGCCATTTGGAAGCGAAAAAAGAAAAACATCGAAAATATACAACATGGTTGAAGTAACATTACTGTCACAATACGATAACGAACAAATAACAATAATTGCAATCGAAGTACCCGAGATATGTTACGATGCCTTTCAAACGCCCAATGTAAATCATCCATTGATTTCGACATTGAATATGGCAGATATATCTATCGGAAATAACGAAACGTTAAACGGAATAGTCCTATTAATTGGGGCAGACAATTATTGGAAAATCGCAACCGGTGAATTTATTCGTTTATCGGAAGATCTAACGGCGATTAATACGAAATTTGGCTGGACCTTACAAGGCCCAAACATCGATAGTAACAACAAATGCGATGTGAGCGCAGCAGTTGTTGTATCTGCATTAAACGTACAAGGATTTGACGAAGACAATGATGTAAATATGAAAAATTTCTGGGATTTAGAAACGATTGGAATCAACGATAAGGAAACGCAAAGAGATTTCACCAACGAATTTATGGAGAGTAAAATAATATTGAAAAATGACCGTTATGAGGCATCATTACCGTGGAAAATTGATTGTCCTTTACATAACAATTTCAATAATGCTCTAGCGCGAGTTAAAAATCTCACCTTTAAACTTTCAAAGGAAAGGAAATTAACAAAATACGATCAAGCAATACGTGAACTCATAGATAACGGAATCGCAGAAGAAGTAACAACTAAAAATTTACCAGTGAAGATGTATTACATGCCCCATCGACCAGTATATCGTGAAGACAAAACAACTTCAAAAATTCGGGTAGTGTTCGATGCGTCTGATCATTCACCAAATGTACCATCGTTAAATCAATTATTACATGCGGGTGAAAACTTGGTAAAGGACTTGATGTGCATTTTATTAAATTTTCGTATCGGAAAAATAGCAATTATAGCGGACATTGAAAAGGCATTTTTACAAATAAAATTAAGTGAACGCGATAAGGATTGTCATAGGTTTTTGTGGTATAAACATTCTATTAGTGAATCGGGTAAAATGCCACCACTGCAAGAGTATCGTATGACAAGAGTGACCTTTGGGGTAACCAGCAGTCCTTTCATATTGTCGGCCACCCTAAAGAAAATATTTTCTACGGAATCAACATATGTGGATACGGCATATCGTTTATCAAATTCGTTTTACGTAGATGATTTAATTTTAACCGTGCCTTCTTTAAACGATGCCGTTAAGTTATATAACGAAAGTAAATCCATACTCAAAACGGCAAGTATGAATTTACGCAAATGGCATACAAATAATATCGAATTTCAAGATTATATTAAGCAGAACGAAATCGATAATAACGTGTCATTATGTCCAAAAATTCTAGGATTACATTGGGATGTAACAAACGATAACTTGTATTTGGATATGTCCTCGATAATTTCATTCCTTAATGAAAATACCAGCTGTACAAAACGAAACGTTTCTCGAGCTATAGGAAGAATTTATGACCCGTTATGCATAATAGGGCCATTTACGATAAAGGCAAAAATTTTGTTACAGTTGATCTGGAAATTAAAAATCGATTGGGATATTGAAATACCACACGAGTATAAAGTTACGTGGGAAAAATGGTGCAACGATCTAAAAAATCTAGAACCCTACGTAATTCCAAGGAACGTTATGTTGAATACGAACTCTAAATTCGAGTTACATGTATTTAGTGACGCCAGTCAAACAGCGTACGGTGCTGTGGCGTATCTTCGCGAAATTTTTAAAGACAACGTGAGTGTAAAATTTTTGATCGCAAAAAATCGTGTCGCGCCACTAAAAGGAAATGACTCGATCGGATTAACGCTACCGAAACTCGAATTAACGGCAGCCCTGTGCGCGTCTCGATTAAAAGACTACCTTATAAAAAATTTGAATATAAAATTTGAAAGTGTTAATTTATGGTCGGATTCAAAAATAACTTTATATTGGATAAACGGTGACGCCGCGAGATGGAAACCATATGTTTATAACAGAGTTACTGAAATCCAAAACTTAACGAAAGACTCTGTTTGGCGACATTGTGTTGGCAAATTAAATCCTGCCGATTTATTAACGCGAGGAGTGCGGGCTAGTGAACTTCACCAATTCGGATATTGGCTTAACGGACCTGAATTTTTGTCGCATTTGAACAATGATTGGTTAATTGATAACGACTTTAATGAACCCTTTAACCAAGAAATTCTTTGTGCTATTAACGTAAGTGAAACAAAGACTGATTGTGTAACGGAACCAATATTTTCCCTCGATAAGTATGAACATTTAGAAAAGTGTTTACGTATTACCGCCTACGTAAAACGCGTGTTTCGGAAAATTAAAAGTTCATCTTTGGTGTTAACTACCGAAGAAATAAATGAAGCTGAAAATTATTGGATCAAAATGGATCAAAGTATTTTTAAAAATGAAATAGATGATTTGAAGAAAAATGTTACCGTCAATAAAAATTCGTCTATTTATAAATTAACACCCTTCGTCGATGAAACTGGATTATTACGAATCAAGAGTCGTTTGCAGGAATCCGAGCTTTCCTACGATACAGCAAATCCGATTATTTTAACCAAAAATTCGGCATTTGTTGAAAAGCTTATCTGGAAAATTCATAATGGTTGTTTCCACAGCGGAATAAATTTAACATTAGCCGAAATTCGAAAACGATTCTGGATAATACGCGGACGACAAAAAATAAAATCAACCATCAGCAAATGTGTGATTTGCAAGAAATTGCGTTGCAAACCCGGCCACGAATCCTTTGCACCCTTGCCAAAGGAGAGAATATTGATGTCCAACCCATTTGAAAACACTGGGGTAGATTTCGCTGGACCTTTGTATGTACTTAACGAATATAACGAAAAACGGAAGTCATATATAATGCTATTAACCTGTGCGGTGACACGAGCAGTTCATTTAGAGCTGGTTTTGGATATTACCACTGAAAGCTGTGTTCGAGGTTTAAGACGATTCATCGCCAGAAGAGGAGTACCCAGTACTTTCTACTCCGACAATGCTAAAACGTTCAAACGCACTTCTCTGGAATTGACTAAGCTGTACGATATTCTACCGAACGAAGAAACATCAAACTTTTCAACAAAACAACGTATAAGTTGGAAATTTATAGTCGAACGAGCTGCATGGTGGGGAGGATTTTGGGAACGAATGATTAGAGTAGTTAAAGATTGCCTCAAATTCGCTTTAGGAAAATCACTTGTCGACGTTGAAGAGCTTCGAACTATTTTAACCGAAATAGAAGCCACGGTGAATTCTCGACCTTTAACTTACATCGACGATGATAAAGACAACTTGGCAATTTTATCACCTTCGAATTTTTTGTTAGGTAATCAACAAAGATGTAACCTACCAAACTCTAATGCCTTGTACACATATGCGAACACGAACGCCGAACCGATCGGAAGTCGCGTTCGCGAGCGGTTTTCGCGAACAGAGCTCCGAACATTTTAAACGAACACCACTTGTTAATGGAAGTTACTCACATTTGCTTTATTATTTTATAGTATTTTCTACCGTAGGTCAGTAATATTAAACAGGCTGTTTCATAATATTTGTTATTATTTCTTAGACAACACTAGTTTAATGTTATAAGTTTTAAAATATTAGAACAAACGTACCTCCACGATTTTCTCAAAAACACTAAGATACAGATTAAAATTTTAACGCAAAAATTTGTATAATATCGTCATGGACCGACGCACATTCTATGTTCAACATTGCATGTTAGCAGTTATCAAATGCATCAAATATTTTTTCAAAAGGAATCAAAGTTATATATTTTAAATGAGGATAAACATTTTTATTATCGTATTGGATAACGGTAAAAATTAAACGGTACAAAATAATTAAAATTAATTACTTTTCAAAAAAAAATTATCATAATGAAGAAATTCATTGTTTTATTTTGATTGCACAAATCCATGACCTACAGAACTTCGTTGTCTTGAGTAGGTAAGTTATGAATTAAAAAAGGTTTAAAATTTTTCTTGAGAAAAAATAAATCTTATTATTAATTTCAAAATCAAATGTTGCGAATTTTTCCATAATACAATAATTAAATGAACCATTGCAGTATTTCTCTATACGAAATATTAATTTAATGACGAAAATCACAAACTGCACTAAGAAATGTTCAGATTTATTCGATTTAATAAAAGCAATGATAATTAAAAGAAATTGTGTCTGAAATCTTTCACACCTGTTTCAATTCGTAAAAAAAGTGTGGAGATAACTATTTTGGATTGAATTTTATCAAAGACGTAAATTCATCTTATCCAACTTATAATTTGCAATCAACAAAGATCTGACGTCAAATAAGTTTCAAGATCTACAGAAATTTTTATGTACATTTTCGGAATGCCAATTATAATATTAATTAATAATTGAGATGAATGAAATATTGAAAATTTTCAATTTGCACATTGCTGTAAATTTTCGTTACCTTCATTAAGCATAAAAAGAATAATGTAGCAACCATAAAAAATATACCTACGCACAAAATAATAATGTGTATCTACATTAAAAGAAAAGTACCCAAACAACTAATTCTTTGTATTTTTAAATTTAATTTAAAACTTGAACAAAAAATCTCGGCAATCTCTTTGAATGTTCGTCGAAATACCGACATGAGATGGATCGTTGAAAATGCTCGCCGAAATGCAGATTGTTATTGTAAGCGCGATAAAATATGAATGAACCTGACGTCACCTTTCTCGAGTAATGTTCGGTTCGGCGTTCTAAGCGTCAATGTGTACGTGTCTCTTTGAGTGCTCGCTG
This sequence comes from Cantharis lateralis, assembly GCA_963170105.1. Classification (NCBI taxonomy): domain Eukaryota; kingdom Metazoa; phylum Arthropoda; class Insecta; order Coleoptera; family Cantharidae; genus Cantharis; species Cantharis lateralis. The sequence continues at coordinate 22,072,612 of OY720629.1, forward strand.
AAATTTGTTGCAGACTTATGTTGCAAATTCGCCAAAATGCTTGTCGAAATGACGTCATATCTGTTCGGTTCGTTACTTTGCGCGCCTGTGTGTACAAGGCATAACGTAAATTTAAAACGTGATGTTATCATACTGAAATGGAACGAACGACAGAGAATTTTGTCTAAATTTAGGAAACGATGGTCAACGGATTATTTGCAACAGTTGCGAACAGCCCATAGAAACAACTGGCCGTCCTCAACAAACCCATTCAAAGTCAACGATGTTGTGTTAATTCATGATCAGTGCGCGCCGCGTTTAACTTGGAAAATGGCACGAATCAGCCAAGTGTATCCAGGCAGAGATGGTAAAATTCGTGCTTGTGAAATACGGCTTCCTAACAAAACTTTATTAAAACGTCCGATACAATTACTATATCCCCTAGAAATTCCCATCGCCGGCGGGGAGGATGTGGAAAATATAATATTAAACGATCGTGCGGACGGATCGCCAAGTGTTGCGTAAGGGTAGCGAGTAGGGGATGCGCGTATGTTAAGTAGTCTTGTTTGAAAAGCGGTAACGGAAAGTCGAAACGGTTCTTAGCATATGCACATTATTTCATATTATCAGTTCTTATCAATTATAATATTTTTGTTATTTAATAGTCCATCTAGAAGTTAATATTGTATAAAGAAAATAAAAGCATTTACTTAAAGAGTTGATTTATTAATTATTCTCAGATCCATAACTAGTGTAGCCGTAACTTAAAAGAAACAAGTTAGTATTATAGGTGGAAGTTTTCTGACAACATTTAAATTAATTAAATTATTTTATCTTGAATAACAATATCGATCAATTTAAATATACAAAGTATCTATATAAATTATAAATACATATTATACAGAAATTATATAAAATATTCAAGTTAATAGCGTATATTAACTGTTTGTAGAAGAAATTGCGTCCTAATTAACGGTGAAATATTTTGCACGCAAATTAACTTTTACTTAAATTAGCGCCTTTTACCTAGTTAAATTAAAAACTATTTTACGTTTAAATTAACCAATTTTCATATAAATTAGATCATTTGTTCTCCACAATGAGAACTACGTTTCTGTATATAGAAAATAGTTTCCTAAGTAGCTTTAGGCACTTGGTACTTTAGGAAGTGTAACGACGTACGCTGTGGCTAAATGAAGCAATATGTTGCGAAACTCTCGAACTTTTAATGTTTTAATTGAGTACTAGATTTACATTCAGTCTGAAAATCGCACTTCGAAAAATTAGAATTTAGTAGAATATTTTGTATTTTATAAATAAATTAGAGAGGAAAAATATTTAAATTATTGTTAAGATCGCGATATCTACATTATACACAGACTTCGACAATCTATTGCCGAATATCGGTTTTTAAAAATTTGATTATTTTAAGTAAACCAATATAATACTAATTTATTAAAAATTAAATGCGCTATATAGTGTTTTTATATTTTTTAAATTATTGCCGATCAGTTTCTGGATTTAAAAATCCCATTATCCAGGCAAAGAATAAGATTTTCATTTGTAATGTGTATTGTTTCGAAGAGTTTCTTGTAGTTTGCCTGGATAATGAGATTTTTAAATCTCGAAACTGGTCTAAAAATATAAAAGCAAGTACATTGAGGAAGGTCGAAGATCGACGTGAAAACGTTTTGATCAAAAAACAAGATCATCCTATTACGAGATTAAAATACTGCCCATATTGGTCAAAATATACTGATTAGAAATATTTTTTACAGACCTAAGTTTAAGAGCCGCTGAGCTTAATTTTTAAAGCATAAATTATAATATTATGATCATGTTGATTGTCAAACTATGTAGTATATAAGGAAAACGGAACTTAAATTAAGGGGTAACACCACTCTAGCGGTAAAAAAAAATCCCGAACTTTGGCAATTTATTTTGGGGGTACGAAAAAAGGAATAGGAGATTTCTTTTCAGAGGGTTTATTTAACACATTTTGAAGTATGAAATTTTTTTTTTATTATCATTATCAAAGCCACCTATGCATAGCGTAAGCAGTTCTTCACTGCTTAATTCTTTCATAAATCGGAGAAATAGCTTTGGAAACTTTGTTAATTTAAGTATTAATTAAATAATAACACTGCAGTATTATATCGATAATATTAGGACTATAAAGTATCAGTAAAATTAAACCTTTTAAAATATTTTACACTATACTTAGAACCAACTGTATATTGCTGTTATGATCCTAAAGTATTGTTTAAGCCAAAAAAAAATCGATTTTTCGAAATCCTCGAGTGGTATTACCCCTTCATGAAAGATTAAATAAAATCTTGCTTAATTAGCAGATATAGAGGATTAAATTAATTAAACTTTTATTTATAAAATGGCAAATGATTTGAGTACTTTTTCAAGTACATAGTATATCTACTACTGTTTATTTTTGTCATACTAAATTATTGTAATTGAACTTTTGGTATTTTTTAGCTACATTATTTAGCCACAATTATATCTGCTATAATATTTTTTAATTGATCAGTTTTGTGTCTTATCGATAATACTGCTTGTAAATAGGTTCACCGAGGGAAATAATCTTATTAGTATAATTAAGCCGCATTATGTTAAACGGAATCAATAATTCAACAATTTAAGATACATTTTGAAGATATCTTTTGTTTAATGATATAATACTCTTATGAATTATTACTAAAAATAAATAATTATTAAGTAATTAGCTTTTGGAAATTGTAGTAAGATAACTTTGAAAAATAATTAAATCACTTTTATTGAGAATGCGATATAACACATTTTGCCCACTGAATAAATCACTTTTCAGTTAAAGCAAAGAGAAAATTGCATCTTAGGCTACTTACAGAAATATTATTATATTATGAACAAAATGTATTACTTTTAGTTAGCATTTAATAATATTACATTGCAGTTACTAACGGAATAATTACAGCAACGTAAAGTTTCGTAATCATTGTTAAGCCAAGACATAATTTGGATCAAAACAAAATAGTAAAATTTTGTTGACAAATTTATGATATTGCTGCTTGAAAACTTTGTAACGGTTTTCTCAACTTGAAGTTATTAGCAACTATTAATTAAAGTTAATTTTAATGTGTTAGGAATCAATCACGTAAAAATGAATTATGAGAAAAAATGAAACATAATAATATGCGCTCTGCTTTCAATACTGATATCATAAACTACTATTATACAATTTATAAACTTGATTGATTACATGCCAATTGTGGTTATCAAATAATGCCCGATGATCATTTCACGGTAGTAAAACCAAAAGCCGTAAAGCTAATTGCTATGCGTATTTATAACACTCTCTTGGTCCAGGGCCCTTATAATTTAATGTACTACCTACTAACATACAAAATAAAAATTTTAATTGGTTGAACATGTCGCGTCGCTTCGAATTAAATAATATGCCATATGAATATAGATTCCATTTCAATATGGGCCTACTTTTTTAATATCCAATTATCCCTAACCAAATGCTTATTTTATATGAAAAAAAATGTTGGAAACATTATTTTATTCATGAAAATAAAAATAAACTTTTGGTTAGGTATAACTTTTCTTTTGCGTACGTTCCATTCGGAATACAGCATTTTCGCATGGAATATCTTCTCGCTCCTTTTCCACCTAGATCAATTTTCATTTCATCTTCTTCATTATTTTCAAATCGTTTTTTCTGAAGTTACGCCCTGTTCAACAATAGCATCGGCTGTCAAAACCACAGCTTCCAAAAGAATAACACACTACCATTTTATGCCAGTACTATTATTATTATTATAAATATTCGCATATTTAATATGTTCTAAAGTTTGGAAAATTGACCGTTCCCACATAATTAGAGAGATTAAAACGCTTTCATTTTATGCAGTAGTATCTTTGACGTGAAAGTATTTTAGTAAACAGTTCTACTACATGTGTAACTCGATATTAATCATATCAATATTTTAGAAAACCTAAACAAAGCGCGCACATTTTTTAGAACTAATGTTTATAAATAAATGTTTATAAATTATTTATCATAAATAAAATACCTAGTAAGTAAATATATTAATCGCAAACGTTTGCACCATACTATGGCATCATCAGGCGATTACCTAGAAGAAAAAAAAACAGAATGAATCCGTTTAAATATTGTTCAAATTGCAAGGGAAGAGTGGTGGGGGCGGGGGTAGTTTTTTGAAAAGGAATGTGTTTGTTGGTAGGTAGTGTTAGGTAGTATATTAAGGGTAGGAGTAGAAGGGATATTAAAAACAGCTAGTTTTCTTTTTCAATTTTTTACTTTTTTATTCCATAATATATAAAAAAAATTACCCCTGTTGGTGCTTTGTGTCTAATAAATTTTTCGCGAATGTAGATTTGCCGTCAAAGTCTGTGGGATATTGCGCGTTTTTATTGAATCGTGGTTGAATAGATCTACCTGTATGCCCAACGTATTTTTGAGAGCATTCACAAGTAAGGTGATAAACCCCTGATTGAGTTAAATTGTTTGACTTTGATTTAGCATTATTAACAAAGTTCGTAAATCGTTCTCATGCTTCTCTATTCTCTCTAACCTACCCGACTACCATACCAAACTCTTACGTTGTTAAAATGATGTTGCGACTATACATTAAAAATATTATATTATTATGAAAAGAATAGCCGTATGCATTTTTTTGACAAAAACAGAGAGCTTTTTCGTTTACTATAATAAATTAATATTAGTATTGCACACAAAAATAACCACGAGGATCTGTTTTTCCAAGTTAGCAAATAACCATGTTATTTCATATCCCCAAAAAAACATTTAAATTATACATTTTCTCTTACTTTTATTATTCTAACTTATTTTTAAATTTCTTTTGAAGTAACATAATATATCAAAATTAGGTTGAATCTAAACTTAAATTACAACTAAACAGTATCATTTCATTTTGAATGGAGTTAAAGTAGCATTCATATATAAATTAGTTGAAGTTCGTTATTCTATTGTAAGAGCTTTGCAAGAACTAATAAAATTAAAGCATAAGAGTTATAATATGCGATAGAATAAATCGCTATATGAGTACTACTTTAAAAGTACTATACAATTTGTCCTTCGTATAGAAAACTTACAATGCTAGTATGCGGCAATGATTATTTTATTAATCTTCTCAATAATTCATTCTTAGTTACGATAAACTGCTTCATCGATTCAAGAAAAGTTAAAGGAGTTTATAAATTTATTGGTCAAGTAATTCAGTACTACAACTTATTTTTTAATTTATCAGAAAATACGAAGTATTCTTAATAAGTTTATATTATATTTTTGTTATTTATTTATAAATTTTAATTTATAAAAAATATAATGTAGGTATGTAGATCAACTTTTTTTTAATATAATTTAATTAATCATAACGCATTCATTAAAATATGTATTACAACATTATATTATTATGTTACATGTGGAAAGTATTCCAATTTAACGGGAATAAGTATTATTTTTTAATGAAAATGTAGAACGGTCGTCTTAGTAAGTATGCGTAAGTACAGTATGTTCCAGAATAACAAATTCGTTTTTAAAATTTTTATTTTTATAGATACAGTATTTCTATTCAGCATAATTTCCATCCATAAAAATTTGAAAATCTTTTTTTGAATATTAATTTTTTTTATAACATGAATGTAACTTGCACACTGTTAAGATTGCAATGCGATTTTATGTATCGATTGTAGTGCGGAGATTCTTCGATGGATATACTGTCATCGCAGTAGAATTAATCCGAATCCAATTACCCAAAGTGGGTCAAAATTAGATGTCACACAGTCTGCCTTATATCTCTTATAATATAACACTGATCTATAAAATATGGAAGTATCACTCCTATTGATCATAATAATATATTATTTCTAATTTACTGACTACTGATGTCACAATATGGCAATTGCTGATTAACATTAACCCATTCTTGGATAATAATATATTCTTTTTGCTTGGTCGTTAGTTTTATTAATGAGTAGGACAAATTTTAGGTGTGCCTGGTTCCACCTTACAGCGACGCCGCTGGAAACGGTTTGATCCAACAATAAATTTATAAACTTTTTATTATTCACAATTAGAATTTAATGCCATTTGATCTCATACGACTAACATTTTATGTTTCGAATTGTTTAATTCTTATAAAAAATATTGTGCAATGTATTGTATTATTGTATATTGTATAATAGCTATTATCTTGCAATACGAAAAAAACAATATTTGGTACTCAATAGTAGGAATGTATAATTTAACCGATTGGAATTTTTGTCAAGATGTTTGTATATTAGTGCAATTTCAAGTAATAATGCTGTTTTACCATGTGAGCAAAACATTTTTACTTTTTCTTATCTTATATCGATTTCGAGTAATTCTTTGATCAATTTATTGCATTGTACAAAATATAAATATTATATAACATGATGCTTAAAACTCATATAAGAATGGATTTCATTTGTAGGTACTTGTTACAATAACGAAAGCTGACACAGTCGGCGCTGGCTACCGTGAGCCATGTAGTACATGATGAGCATTGTTGTTCCTCCTCTGGGACAAGCGAAGATTCAGACCTGGGTCTTAAGGGGTGGGGTGTTGATTAATTTACAAGAAGGAATATTTTAATATATTAATTATATAATTAATAAGACCGCTTGGTTTTATTTGTTACGACAAAATTATGTTTTGTTATAAAGGAAAAATAAATTGTTTAGATAAATAATATCATGGTAAATAAAATATTACATGTAATCAAAATATAAAAATAATAAGTTCTTTTTAGTATAATTATTATTGGAACTCAAATTATAGTTATTTATTCTTATTTGTTAAATTCTTTTTTTTCATTTGCCTCTCTAAATATTTTTAAGTTAATACAAAAAATTAATAAGTTTGTTTAAAAGTTGTGGAAAAGATAGTGGTTATTTTTTATTTAATAGTGTTTCTTTGTCTCTTGTGGCTTTTGATATTTCAAAGGCTTGATTTTATAAAAAAGTATAATAAGAATTTCAAGTAAATTGGGAGGTATTTAAGATGTATTATACCTATTGTAAAATATAATACTTAACGAAAATTAAATAGAACTTTTCATCATTTCGAAACGGGTAGTGGTCGAGGTCCACTTTGCACTGAAGCTCTAGGCTTATTGTACCCCGTTTTCCCATTGAGTTGTTAAGGGAAGTTATAAGTATTTCGATCCACAGCTTGATGTTCACCAGAGGGCTGAGCTAAGAAATTCTGCCGAGTCCGGGGTTTGAACCCAGAATCTCCGCTCATAACTTCAACTAGCGATCACATCAAGCCACCGCTGTGGTCAATAGAACTTTTAAATAATATAATTTTGTAGAAAAATTGAATAGAATTTTTCTGAACAAAAAAACTATTTCATTTTCAAATGTCCCATTCTCAGAAAACAGTTACCTTTTTTGTGACGTTTTAAAGTTTGCAATTATTTTTCAAAATTTTACGCTGACATTATGCTTTGACAAATTATATTTAAATTGCATTCTTTTCGCACTTTATTCCAGCTTGGATGCCGGAAAACAATTTTGTCACCAAAAAATGAAGAAATAATAAAGTGTTTCATTCGAAGATAATAATATACTTTTTGTAGCTCGAATATGATTGTCGGATTAGCTATGCTCGCCCATCATTTCTAGAAACTCGACACAAAAAGTCAAACATAGCTCCTAATTAAATAATATACTATTTTTTATATTTGCCGAACTTACACTATAGTCCTAGTAAAAGTCGCAAAATTATTTTAGGATATTTAGAATTTAATAATAATACAAATTAAAATTTTTCATTTTTCTAATAAAGATACCTCAAGTATATATTTCTGAATTCGCTTTTAAGTATTTTAATTTAAAATTTGTTTTATTTACTATCTACCTCGCATTGTTTGGTTTTATGTTTTCGAGAACGTTTTCCTTAACGGGTGCAAACGCTAAAATGAAACATTGTTTTAAAACTTTCTAGCTGTCTGTATGGTCTCGTAAAAAGCAATAACGTAGAAAATTACTTTTCGTTGCTTTTGCAATTAAATGGGTGCAATTAATCTCGCTTTCAGTTAACACATCGAATTTTAAAATTTTACTTTTTATGTGTCTTACATCCATCCCTGTCATGAATATACATAGTACAATATATATAGTATTATAGTATGTACATTGTACATACATATGTATTATTGTGTTATAATATTAGAATTAAAAAAAAAGATTTCAATTAATGATGATAATAAATTTACTGTTGATATTACTTACATCAAAATATTTTAGATCTAACCTCAATAAACATTACCCTCGGCAACACTAACAATTTCTTTTTGTTCAAAATACATTTAACGTGCTGTTTGAAATTTATTCCTTAGAAAATTTTCACTTCAAATTTTACACAAATGAATATTATATAATACGATAATATTTTTTATAACATACCACATTTTATGGTATATTATTATGCTATGTAATATGTATGGTGTGATAATATAGTATTTTTGTATAGTGTCATACATTTTTTACAGTTAGCAACATGTATTGTCAAGACTACAAATAAAAAAATTAGCCAGTTCGTATCCTTGCCTTACCATTGGCTGTAAATAGAGATCTCTGGCTTACCACTTGGCGGAAAAATTATTTCCTTCACTTCTCACTTCATACCTAATGCACTTGAACGCGTTTATACAGGTTATTTTTTATTCAAAATATTAGGTTGTCAAATATCTTCCTTCCGCCTTTTTGTCTTTTGAATTTCGCGGCTATGTACAAAGCGCTACAGAGCTCGTATCTGGCAATACTATACATCATTTGACAGGTCTTGACATAATTTACAAAACGACGCTATGCATGATTAGTTTGGATATTGCGTTCAACAGTTGTAGACGTGTAAACATGGAGTTCACTAACTCCGAAATTCGCACTATTTTAAAGTTTTCCTTCGTTAAAGGCAAATCCGCTAGAGAAACGTTCCGTGAGATTAATGATGTTTTGAGGGATGGTACTCTATCACTTCGAACCGCGGAGGAATGGTTTCGACGATTCAGAGCCGGTGAAAACGACACCATGGATAAGCCAGCCGGCGGAAGACCTGTGACGACGAATACCGATCAAATCATGGAGATCGTCGTGTTAGACCGGCATGTGGCATCTCGTGACATCGCCCAGGAGATGGGAGTTAGTCACCAAACCATTTTAAACCATCTGCAGAAAGGTGGATACAAAAAAAAGCTTGATGTTTGGGTGCCGCATGATTTGACGCAAAAAAACCTTCTGGACCGAATCAACGCCTGCGATATGCTGCTGAAACAGAACGAACTCGACCCATTTTTGAAGCGGATGGTGACTGGCGACGAAAAATGGATCACATACAACAATATCAAGCGGAAACGGTCGTGGTCGAAGGCCGGTGAATCGTCCCAAACAGTGGCCAAGCCGGGATTGACGGCCAGGAAGGCTTTGCTGTGTGTTTGGTGGGATTGGAAGGGAATCATCCACTATGAGCTGCTCCCATATGGCCAGACGCTTAATTCTACCATCTACTGCGAACAACTGGACCGCTTGAAGCAGGCGATCGACCAGAAGCGTCCAGAATTGGCCAACAGGAAGGGTGTAGTGTTCCACCAGGACAACGCCAGACCACACACTTCGTTGATGACTCGTCAGAAAATACGGGAGCTCGGATGGGAGGTTTTATCGCATCCACCATATAGCCCGGACATGGCGCCAAGTGATTACCACCTGTTGCTGTCCATGGCGAACGCCCTTGGTGGTGTACTGTTGAACTCAAAAGAGGCTTGTGAAAAGTGGCTGTCCGAGTTCTTCGCAAATAAGGAGGGGGGCTTCTACGAGGGGGGTATTATGAAGTTGCCGTCTAGATGGAAACAGATTATCGAACAAAACGGCGCATATTTGAACTAAATCCGATCACTGTAACACTTTTTATAAAGCATTGAATAAAGAGCAAAAAGGCGGAAGGAAGATATTTGACAACCTAATATATAAGAAAGCGTTTTGGGAATTATGTGTGGAAAACGATATAAACCAAATGTCCACCTTTGGCTCAGCCGCAAATATCTGCCCTTTTAGGGCCACTTGTATAGTGCGAGTTTAATTTGCAGTTTAGTAAAACTTGGTTCAATTTATAAACGACGTTTAAAAACGTAGGTGTTGTATAAATCAAGTTTAACAGTGGTTCAAGTAATCAACAGTTTAACAGAAATTCATACGGTTGGTATTAAAATTTCTAGGGATTTTAATTAATATATAACTAATGTGGTATTATTTACTGACGAGAATATTTGACATTTTTGTACGCGTCTGTTATTGTTTTGATTTTGTGTTGTTTATTTCAAAGGTGTTTGTAAATTTTTTATTTTGTAAGGTAAAGTAACAGTAAAATTGATAGAAGGTAAGTGAATGTTTCTATTTTGAAAATTTAATTCAGGTGTTTGCATTGCTTTGTAGTTATTATTATTGGTGGAAGTTGGAATTAGCTTGGCTTTACTTTGGTGTTGGCTTTATTTTGCTTTGTTTTTTTTAATACCATCCTTCTATAATAATAAATATGGATTCCAAAAAAAGGAGTACAAATTTTAGCCTGAAAGAGGAATTGCTATTGATTAATTTAGTCCGCAAGTATCGTGATCGAGTCGAATGTAAAAAGACCGACACTATGACCAATAAAGCAAAAGCTGCAGCTTGGATCGAGGTAGCAAAAGAATATAATAGCACCAGTGGAGATACATATCGGGATATACGTATGTTACGCAGTAAATACGAAAATTTGAAAAAAACTACCAAAAGGAAGTTTGCGGAGCAGAAGCGCTATGCCACGGGAACAGGAGGCGGCCCACCTATAGATAGTAAGGTCACTATCATCGATGAGCAGATTAAAGAACTGCTGGGTAGCCAACTATCAGGGTTCCCTTCACAATTTGAAGATGATAGTGAAGGTGAATAATTGTAATGTCTTAAATCTGGCTTTTTTTTACTATTTTGTTTCGTTTTTAGATGTAATCAATGTTAACGAGCCAATTCCGTTACCAGAATTATCGCCCGATATGCTCACTTTCGATCCGCTGCCAATTGAAATGAATGAGGCAGACAATGCTGGTGTAGCTTTGCAAGGTTTGTTATTATTTTTTTTCATTAATCTGTAGTAAATGTTCAATTTTTAGGTTCTTCAACTGAAATCACTCCAGTTGTTCAGTCTAAAGACTGGAGTGATTATACCCCAAATATGTTGCGTACTCCGAAGGCACTTCCTTTAAGAATAAGTACTAATTCACAAGGTACATTTTAAATTTTTAATTCATAACATAGTTTTTCACATTTTGTATTTTACAGGAAAAGAAAATTTTGTCAATCGACGTGGACAGTCGAAAGACAAATTATCTTCATGGGTTAGTACGAAGATTGAGCTAACGGAGGTGCAGAAAACATGTTTGCAGCAAGAATCAAACAAAAAAATAGAGCTAATGGAAAGAGAGTCACAAAAAAGAATAGAAATAATGGAACAAGAGGCAAATCAAAAAAGGGAATATATGGAAAAGGAACACTTGCTAAGAATGGAAATCTTGGCATCTGAACTTAAACGTAAATAAAGTTCACGATGTTCCTTTTCTATAATTTTTTTTTTAACACCTTTGCTGCATTACTTCAATTCTTTTCAGTGTACATAAAACCTCGAAATTTAACATTAATAATGTTATTAGCTCTATTTAATTTATGTTCTTGTGCAAATTTAAATAATTAAATTAAACGTTTAAAATATTATTTTTAATATTTAATTTAATTGTTAATTTTAAATTAGTATTAGTCATTCATTATAATTAAAACATTTTATAGGTAAATTATTGTTGTGTATAGTTAGAAATTTTAGGATAATATTTAATCTAATAGTTAGTTTTAAATTAGTATCTATTAGTAGTATGTAGTCATTCAATATAATTAAAACGTTTTATAGGTAAATTATTGTTGTGTATTTAGAAACATGTTACATTTTTGCTTAAAGCTATATTTTTGTTAAAAATTAAAGAATGTAAACTATTTACAATGTACAAAATCTATCCCAATGTTCGAAAATATTCTACTAAAGCAAGCCTTGTACTATTATTTCCGACTTCTTGTAATTCCTGAAACCCTTGGACATTATTAATTAATTGAACAGCAGCTTCTTCTTCTGCAGTTACTGCAGGTTGCTCATCCTTCAGAAGGCAAGCAATATTATGAAGAATTGCTGTAGTTACAACAATAGCTTCAACTTTGCTTTTGTCCAATCTTATTCCTAATGCAAGAATAGGAAACCTAAGTTTCCACACACCGTAACATCGTTCAATCGGGTTGCGAGTCCTGATCTGTGCCTCATTAAATAACTGTTCAGCCTCAGTTTGTGGATTACTCAATGGCGTAATCAAATATGATTTTATACCATAACCAGCATCACCTACTATTAAGCTATCACCCATCAAGCCATTTTCAAACTTAGCTCTAATTCTGGAGTTATTGAAAATAGTAGAATCATGACTAGAACCTGGCCATCTACACACTAGATTTTCAATTTTTAATTTTGCATCGCATATAGCTTGCACGTTCATAGAAAAAAAACCTTTCCGGTTCCTGTAAATTTCTGCATTATTTCCCCCTGGAGATTGTATCTTTACGTGAGTACAGTCTATAGCTAAGAGCCTACGAGCAGAAAAATGCTCAGATACTTCCCCTTCTTAGTAAAAGCAAATCCTTTTAAACACGCATAGATTAAGTCAAAATAAAGAGATTCAGGGGCAGACCCACCTCGAAAACCCGCGGAGGCTCCCCCACCCCCTACTCAAAGGGGTGGCGCGCACAGTTGTGTATTTTATTTTTTTTCTCGAAAACGGTAAAACGGAGAGACCTGCGGTTTGCGCCAATCGAAGGAGAATAAAGCCTTACATAGTATACATATTTTTTTTATACTAAAATATTTTAAGTTTTCCTTCTACATCAAAAAATATTGGAAAGGGTAACCTTTCTTTGAGGCACTTTTGCAAATTACTCCAGAACGGCCCAATAGATCAAAATTTATCAAGAGTAGAAAGTTAAAGATTATTGTTTTTTCTATCGATTAGTATATAAATAATTATACTACCTCTTTAAATAATGCGTACAGCGGCGTCGAATATACTAGCGTTTGGTAAAAAATTCAATTTGTCATTTCATAAAATATTTTTTTTCTTCAAAATTAACAAAAAGAGAAATTTACTGTCTGTGGAATTCGGAAGAAAATAAAATGTTACATTCCATACGCATTTTTTAATTGATAAAAAATTGTATTTTTTCTCTTAAGACTACTAAAAATATAGGCGGTGGACACCATATACATAGTAATAACTTTTTTTTTGTTACTCCACAATAAAGAAATAAATTAAAATTTTACTAATGTAGAAAATTAAAGATTATAATTTTTTCTATCGTTTGATAGAATAAAAATTCAAAAATACATGTTTTAACGATGTGTACAGTGGCGTATTACGTATTTACGCATTTTTAGAAGTTAGCCCTTTTACAAGAACTAGGAAAACCCATCAAGAGATGGATTAAAGATTTTACGATTTATTAAGTCCTAAAGAGCAGCAGATATGTATGTTAAATCCATAGGAAATATATTGCCTTATTTCTTCTCATTGAACAGAACTAACTATGCGCGTTGGCTATCCGTGCATTATAGAGATATGTTCATTTTAAAAGAAAAACATCTAAATATTTATAAAAAATTCTGTAGGGGAGGTTTTATTATTCAAAAATCGTCAAATAGATTCTAAATAGATCAGGATCACGAGCAACAAAACGCAGTAATTAAGAAAGCTTCTAGAGCAATTGGATTAACAGAAAATCCCAGTGCTTTAAAAAGATGGCTTATTTCAGGTCCTGATGTAGCTCATTTGATTGGCGACTATAAAGATTATGTGGATTTCCATCAAAATATTCATAAGATTCACGAAGAGTTGCCAGTTTTGCAAGAAAAGTTTATTTCTGCAGTTACATAGTCAACACATTTAAAGTATATGGTAATCCATTCCAAGAAATATCAACTGAATTTTTTGCTCTAGATAGCCAAATTTTCGTCAATGAAGAACGTTTAAAGATGTTATTCGAGAAGGGTACTCAATAATGTAAAGCATTTCATCAGGAAAAGTTAATGTAATAACGGAGACGGACGTTTTGAAAAAATAATTAAATATGAAAATCATCCATATCCACCCTCACTGGTTCAACTTGGACAATTGTAGTCGTATCACGGCACAAAATACATTAATGTGAAAAGTAAACCCATAAATATCGATGCCGAATTAATTGATGGGGCCGCTTTGGTGCACATACCATACTTCAAAACCTAAAGCTTGCTCATCTTTTGAAGATTACATAATTATCTCGCATTGGAAAGCCGTATATTTTTAAAAATTTGGAAACTGTTAATTGAGTTGAAACAATTTGGGATATTTATATCGAAAAAAGCTTGACAGAAAGTACCAGGGAAAAGAGAGGTAAAGGAAATAGGTAAGACTAACTACCACAATTTCAAAAAATAGGTAAAATTTTTTAAGAGTTGGAGAAAATAAAACGGAATTGTTTAGTTAAATTTCTAATTATTTTAAGGACATTTCATTGCCTGAAAATATGATGGTAGTGCTCAATAACTCTCAGGAAACCTTCTATAATAGCAGCTCTCCAGATCTGATTAAAATTACTTGCATGTGCAACCAAGAATAAGCTGATTCTTGAATATTTGTTCATTCTCTAAACTGCTTAAACAGTAATTTAACAAAAATACTAATAAAAACAGTTTACATAGATGTCATTATTCTTACCATTGTTTATCAATATCTGCATCAAGAACAGGATGTTTGCATCGAGTTTAGTACCGGAAAAACTTAAGATACATACAACTCTTGCGTGGAAATAGGTGACAATAGGTCTTCCTATGTTCCACACTTTTACTGGGTGCGATGTAACATCTGAATTTTTTGATAATGGAAAAAGAATGTGTTGGGATACATGGGAAGCTTTTCCAGAAATCACAAATAAGTAATTTTTAATTTTCTACATTAGTAAAATTTTCATTTATTTCTTTATTGTGAATTTTACGAATTAAGAAATATATACTGTTGTGGAACAAAATTGAAATACGTTGTTTTTTTTAATTTAAATTTTGAAATTTCCGCGAGTTGGCAGACCTGACGCCAACTAGCGGAGAAGATAGGGCTTTTTTTGGGAAATGGCGGACGTTACGGACGTGCATTGGCAGTGGGTCCGTAAAATTTCATAAAAATTGATATTTAAGAAAAATAAAGAATTATATTACGAAACAAGCGATTTTGATTGTTTTGTTTGTGTTTGGAAAGAAAATTAATTGTTATACCGAGGCAGATGGATATATGTATCTGAAATTTAACGTGCCTACGATTATTGAAGAATTTAAAATTAATAATAAAAATATTTTAAGAAGTGTAACCAAGTAATTCGCTAAATTCAATTGGAAAAATAATTTTTTGATAATTTAATATCACTTCAATACAGAATGTAACATTTTATTTTATTCCATATTCCACAGGCAGCAAGTTTCTCTTTTTCTTAATTTTGAAGAAAAAATATATTTTATGAAATGTTACATTAAATTTTTTACCAAACGCTAGTATATTCGACGCCTTGTACGCATTATTTAAAGAGGTAGTATAATTATTTATATACTAATCGATAGAAAAAACAATAATCTTTAACTTTCTACTCTTTATAAATTTTGATTTATTGGGCCGTTCTGGAGTAATTTGCAAAAGTGTCTCAAAAAAAGGTTACCCTTTCCAATATTTTTTGATGTAGAAGGAAAACTTAAAAATTTTTAGTATAAAAAAAATATGTATACTATGTAAGGCTTCATTCTCCTTCGATTGGCGCAAACCGCAGGTCTCTCCGTTTTACCGTTTTCGAGAAAAAAAATAAAATACACAACTGTGCGCGCCACCCCTTTGAGTAGGGGGTGGGGGAGCCTCCGCGGGTTTTCGAGGTGGGTCTGCCCCTAAATCTCTTTATTTTGACTTAATCTATGCGTGTTTAAAAGGATTTGCTTTTACTAAGAAGGGGAAGTATCAGCATCGAAATCCCTTAGCTACTACTGCTCCTATGCAACGAGGAAATTTACTAATATTAAAGAAGTCTTGCCGCACTTGAGCAACCTCATCTTCGGTATTAGGCATCTTGATGAACTCACTGTACAATTGTGCGATAGCACGACACACTTTAATAACAATCCTGCTTGTCGTTGAACTGTGTATGCCACTAAAATCTCCATTTGCTTGTAAGGTACTTCCCGTGGCAAGATAGCGGAGAGTTACAAGAACCATTTCTGAAGGAGTTACAGCGTGGTTCCTTAAAAAATAATATTGAGTAATTGCTATAAATATACAGACAATAAAAAATTACCAATTTGTAGGTGATGCTATGTTTTCTGCAATTAAATCTATAATAAATGCAACTGAGTTTTTACAAAGACGAAATCGTTCTTTAAATTCCATTTCAGACCATTTATTAAAATGCAAAACTCTTGTTCTAAATACTCGCGGTATTCGAGGATGCAAAATAAGATCGACATATTCAAGAAAATCCTCATCATCGGATAATTCTCCCAAAAATTCCATTTTAAAAAGATACAACGCGTGTGAATACTTTTATGGTTAAACTTAAACTGCTCTTAAACCCCTAAAATGTGAGGGTGTAACTTAAACTAGGTTTAAACCCAGTTTAGCCCTTAAACTATGACTGAACAAGGTAAAAAAATAGCTAAACGTGGTTTTATGTTAAACTTGGTTTAAACGGTTGTTAAACTCGCACTATACAAGTGGCCCTTAGTAACATTATGTATTATTTTTTACACATGTAACATACGTTGTGGCATAGAAAAATATTGTTATTTCTTTCTGGAGGGTTTCTTAATTATATCATTGCTTAAATTTGCATTTAGTTAAGCCATAAAGTTTCAGTTATTTTTGTAAAAAGAAAGATTTATAAGCGAAAAGTAAGTTCTAAACTATATTGCAACTGTCACATAAATTAGTCGCGTTGCACAACTATAAAAAGAGTAAAAAATGCGATATTGATATTGCATCGATATTTGCGTTAACTCGGAAAGAGTTGCACGGACATTCAACCATTCCTCTCATTTTGAGCACTAACTACAAATTTTATTTTTATTATATTTTGACAATAGGGATTTCTTTTATATTTATATGTAATAGATATTATAGAATCTACGGTTTTACTTATAATTTGGTTTTTCCGATCTATACTGAAAGATAACAAAACAGTCGAGTTACTTTAAATTGAAGCAATGAAACAAACAACCCACGCGAAGTGCATTGTTATTGTGAAACCTACTGTACATGAAGTTTTTTATGTACTTTTA
The DNA here is from genome assembly GCA_963170105.1 of Cantharis lateralis. Taxonomy (NCBI): domain Eukaryota; kingdom Metazoa; phylum Arthropoda; class Insecta; order Coleoptera; family Cantharidae; genus Cantharis; species Cantharis lateralis. Next base: position 22,090,058 of record OY720629.1, read on the forward strand.
TTTTATTTCGTCCGATGTACTCAAAACAGACCAGAATTGTGAAAAATATACGCACACTACACTAAGCAACCCTGGTGGAAGGTACACGTACAATCCCATTAAAGAAATCGCAAGGGAATGTTCGGTAGTAGCAAGTATTATTATTACATTTGCTTGATGGAATAAGGATGTTCGTGCAATTTATATTTTATAACTACATCGCAATGACAGAATTAGTGTCTAATTAAGCGATCCGAATTAGCTAACTTCTTAGCATGAAATTACTTTGTTATACCTAATAAATGTTTTACATTGCCGTTGTTTCTGTAAAATATTATAAAAGTAAATTTTGCCAATTTGAAAGCTCATTTTTTATCTACTTTTGAAAAACCTAACAAAGGAATCGTATATAAAAAAGTTTCTGAGTTCTCTCGATTAATGGCTATAAAACTTTTAACTGTTTACATACTTATTCGTAAACTTTTCAACAAAAAGTATGAGCATAATTTATTTAATATTACATATTATAAATCTGTATAGCAATTTATATACATGGTATGTTACAGATCAAGTGCTTATTTCCCTAATTTATAAACTGGCTCATTCCTTCGTTAGTTCATAAACTATCCGATTTTAAAACTGAATAGAATAAAATTGTTGATTTGGTACCAACTCAAAATATTTCTGCTTGATAAACAAATTTTCTTCATCTATGTGAATGTCTCCTGTATCTTATTGGCTAAAAATATTTGAAACAAGTAGCCAAAATAAAATGTGCAAGTATAATATATAATATGATATTATAGTATATTATATAGATAATATGAATTATTCATTAATAAGCTTAACCAATAGGTAATACATGAAATATTTTTAATTGGAAGATTTAGATATTTTCATTTTGAAAGAAAAAATCGTCTTGGGGTGTCCATACAGATGCAGTCACCCTACATAAAAACCACTAGCTTGCTTAATACAATATTGGTAACTGTTATGGCTAGGCTTGTTTATGAACTATCTAATTAGTTTATAAATTAGAGTTAAGACCGTAACAATACTTAAAATAATATATTAGTCGTTGGCTTGAATATATTTCAATAACTAAAAGAGATATTAAGAAAAATCATCCTCATTCGCAACCACCTCTTAATGTTTCCCTACGTAATATGAACATGCGAGTCTATTTATTTCATTATTTTATATTGTAATTTTATGCTTCTATTTGTAAATTTACTAAAATTAAAAATATTTTTTATACAATTAAAATGTAAAATTTATTTACAATATTTATGTTATTAATTTTTAATTAAATGGTAATTTTTACAAGCTATTAACGTTTATAGTTTGGAGTATATACATACTTTAATTGGTTTTCCCCGATGGCCAGTGCAATATTTAATAATATAAAATAATCAAATAAAAATTAAAGTTGAAAACACAATAATATGTACCTAATTGGTTTTCATAACAACTTCAAGTGCAGAAATACTATCAATAATAATAATATTAGCAATGTTGTACTTGAAAAATGCATTTATGATTCTTGAGATTTTCAAATAACGCTCAGGTACAGAATATGTAGGTAGGTAGTATTACAGATCTTTTTAAGGTAAATATCGGTGGGTTTTACTTCATAGTAGAAATGCGCAGGAAAGAAAATAGACACCAGCAGGAAAGCAGGGATATATAAGTGGCTCTCGCTCTTTCTCTTTATGGATTTGGTTCAGTACGGGAGTTAGTCTTTTGCATTAGAATTATACACTTATTTACATAATATAAGTAGGTATCACAATGCAAATAACTTTTAGTGTCGGTTACTAAATTAATAGTTTCTTGACTTGTTTAACTTCCATGATTAAATACCCAAAAGCAAGAACTGGAGTCATATCGTAACCGTAGCTTCTGCCCTGGGGTATACTGTGGTTACTCCTGTGTGTGCTATTTCCTTAACTTGACTGAAGTTGAAACCCAAACTATGAATCTCCAAGTCTAATGAGACCGGACTCTGCCAAGTGTTTTGCATCTTTTAAAAACAATATGAAATGGATTTTTTTAATAACATCTTTATGCATAGCCACGTTCAACTTGAACTTAAAAATAATTAATAACAGTTCTCGACTTCTTACTATTTATTATCTTCCAAATTTAAATTATATAATATTCTACATTAATTCTATTTAAATTATTGTATTATTGTATGTACGTTATTTGATGGTATTAATTTCGTGAGTTTCTTAAAAATATATTTAAATTTTTCAAAACCAGAGTGCATTGTGCTGCCCAACAATTCAATGTTCAAGGTTTTCTCCGGAATTGCAAATTACAAAAATTTGATCTTCATATTTCGTCTGCGTAGGTCTACATTATTCACACTTTAGTCACTCGCATAATTAAAAAGTCATTCATTTCGTTTTCGAATGATAAGCAAAAAGCTTAAAATTATGTTAGAATATTGAAACAAGACAAGAGGTATATTTCAATAACTGGCAGATGGTGATATATTTTATATTATATTCTATATTGATATATTCTATATTGACATAATATTATACAAGGTATTCCCGATTATTACAAATTTTGTTACACCAAAGTAGACATACTGATTATATGCAGGAAGTTTCGGAGATGTCAAACAAGCTCAATACATTATAATTATATTTGAGATAAATATTTCATTGTTTTACCTTGACTGGTTTTGTCCAGCTGATGATTGACGATAAGTATGAAACACATGTTTGAGACATTCTAAAGTGGAAAATTGCTTTCTCTTTTCTTTTAACAATAAAAGTTTCTTTTTGAATTCGAACGAGGATATTGAAGAATTATAAATTAATTTCAAAATTATAACCTTTTTTATTGTACTTTTTATTTTAATTGGTGACCACTGTGTGACTGGTCACAACCAGTGGCTAATATTTCTTTTTAAAAGGCTCATTTAGATTTATAATTTTTGAAAGTCTAAAAGCGAAACTAGGTAACAAGTTAACTAAATGAAAAGTGCAAACAAAAATTTTATAATTTCCATATTAATTTCTTTGTTTGTAAAAACAAAGAAACTACAACCACAAAAAAAAGATATTAAAAAACTAAAATTAATTAATTGTTATGTTATTTTCTAAATTATCTAATATTTTTCCAGATGACGAAAGAGCTTCCGTGCACGGACTTATCACTAAAGAAGGGCTATTTGATGGGATGGTTTCCACTATACTAGAGGATTATTATATTGAACCGATTAGCAGATATATAGAACAACATCGGAATCAAACAATCCCGTCCTTTCATTCAATTGTCTACAAAACTTCTGATGTAGATAAATCCAACTTGAAATTACCTTGTGCCTCACATTTGTTACACCGTAAAACTTCAGAACAAAAAATTAATTCTATTAGTATAGAACGCTTAAATAGAACCAAGCGATGGTTACTTGAATCTGAAGCCAAAGAGCCTTATGATGATTATAATTTTTGGCATTTTAATAAGTCGAAATATTCTGTTAATTTGCCTTTAGATATAAATACTCCATTTAATCATCCAATAGATGAAGAAATGACTACGAGTAACAGAAGTACTTACGATTATAATTACCGGCATGTAAATAAAAGAGCTACCATCGATCCTAAAAAAACAACATGTATGCTGTATTTGCAAGCCGATCATCAGTTTTTTCAAAAGTATGGAACAGAAGAAGCTTGCATTGAAGTAATGACGAGACACGTCCAAAGAGTTAATATGATATATAGAACTACCGGTAAGCATTAGTTTTTTAATTTTCAATTTCCACTTTTCGTATTTGTGCAGTTTTAATTATATTAAAAACTAATGGAAAGTTCTGATAACCTATGCAATTCGATCGTTGGTTTCATTACCGTTTTAAATATTCCTACTTTCATAAATAAAATATAATTTTGTTATAACCATAACATTATTTTGTGTTACTAAAAAAATAATTCCAGAAATTATATTTACAAAATTATAATACCTACTACAAAAATTCACTTTATACAACTGTGGCCATATCTCACAACTTCAATTTTTGATTTAAATCCTATTACCTCGAGACCACAGATTTGTTAAGTTTTGCACATTTGAAATCTATCCATGCGCGCGCAAGTTGCTCGGAGTTCACCGAAATTTCAAATGCCCATAACTTGGCGAATGACTTCGCGACCGTTGAAGCACACACTTCGGGAATGGAAGCACTAACGCTTGGCACCAATTTTTTTTATCAAAAATCGATTTGGGGTGGGGGTGCAGTGACATACCTCAAAACTTCGGCCCACGATGGATTAAAAAGATTGATTTTGTTTTATGATTTTTTCTACGTTAAATATTTTTGTGTTTTATTATCTAGAATCAATGGAGTAAACTTAGAAAACTTCAATTATTAATCTAGGGAGGGTCAGATGATTATTGCGCCGTACAGTTAAAAGAAAATGTAGTTTCTTAAAAAGAAAGTCGTAAAAGTACAGCGCTCAATTTTCTTGAGTAAATGGACCAATTTGAAAATGGGCAGGTAAGAATAGGTTTTTCCCAAATATCTGATGAACAATCAGGTAAGTATTACTTTGAGCAAATGAAAAAAGGAATAATTTTTATTCGATACATATTTTGAAACAATTGATCGTTTATCAGATGTTCAGGGCGAAACCGTTGTAAGGTCTCCATGTTTCAAGATGGAATATATGCCCAAATGAATTGAGTGATGGGCTTTTAGGACATAGAAAACTATACCTTTTCTAATGTTAAGGTATACAACATTTGTGTTACAATTTATTTCTATGTTTGATGGTATACCATTATTATTCCATTATTTTGTTCGATGTATTCTTTAAATTCATAAAATATAGCAATATCAATTTTATCCTACATAATATTGATCAATTACTAATATGAAAATAATAGAAGAATGTTATTTTAAATTTTAAATGCAACAATTTCAAAAATTTGTATTTATGACATTATTTTAACTGCTACCTACAGTTGACGTAATTGAATTATTTTAAGAAAAATAATTATTGAAAAGTATCTACTATACTGGGAAATTTAATTACGTTTTATCTTTTTATGTTCCGCTATAATGAAATATTGACAAACTTGAACGCACGTTTCCAGTGTATGCAATCAATAAGTTGCTTCTTAAAAGCCACGTTTGAGAACTAAATTGTGATTCACATAAACGAACTGAAAATCTGGTATTGTATTTTGAATTATTACACACAGTAATAATTAAGTAAATTTAAATACCAACTTTTCTTTAAATATCTCCAAGAAAATTGAATCTGATAATCAAAATTTACTTATAAACTTTTTTTGTTAATTACTTAATTACTAAATTACTAAGGTTCGCTACTTGCGTGAACTAGGCTTCCGTTTTCTCAAAAAGCAAATTTGTTTTTGTTCTCGAATTTATTTTGGCTTTACTGGAAATATCACAAATATTACAAAGAACGTTTCGCAAATATAAAAATTAATAAACTTGGAAAGCAACGGACTTGAGAAACCGGTATCGCTTATTACCAAATTTTGAAATTGTATTTTTGCAGAACAATTATTGGGAACAATCGTGAACAAATAAAAAAAGGGGATTTGGCGAAAAATAATATTTTGAAATTTTTGTGGTTATTATTAGACTTTGAAATTTTATTCGAAAAGCGGAAAAAAGGTTTTTTCCAATTTTTTTGATATTTTGTTGTAAAACAATATAAATCTTAAATCTGATCTCTAAACTCAGATTATGATTATCTCACAAATAGTGTAATATACTCCTATATTTTTAAATTACTTAATTATTGGGTAAAAAAAAATACTTAATTATTAATTATGTGCAAAAGTAAACCATAGTTTGTGGCGGGAGGGGGCTAACGTTCACCAATAATAAATAAAACAATGGAACATATCAATTTCGGGTAATGGGTACTTTTTTGTAAGTAAAAAGTAGAGATTTACAAAGATTTACTATATTATATCTTGGGCGGGTACTTCCACAAGAAAACTTTTTAAAAATATGAGAATAACTGAATGTATTTTTGTCAGGTAGCACGTTTAGGATTTTTTTGGCTTGAAGTACAAACTGTGCGCGTAATTTAAGTTCATGCAAATAATAATAATATTAAATGGATTCGCACTTTTATTTTAATTTAATTAATTACTTGTAAATAAGTCGCATAGCGAATTTTCGCAAATTTCACACCAAGATTGAAATCGAAAATAATTTTTTCTTTCAAGAACCGACTATAATGTATAATTTTGTTGTTTCGCCAGAATGAAGAGAGGGAAAATTTAATAAAAAAATATCTAATAATCTAAATAAGAAAATTGTTCTGTTATCTTTTCCGTTTCTTTGTTATAATAAGTTTTTGGGTTAATAAAAGGGTAGGTAATGTATATATTAGTCGCATCTAATTTTTTATTTTAACACTTACTATACATGCCTACTCAGATCTTCAGTATATTTAACATGAAGTTTAATTAAATTGCAGATTTTAATCAGGACGGCAAAATGGACAACATAACTTTTATGATTAAACGTATAAAAGTACATACAAGTGAAGCATTAAAGCATGATTCGTATAGGTACCCAAGTAACTACGGAGTCGAAAAGTTTTTAGAGCTTTTTTCTGGTAAGTACTAAATTTCGTTTTTACTTTGATCTCCATACACATTCTTTTTATTTCTAAAATGTAAATGCCGGATTTCTACACGTTTATATAATATATAATGCTTTTGTTTGGTAATTTGGTATTCTTTTTGGTTATTATAACATTAAGCATTATAAGTTTTTTAATCGAGTGCAATTCTATCGCTATTCAATATAATAATTATTATAAAAGCATATTTTGAAATACAAATATTGATTTAATATTATTGTTCTAACTTCAGTAATAAATAAAGATAAAGTTTTTATCATTATTTGGATAATACATACATACATAAGAGTATAATATTTCAGATTGAATTCAAAATATATAGATAATTTTTGTTAGTTGATCTCTCCATTTGTTATACGAGGGGAGTTTTTTATGCTATCTACCTAGCTATGAAATCAAGATGCTATCGCTACAATTTTTTTACCTCGAGTTTCTGTGACATTTTATAGTGTTATCTCCAAGTTTGGTTCCAATCGTTTACATTTTGTCATGTAAGCTTGAACACGGAAACGTCATGAAATATCTATCGAAAGAAGACAGTAGCACCAAGAAATATTAGTGCAAACAGTTTAAATGGGGCAGAGAATCCATTCACGGTGACGGAAGCACGAACTGACAAAATCATCAAAAAAGTTGAAGATTTGGTGTTGATCAATCTCCGAATAAAAGTTACAGTTATTGCTAGAGAAATAGGAATATCAGAAACGAGTATTTTTTAAATTCTACATGAAGATTTTGGAATGAGCAAAGTGTCGGCACGATGGATTCCCAAGCTGCTCAGTTCCGAACAAAAACTGCGTGGACGACAAATTTTACGAGGAGAATTTTACTGCTTTATCCCAAGATAAAGACTGCTATAGAATTGTAACTGGGGACGAAACCTGGGTATACCACTGGGACCTTCCCACGAAACAAGAGTCAATGCAATGGATTTGTAAGGGCCGTGGAGTTGTATTTTGCAGACTTACAGATATAATTTTTTTTTCGAAGGCATAGCGTTACTAGAAAAATAATTGTTAATGATTTGCTACGTTGAAAAATAAAATTTTGTTTGTCCTCTAACTCCTTGTTTTCATAGCTAAGGCCCGCTTTTACATCGAAAGTGAACTTTCTTGGTCAGGAGAGACAATAAGGAAATTTTGTTCGGCGTTTCAGGTATATTACTAGTAAATATTTACTCCTTACGAAGGCTATTTGAAGAGATGAGTCGGCAAATAATTTTCTGCCCAAAACGACTACCGCATACCGGGATCAAACAATAGAGTGAAAGCGGTTTATTTGCGGTATATTTATTTTTATTATATAAAAATATAACGAAATAGTTAGAACGTATAACGAATTACCAGTTATATTGTTAACATTACGCACGCACGTAAACAAGAAAACCCGCTTTTACTTGTATGTTCGGGCACAATCATAATTGACTCAAAATGTTATTTTTCCAATAACCTTGATAATAGGTAGATAAAATAACTGAAACGTTCGATAACATTTTTTTATTATTTTTTCTCACCATATGCCGTGACTAATTTTTAATTAATTACATTATGATAACATTTGTTTCTTCAGTAGAAATTCGGAATCTTGGATAAAAATAGTCACGCAATCTTTCACTTTTTGATGGAAATATAGAATTTAAATATTTAAAGTTTATTTAAATATAAATGTTCAAGGTGAAAACTTGGAAGTAAAACAACAACAAAGTAATAATGAAAATTTTCGCGAATAGATAAGAAATTGTGAACATCCTTACTACATAATACTTCCTAAAAATATCAATTGTTTTGTGGAAAGCATAAGCGCTGAAAGTTGGTTATATTTGAAGGTGTTCTACTTAAAAGTTTTTTTTTTTTTTAAATTTAGGGCCAAACAAAATCTGGTGGTTGTGTTGTAAAGATTTTAAATTCTCTACAATTTACGCAACAATGAATCTATCTAGAAACTTAATTATAAAGACATTTATTGTTTATATACCATTGATGTCCTGCCGTGAAGTCAAACCAGGATTTAGAGAAAAATTTTATAATATAGAATAATATCAGTATAACGTAAAATACAAAGAACACGTCATTTGGAAAAGAACATTCTAATATTGAAATTTTTGCAAATAAAAAAAAAATTGTACTACATTTTCAAAGTACAAAAATATATTATATTCTTTTTTTGCCAGAAAACAAAATGGGATCTTTATAAAGTAAGAAGAATATCTAATATATAAATTTCTTATAATCAGGTATAAACGATTAATTTTCTATAAATACTCAAAAAATTATTCAAAAATGCAAACCATGCGAGCATACAACAATTGCGGCGTGCGCGTGCAAACTGGTATAAGTCTAAAAAGGGCATTTTGAGTTATCGCTGTTTTTAGGTTTTTACACTTGTTTATCTTAATATTGTAAATTGGCAAAATAATACTAGGTAAACTTATTAGCACATTATAATAGAGAATTTTATGCTGAATTCAATACAATTTTTCTTTATTTAATTTTTTAATTAGAAATTTGCTAAAAATAACAATTTATAAAAAATGACCGACTTATACCATTTGACACATACAAAATTATGACTTATACCATTTTGCACAAAATAATTTTGCAATATTCGGAAAATTTTAAGCAAAGGATGTTTTATCAAAAATTATTAATTAAATTAATTTATTACAACATAATATTAAGTAGTAATTTAATTATTATTTACAATAATTGATGTGCAGAATAGTATAAGTCACAAAATATGTCAAAATTCAACGTGCAAAATGGTATAAGTATACTCTAGACCTTTTTGCACTAAGGATCTGGGCGAATTATACCTGGGTCACATGGTATAAATTCAACTTATACCACTTTGCACGAAATATTAATTTAATTTATGTACTTGTACCATATTACACAAACGGATTTTGGGCGTAAAAAAAGCAGTTAGACCAAAATTTTTTTACACACATGTACAATATCATATAGTTAACCTTTTTATGCAATTATCTCAATTTTGCCAAAAATCGACTTATACCAGTTTGCACGCGCACGCCGCAATTATTAAAGTATATAATATTTATTTTCTATGCTATCGTGAAAAAATCGCAAAGAACACAACGTTCGTACGAAATTATTTTCAAGTCAAGCTGTTTTTTTTAAATAAGTCTCAGAAAATATGAAAAAAAGCTTGCTTTTTCTCGGTGACGAGATTGCTTTGTCACTGTTTTATGACTTTAATTAAGGTTATCTAAGAACGAAAACTGCTAGAAGGGTGCAATTTTAATTTAATTAATCAGTACTTAATATAAGATCTTAATTATTTATTATTTTCCATGAAACTGTTATTTTAAGTTCAACCGCGATTTTCTTTAGAATAAGAAAAATAGTACCTATATGATATACAAGGGCTAATCATGTTGTTTTTGCTAAGCTACAATTTATAATAGAGTTAAAAGTCAATAAGGCAATCTCGTTTAAGATTGCAGTACCGCGTGGCAAATTTGAAAATGTGTCTGTTTGACATGCTTCGTGTTCTTTGCAATTGAATTGGAATTTTTACTTTCAAAAACTGTCGGAAACTCACAAAACGGACTGTAAAGATCTATTAATCACTTGTTTACATTATATCAAATTTCTGGAATTTCTAATTGACAGGTTATGAAACTAGTCTCCAGAGGGCGATCTCTTAGCAAGGATTGCTAATATTGTTAACTATAATAATAACTATATAAATAGTAAAAGTTAAATTATATTATTAACTCGTGAAAATATATATAAAATTAAATTAAAATAAAACGAGTTAAACAAACGGTAATAGATTAAATTATTAAATCTTTAATATTTCGGCACTGATTATAATTATAATTTCTGATGAAGGAAATATTAAATATTTAATAATTTATTCTATTACCGTTTGTTTAACTCGTTTTATTTTAATTTAATTTTATTAATAGTAAAACTGTAACAATTTTATAATATGTCCTATTATATATTATTAATAAGCAAGAAAACATTATATTATCTTATCCGTATTTAAATTTTTTTTAATATAGTAGATACATAATTTATTATGGGGTAGTTTTATTGAAACGTAATAAATAGTTTTTTACTAAAGTTTCTATACCTAAAATGCCTGCACTAAATAATATCATTCCGCTGAGAAATGAAATCACTCCACTTATGTGATTAAAATTTACTTGCGGTATTTCTATTCTTCTGTTTGTTTCGCCCATATAATTGACTTGGTTTTTTATCCATTTATTTTGCAATCTTGCTATTACTCCTGTCATTTTCATGTGCTTGAGACTAAAATAAAGAAATACATAAATGGAAAGTGATTTAATTTTATCAAATCCTAAAATAGTCTATACTTAATACTCACAACGATTCGATTATTTCGATATCTTTGAACCGTTCACTGACAAGGTAAAAATTCCCTTTTTCGTAGTATTTTTCATTTGTGTTAGATATGCTGCAGCGAATTTGAAAATTTTTAATAACCGTTGTCATAACAACTCTGTTTTCTAAAAATACTACCCCCTTATTACATAAAATTGCCGCTAAATTTTCTTGAAGATTAATATCCAAACAACCGCGAGCATTTACTATTTCTTTCCATTCTGGATTTAAAATTTTATTTGGATCTTCTCCCGTCTGTAAAGAATTGCATATTAGCTATCTGCGAATAAGGAATAATTGTACCAGCTTACTGAAAAATTATTATATACGAAGCTGTTATTTCTTAAACATAAGGACCAACTCCTTTGAATGCGAACATCTTCGATAGACTTAAACGGCAAATCGACAGTAAAAATTGCCAATTTAGCCACTAAAACTGCATTTATTGCCGAATATAGCATGTATCCGGGAATAAACGAAAAAAACATAATCATTCTGCATGTATAAGTTTTTAAATTCAATTCAAATCCTTAAAAGATTGTATTACTATTTGCTAAGTATACATATATTAGTTCACATGTACTAACCCTGATTTAGGAACCCTGAACAAACAGAAAGAAAACAAGACGGAATGGAAACAAATGGTTCTAATTTAAATGTATGTAAATACTTAATTACGAACCATAGTGATATTGTTAAAATTGCAAACATTAGAATACTTGCTAACCACAATTCGGGACTTAGCGTTTTCAAATACGACGAGGATGAAGCCCTGGCTTCTGGTGTTTTTATGTAAAGGTGATACCTGGTTAATTTTGTTTCAAATAAATTAATGTAATAATTAAAGTTTTATTTAACTGACCAATTATAAAGATACGGTTGTGAATATTTAACCCCTTTTAATCCTTCCTTTATTACGCCCGCTGCCAACATCACATCCGCTCCTTGCTTTGAAAGTATTTTTAAGCCGTCATCATAACTGGTGCCTACTACTTCGGTTCTAAAAATGTTTTTCATAATTATTAATAATGAATGCCCAAACCATGTAATTTAAAAATTTGTACTTAAATTTTAAAGCCTCTTGAATGATATTCCATATGTCGCCCAAATATCCACCCAACTGATTAGTTTTATTATCATAAAAAATATAAGGCATCATCTATTAAAATTGATTATTAAATTTTATCCGTAAGTATAGAATAATACAAAGTTACATTGGGTGCTATCATTTCCACAGTTTTTCCTTCCAAAGTATTTAACATGCTGCGTCGAGGCTTTATAAGTTTGGCGTTCGATAAAGATATAAAGTCGTCTTGATCGCTTTTCCATATGTAAATATTTTCACAGTTGAACTTTTCTTTTACATCTTTTTTTTGACATAAATCTTTAGTTATTGCGTTGATAAATTTGATCTGAAAATATAATTTTTAAGTGGCAATTTCAATAAAAACTTTAGAAGGTTACACTTATGAAAATACAACACCAAACGAACAACGTTGTTTTCTTCATATTATTGTTAATACAACTAAAATATAATTTTCTAATTTATTTACGATTTTCAATTACTTTATAACATTTGGACAAATTCACACATTATGTCAAAGAACTCCGCCTTTTCCTATTTCATTTAAACATAATTTTCTCAATTTAAGAATTAAACCAGACTTGTTGAGGTGAATAATTACGTAGACAGCTATGAAAACCTGATAATTCTCAGGAAAATCTAATGTTTTATCGAAGAATTTTAGAATTAAATATAAAAATGAAAACTTGAAGGTTTGAATTTTAAATTTGATTGTGATTTATTTCTTTCGTAATAAATTTTCAAAATGATGTATAATTTATCTTAAAAAATATTTAAAAGTTTACTTGTAACATTTAGTTTACACCTCGATACCTTTCACGATCAGTATTTTATTATAACTAACGTAATAATATGGAAACGTATATTTTATTTCAATTTCCAAGTTATCGAATTAAACAAATATTTTTACAATATATCTTTGATAATCTGGTATATTCTGTATTTTTTAACGTTGAAACTATAATTATAGTTACATTATTGTGTAAACGATATCGTACTTGAATATTCATCATATTGACAAGATGTCTCCCAACGATTCATTTAGTATTGATTGTGAAACAACAAATTAATGTTTAAACTTTAAGTTGATTTTTTAATATTATTGCTTTACATTTTTTTTTATTAATGACAATTTTATTGAATACTAATTTTTATAAATCTGCAGTGTATTATCGACTTAATACAAACATTTTAATTTTAATAGTTATACTTTTCCTTATCCAAAGTATATGTTCAAAAAAATATTCAATCATTATATTTGCACGGCATTGTCGGTTGCACGTGATGTGGGTTTTGTGTTAATAAATACAAAATATTTAATAAAATTAGTTAATAGTTGCAATTTATAATTGGAAAACTTGTTCAAACACTGCTGTGTAGATAATGTATTTGGTGGTTTCGTTATTGATATATTATAATCGTAATACTTTAATAATTTCACTAACTACAACAAATTAAAATACTTAATACTAAATCACATATTTGTCGTTTTGTCGATAATAGACTTCTCTAAAAATATTGATTGAATTCTTGGTATAAATAATTACTTATTAATTATATAATATGTAGGTAGCTTAAAAGTAGTTTTTTTTTTATAATTTAAAGCAAAGCTTTACATAATAAATTATTTGAATAAATTACATAACTTATGTTTATTAAAATCAAATATTTAATTGAAATGATTATAGTTTGTTATACATTGCTTAAACAGCGTGTTTCGATTTTTTTTATGTAAAATATTAAAGCTTTACAATAAGTTGCTGTTTGTGCTTAGGTTGGTGATCAATTGTCGAGATCACCGCTTATTTCTGCCATCCTCCAAAAGGAGGATTCTGTACTCTTCTATAAGGAGAATATTGCTATTTTTTGATCTTGTAAATGCCGGCTATCATTATTACGGTTGCCATGTCTGATTAGACCATAGTGTTAATAAAATGCATTAATTTGTTTGTCAAATGACAACCATATTTAAAATTACGAATGCGAAATGTTGCGCTACTCATAAATAACATCTCTAGAGATTATTCAAAAGTTTTTCAGTGACAGCCTTGGTGTATTGATTTTTTGACGACCAAGGCCTTAGGGAAATTTCACCAAAAAATTGTGCATAGAGAAACTTATGTGTGAAGGGCTTTCACAAAAAAAGTAGTGCCATTTGAAAACATATTTGTAGCGAAAATTTTACGACCAAATTTTAAAAAACCGTTTAGAAATTATGCAATATAGTTGCTTTACGTATTAATTGTTATGGAACAAATTTTTTTATAATGATTAATAGGTGCCTTACACCCAATAAAATTGTCAATACAACTGCAATATTACTTGAATATATTGACAATGTTATAATGGTGTAAGGTCACTAAATATTATGTATTTACGCAAGCATTGATGTAATATCGAGTGCTAAACGGCAGGACCTCGTAAGTGTAAAAAAATTTTTTTTTTGAAAAGCTGTCTACAAGATAGAGACACATTTTTTCAATAGAATGATACCAAACACAAAAAATTTCAAAAATGCGACTTACGAGGTACTGCCATTTAGCACTCGATATTGCACATAGAAACATAACTGCAACAAAGGCTTTTTCTTGTTAATTTTAAATGAGCCATAAAATATCTCGGCTTAAGTAGTACTTAACTATATTAAATCTTATTATGCAATAGATACCTCATACCTTCGTACATATTGTCAAATTATTAACATCAATACTGTGTTAAAATTTAATACTTCATCAATATATTTTTGTCAAAAATTTGAACACCTTGTAAAATAAATTTTCACGTTGCATTGATGTAATAGATGTGTAAAAAGATTGGATAGGATGGGATAGGGATAGGGAGAGCCGTAAAGCAAATACTAATTGTGGTTAAATTCTGAAAAAAAAATTGATTGTAGTAAACTATGAGCCACAACTAGAAATTATCAGGTATTGTCATCAAAATAACTAATATTTAAAATCATTAAATATAGGAAATATGTAAAGAAATCGTAATGTGAACATTGTAAAAATAATTTATAACATTTATTAACTTCAACTAATGCAACAATTTCCTTTCAAAATTAATATATTTTTTAAGCTACTCTGAGCTTACATAATTTTTGTTTTTGGTATTAAATATTTATTAGGGGTCGTCTTTTAATCACGTGAGGTTTTTTATGCCACTTTTTTACCCCCCCCCCTATGGTGATACGTGTCGTGAGGTTTTAGGCTCCCCCCCGTCTCCCAACGTCACGTGTATTCTTTATTGAAACATATTACTATGTGAAAGGTATTTTCAAAATATGTTTTAATGAAAAATCTGATTTTGAAATCATATAGTAATACGAGGGTAGATCAATAAGTACCCGCGTTAGGAATGAAGAAGCAAGTTTTTCTCAATTTTTTTTTTCTATTTTCGAACGTAATCTCCTTTTAGTGCAATACACTTTTTCCAACTTTTCTGCCATTTCTTTAAGCCCTTCAAAAATACGATTTGTCAAACTCTTCAAAATAAGCTTCTGTTTCGACGATATCCTCCGCTTTAGAGCTGAATTTTTTTCCACCGAGCCACTTTTTCATGTTGAGGGACATAAATAAGCCGCAGGGAGCCAAGTCGAATGGGTGCGACAGCAATTTGTAGTGCAGTTCGTGCAACTTGGCCGCGGCAATCCTGGATAAATGTGCTGGTGCCTTATCGTGGTGAAACAGCAATTTTTTTCTTAGCCAAATGGAGCCGTGTTTCCGTCATTTTGTATCGAATCGGTCCAATAATTTACTGTAGTACTACCTTATGATCGCTCTTCCTTTCTGTAAAGAGTCCATGAGGATTATTCCCTTGGAGTCCCAAAAACCACGTCTGCCAGGCTGCCGCAGCTCTCCTCATATTACCCCTCATCAAAAACAGATGTACGACCACGTTTAAATTCATTGAACCAATATCTTGTGGTTATCATAGATGGTGAAGTGTCCCCATAGACAGCACCCAACTTTGTTTCCATTTCTTCGCATGTTTTTCCATTCAAAAATAAAATGCAAATAACGGATCGATATTGTTCTTTTTCTATTTTATCGAGAAACACGCAACACGTGTGAAATAATTGGCTGCCCAATAAAAACTAACTCATGAAACAGTCTGAAATTTAGTATGGTGTCGTGTAACAGATGGTAGTACACGACGGTAATACTAACTTCCCTTAGCAACGCCACCTGTCTTCAAACACGGGTACTTATTGATCCACCCTCGTATAATAAAACTGATAACAAACCAACTGAAAACTAAATATTGTTGCTTGGTTGCTTTTTAGTTAAAAATTCGCTAGCTCGGGATTTCATGCGGCCGCACGAAAATATACACGTGATCGTCACAACATTGTTGTGACCCCCCCAACGCGATCAATAATGGTATTAATTTAACCTCTCCCCCCCTGTTGGAACCTCACATGATTAAAGACGACCCCTTAGAGCTGCATTACACTACATTAACTTTTTTAGTACAAAGATTCGAATTAGTCAGTTTACAAGTAAGCATTATTGTTTGTAAATTAACTAAATCTACGCACGCAATATCGACGATATTCCTGTAACCATCAATCCGATAGTTCAAATAGTTTTGCCTAATAGTATGCAAAATTTTCACCGAAATTGTTGGTAGGCAATTAACCCTTATGGGGCCATACAAATTTACACCTTATATCTGCCATACGTAGTACCCGGGTACTACCATAATAATACATGTAATTCATGTGAGGATTACATTTTAAACAGATTTTTAATATTCACGTAGGCGTTTTTAATTACAATTATTATTATGTCGAGTTATATTTACGTTTTATGAATTTTATGCCACAATAGCAAAATTTTTAAATAAAGTCTATTAGTAGTTTTACTTCCTCGAATGCAGTAGTGTTTTTACTTTCCGAACTCCTTAGTAAGGAAAGTCTTGTTATCTGAAAAATTTGACCACCCCATATTTTTTATAAAATTTTTTTGTTTCGACGTCCCCTGAAACAATTTTTACTATTTTAGAAAAATGTCTGTGTGCGTATGTACAGTGACTCACAGCGTAAATCATGCCCCCTAATGTAGGCAAGGCAAGTTTAACATTTTGAAGCCTTTTTTTGTCATAAAAAAAGGGTTTAGAGCCAAAGTTTATAAACATTTTTTGTTGCAAATTTCATTACCTTCAATTTTATTTATATACATTTTTTTATTTTGTCGCGCCGTTTCTGTTTTATAACGACGTAAACAAGACTCTGTAAAATACAAAAAATATTGTCATCTACTATATTATCTCGAGAACAGTTGAACAAAATAAAAAATCCATAGGTATTTTTTCTTGTAAATTTGATTCTCTACATTTTTTTTTATATTATACATTTTTCAATTTTGTCACACCGTTTCCGAGATATAAATGACAATATTTTTTGTATTTTACAGAGTTTTGTATAAGTCGCTATAAAACAGAAACGGCACGACGAAATAAAAATCTATATATAAACAAAAATTTAAGGCAATGAAATTTTCAACAAAAAATGTTTATAAAGTTTTGCTATAAATCGATTTTTTTATGACAAAAGACAGCTTCAAAATGTTCAATTTGCATGGCCAACATAGCAGCGAAAACATTCCAAATTTTAAATTTAAGTTTTCATCTGTTGCGGCACGAAACCTATTGCAGATGAAAGAATTTATAAGGGGGGAACATGGATTAAGACATAATCCAGCATTATCACAATTAGTGACCAATCAACTCACCACTTTCACAATCAACGTCAAACCAGAAGCGGGACATTACTGGCCGCATAAAAATAACGGGATATTGCTCTTAAAGCCCATTAAACGTTCCAAAAAGGCCACGGAAAACCAGAAAAAGCTGCCAAAAATGCCAGATATCTGTATGCGTATCGCATACCAATATCCCGGTGTCAACGTGAATTTTTACCCCTAGAAATTTTACACCGTTGGGGTAAAATATCCCTAGTGAAATTTTACCGGGGGTAAAATATCCCTAGTAACATTTTACCCCGGGGTAAAATATCACGGGGGTAAAAATTCACGGTTACACCGAAAACAATTTGTTTTCATGCAGCACAAGCATGTGTTGAAACAGCATGCTTTATTTTTATTTCAATTTCCTATAATATGTTCTAAAGTTAATTTCAAGTAAAATGTGAAACATGTTATATGTTAAATTGTTATCAATGAATACTTAAACAATTTTGAATTAATGGAGATATTCTTTTTTATTTACATATGCCATAGAAAAGTAATTTAGTACCCAGGTACTACGTATGGCTGGATTAGGTATAGTTTTAGAAAATCTCCAAAAAACTTCACTTAATATTATCATATTTTTTTTTATAATTTTTTGCGTGTAGAAAACCATTTATGTAGAGATGTCGCCGAATCTCAAAAAAATTGGCTTTACAGGAAAAAAGTTATGATGTTTTAAAGTCAAAATAGTACCCGGGTACTAGGTATGGCCCCATAAGGGTTAAAATAATTTTTGCGATGCGGTGAAATTATTCTGTTGGAAACCCAAGAAGTAAAGAAACAGAGACTATAAGTGTGGTTGTGACTTCAAATACCGATAGTGCCGTTTTAGATTTTTCTTATTCGTCAACCATCAAAATTCGTTACCTTGGTTAGGTTAGTTACTTCGTGTTCCATGGTCAGTCACATTCAATCCATATTTTTTAAATATTTTCTGTGGTAATTTTAACTTTTTCGATTGTTTAGAATATAATTTCTTGTTTCATATTATTTTTTCTGATTATATGCTACTGAAGATCGAAATTAGTGATCGCATTACTAAAGCTTTATTTATTTTTTAATTTTATCTTGTTTCATGGTGTAATAATAATTTTATTTTATTTTGTTTCACAGTGTAATAATGTTTGTCTTTTTTTTAAATATTCTTAGTTCTACCCCGTCAAAAGTGTTAAATTAATCTCTTTTCAATGTTTTTTAAAATGTTTTACGTATGTATTCTTCATAGAATTCTAATATTTTAATGTTTTGTTTACATCTTTAAAGGAATATTTAATTGACATGACGTTAATCAATAAAAAAAAATCGTCACTTCTGCCGCAATACCTCCAATCATCAGCACCATAGGCGCCGGATAGAGGGGGCAAAGCAGGGCACAAGTTTCTATGGTGGGGGCAAGTGCCCTGCTTTTCCCCTTCTAGAAACTTTTTTTTTATTTCTACCTAGCTAGCGCTCGTAAAATATTAGAATTTTTCTTTAAAATCATAAAGCCTATTGAAACTAAATATTGGCCTCCCTCTATATTTGACTCTTCCGGCGCCACTGATCAGCGCAAACCATTTCAAGAAACTATTACATTCGATACATCCCGACATTGTGCCCTTGCTTATGATGGAGCTTTTGCTTCACATTCTTCCTTGGGAAGACAGGAATGGTGGGACAAACTGTCCAACTGCATTCATACAAGTTACAATGGTGATCAAGCATCCTCTTTCCATTGACGATATACCATCAATTTGATGGTTATTATTTGTATTATTTATTTTAAATTAAACTTGGTTACTGACAACAAAAATTATAAGACCATCTCAAAACCTGTGTATTTTAAAATAATAACTATTATAACAAATAATTATAACTCGTAGGTTTACTGTCCAGGCGGAACATGTGTCATGGAGCGCTGGAGGTGGTCCTAGCCATACTTGTAATTTTTTAGAATTTCATATGATTTCTTAAACTTATTTTAAAAAAAAACAGTATTTTTATCATTAAATATTCAGTATTTATAAATTAAATGGGCAGTACATACATACATTATAGATACCTATCGTATGTATGTATATAATAATATTTTGGTCAGTACAAATATTTTTGAAGTATTGGTATTAAATTGAATTTTTGTCAGTATAATTTGTAAATAATTTTTTTGAGGTGTGCTTTTTGTCCAGCTATTTTCATTCATATTTTATGTACGCTCTGTTACTACAAAATAGTATGTTGATATATCAACATAGCACTCGATCATTCAAACGGTCGTAACTTGAGAACCATTAAGTTATAAATTTTCAGTACAATTTTTGTTTCAATTTCGATAGGTGAGGGAGCTAGCTTGGCACACGTTTGAAATCTCCACATAATAAATTCACTTTTGTTCGGCGATTATAAGAAATGCTAAGCACAAATAACCTGAGATTGATTTCCCTAGAGAATTGAAACGATATTATGTGTTCCAAGAGTTTAAATTAGGTATACATGGCCGTAGTTTTAAATCTATAGAGGTCGTTAAAAATGTTTTTGGTATAATTTGTCTTAATTTAACGTTAACTTGTAAACTTGAGAATAATTGGTAATTTTTTTTACAAAGCTTCACATTTATACAGTATTTCTCAGAAGCTTAGGGCTGTACCTGTCACGTTTAGTGTTCTAATGTGTCCATTTTGTTCAGAACTAACTTCGGTTATATGTGTTTCTCTTGAGTTATAGAATCCCAAACCGATATATTACACTGTGGAGGTTGCTTTTTCGAACACAAATAACAACTAGATTTGTTTGTACATTTTGATTTCTATTTAATAAATCCATATCGTATAAGCTACATAGTTGTGAATTTTTATTAAAAAAATTCGGCAAAAGAAAACTGAACACACTACAGTGCAGTTCTTCGATATTCATGCCCAGTGCTTCAGTCAGAAAATAATACCTGTATTATTTGATTAGGAGTGAATGTTTTACGACAATTTCAGACGAGTCATAAAAAGTCCAATATTCGGTTTTAATAAAATATCAAATTTTTCTTAAAACTTGGAAAATTTAATTAACATTAATTTACTGCCTATGACATGCGGCATAAAGTATACTTTAGTGCCGCCCGCCATATCTGCTGTAAAATAATTGCGTTCATGAAAAGCGACACTTCAACTTTGACAATAAATTATTATTGATTGATATAAATTGAAGTTTTTATATTGTTTTATAATATAAGCAGTATTAAATTTTAAATCATTATCTGAAATTTAATTTTTTTATAGCGGAGCACTGTCGTAGGCTAGCGGTTAGAATTCTCGATTACTATGTCGTAGTTGTGGGTTTGGTCCCCGACTTGTTTGAGTTGTTTGACATAGTACCTCTCTACAGAAAATATTTAAAGCATTATAAATAATTATTAACGTCTGAACTTAATAGTATCTACTATAATGAAAAGTTCAAAAGTTAAGTAAAAAATAATTTTTTTTTCAAAAGATCTTAGAATATACCTAGAGGAAATATAAGTCAGATTTAAAATATGTTCTTAAATAAAATAAAATTTTAATTCAATGTTTCTATTAACAAATAAATAATAATGATTAAAGCTAGTACAAAATAGTTTAATTTTCATAAAATAATGAAAATTCAGAAAATTCTTTCATAATAATAAATTATCTGAAGCTGCAATAATAGTATATTAAGTATCTAGAACGGTATGTACAATTTACCGGTTGACGACAATGTTTGGAGACTGAGCGACGCGTAGCGGAGCGAAGTCTCCAATATTTTCGGAAACCGGTAAATTGCATACCGTTCGTGATGGTTATAACATTTTTTGCACGATCGAAATGAATATAAAAAATAATTAATTTTTTTTAAGTCAAATCTAAATTGCATTGGCATTATTTGTAGTTATTTATGAAGTAGGTAGAAAATTTGAATTAATTCTGTTGCCGTGGTTTTATTTACAAAAGAAAAACAAATGTTGTCATTTGTAAAATTGTGAATACAGTTATCTACCGTATATTAAATATATATTATTATAAAATCGAAATGAGTGATGCTGAAAGTGAAAATGGTGATATAGAAAAAGCTTGGAATATTGGACGTTCGGCAATAATTCCCGAAAAATCTAGGGAACGTTATGAAACGACGTACAAAATTTTCAAAACATGGTGTGAGGAAAAGAATCAAAATACGAGTGAAAAAATCTTGTTAGCGTATTTGGTCCAAAGAAACGGAAAATTGAAAGCTGCAGGTAGTTTATGGGCCGAATACTCAATGTTGAAAGCTACTATTTTTTTACACGAGTCTATTGATATTTTTAAGTTTTCCACATTAATTGCCTTTCTAAAGAGAAAAAATATTGGATATAAACCTAAAAAGGCCAGTGTTTTTACTAAGAATGAAATGTGTAAATTTTTAATTGAAGCACCAGATGAATTGTTTTTAATCCATAAGGTAAATTTAGATTACTTGTAAAATACGAGAATATGTTTGCGACTATGTATTTTTTTAGGTAGCAATGATATTAGGAGTAGCGGGAGCATGTCGAAGGGAAGAGTTATATAACATGACAGTTAAAGATTTAGACGATCGTGAATCGTTTATTATTATAAACATTCCAAATACGAAAACAAATATTCAGCGGACATTTACTGTCATAAATAAAAAAGATGAAAAAATTCATTATTTAGAAATTGTTCGGAAATATATTAAACTGCGGCCAAACAATGCAAAGTCGTTACATTTATTCCTAAATTATCGGAATGGGAAGTGCAATAATCAGGTAGTCGGTAAAGGTACAATTGGAACTTTACCATCAAAAATTGCTGAATACTTAAAATTGAAAAATGTAGTTAATTACACTGGTCACTCGTTTCGACGTACTTCAGACACATTATTAGCCAATAAAGGTGTAGATGTTTTAGGACTAAAAAGACATGGAGGTTGGAAATCTTCGACTGTGGCTGAAAGTTATGTAGAAGATTCCCTTCAGAACAAAAATCAATTTGCAGAAAAAATTCTGCATGATGATAATGAATCACCTTGCAGCGTTTCTGATGATACTATACCACAATCGTCAACTGGTGCTTCTACATCACGAGCATTTTCTGTTAATACAAATACCGAAAAAAGCAATACTATATCGATTTCTATTTCTAGCTGTAACAACTGTACATTTAATTTCAAATAAATCGTGTTTTTATTTGAAATTTTATTTATTTTACTTACCGTTTTAAAAACGGTAAGTAAATTACTTACCGTCGTTTTAGTCCTAGCAACCAGTAAAATCAACTTACTGTCATAGAAACACTATTAGTAAATAAACAAAATAGTCCGATCGTGCAAAAAAGTATATTATAAACGAATAATATTTTTTTTTTTTAAGTGTTGGTTATTATCTCAAAAATTGGTATTAGGGAGTGAGAAATGCCTAAATCTTTTTTAAGGCAGTTATAAATTTTGTTCTGTAAGAATTTTCTCCTAAGTTCTAGTGATGAACTGCAAACGACGCAATCTTCTAATGAGTTTTTCGAGGTTCCAATTTTACTTTATCTAATAAATACTTGCTGTGCATAGAATGGTTTAAGGTTGTTCTCGATTGAATCATTTTTTAAAATTTGAAGTTACTTTCATTAAAAAGAACTATCAAGCGCATTTACAAAAAATAATCTCATTTGCATTTAATTTCGTATAATTCTCTTTCAAGTTGGGTGTTTCAAATCTTGCATCTCAAAATTTAATAAGATTTTCTGTGAATATGAAGTTACGATTATTTTAGAACATAATATCGAAGTTAATTAATTGATTTTAATGAAATTTAATATAACTGTCAATGGTTATAGAGCAAAATTGATATAAGTTATCGTATGAAATGCCAAATTTTATTGGAAAGCTCCAGTGGATATGTTGAACCAATGTAAATCGTCGGTAAATTGTAACAATAATTAAAAATAATATTGTATTTTTACGTTAAGCGAAGTATGTAATTGTAATTACACTTTTGAACTTAGTACTTTTTTGCGATGCTTTTGTAATGAAATTATTAGTTTTAATAATACTTTATAAATATTTGATTTTTAGTTTTATTACATAAAGTAGGGTAAGATGAGGTTAACTGAACAGGTAGGTTAACTGAACACTTGCTTATATCTAACATCTCTTAATTATTTATGGATTCCAATTTTGGCAATTCAAAGACTTGCTATAGATGTCACTTTAAGTTTATAAATATATTCCATAATATTAAAAATCCGCTAATTATAACTTAAAAATTATTTTTATGGTGGCTTTGTAAATTTTTTAACTCTTAAATATTTTGTTTTACCTGCAGAAATCAGTCATATATATAAAATCGTAGTAAATAGTGCTTTAGGGTAAGTATTTGACTATTGATTACCATTATTGGTTTTATTGTTAAACCCATGTTGCTTTCAATTTATTTGTTAACATTTTTTATATGCACAACAGGTTAAATGGACACAGATCCCACCAGGTTAAATGAACAGGTGTGCAGTTAATGCAAAATCCTATAATTTTTTTTAATTTTGGTGATTTTAATTTTAAAGTTTTTAAATTTTATAATTTAGATTAGGTAGATCCTTAATGAAGTATTGCGTCTATGATTTCATTTTTTTGTCAATATTTTATATTATATAATAATTTTTTTTAAATATTTTTTACTAATATTTTAGAGATATGTTCAACTAACCTTAATAAGTTCCTTAATAAAGTCTTGCGTATATTTTTTCATTTTTTCTCAATTTTTTTATATTATATAAGGATTTTTTTTATTTTGTACCAATATGTTAAAGATATGTTCAACTAACCTACCTATATGGTTCAGTTAACCTGCATATGGGGTTAACTGAACCATATTGCAGCCATGCAAGAAATTAAAACTAGAAGGTGTATTTTTATAAACTGTGTGTTAGATATATATTTTTTTTATTGCTATATAACCAAACTATTAGACCGGGAGATAGTGACAGATTTTGGGATACGATTTTACGCAGTATGCCTTTGAGATGACAATATTGTCCGTGTATTCTGATCATAATAAGCCATGATTAAAAAAATGCTCATGTGTCCTTCATATTAAAAAACGATTCGCCATTTGTTCGAAAATGAGGTGGTTTGGTACGATTTTACCCAGGCTGCCATGTGTTTTGCAATAAAATTCAATATAAAATTTACTCGGAAAACCATTGGCATACCGTTCGGGTGGGACCAAAGGGCTGAAATCGTCATGTCAACTTGTATTTAAATAAGGAAGAATTCCACGATTTTACCCAGGCTGCCATTGATAAGTACACAAGTTCGTGTTATAAAACAGCTGTAAAAAAAATGGCATATCGATCGCGTATGTCCAAGTACTGTTTATATTGCAAAATATTTGTACTGTTATGGAATAAAATGCTACGATTTTACGCAGTATGCCATTCTATTTTCATACAATTTATGGTAACTTATAATGTTCTTGAAATTGGCATACCGTTTGAGATTGTCCAAACTACAGGCATACGCAAAAAATATTGCAAATTTGATAAAAGAGAATTCCGCGTTTTTACCCAGTATGCCTTTCTGGTATTATTGTAATCATGGTATATCTAGGTGGAATAAAAAAAGGCATACAAATTGAACGTGTTCTTCATATTAAAAAATCAAAATGAAGTTGCACAATAGATTGAAACAATTCTACGATTTTACCCAGTATGCCTTTCTGGTATTATTGTAATCAAGGTATATGTAGGTGGAATAAAAAAAGGCATACAAGTTGTGCGTGTTCTTCATATTTAAAAATCAAAATAAAGTTGCAAAATAGATTAAAAACATTCTACGTTTTATAGTGTTACTCGAAATAGAAGCATCAGTACCACGTGACTACCACTATTATAGTAGCATGTAGCATGTATAAATGTCTCGCTCCAGAGTTATTATGCCTTGTACACATATGCGAACACGAACGCCGAACCGATCGGAAGTCGCGTTCGCGAGCGGCTCTTGCGAACAGAGCTCCGAACATTTTCAACGAACACCACTTGTTAATGGAAGTTACTCACATTTGCTTTATTATTTTATAGTATTTTCTACCGTAGGTCAGTAATATTAAACAGACTGTTTCATAATATTTGTTATTATTTCTTAGACAACACTAGTATAATGTTATAAGCCTTAAAATATTAGAACAAACTGACCTCCACGATTTTCTCAAAAATACTAAGATACAGATAAAAATTTGAACGCAAAAATTTGTATAATATCGTCATGGACCGACGCACATTCTATGTTCAACATTGCATGTTAGCAGTTTTCAAATGCATCAAATATTTTTTCAAAAGGAATCAAAGTTATATTTTTTAAATGGGGATAAACATTTTTATTATCGTATTGGATAACGGTAAAAATTAAACAGTAAAAAAA
This sequence comes from Cantharis lateralis, assembly GCA_963170105.1. NCBI lineage: Eukaryota > Metazoa > Arthropoda > Insecta > Coleoptera > Cantharidae > Cantharis > Cantharis lateralis. Next base: position 22,116,288 of record OY720629.1, read on the forward strand.
TAATTAAAATTAATTACTTTTCAAAAAAAAACTGTTATAATGAAGAAATTCAATGTTTTATTTTTATTGCACAAATCCATGACCTACAGAACTTCGTTGTCTTGAGTAGGTAAGTTATGAATTAAAAAAGGTTTAACATTTTTTCTTGAGAAAAAAATAAATCTTAATTATTACTAATTTCAAAATCAAATGTTGCGAATTTTTCCATGATACAATAATTAAATGAACCACTGCAGTATTTCTCGATACGAAATATTAATTTAATGGCAAAAATCACAAAAATTGTTCAGATTTATTCGAGTTAATAAAAGCAATGATAATTAAAAGGAATTGTTTCTGAAATCTTTCACACCTGTTTCAATTTGTCAAAAGAAGTGAAGAGATAACTATTTTGCATTGAATTTTATCAAAGACGTAAATTCATCTTATCCAACTTATAATTTGCAATCAACAAAGATCTGACGTCAAATAAGTTTCAAGATCTACAGAAATTTTTATGTGCATTTTTGGAATGCCAATTATTATAATAATGATTAATAATTGAGGTGAATGAAATATTGAAAATTTTCAATTTGCACAATGCTGTAAATTTTCGTTACCTTCATTAAGCATAAAAAGAATAATGTAGCTACCATAAAAAAATATACCTACGCATAAAATAATAATGTGTATCTACATTCAAAGAAAAGTAGCCAAACAACTAATTCTTTGTATTTTTAAATTTAATTTAAAACTTGAACAAAAAGTCTCAGCAATCTCTTTGACTGTTCGTCGAAATACCGACATGAGATGGATCGTTGAAAATGCTCGCCGAAATGCAGATTGTTATTGTAAGCGCGATAAAATATGAATGAACCTGACGTCACCTTCCTCGAGTAGTGTTCGGTTCGGCGTTCTAAGCGCCTATGTGTACGTGTCTTTTTAAGTGCTCGCTGAAATTTGTTGCAGACTTATGTTACAAATTCGCCAAAATGTTTGTCGAAATGACGTCATATCCGTTCGGTTCGTTACTTTGCGCGGCTGTCTGTACAAGGCATTTATATAAACATAGTATCTTTTACACTCGTAATCATAGTTATTTATCTAAGCGTTTAAATTTCAGTCGACGCCGAATCTGCAAGTTGCACATATTCTTGCATTTAATTTAAAAATTAAGACGTTAAATTTAAAATGAAACTATAGGGTCCAAGAAAGTTGATTTTATATAACAGTTTTATTTGATTGATACATTATTCTAAATGAGCCGCTGCGGTTCGTATTTTCGTGAATTTTTTGAGTATTTTTATGTTAATATAAAACTAAACTTTAAGTGTGACATGAGTTTCTTGGTTTTTATTATTACTATAAAAATGTTGTATGATTACTATCAAGTTATCGGCATATACCATAATTACAATTATACCAGAAAGGCATACTGGGTAAAAACGCAGATTTGTATGAATCTAAGGTATGAATATATTTTGCAACTTCATTTTGATTTTTTAATATGAAGAACACGTTCAACTTGTATGCCTTTTTTTATTCCACCTAGATATACCATGATTACAATAATACCAGAAAGGCATACTGGGTAAAAACGTGGAATTCTCTTTTATCAAATTTGCAACTTTATTTTAATTTTTTAATATGAAGAACACGTATAACTTGTATGCCATTTTAGATATAAGCAATTTAGGATACAAATTTAATATTACAACAAAATTTATACTGCGTAAAATCGTAGCATTTTATTCCATAACAGTACAAATATTTTGCAATATAAACAGTACTTGGACATACGCGATCGATATGCCATTTTTTTTACAGCTGTTTTATAACACGAACTTGTGTACTTATCAATGGCAGCCTGGGTAAAATCGTGGAATTCTTCCTTATTTAAATACAAGTTGACATGACGATTTCAGCCCTTTGGTCCCACCCGAACGGTATGCCAATGGTTTTCCGAGTAAATTTTATATTGAATTTTATTGCAAAACACATGGCAGCCTGGGTAAAATCGTACCAAACCACCTCATTTTCGAACAAATGGCGAATCGTTTTTTAATATGAAGGACACATGAGCATTTTTTTAATCATGGCTTATTATGATCAGAATACACGGACAATATTGTCATCTCAAAGGCATACTGCGTAAAATCGTATCCCAAAATCTGTCACTATCTCCCGGTCTATATATGCTGTAAAAAAATTATTGGTCTATGTTTACACAATCCCATATAAATTTAAATATTTTCTATAGACTGTCCAGTTAACCTCACTCTACCCTACTAAGTTAAAAACAGGGGGTAAATATCCAGAAAAATTTATGTACACAAGACTCGGAATTCCAAAGAATTCCAATGATTTCCAAGAATTCCAATGATTTCCAAGAATTCCGATGATTTCCAAAGAATTCGAAAGATTTCCAAGGAATTCCAAAGATTTCCAAGGAATTCCAATGACTTCCAAGGAATTCAAGAGATTTCCAAGAATTCCAATGATTTCCAAGAATTCCAAAGATTTCCAAGGAATTCCAAAGATTTCCAAGGAATTCCAATGATTTCCAAGGATTTCCAAAGAATTCCAGAGATTTCCAAGAATTCCAATGATTTCCAAGAATTCCAAAGATTTCCAAGAATTTTAAAGATTTCCAAGGAATTCCAGTGATTTCCAAGAATTCCAATGATTTCCAAGGAATTCCAAAGATTTCCAATAAATTTATATTAGTATAACTTTCTAATATTGATGAGTCCTATTTACAGCCATCGTCGCACCTTATATTCCTAAAACCTCACGACATAATTATCACCAAGGGGGATGGGGGGGTGTAAAAAAGTAGCATGAAAACCTCAGGTGATTAAAGGACGACCCCTAAAGCAAGTAAGGCCCAGTAGTTGAGTTGCAATTTAAACGCGCGCCACGATAGTTGTAAATGGTTGTATGGAATAACTTTGATTACGTTGACGTAATAATTTAAATAATAACATCCGTCGGCTGGTGTCTGATAGCAGTTGGCACACCTGATAATGCAGTACAGCTCCAATTATCCGAATCAATTGGGACCGGATCCCATTCGGTAATCAGTCATATCCATTCCCCCTGTGCAATTTTCCTCATTTAGAAATTTTTTCGTGCCGTAATAATAACTTGCAAATAATAAGTAAGCAGCGATTAGGTCCTCATAAAAATTAATTATACAATGTAATATGTGTCAAGTTAAAAATCAGGTCGATTCCGATGGTTCTAATCTATAGTTTAGATATCAACAATGCAGCAGTACTTGGAACAATTTTAACTGGGGGAGGTTATAGTCAATTACAGAATTTCTTGCACATTGTGATATTTATTTAATATTTGTTTTTGGAGAAAATGATCATACCGTTTTATTTCAAATGCATATTACCTGAATTAATAGACCCACAATATCCAAAAAAAATTATAATTAAAGTTTGAGAACAAAACCAAGTATAGTAATCCACGACAAGAGTGCTGGGTGGATTACTATTATAGCAAGTTTATTATTTAATTTAAATTTACCTACTTTAAAATGTAAATTTTTTTGTAAAATTATCTAAAAATTTACTAAATTGAAAAAAGGGACATAGTTTCCCGTTTTCTTTTTTAAAACGCTGGTTACCATTTTTTGTTCAGACAAGTTTTGTAAGATAATATTGTATGTTATAGTCCGAGATCCCACCGTATGATTACTGCACTCATCTGCTTTTTAATCAAAATACAATTTTTGTGGATAATTATTGATAGAGAAATACGGTTTTGCGGGGTTGCCTATCAAAATATGGCCGCAAGTACCTTTAATTAATATTTTAAAAATTAATTTTTTCAACGAATTTCGTTCACTTGTTTTTCAGATAAAATATAATTCATATCAAAGATAGATAGGTAAAGAACTTAAAAAAATTGGGTTGCCGTTTCTCACTTGGCCGCAACCTTCTTTCAGCCGGGCGTAAACACGTACAATTTCGTTCAATATATTGTGATGTCCTGAAATTTGTTATATTTATTTTTGAAATTTAGAGATTTGGAAGAGAAAATTTAAATTTATTTTAAATTAGAAAATTTGTATTTGCCGCTAAGATTGTGTGGTGGAAGGGAGGAAATAGTGGAGAAGGGTTTTTTGTCCGCGGTGATGGTAGCGGACGGCCACGATTTTTGGTTGATTTTTAGAATTTTTGAAAGAGAAAATAAATTTTGGGAAGATTATTAAAATTTGGTTTGATTGAATTGTTTATCTGGAGTGGAAATAAAAATTAAGAATTATTAAAAGTGAATTAATGGTGTGGAAGGCATTTAAAAACTTAATTTGGATATACGAATAATTTATTGTTGCTTATAATATTTGCTTCGAAGGTGATAAGAGGTATCACCATTTATTTAGATTTGAATGAAAATTAAAATTGATAAAGAAAGAGAAATTGAATGTTTTATAATTTTATTGATGGTTAGAAAATATTTGCATTTAAAAACAACCCCGAGTTATTACATAACAATATACGTTCATGGCGTATCTTAATAAATTATATATCAAATTAAAGCTAATTTTTGTCTCTAAACGATAGAATGCGGTTGCCTATGTAAAAGTGCCCGCAAATAGGGGTTGCCAACGTTTAAAGATATATAAGGGAGCGAGAAAGTTAGCACACCACGCCGTTCATCAGACAAGGACGCAATATGTCAGCTTTCCGTGTTCTGACGTTGTAAAAGTATTACGTAAGCGTCGCGTCTACAGTGAAATGCTGAGCTAGCCCTTTAATTAATAGCTACTTTTTTACAACGTCAGAACACGGAAAGCTGACATATTGCGTCCTTGTCTGATGAACGGCGTGGTGTGCTAACTTTCTCGCTCTCTTATATATCTTTAAACGTTGGCAACCCCTATTTGCGGGCACTTTTACATAGGCAACCGCATTCCATCGTTTAGAGACAAAAATTAGCTTAAATTTGATATATAATTTATTAAGATACGCCATGAACGTATATATTAAACGAAATTGTACGTGTTTACGCCCGGCTGAAAGAAGGTTGCGGCCAAGTGAGAAACGGCAACCCAATTTTTTTAAGTTCTTTACCTATCTATCTTTGATATGAATTATATTTTATCTGAAAAACAAGTGAAGGAAATTCGTTGAAAAAATTAATTTTTAAAATTTTAATTAAAGGTACTTGCGGCCATATTTTGATAGGCAACCCCGCAAAACCGTATTTCTCTATCAATAATTAATTATCCACAAAAATTGTATTTTGATTAAAAAGCAGATGAGTGCAGTAATCATACGGTGGGATCTCGGACTTAGAAATGTAATAAATGTCAGTAACTCGATATGTTTACGTTTTCAAACTGTTCTTAAGTTTTCAAACTGCACGATAGTGCACTTCAAGTTCATAGCTCTATTAATGACCAAAAAATTTTGAATTTTAATTTAATCGGCAGCTAAAGGTTCATTCTATTTCGATAAAAAAATATTTTTCTGGTAACTTATATTGATAATAATACATAAGCGCTGAAAGTTAGTCATATTAGAAGGTGTTACTACTTTAAAATTTGTTATATTTTTAAAATTTTATTCTTGTACCAAAATAGATTCATATCTTGTCTAATTAATTATTTTTTAATCATTTAGAAATATTTATTATTAACGGAGAATATAAACTTATTTATATTCTTTTTAATTTGTTGTATTCCTTCAAAATGGGTCATTAAACGACCTGAAACGTTGGACAATTTAGTTGTTTCATTAGGCTTTTAAACTTAACGATATTTTATTTACATTATTAAGAAATGAAATGAATATAAAATTAAAACTTTTAAATAAATACCATATCATTAGTACTAGCTTCCTAAAATACTATAAAACACCGACTTGTGTTTAGAAAATTTTAAAAAATTGAATGAATGATTGCCAATAAAAGTGTGTACACCCTCGTAGGCCTGACATATTTACTGACGTTACCATTTTATATTGAAGTAGTAATTTCCAGTCGAATTAAAGCATTATAAAATTGTAATGATTACCAAAGAATTCCAGGGATTTCCAAGAATTCCAGTGACTTCCAAGGAATTCCAGAGATTTCCAAGAATTCCAATGATTTCCAAGAATTCCAATGATTTCCAAGAATTCCAAAGATTTCCAAGGAATTCCAAAGATTTCCAAGGAATTCCAAAGAATTCCAATGATTTCCAAGGAATTCCAGTGATTTCCAAAGAATTCCAGTGATTTCCAAGAATTCCAGTGACTTCCAAGGAATTCCAGAGATTTCCAAAGAATTCCAAAGATTTCCAAAAAATATTAGGGATTTCCAAAGAATTCCAGTGATTTCCAAAGAATTCCAGTGATTTCCAAGAATTCCAGTGATTTCCAAAGATTTCCAAGGGAATTCCAACCACGTGTACACAACTTTTTTGGGATATTTACCCCTAGGTTAAAAATTATAATTAAAATTAAAAATAAGTTAATATCGACGTTATTGACGGTGATATGTCGTAAAATTTGTTGACATTAACGATCTGGACCAATATAAAAAGTTTTACGCAATTTCGGAATTTAAACTACTGCTTGAGTTATTTTTTTTTTTGAAGACTCCATGACAACAAGGGGGCTATGAACCTCTTCAAACGAGCGTTAAGAGTATTAAACCAATGTTTCATTATTGTTTTAATGTTTTTCATTATTTTGGTTATTTTCTATAGAAAACCCTTCTTCCTTCCTTCTAAAATTAAATATATTATGACCGCTCTCGGTTGATATGTTGAAAATATAATTCTATAATGTCTTCATATGACATTTATGATTTTTGGAACTTATTTAAAACATACAACATAAATATACCTTATTTAAAACAAGGAATAAAATATTTTTGTGCCTAGGCGGTAAAAATAATGTTGTTAAATTATGTAGGTATATAAATAACACAGAACTGGAATGCCTTCTTAAATAGTAATATGTAATAATTATACTTAATAAACCCATCTGATATTGATCAAAAATCAATTAGCTTTACAGAATTTTTTTTTTTAGAGGAAGATTATGATGCATTTTGTTTGGCGTATATGTTTACATACCGAGATTTCGAGATGGGGACTTTGGGACTTGCATGGACGGGAGATTTAAAAAATGCTGGAGGAGTGTGTGAAAAAAATGGCGTAAGTTTTCAACTATTTATTTAAATTGTTTTATCATTTTGAAAATTAATGTAAAATATCTACTATATATTATAGTACTCTATAAATATAAATCATCACGTTTTGTTAAACCGAATTGAGGTATTTCTGAACAAAACTGAAGTTTATAAAATATTAAAATTTATAGAAAAAGGCACTAAAGTACTTTAGTGTCGCCTGCAATTAAGTAAATCGGGTAGAGCACGCAAATTGCGCCTACACTTTTTAATATAAGTAGAACCTCGATTATCCGTGTGTGCTTTATTCGTGCTGACGGCGGTTTATCCGTACGTATAGATACTATATTATAAAATCAAACGTATAGAATTTTTGCTTACTTCAGAGCTGCACTTTCATTACATATAAAGTGGTTTAGTGCATTTTATTGTATGAAATATACTAAATAATAAGTATATTTTGTAATATTAACAAAAATAGTCAATTATTATTATCCGTGCTTTTCAATTATCCGTGAAAAGCTCGGTTCCAGTCGGCCCGGATAATCGAGGTTCTACTGTACATTAAAAAAAATTGTTATTGAATTTGAAATATGACCTCAAAATATAGTGATTAAACTATGTATCAGCCTAAATTTTTCTTTAAATTTCGGAAATAATTTTCAAGTTTTTATTTTTCAAATAAAAAAATTGCTCCTTCCGTTGACTGCAGGCCGTACTACTGCTAACATTCTAAATTAATTTAAAATAGGATTTTATTAATTATAACAAAATTTAATTTAAAAACAAAGAACCGCGTCTTTTTAGATCCCTAGGTAATTTTCGAGTTGGTTTCAGGAATGTTTTTAATGATTGGAGCAGATCAGAGATTAACTGTATAACTAAATAGTTCCGCCATTTTCGAGTGTAATTTATGCTCAAAACCATTTGTACAATATAAAAACACACTATGGACGGAGCTAATCGTATGGAAACGGCTAATTGAATAATCACATATCGTTTCTAGTCTTTTTATCCGAAATTTTGATTGACCCATAAAATGTAATGCTTATTATTTGCAATTTACGTCATAAACTACCATATTTTTTTAAATTTGTGAGCTCCTTTTGAATGCTACTCCCTAGTAAAATAATTGATTTCACAATAAAGTGAATATTTGACAATATTGAAAGATATCAAGTCAAACATTTTTAACCTTCAGAGATCAAATTTATTATTTTATAAAATAAAATTGATTGAACTTTTACAATTTTTTTACAAACGAATAAAAGATACCGTACGACCCTTAGATGAAAACGTTTTTCGTCTTCGAATAGGTACATATAATATAATATATACTTACTATTTGAAAAAGATAAGAAAAGTGAAAAGTGCGGATCATAAAATTTGAGGAACGAGAACCAAATTATGATAGTGTAGTATTTATATTCAGCATTTTCATCATTGCGAATTTTAAATTTCACTTAAACCGTAAAAAAAAAATAAAAAATTAGAAAACTTGATCGCAATTTTGAAAATTTTGTCTTGTAGCTTTAGTTATTTTCTGTCAAATTTGTTGTTTGCTTGCTTGTTCGTTGCTGTTTTGCGCGGGCTGTAAAATTGCTAAAGAAAGAATTGAAGCATTGCCGAATTTTAACGTAAAATTATGAAATAATTATTATTGTAATTTAATATATATTTATTTAACTGACAATATAACGCGTGACATTTTGTTCAACGCGTGTGATTTGCTAGGACAAGGAAACTGTTTAGCTCCCGAGTTCTTGTAAGCATAGAAGTTAAAAACAGAAATATATTTCATTGCGCGGTTCATAAATAGATTTCATCGAATTATGAATAAACGAACGATTAAATTAAAATTAAAGAATGGGTAACGCAAAAAGTAGAAGCTTATCAATCGATGATGATTAAGGTGTGAGGAACACTCATGCAGTACAAAAATCAGGAGCCTATTAATTAGTAACTTCAGTCATTCTTCGGTGTAGTCATAAGAGCAAGAAGATCGGAAGTATAATGCAGTATCTAAATAATTTAAAATAATTGATCAAGTTGTTATAGTTCCCGAAATTTTTAAAATTATTAATGTAGTAAAATTTAGTAGATTTTGAATTTCATAATATGAGCAATTTGATATAATTATAATTACAGACTGTAGGTAATTGAAATTTTTTTTTATACCAGATTTTTTGCATTTTTGTGGAACTTCCTAAGAAATAAAAACTGAAAGTTTTTAACCGATGTTATTTAAATGCAAAACAGTAAGTAGGTATACTTGCCTGCACCTCTTAACGTTGAGATAAAGGGTTGAAATTTTTACTACTTCTTTGTGAATAATTTGGAACCAAATTTAGGGTCGCTGCCGTCTTAGTGAAAATTAGTTTAGGCCTCGAATAAGGCCCACCAAAATTAATACACATACTTGCCTAGTTGAAATATTTATCTAATGTTTTAATTTTTCCGAATAATTATACTCAACTTACATGTTATTTATTATAATATTATTTCTACATTGTTAATTGTAATAATTCCATTTCAGCATTACAGAGGAAGTATGAAGTCGTTGAATACCGGAATAGTAACTTTATTAAACTATGGAAAGCACGTACCGCCTGCAGTTTCACATGTTACTTTGGCTCATGAAATAGGACATAATTTTGGATCTCCCGTAAGTTAACATGCATTTATTTAAATTAAAATATTTATTAAGCAACCTGAAAGTTTTGTAATAGCTAATTGAGATTAAAACATACTTTTTTATTCATGCAATTTTAAACAATAGGCACTAAAAAAATTTGAGTTAAATGTATAATATAAATAATCATTTTTATTACTTTTTCACCGAGAAGTATAGCGCTTGAAGGTTTTACGACTTTTTGCAGGAAAGTTTATAACTTTTTTTTTATTATAATTTTCCCTATCAACGCTCACATACTGGAATATTTTTTAATGCTGAAAAGGTGAAATAGTCACATAAATACATTGATTTTAATTATTTTAGAATAGCAATGAATTTGGAACATGGTCTATTTGAGATTAAAAATTTTATTCGTTAGTGCTTTTTGTTAGAATTATTCTAAAGGCGCATATACACCAAGTCTTTTAACGGTTCATTATTGCATGCACTAATAAGTGCAAAATTACTGATGAGTGATGACCAACAAGACAAATAAATTGTTTCGTCGTGGTTCATGAGTAAAATAACTTATGGTTAAAATATGTATTTTCTTAATTTTTTTAAAATTTTTTATTGATTATGTAGGTAGATACCTATTTAAATATTATAAAATTTAATTTGAAATTTTAAAAAAACATAACCCCTCCTTCAAATTTTTTTCGACATCTAACAAATAATATTTTCAACCATAATAAAACTATGATTTGAATTTCAATATTAATACTAAAAATAACAAATATTTATATTTTCATTTACAGAACTTGATAATGTCTGTAATACACACGAAACATGTTCGTTAACCAATAAAAAAACAGTAGTGTTATTTGATATCCATTATTCAAGCAAAGAAGTACATTATATAATTTATATAATAAAAATTAACTTTTTTTCTATTTTAATGAGTTGTTTTCCTCCATGAGCTTGAATTTTCGGGATATTGGACACTTGGGTTTAAATAATGTATAAATTTGTAAGTTTCATTTATGCATACAATTGTAAATGTTCTGTCGTATCAATCCATGTCTTCCTCTGGGATAATTTTATGCAATGATTACATTACATCAAGTAACAATAATTCAAACATAGTTTGAATAGTCCTGAGGAAACCTTCAACAAAATTGGGTGAAACGTCGGCAATTTAAACATGTAGTTTATTTAAATCCAAGTGTCCAATACCCCGAAAACTCAACTTTATTTATTAAACATTAAAACATAATATATTAATTCAAGATTAACTTCGCATAACAAAATAATTTAATTATTAGTTAATATTTATAATAAATACATAGTTAGGAGCATACACAGTCATGGGGGTAAATTTTTAAAAAAATTGTTGCATAATGTTTATTATAATTTAAAGAATAATTGGTTATTTTTTTATGAACAAAAATTAATAATTGCAGAAGTTATTAACTATTATTTCTCGAGTCCTAAAAAAAAAGTGATTTGTTGTGGACATGATAAGTCGAAACAGGATCATCAGTTGTAGTTAGTAGATAACTTTATCTCGGGAGTGGACGAAGAATTATGGAAAAAATTAAATTTTGGATTTTTTAGAAAACTTCAAAGTAAAAACACGATTTTCGTTAAAAAAATCTATGGTTTTGCTTGTAAAACAAGTTCTAATCATTCAAAAACAAAATCCTTCGTCCACCACCAAGTAAATTTTATCTAAAAGAAGCGTGTAAAATTGTAGAAAGATAGGTTCATTATTTTTTGAGATAGCATGTCCACCGACTTTGAAAATGCTGGTTTGAAATGAACACGTTGAAAGTTTTCAATAAGGAAAACTTTGATAAAAAAAATTTACTTTACAATGCTCTATCTTTTTCAATTTTCTTCGAATCGATTCGAAATTTCTTGAGAATATTTCTGACATGTTGATGACTGCGTATGCCCCCTTAAAGTTCATATACAAGAATATGCTATTATTATAATCTAAGTTAAAATATACATAATAGATAGGTATTATAATAGTCAGCATTTTAGAAATAATATTATGTTAACGTTAAATATTTCTACAGCACGATCCTGAAATATGTACTCCGGGAGGCGAAGATGGAAATTTTATTATGTTTGCAAGAGCAACATCTGGAGATAAAAAGAACAATAATCAGTTTTCTCCGTGCAGCCTGAAAAGTATAAATCCGGTCCTGAACTTTAAAGCGCGCTCACCTAAAGGCTGCTTCACTGGTAATTTAATTTGATGTTTCATTTGAGATATTATTTTCTATTATGAACCAACTATTCATAGTTATTGTATCTACTTAATCTTGCAGAACCACAACTTTCGTTATGTGGAAATGGCGTAGTAGAAGAAGGCGAAGAATGTGATTGTGGATGGGAAGAAGACTGCCGTGACGAGTGTTGTTTTCCACAAAAAAGATATCCATCTGCAGACGAACCTCCTTGCCACTTAACACCAAAAAGCGTTTGTAGTCCTTCGCAAGTAAGTCTTATTTGGATTTGAATAAGAATGTTCAAGTTGATTATTTCTTTAATTTAGGGTCCCTGTTGTACAGCACAGTGCCAAGTTAAATTTGGAGATAAATGTAGAGATGACAATGGTTGCAGAGATTCCAGTTTTTGTAATGGTCGTGGTCCACAATGCCCCCCTTCCGTTAATAAACCTAATAAAACCATTTGCAATCAAGAATTTGTTTGTTTTATGGGGGTAAGTAACAATAAATTACTTTTTTTTATATGAGTAGATACTTACTGATATACATTAGGTTTGTTCGTTTGTCATGCACTAAGCTACACCGAGAAATTAGTGTCAAAAATGGCGTTCGTTTGTCAAGGTGTAAGAATACCAATCGTGTTTGTTTGTCCAGTGGCGGGTACACCGGCACCGAAAGTGTCACACCAACCTACACCGTCTTTTTGCCGGTGTAGCTAGTGTACTAAAAAGTGGTGTAAGAATACATAACCAAAAAATACTATTGTCAATCAATTGCTGGAAAGAAAAAGGTATTGCAAATTTTATGGACGATGATATCGACAGCAATCTTTTTGTAAATAAGTGCTTTTAACGAAAGTACTGGATTCATCTTCTCAGTTACTTATGTTTATTATAGATAACGAAAATCTTACTGATCACACACGTTACTAACCTGTCAATCTAAAATTGCACTTTGAAATTTCAAAAAATCGTTCGTTTGTTATCCGTAGGTGTTTCTACACCAGGTAACACCACCTCCACTTTGTAGTTCGAACTACGCAACACTAACTTTTTCGGTGTAGCTTAGTGCATGACAAACGAACAAACCTTTTAAATCACCTTAAGTTGACAACTGTTCAAACAAATTTCAGTTTACCATAATATCTTATCTTTTTTTAAATAAATGGAACTATATTTTGTTATTAAAGTTATATTTTTATTGCCCGTACATATGAGAAATAGAACAAATTAATGTAAAAATGATGAAAATACTTCCAAATTATTTTTTTTTATGTCCTTGAACATTATGATAATACTGATGACATTTATGCTTACGGTAAATCCGCCGACAAGTAATTACGCCAACGATACATATGCCCATAGTAAAAACGCCGGACATTTTCGACGCGTAGACATTTCGACGCGGAAACTACCTTTTGTATATTTCATATATGACACAGTACAGTAGCCTTCCATGTGGGGGACCTTCACATGTGGAGTATAGTTCCTTAACAAACAAAAGCAATCCTGGGACTTCCAAGAAAGGCTTTTTACATAATATGAGGTGCAGCTCATAAAGGGCCTACGGCGGCAGAGCTGCCCTAAAATTCCAAGGAAGATACATCCATCCCTATGTAGTATATATTTTAACCATATACATGTGCGGTGAAGCTCCTAACACCAATGATCCTAAGCTAGAGAGAAGCTCTAGAGCTTGTATCAAGGAGCTAAAGGTAAACAGAAGCTCCAAAGGGAAGGGGGGATTTTTTTATGGAGAACAGTTACTCAAATGTAAGGGCATTCACATGTGATGTCCAGCTCTTAGGTCAATTGGTATAAGATGGAGAGCAGTCCTGAGCCTCCAAAGAATGTTGGAAATTTGAATCATTTTACGGTATTCACGATTTTCGGGTGAAGTAAGATTTTAGTCGCTAATCAAATAAGAGCCTGATTTGACACATTTTCAATTAATATAAAATGATGAATTTAAATGGCTGACAATAATGGTCATTGCTCATTGATATCAGAGAGCGGTTTATATCAGGAATTGCGGTTTCCACGGAGTAGCAGAAAAAATCAAAATGAATCACCCATCACACTATCGGAAGATGCTATAACTTTTGCAAAAGGCGGCATTTAGTTCTAAACTTATTTTGAATGACCTTTATTCTGGTGTTTCTCATGAAACGTCATCATTGCTATTGTTAATACATGTTCTTACCGGTACTGTCACGGTGTCATAATTGCAACGAACTTATTCAAAGTGGTTATCAAAGAGATTTGCCTAAAAGCCTTTTCCAACGATACACTGCCAATAATGTATGATATTGCAAGGCTTCAGAGATAAACCATTTGAGACACGGACTCAATGACTATAAGTTTTCAAATATTGTAGGCATAAGTACTACTACTTGTTGACGAGTTGGTGTGTAATTGAAGCAAATTGTTACATACCTTAGTAAAATCACATTATTGGGTTTACCTGTGAGAATTTAAACTATTATTATTATTATTATTATTGTTAAATTTAATTATTTGAAATTTTAGGAATGCACTGGTTCCATTTGTCTAGCTTATGGATTAGAATCTTGTCAATGTATCCCAACTGCAAGTGATCCCAAAACCAAAGCTTGTGAGCTTTGTTGCAAATTACCAGGTGAAAATCAACCGTGTCTATCGTCATTTGAATTAAACGAAATGCCTTATGATGTACCAGACATGTATTCTAAACCGGGAACACCTTGTAATGATTATAATGGATACTGCGATGTATTTCAAAAATGCAGAGAAGTTGATCCGTCTGGACCTCTAGCAACACTTAGAAAATTATTGCTTTCCGAAGAAAGTATCGCAAGTTTTAAAAAATGGGTTTTAGATTATTGGTACGTTGTTGCCTTAATTATTGCAGCAGCAATTTCTCTTTTGGTAAGTAGATAATATGGTACTACCAATTATTATTGAAGGCCTGTTTCATAATCATAGCTAAGGAAGAGATATCATTCTTACTTATTAGAATTATGACTATGATTATAAAACTAATTCTGTAAAATTTATATAATTACTGTTTTTTAATAATCCGTTCATTTATAGCTTAAAATTATCTTAACAATACATTCACTTAAGTAAGTTACAAACTGGCAGGTGATAGGTTACATCTATACAGTAGACATAATTAATTATTGTGCTTTGTATTCTAATATTGATGATTACAACCATTACAGTAGTTGTTGCTTTAGCTTTACAAAATTGATTTTAGAATTTTTTGATTACCTAGAACCAGACAGTTGTAGTTACTGGCTAGCTACTTTAAAAGTAGTTTGCTCAACTAAATACCTATAATGTTTGATTAATGTTTTGAGTAATTTAATAATTTGTAACCAACCTGAATTGATTTAAAATTTATTTTTTTATTTTTAGATTTTGAGCACTAAAGTATTGGGAAAGAAACCTAACTTGAAGTTAAAATCAGTAACAATTATGCACAGTGCAAAGGAGGGCGTTCGTCTACCACCCGAAGGAGAAGGTGGTGTTACGGTTCATCCTGCAATTCGCTCTAAAGTTCCTCTGAAGCGAAAAGTTAGGGATGGAAAACTGAGAAAGAAACATAGGAGTAAAGATAACAGTAAAATCAAAAGTCCACACAAAAAAGTATCTAAAAAGAAAAAGAGGGTTTCTGCTCCGGTAGTTGCCGAAGAAAGTAGAACCAAAGATGGCGAAGCAGTCATAGAAGTGCCATCTAGTAAAGTAAAGAAATCTCCTCAGCATGCAGTGTCGAATAAAAAGAAAAGTAAAAAGAAAGAGGTTATCGATTACAGTTCTGTGCAAGGTGATCTTAATGCCAAGAAAGATTTAGCAAACGGAGACATCAAGAAAACTCCGTTAACCCCAGAAACTGATCCTGTAGGTAAAGTTCAAAATTGGTTATTGAAATCGCAATTAGCTTTACCCAAATCCAAGTCGACTCCTGCGGGCCTAACAGATAAATCGAATAAAGCAACTCATAAAAGATCAACAAATAATAGAATAAGGCAAGAAACAAACAAAGCTCGTAGTTTAGGAAATTTGCCTGGTGATAAAGAAAAAGTACGTTTACAAGTTGTGTATAAACCTCCTTTTAAATTTAGTGTCAAGTTAAGAAAACCTGAAAAAACGAGTGTAGTTATTGAAAAGCAAAGTGAACGTCCTAGCAAAAAAAACAATAACGTTAAAAATAATGCTAGAACTGCTGTAATTGTGCGAAATGTTAAAGAACACGAACACAAATTGCATAAACCTATAATTATTAAACCAATTACTCAACAAAATGTGATTAAACCGGAAGCGACTGACGTTGTTACCGGACAAGTGCAAACTACCTTTCCAACTAAACTGCCAAATAATATTGATTCTAATGTACATACCGTCCAATCTGATTTAGAAGTTTTACTTTCCGAAAGCGAGTTCCTCTTTTCAGATGACTGACACATTCCATATAGTATTTTTTTTATTAAACATTTTCAAGGCTGTGGACAAACATTCCGCATATTCCTCAACTATTGTTAAATTATATTTATATCGAAGTACTTCATATTAACTTTAAATATTTTGACATAAATATTAACTGGATTGTAAATATTAATTGCTTATTTAACGATATTTTTACAGTGCCATTTTTTACTGTACGTAATATCTTAAATGTTGAAGCGCTACGATTTTTTTGAATGAAAGTTTTGTCTTTCTTTTTTCTAAATCTAAACAGTTAAACTGTACTTACTTGAAATGTTGTCGACCCTTCAGCTAAAATTGTGATACGGCCAAATTTTTGATACGGGTTTTTGCATTATATGTACCTAATAGATCTGATATATTTTAAGTTTAACATGTTTTTCTAATATTAATTTGTTTTTGTATATTTATCTACAAAGCGTTTATTTAAAATCTTCTTAACTAATTTGGTGAAGATAAATTTGATAATCTATGTAAGCTTTTTCAAGATTTTCTAGGCCTTTTTCAAAATTTAATATAAAAATTTTTGAGGTTGACAACATGAGTTACTTGCGTGTACAGCTTGTGGGATTTTTTGTAGCAGCTGAGGCATGGGTGCACAATTAATCATCTGCATGGTATAAACATAAACAGCTTTTCTTGTGTTTCATGTCACATAATTTCTTGTGCCTCCTTTTCCCTACTGCACATTTCAAGTGCCAAGTTAAAACCATCGACGAGCTGTAAAATTATGTATTAGAAGAAACCTCTAATCTGTGTCAAATCACTTACGAATATAGTAGTGCCAAATTATGTCTTGTCAATTTAATTAACTTTTAATTAAATTATTCTGCCTAAATTTTAAAATTAAAAACTTAAATAGTATTACATTACTACACTTAAAATTGATTTATATTTATAATACATATTATAAGTTTAGATGTTTACTAATTTTGTTAAAGTGATATAAAATATTTTGATTTAATTAATTAATAATGTTTTACAATAATAAACAATTTTAACTAAAAGTGTGATTTTATTGTGAACCTATACAGATAACTTGCACTGAAAATGGAAGAGGTAGAGTAAAAGGTAAAAATCGATTTTAATAAATACATCACGTTTATAATTATAGGGGTGGTGAGTGGAAAACATTTTACTCCGAACTACAATTTTTTGTTTGAAAACGTGATAGTAACAAATTTTTTTTATGTTCAGATGTACCTTCTTGACAACATCTTGAAAGTCTCAAATTACCTAGTCTAGGAATTTTTAAGTAAATATTACTTCACTTGAAATAAATTTTACATCAAATATAGTAAAACATATCCAAAATTGAAAGTTTTGCAATGCTTTAGATTTATATTTAAATTGTTTTCTCTGTGTAGCTATCGAAAAAATAACTTTTACGAATTATTTTCGGTCAGACTTTTTGGTACGAGTGATTGCGAACTATAATGGGAAGTAGAACAAATAGTTATATCAATCCAGCTTGAAACGAAACCAGAAGAAGTGAAATCCTACAGTTCAATAAGCCTACTGCTTCTATTAATGCAAAAAGTTTTAAACAAAGTGATTTGTGATTGAGAAAAAACTGGTCAAAATTTGGAAAGAGTAGGGAGAAAATAAAGTAAAAAATTATCTCACATCAATTTTAAAATAAATATTAATATATTACATCAAAATTGAACTAATTTTATTTCAAATCTATAAGTAAAATTTACGTCGAAATTGATACGAGATGAAAATGAAAACAAATTTCACCAAGTCTAAACATTTGGAACTGTTGAATAAATTAAAAGAGGTTTCTTTATTATGATCGAGCGCAGATCTACAGCGGGGGTAAAAACCACTCTTTGACTTTGAAAATTTTCTAAATTGCTGAAATCACGCATTAACGTTTGTAATTTTTATTTTATCAAATTATTCTTGGCTCTTTCATTCATTGTCTAGGGCAGCTTAAAATTTTTCTGAACCAAAATGTTGGGGTTCGCGAACTGTCTTGTACTGTGTACATATTATATTATATTCAAAAAGTTACTTATTCATCAAAATGTTACAAGTCTGACGATTATCATGTCGCGGATATTTGTTTTATTTTTTATTTTAACGATGTTTTATAAATATAATGTTGTAGTAGGCTCATAACAAATTAACCATCAGTTGTTTGTCAATTGTTTGTTAATCATTCATTTGTAAAATACAGAAGATTTCAAGTTGTTACTATTGCGATCTTGTGATAAATTTTTTCGACTTGAAATAGAGCGATACATATTTTTATCAGGTAAATAAAAAACCTTGCTTAAATCGCTATTATATATAAATTATTCTAATTGTAATGTTGTTGTTTGTTTGTTTATGATTTGAAATTTAATTTTAGGTTATATGTGAAGTTACAAGTACTTTGAAACATTCGTTTGACAATGAATACAAAAGAAGAACCTAAAACCAGATATTATGTGCAATGGGATACTCATGCAAGACATATGTGTACAATTCTATGTTCCTTAATGGAACATCAAAGTCTTGTCGATTTAGCCATTTGTTGCGGAACCAACACTATTCATGCGCATAAATGCGTTCTAGCCTCTAATAGTCCTTATTTTCGAGTATGCAGTTTAATTTAATGTTAATGATTATTTACAACTTATAAATCCAATACTTTTAGGAACAATTAGAAAAGAACACTGGCACCGAACAAATTGTCATTACCGGTTTAGATTTTGCAATCGTTAAATCGATCATCGAATTTATGTATTGCGGAGAAACCAATATTTTAGATGAAAATTTGAAATACATGATTGCTGCTGCAAAATTTTTTCAAATGCGTGGGCTACAAACGTTGGTTTCTGATCATCAAGATATTAGATTTGAAGCAGGTTAGTTGTTCTCTCGATAGATTAAAATGAACACTGATCATTATTCTACTGTTGGTGGTTTCAAAAAGAAACTTTGAAAATCCCAGCGTGATTTTAAATTTATATTGTTTTGTTTTTCAAGTCAACATCCAACAGCTAAAGTCTTCACAATAATGAATAAGCTTTTATTGACGATTATATAAATGTAGCAAATATATGATGTCAAGTATGTCCAAGCATAGAAATTTTAAAAAGTCACACAAGTTATAATTTTGACTTACTGACATGTCTGCGAGACCTACAATTTCTACTACGGTAGTTGACATTTGTGAATTACAACAAAGAATATACATTTATGTATTCACAGCTGCTAGAAATGATTAACAAAACTTACTTTCTCCTCTAAATCCTTCACATCATTCTCACCAAAAAGGGAAGCATATCTATAAAGTTTTTAAGGATAAAATTCTCGACAAAAGGTTGGTTCAAAAAGCACATACAAGGTCATTCAGTTAATTCTTTTAAGGGCTGGTTTAAGTGGGGTTACATAGACTGAATTTCTGTCAAGCGTTAAAACGAAATTTAGAAGTTTTTAAATAATGAATTATTGTGTATACTACAACACTCATAATAAATTATATTAAATAAAATGTCGTGTTTTCCTTGATTCATTCTTGAATTTTTCGTGGTCCAACTCAACTCTTTCAACTGGTGGTTACCAGAATCGCTTCATAAGTTCAGTCTATGAGCTCATTCAGCCGATACAACAGTTGGTCATCTCTTGGTTTCAGCTACAAAAATGTTTCTGGGGCCTTATTCTCGAACTCGCACGAATTGATTCGCATACGCCAATACGTCACTTTTACATAAAAATAAAGTATTCGCACTCTCTGATTGGTGGAAATATATTGATTCGTATGCGAATCAAGTCGTGTGAGCTCAAAAATGGGACACCCGGTGTAGCGAAAGTTATGTTTAAAGTAACTAACCATAACTCACTAAGTGCCGTTCAGTAGAAGCAATAAATAACCATATTTAATTGTTATGTTGGCTGAACGGGGTCCATCATGTTGCAAAAATAAAGCCTGCATCGAAATAACTGACGTTCATTGTTTTTAAATTTAAATTCTTTTATGGCATCAAAAGGGACATTCTAAGTTTTTCACATTAGACTTGGGTTGGAACAGGGGCAAATTTTTTTGAGAAAGTTTCCAAAAATCACCAAGGTGGGGATTGGCTGTTTTGTATATAATACCTCCTCTTCTGATCTGTTTTTTTTACCAATTGTAACCTCGATGATCCGAAACAACTGTTAATGCTTTACTGCTGATTTTTTTTTTACAAATTTGATCATCTTTTTGTAAAGAATTTAGGGGCTTTCTTTATGCTAAACTAAAAGAATTAAACAAAAATATTGCATTTCTTAGTACAGTAAAATTTCGATAACTGTCCTACACGATAACTGACAATTTTGATAACTGTTAGTATGTTGTATTTAATATTATGTATTATTAAATTTATTTAAATTCCTAATTTTGTCAAAAATTACGATTTTGTTTTTCGTTTAAAATATTTTAGTTTCTAGTTACAGTAGAGCGTCGATTTTCCGAACGTCGGTCCAACGAACGACCACTTAACTGAACTGTTTGCTCTCCCTCCCCCGCTTGCTACTTACTTGCCATTGTAATAAAAGAGATTCATATTACGTACATAATATGGTTTTATTTTTATTTTATTGGTATTACATACATAAATTGTTAAATAGAATATTACAGTTTGGTTATCCGAATAAATCGGTTTTACGAACACCCATGTCCCCTAATAAGTTCGGATAATCGACGCTCTACTGTATATAAATATTCTTTTTTGATTTTCTAAATTTTACATAAAAATATTGCTCTTTACATATTTACTAAAATGTTAGTTTTCTTGAATATTATTATTTTAGTAAATTTAAAAAATAGTATCTACATCAAATTGAAATGAGGTCTATAACATTTAACGAAATTTTATTGTATTTCCATGCAAAAGAACTTGGTGGTTGTACCATCACTATTTGTAACGATTTTAACGTTTCCTTTGTTAATAGCGTCGTTTTCAATTTTAAAACGAGACAATATGAAAGATATTTTAGATAAGCTTAAATTTTTGGTTAACAAAATATTATTTTGTTTTTAGATTCTATTCACATTATTCCGCCTATATTTCTCCCAAAAAAACCGAAATATCCAAATGCTTACAGACCAATGAATAATGCTACACCTCCCGCTTCTTTCACTTCATTTAAAAATCCTGTACCAAACGATCCATATTTCCATAGAAAAGTTAAACGTAAGTTTGTTAGGTCCGAAGCAGAAAAGGCTTGTGCGAAAGAGGCGGCTGCTAGTCGTTTAGCTTTAGAAGCTTTACAGAAAGAATTAGCTACTACACAAATTAGTTCATTTGTGATCGAAGAATCTTGTACAGAAACAACTGTTGAAAATTTTATTCCACACACGGATGAAACTTTTATTAATAATTTAAATCACATTGAAAATGTACCATTGCAAGTTGTCAATTACAATGATTTAAATATAAATAATTCCATTTTAACTTCTAATGAAATAATAAGTATGGAAAAGTCTCAATGTCCCAATAACATGTTACAATTTGAGATTCCTACAAATGCGACGAAAGATAAATTGAAGCAAATACTTGGTAGCGATATTCCAGGTAATGTTGAAATAATGTTTAGAACAAACGATGGTAGTTTTGTTAGCGTTACTGAAGATGTGCTTCAAAATATATCCGGAGGCACGTTGCAATACCAAATAGTTGATGAAAATGGGCAAGTAGGAGAAGTTCGCGAATTGCAAGTGCATGATCACAATTACGAGGTTTCTTCCTCGATCGATCCTTTAATGCATCTCCCTGGTGAAAATACCGAAGCGTGTTTTAATAATAGAAATGATCTAAACATAAATATTAGTAATGTTCAACATATGCCAGAGATAATGCAAATTAATCAACCGGTAAACTATCAACCGCAAGTTATCAAAGAGAGTTTTATTCAATTAGAGAGAGCCAAAAGTGAAAGCAACATTATTGACAATTACAACTCAGCTCACGATGATGTCATTACAGTAACAGATTCTATTGCTCTTAGCAGTTCGTCGTCTTCTGCCTCTCTTGAAAAAGTAATTAGCGACGATTCAGCTTCGACTAGTAGCAAATTTGATGACACAGATCCATTTATTAATGCACTTAATAAAGCTAAGGGTAACTTTACTTTGGACGATAATAGCAGTGCAATATTTGATAATCGCGACGTTAATAGATATTTAAATTTAAACAATTTAGTAGCGGATAGAGAAAGAGATATTAGCGATGATAACGAAACGCAAATTGAGTCACCTTTAAAACAACTTACAAAGGACTGTGGAACTCAATCCAATTTGTTGAATCAAGCTACAAGAAGTAACTTGATGTTTTCTAACACAAGGGAAGAAAATAGACAAGTCTTAACTACTTGGTGTGATTCTGAAAAAATCAAATGTGATATAAATAGCATAGATAATGAAAAGGTTAATAGTGCAAATGATGATGTAGAAAACACAGCTATTATAAACTTAGAACATGATAGTGACAGCTGTGATAATGAATATGAATTATTGTCAAAAAGGTCGAAGTTGGAAACAAGAAAATCCCCATCGTCAAATTTTGCTATACCGTCCATAGATAATGAGGTACCTTGGCAAATGTTTGAAGAAACTGATAGTTCAGCTATGTATTCACCTAGAAAAACAAGATCCAGTCTCAAGTCAATTGAAAACACTTCAAATAAAGATATAGATTTGGATTATAATACTTCCAACATTGAAAATGTTTTCAGTGTAAAGTTAGATAAACCTAGAAGACTTATGACCACACGTAAAAGAAATCGAATTTAGATGAATTTGATTATTATTAACGTTTGCGTTTCACTCGTTGATATATTTTATTATTATATTTTTTAATATAGCTTCAATAATGTAATTAGTGTTGTAAACCTGTTTGTGATTATTTAAGTCTGTATATTCTGTAGTTGTTGTATTTCATGTAATTAATAATCATATATCGATATAATTAAAGTTGTTAAATTGTATTATCTACATTAAACGTTTTATTCATCGTTACTTTAATTTGTGTAATAGTATCTACTAATTTAGTCTATGTATTAACTTCTGAATTTAGGTGAGAATTGAGACGCCATACTTAATTCTTTATGTGCACTTTCCAATAAATTGACATTGGAAGCAATTCTTCATGTGATAAGATGTTCCTATGTAAAATGAAAATCTGCTTTACTCTGTCAGACTTACACCTATATTCATAGACAAAGCCTTACTGCTACTTAATACTCACAGCTAAATTTAACAACTGTAAAAATCAATGTTTTTAATTCGTTTTAGGGCCAGTATTTCAGTGTGCAGTTAAGCTTTAGCTTAAGGTAATCTCAAGTTTAAACGAAAGCTTTGTATTTTTTGATTATTTCAGTTAGGGCCAGTATTTCAGTGTGCAGTTAAGCTTTAGCTTAAGGTAATCTCAAGTTTAAACGAAAGCTTTATATTTTTTGAGTATTTCAGTTACAGTTTAACGTTAAGCGATAGCTTAACTGAAAGATTACGGAATCGTACAAATTCGACCGTTTAAGCATCAGTTATCTAAACTTTTACACTTTAACCTTATTTTTTGGAAATAAGGGCCAATTTCATAATGGATTTTAAAGGAAGCTTAAAATTTAAAACCACTTTTAAAGCCAAATTGATCATTTTGATTGGTTTATTTTGTCTTAAAAGCGGTTTTAAATTTAATTATAAAATTGGCCCTTAGATAATATAATGAAAGCAGAAGAAATTGTTTCGAATATTTTGACGATGAAGAATTTTTGAGAATATATCGCTTGCCAAAAGATTGTGTTCGAGAATTAGCTAATTCTATTGCACAAGAAATTACTTAAATATTATGTGAGAACTTGATTGGTTTTATCTACAAACTTCATGTAAGAAAAGAGGTAAATTTCAACGTAATATTCCCCGTCCTTAAAAGGTTAATTAATAAACTACTGATAAAAAAGATTACATCATTTACGTCCATGGCAGAAGTGCATCGTGCTACAATACAAGTGGCAGGAGGTGATTTTTTTTCTAACTGATATATCATTAAACGATAGGCAAAGCTTCAGCTTTTATCATGTTTGTAATTTAATCGTTCTTTTTAACATCTTTGATAAGCTGCTGATAAGCGTTGTCTCGCTAGTGCGCCGACAGGAGTTGATTTTATGTCAAGATGGCGTAATATGTCGCTGGCTCCCGGACTATAAGGTTGGTAACATAAGAGTTAAGAAATGTTTGTAGCCACTGACTAACCATGCAAAGATGTTACACCATTATCAGAAAATACTTCGATCTGATTGGCTCTTGCCAGTTTCTACCTAAGCAAGGCAAGACAAGAATCTCTATGTGAACGCCACTTTAATTTGACTAACTTGCTTTAATTATTCAACATCAAAATAAGTTAAAGGAATCGCAAGCTTATAACAAGGGATGGGTGTTCAAAAAGGTATTTGATTAGGTTTTCTTTAGATACGAAACAACTTTTACGCATTTGAACATCGCATTTATATGGTGCCGAAACCAAGGATTTAAAAATTTTTGAAAATTATATCGCATTAATATGGCACACGAAACCAGGGATTGAATTACAGGACCTTTAGATTATGTTTATTTGATAATTTATCGCTTTAAATTTGATAACGATAAGCAGGGAATTAAAATTATTGAAAATTATATTACAATATATCTATATAATTAGCGCTAGAGGCCTAGTAGGCCCATGGCTTGTTAAATCACGTGGTTCCACTGCTTCCTATTTCTCGCCTTCCGTTCCCAATCTCTCACACCCATTGCATCGAGATCTTCCCGCACCTCATTCCACCATCTACTCCTTGGTCTCCCTCTTCTCCTAGTACCTCCTAAATCCATTTGCCATATTTTCTTTGGAACTCTTGCCTCACTCATCTTTGTCAAATGTCCCAACCACCTCAATCTTTGCATCTTCACGTATCCCACTATACTCTGTTCGCTATACAATTCCTTCAGTTCATCATTTGTTCTTCTGATCCACAGTCCATTCACTTCTTTTCCTCCAAAAATTTTCCTGAGAAGTTTTCTTTCCCAAACCTCCAGCATTGTTCTATCCTGCTTTCTCAAGTTCCACACCTCGCATCCATATGTCACTGTTGGTCTTATAATTGTCTTGTATAGTCTTAGTTTCTTATTTCGTGAGAAGATTTTACTATTCAGCATCGTTTTCATTGCGTACGAGCTCCGTGTTCCGGCCGAGATTCTGGCTTTTAGCTCTTCTTCATTATTCGGTTTTCTTGTTATAACTGTTCCCAAATAATTAAAGGATTCTACCTCTTCAAATTGATAAGTTTGCAATTCTCTCAATTTGACAATCACTGGTTGTGGTCTGAGGGGCTTGTCTTCCCATGTCATGTATTTCGTTTTTTTCTCATTGGCTTCGAGGCCCATCTTCTTTGACTCAATCAACAACTTTCTCAATGTCTCACTCAGCTCAATTTTTGTTCTTGTCAGCACTGTCACATCATCCGCAAATGCCAAACACTGGTGTTTTCGTCCGTATATAGTGCTTCCTCTATTCAGGTTTGCTCTTCTTATCACTCTTTCAAGGGCTAGATTGAACAAGACCGGTGACAAAGGATCCCTCTGTCTCAATCCCACATCTGTAGCAAATCCTCTAGATGTTTCTCCATTTACTCTCACTTTATTTTGCGTTTCATCTAGTGTCATTTTTGTCAGACGAACTAACTTTGCTGGTATTTCTAATTCGTGCATAGCCACATACAGTTCTTCTCTTACTATTGTATCATAAGCTTGTTTAAAATCCAGGAACAGTGCATATGTGGTCAGTTTATATTCATAGCTTGTTGCTTGTATTTCCTTTACTACAAATATCTGGTCCGTCACCGATCTGTCTTTTCTAAAACCACTCTGGTATTCACCTATTTTATCTTCAGCATATGTTCTTAGTTTATTTTTTATACAGGTAGCCAGGATTTTATACATTACGTTCAATAGTGCTATACCACGATAATTCCCACATTCTGTTTTGTCCCCCTTCTTGTGTATCGGACATATTATCGCCACCCTCCATGGCTTGGGCATTTCTTCATTTTTCCAGATCTTTAGGACCAGTTTCACAATCATTTGGTCTAGTTTTTTTTTCCTCCATATTTGATCATTTCTGCTTGATTTCCGTGCTCACCTGCACTTCTGTTATTTTTTAGGTTTCGTATCCATTATCTCTTCCTCAGTTGGTACCCCGTTACCAAAATCTTCCTCTTCTCTGTTTATTTGTTCTACATTTAGATCCTTTCTATTTATTTGTTGTGTACTAAGAAGTTCCTGGAAGTATTCCGCCCATCTTTCTGTTATTTTATCTTTTGTTCCCACCAAATTACCTTCTTTATCTCTAGAGACTGTTCTTGATTGGTAGCCTTTCATTTCTTTTTTTACCCCCTGGTAAAATTTTCTTATTTCTCTATTTCTGTAGTTTGCTTCTATTTCCGCTAGTTTTTGCATATTGTATTCTCTTTTCTTTTCTCTTATTATTTTCTTACACCTTTTACGTTGCTCTTCGTATTTCTTCCTGTCATCATCAGAATTGTTTCTTAGCATCTTCTCTCTTGCTGCTCCGCGTTTCTTTATTTCATTCTCGCATTGTTCGTCATACCATTCCTTTCTAATTTTTCTTCTTTTCTTAGACCGATTGCTTACTACTTTGTTTATGCTTTCTTGAATCACCGTCAATATTGCATCTGTCTCGCTATGTGTACCCGCCTCTGTTAGTGTATTTTCCATCTCTTCACCATATTTTATCTGTTCCTATATGTTTCCTAGTTGTATTCTTCTACTTTTCGTTTTCGTACTTTGATTCTTTTTTTCGTCCGTTATTAAGTTTGTCTGTTTCATTTTCATTCTAACCATGAAATGGTCAGAGTCTACATCGGCCCCCCGGTATGATCTTATGTTGTTTATCTAATGTTCGTCTCTTCTTTCTACCAGTATATGGTCAATCTGGTTAACATTCCGACCGTCTGGGCTCAACCAGGTCCCCTTGTGAATGTTCTTATGCTCATAGCTTGTACTCTTTATTCGCATATCTCTTCCCATCGCAAAATCTATTAGAAATCTACCATTTTCATTGCTTTCCTCATGCATACTATATTTACCAATTGTGGGTTGATATACTTCCTCCTGTCCCACTTTAGCATTCCAGTCGCCCATTACAAGTTTACAGTCGTGTTTGGGAATCTCATCACATATTTTGTCCAATGACTCATAATAGCTCTCCTTAATCTCTAAATCTTTGTCTTCCGTTGGGGCATGAACATTTACTATTGTTATCTTCCTATGTCCCAGTCGCCCATTAGAAGTTTACAGTCGTGTTTGGGAATATCATCACATATTTTGTCCAATGACTCATAATAGCTCTCCTTAATCTCTAAATCTTTGTCTTCCGTTGGGGCATGAACATTTACTATTGTTATCTTCCTATGTCCTCCTTTCAGTCTCAGGGTGCACATTCGGTCGGATATAGATTTAAATCCAATAACTTTTGTTTTCGTTCTTTCTCCTACCATGAAACCTACACCCAACCTTCTATTATTTCCACTACTCATGAAAAAGGTATACGGGTCTATATCCACCATATCATTGTCACTCTGCTTTGTTTCCTATATCGCTAAAATATCAATTCTGTACTCTTTCAAAATATTTATTAGTTGCTTTAATGCCCCTTCACCATAAGTACCCCTAACATTCCATGTTTCCAATA
The DNA here is from genome assembly GCA_963170105.1 of Cantharis lateralis. NCBI lineage: Eukaryota > Metazoa > Arthropoda > Insecta > Coleoptera > Cantharidae > Cantharis > Cantharis lateralis. The sequence goes on from OY720629.1 coordinate 22,144,438, forward strand.
TTAATATTTCATTACCTCCACCAATCTTTATTCCATTTACTCGCCGGTCCGTTTTAAGATTTTTGCGGTCGCTGGGTTTGGTCAGTTTTTTGATATCTCCTGCAGGCACCCATCTTCTCTTTTCCACTTAAGCAATTTATTGTCGTATATCAATTTCTGGTATCCTATCTTTATCTTTTTCCCGCTTTTTCTCATCTCTTCTGCCTGCTCTCTAATTTTTGCTTGTATTCCTCTTTCCATAAAAGTGTAATCATGGTCGATGTATACTCTCTCACTTGTTAATCGGCTCAATTTTGATTTATTTCGCATTATCTCCAGTTTTTTCCCCAGCTTTCCACTTCTATCACACTTCTCTCTTTTCCTATCTTATATGCCGCCCTTATTTTTACCTCCACTCCCAAATTTTGTCTTATAAAACCTTCCATTTCATTTTCCATTGTGGAATTTCCTGTTATATCTATCTTCAGTCCTGTCACCAATAGTTTGTTTCTTTTCTTTTCTCTCTCTTGTAGCTCTACTTTGAATTCAACCGTCTCCAGCTTATTTTTAAGTTCTCCAATTTTATTGTCGCTAGATATCTTTTCTTGGTTCCAACTAATTTTTGCTTGGTTCAATTCTTCTTTCAGTATTTTCAGTTCTTGTACCTGGGTTTCTATTTGCTGCTGAATTTTTTGTTATTCTCTATTATTTCTTGGTTTATTTCTGTGTTCTCTTGTCTTATCAGTTTTATATCCGAGCTTATGGTTTCCATGAATCTTTTTATTTCGTCCATAATTTTCACGTCTATTATTTCCGGTTCAGCTTCAATATCTTTGTTTTCCCTAGTTGGCGTTCTTTCGGTTCTCTTGCTACGCTTAAAAATATTAGCACTATTTTCCCCCTCTCGTGGTCGTCTTCTTTTAACGTAATCGTCTAAACTTCCTATGCTGTTAGATTTGAGACGTACCTCCGGTTTTAGTTGTTCTTGTTTTAATTTTTATATTGACACGTTGCTATATGTGTTGCCTACCTTTCTAAGATCGCCGCATACAATTTAAACTTTTTTTAAAAACTCTTTCCACTGTGAAAAAAACCTTTTCCACACTATCTATTATCGTTACTGCTCGTCCTGTATCACAGTCTCTTTTCAAATTCACCTTAATTTTGGCGTCAGCGAGCGTTCACAGGTCGACCCTTCGGGTGAACGTCCTCTACCAATTTGTAATATTTATTACTTTACCAATGTAGTTAATTATTAGGATTAATATTTTCACAGCACTTTTTCACTATCTAATCTCCTAAATCGATGTAATTATCTAATAAATTATTCGGCTCGATACTATCCAAATTTTGAATTAAATATCGGAGCGTGTATAACCACTATGTTATAATAATAAATAAATAAATAAATAAATAATACTTCAAAGGTTTAAAATTTGCAACAAAAAATGTCTATACAGTTTTACTCTAAAATCGATTTTTATATGACACAAAACGCCTTCAAAATGTTGAATTTACATTGCCAACATGGAACTGTACGCTTATCTCTGTGATCCATTGTGTGTATCCAGTGTTTCGTTATTAAAAATGTTAATAACTCTTGATTGAAGTCAAGATTCTTGATAGATCTTCTTGATCTTGTCTTGAAATTTCAAGACAAGATTAACGTCGACTCTTGTCTTGAAATTTCAAGATTTTAACAAAATTTCAAGATTTTCAAGACAAGACGAGTCTTGATTATCATGATCTCGACGGCATCACTACTTATTGATTATACGTGAATTATTTGGTCGGTGTACCTCGAAAAATAATCACGAAAAACCACCCCCAAATTTTTCAAAATATTTTTGCTGCCTTATGGTCGGAAAATTATGAAAAAAATATGGAATGTAATTCTAATCAGTAGCTTCCTTGTCGCGTTGGTTTCATTGGAATATCTATCATAGTCTCGTAGAAAAACAATTTTGAAGTTTGGAGTTGCAACCCCTATTTTTCAAAAGCGTGTAATGCTAGGGGTTTTATATTTGGCCCAAACTTAGTTCCAACAACTAGCAATATAATAAAGGCACCAATGTCAACAAAGACGCCAGTGCAGATTTTATATGGAAACCCGGTGAAACTCTCTAAAAATTAAGGTTGGTGTGTTCAAGGGTTTTCTAAGAAAATTCCTCTAAATTTTGTTCGAATTAAATTGAATTGAATTAGTTCTGAACTTTACTGTAGGTGCGATGCGCGATGGTATAACTTCCTTGTGCAATATATTATGCTTAATAATACCATTGATCAGTAGCGAATTTAATTGGTTGAGGACCCCCCGGCGATAAGTAACCGTCCATGACTTGGCATTACTAGAAATGCGACGAGCGTACACAAGATGTATAATAATTTTTTTATATTTATTTATACGTAAAAATTGATATATTATTATTAATTTTAATTAATAATCTTACCTATAATATAAAGTTTGAAACGGTTTGAAACGTCGCTTTGCCGTTGCGTCGTGTTGAACACAATTAAGTAATCTCATCGACTCCGAATTCAATCCTGTAACTACATATAATATTATGTACATATTTTATAATGAAAAGTTAACAAAAAGCAAACCTTATTTTCATAAAATTTTTAATACCAAAAGCGCTACGAAAACTTTCCTTGGAAGGTTCTGGCAAACGCCAAAGTGAATGAATAATTTCCTACCACATCTTATCATTTTTATTTGTTATAATAGAACAAATAAACTGATAAAATTAAAATGTTGATTTCAAATTTTAGTTTACTAATTAACTGAAATTATTGACGTGTCGAATCTGCGATAAAAAAAGCAAACCGCAAAATTTTTCTATACTAATATAAACATTTAGTTCAATGTTAAATAAAAACAGTTAAATCAATTTTATGGATCGTTAATTGATTTTATTGCATTAAAAGAAATATTTAATAGGTATGTACGTAGGTACCTATTACATTATTTTTACCCTGGCAAGGTGGTTAAATCTTACTTATATTATTCAACTACTTCAGGTCGTGTACCAATCAAAACACATGTGTTTTTCATTTTATTTTATGATTTATATTTTTATATCAGAGAACTCTAAGTTAATATAAAGTTTTTTGGATATTACGGTAATTTTAAAATATCAGTAATTTTCTATGTAAATAAAAATGAATGTGAAAATCCCTGGTAAGTGCATCACTTGAGAACGGCTGGCCCGATTTGGCTAATTGAAAAAGAAAACTGAAAATGTAGTTAGTTCATTATTCTATTCCAATAGATAGATGGCGCTACGTGCCAAATGTCATTTGATAGTTGATGCAGTTGATGCACGGTCTTTCTTTTGCGATCTGGCAACGCTCACATTTGATTCAGGCAATATATCCGCAATTTTTTCTACATTAATTGGTTTCAAGTAAATTTTAAATTGTGAAAGTTGATTTCAGTTCAACGCAATCGTTTCATCAAGTGAATTTTGTTTTCTTTTCAAGCAAATTTACAGAGTGTTGAATTAATAAATGGTTATTATATAGTAACAACAAATTGAATCAATTGTCAATTTTCAGTTGCAATATGATAACGTAGATTCAAATCTTCCCCATTTTCCTATACTAGAAATCTAAACCCAACTTCCTAAGCGCAACGCATGATGGCCATCAACCCGAAAATACCGTATCGTCTAGAAACAGAACCCTTCGTGTGCACACAGCGAACCGACCGAACTTACTACAGCTCCATCTTCTAATGCTGTCCGTACACCAAAGTTAACATGAATGTATGTAGCTGGCAAATCCCCAGCTAGAAATCGGAAGATCGAATCTCGTGCTGAGCTTCATACAGCTACGCATCATTAGCCAACCCCAAGTTTTACAATGACATCTTAGAATAGTTTACATATAGTTTTATGCGTGATCCTATTACTGAACTTGTCGGTAGACAATGCGCCTTATATTAGGTATGTGGTTTAGGGCGCCCTATAGTAGTTCTAGTCAATTGTAAAACTTATAATTTAAACAATCATAATAATTTAATTCGAGTAACACCAGAATTCGTACCTTCAATTTATAAATATAATTATAAACATAATTTACCTAGGTATTGATGCTTTGATTAACGATAAAACAGATAATACTGACATTTAATTCATTTATACAAAGAAAATCTAACTAGTTTTTCTAAGGGTACGTTTATGTTGTAGCTGTGATAAGCGATAAGAGCGAAGAAATTTCTTAGCTCTAATCGCTGTTCTATGAATTCACATTGGCTTGCGCTCTGCTTCAACATAAACAGTCACATGATACTTAAACGTTTTGTTTTTCTCTGCTTCACAAGTGTCGCTTAGCGGTTATCACAGCTCCAACATAAACGTACCCTAACTCGTGTATTCAGCTTGGTGGTTAGGTAGCAAGAGAGCGTTTCATCATGGCGGACCCGACTCGCTACCCTGCGTGCGGCTTTATCCCTCTCATCTTGCAGTGGTGTCTCTTCGCCCGTCAATTCTAAACGCAAGATACAGATTACGTCCGTATCACTACACAGTTGAATTGTATTCTTCTTAATGGAAGATCTTAATTCGCTGACGAGAGCTTATTTTTTGTGGTCTTCCAACGCTTGCATTTGTAAGATGCTGTTGAGTGAAGACGCCTCCTTGACAAACTCAGGAGGCAAACGCTGTTCTTCTTAAATCTAAATCAAGAGCTTCACATAATTGAATTTTCGTGTTACTATTTTGTGAATCAACAATTTAAATAATTATGAACTATTAAGTCATCCTAATAGAAAAATGCTGCTCCCCGATATTAAATATTAAATCAAATTATTTTTAATATTATAGTTCGCATTATGTTAAAAAAAAGGGGTGGTTGAGGTTTACTACAGTATTTTGTTTTAGCATACCTGGATTGCCCGTTAAAAATGCTATATGTATGGTGAATTGTCAAATTTTTGTGTACTTGATCCTATTTTTTATAGATGTCTAACCAAAAAGAGAAAATTTTAGAGTTACATCAACAGGGAATATGCAATTATGACATCGCGCGAAGGCTCGGTATTGCGGCACCAATTGTCAGCCGAACGATCAAACAAATTGAGAAGCTTGGCCATTCCGGACGTCATCCAGGGAGCGGAAGAAAGCGAACAGTCAACAAGTCGAGAGTTCGTCAGATCATCAAAAAGCGACTCTAGCGAAATCTCAGATTCTGTTTCACTTGAATCGGCCCGCCGAATAGCCAAAGAGCACCTTAAGGTTAAGCCTTACAAGTTTCAAAAAGTTCAACTCTTGACCGATGGGAACAAGCCCATGCGACTTCAAAGATGTCGCCAGCTGCTTCGTCGCACCGCTTCTCTGCCTTGGAATCGTATTTTGTTCTCAAATGAAAAGATTTTCACCGTCGAGCAAGCGCACAACCGTCAAAACGACAGAATTTGATTTGCTAATACTCCAAGTACTTCTGCTGTTGTAGAGCACCGTCAAAATCCGCAGTCTGTGATGGTTTGGGCCGGAATTTGTTCAACTGGAAAACCCCTTGGTTTTGGTGGATCAGGGGGTGAAAATCCATCAAGAAATTTACCAACGTAACATTCTCGACTCTGTCGTCCTTCCATAGGCTCATCAACATTTCGGCGATGAGAGATGGACGTTCCAACAAGATTTTTCTCCAGCGCATAGGGCAAAAGCATCTCAAAATTGGTATAAGGCTTATTTTCCGGATTTCATCTCATCCGCAGAATAGCTCCCCTGACGTTGTAAATAGCAGTAAAAAGCGGCCATTTCAAAACCAGTTAAATATTTTTGACAACAATAATGTTGGCTATTATTATTTGTTGTGAAAATGGTTTTCTTCTGCTGAATAAAGTTTTTATGATAAAATGTTGTGATATCATTTTTTTTGGGTCACCAGTATGAGTTGACAAATTCACGTATGAGTTTTAAAAATCAAATAATTGCTTTTCTTTAAAATAAAAGCGTAAAAGCTAAAAAAGAAAGGTCATTGGTAAACTGCACAAGGACGAGAATCAAAAAATAAACATTAACACTTGGCAAATTAAATGTCGATAGTTGGAAAATTGAAGACTGCTCCGCCTAAAATTTTCTTTTGGAACCGTCCCTGCTCAAATTAAATATTCATGGCCACGATCGTTAATAAATACAATTAATTTGTTTACATATTTCCAATTAGTAGAGGCGCGCTAGATATTCACCTCGGAATACGTGGAACCTGCTCCGATTTTGATGAAATTGGTCGCAATCGCTTTTAAATCGTATTTGAAACAAAGTTTACCACCTGAGAACACTTGCTTTTTGTTTTCTTCGGAATTGAAAATATTTCACCAATTTTTTTTTTTTTTTTTCGTTTCTAACAAAGAAATGATGTAGTAAGAGTTTCTTAAAGATAATGTGTATAATAGTAGTGAAGAAAATGAAGAATAGAAAGCAATTTATATGGTATTGCCAGTTTATTTTTACAATTTCAGTCTTAAAAGTTAATATCGGCTTGATCCTCGGTATCCACGTTTACTGTTCTAATAATCGGCCTCGAATTGAGGCAACCAATTCCACTGCACCCACCACAAATTTGTGTGCACTATAACCCACTTATCTTGCAACCATAATCTGGGCCACAGCCTTTCTGGCAATTGAAAAAAATTGCTTTTAACATATTCTCTGGGGTTGGTTGTTGGTTCATCAGAATGGGCTTCAGAAGTTGTCGATCTAGAGGGCAAAGCAGCTAACTGAGCAGCTCTAGTATTTTTTATGGCTGCTTCGATGAAACTCTCGTGCCTCTAGGTTGAGGCACGAGAATGCAACTTGCAGGAGCGATAAAAAAGTTCGTGGTCTAACTGCAGCCATAATGGCATGAGCAATAGAAGTGTATTCTTCTCATAGGAATCGATGTTAGTTTGATCTCCTTTAAAATAATTTCGCGAACGAAATAAAGCAATGCGTTTGGTATGGATTTGTTAATATTGTCGAACGGTTGATCAATCGCTAGGTAACTCTCCTTCAAACATCCTTTAGTTCTGATACGGCTCCGGATAATTTCGGCCGCAGCTTGTAGAATGCGAAATTCTTCTTTCTCGTCATTTTGAAAACGTGCATTATACCAATCGTTCTTCAAAATTTCATGATGTTTCTTCGCAAAACAGATGATGAAATTACCTGCGGATTTACTAGATATGACTATATTATCTTCATATTTCGACATTGGGCATTTTATTATAGTTTTATCGTCAGGAACATGCGAACTAGTGATTATATTCTGCAACTGTTGTAAAGTGAATTGAGAATCATCGTTTCTTTCAATATACTTGTATATTTTCTCCATTGCATCGTTTACTATGACAGGGGATCGTCTAGGGGTTTTGTCTTTTTGTTGCTCCGAGGACTTTACCAACGAAGTAAAACAATCTGCATAATATCGGGCTTCCAGTGATTTCATATTAATTTCATTTCGAATTCTCGTAAGAATTGCTCGAGCTTGATTATCTCTTCGTTCTTTTACCACATTGAGCACCATTTCTTTGAAGTGATATCGGATCTTTTATCGGATCTGCATCGTGATTGTATAAAAAACACAAAAAAAAATTGAGTTTTAAATGTCAACTAGGTTGAAACGTTAGTATTAAGTAAACCTTAACCCACACATTTTAATAATAATTTCACGTAAATCGAGCCCCTTTCCTTGTAGGGCCCGGGGCGTTGCCCCCTTAGTCTGCCACTGAATCTACACTTTTACTACACTACTACACTTATTTTCAAACGGAATTCGCCATAATACGTACTCATACTCTACGTACTATACGTACGTACTTTAAATTCGGTTCGACGAAAAATAAGTTTTTTCTTATAAACAAAATACTATTACACCCAGTACCCTTAAGGAACTCTTACTGCGCAATTTCTCTGTTATAAACGAAAAAAAATAAAATAAAATGGTAAAAAAATTTTCAATTCCGAAGAAAAAAAGAGCAAGTGTTCTCAAGTGGTAAACTTTGTTTGAAATTCGATTTCAAAACGATTGCGACCAATTTCATAAAAATCGGAGCTGGTTCCACGTATTCCGAGGTTTCGACGTTATATTGTCTAGCGCGCCTCTACTAAATAGCTTTTCACAAATTCACAAAACGATCACAAACATATTTATTGAAATTTGGACAGGACAACGTCCGTCGGGTCAGCTAGTAGTAGTAGCCAATAAAACTAACTTGGAAAATATCAATCGTAGAGATAAAACTTTTTGACATTTCATACTGTGACTTTAGTACTGCTATGCTTATTATTAGCATTCGTATTATCTCAATATTTTTGAAGTTAACATTTGATTCCAACCCCTCGATACATACTAAACAGGAGTACGTCTGTCGGTTTACATTATTTATAATACCTTTTTGTGCTGAAATATTAAATTTTCTTTTTGGGTTATTAATTTGAATGGTATTGCGAATTTTAATATAAACCAGTTGTATAGAGCATATTTATTAAAAAAGTGAACTGGTTGAAATGAAATGAAGTGAACTAGTTTATATTTAAGGACAGTGTCAACACTTGGCAGGAATTTTGCGAATCTGGAGAGATAAAAGAACCATTTATTACCGGGTACCAAATTCAAATGTAAATAGTTGTAAATGGTCTTTCGTACTTTGAAATTATTTAATTTGTTGAAGAATTTCCAACTACGTCATTATATGTCAAAACTTCTTTCAGATAATTTTATGAGAAATACCGAAGTAATATTAAAAGTGTAATGAGAATCAATAATAACTTTAATACAGTATAAATTAAGTTAAAATGCATATCTGGAAAATCCCGTGAAGGGAAATTCTTTATGACAATAAAAATGGTAACATGGAATGATTTCACATTATACATAAAAATATTAAAGATAATAGTCGCATTTGTAGCTGTCTAAACAGAGTCAGAAATTCTGAGTTTTGTGAGTCTGATGCTTATATGCATCTCGTATGAATCTGCCAACCGATGATTGCCCTTGGGGTTCTGTCTTATATAGCATTTAAATAAAATAGGTTACTTATAGTTTATTAAAGGTGAGTAAACTATTTACTTTTTTCCCATTTTTTATGTAAGCGAGAGAGAGATATATTGAACATTTACTAGAGTGTAGAAATACAACGAAATATACAAGGGAATGTGAATACCTTAATTGATAGTAAAAAAATAATACTGTTGAAAAACAATATTTTTATGTTGATTCCATAGTGATGTCAGAAGCATCATAATTTTTATAAAAATAATAAAGGAAATTTTGACCGTGGGACAAGGGCTTTATAGGAAATTTTATTTCTAAAAAATAAAAAAAATTTCCTTCTGGAAGGTTTCTTAAACTGATTGCCTTTGTTACCCTTTCTATCCAGTTCTTTTTTGACCTTCCTCTCTTTCTCTTTTTATTTGGTGTCCATTCTAACGCTTGTCTTGGGAGTCTGTTCTATCACATTTTTTGTACATATGCGTATACCATAATAATTACTTTCTCTCAATGTCATTCATTAAATTATCTTCCATTCCCATTCCCATACAAAGTAAGTGACTATCGAGTGCTCGTGATACTTGCAAAATGAGGTATCAGCCGAGTTTTGCAATCAAGCAAGTCTGATATAATTTAATTAATTAATTTACATTTGCCAAGCAATGTCAAGAGCATCAGTTTTTTCAGTTTAAAACAAACAGAAATATAGTAAATTTACTTTAGAAAGCGGTGTTCATGTAAATCACTTTCCGTACTAGTGCGTGAAAGTGGCTCATTATGTAACTCAAAGTTGTTGTTGTTGGATCGGACAAACAAATTTTATGGGTGCTGTTCGTGCATATAGCGTTGATTTCACACTTTATTTTTGAGTATATTTAATAACTTCACCTTGGTAAGTAAGTAATTGAGGAAAAATTAAGAAAATAGATTTAAATATAACTCTTCTGATAAGAAAAAATCTTCATAAGGTTAAGGGTTGTCGAGAATAAATAATATTCAATAAATATTCTTAAAAATATCTTAAGTTAAACTTAAATATTTAAATAAATTTCTTTCCATAAAATTTTGTGTATAATTGGACGCTAAAATCTACTAATAAATGCGTTCATGTGTACCGGTATACCTTTCCGTTTTTAATTATTAAATTTTAAATATTTATAAACCTTCGCCTTAACCAGTTAATTTAAAATATAATTATATTAATTGGTATTTATTTTCTTCTGTGAATCTTCTCCAATTTATTCTATACAAACTTTTTATCGTTTATTGCAATGCATTTGCAAACAAGCAAATAAATTCTTCCAACATTTATTTCTTGTCTTTTTAAATTCAAATCAAATATTTTTAAAAATCTCAAATCACATTTAATTCCAACTGTTATAACTTTTTCAGTTAAACTTCACAAGCTTTTTAAAAATTCTCATTACTGGCTATTCCGCCACGTTGGCAAAAAATCCCTCCTTTATTCAATAGATAGTTGGTGCTAGGTCGATCAACTCGCGGGAAATACAAAACATTACAAATTTAACAAAAATAAATATTATATAAAATAAAAATAATAATTTTAAATAAACGATATTTTTGACATCTGAAACATAACATCTTGTCCCCTAATATTTTTTCTTAATAACGAATACTTTCTATGTATTCAATTATTAAAAACAATAATTAGTGTCCGACCGAGAGTTTCGGCCAAAAATTCTGGTTGCGGTCAATTTTTCGCCGAAATTTCGGTTCTCCAAACTCTAAAAAAGTGCAATTTTCTAATAAATTTAAGTCTTTTATTTAATCCAATCGAATAACCTGTTACTCAGCTAGGAAGAACACTTAATTTCAGAGTATAATGAAAATTTAACTAAATTTTTCCTGAAAATTTGTGTTTCGGTCGGACACTAAAAAAAATGTTTTTCATTTGGACGAGGAATTCTTCTTCTTCTTCTTCTTCTTCTTCTTCTTCTTCTTCTTCTTCTTCTTCTTCTTCTTCCCATTCGGGTTGTAAGATAATATTTTCTTTGGAATTCTTTTATCTTCCATTCTATTTAGGTGTGCCTTCCAATTCTCTCTGTTTCTTTAGCTTTATTTTCTAAGCTACGACATGATATATTTGCAATAAGGATGATGCATAATTTTTGCGTAGTTGGATAAAGAATACTAAAATATACTGGTTAATACTATTTAATTCATTTATGTTCGTTTCAATAACAATTTAAAAAATATTTAAAAATCCATCAATTTGAATCGAATGAAACGATCGCGCAAATCGCCATTTTATTGTGACGTCTCGGGGCACAATATTCATAGCTTGCTCCATGCTTTTTAATGGCAGAGTTCTCTAGACATTAACAACTTCGGTAAAACTCGGAATTTTATATCTCACTTTTTTGTAATATTCTTTTAGTAGAAATTACTTATTTTTAATCCGGATTTGAATGAAATTATCCCGGAAGAGCACTAATTGGTAATAAATAAAATATTGCAGTTTTAGTTCCCGTTTTGAATCCCCTGCGATATTATCAAGTTTGTCACAATGAATATATGAAAAAGTAAGGTTATTTTAGGTAATTTTAAATGTCATTCTGACAGTTTTACATTTAAAATTGGTTATAAATTTTTTTAAAGTGATTACGAGTAATCAAGAGCGCGGACATTTATGCCTGATGACGTCAGACCTGTGGCGCTAGCGTTTATGGTCACATGATTTATTTTAAATAATCATTCAATTTTAAAATGGATTATATATAACAAAATAGAATAAATAGAAGTAATTTTTGTTGATTTAATATTTAATATATTGGATTAATCGGAAAATACTATTTTAACTAAAATCTTTTATTCATGCATGTTCCTTATTCAAATTAATTGTGAGGTTTTAATGTAAAAGGCTTATTAACTCAATAAAAAATATATTGTCGTGAAACCCATGGCAGATTATAGCGTTATTTCGCGGTTCATTTTAATTTGTCCATTTTATGCAAATTAGTTTAATTATTTAAGGAGGAAACAGCAGGCTGAAACATATTACTTGAAACACACTGTATTCGATTATTGCGATCATCAGTCATTGGTTTCACCAAAGAAGGGGGAGGTAAAAAGGGGCTCACTACTGAGGATCCCGTGCTCGACCGGCTGGTCAAAGCAAACCGGTGCCTTCAAAGAAAGTACCATTACAATATATTTGTTAACAAATCATCTTAAAAATTATATAATGTGGTTTAAAACATTATCCTCTTTCCATTACAAAAAAAATCTTCGGAATATCTTTAGCCAATTTTGCTGTGTAATTGACGTTTTGAAAAGTTCCGTAAAACCGCACTCTTAAATTTTCGTCTTTTTGCGTTTATCTGGCTAATGACCGTAATTTAAAATTTGTGTTAAATACTTTGAATATTATTATAATTTTATGATTTTCAATACCAGAATGTCTCCCGTAATGCAATTTTCCATATTTTCATTTTATTTTATTTATTGTAAATTTTTTATTGATACCATATTTTTCTTTTTTTTTATTAACTAGTCCTGTTATCATAATTTTCATCTGATTTAATATCATATTCTGCTTTATTTTCCAGCAACCGAATTCGACGTTTTTCTTGACTTTCTTTCATTATCTTCCCAGCACTATTATTTTTTGCTCCAAGTCTCAATAATAAAGTAGGGGAAGATTACCTAAAATGTGATACTTAACGTTTGAGATTCTCTAGTTTGTAAGATATACAACGAAAATGTAGTAAATAAAATATGATAGCAATTTAGGATAGAAAAATATATCAAACAACATTTAATTAATTTAATACTTGAGAAAATAGAATTTTAATAAGAACATTATGTACGTACATTGGCGTATGTATTTAATCTAAAATAATTAAATATAAATTATTAACTGATGAAATATATTGTAACCGATTTAGTTTTTTCCCGTTTACCCACTTTTGTTTTAAATTTTTCGAACTTACCTCTTTTAATACATATTACTTTTAAAGCGATCTTTTATACACCACCCGTTTCCGTATCCTCCTTAATTAGTAGGCTGGCCATTAAGAGTTCAATATTACAATTTATTTTGTTGTAGGAATTTAAGGCTCTAATATACAAGCTAAATATACTGGTAACTGATTTCCCATTTTACCTACATATTTTCCATTTTAGATAACCTTCCCCTACTAAATATCACAGGGTATAGCCGGATAAGATGGTGAAAAGTGCCCCTACACCAATTGAAACGTAAATCGGCATTCTATAGAGCGTCAAAAAGTACTATTTCAATGCAAGTTTAAATATTTTACCCTTATTATTGGGGGTAGTAATATGCAATTAAAGAATTTTTGTTTGACGATAATTCTAGTTAGTGTACTGCATAATGTTATAAATGTTTATAATAATATAAACATTATTGTTTATAATAATGTTGTTATAATAATATAAGCATTATTGTATTTTACAATTTCATATAATATGGTTTACGAAGAATGTATATTTGTAGATCAATGAAATCTAATAAGCTAATTTCAATATTTTGGATTTTCCATTTATTTAACTATGACGCACCTTTTTTAAAATTTTCAAAAAATTCAGATAAACTGACTATAATAAGATGTTGCAACTGTGAAAAACTAGGGGTGGAGCCTTTTTAACTTCAGAACAGGTTAATAAAACGAATTAAAAAGATTCAATTGTAAGCTTTCGAGTACTGACGTACTCTTTGTCAAACAGTATGTTTATTTATAAAAAATTACATGGTAACCGATTTTATAACTATTACCATTTGGAATGGCCTACTGCAAGAGAAAAGCTTTCTTATGTAGTAGGTCATTAAATCAAGGAAAACCCTAAAGTAAACGGTATAGGGAAAAACTTGAGTTTAATAGTTAGCAAAGCAAGGAGTTGTAGATATTGCTCAGTCCATCTATATCGGTTTTTTTATTCATAGCCTTTTTTTCCCTTTTAATGCTGATCATCTCGTGCAACAGTCGATTTTTATAGTTGGTGATCTCATAGTTCTTGAAATCAGCAACGTGTCCATCGGTGAGAATGTGCTTCGCTATTGCTGTCGATTCTGGCTTGTTGCAGTTAATACTTGATATGTGTCCGCTCATTCGCTTTTTTATCCACTGGCTGCTTTGGTCGATGTAGGTTTGGTTGCAAGTGTTACACGGTATTCTGTATATAACAGCAGATTTTCTACCTTCTGGGACGTGGACTTTCAATTTGGTGAAAAGCTTTCCTAAGTCGTTGGTCGACTTGAAAGCTACTACATTAATATTGTGTTTTTTTTAAATCTCTTTTTATCTTGTCTGATAATCCTTTTATGTAAGGTATAACTGTAAAATTCTTCTGTTGTGGTTTATCCATAGAACTAGAATTATATAATTTGTTAGTGCGATCTTTGACGATTTTGTTAATCAAATATCCTGGGAAGCCGTTTCTCTCAAGAGTTTCTTTCGCAGTTAAGATGGTGTGTTTTCTGTATTTCCCATGTGTAAGTCTGATAGCTCTGTCCATTAAACCAATCGCTGTGCCGATGACTTGGCTGCGGTGGTGATAAGAGTTAAAGTTTAAATACCTCCCTGACCAAGTTGTTTTTTGTGTCCACATGTATTTTAAAGAATTACCCTCGTGTATAAGTTTAATGTCTAAAAAGGTTAAAGTATTATTGTGCTCTTCTTCAAGAGTAAATTGCAAGCGAGGATGAAAATTTTTAAAGTGTTGAACTATAAGTGTTATACTGTCTTTAGGAATAGCAGTGAAAATGTCGTCAATATAACGTTTATAAAATGGGAGCTGAAATGGAAGGTTAGAAATGCGGTCTAATTCTAAAATTTCCATTACCAAATTGGCAATGGTAGCTGAAATAGGACTACCCATAGCAGTACCGAATATTTGTTTGTTTATTATTTTTATAATCTTCATAATTTTTTTCATAATTTTCTATGAACTAAAAAAAAAGTTATGGTTAAAAAACCAAAAAAATATTAATTGCATATTAGTAGAAGATTTAAACTTGCATTGAAATTGTACTTTTTGATGCTCTATCGAATACCGCTTTACATGTTTCAATTGGTGTAAGAGCACTTTCCACTATCTTCTCCGGCTATACCCAATTTGGTTAAAATGTTCCTATTACTTCTACACACAGACATTTTTGGAAATAAAGATTTTCAGCTTTTGAGACCCCAACACGTCTAGATTCGCGAAAATCTCTTCCTTTTTTTCTGCACGATTACAATACTTTTTCATATTATATGATATAATTATGATAAAATTATAATAATAAATATTTTCTATCCTTTGCGCCGTTTCTGCATTTTAGAATAATTGAACTAATTTAGCTATTGGCTTCAAAAAACATTCTGTCTTGCCCACAGGCTTATTTGATAGCTGGTTTTGGTAACTTAAAGCACGCCATGTACCCAAAGAACAGGTTAAAAGTTGGTATAAAAGTAAATTGTTGTTGCACAATCAATGTAGAATATTATCAACGGGTGCGCTTCGAAGCGACGCGACGCGACTGTTTAAATACATGCATAGGACCTAGCGGTTTTCATTAGCAGCTCAATGAAAATTTTGCATAAAACAGTTATTTCCCAAGACAAAGAGATTCTGTACTTAATTGAATAATAATTAAAAATTGTATTAGAAAGTAATTTATTGACAAGTAGGGTTTGCAAGATATGCAAGTGCATTAAGAAAGGAATGGATCAAGCGTCTTAGAAAGTTGCCCCCCTCTTTGAGTTGTTCCATGCTATGTATAATCATTTAACTAGTAGATATTTTAATAGTTGAATTAACCTTCTATATCTCTTGAATTGAGCTATAACACAGTCGTTCAAGCAAATTATATGTAACTTATAAGTTAGTGAAAGAGTTGACCACAGTAATGGACTCTTATGGCCTAACCTACTATTGACCCACAACTACCTTGTCTGTAGTCACACCACTAAAGTAAGCAGTGCAAACAGAAATTCTGCAGCACTCGATTCTTCGCGTCGTAAGTGACAGTGTCTAGTGTCTTAAGAAATCGTGACAGGTGAAAAATAGTGAACGGTGTTATGTGTGACTAGTGTACGTGCATATACCGATCAAGTATAACATATTTTGTAGATTTTACTACGATTTATAGTAAAATTTGATAAAGAAAACCTTTCCTTGGAATGCCAAGTCTAATCAGTAATAAACAAAATCGACTAATATTTTATTTTTTTTAAACTTGCAGATGTATCGCAAAGCAACTGTAATTATTTTGAAATAGTATTCATCTGATTGTTAATGAATGTGTTTATCTAGCTTCTGTGTCAGTGTTCACCGATAACAAGCGTGACTTAAGTATCAATAATTTATCAAATAATGTTGTTAAAATTAATTCTTGTGGTAAAATTATGTTAAAAAGTGCCTAAATCTTTAAGTAACGGTTTAAAATATTTTTGGAAATGTTGAACTGCACCGATTTGGAATGTATTCTGCATCATCACCACTATTATGCTCATCTGCATCACCTGAAGCATGGTACGCACGTAGAAGATGAAAGCGGTAAGTTATCTTGTCTCTCCTTGATGTAAAACAAAAAGTATTACCTTGATCGGAAGGTAATTTGTAGGGATTTCATTCTAAATAGAGTTGGTCAACTTTTTGATTAAATTAACCAGGAACTCTTTTTATAAAATTTAGATAGGTTACCTATATATGTACTTAAGACGTTGGTAGCGCGCAACAATTATTATTACTATTAAGGAAATATTCTTAATTTAGTTTGCAATTTAAATATAATTTAAAAAAATCAGGAACCAATAAATTAATTTATTGTACTTTAAAAGCACTTGGATAAAAAATTACTTAATTATACTATTATAATGTATCTATTCATTTAAATGTTATGATGTGGTCGAATGAGTAAATCAACAACCATTTTTGATAGACAATTAATCATAACGTTGTATATTGGATATTATAATAATGGTAAATCCCAATTATTAATTTCATCTCTCTTTATTAACAAGTAATGTTGCCAGGATTCAATTATTTTTTAGATTAAAATTATTTTTTAGATATTTCACTTACCCCCCAAGTATTAAATAAATTTTTATTTAACAACTTTTAAGGTTTAGCTTTTCCGAAAATTGAAATTTTATAAACATATCAACGAATATGTAGTACTTTTTATAGTTCGTTTATGACATTTATAAGCAAGGTTCATGAGTACACAAAGATAATGACGAATTTAATTGGTACAGATAAACTATAATTTAAAATAGAAATACCGTATCCGTTGTAAAACGCAAATTTGAGCTATTGTTCTACAACATCTTAGTTTTTCGAGCTGATCATACCGATAATTTTTTTTTTTTTATATAAATCTGAATATTTTATTAAGTAACTCCAACGGCATATCTTTCAAACTAAAGTAGTACTTGCAAAGGATTTCTGCTCTACAATTTCAATGTTGCTAGTTGAAAGTTGATACTTTTCGGTATTACAGTAATAATAACTACATCAATACAAATTACGCAAATGTTATTTAAGATCAAATTGGCAAATTTTGATACATCATGTTTAGCTATACATAATAAATTATGTATAAACTATTTACTACTACTCTTTTGAGAAGATTGAATTCGCTTGTCAAATGCCACGTTTGATTGGTATAAAAACAGGACCTTCACATGCTAGCATGACAAGCAAGGTATTAGTTTTTGTAATTAACATCCTTTTGGTCTAATAGATTTCTTCATTCGGTTAAACACTATTATAGTACACTATCATAGTTATTTACGTTCCAAATGTTGAAAGTGTCATTTTATTTTGTGGAAAGGAAAATTTTCGAAACTAATACAGATGTCACTTCTTTACCCCTTTTAATAAAGAACGAAGAAAGAATCTTTTCTATGAAAGGTGGGACTAGGAATCGTTTTTAAATAACAGGTCATTTGTTTGACAAGATTTTTCACTATATTTCAAAGTTAATAATAAGCCTTTAACATGTTTATTAATACGATAATATTAATAATAATAACAGAAATAACGTAGTAACTAGCCAGTAAAATGGAAAAATGTGTACATAATTGACCTTGCTTTTTGACCAAATTAATTTTTTGGATTAAAGAATTCTCTACGAGTCTATCCCCTAACTGTAACACATCGATGAGTTGACGACCAATCAAAGCTACCAATATCTTCGCATCGCTTCTGGAAGACCTAAGGGTTTATATTATATGTTTATTATTATGTAATAATATACAAATCAATAAAAAGAATGTAAAAAGTAAAAAAATAACAAAAAACTAACGTTAAGTAATCAAATTATCTATTTGCCAGCGATTGAATTTAATAATGTAACTAATAATCCCGAATGTAAAAAAGTATAATCCATATTTGGGCCCTAACCTAATTAATTGAACATCTAAACCTAAATGAATATAATATGTATACAATTGGTACTGCTTCTCCGTTCCCAGTTTCCAATTCCCTCTGTTGTAATATTCGTCTTCTTCTAGATTTCTAGCTTTCATTCCATCATTCACATCGTCTCGCCGACTTCTTCTAGGCCTTCCTCTTCTCAGCCGGAATCCATTCCAAAATCTTTCGACCATTCGTTTTGTGTGTTCAAATCACACTAGTTTTCTCCTCTCAACTTCGTGTGTTATATTTTTTCCACTTCTATCTTCTCTCTAATTACCTCATTTCTTATTCCCTCTAAACGCGATCAAAACATGAACAAAAACAAAACATACTATTTCTATTAAATATTGATAACGGTCAAATTCTGTTTAAATCCATTTAAATGCTGCAATCTATGACATTAAAGTTTCCGGGATGCCCATACCATTTCCAAAATTTACCAATTTTGTACATAATATCTACACACATATTATTATGATAATCTAAGTGAAATATTAGATTAATATATTGTAATATATTAGAATCATTATAGAACGAAAAACTAGCAAGAAAAATTATGAATTTCAAAAAAAGCATTACTGATTATAGTCTGAACTCAGTCACGATTTTTCACGTGTCAGTGTTCTTCTCAGAAATTGTACAAAATTTAGTGAAATTCGTATTCGTATAGTAAAATAACTATATTTGAAATAAATTGTGAAAGACTAAATATGTATCGTTTTATTAAGATACTAAAACATGAAAAAGGCTAAATAAAAAATTGAACGACATAATATGTGGAAAATCTGTGAATCCCGGGATAGCCTAGCTATTATGGGGATTTTGATAAATACGTAGCAGAATCGTCAAACCTGTTCAGTGCTAGACTAACGGTTTCAGCTATTCCCAGTAATTGGCGATTCATTTCAAGTAAGTAAACGAATGAAATTTCTCGACCTAACCTTGATTACGTTGTTTTCCTAATTATTCAGTGATTCCCCATTATTCCTTATTCAGAATCGCATTAGAAAAATTATTGTTTTTTGCAATTACCATGTGTTTATTAATTATAGTACTGTGAGAAAATATCGCAGCACCCTGTGTTGTTTTATATTCGTTTAAAGCTTGGGGCCAGTCGAGATAAATGGAACAAAGGGGTTAAAAAAACAGTACATTCATGTATTTCAGTTGTTTTTAATTTTAATTTAATTATTAAGTATAAGTGAATTTATCGTTTAAACAGCTTCCCACGCATTAAATTAAAGGTAAAGACTTTTTGACTACTTTTGCAAAATAATTCTTGTTTAAGTTAATAACAAAACAACATAATTTATTTAAATATTTTTTTGAGATCTGTAACAAAAATTCTTCTTTCCAATTAGTTGAAGTTTCCAGGTCTGCTTTACTTTTCTACTTTCTCATTTTAATCTTAACAGATGTCACCAAAAAATCAACAGAAAATATTTTGAACAAATATAAATTTGAACATTTAATTAAATTCATTTTTAAAACCAATCTTTTATAGATATTCTATATAAATGATTTTTAAAATTTCAGTGCAGGAACATTTAAAAACAGTTTATGGCCATTATTGAGTAAACGTTTTCTTTTATTATCTGGTAATATACATTGCTTGTTGTTGAAATGTAACTCGAAATTTTTGGCAAATAGTAAGTATTTGAAAATTTTTATTTTTAATTTTAGAAAAAAAAATTATACAACAAAAGTTGTAGGAAATTTGATAGCGTTAATTTTTTGTCATAATAAACTTTTACCTATTTCATTGCGTTTCGAAGTTATGACGGATTATGTTTTATTGCTTCAAGTAAACCTCTTGTTCCCCCTTGTTGTTAGATTAAAACCTAAATTTGAAATTTAGAGCGATTTGGTTTTTTCGTTTGGATGCTATCGTGTTTACATATTATGTACATACGTACATCCATTTTTCAAAAAAAGTAAAAATAGTTTAAAAATACCTCGGAACAAAAAAATTTTATAAAAAAATGGGGGCCAAAAGAACTAACTGAAAAAAGGAGAATGCATATTTACTTCCTATTTCTTTGTAGAAAAAATTAAGCAGATACTGAGATCTTTGGTAAAAGAAAATTGTGTAATGTAACTTTTATAATGCTGTTGGCTATTTTCCACTTCAGTGTTAAATTGTATGAGGTAAAAGTAGGAAATAAGTCTATCCGAGACTTTGTTCCATAAGCTTGTTGTTACCCATCCTTTAAAATATTCTATTTCTAGTGAGCTTTAAATCAATTCTTCAAGACCCAGTAAAGCATAGATTACGATTACGATTTTGGTTTTTGGCAAAGACATTATGAATGGTGAAGTGGGTGCGTCATATTGAGATGATCAGAACAACTAACCTGAATTCTAAATGACACTGCTTAGTTGTTTTCCTTGACATATCACAAAAATTTAAGAGTGATGTACCACTATATTTTTTATTATTTACATTAAATCTACCAGAAGCAAGAATATGTCGATATTGTTTTAGACGATAATAGAACTGCGATGTAGTTTTGCAGTTATACTTAAACCTATATTCACATATTTTACAAAAGCACATAGGTAAAATAAATTGAAGATTGGCTAAGAACCCGAGAACCGAAGTCAACTCTCAAATTCAGTAAACAATATTGTTTTTCTCAAAAGGAAAATCTGCATTAATGTATCCTTCTAAAAATATCAACCAATGCACTAAAACTGTATACGATCGGTTATTTATTCAGTGCTCAACTAAATCTCACAAATATAGTTATTATTCTGCCCAATGACTTATTAAAGTAATATACTATTCCGTCTATGTATCAGTTAAACTGATTGGTTATGTTTTGGATTGACTCGATTGATATATTATATTTTTCTTCTAATGTAGTATTAGCAATCTTCAGCTATTTAAAAATAAATTGGATTCGTTAATATACAACCCAAATTACAAACTTTGATATCCAGAGTAAGTAGAGTACCTAAAACCAGTAGTCTTCCAAAATATCGTATTAATGTAGGAACAATATTTATTTTACAAAAGTGCATTGTAAAAAAACACATCAAGAAAATATTTCTTGAAGCATTTCGAATAGGTTTTACTACCTTATGTTTTAATACCTTATACACTTTCTTAACCACCTTTTCAAATTAGTCTTCAAAATTCTTAAAAGGATTCCAAAGTTTAATATTTTCGTCATAGTTTTAAATTTAATACTTCAGTTAAATCACTTAAATTTGACCTAAATTATAATTTTTTTAACTAATACCATTGTCACACCTTTATCTTACTATGAGACAAGTACGTACGTGCGTATATTTCGCAAGTTTATTTTCTAACATAACACAGATTCTCTTTCTATTTATTATATTTTTTTATTTCTTTTTCTCTCTAATATCTAATATTTAATTTGCCTTTTTAGAAAATTTTAATTAAATTATAGCAAAGTAGATTGACTAATAAAAGTTTTGTAATATGAATAATAACTTTAAACTCAAATATAGTGAATTAACTTTGAAATTACAGGTTTAAGGTTTACACAAAGGTGGTAATCTAATCCGTAAGCTCTAGTTTTTTTTATTGAATTATTTTTATAAGTTGTGCAATCCAAGAAGACAATAACAAAATTTACTCAAAAAATCAGCAATATTTAATATACCTACTACATAGTAGTACATACCATAGATATTGAATAGAAAGTTGATGGTAACTACATAATACATATATCAAGAGGTTTTAGGTTATTTTTTATTTTAAATGTAATACAAAAATTATTTATGTGTAAATAGATACATATTTTTTTACTTGTGTTTTAAGTATATTAAAATTTTGATTCCATTTAGAAAAAAAAAGTACTAGAAAAAATTTTCTCTTGACTTCAATATTATGTTATAGTTTTTTTTTTAATAATTATGTTGAAAAGGAATTAATTAAAATTGAATATAATTTAACAAAATAGAAACAGTTTGCGTGAGTAATTTATTATTTATATATACAAAAAACCTGCACTGTTAATAACCGAACAGTCTTCATTTTCAGTTGTCAGTCGATCGATTGGTTAGACAAAGCTATACATTTTCTCCGATCGGAAGCCAATCTCGTCAATTCTTCATGGTTTCGCTTCCGGAATCTTATACAATTTCTTGAATATTTTGTAGGCGGGGTCGTCCTCGAGAGTTTTTGTATTCTCTTTTTTGCAGTCAGTTTTCACTAGTTCTGGTGAATTTTTTTAAATGGTTTTTTCTTAAAATACAATAGTATTTTAAGCGTTGGACACAAATATAATATGGAATCGATGTCTTCAGTTGGACATTCATATAGTCATGAATTATTTTATAAATTGCAAGTAATAATAAATTATTTTGAATTAAAATTTTCAAATTAATTTACAAGCTAGAATAATTTATGATTACATTACAAAAAATTAAACAATTTAAAGTGTTATTTTGTGTAAAATTAAAAAGATAAAAGTTTTGATTTAAAACAATTTTATACAAGTTCGTAATTTAAACATAAAGTTGTATTCTTAGTGCGAGCGTTGCGTCAGCGTCAGGGACAAAGCAATACTTGGTTCTCCAATAAAATATGCTATTGCTTTCGACGCTGACAAGACGCTCGACGCTCAACTCTGAATACACTTTTAGTACCCTAAGTTGAATAGATTACTAGTTTATCTATCACAAGAAACGATTTTTGATATTAATTATTAATTTCTAATACACCAACAGAGCAAGTAATGATTATGGGATATATTAGTATATGTGCTTATGTACATAATATGTATGAATGTCTATTGATGTATATTAAAAATTACTAATTTACTTCTGTATGATATCTTTACTTAAATTAAAAACTTGATTATATCAGTCATTTAATATATATTTATTTAAAATTCCAATGAAAGATCTTCTGCAACCTGTAAAAATGTAAAAGCAATACAAAACTACTTCTCATAAAGTTGATATTAATATTGTTCCTGTTATATACTATTATGAATGTCAAATCTTTTTTATTTAAGTGTTTTAATAGTACGTAATCTATAGAAAATATACAATGTTCTGACGAGAAGAATTTATGTTTTTGTCAAAATTTTATAGCTTTGATAACACACAATACCATAATAATCTACTATACCTACCATAAAAAAATTGTGTTAGAATTCAATAAATTATGTATTTTTATAAAATAAACTGGTTAAAATGTTGCTGCTAAGGACATCGAGTTTTCATTTACATAGCACTATACCTGCTTTAAAATACAGTGCAACCTCGATAATTGGAAATCCCAGTAATCTGAACTGATTTTGAAATGTGGTTTGCAAAAACGCAACAGAATCCGTTAAAAATTTCCATATTGGAAATGAAAGTTTAGTCGAAAAACAGTTTTAGTACAAATTTTATTCAGTTGTCATTATAAATGATTTAAAAATTGTTTTCATTAAATTAAGAGCTGTAGACATTTTTTATCCACTTACGATTTAGATTAACAAGGCTGATGGAGTATATTACGTTTTTCTCTCTTGTTTATATTGCTTCTTCATAATATAGGAAATCAAATTTTTTTGCAACAACTATTTATGATAATTTATTATTTTTTTTCTACATTTTTAGAACTATTTATTTATTTATTAAATTATTTCGTGTTATCGAAGAAGTATTGTTGGTCGTTTTAATGATTTGCGATGGAAAAGATTAGCTTCGGATCGATACTGTTTCGTTTATACTATTAAGTGCAAATTAGTTCATATTTAAATTATAAATATATGAATAAAACAAGTACCAAACAATCAAAACGACCTCCAATATGTTTGCAGAAGGTTGCTGATTATATATGTAACCCATAGTGTTTATATCATGCACGAAGCTAAGTGAAACGTGCATTACCATAACGGTATTATTGGTGCATTAATAATAACAATATTGCAATACCATTGGAACGTCTATTTTAAAAGTTTTGTATTTTATTAATTTATTCTATGTAACACACTACGTATTAAAAAAAGAACCTATCCAATACGAAATGGTATATTATTATTTCAAGTTTGTAAAACTTGATTTATAAAAGAAAAAATTTATATTTTAAATATTATGAATTTTTTACTTTGATTTTATATAATCGTACGTAAATCGGTATGTTTATTAATTCAAAACTATCAATCCTTAATTTTCAAAATATTAATTGTATACCTAGACACCAACAACGTTGGCCATAACTAACTATCTAATTTTGAATGCAAATATCTAATTTTCATAGAAAAACGTAAACATTAATAATAATAGCTAAATTTATTTAATACTTAATTTGTACAAATTACAAATAATATGCACTAATAAAATATATAATTTAAAAAATAGCTAGTTTAGCATCCTGATTTTTGCCCAGTAAGTATACTTGGGCAGCTATCCGACGATTCTTAACTTGGGGTTTCATGTACAGGTTTAGACGCAGCTTTTAGAAAAATATAGGAAAACCTGTAAAGGCTACGAGGTACTTGGTATTTATAGAATCCTGCGAATTTAGAAGTCTTCTGTATAGTACCTCCAGGGCTCCCACTTCAGAGGTTATTGGGGAATATACTATCACAGTATTCCTTATACCTATCGTATATAAAGCCAAAGCAAATAAAAGTCGGGTAGTATAATTTTAGACAGCCTCGAAGGTCATTGAAATCACTTTTTCATAAAATTAACCTATTTAGAAATTTATCCTTAAACTAATTTATATAGATATTGCCAGTGTGGGAAGTAAAAATGATCTTGTTGGTATCATACATATTATATGTACGTTTAAAAGGTTAAATTATTGCAGTTGTGCCCGTAAAAATGTTTAATTTAAAATTATGGTTATGAAAAATCCATGATATAAACATAGCATGCTTCTGTAAACAAACCATTTATTCGATACTTCAACGAACCCATCTCCAATAATTCCGGTATTTCGTATTCAAAGAATAACAGTGTTTTTTTAATCCTTTTAGCTGACTAATTTGTAACATATTGTTTACATTATAAAATTATAAATATGTATATTTCATAGATAGATTCGTGAATTTTTTCATAGAATTCATAGAATATCGATGGTTTAGTTCCATAGGAAACTAACTAAGAATACAAAAATAATTTTTTGTTGCAGTAAAATGTGGTACAGTAGATATGTATAATATTATTTAAGTTTTACCTTGGTTTAATTATTGTGACGCAAGATGTGAAATTAAATTCTGCTTATAATGTGTTATATGAGCCATCAATATATTGCAGTGATTTTACATAATTTACAAAGCCTGGGCTTGGCTAATAAAATCAAAATTAATTTTTAACTTGTACATTTATTTAGCATCACTCGATGCATTCAAACTTGGTTAGTTTCATTTTGGCAGTAGAAGTTAAATAGGATTAAAATTTTTCTTTATTTTTAAGAGCCGCTAATTAAGTATAACAAACGATGTAGTATTAATTATTATACCACTAATTTCTACCCAAGGCTATAAATCAGTTTAATCGAGTTATAAGCGAAAGTTTGATTTTTTAAATTTTCGACAGTTGGATATTTACACTCCTTGGGCGACAATGATATAAACTTTGACATATTTTGAATATCTTCGTGAATTTTCAAACTCTACATGCGTACATAAAACGTTAAGTTGTGTAAAGTTAAGTTACAAACGATATCCTGCATATTTACAACCATAACAGACAAATATGTTGAAAAAATTCAGTATAGACGAAATATTTTTAAAATTATAACAATATAATACATAAATTTTCTCTCAAAATCATATTGTACTCAGTAACCATAGAAATATCAAAATTTGGCCACTTTGTACGGTTACTTATGTAAATATTTACTTAATTAAAGGGTAGGTAACTGATTTGAGGTTTAAGGATTTGAAAGTCACTTCGATGTCAAGATCAGACCTATTTCTTGGCATTCTCATAATAAAGTCCACCATTTAAGTTATTTAGATGGTACACAAACACAATAGTAACCGAAAAGTAGTTTTATTAACAGTTTATAATTTAAAAATATAAATTAATGTTTAAAATTTAAAGTTTTATAATGTGATAATAGTGTTATTTATAAAATCTTTATGAAACCAAAATTATTGTTCATTTGAATGTTAAGCGGTATTTATTGTTGTATTTGAAGATTTTTGTTTAAGTTTTGGTTGCGCCGGTAGTTCCCCATAAGGTACCAACATACATTTTGCGATGAAGCGCGTCCATGGGGAAATTTGAATCGCGGTAAGAGACTTTCATGGTCTTCTAAATTGTATAAAGAGCCATGGAAGCTTAAGTACTAGCTTTCGCCGAATATAAGTTAAATTCTAAAACTTGTAAATAATTTTAAGTTTCTTTTTGGTTTTTAAATTTTTAAATGTGAAGAAAGTACATTAAATTTTTATTTTTTAAACCACTTACAAACCCGAACGACGACAATAATTAAGCGAGCACTTGCCCAAATCAAGAGAGTTGGAACCGCAACTAAGGAGAAAGAAAGTTGAAAAGAAGAAAAAACCAACAGGATTTTGGATGTTCTGTTTATTTTTGCTGTTGTAATATTTGTTCTTGTTGACATTTTGTCGTAGTTGAAAGTGCACGCGCCACACTACGCCACCACCACATTTGTTAGGTTTCAGCTTGTATCTCAGTCAGGTTGTTAAAAAGCAAATTAAATATTTGTTTAAAATTTTCATTTCATTATTTTGTCTTCAAGAGAAGAGTTTTTTTACATCATTAATTTTTATCATAAGGAACTCAGTTTAGATTGCGGCCCACAAGGTGAGTTTAAAATTGAATTTCAGGAAACAGCTAGATCCAGAGGTTTTCTGCAAGCGGCCATAAAAAAAAAGCTGGAGCGGGTCGTATTTTATATATATAGTACTACTTTGCGAAGATAGTACCGACATATATAAAGAACACAATTTAAAAAATAAACTTAATCTTCTGTATACTTCCTAAACTTATTTTCTGCGTTCTGCTTGATTCTTTCAATCAAATCCTGATTCTGATCTGCGTGTCTTCTCATGAGCGATTTTTAACTTTCATAAGTATTCAAATAGCTTCTCTATGCTAGAATCACCAAAACTTATTTCCATCGAACTGTAAATATAGAGGAAACCAAATATCAAAAAGCTTTAGTTAGTTGGAAGTCAACTAATTCGGCAGTTTTGCTTCGGAGGGCTCGCAGCACCTTTCACAAGATTGGTCAGATAATTCTGGTAAACCATAACAAACTTAACTCTAGGTCAGCCTGAGACTGCATGTCAATTAGTTCTACCTGGCAGCGGTTGTTCATTTCTGAGTGAAAGATCATAATTATGTAGGCTTAGAAATCAAACTTTCCCTTTTTAACTTTTTTTTTGTTAGTTAATATCGCAACTCTAACATTGACTTTTTGAAACTTACCAATTGTCAAAACGTTGTCACAACGCAAACTTACTAACACTATAGTCAGTCAATTCTTTGTTGTTTTAGTTCTGGAATTTTTAGGTAAATCGGTTTAAATTGATTTTGAATTTTATTGTAACATACACGAAATTTTACGTTTAGTACGTACTGAAGTACATATTATTATGTATGTACCTCAAAAAATTACAGATTAGTGAGTAATGTAAATAATCTTGATATTTGTTATCATTTGTGCATTGAAACTAATGTATTCTTTTATGTCAATAAAGTTCTGATGACGTACGGATCCGTGCAAAACATATCGAGATTGTAAATCTGATGATTTATTGCAAAGAAATTTAATACTTTCCTGATCAGGAAATAATCATTTGTTTAAATGATCATTAAGCTCTCAGTATCTTGAGAGTATTACTGTTTGTGTTTGACAAAACAAGTTTTTGAGAATGTATTATATATATTGATAAACATCCCATTCACACTGAGTTGAAAATAGCTGTTCTTTTTTTGCTTCTGTCATATCATGGCGCGGCGACTCGAAAGTAATGCAAAGAAAGTTCTTGTCACCAAAACTGGTCAGTTTGTCCATATTTCATGTGAATTTGACTTTGATTTAGATAAAGTAATTTCGTGTTTTAATGTTAAAAGATATCAATTTGATAATAAATTCTAATATGTAAAATAACTTCTGTCGCATGATTTATCAAAGCTGATAATTCTTTCACAGTATATATTATTCGAAATGATAATATTTTAAATATTGGTACACCTTCTGCATAGCCATCTACATTTATATCATATGCGAAAGAAGCTACCTCTACCATTCTTTGACGTTAAAGCTTCAGATATTATATAGGATAGTGAAAAAAATATGTATTTTTACATCGTGCAAGTCAAATGGGTAAAAATTGGAACACATTCTAACTTGAGACTCTTTTCAAGATTAATAATGCCACTGCTTCTCTTCATTTTGTATCGGTTTTTGCTGTGTTAAAGTAATCGTTACCAATACCTCGCTTGATATCTTATTTGGAAGCGATCCAATTATGAAATCTACAAAATGAATTAAACAGTCGATTTCATACTGGAGTCGTTCTCAAACATCGATAGAACGCAGTATGAACTATGCGTAAAGACATAAACAAAATTTGTGATAAAAACAGTTCTAGCCTTTATATTAAAAATTTTCAGTTTATATAAGCTTTTAATTTCCCATTATTTACGAAGTATTCTGAGTTATGACAAATATGTAGCGTAAATTAAAGTTTTTTCCTAAAAAAGAATTGTTTTAAAATGTATCTGTTACTTTCAATACGGAATGACCATGAAGGCGTTTCGTGTCGATAAAATAGGTACTTATCTGCTTGATCTCAAACACCAATTATATAAATATTGGATTATTAGTTATAGGCTGAACATTCTCCAAATCAATATTGATAGCTTACTACAACCAAAAATCAAGGCAGCTATTCCTGTACAAAATAATACTTGGAAAGTTGCTATCGTTTTAAAATCTGAGGTTCAAATCAGAACAACGAACGTATCAATTATCATTACACACATAACTGGAACCCGGCCATGTCCAAAAATTGCCTTTGTTGAGACTATCCAAACCATCCAAACAATAAGTGCCATTATTTATAACTCTTTGAAAAGTTTTTTCGATGGTTTGGAAGAGCTACACTCTTTTACGTCCACTTTAATCCCTGGAGCTGCATAGTTTTCATTTATTGCTTTACATTTTAATGTACTAACTATCGTAATGAGTAGTGAAGTTTTCTATATTCTTTTATAGCTCTACGAATAAAAATAATACACACATCAATTTATTAATAACATACGGTTGCGTCTGCGTTTTAAGGTAAACAAAGAGGCGTGCCAATTGACCAACCGGAAGCACTACTTTACCTCAGGAAGAGAAATTTCAGCTTAATTTTACATAATTGTGCATTGTATCTAACAAATAATTTTCATTTATAAAAATGTTATAATATAATTGATTTAATGGTAAATTTCTTGTGTGAAATAATAATTAATAAGACTTTAAAAAAATGTTGTATTATTGTTTATTTTAACAGAGAAAGTAAAAGAAAACATTTTTAGCATTGTATTTCACAAATAAATAAAATTATTTATTTCCTGCTAAATTTTCTTAATTCATCTAGAATCATATTTTAAGAATATTTAGCAATAGAATGAATTTTTCTTATTATATCGTCATTTACTATAAGTTTATAATAATGTGCACTTACCGTTATGAAATTAATAATTACCATTGTAAAGTAATAAAATCACGCAATATTTAAGTTTTAATGTATGTACATTATACATGGTGGTCAGTTTTGGGAATTCTCATAGTATATAAAAATACTCTTAATTAATGGAGATAGAAAAATACTCAATAGACAATAGATAGATATGTTTTGGGCAAAGCTGTTTTTGTAAAATTTAAAATCTGAAAAACTGCAGTTTTACTTTCCTTTCTGAAATATAGAGGGAAAATGAAATCATCGAAATTTTTAAAAGTTATAATCATATAATCAATTGAACACCGAAAGAACTATCTTGTAATTTTTTAATATAACACTTGTTCAGCCAAATTTTTGTGTAATTTATTACTACAATAATTGTAGCTATAAGAGACATAGTGCAATCTAAGAATTACCATCAACATGTTGTAGTAAATTGTTTGTTTTAAGATCTATTTGTTTTGTATAAATAATTAACATAATCCATATCAACTGAACTTTGAAAATAATTAACATATTTTTGTTGCAAATATAAATATTGTAACATTTATATTTCATCTGGGGTTCAGATGTCAAATTATTAATAAAGGAATGAGAGAACATTATTAAAAAGAAGTCTGGTTCTCCACAAGCTACAAAGTACCTGCAACAACATATTAGCATTGCCATACAGCGAAGAAACGCTGCCAGTGTTTAGGGGACAGTTGGAAAAATTGACGGGTTGGAGTCTTTATTTTATATGTTTTGATTTGTTATATTATTATTATAAAATATAAAATTAAAAAAATATTGCATATATTATTGCTGCGTTAATTAAAAAATTAATTAACTATCTCAGGGTGCATCAAAATGAAATATTAAATTAGCCTTTATTCCAATAAATTCAAACTTCAGAAATTTTTTTAAAAATGTCTCCTCAACTTGATACTTTTATCTTCACGTTTTCTTATAATCCAAAATTATCATCTCATACTTGAAATAAAACTAAATTTCAAAACCATTTTTTTTAACTTTATTAACTTAAAAGTTATCTTAAAGTTGGAAATAAAATGCAATAATTAATGCAGTTTCCACTAAATTTAATACATTAAAAAACAATTATTTTTGATATTTACAATAAATTATAAATTAATAACAATAACAACAACAATAACAGAATTAATAAGTTATAATATGAACATCAAAATTATACAGTAAGGTGGAAAAATTCGTTTATACATGCCCCTGTGGGCATCGACCCTAGCACCGAAGCGGAATTTCTTGAATTTAGTATCAAATACATCAAAATTGAATTTTTTAATAGTGTTTGTATACCTAGTTTTATTTGTACCATAAATTGGTAGTAAAACTTTTTGCAATTGCAAAAGACTTTACAATAGTTTTCTTTCAGTGTAGGTGTTAAAAATATGAAAACTACACAAGTTGTTTGAATCGGAATTTATTTGATTATGACACATTTGAAAATCTATTTTCTCAACTTTCCAACCATATATGTATAACTTGTATAATATCTTATATTGAATACATAATAATAAGAGTATAACTAGTTTTAGATTTTTAGCTCAATAGGCCGTGGAAAATTTTATCTATAAAAATAAAAGACTATTTAAAAATTTTTTCAGTAAACGTCAGAAAAATTTGTCTCTGTGTCATTCAATAGACAAATTTAATGTTTCCCAGTTTTGTAAAAGCTAGGTATTGTTGTGTTTTACTGCCGGCGTAGAGCGGCACTAATATACTTTAATGCCGTTTACCGTCTCTTCGTTTAACTTTTATAGCCGTTTGTTGATGGAATTAATAGTACCTAATGTTAATATAATGTACTGTTAATATTTTATCAAAAGGGTCCTACTGTTTTGTAGCAATTTTAAAACCACCCACGTAGGTATATTAAGTAATACAAAAAAATGTAAGCAAACTTTATTCTACTGCCACTAATTTACATATTAATTATTTAAAATTATTAACAAAATAGTAAAACATTATTTGTGAATTTATATATATTATAACAAATTGATATAATACCCACCTAGTTTGAGATTACCTACTTAAAGTTCTTACGTGAATAACCATACCGGTTCAAAAATTTGCAAAACAATTTAACAAAGGGCTGGTATGAGCACCTGCGAGTCCTGTACGGCACACCACTGAAAATTGATTTTGAGATTATAGTAACTTGCTTACATAATCTTGATTTTGAAATTTAAATTTATTTTTATCTTCAACAGTATTACTTAAAATGAAATAATGAAATTTATAATTGCCAAGATTTGATCTGTCGGATGATAAATGCAGTAAGAATTTTTTTAAACAAACTGTCGGCTTGTGCATTAGTGCAATAATATTTCCACATATCAATTTGCAGTTTATTAATTAATAAAATAACTACAGCACAACCTTCTACTCTCATTTAACAACGAACATTATTTTCTTGTCTACCCAGGCTTTTTCCCAGTTTTTAAGTTGTACCCATGGAATTTTTCCGTTTTTTAAATTATAAGTTTTCCTGTTTATTCATACTGTATATAATGGTATTATTGTTATTTGTTGAAAAGTGTTCATAATACTCTAACATTTTCGCAATAAAATCTTAATTTTATAAAAGTGTATCATTCCCTGTTTTTTCCATGAACGCTGTCATGTAGTATCACCATGCAGCAGCTTACATCACCGGACATTTAAAAACTTCTAGTGGGAGAGAACATTACAAATGCAGATGACAATTTTTTAATATTGTTTAAATGAATAAATTGTTATGTATCTACCTATATCAAAAATTTTGAGATACAATTAAATTTTCGCCGGGATTTGAAGATTGCTTTAACTTTAGTTTTAGGTATACAAGTACCTTCCTAATAAAAGAAATAATAATTAAGTAGTATTGGTGATATGCTACCAATTTAATTTTAAATAATCTGTATCAATAGTACCTAATAATTACTTTTTGTAGTGTAGTATATCAAGGTTTTAATATTTTAAATATATTATTATACTTCCAAGTTAAAAATATTAATATGGTTACTTGAGTGGCAACTAAAACGTGGTTGCTTATTGAATGATTACTTCGTTAATTTGTTTTAATTTAACGTATCCTCATTGCCAACATAATTTGTTCAAAACATTAACCTTCAACATACAATTCACGTTTGTTGACATACCTTTAAATTAATAATTTATTTCCGGTTATGTTCTGCATAATATTTTTATTGGGATATGATTTTATTTTCAAAGTAGTTTTTTGTATTGTACTTGCAAAAAGGGCGTCTCAATAGGAATTAACTGTTTTGATTTTTTAGTAACATGAACATAGTTATGATTATTTTGGATATTTTTTATTTATAATAACACTGATAGACGGGAGTTATGCGTGGAATATAAAATCATTAAATATCCACCTCGGTTATTCCTACGAAAGATACTTTTTTGTTTGTCCTAATTTTCCATGATTCTCACATATAAATCTGGCTGTATTTCGCCGATGACGCGTTGTATGTTACGTTTAAGGTCAGGAATTGCTGCTGGCCCATCAGCGTAGACTTGACTTTTAATATAACCCCACAGAAATAAATCCAACAGTGTTAGTTTGTATGATCTTTGAGACCAGTTTATGTCGCAAAAACGGAGAATTAACCACATGAACCATGATTTTCATGATATTTTTTCACGATCTTCACGTGTTCTTGTACTATGTAACTTTCCATGATTAATAATCTTGACAGAATATTTTTGAAGTTTTGCAGTAACGAGAATCATTCATATTTCGTTTGTTGTGTTTTATTATGATTTGTATAACGTTTTGCGTTCCATTTTGCATGAAGACTGCAATCATTAATACAATATCTACTGAATAATTAAGAAGTTTTTTAATTATGTAAAATATGGTATTGAAGAAAACTAATTAGTCAGGCATACAGTGTCTACCGCTTATCCTTAATGCATGATATGAAAGTATAAACTAAATAACATTAAATATTAAACTATTCAATATTAGTTAAGGGTATGGTATATGGGTTCCCACGATTTTTATGTAAATTAATGTTATTTCTGTTATTATAAATTTCAAAGTGATATCTTTACAGATTTTCTATATTATTGCAATGTTTGAAAAATATAAATAATGGATGTGTTTATATTTTTTGTAGTACTTAATATAAAAACCTAAATATATAATCCTTCTGGATTTACATATTCTATTTATTTACATTTTTACTCACAATAATTTTTATTTCTTATAAATAAATATTCATGGGTACAATTTATTTAAAAATTGCAGTGAATAAAAATAAGATGAGCGTTTTTAATTGCCATTAATGATTAAATACCTGTTAATTGTCATAAAATTGATAAACTTTACATAATAAATTATTTAGCCATTCAAAATGAATCAAAAAATATTTTCTGAAAACCTGATTTGAACAAATAGCACCACATTACTATAATTTGTATAACTGAATCGGTAGCGGTCGTGTTTTTTTAAAGTTCACACTGCAGTGGATGGAAAACATAGTTATATAATGTATTACCAGAGGACTTGGTATCAAAAAGTTGAAATAATTAACTCTTTGATCAACAGAAAACAGTTAAAAATAAAACCTCTGTTTTAGTGCGAATTCTCTCAATAACAACAAACCAACAAAAATGTATTAATTGATCAATTACGGTTAATATTAATAAACGTTTCGAAAATATTATCCGTGAACATCATAATAACTCCAGGAGAAAAACCTATCACACATTAAAAAACCTTAAAACACCTGATAGCTTCCTACACCGATAGGAAGTTACAAATACGCATCTCGGAACATGGGAAAAACCGAGAAAAATTTACTGGAAATCTTGGCCAAAGTTGGACGAGATTAACCCATAGCCAAAAATTGTTGTTAGAGAAGCTAACAAAAATAGTGCCTCAAACTAACATTGTTTTTATTAAAAGTTTGTTTCGTCATGTTTTTAAAGTTTAAATTCAAATTTTTGGAAGTAAATTTTGCTTTTGAGAATCTAAGCCTCTTAATTGCGCCTGTTCAAGTATAACTGCTACTGCTACTACAAGAGCAAACAGCCATTAGTTCAATTTAATCTATATGCAATCTATAGTGCTACTGTACCTACTGATAAACTACCATTTGTACACTTGTGCTATGTCATGCTATCTAAACGACCTAGCACTGCGGGGTCAATTTTGTTTCGCTTGGACGGTTGTCAAACAAAAACAAGCATTTTTATTATAAAACCGTATAAGTTTTATAAGCATAAATAGCTAAATTGCGGAATGTGAATGATAAAATGGTATGAAACCGATAATAATAATTAGAGAAGCGGTTTAAAATATAGTATTGAATTGAATTGTTGTCGTTAAAAGTTAAAATATTTCCGTGCGTTTTTTTTCTTAAATTGGAGAAACATTTGAACAAAATAATTTTGCGGAATAAAACAAAAGTAGGAATACAATCGGTTGCTCGTTAGTTTCTAATAATATTTTAATTGCTTATTCTAAATTAACATTGTGGTAAGCTTAGATGTGGCGAATATGACAGACTTTTCACACCAAAATGTACCATATCATTTTTAACAAATACTGGTTAACTTTCACTTATTAATATTCTTATGCAAAATTCTGCTGAAAACTAGTATACTACAGGTATTGCAATAGTTATACCTACAGGATATTGGTTAAATTCAATAATTCATGAAAGCAGTTTCCAAACTTGATTTATTTTGTAAATACATATATTTTTTATTTCTTCTATCTGCTTCAATTGGAGATGCCAGGTTCTTGTATAGAAGATATGGTAGCTAAATAATAAGAACTAATGCAGTGCAATTCAGATGTCTAAAGTAAATTGTGTACGAAACTTTCACCTTGTTAGTTGGTTAAAATTCAGAAAAGAAACAAGTCTAATTAATAGAGATAATAAATTCAAATGAAGTAAATTAAAAATATATAAAATTATCGGGTCGCCTTGACCTTCTAATCAGCGATTGAGATGGTTATGGCATAGGGCTATTAACTAAGGTTTTTATGTTGGTAACGCCTTAAAATAAAAGTTAGACAATTGAGATCGTTTATTAGATCCTAGTTAACCAATTTGACAGAGAGTCAACCAGAGTGGACTCCCAGATTTATCTTACCTACACGACGCAATCAAATCCTGTTTTTAGTTTTGTAAGTTGAGAGCGCACTCAGTGCAAATAATTCAGATTAGTCAAATGTGAACTTAACAGCTAAAGTAGCTATAAATTAGCTTCAAGTTCTTCAAAGAATTTGTTTCTAAAACGTAACCTAAAATGAAATAAAAATAAGTGTACTATTGGTACAAACAAAGCACTGCTAAGCGCTTTCACATTATGTCAATTAGTATATATTAGCAACTGAGAATATACATTGACAAAGATAATGAATTTTGTAATTACCTATATATTATACATTCCAATAAAATGAAAATTTTCGAATAGAATTTTAAGACAATGCGAATAAATAATTTAACACAAAAATGGAAAATCTTAATTTTGCCATTTTAATCGTCATCAAAATCGGGTTCAAAAATTATAAAATATTGTTTTAAGGTTCATTTAATTACTACTCGTATTTAGCAATTAAATAAAATTGTAAAAAGAGTAATTATTATTTAGAGATTACGATTTTGAATAGTAGATGCTAGATGGATAATTTCTTGTTCTTTCTCTAAATTTCGGAGTTCATCCTGTTATTACTATTAATATAAGAACTTTTCCATTTGACACTCTTAGTTCTATAGTGCTGGAAAATTTAATCTATTGAATATTATTTATTTATAGAGTTAATTGAACATTAATCAAGTATGCCACTTCTTTATATTATAGTAGAGTAAATAATATGGTATTTTTTTAGTTCATTAATAATAATAATTATAATCCCATATTAAAAAATAATCTAGCAAAACTGCTTAATTTTATAAAATACATTTTTGTGTTTCGTTGGCTGTAATAGGTATGACAATTACAACCTTTACAATTTTTTCATACTAAGTAATTTCAATGTAATTAATTATTATTAATTTAATTATATATTGAAATAGAAGTTATAGTATTCGTTTTATGCATTAACTGTAAACGCCTAGTAGCTATCTTTTATATCAGCAGTTCTGAATCTATTTTGACCACCAAACTTGTTTGAAAATATATTTTATTTTGATAAAAATTTGAACTTATTATTTAATAATTAATTTTACCCCATGTTATTTC
Source organism: Cantharis lateralis (assembly GCA_963170105.1). Taxonomy (NCBI): domain Eukaryota; kingdom Metazoa; phylum Arthropoda; class Insecta; order Coleoptera; family Cantharidae; genus Cantharis; species Cantharis lateralis. The sequence goes on from OY720629.1 coordinate 22,181,634, forward strand.
TGTCGCAATTCATTTTGGATAGCTTTCGAAAATCATTCATTACAATCTATATAATATTATTGAGTCTAAATAGTTAAGCCTTGATCATTATGTTATTGATTAACCACCGCATTCCGAATATTTTTGTCAAGTGAGTCTTGAATAAAATAATAATCTATTTTTCTTTCTTCCGATTTTTTGAACCTCGTATGACGTTCATGCAGTGTTCATGTTTTGAAAAACAATACGCATGTGTTAATAATCTGAAAGATTGTATATGTTATCGTATTTCTCAAAATTCTTTGTCGAGATGATAGATAATAATATTTCCAGAATTTTACAAAAATTTAAATAATTCTAGTTTCAACTAGGTTCCACAAAATGGTATTTATACAAACTTGAAAATATGATTAGATTTAGTGTTAAAATATCGCGTAAAATAAAAATTCGGGTTTGCAATCTCTAAATTGCAGTTTTATCTAACACCTACAAAATTCCAATTTGTTTGATAATAGATTTTCCGTAAGAAATCTATTGAGCTGAAAATTCCAATTTTTTTACAAAATCGTAACATACCGATTGAAACATGAACGTGGGACAAGCCATACGAACGTCGATTATTTAGTAACGGTCAAAGAAATGTACTCACTTAAATATTTTAAATTATTTTTCAATTTTCGTAATAAAATCGACAAATTTTTTATCTTAATTTTATCACACGGTTATTTACTGTATATTTAAGCCTACGCTATACAAAAAAGGACAATTTTAAAAAGGGATGGTGTCAGGAAGCAAAGGTTAAAAATATTTATTAAAAAGTGTAATTAAATCATAGAATTATAAAATTAAAAATTTCTTTATTTTACTGGTATTTTACTAACCTACATTTATTGTATTATTTATGGCCACTTATAAGCCATAATTTTAATATTTAGTAGAACCACCCTTATTTTTTATAACGGCTTTCAGTCGGTTAGGCATTGATTTTACTAAATTTTGTAAAATTTCTTCATTAACGACTTCCTGCCATAAATTTTTTTACAAATATTGCAGTTAGATATTAGATTTAGGTGTCCTTAATGGTGTACTACTTCAATATGTAAAGGTACAAATAAATGTAATACTTACAATTTTTGCTCGATGGCATAGTGCAGAATCGTCCTGGAATATAGAGGAAGAAGCTTGGGAATTATGAATTTCGATATATGACAGAAAATGTTCTGTTATAGTGCTTATGTAAACTTTTGCATTTACTATTCCTTTTATGAACACCCAGTACTCCAACTCCGTAGTAGGAAAATCATCCCCAGACCATTTGTCCGGCCGGGTGTTTCACTGTTGGCTTGACGCACTCTGCTTTAAGACGTTCTCCAGTTCTGTGTCGAACATACTGCTTACCTTCCGACCCAAATAAGCAAAACTTACTCTCATTGGAGAAATTCACATTTTTCTAGTCATGTTCACTCCAATTCTCATACTTTTTTGCCCATTTTCATCGGCTTAACCGCATTTTCTTCTTTAACAGAGGCTTCTTTGCTGGTGATCGCGCTATTAAATTCACTTCTGGTAATCTGCGCCTTTCGGTTTCAACACATATTTGTGTTCCAGACGCTTTAGCGTTTTAGACGTTTTAGACGTAATTAGCGTAATTTCCATGTCTTCACGTTGTGTCGTTGCTCGTTGTCTACCACTCCCTTCTTGTCGTTCCATACTCCCAGTTTTGCGATATTTTTTTTTAAATTTTGTCACAGTGGATTGACTACATCCTACTTTAGCAGCAATTGTACAAGTCGACCAATTTTCACTACTTAAGGTAAGAATAACTGATTTCTTAGCAACTGTTCATTTATTCATATTTAGCATTATTTTTAATTTCACGTCTTTACAATAAGAAAAAAATACAAAAACTGAAACAATTGGTTCCTGAAGGTACAATAAGATATTCTTTAAGCCTCTTGGTGCATAATCGCCTCAAAATTTTACCATTATAACCGATTTTTGGGTACATTTTATTGTGAGTACATTTCATTGACCGCTGCTACATTATAACTCGGCGCTAAAACATCTCAGATCAGCATATTAGCGCGAGATAACCAGCGCTGAGTTAGCTGACAATTCGGTGGCGCCGAGTTGGTCTGCCCGAAGTGGTAGCTCCGAGTTGTTCCATCCTATTTACATATATTTCTGATTAGAAATAAATTATTACGTATGGAAAAAAATATTTCCTGTTAAAATACAAAAATAATATAAGCTGCCTGTCTGTATTAAATGGATACGTTGAAGTAACATGTATTTAATATTTGCATGTACATAATATTTATATGTTGTATTTTTGATATATTTGACGTGATGAGACGTTTATTTACACGGCGTGTTATGACGTAACGTCACGTTTTATGATACTGATTGGTCTAGTACAGAGGCGTCCAAACTTTTTGCTGCGAGGGCCAGTTTGGTATTTAAATTCATTAGCGGGGGCCAAGCATCGTAAATATGTAAATTAAAAAATCTTATTACAAGTAAAGCAGCATTGAATTTTATTTTTTATAGTAAATTACAGATATTTCAAAATCCTTGACGGGCCGGATAAAATCGCCTGCCGGGCCGGGTTTGGCCCGCGGGCCGTAGTTTGGACACCTCTGGTCTAGTACAAAAGATAAACTACTAAGAATCTTAGAACGTGACGTTATGTCATCTGAATAAACTTACCTTTAAGTGCACCAACTTGTAGTTTTCATGATTTCTTCTATATTTTTAAAATTTTTAAATCATTAGATATACTTATCAAATTTTTTTCAAACCTAAATTTTTACCATAACGAGGTAATTTTAAGTTAAGGTCGTTATACTTTGAATCAAAAAAGTTGACTTTTTCATCAACAACTAGCTTTTTTCCGGTGACAGGATTGCTTTATTATTTTAATAAAGGTCGTTCAAAAATTTAAATTTAATTAATCAATACTTAATATTTAATAAGTAAAATTTCTAAATAGTTTTTTAAAATTATGTCAAAATCTAAGATGTTGCAAAACAGCCGACGAGAATAGATTTATTAAGGGTTTATCAAAACAGTCTTACTCCTTTTGGTTCAAAGAATAATGGCTTTTATACTACTTTTAATTTAAACCAATAAAATTATTTAAGTTTTTAACATTATAAAGTAATAAAGCAAATATTATATATTATGTTGTGTGGATAAGGTTTAAAATTTAATATTTAATAGATGCAAATTAATGTATTACCTAGAATATTGCTATTTTTAAATTTGTAATTAAAATAAATCTAATATTAAGAATTAATTCTGGCTAACATCAATTTCTACTAATTTTATAGAGCGTCTTTGTAAAATAATTAATGCAAAATTTTTCGTAAGTAGTACCTAATTAATCTTATTGGATAAATTAGCAATATCTCAGAATCAAGTTTACGTCATTTCAGATAGTTGCAATTTCCTATATAATATATATATATATTTATTTTTAAATTGTACTTATGTATATAAAGTTTACATATCGCATTTTAAGGTTAGAAAGTGTCAAGTTTAAATTTTCACGCTAAATGTTAAAGCAGTATCGGTTACCTATAATCTGTCTAGAATAATACAGTAATGGCTAGAAATTTTTTTGGAAAAGTAAAATAATAAAAGAATATTGTGCATTTGCACTAAAATATTATTTACCGATTTACCTATATCAGGTTTCTTTCGCGTTGCTTAACTTTTCAATTAGAGAAAGCCATATTTTCTTTGAATATTTGATAATTAAAAACAGGAAATTTAGAAGGTTATTTCCGTATTTAATGTCTGATAGCATAAACAGTGAGTTGTATTTAATTGTTTTATTTGTTAATGATATTATGTCGAACACAAAAATATATGGGAGACAAATATTTTCCATTTATTTGAAGTATCTACTATTTAACACAAAATTACAATGTCATATTATTTGACAACCATTGCATTTGATACACCCAGGTACTTCCCTGTTGTGATACATATTAATATTCATTGTATAATTTCAGCAAGGACTACAAACCACCTTGTTATGGATTACAATGTTATTTTAAATAACACTGTCACTGTCTAGATTTTCCTAAGGTTAAGCAATCTGAATCACGATTAATTTGTTGTTGATAATCTAGTTTTAATGGAATATAACTGTAACCATAAAAACATTCATAAAAAAAGCATTCTTTTGGCGATGCCTTAATATTCCGAATAAATTATTATTTTATTTATAGCTTTTGTACATATTATCGTATATATTTTTTTTTTACTAATTATATGTATGTACAATTGTAATACCTATACATAATACCATTAAGAATAGATAAAGATAAATTAAAAATATCACCATACATACTATTAGCATTTCTTGATATATGTACATACATACATCAGAATCGAAGTTTTCAGTAGGTTTTTATAGTTACTAGTATATATTTGTTTTACTTACGATTAGTTACTAGATAGAATATAATATATTTTCTTCAGACCGGTAACAAAAATTACATATGATAACCTTGGTAATGGTGATTTTACAATTTCTAAACTTGTAATGTTTTTGTACGAAAAATTAAAAATACTACCGTTTAATAATTTAGTTATAAATTTAACGCATAACTGTCATTTCTATACTTAATCGTATTCGAAATTCAATAAAAACGTTCATCGACTACTTAAGCATCAACATAACCACACATAAAAGTAAGTTATTAAGTTAAATGTGTTAGTGAAAATTGTCTTTTTATTGAACACTTATAGTACAGGTGCAGAAAATAACGACTATTGTTTGTGTGCTTTGGTGCAGAAGTTTGAGCGATTCAAACATAATAATAATAATAGGAAATATAATGCATCATTAAAAAATAAAACTCAATAGATATAACTTTTTATAAACGTGTGTAATAGGAACTAATTTATTTTAACGTTTATTTCTCTAGGTTTGCAACAAATATAATATTTATTATTGAATTAACACCTACATAATACGTATATGAATATGCAATGTTATGGTATCATCATACTTCTTTTAGGTTTTTCTTTGAAATGATTATTAATGACGTTAAAACAATGTTAAATACAATGACCTTCAACAGTCAAAGGTGCATTATAATAAATTCATAGATTTGTTTTCATAATATAGTACTTTGTGGTATATTGAAGCTTCTTCTTATGCAATTTAATTTACAAAATCTACGTATAATCCTATGCAGTTCAGTTAGTATTTTATAACCTAAATAAGTCGAATTATACTTAATTATTGTAGAAATAATACAAATATGATATTATATTGGTGAAAGATATCAACTAAGGCATTGCATTAGTATACCTAAATTTTGCATTATGTCCTTTACCATCTTTCTATTGTTAGTAGTTCGTCCATGACAAACCAAGTTAAGTAGTACCTATAATATGGAACAATACATCTCTACTCACCTACTAATGTTCTAGAAAGAGACGTTCCACATCGCAATTTAAAAAAGGAAAGTTCAATTAAAACATATTTGCTGAAGAAATTATAGAATAGGCAGATATATTACCAGAGACGTCCTAAGAAATTTAGCGCCCATGGGATACTAATTGATTTAACTGAATTTTTGAATCAAACTGATTCCTGATTTGAGAGCAAATAAAATTGTCGCCCCAAAGGGCTGTTGCCCGGGTGCTATAACCCATTTGGTCCTGTGCTGTAGTTAGAGTGATCCTGGATTACTCGTTGAGAAGTTTAAATTTGTTTTTAGAATGTATAATAACCTATCAATTGAACTACTGCTGTCATACTTTTTTTATAAAAAAAACAACTATATTTTGCATTTAGAACAATAAAAATTCCATTATGTTCAATTAATTGTTCACAAAAACTTGACATTTGTTAAAATAAAATATTGGAAAGCTATACATAATACCTACTAGTAATTTTTTTCCAAACCTACTCACTAAATTTGATATTATCTAATCTCTTTAATTAAAGGGTTTAATTATAAATTAACTTTATAATAAATAATTTAATACCTACTATTGGATCAACCTACTTATGCATTAAATATTAATTACAACTTTTTAAGTTGTTGCAATAGATAACGTACTATTTCTTTATACATCCAAATATATTATGTACATTTAATTTACATTTATGAAAACCATTAATAATTAAGTTACAATAAATATTCAAAACATTATCACGGATAATATAAAAAAAAATTTGAAAAGTTCATTTAAAATAATTAGTTATATTGCACATTTTCCTGTCTGATATGCTATGTTATTGAAAAATATAATTTTGAAATTATAAATTAATACTACAAGATTTTAACAAAAATGCTTATTACACAAAATGTATATATTATTTTTCAAAACTTTCCTGATGTAGTTCATCGGATAATCCAAAACCCTTAAGTAATCTGAACATAATTTTAAAGTAAACTAAGTTTTATTTTTAAATATAAAAAATAACTCTTAGGGTCGTATTCACTAACTCATCCTTTACAATAAGATCCTTTCCGTAAAGGCAAGGTATTTGAATATTAGCAGTTGTCGTTACCTAAAGGCAAGGCTGATGTTTTTAATACTAATAGTGCACGTCATATCTGTTCTCATTGGTTGAACCTATAAATATTTTACATTTGACGTTTCGTAAAGATCGATCTTAAAGGACAGCCTTTAACTAAAGGATCATTTGTTATTACAGAATAGGTTTTGCCTTTACGTAAAGGCATCCTTTCCGTTAAGATCCTTTAAGAATTAGTGAATACGACCCTTAGCTAAGTTTATTTAAAATTTAATTAATTTAATTTATTATTTAAAAATATGAAATGCTAAATTATTCACCTTTTCACTACTATTACCTATCAATATCAAAATTGTAATAATATAATACTGTATACTAAGTATAGTATAGTTCAAAAGAGTAGGTAACAATAAATAATTATTATTATAAAGTGAACTTTGCTTCTATGTTATGTAAGTCTGGATTCATAATACCAAATATGTTCGGTTCGTGACACTGTGTTATAAAAATGTATTCTGTTATATACCTTCTTGAAAGTATTACTCTTACGTCATTCTTTATTTTCTTGAAACAATTAAAGTGAAATAATTGAATATAATTTTTAATAAACTTGAAGTTGTCATTCGTTGTGAAACAGATTACATTAAAAAAAATTACTTGCCTAGATATCTACTATATTATTTAAAATATATTTTGCATTAATTAACTTCATTCTATTTTGTCGCTTGCGTCTTGAAACATGTGATGCAATTTTAGAGGTCGGTAAACCTTTTCAAGGTAGACAATTAATTTTAAATTCCGTTATCAGAAATTGTATTAAAATAGAAGAAATATAATTTATTGCATAATAAATACTAGAGCTTACCAGAAAAGATCACAAAAGTCATGTATTGCAAACTTAATATAATTAGTAAATATGTATTTATAACAAAAAGCTATAATTAGTCGGGGTCTTTGGGGGTTCAAAACAATCCAATCTAAAGCAAACGTTTTTGCTGCAATGCAGGATAATTATACAAGTTGTCTTGGAGAACCTTAATTTTCTTTGCTCTACTCAGAAATAGCATACCTTCCTACTTAATTTTCATGATAATATGTTAATAAGAGATCGGAATAAACTATCAAGAACCAAATTATGAATAAGTATAATATTGTTCTATTTAAGATGTTTAAAATATATGTAATTTTAACCCTTAAGTACTGACATACAGTTAATGGGATGTAGTCACTGACGTATCGTCTACGAGACTACCGTGTTTAAAATGTTTTTTAGAAGGTGATTTCAAAAAAAATCGAATATATTTTAATATGGTCGTGTACTTACATTTATTTAGTATGATATCAATCCAATACTTACTTAAAAATAACACATATGTTTCAGAAATAAAATTTATTATGAGTAGTTGCGAAAATAAATTACGGGAAATACAGTTGTTTTAAAAACTGCGGTAGTCTGTCAGACTACGGGTCAGTACTTAAGGGTTAAATTTTGCTACCAAACTGATTTCCAAAAAACAAATAAATAAATATTAAAGCTATTAGATACATCTCAGGATATCGAAAAAATTTAAATTAATAACCTAAAATTATTTTTAATAAAACAAAGTGTTCCATTTTTGGGAAACAATACAATTTTGGTTTTAAAATAAAGCATTGTACATATATTATATTATTAAGACTTATTGAGAGTTAATCTAAATTAAAATATACACTTCTTTAAATATATTTTTATTTCTCTTAATGGACTAGTTTCGACTAATGGCAATCTTCTTCAACATATTCGTAATAAATTACAACGTTTTCTATAAAACTTCTATATTATTACGTATTATATATTTTATTTTAAAATTTTAATTTATTAAATTTTATTTACATAATATTTTATTCAGACAATATAAGCATGTAGATACTTTTTGTAATTTTCTATTTATTTTTAATATTTACTTTTGATATTAATTAGTTTACAAAAGATTACCCAAAATTATATCCTAGATGATTTTCTTTTATTAATATTGTGGGCCAATAGATCAATTCATGTTTAATAAGTTTCGAAATCTTCTTAGATAACATGTTAGATCCATATTTTAAAGTATGTATTAAGATACTTAATTTTAAAAATTTGAGTGTTACGCCAATTTACTTTCTCAAAATATTGTTTTAATTCTGTTTTATCACTTTGAATGTTATCTAACTCTTTCAACATTTCAATGAAACCGACAACCAATTTTGAGTAGGAACATACCTTAAACGTCTTAAGTAAATATTTATAAACGGTAATGTTTTAAAACTGACGCATAATAAAGTTCAAGATTTTTAGTCTTCTGATAACTTCCATAATTGAAAGTAAATATGAAAAAAAAAATTTATTTTGTGAAGAAATAGGTAGGTTTGATATTTTATAATATATAATATTTTATAGGTGAGGGAATATTAGGAATATTATAAAAGTAGATTTAGATCATTTAATGCTTTTACATATTTTTTAATATCGATATGCCAACAGATTCGTTTTGAAATCTGGATGAATTTAGCAAAATCAAATCCGAAAAACCGCTTATCAAAATGCATATTTTGCATATTTTCAACGTTTGGTGTATATTTGAGCAAAATGATGCATATTTGGGCAACTTCTGTTGTTTTTTAAAGAATTTTTTCTATTAATTAAAAATTATTAATTGAAAATAAGAATTACAATAATTAAAAATTTAAAACAAATTTTAATATCGTTAGTAACGTTTTAAATAAGTTAGAGACACAAGATATTATGCTACTAGTAGACTCAATACAATAATTATTAGTTGATTACTTTAAAAATGAAATCACGCAAGTTAAAGCAACAGTATGTGTCAAAATAAACAAGAAACGCAGAGATTATTTAACAAAATTCTTGTTTTGAAATGCTTTTGATAGTTTTAAATGCAGCAAAAGAAAATTTTTATATCAAAGTTCAAATATGCTCCAATATTTTTAGTCAATGTATCTACTATAAAAATTTTAAAAAATATATATTTTAGTTTGCATATATTAATGCATATTTTAACGTTTTTATCAATTTTAGAGAAATTCGGTGCATATATATGCGCATATTTTCAAGTATTTTGGTGCATATAAATCCGAGCTCTAATTATAAGCAATATTGTATTATTGCATACCAAAATTATGACAAAACCATATCTTTATATTTAATATCTAGAAATATTATTGCTGGACTGGGAAAATCCCGATTTCCTTTTAGGCATATTTGCCCCTGTATGTCACAAGAGTTAAGCTAGTAAAACTTGACTCGATAAATTAGCAAAATCGCTCGGTTATTCACTCTCCTAGAGAGATAGAGAGTGAGAGAAATAAAAAGTTAATGGAGCGTTATAAACATCGCACGAAAATTTAAAGTAAAAAGTGGTGTTAATGAAGGAGTAATCATGAAATCAATTGTGAAAACTTTTAAGAAGTTGTAATATTTCGACAGGAATGAAGGCTAATGATGATGATAGTATAAAAAATTAGTACGAATAGTTTATTATTGAAGTAAATAAAAGGTTTAAAAGTAGCTAGTTACTTATTTATTTGTTATTATTCAAACTATATACTTGTTTCAAATATTAGTTTTGTCAAAATACGGCCTTGCAAATACTTGTTTGGTACAGGTAAATATTTCTATATGACCTTCAACTATGTTTTTTATTAAAATTACTAGAAGTGCTGCATTTCCTGCGTTATTATTTTATATCTCTTATGGGTTATGTTATAGCAAATAAGTTTATAAAATATAATTTATCATTTTAATACTTTTTATTATAAATACTAATTAATAATGACAACTTTTCAATCTTTAAAAATATTAAATTTTTCATCTTTTCTTCTATAGAGATCAACTTTTGTATTTATGTAGTAACACAGCACCAATCTGCAGTAAGAGTTACAATAAATTAAGTTCCAAGTAAGTTTCAAGTAACCAAAAATCTATGACTCTCTATACCAGACTCCTTAGAATATAAAATAGCACGGGCGTATATAAGGGGGGGGTTTGGGGGGTTCAAACCCCCCCCTTAGCCTAAGCAACTACGCAAATTTTAGCCAAATACTCATTTTCTATGACACGGATTCCAACATGTTCATGCAATTTTTAATATCCATTTGATTGATTTTATTGGGATTTACAGCTCTGACTTTTTATGGCGTTAACGAAGTCACTGTCAAAAGCTGGTTTATCGTTGTAAAGTCAGAGCCGAATTAAGGGGAGGCTAAGAGGGCTGCAGCCCCGGGCCTTCAAATTTTTGGAGCCTCAAAAAATCACTGGACTCTTTCTTTAAGTAAGAAAAAAATGCTTTTAAAATGTTAATGTACATCTGTGTTTTATAAAAAAAAGTATAATAAAGTACGATGTATGTATAATAATTATTTTTTCAAAAATTTTTCTTCTGATCTAAGCGGGGTTGACCTTGAAATATCAAAAATTTTCGCCTGCGGCGCATTTTGCCAGACCATGCAAGTCAAGCGGCCTCCGAAGAAGTTATCCCCAGGCCTCACATACCCTTAATCCGGCTCTATGTAAAGTACGGTGTTGAACCCCCCCATATAAAAGTTATAGCTACGTCCGTGTAAAAATAGGGAGGAAGGAATGTATGAATATCAAGTCCGAGAATATCAAGGTGGCCGAGGTCGAACCAAGTTCGACCAAAACACCTAGTCTTCATCCAGCTAATCCTCTCCTCCCCCTCACTGGGGACAGTGGGGAAGGAAGCACAATGGAGAGGGAGGTGTGCGAAATGGGGGAGGATATGGAGTGTGATTCGGGGGAGGAAACCTCAACCGGGTCGCATGCTCCCACACCAACCCCACCTCCAGCGAGCAATGCTGGAGAGAAGACACCGGAGGATGGGCTCTCCAACTAATGTGAGACCTTCATCCGGTGTGTACAAATAAATGTACATCACTGCAGGGCGGCTTCGGCTGCCCTGCAGAGATACATAATAAAAAATAATATTGACGTGGCTCTGATACAAGAACCCTGGTTATACGGGGGACGGGTCAGGGGACTCAATATTACAGGAGAATGGGAACTCATAAGCCCAGGAGATAATCAACCCAGGGTCTGTATTATCTCAAGAAAAAGATTAAATCTGCTACCGCTATGGGGACTATGCACTAGAGACCTAATAGCGGCTAAGTTCAAAACTGCAGTGGAAGGCGGTCTGAGGGACCTCGTAGTGGCATCAGCATACCTTCCATATGATCAACCACAACCACCCCCAACAAAGGAGGTAGTGGACCTGGTAGCGGACTGCGAAAGCAGGGGCACAGAATTGATCATTAGCTGTGACTCCAACGCACACCACATTATATGGGGGAGCACGGACACGAACAGCAGAGGTGAATTTCTTTTGGAATTCATCTTCAGTAATAAGCTAGAAATAGCAAATAGGGGCAATGAACCTACCTTTGTCATAGCGACAAGAAAGGAAGTACTTGACTTGACGTTGGGGACACCTATCGCAAGTCAATGGATCGGAGAGTGGCACGTCTCGCGGGAGGAGTCACTGTCTGATCATAAATATATTCGATTCAACATCGAAACACCACCCGTGGAGGAGGCGACGTACAGAAACCCAAGAACCTGCAAGTGGGCAATCTATAAGGAAAGCCTTAAGCAGGGGTTGGGTGAATGTCCGTCGAAACCATCCAACACAGCGGAGCTGGAAATGATGAACGACATGATCACGTCGACCATCATGGCAGCATACGAATCGAACTGTCCGTTAAGGGAGAGGAGAGCAAAACGCGAGGCCACTTGGTGGAATCGCGAGCTTGAGACTCTCAGGGCGGACACTCGAAAAGAATTTAACAGGTCTAAAAGAACTGGAGACTGGGACTCTTATAAGAGCACCCGTCTGAAATACACGTATGCCATACGAAAGGCAAAGGAGGACTCCTGGAGGAGGTACTGCGAGGAGGTCGAAAGAACTCCAGAATGTGCCAGACTCCAGAAGGCACTCCTAAAAGCAAACCACGGTAAGGTGGGAACAATGGAAGATCCACAGGGGGGACGCACATCCTCGGGGGAGGAAACTCTGGGGCTCTTGCTCCGGACGCACTTCCCGGGGTGTACGCCGAAACCTGACAGTAACGTCACTGAACGGGGTCCCCTTGAAATACCAATGCGTTGGGCGAAAAGGGAGCACTGGAAGGTGGCGGATAAAATTATTAACACAACGAGAGTTGCATGGGCGATAAGATCCTTTAGACCATACAAATCTCCAGGAGTGGACGGTATCTTTCCTGCCCTACTTCAGTGGGGACTGGAGGAACTGGCTGCCCCCCTGTGTGCCTTATTCAGGGCGAGTATAGCCCTGAACTATGTGCCCCAAAGCTGGCGGAAGGTCAGAGTGGTATTTATACCCAAGCCGGGGCGTGCATCCTACGCACAGGCGAAGTCCTTTCGCCCAATTAGCCTAATGTCATTTCTGCTCAAGACATTAGAGAAACTGATTGATAGACATATCAGGGATGATGTGCTGGCCAACTCGCCACTACACAAACACCAGTATGCATACCAATCAGGTAAATCATGTGAGTTAAGCATACACGAATTAACGCACAGGATTGAAAGGGCGCTCGGAAGTCAAGAAATTGCTCTGGGAACCTTTCTCGACATCGAGGGGGCGTTTGACAACACGTCCTTCGATTCAATAGAAGAAGCCGTCGACAGACGGGGAGTACACCCAACCATAACAGGTTGGATCAGTGCTACCCTAAGGGGTAGAGAGATAAGTGCCAGTCTGGGACATGCAACCGCGGAGGTCTCTGCCGCGCGTGGGTGTCCGCAGGGGGGGGTTTTATCACCCCTACTGTGGTGCCTAGTGGTGGACAGCCTACTGGGGGAGCTGCAACAGACTGGAGTTCACGCACAAGGATTTGCTGATGACATCACAATCCTAGTGATCGGAAAATTCGGGGAAACTGTATCATCCATGATGCAAAGAGCACTGAAGACTGTCGAAAGATGGTGTACACGAGAGGGATTATCGGTCAACCCGGAAAAAACCTCAGTGGTCGCTTTCACACGACGCAGGAAACTGCAAGATGTGAAAACACTAAAAATGTGGGGAAAAGAACTACATGTGGTAAGGGAAGTTAAGTATCTGGGTATAATCCTGGATGACAAGCTAAACTTTACCTCTCAATTACAACATGTCACAACCAAGGCGACTCGGGCCCTATGGGCCTGTAAATGCATGATTGGGAAGACATGGGGATTGAAACCGAGGATGGTACTTTGGCTATACACCAGAGTGGTGATACCCACTGTGACATATTCGGCCCTGATCTGGTGGCACGCTGCCAGGAAAAGGGAGAGCATAAATAAACTAGGCAAGCTACAAAGACTAGCATGTCTAGGAATCACGGGGGCACTAAGATCAACGCCTACCGCAGCCATGGAAGCTCTTCTGGGGCTGCAGCCACTGCACTTAGTCGTGGAGGCGGAGGCCCTACTAGCGGCCTACAGGCTGACAATTAATGGACTAGATATGGCAACCCCAACAAAGGGGCACCATACCATGATCTTTAACTCTATAAAGAGTAACAACATGCTTTGCATGCAATCGGACAGAACTAGCACTGTAAGGGACTTCCGAAAACCATTCAGTGTAGTAATACCTGAGAGGGGCAAGGAAAAAACCATGCAGGAGCTGGGTAACCGATACAATACCATCTGGTACACAGATGGATCTAAGACAAAGATAAGTACTGGAGCAGGTATAAGCGGGAGCAGAACAGGAGATGCCTTTGGCATCAACCTGGGATGCCACGCTACTGTATTCCAGGCAGAAGTAACTGCAATTTCGGCTTGCGTGCATGAAATGATGCGGAGGGACTACACAGATAGGCGAATCTGCATCATGACAGACAGTCAGGCAGCATTAAAGGCCTTGGAAGGAGTAGAAATACACTCCAAGGTTGTAAAACAATGCCTTGATGCACTGATAGAACTGGCAACCCGCAATAGCGTCACGCTCATGTGGGTGCCGGGACACCAGGGCATAAAGGGGAACGAAGAGGCGGACCGCCGGGCCAGAATGGCTGCAAATACAACCCTTATAGGTCCTGAACCTACTTGCGGGATCTCATACAAGACCGTAAGGGAAGGAATCAGGGAAACACTGAAGAGACAGCACCTTGCTCACTGGGAGGGCCTTCCTGGACTGAGGCAGTCGCGGATGTTCATAAGAGGCCCCTCAGACGAAGCGAGGAGTAAGGCAATAATCCAGCTGAGTAGAAAACAGCTGAGAAGGATAGTAGGACTTTTTACAGGACACTGCTGTCTGAAAAGACACCTCAACTTAATGGGGATAGTTGAAGATCCTACTTGTAGGATGTGTGGTGAAGCAGATGAAACTCCTCACCACATCTTATGTAAATGCCCGGCACTGACGGGTGAAAGAACACGTCACCTCGGATTTCCAGACCTGGAAATCGAGGAGATAGTACAAGCACCCATCGGCCGTGTACTCGACTTTGTCGAGGAAACGCAGCTGATGGAGTAATGACAAGGAACGAGGGGCACAATAAGCTTAAGCTTCAGTGCAGTGGGCGAAACACCACAACCCGTTTTATAATAATAATAATAATAAGTCCGAGTCAACGTGGTATCCTATGGCGGCCGGTTAATATAATTGCCAGGGGCGTAGCATAGTCACTAAAGTGTTTTGAACACATGCATGACGATCGAGTTGGAGACCAATATTCCGGAATTTTGATATTTTTCAACTAAATAGCCTTTCTCATCTAAATTTTTGGAAATATAAATTATAAAAGCGGCGTTTAATGTAAATAATTATATAGGATTACTTCGTAATATGTACGCCAATGATTCAAGCAGATTATGGTCAGTAACCTCACAAATTAATGTTTTTGTTATAAAATTAGTTAAATAACTCTAAGTACTTACTTGTGCCAAGTTATACCACAATTAATAGTTTTTTTAATCCTAGAGGTCCCACAAACACTGCAACTCACCATAATTCAACTTTAAAATTTAAAAATATAGGTCACCGATTACAAACGTGGTGCAATGGGCGGAGTTTCTACCCACGACTTTTGACTCGTACTCGATGCATGTGTTATAGTCCATTTGCTACTTCCTTCCTATTTTATATTCTAAGACCAGACTCACATAATTATTTACCAAGAAAATCAAAAGCATAGCAGAGAAATTTTCGTGAAAAGCGATCAAAAGTTACCAAAACTGAAAAAAAAAATTTAACCTGGCAAAAGACAATTAATTCAAGATTCCGAAATTTTTTTTTTGATACCTCTAATTTACTCTAAATTTTGAATATACTGATATAGAATTTATTATTAATTTGAACACTAGTCTTGGATGTAAATTTTGTGGTTAAGTTTTAACCTGTCATTTTTACATAAAAGTGTATGTAAGCTATTTAACAATTTAAACTCGTAAATCATGAACTTTTCTTCCATGTTTAATAATGTTTATAAGTTATTTATAAAAAAAAACATTAAATCGAAAAATTAATTAAAAATGTTTATAATCAACTTGTGTATTTTTTGTGCGCGTATTTCTGTTTTTGGAGTTCTGGTCAACTAAAATTTGATACATACTTGCGGTGTAGTACTGTACCTTAGTATACTGAAGTAATTTAAATGCATAGAAACCTTTAAGCCAAAGGAAAAATCAGCAGGAACATTCTAGAAAATTTAATTTTAAACAATGATGAGGGTTGAAATGAAATAAATAGAAAAAACAATAGCTTATATCGTGTTTGTCATTGTTATAGTTATATAATAATCACACTGTAACATAAAATATCTTTATAGTATGTTGCAATATGTATAACAAATCAAGAGGATAATTATGTTACTACAAGATAGTTCAGTAAAATATTCAAGCCGAAGAAACGTGGAAAAAGAATATAATCTAGGTACATAATACTATAAAATATAAATAATATTTGCATCCTTATATTAAGTGGTTGAAAATAATCATAATCGTAATTATTTACAGATGATATTATAACTACCTAATAATACCTACATTTTAGAAGATTTAATGAAAAGTCCAAAAATTTACCTTATTTGCAATTATTGCCGGCTAAACTTATTTAAAAAATATTTCAATTAATATATTTTAAAATTACTTAGTTTTTTAATAAATTTTAATTATTTAATTTTTCTTAACTAATGTTTTATATAAATGTTCATTAACCTTCTGAAAAGGGCTGTAAATGTCAGTTAGCTAAGTTTTGTATGTCAATGTCGTAACGCATTACAATGTCGAAAATTTAAAGTAGGTACTTGAATATTTTGAACGTGAAAAGGTTCACAGTTTTTCCTTATTGCCGATTGGTACTGTGGAAGATGTATGTAAGAATTTAATTATCCAGTTAGAATTTAATTACTTGCTTGTTTAGAACTTTAGAACATTAACTAACCTTGTAGAATTTATTATATCGAACACTTATTTGATTTACATTTTCGGTCACATAATTATCTAAATTTGCGTAAGCTTCTTCTTTCATGATAGGGACTGTGCATATTTCTTTTTAACATTCGTAGATTTCTTTCCTTTGTAATTTTTTTTCTTTGGTAATTAAAAGGTTGAGTTCATGTTAACTTACATCATTGCAATAATAATTATAGGTACATTATACTTAAGTTAAATAAGGCGGACTCAGTCATAATTGTCAAAGTAGTCTGAATTTGGCATCTTCATGCCTAAGCCGACTTTGTCCTTTGTTATGTTCCAAAATAGGGATCAATTTATGGTTTAATGGAAATAACTCGAAAAGTATGGTTCGTACATCTAAAATAATTATTTACAAAAATAAAGTTGACAAACGAATCTGCAGATAGATTCTTTTATATTTTCTTGTAAATGCACTGCTGTAGGCTAGGCATGGCCGAAATTAAGCTGCAAGCGGGAAATTTGCACAACAACACAAAAAAGCAAAACATTCAGTAATAGTTAAAATTTTAGCTGAAGAAGAAGCTTTGGGTTTATATTGCTTTTGCTTCATACCCGTACGACTTTCTTTATATATTTCTCGTGGGTTCAAAAATGAGTGTAAAATAAAATTCTAGAAAACTAGTTTTCAAATTAACGAAGAAAGTATTTGAAATATTGGTAACCTTTCGGTACATATTATAAACGAAAGTCGTATACCAAAATGCAGCCTATTAGAATTTTTCACTTTTTCCTATACTACTTAGCCAGAAATACCTATACACATAATTTACTACTGCAATTTTGGAAGAACATATTTAAAAGTAATTTCTTTTAATTATGTCAGTGTTTAGTAATTACAATGTTGTAGTGTCTATTTTCTAAGTTGTTATATAAAAAATAGGAGAAGGTAACTGGGAAAACCAACAGGTTTGGTTTGAAGGATGTAAGTTACGGTTAGAATAATAATTGTAAACACTTGGAATAAATATTTACCTATGTAATAAATAAATTAAAAACATGTACATAACTATTTATTTAACATTTGTACACTGTGTTCCCATAGGATAAAGTGGTTAAACCTAAAATATAACTTTATTGCAGAGATATATTTAATTTTTTGCTGGTTGTTTACAAAAAAAATGACTTCTAAATCTAATTATCTATTTTATCTGAATCGGTTGTACTCGTACATTCCCGGAGATAAGATGATATATTTATTTTTTTAATTTTTTTTATTGTGGTAACTCTCGCAAAGATTTCTCTGCCAAAACCTCATTTTCACCACTAGAGCCCACAAGACACACGTCCAAAAAGTTTGATTACCATCGACGTAAAAATGCCGAAGAAAATCGAGGGACAAGAACTTTTTTTAAGTTTTCGCAAAAAAAATTTATTATTTTTTTTTATATTGCATTTCTGATTTTTATCGAAGGGTTCCATACGCTGTAAAGCCCTTTGAGGCAATGTTCCTACATACCAAATTTTGTTCAGATCCTTTCAGTACTTCAGGAGTTATTTACTCTTGAAGTTTTAACTTTGATAGCTTGTAATTTTCGACAGATGACAGGTAGAAAATTTATTTCACCTATTCTGGATATAGCTTTTTAAGGTCTTAAAATAATCTATCACAAGGAAAAATCGCTTTTAAAAATCTTTTATCATTTTCTTGTAGTGGCACTCCTGATTGACAGATCGCGACGAAAACCATATTTTCACTTTTCTACCGTAAACCCTACTACCATACCAAATTTGGTCCTGATTGGTTGGATGGTTCAGGAATAAATCGGGGGACAAAATCTGGTGACCGACCTACCGACACATATTTATTTTATATTTTTTGCAGATCTTTACGTTTCTGAACACGGTGATCTCGAATATGTAAAAAAAAAATTTCGATTGTCATACCTCCAATTTTTTTGGTTGATTGGTGGTAAAAAATAAAATACACATAAAATATAGGTAGATAAGGTATCTAAATAATATAGTTAGTCCACGTTTACAAAACATTAATTGAATGTTCTTAATAAAGGTCGTCCGAAATTTTTTCTGTATTTTCGACACCCTTCTCCCCTTGTCAAAGTTGGTCAGAATCTTCAGTCTCTTCCCCCTAGGAACGTCTAGTGGTTACCAAACAAAAAATCTTTCTCTTTAATCGGTTTAAAAATCGATCTAACATGGGATATTTATGTGGATATCACATTTGGCTAACAACCCTCCATAATGCACTTGGTCGCGTTTCGTGAGCCCCCTTCTCCTTCTAGGTAGGACGTTCTTTATGAATAACCTCTTTTGATTGATTTCACACAAATGTAAATGTTTTCAAAAAATATTTTGCATAAGTAACTTTTCTAAGATTAGAATTTTACTTGTACGTTACAATATGCTATATTGTAAATAGCCTTTCAATAGAAGTAGACGGCATACCATTTATGTATGTACTCATAATATAATATAAGCCAATTGAGCACCTCTTGAATATTGATAGTGTGTTATTCTTTTTTAAAATTTTCAATAACAATTTTGGAAGAAATCCAACGGTGTTAAATCGCACAATCTTAGTGGTTAATTTTTGAGATTATACGTCTGCAAAATTAGCAAAGTTAGAATGTCAACGTTTCTTTGAAGACGGTTAGTGAGTCGACTGCTAAACTATGTTCAGCGAAAACCCGCCCTCTGTTGTATATAGCGCTACCGTGATTGCTTTTTTCGGCTGTATGGCACTCAGCGCCGTTCTATTGAAACTATGATATCGTCCAGGTGTGATATCTTCTAATTCCCAATACAAAAATCGGTTAGGGTACTGAAGCTCACTTTCAGTTATAAAGAAACTAATATTTCTGGGTCTATATCAACACTTCCTTAAAACATAACGGCACTATGTTCATGCGAACGTCCACTACGTGCTATTGTTCTCATTTTCTATCTTCTAACACACTGTGAGCTACCAGTTGTAGCTCGCGAAGGCAATTGCGGTAGCTCTCCTAATGCTTGAAAAAAATTTAGGTAGCTCACTGTTT
The DNA here is from genome assembly GCA_963170105.1 of Cantharis lateralis. Lineage (NCBI taxonomy): Eukaryota > Metazoa > Arthropoda > Insecta > Coleoptera > Cantharidae > Cantharis > Cantharis lateralis. Next base: position 22,201,603 of record OY720629.1, read on the forward strand.
ATTTGCGACCCCTGTTCTAACATCTAAACACATTTTTAAATTAAGGCCTATTTTTTTCGTATAATAATTTAACAGTTTGGATGCACTTTTCTACCATATTTAACTCCACTGGTTCCTAAAAGAACCAGATACATTTTAAAAGTAGTAGTCAAGGAATTTTTTAATTTAAATTTTTGTTTTTTTTAAGCCAAAAAATCCTTTGAGTTTATAATTTCAAAATAGAAATATTCTAATAGCGGAACGGTACCTAATATGTTTACATTTGAGAATTTAAACCAAAAGTAATCAAATTGAACTTTTATGTTTACTTTTTTAAGTGTTTGAAGAAATAATAAAATGGTTTCCTCATAACTTCTGTTTGACGTTCAACAGCATAAATAAAGGTATCTCGCTAAAAATAAAGAATTATTAACATATATTATTAACAAGTTACAGTTAAGTTTTGGCATACACTTGAGGTAATTTAATTATCATATTTTAACTAAAATGATGCTAAATACTTGAATTTTGTGGTACGTGATTTTATAACTTATGCTTATAATAACGATAATTAAGTAACACATTTAATACACACGAGTACAATACGTTAATATAAATTAATAATACCTAATTAAGGTATTGAACAAGTAGAAGCGTTTTTACGTTTAATTACTTCTAACAAAATACTAAGATTTAAATGAACCAATCAACACCTCTAGTTGAATATCAACAAGAGAAGAGAGCGAAACCCATTAACCTAATAAAAATTGAATTGGTAATTTGATTAATTCTTGGCCTACCTCCATACTTTCAAAGTGCAAAGTACTGTCGTTCCTAGGGTTGAAAATATCATATAATAGTAGTAAAGCTGATCATTTGATTGCTTTAATTTATTGTATCAAGACATTACGTACCTATAAAAAATACAAACATCAAACATAAACATAAACAAGCATACGTTCGATTAGAAGTAATATTAACTGGAGAGTGCTAATTTTCAATGAGTTTCTGGTAAATACGAATATGAACTTTAAGAGTCTGTTTACGATAAAGTAAACTAGGCAAAAAAGAAGTTGCAAGATGTCATAGAACAGCAGAGCGCGAACTTTATCAAACAAAATCATTTCTGCGATTTTAATTAAAAAATTGATGCATTTGGTAATCAGCATTAAAAGTTTGATTTTTAACTGAAATTAAAATACGAAAGAACAAGATGGTTTTGCCAAATGGACTTTTGATGAATCGAAATAATGGGATCTATTAAGTTTTCGCGTTAGTCTCCTCTATTTTGAATTCCAGCCATTTTTTATTTCGTATGAAAAATAATGTTAAAGTTAAAAATTCAAATTTTAACATATAAAAATCGATTGTATTTTTGATTAATCCAAAAATGTAAATAGCATCAGTCGTGTGATCTAGCAGCAGCAGATTCCCATTTAAGATACAAAAGCAGATGGCTTGATAAAAACAAAGATTGCATTGACCTAGACCAAGACTCGAGTTTCGATATTACTCTAACAACATTTAACGGTTAATTTGAAAATAGTTATTATTAACAATTTTACCTTGCTAATACCAAATAATTTTTCCAGTATTGTTCAGGGATTAAAATAGTACGTATACTTTTCTTCACAAAACATGTAAGGGGGTAATACAAGGATGAGCCTGATTTTATTAATAGAAATAGGGTTCAAAAACTCTATAATCATACACACCATATATAAGTATACGATATTCACAAGAATATTAAGAATAATATTTCCTGTTATTGATTCAATTGTTGAAAATCAAATTTATTATGCAGACAACGCAACGTCACGAACAGAAGTCGTAAATTTGTTTGTAATTAATTAATAAATGTTGTAAAAAGAATTTATCTGTAAATAAATATTATTATTACAACTATTAATAATATTGCCTGTACATAATAAAACTAATAATAATAATCGTATAAATTTTCGTATAATATTTATAATCAAGTTGCTTTCTAAAATACTTATATGAAATTATTACAGATAGAAATTCTGATTGGTAAACATTTTCTAACGTACATATACTGAAAAACTTGTGTTTAATTTTACATAAAAACTTCAATAACAGCACATTTAAACAAATTTATATAGCAACTTAATATTTTTATAATGTGTTTATTATAATAAATACTATTACAATAATATTTTCTAAATAACATATGCAATTTGTATATTATTTACTAAATACATAAAATATTTAAGTACCTCTGCATAAATTACGGAAAAAGTACGAATACAGAAAAATGTTTAAATTTTCAGATAAATGTGCACTTATGCATAACGTAAATACCATACACTTTTCCAAATATAATTTGGAATACTATGTGGACACTGCAGATATGGTATACATATTGTCACACTCAAAAAATAAATGTTACATTTTGATAAAAATATTTTATAATCATAAATCAAGAATGTAAAAGCTCAGGCTAAATTGTAATAACGATTGTAAGGAAGTATAGAATTTCCATATTTGGTACATTCCATAAGGGCAGTGACCAGTGACATATCTGCTACCGACACAAGTCGTGTCAATTTGATAAGAAGGTGATGACCCCAAACGATCGATATCGGAAAATGTCGATCAACGGGGTCGATCGAGATTAAGAGTAGGGGTGTGGAAAGATTGATAAAAATAATTAAAAGAATAATTAATCAGTCTCGCGAGTGAACCACTTAGGGACACCACGGAACAGCCTTTAGCTCCCAAGATGGTCAATCTTTCCATCCCTAATATGGATTCTTGCATCCCCCTGACATTAGTCCTCTTAGGGTAAGTTTTAATTTTATACAGGGTTGATTTAGATTATAATATAGTTTTCACGCGACATGGTGGAGTGTGCCGTTTTGTTCTTGAGTGGTAAAAATCTTCAAATTTTTACCCTAATTAATTTTTTTTAATTTCAATTTTATTATTATAAATAAAAATGCTCACAATGAAGACACGTGTATAGGGAAATGTTTTATGAGAAACAACAACGTCGACAAGGTATGAATTATAAAGTACGAGTCAATTTCAATTACATTGTTTTAATTTATTAATCCACGATAAATTCATTTTAATATTAAATATTTTAATTTGACTGATGGAATTTTTACAGCTTTATTGCATTAATATATTTTTTTAATGGTATATTGTGATATAGTAATTTATACTACTTAATTTTAACACAATAAAATTCAGATCATTTGAAAATACTAAATAAACTAATTTATTAATAATTATCTTTATCAGATGTTGGAATTTTTATTTTATTTAGTATTTTCTTTCATAAACGGTTTGGAAAAAATTGAAATTCTAGTGTTATTGATTATTTAGTTTCTTAGTTTTGTAATTTTAATTTAATTAATAACTTTAAGAAGTAAAATTTAAATATTTCAGATTAAATTATGACACTTCATTTATAGGTTATATTTTTATATTATGGAAGAAATCATTAGTTTATTTATTTTTACCCAACTGTGAATTCCAAAAAGTGTGTGTATCGGTATGTATGTATATGTAGGGTAGAGTGGGGTTAACTGGACAGTCTATAGAAAATATTTAAATTTATATGGGATTGTGTAAACATAAACCAATAATTTTTTTACAGCATATAGTTTGGTTATATAGCAATAAAAAAAAAATATATCTAAAAAAAAATACATCTTCTAGTTTTAATTTCTTGCATGGCTGTAATATGGTTCAGTTAACCCCATTATGCAGGTTAACTGAACCATATAGGTAGGTTAGTTGAACATATCTTTAACATATTAGTACAAAATAAAAAAAATCCTTATATATAATATAAAAAAATTGACAAAAAATGAAATCATATACGCAAGACTTTATTAAGGAACTTATTAAGGTTAGTTGAACATATCTTTAAAATATTAGTAAAAAATATTTAAAAAAATTATTATATAATATAAAATATTGACAAAAAAGTGAAATCATAGACGCAATACTTTATTAAGGAACTACCTAATCTAAAATATAAAATTTAAAAACTTTAAAATTAAAATCACCAAAATTAAAGAAAAATTATAGCATTTTGCATTAACTGCACATCTGTTCATTTAACCTGGTGGGATCTGTGTCCATTTAACCTGTTGTGCATATAAAAAATGTTAACAAATAAATTGAAAGCAACATGGGTTTAACAATAAAACCAATAATGGTAATCAATAGTCAAATACTTACCCTAAAGCACTATACACTACAATTTTATATATATGACTGATTTCTGCACGTAAAACAAAATATTTAAGAGTTAAAAAATTTACAAAGCCACCATAAAAATAATTTTTAAGTTATAATTAGCGGATTTTTATATTATGGAATATATTTATAAACTTAAATTGACATCTATAGCAAGTCTTTGAATTGTCAAAATTGGAATCCATAAATAATTAAGAGATGTTAGATAAAAGCAAGTGTTCAGTTAACCTACCTGTTCAGTTAACCCCATCTTACCCTACATTTACCAATAATATTGTAAGGATAACTTTATGTTGTCATATTCAACGTACTGGTACCAACTTCTATAAAATATATCTACATACATTTACCGGCAAATGTACATATTTTTCTGCTGCTTACAATTACCATAACATACTATACATAATTATATACTAGATGAGCAGTGCTTGACAAATTCAGAAATTTATTAACCTGGCGACTAAAAACTACAACGTGTTAGAGTTCGATTTTTTGAGATATTTATTAATTTTAAAGATATTAATATTATTCATGATTTAAATAACAATCAATCATTTCTTAGGATTTTTTTGAATAATAAATTGAATGTAATTATAATATCTTTTCGTAAAGCTTTTCTCTATAGCTAATGAAAAATTATGTTTTTTTGTTAACTCATATCAGATACTGCAATTTTTCTTTTGGTATATAAGCCATGCTGGTGATTTTCTCTGCAAGTTTTTTTATTATTATAACTCATATTCCCAAAAACTTAATTAACTTGAAATTTATGATTTTCGTTGATTTGAATAATTCTCCCATTAAATTTTAATACAAAATTAAGTTTTAAATTTTATATACCCTATATGAATGAATACAAATAACGATTAATTAATTGATGGTTTAGTAAGTGAAATTTGACATATTTTATAGTAATATTTTAGAATAGAATATTGTGGGCTAAAGAAATAATCAAAAATATTTTCCTCATAAGATATTTTTTTAGGAAAAAATTAAAATTAGTAGATACACGAGATAAAACATTATTTTTTTTGTTTAGTTTAAAAATATTTTGCGAAAGTATATTTCGAAAAATATAACCTTTCTGAAAAGAACTGCCTGTTCTGTTTCTATTAAATCCCTGATTTAGTCAAAATATTTGTTTAGTGTTTTTTAAATAGGAACATTTTTAACACATGTTATTTGCCTAATTTATTTTATTGTTTTTTAATGTCAAAATTCCAAAAGTCCGATATGATGGTAAAGAAATTAATATAATACTACATAATATCTACTATACTTTTTATTTATGTTACTTATGACCAATTTTGAGTTATTTTAGAATTGATTGGGTGTAGGTAAACTAGTTACGATGCAATTAATGGGTTAGTAATTATCGAGAGAACAACTTTCATTATCTACTTTGTTAGTAAAGTACAAATTAAGTTATAATAAATCTAGATACTAAAGTAGTTATTTACGTTCAAACAATAAATTGAAAAATTAATTTATCTGCAAGACATTAATGAAATTAAATAATAATGTCCTAAAATACCAATCACCCACATTTACTTATTTCGCAAGAGACCATTTTCATAATTGAAAATAATACTTGTAATAATAGCAGAACACAACATTATTTATTTTTAATATTTATTGTTTGTCCCATCAGTAAGTACATTATTTTTATAGTATGTAGGTATTTTGATCTTTGCAAAAGCACATGCTTTTACCAAGTTTTTATATTTTGTTGCAAAATTTATTTTTGTAACTTGTATGAATACCTGCCAATAATTGAGAATTTTTCCAATATACAATTTATCTGTTATAGTAGTTCTCACGGAACTTCAGACCTCGTCATAATTCTAAACCATACGAACTAAGATGAGAATCACTAGTCAAATGTATGTTTGTAAACATAAATTTTTGTGAAGTAAAATAGAAGCGGTAAATTAAAACCGCTGTCAAAGTCTAACCTAAAACTATACATTAATTGGAACAGTGGCGGCTTGTGCTTTAGATATGTAGGGGTTGCAGCTTTTTCCCATTTATTATACTGCTAATAGGTTAGATAAGGTTTTTTTTCGTATCTAACAAACAATTTTGTAGAAATTGTTTTGGTTTTGTTAAATTAAATATTACTCATATGGCATAATTTTTGGCGATTTTGCAACCTGCAAAAATAGAACGAGCCGCCACTGAATAGAGTTTAAAATCGTTTATAACCTTATTGTGACATTTTGCTAATAAAAGTCAAATCAATGGTAATTTTAAGGTTGTACTACTTATCTTCTGTCTTTCTCTAACTTACAATGTTTCAAATTCCAATATTTCTAATGTCGCCATTACATCGCGTGAAGATGACAAAATATTTTATTTCTATTCTTGTCATACATATCATTTGCATTTGTCAATGCAAATAATCAGTTGTGTATTCTACATTCAGCTTATTATGACGAGGTCTAAAGTTCCGTGAGAACTACTATATCTAACGTTAGAATTGCAAACATGATTCAATTTTTCATTTTCGACTACAATATTATAGATAATTTCTCTTTCTTCACTCCATTAAAAGATGACCTAGGACAAAAACTGTTAAACCAAATAAACAAGAGTGCGTGAAACACGGCAGTACAGCCTATAGTAAAGGGTATATTCCGTTCATTAAAACATATACTTCGATGACTCAGAGCTGGGAGAAAATATTTTATAATTTTGAAATTTTTCCCGTGTGTAACACAATGACAGAAATACATACAACGACAGACAGAATAGTGGTGCAACAAGCTCCAGAAAATGAGTTAGACCTACGACGCGACGCGGTTAGAGAGTGCCACCGATGTCGCTTGCAAAATTATCAATCAGTTAGACAAAGCAAAAGAAACTTTTGATAAATTTGACAAAAATGGTCTTGTTGGAGCGATTAGCTGTTGTACATACTTTTTCAACGTTTCTACAAAAATTTTCTGTCAGGTGCTTACTTTGACCCGTATTTAGCTAAAACCGAAGGTCAGAAAATGTAGCGGTTTTTTGAAGATGGCGGTGCCCTCGGTAAAAAATTTAATTGGGAAACTACTGGAAATCGATTTTGGAAAACAACCCGTCTTACAACATGTAAAAAAATTAACTCTATCGGAATTAATGCACCTATTTTCATGATTTTCACTGGAGTAATGGCCTAACGTGTAATTAACGTAAATAATGCGTCAAACAAGTTACATTCCTAACCATGAAACTAGCATTATATGCTAATTTTTGACATAAAAAGTTAATTTAAAACTAAATAACCACAAATGAGCATGTTTGGAGAGCGCTTGTGGACAGCCACCCTCGCCTACTTTCTTTAATTCCAAACTTGTTACATAATATACTATTCTGTTATTATCTTACTCACAGAAGTAGATATCTACTAATAAAATTATTATAATAATTCTTGTCAATCAAATCAAAACGTACTTAAAACTTAATATTATTGAATATAAAAGAGTCCGCAAACTACGATAATGTTGTTCATACAGTGAAAAGTGCTGGACAATTTTGCACAATTTTCCCAGTTCAAAGATCACTTGAAGTTTATCGAATTAAGGCTGACAGTAAATTATTACATACAGAATTATTCCACAAGTGGACATAATTGAAATAGATACTTTGCTTGCGGTTACTGTAAAAATAATTCAACTTTGTCTAAAATGACTAACTAAAATTTACATATTTTAAACTTGCAAATAAAAAATTTCCACTTTAAATTCGAACCTAACTTGGAGAAATTACAAAATGACACAGCACAAGCAAGAACTTCGGTAATATAATATATGTATTTCTACATGAGAACTGAATACTTGACGTTAAATTAAAAAACGGATTTTTTCTCAAAAAGTATTTAGAATGTGTGCAATATAAAAAAATTTAACTATAAACAAAATAAGTACGATTCTGCATGTGAATGTTGTCGAAGCGAAACAAGCGTGCTATGCTTGGAAAGTGTAAAGAGGGTTAGTGAAAATGGATTAGTTTAAGGTAGGTATTTAAATGGCTATAATAGCGTTTTACGTAATACAAGAACTAGGACGAGGACAGCGATAAGATGTTCTCGAAGCGGTCACCCATCTAAAATAAGTTCAAACCGATATAAGCAAACTTAATGGGCCGTCGAAAAATTATATTATAAAATGTTTATCAGGTGATTTTCTCTCAGATACCTACGCTTTCCTTTAATAGGACGCAAAAAAGTTTGCCTCCGGCGCGCGCAAGGTAAAATATTTATGCATTGTAAAAACTTTATATTATTTTTTATGCATTAGAAAAAATAATATAGCATGTAGAACATATTATGTACGTATGCCTACTTATGTGTTTGTAACACATTAAATCTCCTTAGAAAATATGAATATAAATTTTAATAATAAATTAATGAACAATTATGAGCAGTTAATTATATTATGTAGTATCCCTATTAAGAAAATTACTTTCAGTTATTTACATATTATTAAAAAAACAATCAATTTTCGTGACTTGATTCTAATTGCTTTTGCATTATTGGAATATTTCGATGAACGTAATCTATCACGATAAGTGATTGCAATATTGCAGATGACTTGACATTAGTTATTAATCGTCCACTTTTGTGAAAAGTAATAAATTTGTAACGAAAATTTAGTCAAGTTAGAGTTGGTACTCACTATCTTAATTAGTAAAAAGTTTATATTTTTAGGAAAATATCAGTAACAAGCTGATATGTAAACAGTGACCTCGCGGTGATGATACGCGACTGCGCTGCTCACCTGTACAGGTACTTAACTGCCCAGCATTCGTATTTTATGTCGCGGAGGTGGTCCACCTACTTTTTGTAGTTATTGTAGTATACATATCGTAGTTCAATAAAAATATCAAACATAAATCGACGAAATACAACAACAAATTTTTTCAAGTGCTTAAAATATAATCCATTGATTGGTAATATTTTTTTATCTGTATGTCTCGATCGTGTGAGTACATATACGGCGAACGCTCGGTACGAAAATTAGCGTGTTGACATGATTTATCACAATATTTGATTCTTCTTATTTTCTATTCAGTGTCAATATCGGCACCTGGCTGGATTTATTTTTCAACATATGATATGAAAACCCATAGCTCGGTTTGATTACTTTTAATAAGAGTATGCCGGTTGACTGCTGATATTAAAAGGGACGGTGAATAAACTAATCAACTACGTATAATTGAAAAAGTATTTAAAAATTTTACAAATGAATTAAAAATTATATTTTACTGTTATAATTAATTAAAGGTGGCAATTTTTGTATGTGCTGGTCTGCTAACTTTGTTCAAGGATGGAGTGTTCTAGTTTAATCTATTATAAATATTTAGCTAAAGCTTTACCCAGTGGAAAATGAAAATCATGCATAAAATATGGAGTATTATAGTATTAAAAACTGTGACACTTTTTGCTAACGACAACTTGAACAAATAAACCTTTAAAAAAATGTGCACAAATTGTCCTGTGGTGGAATATATCGAACATTTAGAATATCAAATATCTATAGTGGAATATTCAACTCAAAATGGTGAGTAATAATAGAAAAACTTCATTCTTGTTAATTACTTACTAACCTTACGGGGAAACAATTAAAAATATTTTAATGCCGATAATGCTCGTAAAATATTAATGATTACAACTTAATGTATCGGGTCGGAAAAATAATTTACTTGAAATAAAATTTAAAATGGTAAACAATTTAGATAGGATTTTAAAATACCAAATATTACTTGATATCAATTTTTAATTGTTTTAAATAACAATTAATAGTAATAATTTACTTTGAAAATTTTCAATTTCAATTTTTATGTACTGATTTAGTTGCATCAATTAAGTTACCTATGTTCAACTTGCTAATAGATAAGTAGATATTATACTTAGTATGCCCTTGTATTTTTCTAATTGAACATGATATATCACAAAATCTTCGTATTATATAATAATAATAAACTAATAACCTTTATTTTGCATAATCTACTCAATTGAACGATTTTCTAATTACTTATTCATGAATAATTGTAATATATTATTTTTATCTATAAAATTCTTTATAATCTCAATATAATTTTGGAAATTTTCAAAAGCAATAATAAGTGCAAATAAATTAGAAGACTAAAACTTAATTATGGAGAAAACGCTCTGTACTAGAGTTTACTGGTCAGAAATTTATAAAATATTTTAAAACCTTGGTGTTGATAGTCAATGTCATAGTAAAATAATGAATTTCTACTTTGAACATACCGGGTACACAATAGCGAGAAGATATTGCCACTAATCTAGATCGGTCGTTGATTAGTGACAATCACAAAATCTGGTTCGACGATGGCAAAAATTATCTTAATTTTGTAATCAATTTAAATTCGATGTTACGTACGGTTTTTAGTCGGACCTTAAAATAAGTTATGAGTTTAATGAGGAGATGGGGGATATTTCTTGAATTATCTAATTGTAAAAAACTACATTTCCGTTTAAAAGAAATATAATTTGAAATAGCATAGTGAGAAACTATTGTATTTAACACTATGACAGTAATATTTCATATTACAATACATTAGACACGATAGAGTTGTTTTCGTAGTGAGGTGTAATGTTTTTTTACTTTATATAATAGTAATATTCTTATATTTGAACATATCACATCAAAAAATAATTTTATTAATTTAAATTAATTTAAAATTAAAGAGATTGTGCAAGTAAATTCAAATAATATTTTCAAGTGACTTTGAATTAACTTTACAGTGGCAATAAACTAGATATATATTACAAACTTTTGCTATGGGTAGGTTAAATGTGCGTTTTTTTCCATCATTCTGTTGTTGTTGTTTTTCTAAGTCAACATGAAAACCGAATGAAATTATTTTAAAAATCATAAACTTTTTTAATTTACAATGCCAAAAGATTTAATACTGATTAAAATATTATACATTTTACCTTGATTGTCAAATTACCATTAACGAAAATTTTATACTTTTATTATTTTGCAAGTCAACTCTCAAAAGTATTTTTGTAATTATTGGAAAATTGTGAGTATAAAATCTGAATAAAAATGTCTGTTATAGTGAAATGGAAAAACCCCAATCCTAAGTTATATTGTTGATTTCTTAGTTTTTTTTTATCTAAATCTAACACTTAACATTATTTAAACATGTTTTGTTCTCTTATAACTGCATGCTTCCTTTCTTTAATATTCTAAAGATTCCATTGGCGTCTTCATTTCGTTTGTAATATATTTAGTAATTTTCCTTGTCCTTTATTTACTTACTTCAACATATAAGTACCGTATTTTACTTAAAACTAAATTTTCAGCAACGAAAACTTAATATATAGGGTGTTTTTTCTCAGATATTATGAAAGGAATCAACATCACGAATATTATTAGATAAATATAAATATTTATATATAAATTTTTTTTTAAAATATTGACTGTTCTTGGACTTAAATTTTGCTATCTATGTATCATACAAAAAGCATCAGTTTACCTACTATATATAACATTGTCACATGAAAACCTATTTTTAGCAGTTTTTTATGGCCATTTACTTATTATAGTTACCATTAACTGATAAGATAATTACACCAATGACGTCTAGTCGGCTCTATATTATAAAGTCTAAAGAATTTTAGTGACTTTCAAGTAAAACTAACACTAAATAAGTAGTTATTTAAATTTTTGTTTATATAATATCACTCATCATGATGGTGGTTTAGATTCGAATAATAAAATCATAATTTGGCTATTTAATAATATGAGAATGCTAATCATTTTTAATTTCTAAATTGTAAAATTGAATTTCAAAATTGTGAAATAATTATATTTTTCCACATTATAAATAACATAATAGGTTATACATATTAATAAGATAAGAACAAAATTTTGTGAATATACCAAGTTTTAATCACGGCGCGGAGTTATGAACAATTTAAATGGATAAAATTAAATATAATGCTATTATTATGTCAAAACTTAATTGTGTAAAACTTTTTGATCAAAAGTAAAAAGTTTTCAATAGAACAGATATTATACTTTTATAATATACAATTTTAAATAGTTTTCATGGAATGTGATTCAAAATTGCCACCCCGATTATAGAATACCTAAGTGGATTTTGTGCCAAAAAATAAAGTGGCCAATCTCTTTATGCTGGTATAGCTTACCAAGTGGTATATAATATTTTCTGCCAACAGATATTTTATGTATCTATTTATTGATTTATGATTATTTCATGAAAACTGCACTTACGCAATTTTGATGAAAACCATTTAAAATTTAAATTTTTCCCTAACTCTGAAAAAGCACACTTTACGATATTAATTATATATATTAGAAATTTTTGAACCAGAATGACCTCAAGAATTTAGGGAGGGGTATTTGTTATGGCTCACGAATTACGGAATAAATACCTCATAATATGTAGGTATATTATACTATGTTATTATCATGTATTGTATGTACTTACGTATTTTATTAAAAAAACCATTGGAACCAATGCGATTGAAATAATTTACACTAAATAAACAATAGATGGGACAATAAACTCTTTGGTTATTATAAGTGAGAGACAAGTTCAGATTGTTAAATTTAGATTCCAATAGATAAAAAATAAAAATAATCTATTAAAGATAACAGACCTCCTGCTTAGGATACTAAAGCAGATATCAATATACGTGTAGAACATGGATCGTATGATCTGATTTCATTTTTTACAGATTTCGGAGTTACCTCAAAGAAAATGTTTTGTGTATCCATATATAAAAAGTATTTATCACCATACTTGTAGAAAAAATAAAGGCGATCATAATTATCTTAAATTATAACATATTATATTTTTAAAATTATAAACAAGTTAATTTAATTAATTCTAAAATTAATTTACTATGAAAATGATAAAATTTTGTTAAAAAATGAAAACCGTATTTGTTATTTAACACTTTGTAGACAAATTTTATTTGTATTGTCTACGAAAAAATTTTCATCGTCACTATCTTCAATTTCTGAATATTTTGACCTAGTTTGTAAAATAGGTGAATGCATAGCTGCATATCGTTTTCTCAATATATTGTGAAGATCGAATTTTATATTATCTTGAGTTTTAAAATTAATGCGATTTCTCAACGTTTCTCTTACAGGTTTTAATTTGACTTTATTAATATCTTTCAAAATATTTCTCATATTTGTTTGTTTTCTATCATTTTGTAAGCTTCCTTCGTTGTCACTATTGCGATACAAATGTATTGGAAGAGGTGGAGGAATTGGAATTGTCATTGTCGAAGCTTCTAATTTAAACTTGGCAAGTTTTTTTTTCAGTTTTTGAATTTCTTGTTGTAACGAAATTATCTTTTGATTTGCATTTGCAGTTAAACTTTTACAGTCAGTTTCACTGAAATCATCGTATGTCTGAGTCGATTTATTTCTTATATTGAGAATCCAATGGGAATCACTTGTGGAATTTGCAATTTCACGTCTTAATAGGTGCACTACGGCGGGCTTCACAGAAATGCTTGTTAATGACTTGAAGAACCAGTTCGGCAAATTATTTAATAAACCACAAATCGTCTGGCGTGATCTCAATTTGGAAAACGATTTACCCATATTTATTATATATAATTATATTTTTGTTCACAAATACACGTAATTCGTTAATATTACATTATTACAAAAGTTTATTTTGACAGACATATTTTGTTTTTATTCAAGGTAACTATTTTATTGGCATGTTTGTTATATGTTTTCATTTTGCTTTTATTTTATTAAAGGCCCAGTTTTTCAATCTCCGGTTATCCCAAATCAATGGTTTACTTCCATACATACACCCAATTCTTGTCATAATCATTTCTATATAGGAAACAAATTAACCGTTGGTTAGGGTTAACCGAAGATTGAGAAATTGACCCTAAATATAATTGAAATTTATTTTATCTTATTATAATATATTAAAATCTATGTCTAATTAACGGCTTTTTTACTAGGTATCTTTAATGCATCAAAACTTAATTCGGAAATATATCTACTTCTACTATATTTTTTAATTTATTAATAAAAAATAAAAAATTTGAATTAGTAAAAACGAGATTTAAAGAATAGTTGACTATTTAAATCAAACTATGTTTCTAGCTCTGGCACTTATGTAAACTACCGGTTTGATTTTTAAATATTTCCTTATGTATTATCTGCTTTAGTTTTTTGTTAAGAGTAGATAATTCAGCTACTTACCTCTTTCTTAGTGTCAATACTAGATACTATTTACCTAATATCAATTTATTAGTGTATGGCGTTCGTGGATGTTTATTATTTGTTTATTTTTATTTTTATATCATTTTAATTACAATCACAATTATTAAAAATCTTGTATATGCTTGTATTATAAGATTATTAATTTTAAAACCGGTTATCCAAATAAATCAACTTGCACAATCATAAACGTTTTTTAATAATTTTAATTTATTTTAATATCTTAAGATTTATTTCCGGAAACTACAGGAAGCTTCAATTAATTTAAATTTTTGCTTAGCATAATACTAACTGGATTACATAAATTTAATATTGAGCCATAATGTATGATCCGATGTACCGAAACAGTACAATTGAATCGGTAAACTTTTATATAATATTTATCAAGTATCTACATAATAATATAATAATAAACTGTAGCTTTTATCTGTAGATATTATCAATAAAATCAATAAAAGATTTTGCACTAATATATTCACTAAATAATGTTGGAAATTATACTCTATAGAAATTCTAAGCAGAGAGCAAGTACCTACATAATTATATAGATAATATTATTTATTACTTTACACGTTAAATCTTATGTTGAATTTTAAAATGTACCAATATCGATATTTTATGATATCTATAGGAACATAAGAGAGGAAAACCTACATCGGCTGTTTGGACAACATTCACATATCTTATTATTATAAACACTATCATTAAAGTGTCAGGTATCAGGTCGCGCGCTATGATAACTCGCAAGCAAGTATTTAAATCAAGTTGGACACGATTTCGACTCGCGACAGTGCACCATTTTTATTGTGATGGCATATTGTCCAGGTTTAAAACATATCAGATTATGTTGGATTTGATGTCAGCTATTCCATCAAAAGCATTTATTAAATGGATGCAATCGTTCCGACTGCATTGAACAAAGATTTGATTCCGTCCTCAAGAAGAGGGAAAGGAATACCCTCAGTAACAACAATTCAACCTATTCGGTAGCAAAAACCTTTTTCTCGAAAAATATTGGATAGTTATAATTTTCTGATATTTGTTAGGTTTTCAATGAGAATTTTGATTTTTAATTTTAGCGATCGTTTGAAAGTTATTTTTAAGAAAACAAAATTCGTTTTCTTCAATACTTCCTGATAAGTTAATTTTAGGTCAAAAATTGTTTCTATAAACCTTATAGAACATAGAATGTTAGGGGACATAATTTGCTGCAACTTTCGCTTATTGTGATAAATTTTTCTAAATCGAACATGTACTGAGGTGCACTGCTGTGAATTTGTGTGGATTACTGGAAATTACAATAACAATTCATTTTGACATGACTTTTTCGTGATTATGGAAAACAATAAGTTGTACACTAGAAAATAATGATAATTGATATCGTGGGCTTATAGGTAAAGCCTTTGGTAAAACTGACCAAGTCCAAATTCTAATTTGGACTTTGTCAGTTTTACCCACAAGCCCACGGTATACACACCAAAAGTAAACATATAACGGAATTAATTATAATATTATCGTTTATTTTATATCTCTATATAACTATAGAACTACATGGACTTTTCTAAATTAGCGGTGCCAGCTCTGTTTCTTTTCTTCGACGGACCTCGTAATGCAAGACTTTTTACCTTGGTGCATAATGCACTGTTTTTACTTAGAATTTCGAAGGAACTCAACCACAGTGTTTGTAATTTTTTCATGTTTTGTTATTAAACTAACCATTAGTTATGTTTGACATTTATCAGCTCCTACGAATTCGACATTGGACAATTATTAATGCTCAAAGTTGACTAGCTCAACAAAGATCTCACGTTAGAAAGTTTTTTTATTTATAAGTGTGTTAAATATATTATTTAATAATTTTGTAAAGAATTAGGTAACTTGAATAATTATTTTATGCCTCTATTATCAAATTGCATACATATATTATTCTAGAAAATATTATAAAAATTACTCAAAACTTTAATAAGAGATGGAAAGCATTTGTATGAAATTTTGGACTGATTGCAACTCGCTGGGCACTACCTTAAACTACTATTTATGGTAATATTGTAGGTAGTTAAGTTGTTTCTCTTTCATCTGAATAAAGTAATAACCTGTTGTGAAAATCCTATAATAAAATATAATTTTTATTTTTTATTAATTGTACATTAAAAAATACAAATTGATTAATATCATATCAATGTTGCGATGCTTATATCTCCAATAGTCTCTAAAAACGAAATAAAACGAAATGGTAAAGATAATTATTGTAATAACAATATAACAGTCACTTGTAAAAATATATTATGTTACCCTATTTATGCGTTTTTGATTATCGGTAACAAATTTACTATACTGCGTTGTTGATATGAAACTTCGTTGAAGAGAAAATGTCAGAGTGCTATGACAATTTAAAAATTGCTCATCTCACATTTGCTTATTTCAGTGTTACTGTCTATATGCTGAAACATTTCTCCCAGATAGAGACTAATTAATTGTCTTGCAGTGGACAAAAGCGCTGAAAAGGAAGAAATATTTGCTAAATAAAAAAAGTCATTGCATTCTATTTAATGAGTTTTAAACTCTATTTTATTTTCTCAAAAAATTAATTAGGTATGAAGCCTTAACTTTATTTTTTTAATTAAATTATCTGACTAACATAGTATTACAATTTTATATAATTCTGATGTCTGATAATGACTGCTGTTTAAAACTGAAACCGGTTACACTAATTATAATATATGTTTATTTAAGTATATAAGTGAAAATATAACACACCGAAGTATAAAAAAATAGTCTTATGCCCGTATTAATAGTCACGGATTAATCCGAGATTCAAGATTAATTCTCGGATTGGCTTTAAATGCGTTGCATAGTTGCAATATTTCGACTATTTTATTGCGACCAAGAATTAATCTTGAATCTCGGATTAATCCGTGACTATTAATTCGGACATTACATAATATGTATGAGTTATAAATTAATTTATTATATTAAAAATATGCATAAATAAACCGCAAATTTTGAAGATCAAAGAACTAATAATATATTTCTAAAAATAAATTAATCATTAAATAAAATTTGAATGAAACATAATTAAGTTTCTCGAAATTCTTTGTTTAGAAACAAAAATATGTGAAACAAAAGATGTAGACGGTGACATACAAAACAAATTTTGTTATGCAACATCAACATTACGTATTACTATTTTATATTATATTATTATTTGAAACAATTTTAATTTTTCAAGTAAACAACTACACAGTGACGCGATTTAACCCAAAACTTGATAGAACCTTCTAATTTTCACGTTCTTTCAACTTTTCCAGATTAATTGTTTTTGTGCTGTCGTGGTTACCCACAGTAGCATGTTTTTGAAGCAGTTTTTATACAATGTATGTACTACATAATTTTTGGAATAAGCCTTCTGTATAAACAAGGTGGAACTCGGATGACCGCAGTTCTAAGGCTTCTTTCGGGATTAATTGTAAAGGAAACCTCGATTTGATTCATTAATATGAATTAAGTGCAAATTATTCTTAAATCGCTCCCCAAATATTTTTGTACTTTATTTTTTCATCATATTTAATAAATTCACCAATCACGGAAAACCACTATTCGATTTATTCTGAATAAAAGAACGGATTAAAAAAATAATAAACCGATAATTTACTATTGGTAATATAATTTTACTATATAAGAAAAAAATACACTAGAAAATTAAGGATTTTAGGATTAGAATTAAGGAGATCTAAAAATTGAATTATGCGAACGGACGGACGGACGGACGGACGGACACGGGACCAGAACATAAGGCTTCTTCATATACTGTGTATAGAAGCCTAAAAACAGTGGCAATTCAACAGTAATTTTTATTAGTACTTATTTATTATCGTTGACTCTTAAATCTTTACATTCTAAGTAATCTATGATTTGCATCACCATCTATTACATTATCAATCTCATTCTAATTTATAATGAATAAAATAGAAACGATGATAAAAAAAATTGTTAAAAATAATTATTATTGATTATTTTTTTGACTTATGGATACTTATTTGCAAAAAAAACAAATTTACTAATTTGCAACTGGTTTTGCAATATATTGTTCCATCTTCAGGCAGTTAATAGTCAAATGGCTTTCAAAAATAACAATATATCGTTGACATTAATATTGTAACAAATTTTTATAAAATTTGTTTTATTGTTGCACCACTGTTTTAAGAAAATTTTATTTGGTACGCCCTTATTTTGATATCAGAATTTATTTTTCTGATAGTGGGCATTTTGGTTACACGTTTTGTTATAACGTTAAAAATTTTCGTTAATTAAGATTCTGCATATTTGTCTAGTGATTAGGTAAGGGAGTGATTTTTGTGGTTGCGAATTATATTTTTCTATCCTTGAACATCTTATAGGAAGCACCCATTCGGCATCCATTTAAGCAACCGTTTTAGAATCTAATTTCGGTGCTATTGTTTTGGAATCCTTATAATATCATCTGAGTGCTAAATGATTATCGTGGATGTGGCTGTTTGACGCCTTTTTGTATTTTGGATTGTCTCAAATGGTCTGGCAGCCCAAGTTCCTTGTGGAGAGCCGCAACAATTTGGAATCCTTCCGTTTCGATTTTTTTGTTCATCATCTTCAAGAGTTCGGGCGCGAAGCCGAATATATTTTGTTTGAAGAAGCTGTTGTAATCTTTTTGACTGCGTTACCTGTGGATTGGGAGTATATCCTGTATAAGGTCTTTTTTTGTAAACCCTACTTGGTAATATTTTTATTACTTCTAATCTGACAGGTACACATATCTTTGATTTTTACAAGCAGTTTTGTTTTTCATTTGATCACCATTTGGGTGATTCCAGCTTATAATATTGACGGCGGGCCAGGACTTCTGTTTGAGAATTTTTCATTAACATCACGTCCGATAACAATTGCTTGTGTGACGACGTAACTTGTTTTTTTTAAGGTCTGGCATTGCAGCAAATAAAATATCATTGTTTTTTTTACATGTTGTTTTATTTCGGAGAAGCTGCACTTGTCCGGGATTCATTTAGTAGAACCACGCCATCGCTGACAGGCACTAATCAGCTAGTTTTTTACATCTTGAGTTTCTTCACGAAAAGAAAAGCTGGTATTACCAGCGTGAGGAGAAAATTAACCTTCCCCCTTCAGGAAACGATTGATTTTCGTTTCAATATGTGCAATTTTTCTTTCTTTGTCACTATTCTTTAATCCGATTAGTGAGATTACAAAATACAGAGAATCACTAACAATTATAAAATCAAATCAAGCATCTATAAGATCTTACTAATTAATTTTAGAGTATAAAGCGTTTCAGGTTAAACGTTATCTGTATTTGTACTTTGTAATCTCATTAATCGGGTTAAAGAATTGTGACCAAGAAAGATAAATTGCTTATATTATGAAAACGATATATTATTCATTTTGAAAGCCATTTAACTGCCTGAAAGTTAACTGCCTGAAGATGCAATAAAATATTGCAAAACTAGTTGCAATTTTGTTTTTTTTTTTTGCGAATAAGTACCCACCCAAGTAACATTTTTAGCTGGCATTTGCCTGTGATTACAAAAGGTTGCTGCCAGTACTACTGTCAGCAGCTTATTACAGGTTAATTTGGTTGTGATTACAAAATGCTGCTGTCAGTACTGCTGGCAGTAGTTTATTACAGGTTAGTGTAATTTTACTTGTCAACATTTGCCGGCAGCCCCCTGGCGGGTTCCAAACAGAATGTTTCCTGTAAATTTGCTGTGACAAGTTCTTGACAGGTTGTCATTATGGCTTATTTGCAAGTTCATGTAAAGTACAAGTTACAGCCACTTGGCAGTATAGTGCCAAATTGTAATAAACATGTGTGGCAGTGGCAAAATCAGTGGCGGATTAAAACACACATTAAGACAAAGTATTTTGGCCCCCTAAGGGCGTGGAGAGGGGCGAAGGACCCTCGAACCCCGGCGGGAAAATTTGAGTTTTCAAGGTCAAAAAGTGCTAAACGTTAGAAAATTGTAAGGATAATACCAAAGTTGCTACCAAATTTCAAATAAAGTAGTTATCAAATAAATGTTTTCAATGGTTACGAAAAAGGAATTAAATAATATAAGCCTTAACTGCTAATTTTAATAATAATTTCACATAAATATTATGGTCCCATTTCCTATTGGCCTATTGCAAGGCACGGGGCGGTGCCCCCCCCCTTCCCTTTAAACCGCCACTGGAGCTAAATAAATAATAATTTTTTTCTTAATTTTAATTTAACATTTCAAATATTAAATTTTGCCTCTCTATGCTATCAACCATAAAATAATACAAAATGTGTATAACTACACATACTCAATTATATCATGTCTATAATTTATAATAACATATTTGTGAGTGAACTACATAAGACTACATCTAATAACAACGGACAAATTTAATCATTATCAATATTTAAATAATAAAAGTAAATATTTATATACAAACATGATCCATATTATTTTGTTTAAAAACTTCAACTTTTATGTATTGTAAAAAATTTTAGGTTAGGTTAACTTATAACTAAAATTAATATTTTTAGAATTTTATTTAAGAAGATAATCAGATAATCTATATTAGTATGAGAAATTTAGTCACAATAATTTAATAAATTAATTTAAATTACATAATATATTAATAATATATAACATAATAAATAATAATATATTATGAAATTTAACTTGCATACAGGACTCCGTGGCGTGATGTGTTAAGCGTGCAATATTTCCAAAATCTAGTGTGAACGGTCATGGGTTCGAATCCCCAGATGGGTAAGTATGTAAAAAAAAATTTATACTTAAAACATTAATTCTTTCAGGTTATAGATAAAATCGTCGGCGTGAAATTTAACAGGTTGTAAAATATAATAAATATGAAACAATTAAAATAATTAATTTAATTTTTTTCTAAATATTAAATATTTTTTAAATTGATTTTATGCGTAAAAATTATGAAAAAAATTTGCTGTTGGTCACCTGTGACAGCTTCCTACAGGTTCATGTGGTTACATCTCATAAGGTACCTGCGACAAGTTGCTGGAAACAAGCTGTGACAGGAATTTGGCAGCAACTTCACACCACTGCCACAGCACTGTCCTGGCAAATATACAGCAGCCATTTTGTATGTGTATTAGGTGTCACAGGGCTGTGACAGTGCTGTCACTAAAATAGGAACTCACGAGATTACTGCTGCCAGCCAGCTGCCAATAGTTTTACAGCTCGAAAATGTTACTTGGGCATGAAGTTCTGGAAGAAGAAGAAGAAGTCAAAAGAATAACACATAAATTCGCCGAAGCCAAATCACATTATTATTGATGTTAATAATAATTATTATTAATAGTTTTATTAGTACATTTTTTTTGTAGCAGGTACCATTTATTTTTATAATAAACTAATAATTTTTTTATTTAGTTAAGGTTTGTATAATTTAGAAGTTATCGCTGCAGCCTATTACATAATGATAAAGGGGTTTTTCCTTATAAATTACATAAATAAATAACATAAATACCGGTTCATGTTGATTATTAATTATTCAGTGGTCTATTAAAAATAACAATCTCATCCAAGAATAATAATAAAGAAGGATCTCGGTTAAAAACATTGAATTTTGAATATTGTTATAAGGTTATATTGAATGTAAATCAAGAATTATTTTTGGATAATGTAAATTTTTAATTTAAAATTTGTATTCAAAGATATTAAGCATTTTACATTATTTTTGTGTTAATTTTTTGTTTCATATTTAAACAACGGAAAATGTTTGTCTAATCGGTTTTAATAAGAAGGTCAAAAATTCTGAAATAATTTAGTTTTGACGAATTTCTAAGTTTTAACCACGGTTAAATTTTAACATTTAAATATTAATCGCTGAAATTAGTTTGTGGTAAACCATAGACCAAAATTAAATTCTGCAAATGATAGATATTACGATGAAAATAATAATGATAATTAATATATGCCCAACGGGCAGGGTACGGGTTAAAATAAAGCATACAATTGTGAGTTTTCAGAATTAAGCCGAAACTTTTCACGGGTTCGTTATTTTTACTTTCATAAAAAGTATAAGTATATCCTATTCTTCTGCGCGTAATGTAAGCATTTTGTAAGAATATTGCTAAATGACTCAATGACTGGAATATGTCCCGAGCGGACATGTTGAACATGACGGGAAGGTCAAACATGGTTGACCCGTATTAACTCTGTACACATTCAATCCAAAAGTAAACCAATGATGTACTTATGTATAAACAAATTCTAAAAATAATAAGTTATTTAAGAAAATAATTTTGTCATGTTCGCGGTTTATATTTTTAAGAGTGGAAAATTAATTAAATAATAAGTCTTGAAAATCTTGAAATCGCCAAGATAAGTCTATCGGAAACCAATAGTATCTACATAAGCAATTATTTATTTTATCAAAAAACAACAATTCGGAATTTCAAGAAAATAGGAATACTACCAAACACGTATTTAAATAATAAACTATAAATTATGAGGATTTGCTTTGTGTAAAGTTGTGCTAAGTATCCTCGAACAAATAATATAATAATATAAAAATTCCATGTTTTTATAAACTAAATAAATTTAAAATGTATTGATATAATGTTTTATCCTATTTTGACCATTCTTAAATTGTACAGTGTTTCGAAAGCATCAAAAGTAGGAAAACAAGATATAATAAGTTAATGCTGTAACCAGGGCCGGCGCTAGGCACTAGGCAAACGATAAAGGGGCTCAAACCAGATCGAGGTACAAAAATTAAGTGAAGTGCCCAATATAACATGAGGTTACTGTCGATCTTTTCTGTTTCTTTCCTTCAAACGTACAATAGAAAACTTTTAAATATTCTGAAAGAGCAAAATTTAAGCTTTCTTAAGGAAATTCTTATGAATTTCGAAAATCGACTTTTTGATGTAAATTTTATAAGTTTACGTTCATTTTAGCTTTAAAAAATTTTCACTTGACGGTACGTGTACGCAATGTGGGTCTTAGAAATCAGAATTTAGGTAGGGAGAGAACGTGTTTATTCTACTGCATGTGGTTGCAGAGAAAACATCATTCAAGTTCCTACATTATCAAGTTCATTATTTGTACTCCGAGTATTGTAATAATTCACACAGGGGTTGAGGAAATCGCCCGAGCGGTTTGAAAGGGCGTTTGGAGCGTAGGTTTTCACTGTTCGAGTGAAAAGTTTTCACTCGAGTTCGAGTTCGGTAACCCTATAGGGATGTTTTTAGCGAGTCTCGGATCCAGGCATTCTAAAACCCATCATTTTTGATCATTTGAAAAACACTTCTGCCGCAATACCTCCAATCACCAGCAGACCAAATTTTATCTGAATCGGTTATACATTCCCGGAGATATGATGACATTTTCATTTTTTAAATTTATTTTATTGTGGTAGCCCTGGCAAAGATTTCTCTGCCAAAACCTTATTTTCATCATTAGAGCCTACAACGCACACGCCCAAAAAGTTTGAATGCCATCGACGTAGAAATGCCGAAAAAAATCGAGGGACAAGGACTTTTTTTAAATATTCGCAAAAAATATTTATTATATTTTTTCATATTGCATTCCTGATTTTTATCAAACGGTTTCATATGCTGTGAAGTCCTTTGAGGGCAATGTTCCTACATACCGAATTTGGTTGACATCATTTTAGTACTTCCAGGAGTTATTTACTCTTGAAATTTTAACTTTGACAGCTTGTAATTTTTGACAGATGATAGGTAGAAAGTTTATTTTTTCAATTTTGGATATAGCTTTTCAAGGTCTTTAAAATAACTTATCGCAAGACAAAATCTCTTTTAAAAATCTTATATCATTTTCTTGTAGTGGCACTCCTGATTGATAGATCGCGACGAAAACCTTATTTTCACTTTTCTACCGTAAACTCTACTACTATACCAAATTTAGTCCTGATTGGTTGGATGGTTCAGGAATAAATCGAGGGACAAAATCTGGCGACCGACAGACCGACACAGAAATTTATTTTTTATTTTTTGCAGATCTTTACGTTTCTGAACACGGTGATCTCGAAAATGTAAAAAAAAATTGAAATTTTTTTTCGGTTACTATACCTCCAATTTTTTTGGTTGATTGGAGCTAAAACGTAAAGTTCGTTAAGTAATTCTCACAAACTCCATCTCTTGCCTGTTGTCAGTGATCAATGGTATTGCACAATATAATGCAATAATGTAAGAATTTTTTTGTTAATTTTGGAAAAACTACTTGACGATCGGCAAATATTATTTTTTATATGTACTGTATTATAGTCCATTATCTAATCCCCAGTGCAAAAATTTCGGCGAAATTCAAAACCGCAAAACATCGACCGGCCCCATTCGTCTCTCGCGAAAATATAACTCCCGGCATTGTAAGTGATTTCAATGTTTTAGTATAGTACATGGAGGGATGAGAAGTATGTGTCTCACAGCAGACGCGCGAGTACCGGAAGATACACAGATATTATAATCTTATAGATATATATATAAGATGCAAAGATGTAAATGGGGGGGGGGAGGGGGGCACTGATAGATTTTTGCCTTTTTTGCCTTGGCGACGCTTTTATAAAAGAATTGAGCTAAGACTAAGTAAAAATTATCGCACAGCTGAAGCATGGGCCGATGAAAACAGTTTTGTTGCATATTCTATGCTTGAAATTGGTAAATAAAGTGATTAAAAAGCATTTCCTGCATTTACAAGCTAGAATCTGGACGATTCTTTAATTTTAAATAAAGTAAGAGAAAATTAAAAGCAGCATTAATTTTTCATTTTCAGTTTAAAATTGTATGCGGATAAAGCGCACGGTGTGCATAGAATTTAAAGTTAATTTGATCTTTTTATGGACTTATATAACCTACATTTTATGATGACTGTAAAGAGAAAACAATTAATTTTTAAATGTTAAATGCAAAAAACAATATTTACTTATTTACTTTATTTAGAAAGTATGTGTGTAACTTTAAAATAGACATGTTCAAGAATTTTTATACCCGTAGTTAAAAACAACTATTTTTACTTTTTTTCCATACTTTAATTGAAAGATATTAAATAAAGAGACCCCCGGATGTCAAATAGATATGTATATAATATTTAAAATATTTAGATTTCCCGATTCCAAATAAATTTAAGGCTAAATCGGAAAATATACAGAAATTGGAATACGGGATTTTTACCGTAAATATTTTGCAATTAATAACTTAATTTAAAACTGTACTGGCAGTTGGAGCGCTGGATTGCTATGCCTATGTTGATGGGGTCAAATCCCGACCAAGTACATCAAAAATTTTCTGATGGTGTCTCTCTCATAACGTGCTGAAAACTATCAGGTTTAAGGTATTAAATATACTTAAAAATAATTTTATTTTTCGAGAAATATAAATTTATTCAAAGTCAGATGGGTTATTTAAATCCCGATAATGAAAACCCTCTATGAACTATTGTAAACAAAATTACTCTGTAAATATTTACAATTAACACGATTTTTTTAATAAAAATATTCCGCACAATAATAGATGATATAATATTACCAGTAATTATAATATTCTGCATTACAAAAGATTGTAAATAATAAATTTTAAGCTGAGATAGATAGGTAACTAAAATAATTTTCAATTTTTTTCATTATTTTAATTTTTCTCGTAACTAATAATTATTAATGTCATTTGAAGTAATTTCATGTGATAATAAATTTATCACGCTAATGCTATTACTACTATCAATAAAAATTTATTATAAATTTTTTTGTTATTATAGTAATTTATAATTGTTGTATTATTATCTAATCTAATAATATTATATCAAGTGTTTATTAATCAAAATATTTTCAACCTTGATATTTAAAATCTGGTGCAAAAACCTACTTTAGTAATTCCTCCTTCAGTAATACGATTTTTTAATAATGTAATTGGGCTAAGCATATTTTGCGATACGCGATAAGAGTTTGTAAATATGTATATTATTGTATACATTTTTAATATTAAACAAGATAGTTGGAAATAATCGAAAAACATTTTTTTGATATAGATAATGCCCGTTTGTACCATGTTTGTACTACCTATACTTAAAATTTAAGCTCTCATTACATCTCATTTTAACCAATCAATGATCAAACAAAATAAGTGGCACTTGCCGATTTAAGAAGCGCCTAAATTTTATTGTAGATGGTGCAAAACGGACATAAGGTGATATCCACTTTAAATGTTATTTGAATAGTAACAAATTAATGTCCAAATTAATTGAGGAATTTGAATTGTTAACAACTTAATCAGTGTGCATCTTGATTGATCTGCAACTGCTCATATAGCAGGTTAGCCGCTAGCAGTTTAAGTGGGCGAAATAGATATTTATTATAAGAATATTTTAGAATAACTAAAAATAGTACGAACAAATTACCCTATAGATAAGTATAAATTTCCCAATCATGTTCATCAGACTATAGCATCATTAGGTCATAAAATCAGATGAGATTGAATTTGGAGTTAGATATAATTTATAGTCTGCTGACTTTATAGCAATGTGAAACGTTTGCGAAATTTATTTTCACAATGTATTTTATTTGTTAAAACTTGATGCATTTTAGTTCTAAAACGTGTCTAGCGTATTTTTCAATTATTCAAAATTATTTACAACATACTACATTGTATACCTAGTTATTACAACGACTGAAGGACCATTAATTTGGTTATTATAATAAATTTATTTATTAGAAGTTAAGTGGCGTTTACCTAATCCCTTACCTAAACCACAACCTATATTTAATAGTGTACTAAGTTTTTATTATTGTTAAATATTTTGATTAAAAATTCAGTTAGTATTGCAATTTTCTATGCATATTCAAGCAATTACACAAAGAAGGTGTATACAGTATCCACCGTTGTTTTTGGAAATGAAATACGTTAATTTCATATTTTACTTTTAACTATGATAGATAAGTGGATACAGTGAAACTCGATTTCTGTGCATTGCGATCGGTTTCCATATTTATTTAGGTCGGTAATAATAGTTGCCTAATTAGAGCTCTTTGAGGTTGGTAGAAGAATTACCAATCAGAAACATGTATGTGCATTAGGTACTTATATTATTTATATTTTAATTTATAATGATAATAACAATTGGAATTAGTTTTCAAATACTGAAAAAATAATGGCGCCTTGATCTCATTGAACTGAGTAACAATAATATAATTTCTTTGAATTTCTCTTTAGTTGTACATTTGGCTTTTGTCCTGAACGATTACCTGATCGAAAAAAAAACAATAAGATTTCTTGCTAAGATTTCCCTTTGTGCAGCAGACTTTTGTTTTAGAAAAACTTAGCAAGCAAAAAACTACTCGTAGCTGCTAAAATAAATAAATAGATTTCCTCAAATTTCGCTTGTCCCTCTCATCCTTCTCGCTCGGTTGTTAAGCCCTTTTGAATCAATTACGTCAATGAACTATAGTTCAATTGGGTTTTTGAACAAAATATTTTTTTGTCAAAAATGGAAAGATCATACATAAGTTTTATTAAGTAAATTATTTTTTTTTCACTGTAATTAATAAGTTAAATCAAATTAAAAATTAATTTTTAAACTTAATATCTCTAACGCACCGACAATTCCCGAGCGCAAGTTGACGTCAGAATTACACAAAAACATCAAAATACGTTTGAAGTATTATAAGTTATTGCCGGTTATGTTGTGTGATTATGACGTCACAACCATGGCAGTCGATGGTTCCCGATCGTTGCGCGTTTCAAATCACTTGATATTTTTTAAAATTATCCACTTTTTAATTCATTTATAAGTAACTGTATGCTTTAAAAAAAATTGTTTTGGTTTTCAATTTTATTTATAATTAGATATTGAAATAAAATTAAAAAATTGATTATTATTTTTTATTCAAATACCCAATTATCCCAATGAATAAGAAAGGAACTGAATATTGTTATATTTTTCTTGAATATAAATCTTCTAACGGCCAACGGAGTGAAGCGGATCCTACTACTAATGAATGATACATGATAATAAAAAATAGTGTTTAACATTTCACGATCTCATTAACGACATTGGAGAACAAACTGAGGTACACGATAATGAAAATTATTTTTGAATTTATAAAAACCTTTATAAGTCCCTTGAACTTTCATATTTCTCTTGTTTTCCTGCACAAAATATTTATTTTAAATTTATTGTGAAAATCGTATTCGGCGTAACTGTTTACGTTAGGTATTGGATATTTGTCATTTTCAAAAGGATGATCCGCTTCACCTCAATTAACAGGGTATAAAACAGATTACACTTTCAATTGTTTTAAATCAGAATGAACTGATGAAATACTAGTACCATTTAACGGTATGTGCTCGATTTTTGCATTCGAAAAGATTAACTGATTTAATTATATAATTTTATGTTTGTGATGTAAATAATACTATTGACGTAGATTTTATTTTTTCTGCATAAATTGTTTTCACGGTAATATATAATTTTTTATAAAAGTCATGTTTATAAGGTTAACCTATTAACCCAGTATTACAACATAATAAAAACTATATATAAATATGTTAATATAATAAGCTTAATATATAAAATTTTACACTAATTATTATTTTTGGCTCAATATTTCGATTGGTAGAAAGTAAAAGTTTTCGATTTCTATCTTGTCAATTACTAAAAATATAACACTGCGTCGTACTTTCTAAAATCTTCATTGATAATATGTGTAGGTATCTTACATGTAATAATCCAATCGAAACTTATTGAATAATGAAATTTATTGTTATTGTATTATAGCATGTACTACCTATTAACTACTAGAATAAGCAGATTAGCTTAATTAATTTTGGTATTTTATCCTAAAAATAGTGAAATATTATTGAGGAAATGGGGCAAAGTAAACATAAGTTTTATGACTGTTTATATTTTTGTGATTATTTTGTGTACGTTGCAGCAAAGCTACGTCAAACTATGACGTATTTTCTCAAAAATGTTTCGCTATTTTTATTTAATTACTGCCAGCTATTCTTAAACTTCTATTTTCTCATGATTCTTATAACATATTTATGAAAAAAAAAATGATAATTAGAAAACAATTTAATCTTTCATTTTTATTTATTAATAATGGTAATGCTGATTTAATCTAATTTCAATATTTTAAATTTATTTTGATAAATAGATTGATAATTTCCGAAAAAAAAAAATAATATAATAGTATTTTCCATCATGAGAGGAAAGACAACAGATTCGAGTAGATAAGTTATAGAGTGAAAACCGTCAAGTGAGTATAAGAGTATTTATAAAGGAAAAGATTAAGGAAATTTACTTAATTGAGCGTGAGAAAATAGGCATTAGAGCAATCAAATTTGTAATGTGACTTCAAAAATTCCGTAACCTTGTACTTAAATTTCATTCAAGGCACCGCCATCGCGCCATTATATCAGTTTTGTAACAAAGATCGAAAAATAATATTTAGAATATCGGAAAATACACAACTGGATTTACTAATAAAAATTTCTTTTTTGAACCAACAACTCAAAAAAAACGCTACGTAGTCTAGTTAAAAAAAATTGGACTGTCGCATCTGTCGAAGCCTGATTTTGGTTACATTTATTTCAAACTTAATACCAAAATTTTTATTACACATTGATCAATAGCTTTTTTTATTATTACTCATTAATCAATTGTTATTGAGTTATTATCATTCTGATTATTTATTGCATTTTTGCAATAATTGCAATATCGATTTATTTATTGCGTATGCTTATTTATATATACCAATAATCGTGCAAAATTGATCTAAAACGAATACGAAACACAATAGTAGATACTTAACAATTTTGACTTTTTGATAATTGTTAAATTCAATATCCGTGACTTGGTTTTATATTGTTAGTAATAATCAATTGATACGTGGGGTTAGTGGTGCAACTCGATATTTATTATAATATTATGAAAATTTAAAAAAATCTAAAAAATTCACACACACATTTCAGAACTAAAATGTTTATAAAGTATCACTTCAGCCGTTTATCGGTCCAATTCTGAACATAAGCCTCTCCCATGGGGCAGGATTAAGGATTCAGAACCCACGGCTGCTTAAACCGGGTTGGGAAATACCTATAACCCTGTTTAGTAATGGTTGATGGAGGCAATCATCAATCCAGGGGGACCGCCGGCTTAATGTGCCCTCCGAAGCACGGAGACGGCCACCTCAAAGTTTTTCGACTTGTCCAGGATTTAAACCGGGTACTTTAGAGTCGGCAGTTGTTCAGCTAAATTGATGCTAATGACCTTCTCCATACAGTAAATATATTAATCGCAAACGTTTTCACCATACTATGGCATCATCAGGCCATTCTTTTCTTTTTTCTAGTTTATCGCCTGATGATGCCGTAGAATGATGGGAAAATGTTTGCTATTCATATACTTACTGTGTACTTTATTTCTGATAACTTATAAACATTTTAGTTCTGAAAAATTTGTGTGCGTATTTTATATGTTCTAAAATATTAATATGATTATATAATTAAATTTTATTTAAGCCAACCCCGAACTTATTAGTAGGTACTTATAAAAAGTTGTTCATACCAATATTAATATATAAATTACATGGTTGAGTTGGCAGTTGTATTATTTTTGGGGTTTTGTGAAGAAAATGGGGTCGGTTGTTGTAAAAATTAGTATAGGATCACAATTAAAATGTTGTGATATGAATAAACTCAATTTGATAAATTAGGAAGTGCATATTTATTACGTTGATTTAAAGAGAGATTAGTAAGATGAGACAATTTGTAGTGAAAATAAGCTCAGATGAGAAAGTTAATTTTTATAATTATTTATAGAAATAAATATAATATCAGATGCTTGGAATAAAATTTAATGAATCACGAAAATGAAATAAAAAAAACAATATTAAATTGCAACTTTAAAGCAGGTTTCGGTCGAAGGGTATGCCCTTTTCTCAATTTTATTTGGAAATTTATGTATGTGAACTTTGATGTAAGTCAAATCCTTTAAAATAAAGTTGGCATGACAAATTTACAAATAAAATTTTATTTATAGGTAAATGAAAATTTCGACCGAAATTATTTTTATTATTATTTACAGCGGAAACTTCCTGAAATTTCTTTATGAAGAACAACGATAAGTCCGGCTAGTCTTCGGTTATTAATCATAAAATTGGTATTATCTTTCATTATCAATTTGTTATTAATTTATTAATTAATTTAATTATTATAAAAAACGAAAATGTGGGTGTATAAATATTAATTTATTTTAATTGCATTTTTAAACCGGTTAGTTGGAAAGTTAATTAAAAAACCGCTATATTATATTTCGTACTGAAATAATAATAAACAT
Organism: Cantharis lateralis; assembly: GCA_963170105.1. NCBI lineage: Eukaryota > Metazoa > Arthropoda > Insecta > Coleoptera > Cantharidae > Cantharis > Cantharis lateralis. The sequence continues at coordinate 22,233,413 of OY720629.1, forward strand.
GCATTTATAAATTAGGATATTAGTTCTTACATACATATTACATACATACATCCGTGGTTCTTTCTACACATTAACACCTAATCCGTATATACTGGCCGGAAAACGCATGCAGTTGTATAATATAGAATGTTTCTACTGCATCGTCGTGATTTAAATATTATGAAGTTTTTCTTGTGATAACACTTTCGAACTGTTATCGTACTTCATCAAGTTTTGACTGTTGAACTAGAACTAGATGTACTTAATAGTCGGCACATTTTTTTCACAAATATCTGAACAATCTTGGCACACTTCAAACAGTAGTACAGCGGATTATATCACATGCATAGGAGGTACAGAGTTTCCACAAATATTGTTTATAAAATATTTTATTAATTCTTATACAAAAATCAAAAACTTCGGCAATTGGTAAATGAGTAGGGAATATCTAGGTTGTGTACGTACAGCTTAGAACGTAAGTTAATTAGTTATTCCAATATAAAAGAATTTTCTTTTATTTTCTTGTACTACGGTGGTGGTATTAAATGTAAGCTCGGTATATGGAAATTTAGTTAAATCATTAAATTGGACCACGGATTGGTTCGCCGGATTGTAGCTTGCGTTTTTGTACCAGTGTTTCATCAAAAAAATAATTCAGTACAGGTAGTAATATATAATATATTATGGTTATGCACAGCATAATAATTGAAGCACCCCGCGTCTAAATTATCGAAAAATTGATATAAAAATTTTGTGGAAGCTGTTCCACGATGAACGAGGTAAGAAGTTCGTTCAACCAAATAAATGAATTTCAATTGATTTTTGATGTGGAAAGCAACTTGTCAGAGCGCAATAAACAATCTCGGAGTTTGCTTGAAAAAGAATTGTGCACGTAATTTGAACTTTGAACAATTGTACTTTGTGATGGAAAATCAAACGCACAGATGGAAAGTGTTGAAAGTATTTCCGTTGCCGGGATAACATTAAATATAGGAAGGGATACTTTGACTAATGAGAAAATGATAAATAAATGCAAACATTAAAAATAATTATTATAATAATTATTATACACATTCTTAAACATTTAATAGGTAGATACCTAATACATAATAATATAATAAAATACAATTCTGAACATAAAAGGTTTTTTTATACACAAACAAAGATTAACATTTACATAATAATATATTGTTGTGATATCTTATAATAATTTTAATTTTCTATCAATTCAATTTGAACAAGCTTTATTTTATTACTAAATTATAATTCAATATCCACACTTCAATAAAACTAATTACTTAATAGTCGCTTAATTTTATTTTAAATCAATAATATTTCTCTTGACCAAGAAAACTGCTCGCGCATTCGAAGTTGTACAAATTTTTCAAAATTAAAATTAAAGGGCATTATAATAGAACACAGCAATATATCCATCACTAACACGCCAGGTCGCCCTGACTTACTAATTAGTGATTGAAGTAATTATTCGGCATTCGGCCTCACTGGGGGAATATCGTTAAAAAAAAGTTAACGTACAGTGGCGGCAATATGAAACGCACGGTCTTAAAAATTTAAATAATTAGTATTTTTTTCACATATATCGCATTAATTTGGAACTAATACTTATGTTTCTTAATTGACTAACTATAATTTATACAAAAATTACAAATTCGATAATATAATATATATATAACCACTTATATTCACCCTTGCAATAAATAACACGTTTTTCAGATATATTTTTGCTCATCTATAAAAACAAAATATTCAATGTAAAAAAATTATTTTAATGAAAATTTTTTTGGATATTGTTTATTAATCATCTATTGTTGTATTAAAACTTGATAGACCTCGTTGTGACTTTTTGGTAGCCTGCAGACGGCGATGCTTTGACTGCACTAACTTTTTCAGGTAATCATCCCTTAAATTGCTGTCCCATACAAATTTTAATGCCTGTATTAGCTTAGATAAACTCTTTGGAGTATTTTGAACCACGTCCCTTTTTATTATTGTCTACAAACTTTTAATTTGAATCGAAGGTGGCATATACTTGGCCAATTAATTATTTAAATTTCATTATGAATAAAATAATTATTCATCTGAAACAAATGAAGAGCAATCAAATGGATTTTTTTGCATAATTTGTTACTTAAATGTGTTAGAATCATTGCCTGATTAAAAAAATTTGAAATAAAAAATTAGTTACAAAAATAATACTGCCGATGTTTGCACTGTACCAAGGGACATTATTTTGCTGAAATTACAATCCGCCTTTTCTGCGTCAAAATTTAATACCCATGGTTTTTCGTTGATTTTTAATATATCCATAATGTTTTTTGTGGTATATATAACCTTGTAAAATATTTAGGGATAGTAAGAAATAATTTACAATCATTCATATCCAGAAAATAAAGTTTGTTATTTTCAGGATGATAATGCACTTTGATTTACTGCAAAGACAGTTGGCAATAATTTTGTAACTAATTTTTTATTTTCAAATTTGTTGATCAGGCAATAATTCTAACACCTTTATGTAACAAATTATGCAAAAACATCCAATTGATTGCTCTTCATTTGTTTCAGAAGAATAATTATTTTATTCATAATGAAATTTAAATAATTATTTGGCCAAGTATATGCCACATTTGAGTTAAATTAATAGTTTGAAGACAATAATAAAAAGGTACGTGATTCAAAATACTCCAAAGAGTGTATCTAAGCTATAAAAGGCATTAAAATTTGTATGGGACAGCAATTTAAGGGTTGACTACCTGAAAAAGTTAATGCAGTCAAATCATCGCCGTTTGCAGGCTACCAAAAACGCACAACGACGTCTATCAAGTTTTAATACAACAATAGATGATTAATAAACAATATCCATAAAAATTTTCATTAAAATAATTTTTTTACACTGAATATTTTGTTTTTATAGATGAGCAAAAATATATCTGAAAAACGTGCTATTTATTGCAAGGGTGAATATAAGTGGTTATATATATATTATATTATCGAATTTGTAATTTTTGTATAAATTATAGTTAGTCAATTAAGAAACATAAGTATTAGTTCCAAATTAATGCGATATATGTGAAAAAAATACTAATTATTTAAATTTTTAAGACCGTGCGTTTCATATTGCCGCCACTGTATAAAGGTGGGAATAGTGGCATTAATCTTACAACTCTTAGCTGAATATCCAGTTAAAATTGCATTTAGATCGTGCTTCCCGTTGGGGAAATGTTGATGGGACGGATATACATATGTACTTACGTACAAACTTTTATATTATGCATATTAAAGTTTTATATGTATATTAAGATAACGTTTAGGACACGATTGTTATTGCACTATAAGATGTAATAAAATTATAGGTCATAATATAAAGGCTATTGCATAAGAGATTAGAAAAGAAAGATAAATATTTTAGAACTTTAGAACTAACATTACGTTAGATGTAGCCTAAGTCCAAACTATCCTCATGTCTATACAATGTGTCAAACCCAAATAAAATATTTTTTTATTTCATTACTAACTTATTTGCATTAACTTACTTGTTTTCAATAATATAAAAACAATTTACGTTTTTTTTTGATTTAATATTTCAATATAAATGTCCATATTATTGAAAGCATTACAAATTTTTGCATTATTTTAAAATTCAAAAGGAGTTCGCTATGGTTGTTAATCAAAATTTTAAATCGGGTTGAATATAGTGACCGGACATTTTGCTATTAGAGCATTTCGCTACCGTTACATTCCCAAATTGTAACTATAATTTATTATATTTTGTTAGGTTTTGATATATTTAAGTTGTTTATATAATTATTCCATTATTTTTATCTGCAATTAGTAATTCTTAATTATTAAACTTAAACTAAAAGTGTTAGTGAAATATGCATAATCAGCATAGCACATACTAAAAGGAAAAGTTGCTACCAACTGTGCTTGCAAACTGTGTTTGCAAAAAATATACTTTCCTAATGAATTGGAGCTTTTTAATTTTTTACACATTAACCTTTAAACACCACACCTTATTTGCGCACCTTGAAATACTGAACAGATAAAAATTAGGGTTAGCATTAATGTGATATTTTTGGGGTAGAATTTCATGGAGAATCGATTGGTTATAATCTATTATTAGAATTAGAAATTAAAATGGTATTTTATATTTGAGAAACATTTTTTTTATTGCAGATTTTTTCCCAACACCGTGTTTTTTATATCTAATCACACAAAAACTTGTATTTTAGGAACACACATTATAATATGATAATGATAAATTACTAAGTGAAATATTATGCATTTTATGTTCGCAAAAGTGTCAATATAGATATGTATAGTTGCTATAAACTTCACTACATCAACCATAAATTGATAATATTTGATGAAAGTAATGCTGTTCTATGCATTTGTATACATACTAATGTTTTAAATCAAAATATAATACCTGCTGGGTACTATGTATGGCCCCATGAGAGTTAAATATTTATTATATTATATAAAACGGCAGTTGCCTTTTAATTCGAGTTTAAAGCTTTTTAAATTTGTATTATACGCGCAGAAAGTTTTCGTTTGTTCATGCAACCGCATTTTAATAAAGTCTGATACTATAATTATTATGTTGTAGATGTTAAATTATGTTTGTCAAATTTTATATCTGAACTTTCCGCACGAAAAAACTAGAAACGGTATTTCTACGCATTTAATGAATTAGAAGAGATTTCTGTTATTTCTTGTGCGGTGCATCCTATATTTTGCTTCGTTGAATGTTTCCTTATTTATCGGTTTGCAAATCCTCGGTGATGTTAAATGGACACTATATAGTTTATTCGTATTAGTTTTTTTTTACTGTGTAGATAATTTAAAACTATTCTAATCGATTAAAACTTCCAATGACAGAGAGCTACTTAAGTCGAATAAACTTACTATGTAAAAAAATTTATAAATGAAATTATGCGTGCGTAAATCGCCACTTGAAATTTACGTCGATAATCTCGAGTATATTATATCTGATTTATTGTCATAAGGTTTAATGATTATTAGTTTGGTAATTTGGAAAAGTTCAACGAATTTAATAATAATTAATCATAATTCACTAGGCAACAAATTTGGATGAAAATTGTGATTTTTTTTGATGACCCTGACTCCAAAAATGGATTTATAAGAAATGAAGCACTTTAGATTGGGATTTTCCGATATTTCAATAATAGAAAGTACTCATTTTCAAAACGATTCAACGGTGCAATTTTAAATTTAGAAAGCATTATAACTTGATGTTATAAATGTGAACGATTTCATATTTTCTGATGTCTTTATTTAATTTCAAAGTTTACAACACTGTTGTTTTTGTCCATTTTTCCACGACCGTTTAAACAAGTTTGTTTTATTGAAATCCTGGAAATTTTAGTAATTTCAATCAAAATCAATTTTTTTTAAGATTTCTGTTCCCCATTGGAACGAATAAGCATGGAAAAGATAATAATAATTAAGTTAAGTTTTTTTCTACGTTAGTACAGGGCATTCAACTTGGAACCTTTTTTTCAGGATTCATGCAATATAGGAAGAGACTGCATTTAATTCAGAAAATTTTTTGGTATTTTTTTATTAAAAATTTGCCAGTTTTTGCAAAATAGAACTCAAATAAGTTGTTGCAGGGTTAACATTTGCATTCTCAATTCATATTATCAAATTTTAAATAACAATAAAGTTAATTTATCTGAGATTCGTCTCATATGCTGAAAATTAAAGTTTGGATAGCACCAGAAAATATGAAGCGTCTGGACCGTCAGATGCGAAGAAAATCTATAGCGATTGACAGAACAAAAATCTTAAAAAAACTAAAATACCACGTTATTTCACCACATATAACATTTTATACCCGAATGTAAAAACTATTTTTATTTGATATAATTCGTATGAGTAATCATGTTTAAATTATAATTTTATTAACTTGTTTCATTTTATTGCATGTGGGCGCTGATAATAATAATTACTTCAAATCCATTTACTGTACCAATATTTGACGTACATATGAGCAAGCAACATATTATGTTGCTTGCGTAGTTTACACATCAAGAGAAGATGAACAAGTTTTTTTCTCCAAAATTTATTTTGTTTTGCACATTTACATTATGGTAGTAGGATGTAAGTAGTTAGTCGAAACTAGTATCTCGAAAATTAAGTAATAATTAATAAGTAATTTTTAAAGTAACGAATCGCTTAACTAATCGATAAATAATCAATTTGAAATAATGTGTACCCTTTTATCCTTGCTATTACCTACATTTTTGCAGTTATCAGCAAACTGTGATAGTGTGGTGTGCTTAAAATTATTAGAGAAGCATGAAGTTTAAAAAAGGTTAGAAAACTGCATAATTTATTTCTTCAATTACATACATAATGCAACAAGTAAATGTATGTAATTATTATTATTAAGCTCTTGTTTTTATTTTTAAGTGCACATTTTTTCCCTCTTTGTGAATAAGTTGTAAATAAGCTAATTGACCTACTTATTGCATTTTATATCCTTGCATTATTTTAAAATTATTCATGTAAAATGTAAATCGAATACTACACAAAAACCAAAATTTATCTGCATATTAAATTACTTGGATTTTCGAATTAGAATTTAAGAAAACTTGAGCTGGGGTGAACCATAAAGGTAAAATAAAATTTATTGAAACAATGAGACATTATTATTAAATGTGTGATGACTGTTAATATCTTAACAGGTGTTGGTGAAAATTAAAAAGACGATTTAACATTTAATTAAATCAAAATATAAAAAAAGGCTTATTTTAAAAAAGTAGAAAATATTTTTGAGATTATTGTTTTTGATTTGCATTTACTGGTATTACCATAACATTTCAAAAGGGATTAAAAGTATTTTTATTCAAATAAATAATTTACCTTTCTATATTCTCTCTCATTCTGTAAGATAATATGTAGGAGAAAGCAATTATTTATGCATTTTCTAAATCTGCACTTGAAAACTTCGTAATGAAAATAGCTGAAAGTGACAAAATTTATTTAAGATGTTTTTCACCTTAAAACGGTTTACTATTTTGCGATTTAAACATTAACAACATGTAAAATTTTCCTCTACTGCGATTTCAATTGTATCGCTGTAAGTAGTGAATCATAAGATAAATAAATTAAAAATCATAATTGCATTGTTATCTTGACGAATATTTTTAGGAGTATCTTTATTTTATGGAATGCTTTAATTTTTTTAGTTCTTAGGTAAAATACTACAATGTATTTTATTTATAAAAACTTGATAAATTATTTGACTGTAAAAAGTGTGAGTGCAATTTTGGTGGTTCGTAAATATTTGTTATTTATTTAGTAAAAAAAAGTACACAGCGAAAGATACTTTGTTGGTCTAATACAAAATGAAGATTGTTAGCGTTTTCATAGTATAAATATCTTTTTTATTATCCTAGATATTTAAATTAAAATTTTATTACACTCGTTTACATGAATTTTAAGTCGATTTGTTGTCATGAATTTTTCCTGGAATTTTACATTTTTCCAACAAAAAATAATTAAAAACAACTAATGAAATTACAAACTGTTACCCAACAATTTGGCATAAATAAAAAATTATTGAAATAAAATTTAATATGAAACTGTAGGGTTACAATATTTTTAATTTCATCAGATTTTTTATTTTTTTTTAGAAAAATGGAAAATTCTAGGAAAAATCCAAGACAACAAATCGACTTAAAATTTATGTAAGCGTGTGTATCTACTAAAAATGTTATTTAAATCTCTTGGATAATAGAAAAGGTATTTCTACTATGGAGACGCTATGGTGCTAGAACAGCCTTAAACGTTTCAATTAATACTTTTTTTCAGAAGTAAGTTTTTCTGTATTCATTAATAAAACTTTATTGGGTCTATATTGTTAACTAAGATTTTTGTTAGTGTGGCTAAATTTTTCTTACACTCGCAAGTCATTTTTCAATGTGTAGATATACATGAATTATAATAAAAAAACATACAAAGTTTACACATAATATACATAGTATACTACGTAAGTTATAGTTACCTACCAGAAAGAAATTAGGATATAAAAGACGTTTCAACCACAAATTCATTGATTAATCAATCAATCAATCAACAACTCATATATTTGTTTAACTATATACATTAACACTTAAATACTAATTATTAATTAAAATACAGGTTAAATTTGATTTCATGTAAGCACCTATTTCACAAGAAATTTATCGAACAAATATGATTTACAGTAATTTTGATATCGGCTTTATTATGAATGCTGCGTGGGAAAATGAGTAGAAAAACCCAGCGAATTGATGTTATGTCTTGATGTTTAAAGAAAATTTGGTGAAGAAGAGAAAAGGGAAAGAAAAGAATTTGTTGTTTGTTTGTGGGTGTAATGTAATTATTGTAGTTGAATGTTGTCGCGTCTTAGTATTTGTTTGCTATGTCTGCTAGTATCTGAATTTTTTGAAGAGTGTCTGTTACTCCTGTCAGTCGATGTTTTAGTTCTTTAATTATTGTGATCATATGGTCGATATTTATGATGTTATTTAAGTCGCGTATTTCTTGGAAAAGTTCGTTAAGATTGTTTGTAGTTTGGTTTGTCTGATTTTGGTTTTCGTTAGTTGTACCTGTGAGGTTTTGTGCGTATGATTGTCTTTGGAGGTCAAAAGTTGTGTGTTGGGGGTATGATTTACGTAGTGGTGGAAAATTTTGTGTGTTGTTTAGGTTTTGGTTGAATGTATTGTAGGTCGTGTTTGGTTTTGTAATTCGCTGGGTGTTTCTACTCACCCTCTCCGCGTAGCTTAAATATGATGGGCATTTTGAATAACTGGCAGCGTGGGCACCACCGCAGTTGCAGCAGCGTACCTGGTCGTCTTTTGTTGTCCTTGGACATGCTTCGGTGTGGTGAATTTCAAGGCACTTCACGCACCTGGGATTGATGTTGCAGTTTGTGGAGCCATGGCCAAATTGCTGGCAGCGGTGACATTGAGTACGAATGTTTTTTTTACTGTACTCCTCCCAGCGGATGACGATTTGTCCAAGTAGTTTGATTCGCTTGATGTCTTGCGTTGAGGTTGATGGTGGAAAGTGAAGTAGAAATGAACCCGTCGTATCCCCGTATTTATTTTGGAGTTGCTTGATGTTATGCACTTTTATATCGTGTTGACTGAGTAGGTGTTCCTCTATGTAAGTGGTGTCGATATAGGGTGGTCCTTTAAGTATTAATTTTATAAACCTTTCTTCCTTGGGGGTGAAGGTGTAGCCTTGTATTCCTCCGCCAAAGAGAGATTGTTTGGCTTTTTGGTAGTCGTTCATGTTGTCGGTGTAAATCCAGGTATTTCCTCGGATGTGCTGGATTCGTACTTTATTTTTTATTTTTTCTTCAAGATTTTTTAAGAAAGTAGTGATGTTCCCAATCGTTGAGGTAATGATTATTGGTGGCGGTTTGACTGGAGTTACTGCAGGTGCATTTGTGGTGGCTTTTGAGCTGCTTGTGTCGGTATTGGGTTTGCTGGTTGTTTTTCTGGTGTCGCGTGTTTTTCTCGGTATTGGTTGTTCGGGTGCATCGGCTAAGATGCCAAATTTATTGTGAGTTGCGAGTGGGGTTACAATGATGTCCTCGGTTTCCATATTATGGTTTGAGATAACGTTTGTTTCGTTTACGCTTGTGGTAGGCACTGGTTCACTTGTTTTTAATGTTTGTGATTTATTAATTTCAGGAGCACTTGATTTTTCGTTTAATTTGGTCGCACTTTTTAACGGGTAGGTACAGTGTCTATATTCGAATAGTAGTCCGACTTTTTCACTGCGCCTTTTATGTTTAAGGTCTTCAGGATGTAGTTCGCTCTCGTCAATCGGTATGATGCGGTATGGACTTTCCATTTTCGGCTTTTTCCCCGAATTTTCTGTTAAATTTCTAAGCCTCGCAGCAAAGACTTTATTTTGATTTTCAGTACCCTCATTTAGGTCAATGTTGGTACTAATTACGCTGTTCGTTAACGCACTGTGATATCGACCGCACTGGAACACGTTCGCCGGTCGATTCAATTCATTGATTATTATTATTTATCGAGTTAAATAGTCATTTTTAAATTGGTAGGCACAGCAGACAGTACCTAGTAATTTTATTATAATCAAGTCACTGTTTCCAGCTCTTTAGATATTTTGTCTAAATCTGGAAAACTGAAGTGTATATTTTCTGCACGCAAGCGTCGCGTCGTATTTAATTCAGTTCCATGCTCATGTTTTTTGTAGCAAGCCTCGCAATATTACCAGTGTTTACGGATTTCAGCCAGTACATATTATTATACCTAATAGTAGGTACTTAGATGTTATTATGTAATTATACGATATATATTGCATATTATAAAACTTTAGTCAGTTTGCGTACGATTTAATTAAGTTAACATAACACCTAGGAATAAAATATCTGTAATATTTAAGAATAATATACATAATTAATCTATATTACATACTGAACTATACTTTTAAGTCTCCAAATTTTCCCAAAGTAAATTTTTAGAAAAATTAAAATTCTTAAACTTTATCGTTAAAATTTGAAATATTGTACAAAAGGAAAAGTTAAATTTAATTGTTACCAGTATGCAGTTGTTTGGTAATCAATTTATTTAGCATAAAAAATGTTGTATTCTTTTACTAGGAGTAAATGTTAAACTTTTTGTGGTGAGTTTGTAGGATGCACAGACAAACTACGCGGAGGGACTCGAACAATTAAGAACAAAACATGTTATCTTTTCTTTTAATGGGGTCGGTCGATGTATTATAACTTCTAATTTCACCGAAATTTTTGCACTGGATGGTAGATAATAGTCCATATAGTATATATAAAAAATTAAATTTGCGGAATATTCAGTAGTTTTTCGAAAATAACAGAATACGAAAATTACAATTTCATATGTGATGGATCCGAGATTTGCCGTTGGTCACATCCCCCGAGGCGCAACAGAACTCGAAAATGATGAAATTCTAATGCTGGGATCCAAGATTTGCAATATCAGAGGCAGTGAAAACCTACCGTCCGCAAGCCCTTCAGGCGGTTCCGGACAGTTTTCCCAACTCCTGTGTGAATTATTACAATCGTCGGATCGCAAATGCAGTCGATAATGTAGGAACTCGAACCAGTTTTCGAACAAAGTACAGCTTGCCAGTGAATGAACCACGCTCTCTCCCCACTTAAAATCGGATTTTAAGAGTACCGTAGCGCAACGTACCGAAAGCTTATAGTAGTGGAAACATGAACGTAAAATTTCCATCAAAAATTCGATTTTCAAAATTAAATTGTGAAGTAACCGTTCGGTCGATTTTATTTATTTTCACCTCATAAGCAAGCTTAAATTTAGCTCTTTCAGAATATTTAAAGAAATCCTTTCCTAGATTTGAAAGAAAGGCTCTTAAAAGATCGACCGTAACCCTTTTAACTTTTATATTACTGCAGGAATTGTTCGATTTTTATGGTTTTAAATTTATATGTTATTGAATTTGAGATTTAAAACAGGAAACATTTCCAAAATGATGAACACCTGCGTTATTATATAAAAATATTCTGGACAGACCTACGCAACATGGCCACAATAAAAAGCTCGTGCCTGAATTTCAATTTTTAGAAGTAATACTATACAGTCAGCTGTTAATTATATGTATAACCACTTAAGCACTTGACGTTTTGGTTAATTTATTTTTCTCTATTAATCTTGCTTTTATGTTCACTTTCTATTGGTTTAATTATAAAATTTGTTTAATTCTACAAATAATTTAAACATTGCACGCAAACGTGCGTGTAATGAAAATGAACTGCTGCTGATGTAACTCATATTATTTATATTTAACATAATTATATCTTGGATAATATACTATGTAAGATTTTCTTATCAAACAGTATCGACGAAAAGATGCAAATTTATTCTTGGAAAAACTTGTTATTAGATGAAAAATTCATTCAGTTACCATTGAAAAAATAAAACAATAGATATATTTTTATACCATATATAAATTTATTACATAAAAGGTTAAACAATTTCTTTTTAAATTTTTAATTTAATGTAAACCTGAATTGGGTAACAACAGAAACAACACCTTTCAACATAGTTATAACTTTAAATTAACTTTAAAACAAAGGCAAATGGATCAAGTGGCGTAAATAAGCAGCATCTAAAAATTGAAATAAGAAACAAACATAATAGTAAATCAACAAATTAATTTAAGACAATCTCCAAATGCAATTAATTTATTTTAAGTTTCATTTAAATGACAAAGAAAAGTAATTATGAAACCTTGATTGCCAAATTTGTATTCTCAAACACCACAGTTAACAATATAAATTTAAGTTTCATACTGATATGTGCAGAGGTGGTAATGCCATATTTGCTTTATTTCTTTACTGATTAGTTTTTAACAATTGACCACAAAATAAAGAAAATGCTAATTATTTCGAACTGTCTTATTGTATACATATATCATGTAGAGATGCAAACAGAATCGTCTAAAATTATTAATTTTTGGAAGAAAAGTGTAGTATTCAACTTATTTATAAAAACCAAGAACATAAACAGTTAAATGCCTTTTATGTACAGTGGTGCCCGCTAATGTAACGTATACCTCAAGGGACTGACTGAATTGGTTTGTAATAATAATAACTGATGTGCGTTATATTCGGTACATATTTAGGTACTTCTGACATACATACGTATTACTAGGTGGGTTTATTTTCACTGGACATTTAAACTGATTTGCTATAAGCAAAAGCTTGTTATACGTATTGTCTCTTATATCCGGATAACACTGTAACATGCACATAAAAACTGAAAAATTTAATAAATATTCCATCTGAAAAATTTCTAGAAGTTGCTTTTATATATTCATTTTTACCGCGGTATCCATATTTGCTTGCCTGATATTATGGGCAAATCAGATTTTATTTGAGTTTAATAATTTTATATTTTGTATTTGTTGCTTAATAGTTTTTAGAAGATATTATACTGGCATGTTTCAAATCAGCAAAAATTTTATTTTGGGTTTGTGATTTGAGAAAGTTGGTTTTCTTTTAATTTTTTTATATAGCGCGGTCGTAGACGAGCTATTAGAATGCTCGATTGCTATGTCGCAGGTTCAATCCCCAACCAAGTATGAAAATTTATAATCATTTATAATTTAATAAAATTTAATAATTTAATAGAAAAGGTACTGTGGAAAAGCTATGATAAGAAGGTCGTTCCGAGGAGTGAATGCCGGACGGCCGCGATTTTGTGAGCTCTGATGAAAAATTGAATTTAAAATGAATTTAAATTGGAAACTATAAAATTTTGTTTTGGAAAATTTGTTTTATTGAAGTTATAATAGAAGTAATGATATAATTTGAAGATAAAAGGTGAACTTTATGGTATTTAAAAATATTTGGAAATTAATAATTTACGATTTTGTTTGGATGATAAGTGGTGCAAGAAGATAAAAGCGTATCAAGTTAAGAGGACATATTTATAAAATTTTTGGATAAAAGTTTGCATTTATTTTTAATAAAAGTAGAGAAAAATTAATAGATATCATAGCAATACATATATTTTTATTTTGGTTTGAAAAGTTTTTAAACAAATTTTTATCGAAGTAAACTTATATACCTAATATATCTACTTTGCCCGGACTTTCCCAACACGCAAAGTGATACTAACTTATAAATATGTTTATAACTTTAACAGTAAACTATAGCTATCTAATTATCTAAAACGTAAATACATTATATCATGTCTTTTTAAATTGTTGATTGGCATTAAAGAATTTCAATAAATTGTGAAATCCAATCATCTGTGCATACTGGTAACTCATATTTCTTGTATGTACTTTTCTCTAATTATTTTAATATTAAAATTTATTTATTTATACTTTCAGGGATTTTATTATCAACATTTAAATTGCAAGGTGTTAAATATTTCTTCAGACGTCAGAAAACTGACCTGATATATTTTACTGTCAAACTTGAAGATTTTTTTCTAAAAGCAATAATTAGTATTTTAGTTTACCTACTGCAGTGAAAGTAAAAGCAATAATTAAATTTTATAATTATAGTTATTACATTGGAACAAAATGTATCATGTTTTATTCGGAGTAATACTGAGTTTTTGTGACTTGTCACCTTGGTGAAATTTTAGTACTGTAAGCACGGATGCATATGCTGTAAGTTCATTCTTATTTTAAATTAGAAAAATGTTTTATAAAAACCTGATCAGATGGTATTTTCGAGTTAGAAACGACTTTAGAGGCATGCCTGGCGCTGACAAAATTTAAAATGTACACTCAGATGAAGAAGTTCCTTGGCGCAAATATATAAATCCATAAATTATTATTTCATCAAATTGCAGTCAATTTATGAAGATTTGTTCTAAAAAGAACACTGTTTTTGTAGACAATAAAACTGAAATATAAATAACATGAAACTAAATAAGACAAACAACCACGCCATTAAGTAAACATACACAATGATTTGTAACTTTTACATTTTAATTTCAGTTTTAAACGACTATTGAAAAAGTTGTAATGGAGATCAATGAATTTAGATTGTCTCATTTAAAAGGTATTTTTTGAGCTTAATTTTGCAAAAAAAATTAATTTGTCATCATAGTACATATATATTATATCGTATGGTTTATTTATCCTTCATGGTTGCATTATTGAAAATCTAAATTCGTCAGCCAATCACGGGATTGATCAGATATGGCATCACTCATTTCACGCATCGTTCCTATAATTCTTTTCAAATGGCAGTAATCGACAATGTGTGACATTGTCTGGTCGGTTCATACACAATCACAATAAGACCCCCCTTTTTTTTAAACGATTACATCGTTCAGAGTCGATTTAAAGTAACCCAATCTTTTCGATGTAAGTTGAAACCACCAACTTTCTTAGTTAGATCCTCAATGAGATTATTGTTGAAAACCTTTACGCAATATTCTTTCCATGCTATATTTTCATCAAATGTAACCAGTTTGGTGAGTTGGTTTTGGATAGGTTCTCTAAATTTTAACCTATATACGGGAGTATCTCTAATGACGTTATAAAAGATGGAGTTCTGTAGATGTAATGTCTTCTTAACCAAACGTGATATATTCTTTTCTTTTTAATGTTACGGGGTGCTATGTTGCAAAGAATTGTAAGCCACGGTATGGGAATTGACGAGACAGAGCCACTTATTATTCGCATCGTGTGATTTAACTGAGTATCCACAAGATGTACATGGGAAGAACCAAAACCTAATTTTTGAAACAAATGTCAACTACAATAAAGAATATAGGGTAATCGCTGACAATGTAATATAATTAATATACATAATAAGTATGATCGAATGGGCACTTTTACACCAAAATTATTAATACTTGAAGATTTGAACAATATTATATTAGCACTTTTCGTACTTTGTAGTGAAGAATCGGTAGGGTTATCGATAGTGTAGGTGTGAAAGTGTATTTTTGACAATATATGGACGATTTAAGGTACTTTATAACGTAAGATTGAATTACTTATACGCTGCCTTTCATTTTTTATATATTTTATGTCAAGCACTTTTTAAGTCTAGTCTCACTATTAAACAACTTCAAGGTGTTATTATAAAAGTTGGAGATTGAAGATGATCATACATGAATATACATATTTATGTGATATATGTACATACGAGTACATAATGTATATACTATATACACATACGTATGCTTTTAAAAATATTACTAAATCTATGTATCATTTCTTTTATATGTATCTAGTTAGTAAAAATTATTATTTTTATAAATATTATTTTAATTGTTTTTCAGCAGTGTCAACAAATGGAGGCAATGGCGATGATTCCATTCAACAACTACTCAACGATACTGGTAAGTGTACCATATATTATAGGTTTTTTTTTTTAAAATAACCTAAAATGCAATGACATCTATTAGAACTAAAATGCACAACGCTTTCACAAATTTAGTCAATTTGAGTCTAGTTTATCGCCTTTATTAGTGCACTTTGAGTTCTAAAAACTATTGTGCATTTTTTATTGATTTTAATTATAATACTGATGTTATAGTAAATATCGAATTTAACAGCGAAAGCCATGAATTAATTTATTATTTAATTATGATCTTTACCATATATGTTATTAAAAAAAAATATTTGTACGATGCGATGTAAGGTTTTATTCTCTTTCGATTGACGCAACTGCAGGTTTCTCCGTCTTACCGTTTTCGAGAAATAATAAAATATATAAATGTGCGTGCCTCCCCTTTGAGTAGGGGGTGAGGGAGCTTCCGCAGGTTTTCGAGGTGGGTCTGCCTCTAAATCTTTTTTTTTACTTGATCTATGCGTGTTTGAAAGGATTTGCTTTTTCTAAATAAAAAGGGGAACTATCGGACCATTTTTGTGCTCGTAGGCTCTTAGCTAATTAATATGAACTAAATAGAATTTGCTCTATATTTACAGCCTGGTCAATTAATTAGAAGTCGAGGTCATAAATAACAATAAAACATAATTATACAACTTTGATATTTATATAAAATAAAACTAGTCGTAGCCAGGTTTATTTCAGATCTACACTTTGCTAAAAATGCTCTGATCACTATACAATTTTTTAGTTCAACGATTTTTAACTCTTTTAAAAACTGCAACCCATATGTATTGTATGAAAATGAAGTAGGTATACTAGTGTATCCCTGATTTTTAAGAAGGAACAACTTTTTTATGTAATATAATTAGGGTGACCATATGTACTTATTTTAGTAGGACAGTACTTTCTTTTTGAATGATGTCCTAGTGTCCTTCAAAGGTTTATAAAGTACACCTAAATGTACTTTTTTCCTAAGATGCAAAAAGTCGAAAAGTAAACAACTCGATACCTCAGTTTCAAAGTGTAACAAGTCCGAAATTGGTGAAAATGAGATAAGTATGGGAAATTTCACAAACAACAGTTTTCCAACAATTAGGAAAATTATGGTCAAGAACTACATAGTCTTTGTTTGATATACTCTTTGGATTATCAAATCTGTAAACAAACAAAAACTATTTTAATTTTAACGAAATAGTAAAATGTAAAAGCTGAGTTATCTCAAAACTAACTCTTTTTGAGTTGTTACACTTTGAAACTGAGGTATCGAGCAGCATTTTATTTTATATTTAAATAAAAATTAAAGTTCGAACGAAACAAAATTAAATTATTCAACTGTTTTAACGGCATTGCTTCCAAAGTGCCTTGTGCCTTGTTACCAGTAGTTTTTGAACTTTTCTTCAAACCTCGTTGACCTTGAAATGTCGTAAATTTTCGCCTGCGGCGCATTGGAGAATTCAAATCCACTATAATACATTATTGTACTCTTTTTTGTTCCGAAAATTATGGTCACCCTAAATATAATAGAAAATTTCGGACGGCAAACTTTTCCACCGATGGTTGATGTTTAATCCTCAAGCCAAAAATGGTCAACGTTGGGCAGTGTACTATTCCACCGATTTGGGTCAGGGTAGCTTCGAAGCCTTTTTGAAGTATTAGTAGAAATACAATGGGGCGATTAAGTATCATAAATCGGTAAAAATTTTGCACAGGGTGTAAATTTAATATTTTATTAATTTATTTAACAAAAAAACAATATCTCAATTATTTATTATCATTAATGTGAGTAAAATGATGGGAAACATTTTCCAAAAATTTCGATATCTAGCGCCGTTCTCGAGATATTCACATTTCAAAATATTTCATTTAATAACCTTACTTTATTACCCACATTGTTTAAAAAATATCACAACTCTAACCCTAACCTACGTACAGACCCATGTCTACGGTGGATCCGACTCTCATTAAAAACATTCCCCTAGCGCGACTGATTAACAAAAATCCTGGATCCGAGATTGCCGTGTTTGTGCATGTCAAAACCGACTCTCCGCCAACTCTTGCTCGGCTCCGCCTCGCTTCGAGCGCTCCGAGCCGTTTTGACACGCACTAAAACAATTAAAAACATCCCCCGTGGGGCACGGGCCTCGAATAAATGACGAAATTTGAATGCTGGGATCCTAGATTAGCCAATGTCAGGGGCAGGGAAAACCTAAATTATAAAATTTTCCTGATTCAAACACCAAAATTGCAATTTTGTAAATGAAGTATTTCTTCCGTCGGTTTTCTGCGCGGACACCCTGTATAATTATATCTTATATTATGTTAAGTACTACTTATAGACTTAAGGACTCAACAATTAAAAGATTAAAAATTTTGACCAGTCTACCTGCTAACGGCAGCGGTGGAAAAGTTATATAGGATTAGAGGAACCTTTAACCATCGGTGGAAAAAGAAATCGCCCAAAATTTCATCGGCAAGATTACCAAATCCTTCAATAATTAAGAAATGCTATTATGTTCGAAATTATTGTCTAACTTCGTATTGTTGTATCCTCAGAGTACTTTTCATAGCCCGAAGGTGAACCCGTACCCAGGTTAAAAACTTCCCATTAGGTCAGTTTGTTATAAAATTCCATAACTACAAAATAATTATTAGGAATACTTGATTATGTTTATTATATTAGGATTAATTCAGGTAATAACAGATCAGATAATCATTTATCTTTCTGAAATTCAGTGCAGGGATCTTTCTACACAATCTTCCATATTTAACAGTATTATGATATGCATTCTGTATCTGTAGAATATAATATAAACTGTGATTATTATTTTGAGCAGTGGAAGCCGCCTCTGAGGAAGAACAAGTCGTTTAGGAAACAACTTATATATGGTACCTATATGAAAAAGCTCGTGCCGCGATTTTTTTTATCGCGGACTGCGGCCTCGTATTAACAGACTAGTGACGTGTATATTAATTTCGAAATTTAAAATTAATAAGTAACAACTACTATTATTTAAATTATACATTGGCAATGCATCCATAATTGGTGCTTCAGCGCCAGCGGTACTATTTAGTACTATTGCTGGTAGATGCCAGTTTACAAAAAATGTGACATTATTTCTCTCTCCATAAATCGATTAATAAGTTCTTTCTGATATTATTATTAACAGCCAGTTCAAAGTTCAGGAAGTTCAAAGGAGGTTCAAAGAAATAACTTATTTCTTTAACTATAGTTTTCTGCATTGTAAAAATTACAAAGGAGTATTAAACTCAATTTGTTTTCAAACTCTAAATGTGTTTTTTTAATTTAAAACATGTAAAAATTAATATTGAAGGTCATCTTGTTTTGTAGGCAAGCATTGTTAAACTCATTTTTACTGTAATTCACGTAACAAATGTTTTCTTTATACCTCATAAATATTGCATGTGAGTTACATACTAACAAGAATTATAAATTTATAAATTCGAATAGACTACAGGTATGGATGCTCAGTCTGTCACAGAGAGTATGCGAGGTCGTTATGTATTTATTGTTTTTTTTATTATAGTCAGAACTGAATATGTTTCCCGTGTGGACTTTTGTTCGATACAAAGTCAAAATCTTCAGAAAAATGTGCATATAGAAAATATTGTTGAGTTCTCTCTTCCAGTTATCGCAAATGGAATAAAACCACGCTCTATAACAATCCTGTTTGAAAAATTAAATTATTTTAAACAAGTCTATTTGTTTAAATTCTTTTGCCCTTACATAATAATTTAAATTTTTTGTAAAACCATAAAACTTTGTTTCTCGACAAAGTGAGGAGTGAATTATTTTCTGCTAATCGATAATTCAATTTTATTGTCTGTTCAAATTTTAAAATTTTTCTATGTAGATGTTTAAAAAAATGGCTGTAAGAAAATCCAATTACAAATTAAATTATTATTTGACAATATCTAGTTTACGATAAATTAAGCGTACCTACTTCACAATCTAGATAACAATTTCAGTAAAAGTATTTTATCTACCCTTGCTGTTAAAGTGCCATTTTATCTATCCTTGCGGTTAAAGTCACTTGTTCTACTTTTTTGAGTCGAGGTATTCGCACTTGATTATTTTCTATAGAAAAAATGAATTGTGGGTATTATTTTCTCTATAAAATTTTCAAATTTAGCACCAAAATAATATTTATTTTATCATAAACTAAATAATAAAATACAAGTTTAACTAAAAGTCAGAAAGTCTATCAGAGTCAGATTCGTTGGGTAATGATCATCTAAATCCAATGGCGGATTGATAGGGGTGCTTACGATGTTGGAGCATTGGGGCCCGGATTATTAGAGTTCCCGAAGGGGCCCCCAAGACCGTACTCATTATATCGTAGAATTTGAAATTGTTTTCTTTTTTATCAGTTTAGCCCTTTCGGCCCCGAAAGTGGTTTTTGCCACCACCAAAAGAAAATTTCTGTTCGTGTGTATGTCTGTTATTGTGAACTGTGCCAACAAAATAAAACTTTTTTCATTTTGCGTGTATAATCTTTACCTGTGAAACTGCTAATGGTATTTGCCACGACTTCCTGAATCCCATATACCAGTGATGGAAACCACCCAAGATTTCATGAGGGATTAATAATTCTTAAAAAAATTTAATATTCTAACATTTTATACCGTTAAGACCTCTGGGGTGACATTTGCGACAACCTCATAACTCCTAAACACAATGTGCGATCTGGTTGAAATTTGGTGAGTAGGTTCTAATAATATGAGTCCAGATAAGGAATTTATAAACAAAAATTTATTTGGTGTACAAAAAAGTCAGGGCTGAAAGGATTAAGTAAATTTATAAAAATACTGTCATTTATGCACTCTCAAATTATTTTATTCTGCCTTTTATCTAATATTGACTAGGTCATCACTCTTTACAATGTAACGCAGGATCTCGTTTCTATCTACGAGTATTATCGACCCGTTTGAAAAAAAATAAAAGCAAATTCAAATTATAAATTTGTCAGTGACCCCCCCCCCCATCTCCAATAATATCCTACTAGGGACCTCTGAAATGTAAATCCGCCACTGTCTAAATAAAAATATCATGTATAAATTAATGAAATTCACGATTTCATTCATATTCACAAATTTTCGTGGCACTAGGAGGCACATTTACATCGTTAAATGCATCTGATATTTTTTCTTGCACACTGAACAAAGTTTAATACTTTGTTAGGACCGCAGAGAGATCGTACATAACTAGAGATCGGATAAATAAGCACGGTTTTTAAAAAAATAAATGCTTAAAAAAAACACGCAATTTTACAAAAATAAGTTCGAATTATGTCGAAAAAAGTTAATAATTAAAACAAAAAAAGCAAAAATTGGCAGCTTAGACAGTATTATTCGAAAGAAATAAACAAAGTACTTTTGCAGCTATTGTTTAATTAAATCAAAATGTATTACAGGAGACATTCCATATGCTAAATCGAAAACATTTTTAGGTGACCCCTTACGATTTTTCGAAAGAGATTGATGTAATACTTTAGAGAGATGCATCAATATGGTTTAATAAGGGTTTAAATTATTAGAATTCGGTCTCGAAGACACTTTTATGTTCTAACTGGGGGCGACTATCCTTTTTTCTTTAGCTAACTTCAAACAGCTTTTATTTAAACAAAAAAGAAATTCAATAAAATTTAAATAGTAAAATTTCACATAAGTTGCTGATAAATGTAACTTTCTCGGACGAAGGTGAAAATAGTTATTTTTATCATTAGGCTGGAAACTGAATATTTCCGAGTACGAGCCTTTTACTGGCCGAGGCGGATTAGCCGAGACCTGTATTTACAAGTACTCAGAAAACAGTTTCCTGCCACATGATAAGCGTAATTTTTTACGCCGACTTCTAAAATTTGTTACATAAAATTTTATTAATTTTTTTAATATTTGGAATTAGGGACTTTTTTGTTGTTGACATTTGAATTCAAAATTTGGCATTTAAAGGCTATAGCCGGGTAATCATGGGGAAATAGCCTTTTAACCGATTTGGCTCAATTTTTTTTCGAGGTTCCTCTCTAAGCACCATTACATTTCCTAAATATTAGATCTTAAATGTTGATAGTTTCTTAGTAAAGAATTTTTTTCTCATCTGAAAGCATTATTGCAAATTGAATGATATTTGAATATGTTATAGAGGTACTAAAGACTTATAAGTGGAAATTTTTTTGAGGGTTTTAGCTTCACATAAAATGTGGAAAAACGGGAAAAAAGTTTTCAAAAATTAAAAAAAAAAATTTTTGACCGTAAAACAATCACCAAATTTTTGTCAAATATTCCTTATATATGCCCATATAACATATATTAATTTCAAAATTCTACAAAGGGTAAAACATATTGATATTTATAAAAGTTTACACTAGCACGTTTTGTGACATTCGTATCTTATTAATGCAAATACTGCTGTAATAATATCCTTTCGACAAAAACTGCAATTTTTGAAAATTCACTAACTTTTGCAATGCAAAAGCAAGAGATACATATTATTATGATGAATTTATAATTTTTATAAATAATATTGTGATTAAGTGTCATGTATTCAATACATCCGATCTATTAAAATTTATTCTATTGTTTAAAAATTTTTGTAACTAACTGTATTATATTGTTACAATAATTTAAATAGTACAATTAACTAAAAAGCTCGTTTTATTTCAATCCATTAAATTAAAGGCAAGTTTTTATTTTTAAGAAGTTTTCTTATAATAGCCACACCAAAATGGTCGATTTTTATCTATTATAAAGCAATGAATTATCAATTTTTAGCATTAATTTCTTAATAAATAATAATGCTATAAAAAATTAACCAATAACTTATTTGCATTAATTTGTTAATAAATTATTTAAAAATTTCCCACTAGCTGTAATAAAAAAATTCAAATATTTAACTAATTTAAAGGCTAGATTCCCTGAACCTTAAACTAAATATTCACTTAAAAAAAAGCTTACATTTTTCCTAGACTTCGTTATGGAAAGTTATGGAAGAAATAAGAAACAAAATAACTTATTTTGGGTGAAAAGATTGCTTTGTTACCTCAATAAAATCTTAACCTTTTAAGGACGGGACTGGTCGAAATATCGAACACGCGTAGAACGAGAAAAATTTGATGTTTTTCTACATAATTTGATATACAGAACATTCTCGGATCTAGGGGAACAAGTCGGAGCACGTGCCTAGGGCGGCAATACAAAGGAGCGCCAAATTCATATGTTTGAAGTCACCATTTGTTTGAAAAGCCATATTTCCGTATGTTTTTGTGTAAAAGCTAAATAAAAAGGTCATCTCGATAAGAGATGCACAAATCATCTTCAAGGTGAATCTAAAACCGAAAATTGAAATTATTTTTAGTTTCTACCAGCATGTTAGCACTTGGTTGTTTTGTTGTTGTGGATTATTTCTTACTGTTATAATTATTATTGGCACTATTATTTTTTACACTATTGTCAAAACAATGTGGCGGCGTTGAATGGTGTTTAATTAAGTCCCACAGGTAAATTCATTCTGTATGCCCTGTATACTAGGGGTGGTCAATTTCTGTACACAAATAGTCAGCAGTTTCTTCGTGACATAGTAAGTAAGTGTATTTTTGTCACTAGTAACATAAATAGCTATTTTTACATACTACGCATCAAAAAACAAGGGTATACAAATTTTGAGGCCGAATAAACAAAAACAGTAAATTTTTAAATATATAAATATAATCTTATATAAAATTAAATTAAAATAAAACGAGTTAAACAAACGATAAAAGATTAAATTATTAGATCTTTAATATAATATTAAATATAATTTCTGATGAAGACACAATCAGTGTCGAAATATTAAAGATCTAATAATTTAATCTTTTATCGTTTGTTTAACTCGTTTTATTTTAATTTAATTTTATATATATTGTCACGAGTTAATAATATTAATTAATTATAAATATAATCATTTCTAAATAAAATTCTTGTAATGAGATTTTCAAGGTCAAGTATAATGTCTCCGAGATTTTTTTAATAATTTTTTTTATTTCGTGCATGACATTACCTAGGAAAAAAAATTAAAATCGCCAGTCTCAATTTTTAACATGGTATTTTCCGTTAAGGACGGGACTGGTTGATATATCAACCAGCAGTTCGGTGGCCACTCTATGTGAGTACTTGATTGGTTTTATCTACAAACTTTATGTAAAAAAAGAGGTCAATTTCAGCGCAATTTTTTCCGTCCTTAAAAGGTTAATGAAATTAGCCAATAATTTAAGAAATCCGTTTATTGTTTGAAAATGAATTCAAAAATAAAAGTTAGCTTTTTTGGAAAAAGCCGGCTATTTTTTAGTGTAAACTAGTTTCTAGTAAAAAAGGGGCTTCTTAGGTTCAGAGAATAACTGTCTTCAAATTTTTGTTTTGTTTGATTTTTCAGTGTTACAAACTCACAGAATTCAATATTTAAAATTAATAAGAGTCTTATGGATCGAAATAGTCTTGTTTTGTGGGTAATTTTCTGAAACCAAATTTGTTTGTCAGTTTATCTGGGCATCTAAACGCAACTGAAAGGTTTATTAGAAAATTAAAATGCATTTTGTATTGAATACATATTTGTATATTTTATTGAAAATTTAGTTGAGTAAAAAGATTAAGAAAATAAAATGAAAAATTGATCTAATTCCAGTAACCTTCACCCAGAAGATGAATTTAGAGAATAAATAATCTCATGCATTATTATTTACAATGAATATCAAAACGATTTAGGTACTATTTTTAAAAGCATAATTTTGCGTAAAAACAATACATAGGTTTTTTTATGTAAACCACCACCATCGGCCAACGTAAAAATACATTACTTATTGTAATCTCCGACTTTCAGTTTCATTAAATTAAGTTTGATAATAACTTGAAAGAAAAAGTATACTGCTGTCATCTATGTAAAGTATTTGTAACTAGACAGTGATAATATCGCTAAAGTATGACCGGTACAACATAATATTTTAGTGATTACGGTAGTTGCGTTAGTAATATTTGACAAGTAATCCAATAGATGGCGGAACCTTTCAGTTGTGTTATATTGGCTGCGTAACCTACAGGTCAATTATATTTTTATTTGAGTAATTTAAAATTCTACATTATAATACGACAATCGAAATTGATTTTTTCTACATTAAATAAATTAACATTTAAAATTTTTATATAGACAATGTTTATTTATAAGTTTATTCGACTTCTTGCACAAAATTTAAATCAATTTTTGTTACTATTTATTATAATAATTTTACATAATTTATAGTATTAGGTACTAAGTAAACAGTTGTCGAAATAAAAAGGTCATATCATTAACTACCTACTAGATAAATAATAAAGTACCATTTATAATATATAGTACTGGTTGAGACATATTCATCCACCATAATACCATTATTTAGAAAAAGTCGGAAGTAGATCAAATTACCATGGGTTTTCTAAAATTTATTCAGTAATTTGGAACGTTATATATAACTTGGTGATAGATATAAATAATAATTGACACTTAATTAGTTAAACACTCACATTTTCAATGACGCTTTTTTGGTAGCAAAAGTAATTATAACAATTTCTTTAAATCAAATTGTTCAATTTAAGCTTGTAATATTTGTAATAAATTAGTGAAAGTAGATACAATTAATACAACTTTCAGTTTAATTATTTTAATATATATTACCTACTACATTCTAAACTAATAATAAAATTAATTAGTTGCTGTATATTGTTTATTCTGCTCCCAATAATTATTCAAATATTTGCATACTTTAAATTTTTAAATGCTCTAAATAGTTTTAATTCAAATAATAATTATTTCCCAATTAATAAAATCCTAAATGTTTTTTTATACTTATTACTTTATTTCTGCTCGAGTTAACAATGTATTAATGAAAGCTTTAATAATTAACCTGGGCTCAAATGTTTAACCTTGAACTTAACAGGTAGAAACTTTCATTCTAATATTGAACACATGCAGCTCCAATTCACTGCTTTCTATACATAATATTACGTAGTTG
Source organism: Cantharis lateralis (assembly GCA_963170105.1). Lineage (NCBI taxonomy): Eukaryota > Metazoa > Arthropoda > Insecta > Coleoptera > Cantharidae > Cantharis > Cantharis lateralis. The sequence continues at coordinate 22,259,306 of OY720629.1, forward strand.
CTTTTTATACCATAGCATCACAATAAATTACATTATTTGACAAAATTTTCATCAAAAGAAACTAGTAATAATATCGAATTTTAAAACTTACACGTAGCTCGACCCAGCGACGGCGCCAGGGGGGGGGGCAGGGAGGGCACATGCACACCCAGGTGCTTGGAGTGCCCCACCAATTGTCCACCCAAAATTTATACGAAATTTAAAAAAATGTTCTATTTTGTTTCTTAATTCGAAAATTGAAATTGTTCTAAAATTTACAACTTGAGAAGAAATTTAGAACAAAAATAAACAATCAACGCAATAATTTGAATTAAAATCATATTTTTTTATTAAAATTGAAGGCAATGAAATTTTCAACAAAAAATGTCTAATAAATTTTTGCTCTCAAGTCTATTCTTATAATATGACAGAAAAACGGCTTTAAAATGTCCAATTTACATTGCTAACATAATAGGATGTGTGCTAATTACATTTCCTCAACTGTAAAACTCATATTATAAAGTAGGAACGGTATGATTCGCCGCGCACGATTCCCCGCGACACGACTCGCCGGGAACTATTCGCCGCGTCACGATTCGCCGCGGCACGATTCGCCGGCAAGCACGATTCGCCGTGGCACGATTCGCCGTGGTACGATTCGCCGGGAGTTTTTTACCGTTCAGTAACCCCATCTATCAATAATCTTTGATAAATTTTTAACCCAAAAAAATGAATTGAATAAATTAAACAAATTAAATAAATAAATTTCTCAAAAGTTAGAAAAAACAACAGTAGTTGTTTATATTTTTGTTTATTTTAAAATTTTCAATTTTATTTATATTAAACCTCCAACATTTCGAAATTGTGGGCCAAACCACGAATGTATTCTAATATATCCCGATTCTCAAAGTCAATGACTAATGTCAAGATTCTTTGATCTGCAAGGATAAACTTTTTATGTTTTTTGTGCAGTATGGTTCCCGGCAACTAGGCTTTCATAAACGACGTCTCTGTTTTTTTGAACTCTTTTTAATTCGTTTATGAAACGCCAAATAGTCGGTCTTTCGATGCTCAACTGCGATTGTAGCCTCCTATGAGCTGCCTCTGCAATATTATTAGTTCTCTGTAAATAAATTTAAATCACCACTGGATTTACTTAAAAACTAAAAGTTTTGTACCTGAATTTTATTAATAGTTCTTTCGTATAAGTTCCATGTCTCCGTAGGAAACATTGGTCTGCGCCTACCATTGCCTCTACGATTTCTTTCGCCCATGTAGTACCTTTCGAACCAATTGGCTAAGGGCAAAATTGATTCATGTAGATGGTCAAATAATGTATCAAAAGCATCGTTTAATTGGTTAGGTTAAAAGGATAGGTATATGGCGCTAGAAGCTCTCGGCGAATCGTGCCACGGCGAATCGTGCCACGGCGAATCGTGCCACGGCGAATCGTGCCACGGCGAATCGTGCCGCGGCGAATCGTGCGCGGCGAGTTGTACCCAACCCTTATAAAGTCGCATCCATATCAAACCATCCAACACAATTCCCGCAAACTTTTTGTTTGATAAATATAAATTTTCAAAATAATTAAAAGATAGGAGGATTATATAAGATAAGATTAAAAGCTAGTTATAACCAACCAGCGCTGGCGTTGCGCTGTGACGTATGTATCTACATATTATATATAATTAAAAAAAAAGGATGCAATTTTTATCTAATAATTTCAAATATTGCAAGTTAATAATGTAAATATTTAACAAAAAATATAAATTACTTTTGTGAAACTTGACTTTTGTAAAGTTATATTTTAAAGTTAATCATAATCTTTCATAATACAAGTTTATAAGCTATATATGTAATATGTAAAGGATATAAATTATTTATTTTTTATAAAACTGGGTTTGTTTGGCTCGGTGCTCTACTCCTCACCTACCCCGACAAACCGCCACTAGTAGGTAGCCACAGAAGGTTACTTAATGATAATTTATATATTGTTATATTATATAAATTTAATTTAAAAATATTAAATATTGAATTTATCTTCAGTGGCTCTTCGAATGATCCGGTGACTGTGAGTGCTCTTAATATTTGGATATTTCGATAATGATTTGCATATTCATATTCCATTCATCTATACAACCCTGATGAGATGAGAGCTACTGTTGAGTTGCTTGAGTAGATAACGTCGACATGCGTAGTACGTTAAAAAAGTATAAGTTTGTGTATATAATATTAGTGTCAATGTTATCTGATTATGAAGTCATTCTCAGCTGTTTTGCATTGTGTGTTTGATTATACGATGCGCTGGAAGTAGTATCTAGGTCAGATAAATCATGGGACCTATTGCCCTTTTACTATATTCATAAATAAAAAAATATTATGAATTCTATCAGCTATAAAATATTATTTAACCTTTTGCATTAAGTAGCTGCCAGCAACTGACTTGAATGAATAGATTAACAAGAAGAAAGAGAAGCAGCCCAGAGTATGTGGCCCCCCAAAGAGGCGTGACTCTTCAAGACGTAGTTTAAGATTACATTGTTGAGATAAAATAAGAGAAAGTTATCAAAGGGCGGGTCTAAAGGAAAATATGGAAAGGTAGAGTAGGATAGGAAAAACGTGAAAAACAAAGGGCTAAATTTATGTTGTGCCTTCTTCTCCGTCTACCCAAATGTAGTAAATCTTGCAACGGCGCGGCGCTGAAAAATATACTTACCGCGTCCTCAGCGCTTGCACAGAATACAAGGATTATTTTTTATTATTTTATCGTTTTTAGGTTTTACATTTATTTATAAATAATTCTTGGACCCCTACTCACTCTCCTCCTTGTATAGTTTTTTTTATTGGTTTAAGCCATTTTCAATTCTTGCTAGGAAAATTGTGAAAATTACGATGAAAAAATGAGAAATAATAAAATTCTTATCTTTCATTGTATTAATTGCACCTTGTTTAAATTGAAAGTTGCGTACTAGCTTGATTACTTTTGCCAAATTTGTTCATTAGTTTATTATGTTGTTATTCCAAATATTTACAATTGCCATTAGTGTTTATTGTAAAGTGATTTATAATATATGTATGTTAGCACTAATAACACAATTTGTTAATAATATGTTGTTTCTGCATGTTTTGAATTGAACAAGTTGAGCTTTAAAAAATTGATTGTAATCTAAAATATTCATGATGCCGCTATCATTCTACGACGCATTGTAATATTATAGACATGATAACGATAATAATCAATATAATAATATTATGCATAACGAAAGCGTTATGTGTTGAAATTTTTTAGTAAATATGTAACTACATTATATGTATATGATTAAATATATATTATTGACAATGAATCAAGTATTAAACTGATGAGTTAAATTAACAAAGCTGCACTAGTAAAATATATTATATAAAGATATTATAATATTCAAAAATAGGACTTCCACGTGGAATCGTCAATTTTACTAATATACGTAGAAAAACTTATCCAAGTTTTTCTCAATTAGAAACTTTTTAAAAAAGTAAAACTATTCAATTCAGTAAATTCAATTGGTCGTTGGTAACTCTTTAGATAAAATTGAAACTTTGATTGTATGTAGATTAGAAAATTAATAAATCACATATCGATAATAATTATTAATAATATTACCAATATAATAATTTTTATAAAATTTATTCTTATCATTTTTGCTTACCATTTCATTTCTTACCTATTTTTTTACCAATTCTTAAATCCACAACGTATTGATATTATATACCCGAAGACTATATTTTGACTATAAGTTTTCTTGAAATAAAACTATAGTTACAATGCTATAGTTTAGAAAATTGTCTCTAATGTGCCTGGAACAATGGAGTTGCTTTCCTCGTCGAAGATTTAGATTTACTTGTTCGATTACCGTGATCTGACTAAAACGATTACTTACGTAGTGCTATTGATGTATCTGTCTCTTTTTATCCATAAAATATTCATAAGTTGATATTATATTTGCAGTTCTTAAATTAATAAGCTTGAACCACTAGGACTTTAATGCCCGCCTTCCACTGCGAGCGGGAAATATCTGAGCGGAACGGAGTAAAATAGTTTTTACCTTCCACTAAGAAATGGTTTTACAGAAAAGTGATAATTTGCCTTCCATTACTCCCTCCTTTATCAGTGGAAGCACTTCTATGTAATAAATATGTTGAAACTTAAACGGAGTCCGTACTGATGAGTTCGCTCCGCTCGCAGTGGAAGACGGTCATAATATTTAAAAGTATCTTCTTCTTCGTCGTTTTCGAATTCGAACGTCGTAACCCTTCTCAAGGATTGAGAAACGGCTTCTTGGCAAAGTACCTCGGTGGATTGCCACTGCCTTTCGAGGGAAGACGGTCAGAATTTCTTATTCCACTCGAGATCGAACCGGGCTTCTCGGCTTAGCAGTCGACGCATTTAAGCGTCAAGCCATAACCGCCTTTCCGTTAAATCAAAAGTTAGGGTTAAAAATGTAAATATTGTTCTTTTTCTAACGTCAACAAAAGTTAAATTTATGTCATTCCATATACTATAAGGTTAACTTTTCTTTATTATATGTTTTTCTTTATAAAGAAATTAATAACGTTTAAGTAAAATTTAGAGAGAAATTCCTTTTCTCAATGATATGTCTTTTTTATAAGAATACACTTTTAGACCTTGACACTTTAAAATATATTCTTCAATCGGCTTTGAAAATGTATTGTTTGTTACTTTGGTTACTTAATAAAACATGAGGTTTTATTGAGCTTGTTTAAAAAAAATTCATATAGGTAGGTAGGTAGGTACCTAATAATTCATTTTTGACTTTGACCTTTTGTCAATTCACCAAACTTAAGTAAATATAGAATCAAATACACAACTTGTAGGTATACCGGAAAGCCGACCTAAAAGGCTCTGTCAAGTTCGAGATTCGAACCTAGAATTTTCGTTCTGTAATTCAACCAGCGATTAAAAAACAATTGAAATAACTCACATCATACGTAGTAGGTACATAATGGAAAAATAAAATTTTGCTTTTGTGTTTATTTCAAGATACCGCCTAATAGAATCATGTGAAGGCTGTTGTTGGCAAAATTATAGTTGGATTAGATCCATGTATTTGTCGTAAAAGTTGTGACGCAAATATATTAAATGCGAAATAATGCAATCAATATACAACGTCATATATGCTGGACAATGATGTTACCAATATGTGATGTTGGCGTAGTATTGACACAAGTATCGACATTGCAAATCTTTAAATACACATTTTTTTATTTTATTTAACTAATTTTAAATTGAGGGCCATTTAATTTTAACATTGGTTCCTAGTTCCTACTTATATCAAAAAACCAAAAATAAAAAATCTATTTTTATTATTTATTACACAATACAAGATTTGCTGATTAGAATGATCATTTTAGAAACAAATACGTATAAAAATATAATACCCCATTGTTTTTACTATCATACCTGATCGTTTGAATTTTTTTGATATCATTCTCTAATCTATTAGGTATTAGGTTGACAATGATAGTGACTTAGTGTAACCTTTGGCTGACCGTATTATTGAAAGTTTGAGTTTGAATCTTGTCTTTAAAGCGAGACACAGGCTGCTAAATATAAGTAAATCGTGTAAATAAATTTACGTATCCATAATACATAGGGATTCAAATAATAATATTAATAAGGAATAAATTTAGAAAAGTCCCATTTGGTTTACAAAACCCAGTATACAGGATAATAATTGTTGACGGCCGAAAAATGATCTGCGGTTCTTAGAATTGAGTAAGCACAGCCCATGCACATTTCTGGGAGTTTTGCTTCCGCATCCATTATAATGCGACACTTACCCAGCTACCCTCGAAAGAGAAAGTTTAACAATTAATCGTTTAGATTAAAATAATTAAGTAAATACAGCGAAGATTTTTAATTCATTTTCAACAATAATTATAATCTGTTTTATGTTTGTCAACTAATCAATAACTGCATATCAGAACGAATGGATTTGTTTAAAATATTTGATGTAATAAACTGACAACTGCTGCAATTGCCAAGTACATTAATTTCATATTAAGCTATCCGACCATAGAAATACATACATGTACGAATAGTACATACTCGTGTAATATGCATGTTAAGTTATTGGTATATCAAATCTGTAATTTCATTTAATCATTTTTGCTGTGCTTTTATGATTTGATAGGGAATTAAAATCTTAATGCCATGTTTGAGAATTGAAAGTATGGCCAACCTTAAGAATTTTAATTAAAATTTCAAAAATATTATGCAATTATTAATGAACAAATTATCATTTTCTATAATATGAATGCCAACATAAACTATCCCTAATTTGGTGGGATAAATATCTCAAATAAAGATGTGCATATATTTAGAATTCCCGCATAACTTTTTGGAATCCATAGAATTCCTTTAAAATTAATGAGAGCGAAAGATATGAAGACCGTCAGACTTTCGGATAGGGAAATTAAAATTTTCTGTTAGGAATTCTTCTCAACTTGTTTTGGAATTCATTAAAAATTAAGTGTTATTGTTTAGAATTTCGAGTCCTGTGTACACAAAATTTCGTTTAACTGTGAAATAGAATATCTTGGCAAATAATTCGCTACTCTACTATCTCATTAATTATTATTCCTTTAATATGCAATAGTCACTGGATATTATGGAAGATTCTATACCAAATAATCATAAATCAACAAAAAGAGAAATGATCTTAAAAAAAATACATAATAATACAAAATTATGTAGTTATTTTTTGGCTCATTAAGGGGTAACACCTACATAATGTGTTTTTGATGATTTATTGGAAAATTGCGGCTAGCTGAAGCTTTGTCAATGAAGTGAAAGAGCAGTCCAGGGCTTTCAGAAGAAGAGCCGGAGATGATAATCTGAGACAAAAGGACGAAGGTCTTCTTAATCTTCACCCCAATAGTTACAAATATGTAAATGATAGAATTTTTGCAAAATATTAAAAACTTTTTAGCTGCAAGCCCTCTTTTGTCGAAACAAAGCAATTACGACGATAATGAAAAGTTTCAAATTAATTGGTCCAACAATAAATTAGCTTTCTTCGTACCAAAATAATTATGAATAAAAATAAACTGATGTAGAACAGTTGATTAATCGAAACAAGTTAATCTTACTGCTGGGGTTTTAATTTTAGAATATTTCCAAAAATTTAAAACTTGCTTCATTTATAATAATATTATGTTTACATTAAAACTACCTACTTTTATTTAACCGTTTGATTAAACCATTAATATTTTCAGATTCTGAACTCTCCGGTCTGTCGCATCTCGGTAAGTAATAATTTGTACAAATCACCTATTAATAGGAAGGCAAGAATTTTTTTATTAAACTTTCACTATATTGCGATGTCCAAATGCGTAAAAATTGTTTTGAATCTAAGGAAAACCTAATCAATTACCTTTTTGAACATCCATCTCTTGTTATAAGCTTGCGATTCCTTTAACTTATTTTGATGTTGAATAATTAAAGCAAGTTAGTCAAATTAATTTATAATTTAATCGGAAATTAAACAAATTTGAATTTTACAGATTTCACAGCCAGGCAAATTTTTAAATTTTTAAAAAGTTTTAAATTTTTGATGTTTTTAATTTTATACCGTATTACATCGGTTTACCAAATAAATCAATTTCATTGAATTGTAACTTTAATCATATTTACGATTGAGTAATTCTTTCAACTATCTGGATAAAGTTGCAATTTTAATGGCAAAAATCAAAAATACAAGTTTTAAAATAAATCAATTTTATCGTGGTTTCACTTGACGTAAAATTAATCGTTCCTGCACTTTTTAAAATGTTCTCACTCTGTTAGTTTGAAGTTTTCTTTAGTTTATTGTTGCTTGTTTCAATCATTTCACCATCTGTGGTGAATAAATTTTTGATTCTTCTTCTTTCTGTTTAAATTATTTGCACAAAGCACTCTTACTCTGAATTTGTAATTTCAGGTAAGTAAATATTTTAATTGAATTTATCAATTATAATTAAATTTTAGTTTTATTTTAAAAATTTTTGACTCTGGGCTCTTAAATTTCGACCTTGACGAAATGACGGCCTTGCCCAGAATGAATTACCTTTTAAATTTCTCTCCCTCCTTGATTTGTAACTTAGAAAATCTCCAATACTCGAATTTATAGTGGTGGAATTGCAGATTCGGCGCATTATAATTTTAATCACTTTCGTTGATTTAAACACTTTATTTTAAAAATTTATAAAAACTGATAGAATACCGATCGATTTCCTTGATAAATTTGGCATTTGTCTTTTCATTCAAGATCTTGGACCAAAAACATCTTTCTTATTCTTAATTGTTGAAGATTTAAATCAAATTTTCCCAGCTGTGCTTTTTAATTTAACTTAAATGTTATCAAAAAAATATGAAACCGAACTATTCATCATCATGGAAATTTATATTAAAGAAAAATCTCATATTCTTATAACAAAATTTATGTAAATTAAAAGTTTCAAAATTAATCCCTGTTTTAAAATTTTATTTATACCAAAAGATGTGAGTTTAAAATTAAACATGACAATATATACATACATATGTCCATACCTGAGCTATATTATAAATATTTCATGACCAATCATTTAATTTTAACTTTATTGTCTTTTTTGCACCTACCTATATTATTCTCTACAACGTATCTCCATATCAATTACTCCTTTTGGAAGAACAAATGTCAATTATTACAAATTTTATTCCATCAAGCCACGACCTGAACTTTTAAACAACTTGCCAACCTGTGGCGGATTTAGCACTCTGGAGAGGCAACTCCTGTTGTCATTTTATATGCCACACTTTCTTATGAATTATGAAATACGCTGTGATAATTATTAATTATTTTCATTATAAAAACAGTTAGATAAAATTACTTTATTTTATTTTATTTTGAGAGCTGAATTTTGAGGTACCCTGGATTTATGAGGCTCCAGGCGCGCGCCGCTTGCGCCTGTTGCCGTTTAACTTACTTAATTTTTCGCTTTAAAATAGAAGCAATTTTTTGAAGGCTAGATAATCTCATAGGTAGAAATTCGTAGGTGTTAAATGGAGATTTCTACTACTACAGATTTTATCTATGTACAGTAAATATTTAGCTATAAGGAATAAATGGAAAAAATAGAATGTTTTCGGTTGGATAAAAAACAATGTTGAAATTATTACCTGGTTCAGAAAGTCTTTTTATCGAACAACTTTTGCCCACTCCTTGAGATTTTCCCGCAACTGTAATTTTAAAATATTAAGGAAACTTAGTTAAAGTTGAAAACTAAATAAACTTATTATTTCAATCTAAAGTACAAACATAGAGTGTAATAATCCGATAGATGGCGCAACTACCGTAAGCTGTAAATATGTTACAATAAAATATGTTGAACTTGAACGTGTATCTTTAACATCTATAACTAGCATTTCCCTAAACATAAACAGGAAACGTGTAAAATATGTTATATATGCTTTTCTTTGCAATATTTTCAGCGAAATAATAGTTATACAGGCAACATAGCGGTAGCAATAATAATGGGCTTTACAGAATATAGAAAATGCTAAATGAACAAGTGCTTTTCTATTTTTCCAGACGGTAAAATCTGTAGAATGTGACACATACAAAACGCTATAGTACCAAATTCAATTTTTAAAAATAAAATCTCTTTCTTTTTCTCAAAATAGATTAATTCGTGCTACTCGTTCTTTGGATTTAAAAATTTTTCTGTAGCAAACGCACCAATTATTTATATTACTACATATTACCTATATGATAATAATGTAAACTGAAAGAAAAATATTATTATAAAATTAGCACCATTACAAACAAATTAGATGTTGCTATGTACCTAATTTTATTATTGTGTTGTTATTGCAGTTTTTATATTTAGATAGTTTAGAAGTTGCTATGGACCTACCTAAATATGTATTGTATCGTTGATTGTTATAATAATGTAATACATAGGTATTTTGTCATATTATATACATAGTTTTACGACGTTAAATCTTATAACAGAAATAGTTTGATTTTTATTTTTAAAAATTGGTATTATAATATTGAATTACAATTTTGTTTACATCCTAAATTTTTGCGTTTTTTGTAATACCCATGAAATAACAATGATGTTAATAATATACAACTATAATGAGGATGTAGAAATAAACGGTAAACAACAAAAAAAATTTAGCAAAACAACAAAAGAACAAAACGTACGTTGAACTTATATACAAAGAACTGAAAGAAGAACGACCTCCGATTGCATCCAGTTAGAGATTCAGACAGTGGCGTTACATTTCAAGGTTACATTTTTTCATGTCTATTCGCGGTCGGCGTAAGGGCAGCAGAGTTTGAAACCATTGTCATTGGGGTCGAATGGTTCCATCAACACATTTAGTTTCTGATCAACATCTACTAGATAGATATCAAAAATTTAATATTGTACCGAGATCTAGAACCAAATTTAAAAAATATATTCCGCAGTAGTTTGCATTATTCAAAGGCATACGTTTGTTCATAAAAATTAAATTATAATGACATTTGGCGAGTGGGTAATGGCTTTGTATAAAATCTTGACCTTCGTTTTAGCATTGGGTCAATGATTTTTGATTAGACATAAAAAATAAGTAAAACAGACAGTCTTTTTGTATAGTTTTCCTAGAAAACTTAATGTATAGAATTGGTGACAAGTGCATTACATATCATCTTTGTTCTCTTTAAACCTAGAAAAAGAAAACTCACAATGCGTCTAGGTATTTTTAGCTTAGTCTAAGTTTAGATAGACTACAACTTAAATTATTTTTTACTTTCATTTTCACATATGCGCACATTGCCATACCTGTACTTGATTTTATACAATACTAATTATTATTGTTGGAATTGGAAAATTAGACTTTTGTATAAAAGCAAACTTTATTTTAAAATACCATACATAAAAATTTGGGATTTTATGATAACATGCAGATTTTAAATAACATTTTTCGAAGCGTTAAAAAAATCCGACATAATTTATTGAGTTTTTAAATAATATTGAATTAATTAGATTTGCGGCGTAGTAAACAGCAGTTTATTGTAATAATTATGGTTTTGCTTCCCGATTGAAAAATTACGTGTAATTCATGCAAGTGTGCACTTGGGATTAAACACGTCCAAACTAAGGGGTTCGCGAAAAGGTTTCATAGATCAGTGATCGCCAATCCATCGATCGCGAGCTACAATGGGCAATTCTGGTAGCTCACGCCATATTTTAAAGCAAAATATTAACATCCACAGTGGGAAAATTGAGAACTGTTCCCGTCGAAAAATTTCGTTACTGTCGGTCACTGTTTATTCCAAAATTATCAAAGTAGCTCAATACATTGAAAAGGTTGGAGACCATTGCCATAGAATATACGAGTACATTTTGTTATTATTCCTAGTTTTGCTCGGTTAACATCAACAATGAACCTTGTTTCTGTGTCTCACTTTGGAACCCTTCTCAGGTACATGTGGACTCACTAACCAGTTACATTTCAAATTCAATATTTTTTAGGTATAAATATTCTCAAAGATTAGGATAGGAATATTTGAAAAAGATACATGAAGTAGTGAAAAATTTAATTAAATTTTTTTTTTAATTATGAAAACATTATGAAAAATTATTGTCTTATTATTCTTAGAGGATCCCAATAGATTTTAATCTTCATTTGTCAAAAGTTGCAAATTAATGTATCTTTTAGTGCTTTTTAAATAATAATTTTCTAACATAATATGAATTTTTCACTATACAATAAAAATTCTATTATTTTAATGTTCTGTTTAGTTTTGTTAAATATTATACTTTATAACATTATATTATAGGGTTGATTTACTTGGATAATTTAATTTTAGTTATTGCGCATAATAATTCAAAAAGTTTTGCAAAATATTTGGAATGAATTTATCATCTCTAAAATATTATATACATAGGAATTGTAGTATCAACAATAATATTTTTTTAATACGGGAAACGCTGATATATATTCAAGTTCGTTACTAAACTTGGAGGTCAAATTTTAACAGAAAATTTGGAAATCATTTCCTAATATCGATATTAATGTAAACGTTGACACTGATGATCTTACATTGAGGATAATATCCTAGTATAAAACATAAAATTAGTATGGCATTCAGGTGGTTATTTTAGTTATTTCCATCCAAGGCTGAAAATATTACAATTTAAAAGGTAAACCTTGTCAATAACATTTAAATCAATTATTATTGTATGGAGATTAAATACCTGCAAATTTAAACGAATTATGAAACTAAAATTATTTTATAAAATATTTGATTTCCTCAGAATCTTCACTAAGTGGATATTTCTCCTAGATGGCGTATTGAATTATATTTACTAAAAAGATAGTTTTGTTTAAGATTTTAGAAGTCTAGAATTCTTTTACATTTTTAAATAATTTAAATTATTTGTAGCAAAAATATAATAATGTTATGTATGTATCGTAGGTGATATTGAACAAAATTATGAAATTTCAAACTAAATTAAGTACCTAGATTCATTATTAATATACATAGGTAGATATAAATAAATTATTAGTTCATGAACTTGTAATAATTAAGTATTAGTTCATGAACTTGTAGTAATTATTATATTATTAGAAATCAAACAGAAACAATATTCGTTATAGGTAGCTCTAATGGGGGGGGGGGCAGAGACCTGAAAAGGAGGGCTTAATGGCTTATATCTTCCTACACATAGCCTCAGAGCTTAGGCTTTTTTGTATGATCTTTTGTTGTATTGAAAAATTAAGAAAAAAAATATTTGATTTTTTTTTATTTTTTGACGGGGGGCGCTGATAATTTTTTGGGTAGAAGTTTGTGAATCGCTGCTCTAGATGAAATTTGATATTATTTGTAATTTTATTTCGGGTGATTTATCCTTATAATAATAAAATATAAATTAATTATAGATTAACTTAATATTATTATTTAAAAGAAATTTAAAAAAAATTGTTAGCTATTACGACAAAAGGTTTTACGAAAAAAAATGTCCCCCTTGTTTTCTTGGTTGAAGATTTTAAAGAAAACATTATTATAATATTGAAAGATTCTGAAGGTGTTCACTCGGTTTTATTTTATTTTCCGGTTCCGGTTTTTGTAGTCTGTGTCCTTGAGTTTAAAAATGTGCGAGGGACATCGAAGACCAATAAATTTATGTGAATCCAAAAGATAAGACGATCGTACAAAGTACAATATCAATTTCGAACCAGGGAAGAGATAATATAAGACAATTACATTAGATTTTCATAAATAAAACTTTTATAATTTCAACTATAATAATTGTGCGAATAATATTAAGCACAGAAAAAAAATTAAGTCAAAAAATTTTATAAAATGAAAAATTTTAACCTATCTATTGCACTTAACAGTTGGACTTCAAATATTTTGACATTTTTGTTAAGTTTTTCTAATACATACTATGTAGTACTATTAATAATAATATTAGTTAATTTTATTTTAATTTAAAGCTTTTTAATTTTAATTTGATGAAAATTAAAACAATTTTGCTTTAAATCAGCTTATTAGGCGGCTGTCCATGTGTGGTAGGTGTGACAATTCCCCATCTGTTAAAATATGAAAATGGAACTAAAACTACATCTCTTGTTCTTTACCAAATTATATCATAATTAACTACTTTTAATCGAAAAAAGATATCGTGGTTCCCGTAAATAACATGTTAAAGTAACTAAAAAATTTCATTTCGTTGTATTCATTTCGCCAAATTTCTGATATATGGTAATATCTTCACTGTATGTAGTATTATCGTGTTGACTGAAATTTTAGACTACCTAAATGACAGTTCTGCGCGAACCAGTAGTTTACTTTCGTTTTGTATTTTGACAGTTCCAATTAGGGTTTTCAATAATTTTTTTCAGTTACTAATAGATAACATGGGCAAATATATAAAATTTATATATCGACATAATCGTATTTCCCTTACCTGCTTTATTTTTATGTTGGAGCAAAGTTTCATAAAGGTATAACTAATAATATAATTCTCTGTAGCCATTTAAATATGACCATGAGTCTTGAGTTATAAGTTTCAAGGATTATTGTCGTCTAGTTTTTATATATTTTTGTCCGTATCACTCAAATTTTCTAACTTCTGATTATTTTTAAATTTCTTAGTTTAAAATTGATGTTGTAATGTTTAATAGTTCCAGGATTTTGGTACTTAAATTTCCTACGTCTGTTGATTATATTTACTGAATTATTTCATAAAATCTATTTTAATGAACATATTTATAAGCAATTTATAAACAATGTATCGTAAGCTTATATTTTCTTACTATGTATTGTTGCAATTCTGTTGTTAGTTTCAAGGTTTTATAATATAATTCTGCTTAAATACCTAAGGTTTGGTACCGCGGTGGTTTGTGTGCTTAGTAATTGTATCTATAGTTTAATACATGTCCAATGTACCAATCTTGTAAGTTGCAAAGGTTGGGTCAGAATAGCCACTAATGTCTTTCTGACATACATAGATACTTAATATAACCATTGATAACCCAGTAGCAGAGGCGAAAGGTCGGATAGCTCTGATTTTTGGATATGTTGTAGGACTTGGAGTCCTAATTAAAATTTCAAGTTGTCGACATCGGCGACAATCAAGAAATGCCCCCATTTTATTAATAATTGTGGTAAGAATTGTTTTTTTCGCATTATCTCTTTACCGGTTAACTTTATCTCAAAAATAATGTTGTATAAATCATATAAACTATAGAGAATAAAATTTTCTACAACATTGTCTGAAACATTTTTCTCAAACTATAGTATTTACTTGTAGAGATATGGCACTGTAAACTGTAGAATATTATTAGAAATTCTAAGAACGCTCCATTTTGACTGCAAGTTTTTATGTCTTTTGAAGAATCATTTTTGTGATCAAGTTAACCGGTAAAGAGATAATGCAGAAAAACAATTTTTCCGCCATTTAGAATAAAATTTCGGCACTTCCCGGTGGTCTAAAATTTGGAATTTTAATTAGGACCCCCAAGTCGTAAAACATATCAAAAAATCAGAAGTACTCAACTTTTGCTTACCAAAAGGTACGCACACTACCCTGCTACTGAACTAAAATGATATTTCTCGCGTTTATCGTAGTATTTTTAATATTAATCTAACCCTTCTGTTTTGAAGAAACGGTTGAATATGTTTATTTAAATATTGTTCCATAATGTTTATTATCATTTAAAGAATAATTAGTTATTTTTTTATATTAATAATCATTGTAGAATTTATTAACTACTATTGTTCTTCGAGACCTAACAAAAAAGGGATTTCCCGTGGACATGATAAGTCGAGACAGGATCATCAAAAATCAAAAAACGTAAACGATTCGGTTAGTAGATTATTTTATCTCGGGAGTGGAGTAAGAATGTTGAAAACAATTGAATTGTGGATTTTTTAGATACCTTCAAAGTCAAAAACACGATTTTCGTTAAAAAAATTACATAGTTTTTCTTGTAAAACAAATTCTAGTAATTGAAAATCTATTTCAATATTAAAAATATTTCCCTAGTAAATCTTATCTCAAAGAAGTGTGTAGAATTGTAGAAAGATCGGTTCATTATTTTTTGAAATATCGTATGTCCACCGACTTTGAAAATGCAGTTTTGAGATAAACACGTTGAAAGTTTTCAATATGGATAAAAACCTTGATAAAATAAATTTTTTAAAACTTACTATCTCTTTCAATTTTCTTCGAATCGACTCGAAATTTCGGGAGAACATTTCTAACATGTTGTACTTTATTAAAACAAAATTTAAAAAATCGATCTTTTGAAAATGCGAACTGCTTATGTCCTTTTAAGGATTCTTTGTCATTGATAAGAATTAGTACAATATAATGTACAATATTGTTTATCATTGTTCACGAGCACGACGCACAGTGAAGCGAAATTCTCAAGAATAAAAATTATAATTTGCTTTAGACGATTTAAATATAGGCTTATTTGCTTACCTATTTCAAAAATAAGCAAGTTAAGACTCGCCTGCCTAAATCGTGAATTATAAAAATAATATTTCTTTATTTTTTTCTACAATACTTTCAGGTCTCTCTTACTTCTTCTAAGCTAGAGCAAGAAAACGAAAATTTTTGTACCAAATCCGACCGTCTGGTTCTAAATCCGATCTTCCTTTCTTCCAAATCTGAACCCCCAGTTTTCATCAAATGTTCGATTTTGATATCATGTTTTGTTCTTTTTAAGAAATAAAATAAAACAAATCAAATTTAATCGTAAAACACTTAAAATTTTTAAATAATTTAGAAAATAATTTATTTAGTCATCTTGGGAATTAAAAAATCATTTGATTTATCATCAGTATATTGCATTTTTGTGGGTTGCAGCTTGTGGTTAAGGACAAATTGATTGACGTATTTCATTCCCTCCCTCGTCTTAACAAATTCATACACGTTAAACAAAATAGGAATACTAAATTATCTAACTGGTTAAATAAATAGCTATTAATCTAATAATAATTAGATTAGTAAAATTCTTTTTTTTTAATTCAATTTGTAGTTGTAGAAATATGTAAAATTAAAAATATTTGGGTAGCTTAAATTGGAGTACAGGAGGAGTACAACATTAATTTTTTTTGTTATACTTTCTGAATAATATTTTCAAAAATATACTCAAATTACAATAATAATAAATAATGTTTAAGAACTTTGCGTTTCTGATATTTAATTTAGTTTGATGTGCTAACTCAGATCAATTGCAAGTTTTTTATTTTGAATTTCAAATCCATAGTAGCTACTATGTATTTATGTACGCATTTCATGTTTTATACTGAATAATATTTATGTTAAAATTTTATAAATGTATATATTATTTTGTTATGGTATGATAATAATTTCCTTCCTTTTTTACAACTATTTTTAAATGATTTAAATAATAAAACAACAATTTTTGTATTTTATAACGTAGATACTATACCTCAAATAAAACGCAATTGCAATAAACAATAATAAATATATAATATAATTATGTATTATGTGGGTATTTTTTTACACTTGACTACAAAATTTAATTTATACAATTAACGTTTATTTACTTAATAAAATTTCAACCAATGATCAAAATTTAACTGCATTTATATACACATTTTCATAGTAAAAGAATTTTCATGTTATAAGTTTCAATGTAAAAATATTTTTATTTTCTTAGTTAATAATTTTTAATATTTTATATTCTTTTATGCTGCCGCTTCTACATTTAGAGTTAAATAAATTTTATTATTACATTACTTCCGTTTATAATATTTTTTATATAGATACTAATAAAATTAATATCTCACTTCAATTTTAATTATAATTATTGTTCAAGATGACTAAAATACATCTTCCAATTCATCCAATTTATTTTTTAAATCATTGTTACAAAATTACAATAACAGTGAATATAAAATTCTATTCATTCAACTTATTGTTCACGTCCATATTTTATTATAATTAAGAAGTTAATAGGTGTTTGAACAATAACAAATTAGTTATTGTCCTGAAGAAGCCGTGATAAGTGGCGAATTTTGTTATTGTCCAAACACCTATTAACTTCTTAATTATAAAATTCTATATTTTCTAAAATAAAATACTAACCAATAAAAATAAAAAAAACAATAAGCCATCTCACCAAAAATTTCTATATATAAATGAAAAAGGTTTAGAAAAACATATTGTTCGAAATGGAAACGATTCAAGAAATGCTAAGTGAGGGCGAAAAAATATTTCTAGTGCGCGGGGGTTAAAACTTTTATCAGAACGCTGCATTAGAAAACGAAAAATTTAGATAGCGATGTTTCAATGAAAATGTTCAGATAATATGTACACACCGTGGGAGAAAGTAATCAGATGATAGTAATAAAAGAGAATTTGGAACATAATCATGAAATACAGGAGCAAAAGTAAGGCGGCAAATTGTTGGTGGTGAAGCCAAACGAAAAACGATTGAAGACACTTTGCAAAAACTTTCCGACATTTTAAGACAAAAGTTTCTCGAGTTGATATTACTCGCCGTGATGCTCAAATAATCTCTAGGGCTGTATTTATGATGTAAGGCAAAAAGAAGAGGCACTTTTTACCAACGTCAATAATGGACGTTTATTCGTCCTTAGATTGCATAATTGTTAATACAGAGAACGGCGAAAATTTTCTTATATTTACCTAAAGATAAAGAAAGAAATTAAATTATATTTTCCTGTCTGACTAGTTTGGGGGGTTTGTGCTCAGTAGAGAATATTTGCATGGATGGTACTTTGGACTACTGCAGTAGATTTTTTAACCAATTATTTACTATTCACTGGTATACAACAATAGGTATTATATACCGCTATGGTTTTGTCTATTGAAATACAAAAAACAACTTATAGTTAGTAGACATTTGTTCTTGAAATGATTTACTTTTTAAACCAAAGAACTTATTGGATACCGATTTCGTTTAAGCCAGGTATGGTATAGAAAAATGACAAAATTCGATTTGGTGTCAGAATATTCAGACGATCTTTCCGAAATTGGTCAATTGTTACGCTTCTCTTTTGATTTGTATTTACATCCAAACGAAGTTCCTTACAAGTTTAAAAATATTATGTCTTTATATCGGTGCAATCCATATGTGACCATCAATGCAGTCCACATATGTCTGTAATTACCACCCGGTGTAAATACGTATAGAAGTGATATGACTTAGGTGTAAGAATATGTCAAGTAATAATTTTAACTATCGATGTAAACTAGGCCATTATTAAGAAAGCAGATAAAGGTTGAACCCGTTTGTAGGCAGTAATGATTAAAGTCGATTCAAGTACGGCGGTAAGTAAAAGTTGTAAGCAATATTTTAGAACATGTTCTAAAATCTTGTCGACAATTTATGAACTCATCCAAGATTTCCGTGTACTAAACTTATTGAAAATTTAAGTGTGAAAACTTGCTAAGTCTAAAATAATCAGTCTGATGACTGATGATAAAATGAATAACAATAAGCATAGTACAAAGTCAAAGATGCAATTAGGAATGAATTAAATACGCTTTTCTTTGGTTTCTTCATATCAAATAAAGTATAGAATAATAATTTCGTATTGTAGAAAATAATAGAGAATCTAATGTGAAAAGGTTGTCACCGGTAGACTATTACTAGTAGTAATAAGAAGGAACTGTGAATAATCAAATATGACTAATACAATAAGTGAGATTACTAAAAAACGTGCTCTTGCATGCATCACGATAATTATTTATCTAAAATTATACTATAATATTATCTTAAATTAATACACTTTGCTGGTATAGTAACTAAAACAATTTATTAAGCTTTGGATTGTGTGATTATTTTAAAAACTTTAATTAACAAATTGGTGCACGACATTTTGTTTCTTAAAAAATTTATTTATTAGTGTTCGTACTGCTTACTACATTTTACTGCTTCTTAAGGAGATTATAGTAGTACATTGAAAACCAAAAATAATCGAGTTTCAACAGCTTTTGTCAGGCCCCCCTTATCCATTGGACTAATAATTCAGCAGGAAATTCTGGTGAATAAGATGGAAATATCAGAACATTCGGAGGAATATTATTGATTTACGTTAGGAACCGACAAGATTTCTTTTGCTAGTTTAAATATAGAACAGAATTAAACATGCTGTACAACCACAGGGAAATCCTGAGAGAAGATATATTATGTGATGAAGACGTTAATTTTGTTTTAACCCAAAGCGAGCACATTTATAAGGACCGCCCTAACTATAATATTATTTGACGTGGTAAAGATTTGAAATGGTCCTAATCTTTTGAATTTATGTCAAATCAAAATTTGTCTCTGAATAATATTATGTTCATTCCTCTTACGTAGCTCAATAATGATAATCCCGTTAGATTGCAATAATAACAACATTTACATACTCTGATGTACATATTATAGATTAAGATAGAAGATAAGATAAATTAAGTATAATTGGGGAAAACCTGACATGTACCATATACTATAATGAGTATTAAAATTTTTAATTATTTATCAAACACAATAAAAAATCTCCTGCAGAAATTCAGTAAAGTAGTTTTTACTGTGGCGGTGCCTCATTAATCAGAGCCGGATTACCCATAAGGCAGAAAAGGCGTCCTCCTAGGGGCCTCACTTATTTAAGGGCCCCGTGATAACGGAAAATACATTTTTTTAATTATAAATTAAATTTCTTTGTTTGTATTTTTTTATACTGATTCAGCGTCTTTGAACATGAATGGATATTATCTTACGTAATTTTATTATAACCCTAAACCTTTAGAGTTTACTGCAAAAAAATAAGAATAGTAAATATTTAAAGTTATTTTTTTAAATACAGCGTTACAATTTACTTAAAGTTAATTTTCTTTTTATAGTTTATCAAGAATCTGTGTTTTTAAAGTAGTAGAAACTTTATATTTATTAATTAATTTTTGTGTAAATGAATAAGAGTTTTATGCCCGTATACTCGTATATAGTCGGTGCTTGGCTGGAGCAAAACTTGAGCACGACTTAAGCACAAAATTGATTATTTTGATTGGTTGATTTCGTGCTTGAGTCAGACTCAAATCCGAGATCGAGCGAAGCATATCGATACAATAAGTATGGGCATTAGTGAATTAATTTAATGGACATCGTTTTATTTTTTTAAATTAGTTTGTTATTATTGAAACTGCTTATTTTAATTATTGAGTAGTAAAATTAAAGACATATTAAAGTTTAATCCGGCACTGCTTATTATTGTTTGGGTAACTCAAATAGAAAACAACTCTAGAGGATTTCTCCTCCTCTTCAAATACTCTTCCTTGACAAGGGTATTTAAATTTAAAGTTTGTTAGTTACCATTCAAGCAAAGAAGGTTAGAATAAAATATTTACTTTGTCCTGGTTCAAATCAGGTATCTCGGCTTAGCAGTCAACGCACTTAACGGCTAGACCATAGCCGCCTTCTTAGAAGGTATACAATATACATATTGGCTTCGAAACTTATTGACCGCAAAACTGTTTTTGTTAAAAATACAGAATGTAATATGTAAAGATAATAAAAGTTAAACAATGTAACACTTACCCTGTCCACTCCTTAAAAGAATATCTTTTTTTTTTTTAATTTGAAAATTTGTAATCGACTTTCTGCAACCAATCTTTACAGTTTGTTACGTTTTTTAATGAAAAAGACAACTAATTTTTTGGTCAGTATTTCTATCATTAAATGGTCAATATTTTATAAAATAAATGGTCAGTATATAATAATATTTTGGTCAGTACAAATATTTACAGTAGCGCTCAAAAGTAACTTGGCAAACAGTTTTTTCTACAAGAACTTTTTTATATTCTACATTTTCTTTCATTTTTGTAATATTATGTTTTAAAGGCTTTTAAATTAAAAGGTATAACTCTAACTTTCTATAATAATGAAAGATAAATGTTCAAATTTGAAAAAGTTCTTTAAAAAAAAACTGTTTGCCAACTTACTTTTGAGCGCTACTGTAAGTATCACAGTTACTGTTACAAATTGTTATTAAAAATGCGATGATAGATACTTAAGAATGAAAAATATTAGCGTTATAATTCAATCATTCTATTGGTAAATTGTTGATAGATAAACATGCGACGTTGACGGGTAGCAAAAAAAATTCACAAACATTTTTTTTTAATTAAGAAGAAAATTTAACTCTTGGAGGAATTGAACCTGGACCGACCGGATGATAAGTCGTATCGTTTACCTCGGAACCATCTCGGGTTCCTTGTAATCAATGCAACCGAGCAGGTATATGAACAGATTTTAAATTTTCAACTTTGTTTTTTTCGAAAACGGCTTCGAGTTGCGCGCTGTCGCTTGGCCTTGAGTTTGTTATTACGAAGTACTTTTCTACCCCAAAAGGGCGTTAAAATCCGTGACCCCAAGGTCGTACCCTCTCCTTGTAAGTCATTTCTCTAACTGGATTGAAGTTGGCCTCAGTGTCTTTTTTCCGTTCTTGGACTCCATTCCGCAATTATTTAACTTCATCTGCCAATCCTGTCTTCCGTCTTCCTTCAAAGTGACTCGTCTATTTTCACTGAAGTTTGACATTATGCGATATGTCACATCCTTCACCTTGGTTTTGCTTCTTATCGAGACTTTTGTCATCCTGCCCTGCAAAAACAAATTGAAACAAAAATCTTGCGATGAAAAATATCGGCATGCAGTAAACTGCTCGTCATCAACTGTTGCAAACCAAGTTTCACCTACGTTTTCACAATGTTATGTTAATGTTGCATTACTGTCGTGTCCTTAATAGCGCACCTTAGAGGATACGTATTATATTTATTTATGCATCTCTGCTGTATAAAACGTTAAGTAACGTGATCGTAATTGTCTATAATATTACTTTTAGAGAAAATTTAAACAATGCAGTCGTCATCAATAGATAAACTTTATATAATGTAACTATAAAAATATACCTATTAATCCTATTCGTAATAATTATAACATGTCACAAATGTCACTGTAATACCTACTCTACCTTGAAATGAAGTATAAGTATTTAACATTTTACGAGCACGTGAACTTCAGTATTCATGTTGTATAAAAGAAACGATTATTTTAATTATCCATTATCTATAAATTTTGAAAGTATGATGCTAGGCTAATATCATGGGTTGTTATTTTCTAATTTGAGTAAAACCAGCCTGCGTAAAGCAAGTCATTAATTATTAACAATTACAATAATGACAAATCAATGTATTGATTTATATCTTTGACCTTGAACTTGTTAGTAGCTGCTTTCATAAATTATTCCGTTTGCCCTTAAATATTTTATATGATTGTACATATTACATAAAATGAAGGAAGACCACATACTTAACATGCACATGAGGAAGTTATTTTCAAAACGCAACATGTCCAAAAATTGAAATATTTAGATACAGAAATCATACCATAGTCTAAGACCTTCTCTAGAAGAAAATTTTAAAATCCTCTTAAGAAACTAAAACTAGAACAGATCTACTTTTAGACTCTCGTAACATACTCTAAAACTAACTTGTAGAGAATGTTTTAGACTATGTTATATGATATCTGTATCTAAATATTTTAATTTTTCACTTGTTGCGTTTTGAAAATAAGCTCCTCACATATGGTTCAGTTCAACTAAATACAATATCGAATATACATATATACCATGCATATATACTACTTAATAGATTCGTGGTTTAAGTAGTGAAACTCAACATTAACAATATGGCTATTTTAGAATTACCAAGAAATGGACTACACAATTTTTAGGTAGTACTAATTGCACCATAGGGTTTTACAAATTAAACACAAATAAATAGATACAAGTACTATCATTACAGTCGGTGTCACCACCAGTATCCGTACAAGAATTCTGCCACAAAAATTATTCTTAAAGGGTTTTGAGGTTAATTTTTTGATGCAAAAAATCCACAATCAAAATATGGATGCTCATATCTATTAGCGTTAAAAAAATAATTGTATTTAAAAGGATAATATATATACACTGTGCACGATATAGTTCTGGTACTAATATAGCCAAAGCTAACTATTTGTAGGATGGTATTTTGTTGTTTTGAGGTGGATACTATTCTTAAGGATAACATGATTTTAGGGAAATTGCATTTTTCAATTAAGCATAATATGTAATATTAAGATATTATGTTCTATTAATGTTCCAATTTAATTCCAACATTTATTTTCTATATCTGATGAATATATTCTTTTTTAACCGATATATTTACTAATTGGGCCTTATTAAATAATCAGAAAGGTTTCCGATCTTGACGTCATTAGAGGTTATTCGAAAGAAATAGTATTTATAGCAAATTGAACCTGATAGTATTGAAGATCTATATTTGACAAAGAATTACGTTGGTACTCAGTAAATAATTTAAACTACTGAAATAATACACTTATTGTAAAAATTGTATAATCATATTCAAAGTTTTTGATAACTATCTATATCTAGCAATTTTATAATGTAATAAATATATTCAATCAAAAGCGTAGGCGTTTGCTTTAAATCGGTAAAATTAAAAACCAAACATTCAATTTATTATTCTTATTTTCTTATTATTATATTGAGAAATACTAGAAGATACACCTATCCATCGATATGGATAAATATTATAAGTTGATTTCATTTTATTTTCGGATATTAGACAATAGGATTATTAAATAAGGCTTGTTTAAAAAAATGTTGACGTCTCGCCCACTTTTATCGTGAAACTTTTACAATTTATTACATTTAATGCAAGTGTAGAAAATAATCCTCTAAAAATTGTAATATTGTGGATTGCAAGGACTGTGGCTTGCAAACATAAATAAAATTATGGTATGGTAAGCTGCACTAGTGTACACTCGACCACAATTTTTTTAACACCTTTACATATCGTTTATATCAAGCCAAACAAAGCAATTTTACATTAAAACGAGCGGCCAGTGATCATTAGCGTAGATTAGTGCAGCATACCAAACGCTCCTAATAATTTTAAAAACATACAAAATTCAAAATCTAATCTTTTTTTAATTTATTTTTTTCATATTCATTAACCACTTTTAATCATATAGTATACATTTATCGTTCACTTCCAATACTGAGATACATTGTCATATTTAGAATAATAATGATCTATCGGATATCATAACTAACATTATTTAATAAATTATGTAGTTTACATCAGTTTTCTTTTGTTATTTCAGATGCTCCAAACGAGAGTCTATACATGATTGGCGGAGTACTGATTGCTATGTTCTTGGTCGGAGTTATTATCATCTTATTAGCAGTCACTATCAGGTAACCAAATCCTATATAATTAAAAACTTCAGAAGTTCGATAACAACTGTAGCAAATAACTACCACTTGTGTTTACCATGAAACTGTGATAAAATAACTGAGAAAATCGAAGTAATATCTGTATGAATTACTTTGGAAGTGCTGATGTATAAACATGGCACCTTAAATAAATTAAATTCAAGTAAAAGAGTAATTTATAGCAAACAAAATAATTCCTCAAATTGTTTAGAACTCAATTGCACAAATATTCGAACCATACAATCAATTATAATAGTTTTGTTTTCACAGTAGTTTGCAAAACGTTTCAAACTGCTGCAGAAATAAAGTTAATATGAGTAGAAGTAAATGTTTTTGTTATGTAAATGTAAAGTTTACTAAAATTTAATCAAAAAAGTTCTTTAATTTTTTTAAACTGTAAAACTTGAAAATAATCCTAGACGCACCTAGGGGTTTAATTTTATATTAGGTTTTAATGTGTTACTAAACAAAACTTTTTATCAAATTGGATTATAGAGTAAAATATGACTGCACTGGTAATGCACATAAGTAATATATACATTAAGTACCTACCTATATCTAAATCAATTTTCTTTTTTGAAAGGGAAATATATAAATCTTCTATTTAGGAATATTTACATAAATAATTAAATTTCATTTTAGAAATATTTATAGTTCAATCAAGTAGAGACGTCCTTAGACAAATTTTTTTTGGGGGCAAGCAGTTTGCAAACTGTTGAACTTTTCCTGAAGTGTAAGTGTGTCAAGTACTAACAGATTTTATCAACTGGCTACAACATTTGGGGATTCCATCCCACCCCATAGGGACGTCTTTGCAATCGAGCGGTAGATGCAGAAAATTATTGGCGCAGTAATCATTACAGAAAACCGCATTTAAAAAATTTCCGAAAAATATATATTGAAATTTAAAAAATGTTAATTGTATTGGGTACAGCATATAATATTATTACTATCTACAAATTTTTAATTTAATTTTAAAAACATGTGAAGTGGTTACTTTTGCAATACACGTTAAAATTCTGTATAATACATTATAATCAACTAAGTAAACTATTGGCAAGCTGAATTATACTGAATAAAATAACAATCTTAACTATTTGTAATATTTCAAAAAAGCAATCTTTAAAATAATCAACAATGCTTGCCAAAGCCATTCAGTCGAAAGCCAAAAGTTGGATAAATAAATTACTTAAAAATGAAATTTAATTATTTCATTATAACAGTTTAAATTATACCGGGTGTTGACTCGAATAGCCGAACATAGGGAATTAACACGTAAAAACTTATTTATGCAAATTCCTGCTTCCCAAATTATTTTAGAGAAAAAATGAAAGACACAAAAAGAATGCAGAAATATCAACTACGTATGATAAAAGCATTAGATTTCATGTAATCTTTACTTATAGGGTCAAAAAATGCTTTTAAAATTGTTAAAATTTTCATTTATCATACTGGCCATGTAAGTTTCCAAGGTAGTTATTTCGAAATTAAATTGAATTTATTTCATGACCAGTCTGACAAATGAAAATTTTAACAATTTTAAACGAATTTTGGACTTTTATCTTCGAATTTCATCTAGTTTCTACTAAAAGGGTCCAAAATTCTTTTAGAATTGTTAAAATTTTCATTTTTCAGCCTGGTCATGAAATTAATTCAATTTAATTTCGAAATAATTACTTTGGAAACTTGCATGGCTAGTCTGATAAATGAAAATTTTAACAATTTTAAAAGCATTTTTTGACCCTATAAATAAAGATTACATGAAATCTAATGCTTTTATCATACGTAGTTTATATTTCTGCATTCTTTTCGTGTCTTTCATTTTTTCTCTAAAATAATTTGGGAAGCAGGAATTTGCATAAATAAGTTTTTACGTGTTAATTCCCTATGTTCGGCTATTCGAGTCAACACCCGGTATAGATATCATTGATTAATTATAGTAAGAATTGTATATTATAAATTATAATATGTCAAGTAAAATAAAATTGTCAAAAATTCTTCTTCTTAGCGTGCCGCCAAATATCATGCATTGTATAGGCGTTGGCAAAATTAACTAGGGAAATTTTAACGGGAAAGTTTCTTTGATCATATCGTTTGAGATTTACATCAGGATATGCGGCGTGATTACGATTAGAATCACGATATCTCACATCCTTCAATTAAAATTGAAGCAAATTAAGTTCTATTTAACAGGTACGACAGTACAGTACAGTACCTACATATTATGTATCGTATAAAATATAATATTTAACAAAACTAAACAGAACGTTAAAATAATAAAATATTAACCGTACAGGAAAACCGTACATAATAATATGAGTATGTAGAATGCATTCTACATTATTTCTTCAAATTTCTATGTTTGTATTTGTTCAGTTTACGATTAAAATTCTATTATTTTAAAGTTCTGTTTTATTTTATAAATTACATTGCTTATAATTTATTTATTTAATACGTACTATATTGTCGGATTAAAACCAATCGTATATTTTGAAAAATCTATATCATAAGCGATCTTGAATAAAATTAATTTTTTTGTTAGTTACATTTACAAGATGTTTACAAATTCTGAAAATCAGTTGCACCTTTTTATTGACTTTTGATCTTAAATTTAATCATACTAAAAATGTAATGCTCCAATGACTTAAGCAATTTCAAACAAAGTAAGAAGTTTAGGAAAAATTGTAAATTTAAATTGTAAAAGTATAGTTCAAAAAGTATTAAACATGTTATTATATTGTTGTATAAACGTCCTAAATATTTCAAAATGTATACCATAAGAATTTTTCAAAACTACATTGACATATTTTTTGAAAATAGTATTTAGAATTTTAAATTAAATCTTTTTCTGTAATTGGTAGCATCACATTTTACATGTTTTAGTAATGATGCCATAGCAATCAAACACATCAATATATATTAAGTGTTCATTGTTCATTAAGTTTATCAACCATCGAATCGCGTAGGTATTTTAAGAGAAAATAAAATTTCTACCAAAACCAGACGAAATAGATTTGTTGTTTATGATCTTGCCTAGTAAACATTTTAGCCGTAATAAAATATTAAAAATAGTTGAGAGAGAATAATATATTAATTAACTATAACAAACTGTTATTTAAGTGTTGTAGTAATGGAATTTTTTAAATGGGTTCCTATATTAAGCAATTATCAATAATAATATAATAAGCATGCAATACTTTAACCGGCTTCTGATTGGTTTACTCCGTTCGTTGTTGTAACAACTGCTCTGAGAGAAGTTATTAATAGATAATTATTATTACTATTCACTAAATTTAAATATAATATCATTAAATTTGCGGTCGAGGGTTCAAACCTCGTATCTGCATAATTATAATTGAAGTGTACTTGCTAATCATAGATCTTAATAATATTTAATAATGAATATGAAATAATGTTCAATGGTTTTTTGACGTAAGCGATAAACCAATATTTAATATTTCCAAATATTTCGAGATGTCACATACGGAGTGACATAATTATTATTGATAAAGGTAGATCTCTTACGTCATTTTATAAATTTTATTGAATGCACAGTGATGTAGGAACTTAAATTTTTGTAGATGCAGTAATTTTTTACTTAAATTAATGTTAGGTACATCTTAAATCAATAATATCACGGATATAAATTTACATGTTTTATCACGTGATTACAATGTGATGGACGTGCGGTGGTCATGTAAATTTTCTTCCATCACGAGTTTACGTTTACAAACGATGGATATATTTAAATTAAAATTTCATATTTTCGATAAGGTGACCTCTTGAAAATCATGCTTTATTCGCTATCATATACGGGAATAAATTAGATAAAAAAATAATTAATTAGCCACATTAAATTAAGAAAAATTATATCGAGGATGTAAACGGTTAAAATTGTAACAGGAAATGTATATTTAACATGAATATGACACATCATTCCAGTAAAAAAATTAGCAGAATATAATATGGTAGCCTCTTATAATTTATTAACACTAGAAACTTTATAATATTTTAGTTGTACACACAGAGGGACAAATTTTCAATCGAACATAAGGAAATAATATTTATAATTATTTATTTAAAATATATTAGATTTTTTAAGACTTCTACCCGTTGTAATACAATTTAAGTTACCATAAAAACTTTTTCTTCAACAGAAATTCTTCAACAAATTTATTTTCAATAAATTATATTTATTGGGCACTTCTTTTTCACAAAACGACTTCTTTTTTTAAATGCTTCTTATATTTTTGAATTTTTAATAATAAACAGAGAAATAATCTCAAGTATAGTAGATATCTTCGGACGGGAAAAATAAATCGTTTTTGATTGAGATTATTTTCAATAAAGAATACGAATTTAAAAAAAAAATATTTTTTTAAATTTTATTTACTTATAATATAATATATTTTGGTTTTGAACTAGCTTGTTTTAATTCGAGGTCTTTGTTATCCGAGGTAGTGAGGTAGCTAATTTCTAACTATCCCTGGAAACATATCATACGTAAAGCCAATTTTTCCTATACGTACTAAAAACTGGGAAAACATTAAAAATTCATTAGGTAAACCAAAAAAGAAAAAACAATTTATAATCGTCTATTAAAAAAACGGCTATTAAAAATGGGATAAAGGTAATTTTAGTGTGCGATGTCTGTGTAATCTTTGGTATTACGATTATACGTACATAGGTTCAATAATAAACTTGGTTATTTCCAGATTAATCAAATTTCGTTTTTTATAAAGTAATTTCCAATTTTATAATAAACACTTTTTCGTAATATGTATGTACATATTTGATTCTTCAATGTTGCAATCTCTTAATCTTTCATTTTCATAATGCATTATAAGAATAATAAGATAACTATTCTTAATATAAATGTTAAACATTTACATAATTTTGTTTCTCGAAGGTTACTATCGATAAAATATTTAAAGTTGTAATTGATCTAATTATAGAGAACATAAAAGAATTCAAATATTTATATTTCCTGCTTGTTTATATTCGACACTGCATACGAGCAATATTAATCTCTTGAATCGTTGGATTAAATTTGATTTTATTGCAATTTGTCCTATTTCTATCATTAGAAAAATAAACTAATTTAACTTTTTTGCTCTGGTTTCATTTTATCGAATTTATATCTCTACGCGTATAGACCCCAATACCCCAATCAAATTTCAAATTTGAGTTTGAACAATAATTGTTTGAACATCTAACTGCACCATTAAAATCAGCAAGATTTCTAAATATTTCAGAGCGAGTGTGGTTAACTCTTAATTCAGTTGTTCCATTTATTTTACAAAATTTTTCGGAGGGGTTAAATTGTTGACAGAATGAAGTATTCGTATAATTTTTATAAACTCAGTATATTTTGCAATTTACATTAAAACTCAACTTAAAGTTTTATACAAACTTCTAGAAGAAGACAACTTTTGGATGATCTTAGATCCTTTCCATGGTTTAAATTTAAGAACATTAGAACTGAGGTCGCCGGTCAGGTTTTCATTTGTTTTTATTTTATTTAAGCAGTTATGGCAGTAGGGTATTTACTTTGAAGAACGATAATTAATATTGTAACACCTAAGCATAAATACCTTAGTGACTTACATATTTTACGCAAAAGATTCTAAAACGAGCATGGGTTTGTTACCGGTAATTTTACTATTTAGGTACCCTATGTATGTAATTTTAAACTAGACTCTAATTTTAAATCTTGATGGTTTATCTAGAACTGCTTGTTTGGGCTGCACTTGCAGTAAATATGTGTGTGTGCCAAATATTTAATCGAGTATAATAGCAAGTAGCTATTTTACAATTAGTTAAATTTAATGTCAGGGATATATTCTCTTTCTCTGACAACGCCTTTTTAAAATTAAAAACATTGTGACACATGAATATTAGTTTAAACAAAATAATTGGTCTACTTTTTCAATTTTTGATATATTCGCTGAAGTCAAAAGTGAAAATTAAAAACCAACTTTTAGACTAGACATGTTGGCAACTAGTTACTATTTCATATACTAAGTATGTATGTATATTCTAGAAATTTTTAGGAAAGAAGACAAAAATAATTCTATAAACACACCTTCTTGCCAATTAATACAATTCAAATAATGCGGCTTGACTAGACACCTTAAATACATGATATTAATATACTATGTGTGGATATACTAAACTTATAAAAAATATTGCATGATTAGCACGATAAATTAAAAATAATAATTAGTTTTGCGTGATTAAAATATATCATACATTTCGTCATAATTAAAACTAGCCCAGTATATTAAAAATACTATTAATAATATTCGTAGTATATTATACGTCATTGTTGTGTTAACACCGTTTAGATTCGAAAATAATATTTTTTCATTGTTTCTGAATTTCGGAATACGTAGTAGATACTAACTATTACGTATTATGATTTGTGTTGTTGTACCAATGAAACGTAGTAATAGTTCAATAACAATACAATTACATTTTTATTTACAACTTACAACAATAAGCGAATTAGTCAATTTGTTGACTAATTCATTACACCTGTTGACATTTTTAATTTTTAATTGCTTATCGTAATTAATTTGTTTATCAATGCTCCAATAGTCAATTGTTTGCAAAAGTGTGTCGTAATGTTACCTTACTGATTTATTGAACCACATAAACCAAAAAAATACCTACGTACCTACTTAACTAGTGAAATCCCGGATTGCTTGAATTTTTATGTTGAGGTTGAAGTAAATATAGCGCAATTAAAATGTTAATTCTTTCATTGATAATTTCAATAATAGAAATATAGAAGCGTGACACAAATTCTAAAGCAGAAATCGTATTGTAATTTTGAAACATCTATATATTTTGCTTTCAAAATACATAGGCCATATACTAAAATATTCAAAATTTTAATTGAATTAAATTTGCACATAGGTGTATTTAGCATTTATATTATTTGCAAGTCATAAAGTTTTACAAAAATAAACTGCATTAATTTTAACTGTAAATTTAAGTATGTATGCAAATTAGGGTGATCCTTATTTGGAGGCTGGGACTAATTTTCACTCTGCCACCCCTCAATTTGGCTCCTAATAATTCACAAAACATGTAGTCAAACTTTTAATCCTCTATTTTTTTATTTATATTTAAATTATGTGGGCTTTTTAGAAACTTTTAGTTTTTATTTTTGAAGAAATTGGTAAAAATTTAAAAAATCGGGATTTTATGCAAATCTCTCATTCGGGGTACCACTTAATTATAAATTTTTATTATGAAATGATAGGGTTTTAGTATCTCATTTCAATTTTCATAAATAATGTAAACGTATATTTATTATCCTAGTGCAAACAAATAATCACAAAACTGACTATTTCATAAACACCATTAATTATACGTTTAATAATTAATAATTGTTATTAAAATATGAATACGTAAAAACACAATTGAGACTATTTAAATCCCTATTATTTTATATATCATACAATGGTGAGGACAAATTTACTGAAATATTGTTTATTGGTTCATAAATATTATTTCATAAAGTAAAAAACCCGTAAGATTCACATAAAATTAAAATCACTTCGTTTTTGTTACACTTCCTAAAAAACCAAAACTGAAAGTTTCTCGAGTCTGCAACCTACTGGTCCACTTGAAAATTTTGGTGGCCTGTGGAGAAATTTTGAATTTTGAAATTCAAAAGGCAAAATAAAACTTGTTTTTAATTAAAAAAATTATGTTAATGGTTCAATAACTTCGTAAGTGTAAGTTTTGTGTTTCTTTGAGCATTTCTCAGGTTTTTGGAATTTTATGTACTACTTTGACCGAACCCCATGGCCAAATTGCCCCATCTCTGCCTACATTTTTGCGTAAATACATTTCTGCATTAAGACACGGTCATTACCTTTTTTATAAGATAAACAGGCACTACGTACTTATTTTCAATGAATTATGTTTCAGAAAGGTAAATTTCGAAAATATCACCGAAATGTAAGACGATCAGATCAGATAATTTTAACTATTATTATCATACGCGTTTCATATTGCCTACCTAAGTTGAATAACACTACTAGAACAACAATGAAGTCTGCATAGATAGCTCATAAGTTTTGATTTCAACAGTTATTTCTAAATGCATTGACTAATTTATTATTATAAATGCAAATCCGGAAATATTTTGTTTTCTGTTGCCAATATTATAAATTCATAATTTTTGTGCAATGAATTTGCGTCTTTTGCAAAGCCTCTTTCGCGAAGTATAGATCAAAACAATACTTAATACTGTTTATAATAATAATAAAATAATAATTCTAATAACTACTTAATTTTATTGACGTAAAATTTGTATTTCATTAAATTTAATGTGGAATTTTTAACTAAAATTTCCATAACATAAATTATTTAATTAATTTGAATAAT
Source organism: Cantharis lateralis (assembly GCA_963170105.1). Classification (NCBI taxonomy): domain Eukaryota; kingdom Metazoa; phylum Arthropoda; class Insecta; order Coleoptera; family Cantharidae; genus Cantharis; species Cantharis lateralis. The sequence continues at coordinate 22,292,530 of OY720629.1, forward strand.
GGTATGTTTATGCAAGTCGTAATTTAATTTAAGGATTCCAATCCTGGGTTTTCGTGATAAATCTACCGATAGAATCTTTAAAAACCCTTATGATAGATTAATTTGCTTCTTGCATAAACTCACTATTAGTGTTTATTGCATTATTCTATTGATTACGAAAAATTATTAAGTTTAAAGTAATTTATTTTTAGTAAAATTTTGTTTACTATTTTAATTACTATACCATAATTACGTGTAATGATTTATTTTGTTTTTAAAAATTTTCCTAAAGGTTTTTTTTAATATTCATTATATTTTAAATGATTACATTGTTTAATTAGTTAATTGGATTGAATTTTCCCGGAGAGAGACAAAAGATGTTATAATTTTTTCAGCGTATAATTTCAAGTATATTTTTATTGTACAATCCATTTATCGATTATGTTGATTGCAATTTAATATTTTATATGAAATATCAAGTTCAAGTTTATGGGCCCTATTTACGAGTAAGTATACAGGGTGACCCAGACCACCCGTATCAGTACTTTTTTTCAAAAACGGTAAGTCGTAGAGAGTTGGGCTAAAAAAATTTATTACAAAAGCCCTAATGACGAATCTAATGGTGATATTATTATTTCCGGGAAAAGTCGGCATCCAGAGTAGTTTGCTCCAGGAAGTCCAGAAATCCAGAATTTTAAATGGCACCATATGTCGAAAGTGGTATCGTTGGAAAGCTCTTTAAAAAATAAGCAAGTTTTGTAGGAAAATTTTTTTTATTACTCCCACCCCTTTTAAGTTATATTCGACTTAAGTTATTAAATTTCAATTTCTTATAACGAACTTAACTTTAAAAAAGTCAGCTCTAAGTCAGCTAAAAGTGGCCCTAAGTATAGAGTACACTGATAGTATAACCAGAAGAGCTCAACAGTGTTTAGAAGTAAATGGAAGACATTTTGAACACTTGTGACATTGCTCTAACGCGGTAGCTGGATTTCAAGTGCTGACTTTTTTAAAGTTAAGTTCGTTATAAGAAATTGAAATTTAATAATTTAAGTCGAATATAACTTAAAAGGGGTGGGAGTAATAAAAAAAAATTTCCTATAAAACTTGCTTATTTTTTAAAGAGCTTTCCAACGATACCACTTTCGACATATGGTGCCATTTAAAATTCTGGATTTCTGGACTTCCTGGAGCAAACTACTCTGGATGCCGACTTTTCCCGGAAATAATAATATCACCATTAGATTCGTCATTAGGGCTTTTGTAATAAATTTTTTTAGCCCAACTCTCTACGACTTACCGTTTTTGAAAAAAAGTACTGATACGGGTGGTCTGGGTCACCCTGTATATGTATTTATTCTTTGTTCCAAATTTGAATATTTCTAGAAACGTAAACTTATTAGAACTTTTTATATTACAATTACTATTGATTTTAATACTGATAGTTTAAAGCATAATATAAACAACGCACTAAACATTGTGATTAAGTAAATTATCGTAAACAATATTGAGATTTATTCCAGCACCCAACTGGATTGTAACTCTTCTCAATTTCTAGAAGTAGATTCTTTACATAATTAAAAAAAATGTTTTTTTAAATTGCGTGTATGCCTATATTACTATCCTTGATCGTCAGATATTTTATGTAGAATAAGTGAGGAGCTTATTTTCAAAACGCAACATTTGAAAAATTAAAATATTTAGATACAGATATCATAACATAATCTAAAACATTCTCTACAAGTGAGTTTTAGAGTATGTTATGAGAGTCTAAAAGTAGACCTGTTCTAGTTTTAGGTTCTTAAGAGAATTTTAAAATTTACTTGTAGAGAAGGTCTTAGACTATGGTATGATATCTGTATCTAAATATTTTCATTTTTGGACATGTTGCGTTTTGAAAATAAGCTCCTCAAGTAGATAACTAGTGTTTTCAAACAAGTAGCCAAACATTTGTTTAGTTAGTACCTACCTTATCTCATGAAAAGTATATTAAATATAATTTAATTTTAAGTCGCGTATAATTGGCATAAATGGGTTAAATCAATGTGGAAACGACGTATTGTTGTTTTCTGTCTCTTTTCTGATAGCTACTTTTTTCGAAATATGACAAGATAACCAAATGTCACTGCAAGTGATAATGCGACTTAAAATACAATTTTAAAAAATAGTTTGCTTTATTATCGAGTAAAACTGCATTAACTTTAATTTGAATTTTGTGTAACTTAATTGATTGCCTACAGAAAACTTAACTGCCGACATATTATAATATTATATTTATATTATACTGTTATATTAAAATTTGCCCATTGTGGGGTTTTAGGTAACCTCATCAATTTTTCGTTTACAATTTTACCCTTTTAAATGTCTGCATATTAAGATGTACGTAAGTACATAATAATATTATGTGCAATAGAGTAGCGGTTCTTAAATTCGTCATATATGCGAATTTGAATGTTTCCACGGTTCAAAATGTCCCTAAAATAAATACAAAAAATTGTAGGAAAGGTTACAGTACCTATACTATAAGCTACCACCTAAATCATATCTTCTCACACCTTTTGATTTTTTCTGTATAAATAATATGATTTTTACCACTTATAGCGTTTAATTTATATTCCTATGCCAGTATTACCTCAAAAAAATATGAAACGTGATACCTACTGTATAGTTTTTTAAATACTGAAAATCTTATTCTAAGAGAATTGTTTAATAAACAACAATATTTCATAATTCACGTTAAAAGTCCTAGACCGTAGGTCGAGGACATCTCTTATAAGTTATTAAATCGAGAACATTTGCTTCAAATGTACATTTGGCAAAAATATAGCTACCAGTTGTTTACCTGTTAAAATTCATAGCTAAATTTATTCGTGTCAAGATTTTTTCCCAAATTATCATAAAATGTATTTATATATTTTTTTTGAGTTATTAACCTTGCAGTAATTTTCGCAAATGACGGGAACGGGAACAAACAAATTTTTATACAAAAGTTATTTTAGACTTTCATTGAATTAAATCTGAAATAAAACAAGCATAGGGTACAACAACCTGGGTCAATATGGGTTAAGGTACTGTGACCAAAATGGAGCTCTGCCTTTAGTTGATATTATTATGAATTAAATTATCACAGTTAAATTTAGACATTGGCTATTAGCTATCTTCGAATTATTAAGTTTCACACTACTGACCTTGGTTGACATGCTAAACTTCACAAAATACATACGATAGGCTGCTATCATAATATAATAATGCATTATTTCAATTGCTCCCAAATGCGAAAATCAAAAATGGTTGCCCAAATGGCATGAGAAACAGGTAAACAAAGTTGTCTATGCTCGAGTTCACTTAACTTGATTCGTATACGAATCATTATATTTTGGCCAGTGAGAGAGTGAGAATACTTCATTTATATGCAAAGCTACTTATTTATGAATGCGAATCAAGTCATTTGAAGCTAAAAAATAGGACGTTAGGAGTCAGGACGAGTCGCAGGTGACCTGTCAAAGTGCCAACTCGTCCATTCAAGTTGTACTTGAACGGCCTGGTTTCGTAAAAAAACTACTTCAGGTGTATCCACTGTAGCAACTATCAAAATTATAAAAAACTATATTCAATATTTTTTATGAAACATTTTTCAAGTTGTTTTTATGTTTTTGAATTTTATCATAAAAATTCATTATATTCAAAAGCATTAATCTGATTTTAAAAAAAAGGCATAAGAAGTTCCACATTTGAATTGAATTGTATCTACCTACAATATTAATCGATTACTGAGATTACATTCCAATAAATCCAACTTGATTAGTTTAAAAATTAATTTCCTGTAAATAAAAATTCTTTTTTCTGAACAATATAGGGACATAATTGCGCATTTGCACACAAATGTTTCACCAGAAATGTTATTATTTTAATATTTCATAAGAATTACTCTTGACGACAAATAAAATTTAATAAAAAGTTTATACTCTTGTTATCGCATAAGTAATATTTATAATTATTGTTACTATTTTGCTCTTGCTTGTTTATCATTCAACTGTTTTAATTAATTTATTCCGAGTCCTTCAACTTATTGATAAAATTTATTACGATTATTATTGTTAAATTTCTAATAATGAATAACTTGGAAATTATAATAAAATCACGTCAAACGTACAGTTTATTTATCAAAATATTATATTAAACTATGAATTTAAAAAAGTAAATATAAGCGAACCTGATTTATAATCCGTGTTCATTACAAAATTATTCACCCTAAATATTGAATACATCAAAATCTGTCATGGATTTACATTAAGAAACTAATATAGCTTCTAGGTTTCTTTTAATAAAATTTTTCAAGTCCATGTATACCATACTCAAACGTATTAAAAAATAAAAAATATGTGATCAGCCACTAATAAAATAATAGGTATATAAAAAAACCTTACAACTTAACCATAATAGTGAGGGAAAATCGAGTTGTTCAAATATAGGATGTTTTTGTTTGAAATTTTCACTCTACCAGCATCAGCAGTATAATATGTACGAGTATATTACGGGCATTTTTATACCACTTTTAAAATGGGGTTTACGGTTAGTTCCAAAAAACAACGGACTACAATACCTGATGATATAAAGCTTTTAAGAAAGCATTAAATTTAAGTACTAAGGTAGTACTAAGAAACCAATAGAAATCGTAGGTTAATTTTAACGTATTATTAATAGTTTTATCAAATCGGCATTAATATTTAGTAAATTACGTTTAAACTTATCTTTACTCTCCTAATTAGTTAACTCGATTCACTTTGGTTCTGGAAAATTTTAGGGTGGTTTGTTTTTAAATAAACACTGTGTATATATATTGCTTTTATCAGTTTTCATAAGTATGTGCTATTCTGCAATTCCAAAATAGATTTTAATGGTTTTTATCTATAATTAGATTGTTATCTATCATTATCCGTAACAATTAGTACTTGATATTTAAACTCTTTTTATAGATATATGGTTAATGAACGTACTTTAGCTTTGATTTTTTAGATATTAGTATTACTTTTACATTTAATATAATTACGCTTTAATAATGATACATACATACATTCATTTTCTTCCTTCATCGTTATTTTTTAATAAAATATTATTATATTAAGTTTTGATAAGAAAATCTGTTAGTTTAAGAAATTAATAATAATTGTGTTCAATATGCCAAAAAGGACTACCAGATGCTACTTCTTTTTGTTTTGGTAAGGATTATATTTTAATAAAATGTCAAAAATATTTTAGATTTAAATTGCTTAAACATATTATACAAAGGTCAATGTTTGGAGCATTTGTTTGTAAATTAGTGTGACAGTTATGCCCAAAAACACCGAGGGTGGTTTTCGATTTCCCAGTAAATTCCTTAATAAAGAACTTCAATTATGCCACTGTTTTGAATATGTTCATATTTTAGGTGGCATAGCAAAAGCAGCATAAAAAAATTAAATTGTAGATAGGTACGTTGTGCTAACTACAATATAGCTGTAATACACGGATAATATAATAGAAAATCTCAAAACTTTTGTCAAAACATTATAATAAAATTTAATATAGCTTTAAATTTTAATGGAGAATTAGAGTTAAAAAAAAAACATGAAATCAAGTTAATTTTTCAGTTAAATAAATGTAAATTAAATTTTATTATAAAATTGTTCATAATATGAGCTGAATAAATTTTAATTAAAATTAGTTCAATTAAACTTTTCGTTTCTCATTGTAAATTTTTTAAATAAAGTAGTATCAATAATTTATGTAGATGGCCACATCTGATTTTAATCTTAATTTAGGGGTGATAATTAATTTAAAACCAAAGACATTATGGAAATAATCCAAAAAATTTTGTTTCTGTAGAAGAATTTGTCATGCAAATTTTATCAAATCAATAACGACCAACTGTACCTTTTGTGTCACGTTGACACTGTAACGTAGGGACTTGAACGAGAAAACAAACAGTCGATTTCGCGGAGAAGACCCCATACGTCATTTTCATGCAATATCTTGAACCTTTGCTTAAAAATTATATTGTTTGGCAACTATAGAATATACATGTTAATTAACTTTGTTAGAGATTAAGCAGATCAGTGCTTAGCAACGATACTGATACATAAGATGATTCAATAAAAATAGAAAAAATCAGATTCGTATGTCATTATTACTCATTAGCGTATATTATTTCTATAAAAATACATTATTATTCCTATTCACAATTAAATAGGTATTAGAGGTTGTTTAAATTAATTATAAAGTCTATTTTTGTTCCTACATTAATATCCAGCGCCGGTTCTAGGAGGCGAAGGGGGCCCTAAATTAGAAATTATATAATATATATTTTTTTTTTTTGATTTTGAGTGTTTGGGGTGAAGAGTAGTATCAAATTGAATTTTAAATTTAATTCTCAAAAGTATTAAAATCCTATATACTACCCTACATTTTACGATAGAAGTATCCAACGAAAACTATATTATATCTATATTTAAAATAAAAAACTGTTTGTTTAAAAAACATATTTTTTTAAATCATACGCTCGAGAACACCCGGTTTTTCATAAACATCGATTTTTCAACCCAGTATTGTTTTATATTAAATATAACCTAAATCACGCAATATGATGGTATTTTAGATTTTTTACAATTATTCATAGCGTTCGTTTAACATGTTGGAAAAGGTGGGCTGCAATTTAAGATTTTAAAACAGAGGGGCAAAGAGGTAAAATATTGAATTAAATTATTGATAAACACATATACCTAGATATTATTTTTTAAATCCAATTACAAAAAATTGAAGGTCTTAACTAGTAGCAGCGATAAGGCTCTCACAGATGAGAGTTTCTGATATAAAAAACCCTGGAAGAAAAACTGCATATGAAGAAGGAATAACATTTATTTTGTATAAAAGTGTGATATATTTTCTCAAAACTGTAAAAACAAACCGTAAATTTAATATTTATTTACTATTTAATCAACTTAATCTTATTAAAACATTCGTGCAAATTAGGTAATTCCTCTTAGAGAAATGCTGACTAACCATGAAATTACCTATATACCTATTTTTACTATTAGTGTTATCTATATTGCTGTTTCTATTTATTCGTTAAGAAAGGGGGAAGGGGAGCTAGCCCACCTAAACGCAGATAAGAAAATACTAACACATCTGGTTTAGGAGCAATGCGTACTATATCTATTACTAATTTCTAATTAGATTAGGTATATATTTTGAAATTGTTAGAAAAATATATTTAAATTTTTAAATATTTTTTTTAATCAAATTTTTAATATACGATAATCACTTTTAAACATTTCCTTATGCACTCGAATATCGCGTAATTGCAATATTAAATAAAATTGGAAATCCCTGAATATTACTTTTAATATTACCTTCGCCATAATAAAATGAGTAAATCGAAATATTTTTGCTTACTTTAGTGTTTGCATAAAGATGTGTTTCAAGATTACTAGAAACTTACAATTATTTAAATTTTTGTATAACATTCTGAAAATAAATTAAATAAAACACGAAATAATCAATATACCACCACTGCATTGTTATACTTCATTGCACTGGAATATAACATGCATCATTATTATGCACAATGTACATAGTAGGTACATTCCTACATAACATATTATTTTAAACTTATTAAAATTTGTTTTTCAATGTAAAAATCGTAGAAAATACTTGTAATGATTCTTAACCGAAAAAAATATTTAAAAATTTTATTTTTAATTTCATATTAAAAAGTTATATTTCTTATCTAAAAATATCTTTATGTAAATATGAAATATAGTAGTCAATAGTAGCACTGTAGATATGAAAAGTCGATCGAACAAATAATGCATAATAATATCTGGAGCTCATTTCTCGCGATTTTTTCAAACCGATTTTTCTGAAATTTTTATTTTGCGTGACAACAATAATTAATAAATAATACATTTTTGTGAAAACAAGCTTATCCAATATAAATTAGTCAATCTCTTATGTATTTTTACCTCTGACTGATAATAAGTAATAACTAAAAAATATTTACTACTACAAAAATTGTTTTTGTAATAAATTAATTTTCATGATTACGTGAGTAAATAACACAATGTGAAAAATGTAATTTATTAATAATTAGACACCGGGTGATGTGAATAAAAATTAGCAAATGCAAAAACTTGTGCGAAAACAATTTTTATGGTCAATTGCTACTTTCCTTAACGATGACGGTGTATGTATTTATACCAGTATTATTTAATCTTAAAAATATAAAATACCCACCAAGAACTAGCTTAATAAGTAAGTAATTATTGTTCTGCAATTTTTTAACAGTTGCTATCCTTATACAATTAGGAGCGTATCGAAGGGGAACTCGTGGGAGAAATTACCCCCCGGCGACTTTGCTGAGTAATTTCTTCGGCATTTCCCTTTTATTTTTGTAGAAAAGTGATGTACTATCTACTATTTCTATAATAACAAATAAGTAAAGAAAAGTTTGTTTTGTAAATTAATTATCTCTCCCTAATAGAACCAAGGTCTGGATTCGCATTTGTTCACAATTTTCACTGGTCAAAAAATTATTAAATACGTAAATATTTTATCTATTTAGGATTTTTTTTTGTTCAATAATGGTTCATAATAGATTCATAAGAAAATCGTATTAAATCATTTATTAATTGAAATGATAAAAATGGACCTTAACGAACTACTTGGGCGTGCCTTGGTGCGATAAAGCGGGGTCACCAATTTATCGCGACATTATTATATGAAGAAGAACATATCTATTTAAATCTGATTTTAAACTCTATGATTAGGCACCAGATTATGGTTTCTTCGCGGCCAATATTATATCACCTTTTCCAATTAGTGTCAAAACATCAAAAATAAATCAATAATTGGCGTTGAAGTTGCGTTCAGATTATAACTGAGTATTATAAGATACATAATGTATATGATTTTTATGAGATTTTTATTGTTCAACTTACCACAAGTTGCTCCATAACTAACCGCAGTAAATTTATTTAATATCTTATATTATATAAAATTTATACATGGTTGTTTTCTATAATAATAATTATTTCTGCATTAGTTTCTTACCACTATGGAATATAATATTAATAGTGCGGCTTCCCGTTGCCTTTTCGATAAGCTCACTCATACATTAATTGATCTTGGACTTTGGTTTCACCCTTTACCCCTTTAGGCTACCCCCATACAATTACTGGGGTTACCTCCTCTTCTATCTAAATCTACAAAATTTAATTAATATATTTCTAAATTTCAGTAGTTGCATTATCTTGAGAAAACATTTTTTTTAATTAACAAAAAATCTAAAATATTTTTGTTTTCAAAATTAAAAAAAATAATGTTGCAACAGCCTTTCAATTGAATTTTCATGATAAATATCGCAAATGTACCAATACATTGTAATGTATGTTTTTCTATCAAATAAGTTAATTTAAAATTGAGTAGGTATTGCATAAACTCCATTAAATATCGTTATACTATATTTGATTGTCGTACAATAATGAATAGGTGAAAATTAAATTGAGACCATAAAATCGAATTAGTTAGTAGTTAATAAAAAGAAATTTCATAACAAGTCGTTTGATCGATTTTTAAATGGAAATTATTTCGGGACTCAAAAATATTGTTTTACATTGTTTGTGATTGGTACAAAAAAAATTGGTTTTCTCGTTTTTATGTGAGAAAAAGAGGTTTCCAGTTCCTCAAATTACATTTAAACTATTTAGTACGTTAAAATTATGTAGTACTATGTATAATAAAAGGGAAAATAATTTAAAATTTAACGCACTTGCTCGACCAAATGTGCCATAAACTATCAATTAATAGTTTATACTATATCATATTTTCGTAAGTTATGAATTAAAATTTAAACTTATTTAATATAATATTAAACAAAATATTTAAATAATATATTTTAACCGCAAAGTTAAGAATACGTGACGTAGAAAATTATTATTTAAAAGACAACGAGAAGATATTAATTTAACATTTATGATACGGTAGGACTAAGAAAGTTTGTAAAAGAAAACATTATTACACTATGAAACAAGATAAACAATTTAAAAAATAAAACTTTAGTATTGCGATATAATGCCTTATTTCACGATTATTTATTTATTTTCGATCTTCAGTCGCATATAACTAAGAAAAAAACAGAAAAATAATTTGGAACTCGAACTTATAATATTCAAAACAATCGAAAAAGTTAAAATTACCCAAGAAAACATTAAAAAATATAGATTGGATAGGACTTACCATAAAAAACAATTAACTAACCTAACAATAATGTAATGTCCGACCCTGTCAAAAGTGTTAAATTAATATTATATTTTCATTGTTTTTTAAATTATAATTTTATATGTATGTATTCTTCATTTTACTGTTAAAATTGTATTATTTGAACGTTTTATATTTAGATTTTGTTTAATATTTCATTTTAAGTAGTACATACTAAATACCTACCACAAAATTTACTTGAAATTTATTTTTAAGTTCATTTCTGATTTTAACAATAAAATAAATAATAAATCATTAAAAATTTGATTTTGGGTAATTCCACATTATAATAATGTATTATGGAAATTTTAATCTTTTTTATGTACATAATTATATTTTTTTATATGAGAAAAATTAAAACGGAAAGTTTCTAAAAACCCCATTGAGTTAGTTAATTTTATAGGTAGTGAAAATTTCAACCTATTTTTAATAATTTCAATATGTACCTATGTATATTTTTTAATATACCATAATATAGGTATGTAGTCTACATTTATGTAGGTCAGTATAAACCCTAGTTAAAATACCATAACATTCATATTGATATGTTATGACTTCAATAATATACTCCTATTATTTTATACATTTTACTTAAATGCACTTTTCCCAACCAATTAAAAAATACAATAGCTTCTAATTAGATACAATAATAATCAAGAGACTAAAGAAGTTGCGAGTTCCTAAAATTGCATATAAACTGTTTAGTACTAGGTATAATCCAGGGGAAAATAATATTAAAATATTTGGTTTTGTGTATTTTCACATGATGCATTGATTTTGATTGTAATCATTTTTAATGTATGTATTTAAATCTACACGCCATGCGTTTTTTTTTTTTCGATATATTTTGTAATGGTAGGCGCTATAAATTTTATTGAATCGTGTTTTACCAACATAAATCAAACTTGTAAATTTACATTTTAGATTTTGATGTGAGATAATACCAAATTTGATAATAAGTAGATATAATTATTTTCAAATATCACACACATTTTTACAACGTGAAATTGGGTAGTTATGTATGTAAAAATGTAAAATTACAAGAAATGTGTAATTTATAATTTGCAAAACAAAGATGATATCACGGCAGAGTTAACGTTGAAAGCTTAAAATTTAGTAGAACCGATTGGGAATTCTCGTTATTTTATCACCGTAGTTTCCACAAGTTTCCAATTACTATATGCGAGTCTTCCACGAGTCTCAGCTGTTTGAAAGCGCCACTAGACGCGTCGTTGAATTACCTCACCCCGCAAACAAACGACCAAGCTGGCCGCTCTACACGCTACGTCACTCCCTTCATATATAAGCGTGGTAACGAGCAGGAAACGCTGCAGACTAGTACAGACTTCTGTTGTCGAATTATAAATTTGAAAGTTTCAATTCGTATTGCCTTCTAGTTAATGCATTACTATACATTATAATATTTATTAAACAGTTGTTGTTATTCGAACTTGGAAGTTTTTAAACGTGCAGTGTGTTTGCATACGGTGTTTCGCATAAAATATAGGATTATCGAATGTGTGTGTGTGTGTGACCTTTCCTAAGTGAAACACGTAGGATAATTTTATCTTCAACGGTATTTAAACAGCCTCAAGCTGGCTATCTTTAATTTTTCAACGCGAAACGCCAAAAATAAAATGGTTGGCAGTAACGGTACTATGATTGCTATTCGTCTTGTCCGTAGCAAACTCCGGAAGAGAGAAGAGCATAACAATACTGTTCATCCAACCGACGTAGTATTACAAACCGCAACAACTACAACCCCGTTACCAACGCAGCCTTCTACCATAGTGGTATCTTCCCAAACAGAACCAGTGCCGTACCATGGACAAGTGTTGTGGCAATTTCCTCCACAACCGCAGCATTTGTACAGTAATAACCAGGTAAGGAAAAACTTTTACATTTCACCCGCCAACCGAATCCAATTCGAATCGTTTGTTTTTGAAACGGAACTAATTTTTAACAATTGTTTGCGGAGATTGATAACCTAAAAACTAAATTGAAATGAATGTCGCAACGATTTCACCTACACCAACCACGAACTACTTATTAATAACGGTAACCTACTTAAATTATCCAAGGATTAATTTATAACATTTGCAACACTTCAATGTTAATGCTGTTGAAATGGCATTATAAAATTTCACCTAATTGAATTTTATTTCTGATTGTTTTGACATTTGGTTTTTCTTTAAAGAAATTTCATGATTAATATACCATATGCTAAAAACACAAGACGTTGGCGAAATCGGCAAATAAATAAATTAATAACGATTCAAACTATTTGAAAGTTACAAGAGTAGAGAAAGCGTAATTTCCGAACTGAGGTCGGATAAGAAAACCCATGGCCCATAAAGCGTAGAGGGTATTTACCTAGTATTTCCAAGTTGAAGACCTTGTGAAAACATACAAAGGACGGTTATTTTTGCTTGAAACATAATAACTCTTTATTACATTGCAATGCAGGCTAACGAACCGTCGTCAAATCCCACCCGTCTATCGGTTTGGTTTTTGCCACACGCCATGGGTATTTCCTTTACCTACTATGTTCGTTTTAATATTTTTCCTAAAAATTCAAAATGACCGTTTCCTCAATTATTGTTGTCATTAAAACGCTAACGCTTATTAAATTGCATACATTAATATCTCTTAATAGGTGGAATACAAAAATATCGCCAGATGTTCGTTCATTAGATAGGCCCCCTCACCCTCACTACATACTTCAATAATACATTACTTCTACTTTAAATTTTCTATGGTTCCTTGCCATCTTCTCTTGAAGTTCAATGACACTCTTTCGAATTAGCATAATGCAAATTTCAATAGCATAATACACTTTATATTTTTTTAAGTATTTTTAAATTATAACGTTCCATTTTCGTGTTAAAAATACTGACATTATGTATTCCGGTGATATGATTTAAATTTCGTGTTTATCATCGACGGTTTTTTTTGCTGTGTTTTTCATAGAAAGTGATATAACCACAAGCGGTAAATATTTATTCTTTTTTTATCTTTACAGGAAACACTCGTACAAAGCATACCCACGGAACGACCTGGTTTTGTTCAGGGATTTCGCAAAAATCTTGGAGGCCGCTGGAGGCGTCTTGTTAAGAAAAAACCCACACCAGAAGTTTACACAATACCTCCCGAACTAAGGCCCCAATTAAAAACAATATACGTGTACTGACAGCTGATGGGTTAGAAGAATAGTCGTCTACATAACTACATATCTGCACATATCCGACTTTTTGTAATGGTCCAGTGTGTCGAAGTAGACATGGGGCGACTTTTACACCTATAAGGCTTCGACTCTTAATAAGACTGATTAATCATTCATTCTTTCATTCATTCATTCACTAATTACATTATTATATCTTCATGTTCTGATATTACGGTTGATCGATTGTTCTATTAGTTAAATAATAAATAAGTAGTATCTATTGATAGGCTTATGATTTTTATTCAATTCGACATTTTTAAGACAATGTGATTTTTATTTAATTAACTGCGCAATTTTGTAAATTGGACGTGTTTGATATTTTTATGTATTTGTAAAATGAAAACAACGCTTACTCTAATTAAGTTAGTTTAATTGTTAGATAATATAATATAATTTGGCTCATATTGAGCTATAAATTTTGTTGTGATGATGCAATTTATCATATGCACGCAATCTTAAATTTCGACCAAATGCTCAGCGTAACTTGTTAGATCGTTGGATGCAGTTAAATGCTGTTATCGTTACCTACTAGTCAATAGTTAATTTTTTCTTGATTTATGTTGCACATGATTAGCTTAATAAATTTTCTTTCATTGCATATCTATTGTACATTATTTTCAGTATTAAATTAATTTATTTCCAATATTTATGTAAAAGAATTGTCATACGTTTACTAAAAATAAGCCATGAAAGAAATGCAATAGTTAGTTACCTATTTTGCTGATGTCAATTGAAATATCATTAAAAAAAATAAAACTATTTTTTGAAATTAAGTTTTTTTATTTGTATTGCTAGGGTTCAATTTCACTAACAAAATTTTAGGTACACAAAAACTCCAGTTGGGCGCCATCCAAGATAAGATAATTTACTTTTTAGTAATTTGGAAGTAGATAAAGCTACGATAATATATATTTGCTCGATTTCATAAAATTTTCAACAGTAAGTCTATACTACTGGCTTTTTATTTGTTAGTAGTAACAGACATTTTTGTTGTTTTTTTAAATTCAATGCCCTGTTGAAAGTTTCATAAAACCGGGCATTAGCAGCGTTATTAGCGGTTAGATGAATAAACTTTTTTCGGAAGTGTTCTTCGGCAGAAAATTTACAACTTGGTACAGTTCAAAAGATTGTCAACAGGTGGCGCTACTAAATCGAAAACTACAAATTTATTTTTAAAATGATATTCTTGGTTTGTATTTTTGAAAAACATCTTTGATATGGCCAATATAACTTTAAAAAAGTAAACATAATGATATCAAATTTAATTTTCCCATTATTCGAAGAGTCAGTTTCGAAAATATGGTAATAAAATATAGTAAAACACAATATAATGTTCTATTTAGTAAGTTAGTAAGTAAATTCCTATGTTTATTTATAAAGTTTTAAATTTTTACATGTTAAATTACAATAATTTAATGTCACAACTTACAATATCATTTTTATTACATCACGTTCTTGCTATTGTTTTTACTTTTTAGAAGTTGAAGCTTCTTGCTCATCATCTACAGTAGGTCGATCTCTTATAGCAAAAGTCACAAAATCACTCTCATATTAAACGCATTTTTATCAAATGGAAAAATTCTACTTCCTTTAAATCCGGATTTTATGTAACTTGGCGTCATCAAGCCATTATAAGCTGTTCCAACGCAGAAGCGAAACACTCACATCCAAAGGTTGTAACCTTATGGCTATAATGCAATGGGGTGGTAGACGTAGAGTTAATATTGTAACAAATTTATCAAAATGATCCATAACTTGAGAAATTATTTCTAAATACATTCACTCAGAAGAAGCAACAAAATTTAATGTACCATGAGGAGGCTCCATTAATCATATAAGTTTTAAAATTCTGCCGTGAATCTCAGTCTAGTACAAAACATAAAACTTAAATTGAGGAAAGCCACTTATTGAATTTTGAATATTGTCCTCAAAGAACTGAATATCATGATTCTGTTTTTGTTTTCTTACTTACCGAAAAATGGCAACAAAAGGAGCACCTGTCCGTTCAGAAGTTTTTCGTATGAAAATTGTTCCACTTAGGCAACCTGTTTATACATTCCATATTAAAAATTCTCAATTTCCCCTGACTTCAAAATTAAGATTTACAATTTGTTATGGGAGGTGGTAATATGTCAATTTTTCGAATCAAGTGTTCGACAGTTTTTTATGTTGTTGAGTGAAGAAAGAGATAATTTTTTTCCTTTTTAAGGAAACGTCAGTTTTTAAGGTGCTTTAATTACTACCTACTAATTTTATTTTTGAATATGTTGTTGCAGTCAGGGTTTTCAAAATTTTTAACATTAAGTCAAGTTTATTAATTAGTTACAGTTACTAAAGAAAATATCCGTCCACTCCTATGTTATCAATGTAAATTGAACATTTTGAAGCCGATTTTTGTCATATAAAAATTGATTTTTCAGAAAAATTTTTAAGACATATTTTGTTGAAAATTTCATTGCCTTTAATTTTGTTTCTATGTATTTTTCTATTTTGTCGCGCCGTTTCTGACTGACAGCGACTTAAACAAGACTCTGAAAAATGAAAAAAATATTGTCATCTATATCTCGGAAACGGTTTGTTAAAATAAAAAAATGTATAGGAACGAAAATGTAGATAATAAAATTTAGCAGAAAAACATACCTATTCATTTTTTTATTTCTTCTCCCGTTTCCGAGATATAGATGATAATATTTTTTGCATTTTACAGAGTCTTGTTTAAGTCGCTGTCAGTCAGAAACGAGGCGACAAAATAAAAAAATGTATAGAAACAAAATTGAAGGCAATGAAATTTTCTACAAAAAATGTCTTAAAAATTTTTCTGAAAAATCAATTTTTATATGACAAAAAACGGCTTCAAAATGTTCAATTTACATTGATAACATAGGAGTGGACGGATATTTTCTTTAGTAACTGTACTAGATAAATACACGGCTTTGCCCGGGGATTCATTAAAAATAAAATATCATGAAATAGATTTGAAGAAATTTGTGATCAGCATTCGACAGTGGCAGTAGTGATTCTGCACGATGATAATTATCGTTACAGTTAAAATTCTATTATTGTAATGTCTTGTTTAGATTTTGTTTAATATTGTGTTATTTTAGATTTAAGTTATTTTATACTCCTATCATTATTACCCACTTTGAAATTTAGTTATAATAATCAATTATTTTCAAGAAAATTATAGCTATAATAATATTAGGTTTAGTTTGTTTTTTATATTTGCACTAGTTTCACAAAAAATATTTTTTGTAAACAATATTAATAAAACTGTTTGATTTCAATGAAAAAAAAAAAAAAAGAAATTTGAATAGATATGAAGCAAGCTCATGAAGCAAGCTGTAGAAGATGCTGATGTATTGATTGTAACACTGCCATTTAGATAGAATACATTTATATTGTCCTGTTTTTTTTTATTGCAAATTTAATTTAATTGTCAATTAATTAAATTGTAAATTTGAATTTTCTAAATTTGGTGTTGGTAGATTTGAGAAGTGCGAAGTTGCGCGCTAGAAAATGTAGAACAATGCATTTTCACCGGCCCTGCTCAAGGTGAGTGGATCTATAGATCTTCAAAGATTTTGAAAATTGGTAGTTATTAAGATTTAATATTAAAAAGTGTTTTCATAATTGTTTTTGATGTGTTTTATTAATTGAATATGAAACAAAAATAAAATAAATTGGATTGGTGATATGGAAAAAAGAGGAAAAGAGATTGATTTATGGATTAAAAAAATAAATATAAAAATGGATGCTGGATGAGAGACTGGTAAGTAGATAAAATAATAATAAATTTGGAATTTTATTAAACAAGGAACATTTAGAATTGTGCGGATAATCTTGCAATTGAGGCCACGTGCAGCAAAATATAGAAGATGTGTGTCACCAGAGGTAATTAATTTGGAATAATAATTATTGCTAACGCCTGGCACGACAATATTGTCATCTTGTTTTTTGTATCAGCATTCAAAACTTGGAAGTTTACAGGAATCAGATATTATTGTTTTGGCCGAATTTGGTAAATTATAATTTTGCTGTGTGGTGTAGCTGTTTATCAAGTTTAGGTTTTTTTTTAAAATTATTATTATTTTAATTGTATTTGAAAAATTCACAGAATTGTAGGGCGATTGGACGAATGTGTCAAAGGATTGCGGGCAACCGGCATCAAAAGCTCCTTCTGAGAGAAAATTTTGATTATAAGTATAAAAATATTGTATAATTTAATTAATTAATAGTGATTTAATTTATTGATTATTTAAAAATAAAAGTGCGCTGTGTAAGTAAAAAAAATACCTGCATAGTATAAAAAAACTATCGTATCATGCATTCGATTAGATAGCTGCTTTATTTTGCGAATAACTTTAATTTTTAATATTTGCTAAAAAGAATCGAGGACATTACAATAAAATAAGTACTCACTATGAAGTTTTCACCCAAAGGATTGGTAAGGTGGTGAATTTTTCCTTTATGACAAGTCTTGTTTTGGTTTATTGCCGATCAGTACTTCAGAAACGCGTCTGCTTAGCGATCGTTTCAAAGGTGTGATTTGCTTCAAGTGATCCGTAGACGAATATTCGATTCAGCCTAGCAAATCGATTTATTCATTCGTATTGCTTATCTTGCGGTAAATCCGTCTTCCTGTTACCCGGAGACTGTTGTCGCTTGGAGTGACAGCTTCACAACCTGATACCTGAAAAATCTTGTTTATTGCCTAGCGAGAACATTCATCCCACCACTTACTACTTACCTTCCCGAAATTCACACTGGCGAGAAACCGTTTACGGTGAATGACGAAGTCTTGCTTAGCAGATAATTTTGTTTGCCAACCAGTAAGGGTGATAAACAGACACGGATGTTGTCTTTATAGGTAGCTTCCAGATAAGCCAGACCAGAATAGCCACTCAATAAGTCAGGCTTTTGTAAAGTAGGATTAGTTATTCTTTTGATGAAATTAATTTAGTTAGGAACACCAGATTAGGGGGCTTTACTGTCCTCACCATCACTTGATTTTTTTTTATTAGTGTAAATACATTTTGTTTTAGTAGAAGTCGCATTAAATTATTTCTTTATACATTCACGTATTTTCGAGAGGTTACATATTATTATTTAATTAAATATTCATTTAACCGAATTAGCGACCACATCAAATTAATCTGGTACGGTTGTGTGTAGCAAGAATAGTTCGACAAGTTAGTCCACCACTGACCCAGCTTTCAGAGCTACTCAGTAGCTCCCATCTGCAACTTTCAAGCATGGTATGAAAATGATAAAGGTTAACAAGGGTAGGGCTGGAAACGTAGTTAATAATGGTATTATTATTCCAGTGACAACTACAAAAAATTTTGCTGCTAATAAGAGCAGAATTTAAATAATGAAGCACATATAAAAATGTATAAATCGCAAATGACAACGAGAAAATTATTGTTTTTGAAGACTTTAAAAAGCTACCAACCGGGACCATGAAACCGACGAAAAAAAATCTACTCAATAATTTATCGCTTGCTGTATACTTTTTTTAGATGATGTGTTTTTATTTTAAATAAGTGACTATAAATACTAATTTTAGTTCTATATATTAATTTAAATTTTTTTCCACTATTTCATAGGTAAGATTCGATGATGCTGTAAAAGTAAATATGCCATTAATTATAATTATTATAAAAATTTTAAAGTCAAAATAGAGCGTTATTCGAATTTTCAGTAATCTTCTCCGCTTTACAGCGCCGCACCGTAACACGGTTTATTGCAACTAGAAGAAAATCTATGATTTATGTGAACCATTTTTCTGATAAGATTTACTGGTAAGGAAAATATTACAGAAAAACAATTTTTTTTCCCCAATTTTAAAAATAGCGGCACTTCCCGGTGGTCGTCGAGATCGAAAAGTTGGAATTCTAATAAATTAAGACCGTAGGGTCTAAATCATATCCAAAAATCAGAACCAAAAAATCATACCAAAACTATTTTTATTTATATTTATTTATATTTATTTCAAATCAGCTAAATCAGTGTTCACATTGTAAGATTATTGTTTTTCTGAGATACAATTATTAATAAATTTTACAGCAGGTGATTTCAATTAAAATAAAATTACAGAGTTCTATTGACTGTTTTAAAGGAAAAATGCAAAAAAAAACCTTTATCTGAATTTGGCTATCATAGCCGAACTAACAAAACAAAACTATATACATATTTACAATTATTTACAAAAATCTATACTTCTTAGCTGCTTGCCAGATCTTTAATTAGAGGGAACTCCGAGTCTATGCAGCGAAGTCGGAATCTCTCATCTAGTTTTTTAATATGGTCTGCGATTTGTTGATAACCAGTAGTCCAATGAAGTTGTTGGGTGGAATACCGCCATGGAAGACCATTTATTAATTTTAAATTTTTGTTCTGTATAACTTGCAGTTTTTTAATGTGAATGGGTGCTGCTTTTGACCACACTGGGCATCCATATGTTATAATCGGTCGTATGACGGATTTGTAAATTAGATTTTTATTTTTGTGCGAAAGTTTGGAACCTGCTGCTAGCATAGGATAGAGAGCTCTGCCACATCTAAGTGCTTTGTTTCTTGTTTGTTCTATGTGAGGTCCAAACGTTAGTTTTTTGTCTAAGATAACTCCTAAATAAGTCACCGTATTGGTGAAAGAAACCTCTAGGTTATCAGCTTTAAAATTAGTGAGTGGCTGTCTTTTTGGTGATTTGTTGAAAGGAAAGATTATAGCTTGCGTTTTTTGATCATTTATTTTGATTTTCCATTTATGTAAAAATTTCTTGCAGTGTTTATATCCCACTTGAAGTTTTTTGATTATACTTTTCGTAAGTTTACCATTAGCGATAAGACCAGTATCATCTGCATAAAGTACCATATCACAGTTTTTGGGTTTCTTAAGGTCAGAAATAAATGTCGAATAAAGTAATGGAGATAACACAGAACCTTGAGGTAATCCAGCTGTAATATTTTTAATGTTCGAATATGAGCCATTTAGTGATACTAGAAATTGTCTATCAGACATGAATGATTTTATTATTTTGATTAAATATTTTGGAATGTTGAAAGTGTTCATTTTATATAATAGACCGTGGTGCCAAACCGAATCAAAAGCCTTCTCAACATCCAGCAATATTAAACCAGTAGATCTTCGACGCGTTTTATTTTGTTTTATTATATTAACTACTCGTTGAATCTAATGTACTGTTGAATGCTGTGGTCTAAACCCAAATTGTTCCTCAGGAATGATGTTGTTCTCGAATACAAATTTTGCTAGTCTAGTGTAAATTATTCGTTCTAAAATTTTTCCAAAGCAATTAAGTAGACTGATAGGTCTGTAGTTTGTAGCCAATTTGTGATCCTTTCCGGGCTTTGGTAAAGGCAAAACTTTAGCTATTTTGAACCGTGTTGGAAAATACCCTATGCTAATACAGCCATTAAAAATGTTGCAAACATATTCTATTGTTTTATCAGAGAGTGCCTTTAATAAAATGTTATCTATGCCGTCTAGTCCAGGAGCTTTGTTAGTTTTTAATTTCTTTATAATATTTTTTATTTCTGAAATCGTTGTGAATGTTGCGTTATCGTGATTCAGTTCCTTATCTTGGTTTAATCTGTTAGTAAATCTTTTCACGTTTCTGTCTATTGAGTGTTTAAAATCAGCTGTGAGAGAGTGTGACGCTTCGAACGAGTTAGCAATGGCATTTGCTTTTTCGGTAGCGGTATAAAGAGTTCTACCGTTTTCGATCATATTTCCAGTATATCTAGCATATTTACCTCTGATACCTTTTGCAATTTTCCAAAATCTTTTCTCACCGGTTTCGAGTTTGCTTATCATTTTCGACCAGTTAGAGTTGCGATCAATAAAAACATTTTCATTAATAAGTTTGTTAATTAGATTCATCATAGTTTTAAGAATATTTTTGTGGACTGGGTCCATGCATCTTTGCCATTTTCTTTTAATAGCATTTCTGATACGAATGCAAGTTAGAGTAGTATTAGAAATTTCTAGAAACTTATTTTTCTTCCTTATATATGGCACAGCAATTGATCGTGCATCCAGTATGGTACCTAAAAGCTTGTTAATGTTATCCTCTATATTTACCGGTGTATAATCAATTATGTTAGGAATAGAAGCAGCTTCAATTTCCTGATCAATGAATGCTCGAAAGGTTTTCCAGTTAGCTCGGCTATAATCCGGCATTTCTTGATTTGATTTTTCAAATGTGATGGCATCTATAAAACAGGAAATCGGGGAATGATCTGACATTAATTGATCAGAGTGATTATAGAGAGGCGAGATAAATATTCGTGAATTGGATAATAGGATGTCAATGGTAGATGGAGTAGCACCCGAGTGAGGATAATGTGTCGGTGAGTTTGTGTGACTTATGAATAGATGAGATTTTAACTGCAGATCTTGTAGAATTACACCAGCCGTATTGTTTCTTGTGCAATTCCATGCAATATGTTTGGCATTAAAGTCACCAAAAATTAAAAATTCTTTGTTTACCGGTGTTAATTTTTTCATATCTGATTTAAACGAGTTGAAGTACCTTGGGCTGTAAGCTGAGGTAAGTATAATCTCACGTCCATTTATATTTACTACAATAGAGATGTTCTCAATATTTTGAGTATTGTACATAGGTATATGAGTATGCTTGATGGAATTTCGGATGCCGATCGCCACACCCCCTCCGTGAGAGCCTTCTCGATCATTTCGATAAATTGCGAAGTTGTTTAAGTAGAATTTGTGATGTTGTTTTAAAAAGGTTTCATTGAGCATAATAACGTCAATATTTTCTTGGTTTAGTAGTAACTGCAGTTGCCTAATAGCAGAGATATTTGTAATGCCTTGGGCGTTCCAATGCATTATCTTTAGCTTCTTATTTTTGTACTGCATGTTTCAGAAGTGACATTATAACCTGAATTTGGTCAAGTTTTGAAGTGCATTTGTTGAGTTGATCTACCGCATTTATAAATATGTCAAAAAGTTCGTCGATACCAAGCAGTTCCTCGTTCGAGTTATTTGGTTTTTTGAGTTGTGTGGAATATAATTGATTTATATTAGAACCTTGTGTTAAAGGTGTAGTGAGTATTTTATTAGATGCCCTTAAGGCCGGAAAATCTCTCAAGTCTTCGTTGAGTGTTGGGGCTCTATTATATTGGTGTACTGATACTTTTTGATTTTTTAGTATGTTGCGATGGTTAGTATTGTTTCTGATTTCTAGATATTCTCTACGACTTGGACAATTGGGATCGTTTGCTTTATGGTTGGTGTTGGTAAGTTTTTTTGATATACAATTAAAACAGCTAAATTTAATGGTAGCATCTTGTATTCTATCTTTGAAGTGACAGTCTGCAGCATTGTGATCGCTACTCGCACACAGTAAACAGACCTTCGTTCGATGACAATTTTCAGCTCCATGTCCATACATGGAGCAGTTCCTGCATTGTGTAGGTCCTTTATATTTTGGTGAGTATGGCTTCCAATTAACTATCATATGATTAATTGAGCCAACATTCTTTAAATGTTTTAGAGTGACTTCTTCTTTTTTAAATTGTAATAAATATAAAACGTTGTTTTCATTTTTATATTTTGAATTCATTTCTTTGATGAAGAACGGATTTATATTGTATTTTATCTTCAACTCATTTTTTATATCTTCGATATCGGTCTGTGGCAGACCTGATAGGACAACTTTGAAATGCTGTTCTTCTTTTGACTGGTGAGTGAAGTATTGTATTTTTTTTTCATTGACAAGTTGAATACATTTATTGTAATCGGTTTGGTTATTTAATAGGAGTTTCTTACCTATTGACATTTGCTTGATTTGGAAATCTTCTATGTTTAACTCATTGATTGCCGTTTTAATATAGTTAGATGTAGTTGAATCAGTTATATCGATTGGGGGTGGTTTAATTAACCTGTTTTTATGACTGCCGATAATTGGAGGGTTTTGAACGTTTCTTTTCTCCAGATTGCCATCTGTGGACATTGTTTCTTCATCTTCACTCAGTTGTGATAAGATTTCAAATCTGTTGTAATTAGATTTGCTTGTACCTTGCGAATTGTCAGTTATCAGTTGTTTGTTTGGCATTTCAACAAAATTTACACTATTATCTGTCGTTGCTTTGAAGGTTAATGCAGTCGGTAAAACCACATTATGCTTGTTTTTAGATTTTTTAATAATTGTTTTTCGACTAGGGCCTATGTTGATCACCAGAGTTATAATTCACCCAAAAAGAACCCGATAAAACCACTCTTGTTACAGTAAATTTGAAAATATTCGTACAGCGCGAAAACACGTGTGTGTGCACGTCAATAGACACTCATACCAAAACTATCCTGCTACTGGACTATTAAATTTTGACTAAATTAAATTTGGATACGTTGGGAAGTTTGCCAACTTTGTTATGCAAAAATTGTAAAATTTGATATTTGATGCAAGCGTCTGAATTTTGTTTTGTGTTGAATTTTGTATGATTTTTTTTATAAAAGTAAAAATAACAGTGATTTACAAATGTAAATTTGATTTGATTATATTATTAAGATAATTTGGATAAAAGTTGGTTTCGGTTGTTAAAAAATGAAATAAAATAAAACACGGAAGCAAAATTGAAATAGATTGGAAAGGAATATTGTTACACGTCGTTTCGTCGCTACGACCCCCCTCTGTGAAGAGAAAGTTGCCCTGGCTAGTTCAACGGGAGGGGTGGGTCAACGGTGATTTTGGGGGTCGTCAAAATAAGTGAATAAAACAAGTTTCTGGGCGCCTCGTGGGCGCCATCACTACAAGTCGGGATCCACAAGCACGGTCAATAAGGGGGTGCGTAGTGGAACACTACTTATTTTCTTACCGCGCTTGGAAATGAAGCAATAATCGTTCGCTGGGAACACCTTATACACCAGTTCCTTACAAATCGGATTCCGTGTATCTGAAAACAATCGTTAAACAAAAACAAAAAAAAACGCAAGTGCATACAAGGAAACCATATAATACAAAAAAAAGAATAAGTTACGTTACAGTTATCCAAATTGGGTGATAAGCTTTTGTCAACAATAGTTTTTCAGTCGGGTTAAAAATAATAGCACGCAATGTTTAAGATTAAACTGCACACCGTATAACACAAAAAAAACATAAACAAAACTGTACAATTTACTCACGGTTGTTAACCATGGGACTGCTGTATGAGAGTTCAAAGCGTAGGATTTCCAAATTGATGGAATCTTTTAATGACGAAGTTGGCAACTGGTCCTGATCATGAATGCTTGAAATTCTTGTGTAAAATATCCTCCCGAGGGAGTGGAATTCATTCAGAATTGATCGGTTGTTGATCCTTACCGTAGTGGGCGTTAAAATCCTCCTCTAATATTTTTAGGAGTTTATTCGTAAAACGGAACGTTACACCATACTAACAAAATATTTGTCCACTCGATAAACAACTCGAATCTTGAATCACAATTTTATTATTCCCGCATTCAACTTGAATTTTTATTGATTGCCGTATTTTTAAACGATCGTCACTATTGATTCAACCGGAATACAAAATATGAGTTTAACTGAATTTGTGATTACAAATTTACTTTAATATCCGCCGTCAGGCGTGGAGATATGTAAAAAATCAACCTACAGGTTGTAAGGCCGGTACAAATCTGAAGATTCCCGATTGCACAATTCCAGGATAAATTTCAAATGTAACGACAAATGTTTCTATTGGCTAACGAGAAAGGGGAATTATGGGTTGCCTATGGTCAGGGGTTTTATACCTCAACTGTTGGGTTATTAATTTAGCAAAGTCAGGGTTTTTCGGTATTGCAGGCGTGGGAAGCCCCCATAGTATGACGCAAGAATGAACTAATAATTCCAAGACTGCAATGTTGCTGAATTTACGTATTTATTTTTATAAATGTACAACGCTTTTCCAGTATCTAAATCAGGATACAGAGACGTACTTAATTATTTTTAACGGAATAATGAAGTTGTATAACAAATCGAATAAATGGAATAATTATATTTTTGGCTTCTCTGAAACATTAAAACCTGAAACAACGTTACAAATTTGCGATAAGGATAAGAATTTATCAAGGAAACAAAACTTTGTTCAGAATTTAAAGAATAAAATTTATTTTTGAAAATTAAAAATTTTCTTTGGATAACTAAAATTAAAATTTAACGAAAATTATACAGAAATGAAATTTTTATAAAAATTTATTATTTCGACGAAAAAAATATAGAAAATCAAAAAGGGAGGAAATCTTCAAATTGATGAAAGATATGCTAAATGAACATGCAAAATCAATAAACAAAAACTTTGAAGCTGTTAACAAAAGTTACAAGACGTTAACAAAAACATGGAAGAAAAATTCGAAGACAAAAAACAATTAGATCATATCAATTAAAAGTTAGAATTAATAAATAAAAACTGCGAAAAAGCACATAAACCTTTCCAAAGCAAAATAAATAAACTTGAAATAAAAGTGCGTACTCTTGATCACGAAGCTATAAAAAAAGAAGAAGTCAAAATTTTTATAGACCAATATGTAGGGACGTAAGGATAAAAAGAAATACTGGTAAAAAAAGGAAGATAAAAACTGGATGTAATAAAAAAAGTTTTGGTAAGGTTCGACTGGAAATTGGAAAATTTGGTTACAAGAAAAAATATGGAAATCAAAAATTTAGATTTAAAAGGAAATCCAAAATTGGACATGAAAGAAAAACAGGTACTAACAATAAAAGAAAAATTTTACATGTAAAACAAAAATTTGGAAGAACGATGGGACGATTTTGAAAATGCGGACATTCAAGGAAGAAAAATAATCTTATGGAAGTATTTTCGATAAAAATAAATGGGATCTATATCTACGATATAGTACATATACATACTTCCATAAAATTTAGCTTTAAACGAGATCTTTTTGACTTAAAACTTTAAGTAATGTTCTCGACTTTACAGCTACGAACTTTTAATGTAAAGTCTCGAGGATATATTAACCTGAAATTTAAAAGAAAACGGTTTCAGGATTTTCATTTGAAGCTTTTTACAAGTTAAACCAAATTATGAAAGATTTTTCAGTTTCATTTGATACCTACATTGTATTAATGTTCTGTTCGCAAATTTTAGTCTTCTTTTGCAATTCCGGAAGATTCTTTAAAGACCTGTTTGGAACACTGACAGCATTTGCAAAACAGGCACGTCAGTCAAACTCACCACAAAAGTCAACTATTAGCTCCTAACAAAACAATATTATACTATTTTTTTAAAGCCAGACTAAAAAAAGTTTATGTTCAAATAAAAATAGAATGTTGTTTTTGATTATCTTAAAATTGAAAACTTTTTGTAAAACTGTATGCTGTTTAATAAAAGATTCTTTTCAGGATTTTTGGACTAGGTTTCAAATAGTTTTATTTATCGATTGGTTAATGGATGGTAATCAAATTATGGCTAATTTATTGTATACTGTATGCAGATACCTGTTTAATTTTTTGTTCGTCTTCATATTATCGGAATTGAATGATTTCTTAATAAAACTCCTATTACAGTAAACTCGCGAACTAGTGTTACTCGAAATAGAAGCATCAGTACCACGTGACTACCACTATAGTAGCATGTAGAAATGTCTCGCTCCAGACTTATTATATAAACATAGTATCTTTTTCACTCGTAATCATAGTTATTTATCTAAGCGTTTATATTTCACTCGACGCCGAATCTGCAAATTGCACATATTCTTGCATTTAATTTAAAAATTAATACGTTAAATTTAAAATTAAACTATAGGGTCCAAGAAAGTTGATTTTATGTAAAAGTTTTATTTGATTGATACATTATTGTAAATGTGGCGCTGCACGTTTAACATTTTATTAGTGGTTTTTCGTATTTTCGTGAATTTTTTGAGTATTTTTATGTTAATATAAAACTAAACTTTAAGTGTGACATGAGTTTCTTGGTTTTTTTTAATTACTATATAAAAATGTTGTATGATTACTATCAAGTTGTCGGCTTCTTTTTTACATCCGTGGCTGCTTAGTTTATAAAACAGGCATATCTGTTACCTCTCGAAATAGAAGAAAACCGCGAAACAGTGTAATGTTTACATTCCCGACCGTGCTTCTACAACGAGAGTTTACTGTATTATGAAATTTGATATAGAAAACAAACTTAAATTTTATTCTGTTTAATATTTTTATACTAGATGTCGGTACTAGGTTGTTTTACATCCAACGATATTATTGCTATTATTTGCTACAACGAATTTTAATCGAAAGCTGATTAAATCAGTGTTGCCCAACCTTTTCTTTGTTGAACCTTCCCGGACTATAAATAATATTTTCATGCCCCCCCCCCTTTAATATTTCATTACAAAAAAAACAAAATAATTTAAAACGTTTTTTATCGAATAAATGTATTATTAAAATACCAATGAGATACTTTCGAAAACGATTAGTAGGCATTAATGTTTGAAGAGCGTAAGAAACCTAAAAGACGAAGATTGTGAAGACCGAAGAGGCTGGAAGTTAGGCATCGGACAACGTCGCAAGACGTTTTAAACCGACTATATAATAATAATAATAATATTTTAAAATAAATATATATTGTAAAAGTGGACAAATCTCGTGGGTCGGAAAAATGTTCAAGGCGGGCCAGTCCGCATGCGGGCCACGGATTGTCCACTCCTGTTTTAGATCCTCAGTAGTTGCGGGCTTCTTGGCGTTAACTTGTGACTTAATGTAGATCTAAAGAAAAAAGTCTAGAGGTGTTAAATCACAAAAACGAAGTGGCCAATTGACATCGTCTTTTTTCGAAATAATTCAACCTTGAAATGTTTGTCTCACTAACAGAATGGTTTCTCCCGAAATGTAGCAAGTTGCGCCGTCTTGTTGAAAGTAATCGTCGTGTAAGTCATGTTGAGCCTAATGAGGCACCAAGAAGTCGTTTATCCCTCTGAGTCGCACACCATTGACCGTAACGTTCGCACCTTCTGCGTTCTCGAAAAAGTAAGGACCAATGATGCATTGAGACCATAAACTACACCAAGCACTGATTTTTTAGGAAGTATAATGGTTTCTTCACGATTTCTTGAAGATTATTTTCCAACCAAAAATCACAGCAGATCGATTATGTGCACCATAAATTAATATTTTTGTGATAAGATAAGATATTGGGCCGTATGAATAAAAGAAAGCATAACCTTATACTTGCAAAATATGAAGCAAATCCTTCAAGCAGTATGAATAAAAATAGAAGTAAAACCTTATACTTATAAGTATGCGATAAAAATTGAAGCAAATGCTTTTAAAGCAAATGTTTTGCTCAAACTACAAGTATTTCGTATGAATAAAAGAGTGCTTATACTTTAAAGTATAAGCATATCCTTCAAAATATATGCATCTGGTCAGTAGTAGACTCATCGACTAGAAATCTGTTTTAATTTCGACTCTATCGTTTTGCAATGGCAGAAATAGTGGATTTCATGAAAGCAAAAATAAGGAATTTAAATTGTTTCCTGTTAAATATCTTCAAAACCTATTTTGAAAATAATTTTATAACAAATTTGGTTCAATAATTTTTGTACATGCTGTAGAATATTGAAGATAACCTATTAAAAAGCAGAAAGTCAATCTTGACAAGTGAAAGATCAACTTAAACTGACATTAGATGACAGAACACATCAAATTTAAACATGTTTCAACTTGTACATTCTGTACCTTTTACTTATTATTTAAAGCATTTGCTTATAAGTATAAGGTAATCATTATTCATGACAAACAAAGGAAATGCTTTTACTTTTTGGTTTTATTTAAAGCATTTGCTTATACTTCGACCTTTTCCTTTAAAGCATTTGCTTCATTTTTATTCATACGGCCCATTATATTCAAAAAGTACTTACCAAATTGTAAACTATTTTTAAAATCCCCTATTTTCCCATTGGTCAATCTGGGAAAGTGTCTAGGGTCCCGCGATTCATGGAGCCCTCTAAGGGTTCCATTATCCTAAAATGTCCAGGGCCACCAATTGGTTAAAGATTGCCTTGGGTGGGACCCTATTCTTGAACTATATCATTCGTATCTTAAGCTTTTGGCGTGATAAGTTTCGCACACGAATCTGTGATCACTTAAAATCGGTATTCTTGAAAAGAACAAGATATTGTAGTACGTGATTAACTATAGAGTCCTAGCTTATATTAACGAACAAACATCTCAACCAACCTGATAGCATTACATTGTCGTTATATTTATGTTAAGGTAGTTCTGGCGATACTGCAAGAGTCAAAAGTATAAAATCTCATTTGACTTATTAGATACCTAGTATTAGACTTAGCAACATCGTGATCTAATGTCGCGATGAAATATCAAATGTCATAATTAAATCCATTCAATGATAATAAAAAAATATTTCATTGGTAAAGTAAAAGAGTGACACAAAAAATGCACGAGAAAAGACTGCAACAGGCTGTATTAACAAATAAATTAAAGGATAGTTGTAGAAAGTTCGTGCCACCTAACCTTGAAACTGACGTAAACATTATTTAGAGGTTGCCACGTCTAATGAACTAGTACTATTTAAAAAGTACACTTTTGAGATATATTCGCAAATTACCAGTATCACCTTGTTCTGAAGCCATACTTTTAAGTGTTTAAAAAGTTTTATATAGTATTTTCTCATGTTTCCTCAGTTTTTATTGAAATCTGATTGTTACTTTTTGTAAAATATGATAAAATCTGTGATTTCTCATAAGGTTCAATGTTAAAAGCATAAATTTCAAATGTCAATATGTTTTTACTAGTTCTCTATAGCTCTTCAAAAATTGAATTGGACATTATGTATCTTATCATAATCTACTAATATGCTGAATGTCATTAAATTCTGAATGTTAATTCTATGACCGATAGTATTGCATGGTATTAAAGATAGAAATATATAAATTTAAAATAAAATATCCAAATCGGAAGAAAATGCCGGGTTGACAATGTGTGTGCAGGACAGAAAGAAGCCATTATCACGTTTCTACAATACCATCCTTGTTCACTTCACTTGTTTCTTTGTCTGGTTTGTTCAATGTACTTTTTATAGATATGTTTTATATACTGGCGGTTATGTATTGAAAAATAGATTTGCGATAATATCTGTCCCAAGACGCTATGAACCAGTTGCTACTTGGGGAAAGCAACGTTAAGATGGGGACCGCTGCTGACTTTTAAACTAGGTGGCGCCACAATAGAAAAATAGAACAAATTTAAAAGATCTTAATCTTTTTATATAGACAAAATTCTGATAAATTTATAGAAATATCAAAATAAGCAATATTGAACTTGAATTTATAGATAGTTTTTAGCTTTAATTGTTGAATATTTTCGAAATTATGAGCATTTTAATAGACAACATTTATTACAAAAAAATTAACAGAATGTAACGAAACTATCTATATATATGCGTTACTAAATACATAATTTTATTACAAAATTTCAGGATCGCAGATACAATATTTCGGTTTATTAAGACAAAAAAGTGTTAATATTTTTAGTTCCAATAATTCACACCTGTTTTTGATGTGTAATAGTGTAGCGTATATGGAATAGATGGCGCCGCGCAAAAAGTTGATTGGAAAATTTACTCACGATAATTGATTATCAAATTTGAATGTTTGCTAACGAATAAAAAATTATTGTACTTAAAAGGAACAAAAATAGTCGGCAAAGTTTTCTCTCGCCAAATTGCTAATCAGGTTGAAATCAAAAATTATCCACATAATATGCAATATGCAAATCACATTGCCGTCGTCTGTGTATGTAATTTCAAAAATTGGAAATTTTTAAATTTCAAATTTGAATTTGAACAGCCAATCAAAATTAAGTGTAAAAAGAGTCATGTGGATGGTTTGCATCTCCAATATTAAAATTGACCTGTTATTGTAGCGCCATCTTATGCAAAATAACTCGACTATTATTTTTATCTAGCAACCCCCACTCTCACAGCGCCCCTCTTAAAGTCAATATCAATCTGAAATAATCAAAATTGTTAAAAAAAAAACAAAAAAAATCTGAAATGAAAAAAAATCACTTGACAGCAAACTTTCCAGTGTTCGAATTCCTCGATGGTTAGTTAGTGAATCATATCGCAGGTTGACTTTGATGGTTTTAAAATTTTCATCCGACACTAATAAATTAAAAATGATTATAAAATTACATCAAAAAATCAAATAATAACTTACGAAACTTTCCTTTACTGCTTTTAATGCAATGTCTTTTTACATAATGTGTATTTCACATACAATAATATGGTCTATTTTTTTTACATGGTAAAAGCTCTTAAACTCACTAATACTGACTAAAACATTCTTTATAACGGTGCTCATAAATATTGTAACGTGAATTGCAAACACCAAGAATAAACTTCACTAAGCTTTTAATGAACTACACCTTTAGTACTTATGAACGAGTTCATTGTAGAAATGAACTGTGCTCATAGATATTATGAAATGAATCATAGATCAATCTTGCTGAGCAGTCAATGAACTGCAGTTCATATTCAATGAACTGTGTTATTGTTAATGAACTTCGTTTCATTGAAAAAAACTTTTTTAATTTGTGAATGTTTCAAGAGCATTTTACATTTTACAAACATTTTACATGTTTTACAAAATTTTTATAATTCTGTTCTTATGTTGTATAATTTATTTTTACAATTTTTTAAAATCCTTGACATCATTGAATGTACCACGGGATGTGCACGGGATCGATCTATGTGTTTCAATTTTTCAACATCAATTTGTAATCAAACATTTTTCACCATCTTAACTTGTTTGTTCTGATGATGGAGTGAAGACATCTTCCGAAACGTTAGCTAACAAATTATAGTTTGTTTGACTTAAACCAGTCCGAACAACTTGAGAGTTCCGCTCCCTCCATTCATTTACTTGAAAGAGAACTTGTTCTTCTGTTATTATTAGATTGTTGGTGTTTATATTTTAGTTTGTAATCTCTAGTTTCTCTTTTTCTCGCTATTACTTCGTGTTTTTTATGCAGGATTTGTATAGCGTATCCTCTCATGATGGGCTCCTCCGGATGTCCTCCTATTGAGCGTTTCTAGATCGACTGCTACCCTTATAAGATCGGGTTACATCTTGGGTGTTTTGTATTTGTAGTCCCGATTCAAATCTGGTTACAAAAAATGGATACCAATGAATCCCAACATGGCTCAGTTGAAGTCATAAGGACGGTTCATATACCAAGGTCTCAATGGAAAGTTCTATAAAATGCATGAAGGGTTGGCAATAGGTTCTCCGCTCTCTTCATTCCTGGGAAATATTGGAATGGATGACATAGAATGAAAAATCTGATGTGGCTATCGCATTACTTTCCGAATTATTAAAATTAGCGTCCAAAAGCAAAAACCAAAATACAAAATTTCATGAAGGGAGAGTAATAATCTCGAGAAACATTCCAATAAATATCTAAATAAACAATAGAATTTTTATTTACATCTCAAAAACAAAAAACAATAGTTAATTTCGGTTTCAGTTTTCATAAAAATATATCAAAAACGTATCAACAATTTTTCTGTACTTACCTCTTCTAGTTTAAATAAAATTTGACTAGTAGATAAATTTTTTTGAAAATATTTATTTTTTATTTCAGAAAATAAATTATACAACAAAAGTTGTAAGTAATTTGATAGCGATAATTTTTTGTCATAATAAACTTTTACCTATTTCATTGCGTTTCGAAGTTATGATGGATTATGTCTTATCGTTTCATGCAAACCGCCCGTTCCCTCCATACGATGTCATTCATTTTCAATAGGTTTCGTGTCACAACAGATTAAAACTTAAATTTAAAATTTAAAAAAAAAATAGAAGGAAAGCACCAAAGTTATGCAAACAAAAGAAACAACAATCCGGTATAATGAAGAAGATAGAGGACAGTATTTTTGAAAATATGTATATGTTAGCATTAGTAATCAAGAACAGACTCTATTGGTCTGTTCATAGACCAATAGAAAGAGACGTTACCCAAGTACAGATTTGTTGAATGGACTAATACAATATTTGAACTACCCGGTATGTGATTAGCAATAGTAATCAGGGAAGACATCCTATATGAACAGACCAATAGAAAGAGACGTTACCCAATTATATTTTAAGTTGGTAATAATACGAAAACTACTATTTAAAGATAAATTTTGAAGGAAGAACACAAGTTTTGGATAGCAATATTGGAAGAGTACAAATGCCCATAAATTGTAGTCGATATTTTTAAATAAAATACTAGTCGATCTAACATTATACTATAATATATAAATATAATTTGAAAAGTAAAAGACAAAAAATGAAACCTAAGTACGAGATAAGAGGTTTAAAGACAGAAATACTGAAATTAAATACGGATTGATGCGGATTTATAAGATAGGAGACAAAAAAGATTGTCAAAACCACAGAAGAATATCGTTACTATACAACACATACAAAATATTGACCAAGTTAATATATGATGTTACACTGCAAGAATATGGTGAAGGGTCGATAGGAAACTATCAGCAAGGCTTCAGGCTTGGAAGATCAACAACAAATGTTGTTTATTTTGTGTTTAGTAAATATATGAATACGAGACAAGAATATAAATGCTTTTGAAAGATTTTAAACGGACGATTGAC
The DNA here is from genome assembly GCA_963170105.1 of Cantharis lateralis. Classification (NCBI taxonomy): domain Eukaryota; kingdom Metazoa; phylum Arthropoda; class Insecta; order Coleoptera; family Cantharidae; genus Cantharis; species Cantharis lateralis. Next base: position 22,326,676 of record OY720629.1, read on the forward strand.
CAATTTGAATAGTCTTCTAGTTAAAAAGAAAATGAAAAACTTGAACATGCATGGAAAACTGATTTGATTGGTTTAGATGAGACTGCCAGGGCGACAGCGGTAGTAGTAACATAACAAGAAAATATAATAAAAAATTTGACAAATTTCCAATCTCTACCACCCGGTTTAACGGTGTCTTCGAAGGAATAATAAGAAGAGTCAAATCCTCGTCGAAACTTTAGAAAAAATCGAACGAAGATCACGTAAAGCAGAATTTATAAAAATTCAGCAGAGACATAGGTGTAGAGTTGAAAGAGACACGAATCCTAAACTATACATTTGAAGAAGTCAGTAAGTTTAAATACCTGAGAATGCAAATTAATATAGGTCGTAGAAGATACGAAAACCAACAGTAAGATTTAAGAGAGAACAGAAAAAGAGGTGAAAAAATAAAAAACTACGCAGAACAGAAGACGAAAACAGGGAACGCAAAGAACCAGAAATAGTGAAAGAGGCTAATCCACTCAACAAAATGGATTTAACAACGTCTAAAGAGGTAGTAATATTCATCAAGAAATGCATAGCCAGAAGAAAAGCACCAAAAAATTTTCGCACATGGACGCCAAGTGATTATATCACTGAATTTAATCATTATTTTAATACGTTATTTAGACAAAAAATTGCTACGAAGTTTTAAAAAAATCGTTCCGCTAAAAAAAAGTGGAAGGTACAAATACGTTTTTAAATTCCATCACTTTCAACTTTTACTCTTGTTTATTTACATTTTTTGTACAGTTCTAGTAAATTCTATGATTGAGTTTATACTCAGAGAATAGGTTAATTTTCTGTTGGAATAAAAACATTTGCAAAAAATAGAATTTGAAATTAAGTATAACTGCTCTCGTGTACCGTAAAACGGGGATATATGGAACGATAGGGATTATATGGAACGAACACACATGATTTGAATCTAAGCGTTAATTTGACGTACAGGGTGAACCCACCACAAAGACAAAAATTTCTAGTGTCACTTGATAAGTGCCAGTACAAAGGTCCGGAACGATCGCTGCGAAACATTGTATGCAATTTAAAAAAAAAAATAATGAAAATCATTGCTTCTTGAGCATTTTTCAAAACCTCAAGGTGTTTCATATATGTAGCGAGGAAGCTGTTGTATTCAGAGCATTAGTTCTATGAGAAAAAAGTTCCATAATAACCTCAACAAATATATAACATTAGCGCCTTTTCGAAACAAGCACGGGTTTTTCCAAAATCACTGAAATATTGAAAATTATGATTTTCCAGGGTTATATGGAACAGAGATATGAACGTGTTTTTATGGGAGGGTTTGTCCCTTTATGGTTATTTTTTTAAATTTTATAAGCGTTTTGTCAACTTTTTTTTTATATACTTTGGAAGCTGTTTTTATGGGAGTGTTTATCCATTTCTTATGTTCGTCCTCTTTTTACGAATAAAAATAAATATTTTCCAATAATGAATTCTAATAGTAGAGTGCCCGATTCAAAATAAAACGCTTTAAAACGATTTCTGTGGGGGTGTCGGGGTTAAAAGCTGAAACTTGCAGGAATGAAAGGTGAGATGGCATATATTCGTAATCCAAAGGTAATCAAAAATAATCAAGCGCAAAAGGGCGCTATTTAAAAAAAATGAGATAATATTATTAGCAGGAAGCCCATAAAATGACGATCATTTTGATATATAATTTGAAATCATTTTTGTACGAAATGTATTTTTTTTAATGTTTGAAAACTGAAATTTGTTAAGTCGCTTATGGGAAATCAAATTTTAAATTGCAATTATCTCGGTTCGAACTTGGCAAAAATTTTGTAATATTTGACAATATTTATTTATATACGCTTCTATTTGCGAAACGAAAGCCTAAATCAAATTTTTTTGTACTTGATAATAGTTGCGCATATGTTTGGAGAATCGCTTAGTTGAAAAATGATAATTTTTCGTTTAATATTAAACACGATATGAAATTATTAGTAACATTTAAAATTTTAAATTTTTAATGCGCTCACTACAAAATCACAATTTCCCACTCCAAATTTGTATGGTACAGGCCCGGTCATGAAAAGTGCATCGGGAATTAGTTTTTCTGAAACATTGAAAATTTGCTATTTCAAGGTTTTGAATTAAATTTTGGCTTGGTTTCTTCTTTATTGGAACGTTTAACCTATATGGTCACTTGCATTTGACAAATCGTGGGCTTACTGGTAAAAGTAACCAAGTCAAAAATAAATACAATGCCATGCGAATCGATGTTGTATTTGATCACATCAAAGAAGATTTCATAAAAAATAGTACTCGTCACAAAAGGGGGTCCCCAAATATGAATTGACGGAGTAACCGAGAGAACTGATGTTCCACTTCCACAACAATGGAATTTATTTATTCATTCAGAATTTAATAAGAAACAATTAACACATTTTCTATCTGAGCAGCTGATTAAACACTTAACAGAAAAATTAAATTTACAGTTTGCAACTAGTGGAGGTTTCACAAATATTTTAGAATAGAGAGGAAATTTCGAAGTAAATGCTGATGATTTATTGAGTTCTAATCAATAGGAAGCTGATACTAGGATTTGGTGCATATACTGTCTGCAAAAAGGTATAGTTATTCTAGATGCATAATTTAGTGCAACGATACCGATGTGCTAATACTGTAGTTTATTTCAAGAAATACTTCAATCCTTTACGTAGCAGTATACGACATTAACTGGTTGTGTTACCACCAGTCAATTTTCAGGAATTGGGAAAAAAGCAGCATGGAAAACAATTTTAGATCATTCTGATTGTTTAGGCGGTGCCGGAATGCATCAAATTTTGGAAGACATATTCAAAAATATCCAGAAAATTGTTATTAAACCATATTCAAAAAATACTGACATTTCGTCAATTAATATTATAAGAAGACTACTGGCATCTTCTGCTTCTATTACAAAATTACTCCCAACAGAAAATTCTTTAAGGTTTCATAGCTTGAGAGCGCATTATCAAGCTAGAATACGGTTTAATTATTTACAACCTCGTCTTCAATTACCGAGTGTTGCAGATCATGGATGGAAATTTGATAAAGCAAATAGAATAAATTGATATAATTTACCACCTTAACAACTTTACCACCTTTTCCTGTGGAATTAAAAGTTCTAGCTTCATGTGGATGTCAAGAAGGTATAATTTCCTTTAAACTTCTGCAATCAAAACAAAAAGTTATTCTTATTATCCTCTTGATTGCGGAAGTAGGTCTGTACTTGCAAGAAAAATAATATGGGTTGCATTGGATCCTGTAATTGTACGGGTCAGAATGTTTGTCAAAACCGTAAAAACAAACATATACTGTAAAATCGGTTACGCCAATACTGCTCGACAAAGAAAATGTTTTTGACGAGTAGTTTTCAAATGCAATTGACCATTTAGGTTAAACGTTCCAATAAAGAAGAAACCAAGCCAAAATTTAATTCTAAACGTTGAAATTGCAAATTTTCAATGATTCAGAAAAACTAATTCCCGATGCACTTTTCATGACCGGTGCTGTACAATACAAATTTGGAGTGGGAAATTGTGATTTTGTAGTGAGAGCATTAAAAATTTAAAATTTTAAATGTTACTAATAATTTCATATCGTGTTTAATATTAAACCAAAAATTATAATTTTTCCACTAATCAATTCTCCATACATATGCGCAACTATTATCAAGTACAAAAAATTTTGATTTAGTCTTTCGTTTCGCAAATAGAAGCGTATATAAATAAATATTGTTAAATATTATAAAATTTTTGTCAAGTTCGAACCGAGATAATTGCAATTTAAAATTTGATTTCCCATAAGCGACTTAACAAATTTCAGTTTTCAAACATTAAAAAAAAATACATTTCGTACAAAAATGATTTCAAATTATATATCAAAATGATCGTCATTTTATGGGCTTCCTGCTAATAGTATTATCTCATTTTGTTTAAATAGTGCCCTTTTGCGCGTGATTATTTTTGATTACCTTCGGATTACGAATATATGCCATCTCACCTTTCATTCCTGCAAGTTTCAGCTTTTAACCCCGACACCCCCACAGAAGTGAAAATAATTTCATGATAGCACTCGACTATAATATGGAACTATATAAATACTTGTCGCGAATTAATTCCTGACGCCTTATTTATCATAAAAAATGCGCGGTAAAAGCGCCTTATTATTTTTTGATATCCATTGGGCCATATAAACCCAAATTGCTGACAATCTAAACCGAATCTGCACTGCAGTGCACCTTTAAAAATCACCTACAATCGTTCCATATAACCCCGACCCTCCGGGTTATATGGAACAACAAAAAAAGAAAAAAAAAAGAAAACGGCCATTGATCAGATCATTATTGGTCATGAAATATGATGCTGAAGCTATCCTCTTTGATATTTATTTTTGCCGTTGCAGTAGCTCTGATAATACTTTCGCAATTCAACAAAACACGTTGAAAAATCGTTCCATATATCCCCGTTTTACGGTACTGTAGAATCGATTATTATCAGTCGGGTTTAGCTTCAATACTAAATATACAGGGCCAATTTCATAGCGAATTTTAAAGGAAGCGTTAAATTTAAAACCGCTTTTAAAGCCAAAGTGATCATTTTGATTGGTTTATTTTGTCTTAAAATCGGTTTTAAATTATTTTAATGCTTTCTTTAAAATTCATTATGAAATTGGCCCTAAGACAAACACGTGAAGTTACGTTATATATTTGAAATATATATTTGACTTAAACAATAATAATAACACCGGAGCCGGACATTTGAACGCGGCCGTTTGAATGCAGAGACGTTTGAACACAGAGACGTTTGAACGCAGAGACGTTTGAACGCAGGGACGATTGAACGCAGGGACGTTTGAACGCAGGGACGATTGAACGCAGGGACGTTTGAACGCAGGGACGATTGAACGCAGGGACGTTTGAACGCAGGGACGGTTGAACGCGAGGACGTTTGAACGCAGGAATTTATTTATTGTTATTATTAATAATAAATAAATAATAAAGTTACTTTTCTTTAACATTGCAAAGAATCTAAATCTGCAATCGGACGTTTGAACTTACATATCTTGCGACTTTGAATTAGTTGCAATAAATGCTTTTAGAGAAGGTTTTCCTAATGCGGAAATACAGGGATGTATGTTTCATTTGACGAAAAATTTTAAGAAGCACATCGGAACTTTCCACCTTTTGAGACGTTATAGCGAAGAATTGTGATGGATTACAATAATCGGAACAATGTTGATTTTTTGTGAGGTATTTCGTATAATTATGAAATGAATGGTTAGGTTTTTAATTTTTTTAAATAATTAATTAAATAATTAAATTTTTTAAATAATCTTTATTTAAATTTTTCTCTGCCAACTTATTACCAAATTAAAAATTACAAATTATGTTTTTGTAGCGACGAATATATTTGGTGGATTAATAATAAAAAATAAATTAAATATAATATTTAAACATAATAAAGGGGGGGGGGCAACTGCATCGAATTTCTCGCGCTCAAACGTTCCTGCGTTCAAACGTCCCTGCGTTCAAACGGCCCTGCGTTCAAACGTCCTCGCGTTCAAACGTCCCTGCGTTCAAACGGCCGCGTTCAAACGGCCGCGTTCAAACAGCCGCGTTCAAATGTCCTAGACCGTAATAACACACCTCACTGTAATGAATACGATGCTGTGCAATAAACAGGATAATCATCTCTTCTCAATGGATTCTTCGTTTAACGTAAATTGTTCTGTACTATAATTGTATGCAATTATCAATTTAAATAACCAATTGTCTACTGAACTAAATTCAGATAGTTGTGACGTAATGTTCTTAAAACTTCTGGAATGCATCGCCTCCGGCCATATAGCATTTCGAAATTGAAACAATGTAAGAAGTGGTAAAACTAAAATATAAATCATATTATTAATTCTTGCAAATAAAAAGCACTCTTAAAAAGCAACTTATACCTGGTCTATAGGATGCACACCTACCGAGTGTTACCAAAACTATTGTAAATTGTAATAATATGGTTTTGACCGATGATAGAAATTCTAACATAAACCATTTGTACTACCACATATTACTATTATCATCTATTCCGATATCATCTACAGTCCAGGCAATGGGTAGTTTCTGAATTACAAAAGCTCAAGGATAGTTCTAATTTGGTAGATTTGTACAGTTATATACATATATATTTTGGGTTTAGTCATGTATACATTAAATCAATAATATAATACATTCACTATACAACATTAAGCTGCTTTCCCAATTTCTCCAATCTCCAATCATGTACCATTTCTTCCTCTAACCCTCTAACCTGCATTGCCTTTCGCATCCTTCATTCCACGACTTTCGGGGGCGACCTACCTTATTTTTTCCTGGTGGTCTCCATAGGAATACTTTTCTTGGCCATCTTTTGTCTTCCATATGCAGTAGATGTCCAAACCATTTTAGGCCTCTTATTTCTATTTTATGTACTACATTCTCTACCTGTGTCATTAAGTTTCGGATTGTCTCGTTTATTACTCTTTGCGTTGTTGATATCCTGGCACTGCGTCTCAAGTAGTCCATCTCTACCGCTCTAAATCTTCGTTTTTCGTGTTCTTTCATTGCCCATATTTCACTTCCATATGTGAAAACGGACTCCACCATTGTTCTACCAATTCTTTTTTAGTGGCTTTAGAGATATTTTTGTCCAACTAGACCGAATTGAGGGATAACAGTACTTTCCGTGCTTTCAGAACAGTTTGTACAGTTTGGTGTCTTAATTAATATTCCAAGTTTGCAACCTTGAGTGACCGCCGCTCGCGCCGCCATTTTGGAAAAATGGCAGCTAAAACTAGTTTTTCGAAAATATCTTCTCTCCAGCGCCACCTACATCAAAAATAGTTATTTCAAAAATTATAGAGCATGAAATATGGCGACGCGAGCGGCGCGGCGGTCGCTCAAGGTCGCAAATTTGGAATATTAATTAGGACACCGAACTGTACAAATCTACCAAATTAGAACTTTCCCTCGCCTTTTGTAGTGAAACCCTATTTTTATGTATTCAGTGCCTAGACTATACTAGTGAAAACAATTGTAAAGTTAAAACTGTATTTGGTTTTAGAATTGAGAAGCTTTCTTTTGATATTTATTTTAAAAATAATGTTTTTACCTACACAGTTGTTTTGCACGAGAAGTTTTTCGTGACCAAAAATTATTTTAGATAGCCGTGTTATTAATTAAATAAAGATATGGGCTACATGTACCAAAAAAAGTTTGCGAATATACCTTCCATTTGATGTTATTAGTCATATAAATTTTTTCTTTTTAGTTCACCTTCTTATCGAGTAATTAATTAATGAAGTTGGAATTATCTCTTGAATTATTAGGTACTTACTATCTAATAAAATTCAATTAGAACAGCAAATTTGATGTGTCACACCATTTGATAAGTGTCCTATTTTTTTCTGAATTAGAGAAAATTCTCAAAGTTTATGATTACATTTAAGAAAAGTTAAAATAAAAGCTTTGATATTTGAGTATTGCGCAAGAAGACTTTTAAATTTAAATTATAATTTTTTTTGTATAAATAAGACAAGTAAAAGTGGAATTCATAATAATATCTTTACATCCCCACTACTAGTAGGTACATTTGTTCCGATCGGAAATGCATGATATTTACATATTATTTAGGAAGTGGTATTTATAAAAGCCTACATAATCATTATTGTAGTACAAGTAAGTTATTAAAACCTATCTGTTACATGTCGAGATGTCTGTTCTTAAATTTGTTGTAATTTTTTTAATGGCATATGTTGTTGTTTCGTCAGGAAAATTTCGAGTGTTTGCAAAACCACTACAAAGAGAAATTACCGCCGATCAAGATGAAATAAGTTCTGCTGTAAATCAAAACGTTAACGAAAAGGAAGACAAGAAATTGGCTGATTCTTCACACTTCACAAGTAAGACGGGCTACAAAAAGCACAATAGAGAAGACCTCAATAAAGACCTTAAATATCGCAACAAATATCGTTCAGGACAATACGATACCAGTGGCAAAAAGCAGAATTCTAGTAGTAATCAGGGTAAACATTATAACGAACATCAAAGGGGTGAAAAAAATCATAAAGCTGCTAAGTATGGAGAAAAATCTGGACATAAAAGAGGACATAAAACAAAAGGATATAATAATAAATTTTTTAGAGATGAATATCACAGAGAGCACAAGTTTTATGACGATTTTCATAAAAGTGGGCATTATAATAAGAAAGGTAGTAATCGTGAAAATTATGAAAATAAATCTGGCACTACTAAAGATTTACTTCACGATAATTCTGGAGAAGCAAAAAATAATTACGGCAAGGAAAGTTATATAAATAAAGGCTTCATTGATGATGAACACGCAGGATTTACAAAAAGTAAAGGTAATCGTCAATATCACAATAATTCAAACAATCATAACAGGCACAAGGATTCGTCTCGTCAAAAACAATATGCAGTTGTTGAAAGAAAGTGATCCTAAAAATCGTCTTGACAATTTTATCGTTTAACGAGAGTACTTTAACCATAAATTCTTACGACATACTTTTAAATTACTATTTTTTTCATAACATCAAAATATTTCACGCCCGGTTTGTTGGTAATATTCCAGAATGTTTTTATATCACTTTCGTTAACAGTTATACTTCATTAAACCTATCTATAATAAAGTAAAAGTTGAATTTTTGTGGTTTCGAAACTTTTAAGTATTTTATTTTTATATTATAATTAAGTGTAGGTAACAATGATTTATTGTAAATAATTTCTGATGACCATTATTTTTCTTGAATTATAACAATAATTATTGTAATAGCAAACAATATGTAAGTTACTTTTGTATTTATATATTTATATTATCTATTATCATAAAAAAATATACAAAATATTTATATTACTTTTTATATGCAGAATGAGGGGTGTCGACGTACACTTTGCAAGAGCGATGCGGATCGGGAGGTTTAAATAAAGGCAATTTTGCGGGTCCTTTTCCAGTATAAGCACAGTATGGAATTTCAAATACCATTTGCATTTTTAATTTTTCGCAAATTTTCGCCCTGTAAAAAATTATTTATAAGTTATAAATTTTTCTTTTATAATCCCAAACTCAACATGGTGTAAAGTTAACTTTCTAAATCTTTGAATAAAATTGCAACTTAAAAAGTAACCGTCCACTGGGATTTTATATCCATACAATTTGTCGAATAGAATAAAATAAAATACATATACTCGGATATAATATATTGAAATGAATTTTTCCCGACCCTCAATTTTTACAAATCAGTGCGACTGGGAGAAAACTACTATCAAAAATGCCCGGCTACCTTTTTATTAATTTTTAATTGTAACTATCGGAACGATAAATTTTTGTCTCCTGCGTTGTTTTGCTCGTGAACACCTGTCGTCACAAAAATGTGTCCCTTTTTGTGAAAATTTAAAGTTAATTATATCCAAATCCTCACCGTTTTATTTCGTTTTTCAAATTATTCCTGTTACCCATATTCCAATCCTCTAGTTTTAAAATCAATTTCAAACCTTGACATCTAAAATTTTTATCAAAATACCAAATTCACTATCCAACGATTCAATTTATTACTCGACCGCCAAGGAAGTATTATGTTTTCCGCGCGTATCTTGTTGTACTGAGTATGTACATTTAATACATATGTTTGTAAATTTCTTTATTATTATGTCAATCAAAATAACACATTTTCATTATATCGAACTTTGATTCGAAAAACTCGAAATTTCACTCAAATAATATAAATTTTTGTTCAAATATGGGCTACAATATCGGACGTCCGTCCGGTCGCTTCGTTGCGAACTAACCCCTCTTCTATCTTTTCAAATCGGCTTCAACATTTTTAATTTAAATTTTCAAAAAATAAAAATAAACACATAAAAACTACATTTGTAATTAATTACACAACAATACCCAGGAAAGTAGTGATAGGTGGAACGATGTACAGGGTGGTTCAAATTCGAATGTTCTTATGGGGAATTCGGTAACTATAAGAGTTATGGAAAAATGGATGGCGCATCTTTCATTTCTTTTTTAGGGTGAAAACCGGAATCCGATACTTTTTTTCGTTTTCGAGTTATGGCCAAAAGTTCACTTTTTCGACTTTTCGTTAAATGCCGATATCTCGGTTGTTTGTCAAGTTATCGAAAAAAATTTTACACCTTAATCATACATTTTTTTGAGGAAAATAAATTGGAATAAAGGGATTTTAAACATCTTCATTTGTTTTCGAGTTATAATATAAAGTTGAGTTTTTTTAAATGGAAACCTTAGTAGGCTATGCCATATTTATATAGAGTTTCTTATCCTCTTTTCAATTACATATAACATGTGGGGTGTATTATTTCAGTTTCATCCCGTTATATTAAAAAATGATAAATAAAAATAAAGGATCTGAAAATTAAACGTTAGCTTTGTCAAAACAAAACAAAAAATCATTAGTGAGATCTAAAACAATTGTCTCCAATTGTTTTTAATAGGTTTTTTTAGTACCTACACTATTATTTACCTTTTATTTTTTAATTATTATAATTAAAAATTATAATATACAAGAAGCTGAAGAAAATACTAGGAGCTGTTGATGCAATTCCTTCATTTCAACCCGTCAAATTGAAGCTGAATCGGAAATTTCCAATAAATTTCACCTTGTGATATAAAAGGTAAATAATGAGGAGGTGCTAAAAAACCTATTAAAAACAATTGGAGACAATTGTTTTAGATGTCAATAATGATTTTGTGTTTTGTTTTCACAAAGCCACCGTTTAATTTTCCTATCTTTTATTTTTATATAACAGTTTTTAATATAACGGGATGAAAATGAAAGAATAGACCCCACATGTTGTATATAATTAAAAAGAGCATACAAAACTCTAATTAAATATGTCATAGCCAACTATGGTTTCCATTAAAAAAAAACACAACTATATAATATAACTCGGATACAAATGAAGATATTTAAAATCCTTCTGGTCCAATTTATTCTCCTCAAGAAGATGTTTAAAAAAGGTGTAAATATTTTTTCTACAACTTTACAAACAACCGAGATATCGGCATTTAACGAAAAGTCGAAAAAGCGAACTTTTGGCCATAACTCGAAAACAAAAAAAAAATCGGATTCCGGTTTTCACCGTTAAGGTTTTCTCAAAAAAAGAGATCGAGGATGCGCCATCCATTTTTCCATAACTCTTATAGTTACCGAATTCCCCATAAAAACATTCGAATTTGAACCACCCTGTACCTACTATGTTAAGTGCAAAATTTAAATCTGAATAAAATCACTGAAATGACTGAATGATTTTACATATTTTTTAAATTAATTTCATTTTTCTGTCAAATCCTTTTATGTCTTACTACGTCCTCTACAACTGGGTATATAAAAGAACCCATTTTCCAGAAACGAAAAACTGCAAATTATAATTTTTTTTTAAAAAAGTACTGCGTACCTTTATAAGTGCCAAGTGAGCAAAAAAAATCTGTTCCATTTTTGTTGTATAACACTAGTATCTCATCGTCTAAGCATATGAATATAAAAAATTTGGAATTAAAAAAATCATGTTCGTTTCACTTACAATAATAAATTATTAAAGTACCCTCTCCTATAATACTCTTGAATAAAGTGCGATGCTTTGACAGTACTGTTCTTTTTTTATCACTATTGGTTTATAAATAATTCTTAATTTTTAACTTTAATTAAAATAGACACGTCAATTAGTTCTGGCTGTTACTCAAACACAGATCCAATGAGGTGAAGGGGAGTTAATAACAGTAAGTATCGATTGGAGTCGCTTATTTAGAGTATTGTTATTTTCTGTATAGTTAAAAGTACCTAAGTAATAGTACATTGTTTGTAAAAAAATTTGTAAAAAAATATTTGGTAAATAATTTGCCGTTACTCGCATCCTTGTAAGACTGGTGGCGTCGGAACCGCGCCGAAGGCTCCTTTTCATATGTATCTAATGTTGCAATCACATAAACTGCATTATCTTCTTCTTATTCTAGGACTGCGTCCTGCATTTCCCAACATGGCGCCTGGGGTCTAGTGGTGCTAAAACTGCATTATATTCTTTATAAATATATGTACTATTGGTGATTTACGTTACTGTTGGTGGCGCCGCCACTATCACGAACAACATGGCTATTTTTATGCACGTATACTTCTGATCACGGATACATTCCAGATTTCAAATAATACATTTCTTGAAGATATTGCACTGTCTGTACACAATAATAGAACACCTAATGCACGCAAAAACATTGGAGATTGCATTGACAGAAGATCAAGATAAAAACAGAAAAAAAAAATCACATATAAAAATTTCTATCACGCTCCGTTATCATGTATAGCACGTTGTGTGTGTGTTTAACTTCGGGTTCTCAAAAAATCACGTTGGAGCATTTCTTAAAATATTATTTAAAATGAAATACATACAGCTAGTTCTATCGTCTGTTATTACCCCTTAGTACTTGAATAATGTGGAATTTTGACATGCAACTCGATTGGAGTGTAAATTTATAAGTGTGCAATTCGATTGGTAACCAAATCGGTTTTTATCATCGCCGTTCACTATTGCTCTTTTAATAGTGTAGGCTTATAAAAGATGCGGATATTAACCGAAGAGTTAAAATGTGCGACTTTGAATGTCTTTTACATTACATGCCATTAAGCGAGATCCTTAGCGGTGGATTAAACTTCTAGTTATAAAAATCGATTTTTCAGAAATTAATGAAAAATCTTTTAGTGCTTATAACCTATTATGACAAAAAGGAAGCGTTTTTAAATGTTCAGATTTGGTAAATTTTAAAACTCAATTAGCCATATATTTTTCAACAGCTCAGCAGAGTGTGATTGTAGCCGAGACCGTGAAGATAAGGCAAGAAAGTTATTTGAAGCGCCAAAATTGCATAACACTTTTCTACAAGACTATTAATTGTTTTATTGAACTAAATATTCAGAAAAAATTCAAATGTTTTGCAAATTTTGAATTTGACTTGGATAAATTGAATCTTGACAACATTATTGTGTACATAAATAAAAAAATTTCTCTTAAACATTATGTCATGGAATTTTTATGTTAAGATTTTAGATTTTCTAAATATATTTTGAAAATCACTAAGGCCCGCTTTTACAATAGTCAGTTAAGCATGATTTAACTGTGGTTTAACGTTATGCTGGTGTTTATGGGTTTTACAATAGTCAGTTAGTCTAAACCAGCTGATTATACTGGTGTTAATTTATATCAACGTTGGACCATGGGTATAAGTGATTTAATAAGGGGATAAATTGCGTCCAAGTCTGATATGAAATAATTAAAAATTTTAATTTTGTGTAAAAAATTACTGTGATTTAGCCAATGAAAACAGAAGTTCGTCGATTTTCAAAATTAAATTGTGAAGTAACCGTTGGGCCGATTTTATTTATCCTCACCTCATAAGAAAGCAAAAATTTAGCTCTTTTAGAATATTTAATGGATTTCTATCGTACTTTTGAAGGGAAAGCTCCCAAAAGATCGACAGTAACCAGCATTTTTATAAATTCCTTAAATAAACCTGGATTTTGCTTCCGCAACTGCTGTAACAATCCAGCAACTAAGAGCATACTTCCGGTAGCATAAAATCTAAGAGCTAGAAGCAGTTTTAGAAATTGAAGCACTATTGCATTGTTACGATTGGTAAGCGGTTTGATTTCATCCTCCAACTTATGAATAATAAAAATGATAATAAATAATAAAAATGATAATAAATAATAAAAATGATAATAAATAATAAAATGTGGTTTCGGTCATCCGGAAGTTTCTTATGAATTCTTTTTCCCTAAGTTCCTCCTAGTAATTTCTCTTTGTTTGAAATATTTTAGGGTTACGTAAATGTTCAAATCTAAATGATTTCGGATTCACTATCAAAATCAAAAACATTTACATTTCAATTCATATTAATATTCAAAATTTAAAATGATTTATTATAATTTTACTCTGTCACTGCCAAAATTTCAATATAACCTCTAAAAGTTGTCACTTATTTAGGTATATAACCAGATTCTATGTTACCACCCTACACTTATGCTGATTATAACTATCCATGGGTTAAATTTTGTTTGTAAAAGCGAACACAAACTTTAACACCAGCATAAAATTATACCATAGGTTAGTTATACTCATACTTTAACCAACGATTGTAAAAGCGGGCCTTAGTTTTGAAAAATTTTTAGTTCCCGCTAATTGGTTGATGTTTACCAATTTATTGGTGTTTGGAAATTTTAAAGTTAGTTGGGCTATATTTTAAAAGTAATGTAATTTTTCCCATCAGTACGTTGGGTAAATTTTAAATGCTAAAAGAATTTCATCGCAAAATATACCTACATTGTCGTGTCTCATTTTATTTTAATAGGGGAATTGAAAATTTTATTTGGATAATTGCAATTATTTGTAAATAGTTGTGTAAAATTTGAATTGTTTACATTTTTCCGCGTCTAGGGCGACTTAACACTGAGCAGTGCATGAGAAGTGGTTGTTGGTGAACCACCATACTTCAATATATTACATTATAATTTATTATATACTACATATATAATTATTATACATATCTATATAAATTATCTAACTGTGAGGAGAAATACATCTTTTTCGACATTGAAAGTCGAAAATTCACATTTAAAGTGAATCATTGTCAAAACTCTTTCAGAAATCGTTAGGTAATAGATATTTTATGTAGTAATAAGAGATGAGAGATAAAAAAACATCTGCAAAATTGTCAAGAGTGTTTTAAAAATAAAAAAGAAATACTAATGAGCGTCAGAAATACAATACCTACAAGAAATTATATTACAATAGGCAAAGATGCAGATGTGAAGTAATAACCATTATCTACTCAGATTTGTGGTACAAATTAAAACAGGAGATAACGAATGCTAATGAAATGAAGGCATAAATAATGGGGATGTTTTACTGTGGTCCCTAGAACGCCAAAGAAGACATTTTAGTTGTAATGTTATGAATCTACCTAGTATATCTGCACTAAAAATTGATAAGAACACAATTCCAATCACGTCACCCATCGCCATCTATAACTTTCTTTCTGTTAAAAGTAACAGAGCGTTCACTACGGCTTTGTTAGGGTTCTGGCATACCTAACTAAATCTTCATAAGTAATACATACGAGGGAATATAAAATTGCAGAAACGTTCTGCATACTTTAGATCCGAGTGTTTGTTTCGGCACAGTGATTTTTCTAAGAAACAAATAGGTGTAATTTAAAGCACATAAATTTCCAGATATTTTATAGCCTCGAGTTTGTATTGGACATGAAAATTCATCGAGTTGTAGAGAAAATAGCAACAATTAAATTGAAGGTTAATACATACAAGGTCAATACAAAAATCAAACTAAATCGTACATAGTATAATGTTAGTAAATAATATACAGGAGTGCATAAAAAAAATTTAGAAAAAAAGAAACCGAAACCGACAGCACATTTTTTATAGAAGCAAATGCTATGAATGACATCGAACAATACATTTCTTAAGGTTTTTAAATGCAACAAGGATACATATTTTTTTGAAGAATTTGCAATATAATCATACGGGAGCAGCTCATAATTAACGTTTCTTTTCCCATCCCACTAGACACAAGTCATCATGACATAGTTTACAGTCATTACAGTACTTTTTGTCAAGCAATTAATTGTCAAGCTTGTCATTGTATTGCTCCGAATAATTTGCGCATTCAATAGATTTCGTATTGGAGGACAAGGGGGCCGATAACTTTACGTACACCCTATAGAATAGAAGTTGTCATAAAAAATTTAGTGTCTTTTTGGATTCGCACAAGGCATCTTAGCGTTAGCACTTGCTTGTGCTAACTACTAGGCCAATTAATAACCGTCTACAGTATTTGATAATACATAGTATTACATCTAATAATTAACCCACCTAATTTATCTGCACCACTACAATAGGTATATTAAATTAAATTAATTACGACCATCCGTGTGGTGTAAAGCTTTTCGATCTCTGGGCTATGCATCTAGCAACGTTGTATTCTAAATAGAGGATTCAGTGGGGTAAATGTGAAACTAAAAAAATTGGGGTTAAAATAAAACAAACGTGTAATTAATTAACTTATAACAAAATTTCAGAAGCTATTATGTTTCCTATAGCTTACTCGAAAGGAAATAAAACCATAAAGGATGACACTTTAATAGTTGTACTGTAAACAACCCTTTTTCTTAATCACTCTAAAAACAGTAAAATAAATTCATTTTTTGTTACAAAATTTTCTCCATTAGTACCATATAAATTTAAATTATGGTTTTATACCAATTTTGCACAGAATATATTCATGAAAAAAAGAATAAATTTTTTATTAAATTTTTTTAATAATTAATAAAATCAATAATAAAAAAAAGGATTGAAAATGAAATATTAAAATTTAGTGTTAACGTACAACTTTTCTTTATTTTAAAGTGCATATTTGACAAGATCATGAAAAACTGTATCTATTAGTAATATAACAAATTTTAAATTTTACTTCTAAGTTCATGTCTTAAAAATTGAAATTTTTATTTTACTTTCATATTTACCTCACTTGACCCTAACATATTAAAATTAAAAAGTTATAAACAAAGTCTTACGTATAATAGCTAGTAGCATCTACCCTAATGACTCTATATCCGCAATCCGCTCCTAAATCCCGAGAAGCACGTGTTAGGTCCAATCCTAAACCTTTTCCACGATCCCCTTCTCTCACAAACAATTGACATATCTAAAAAAAAATTACTCTTACTTATTGTTACTTTTTCTCAAATTTTTCCAAACAGGAAAGTAATAGCTACCTCAAAAATTTTATTAGTGCAATATTTTTCCCACAGGCACGGAGCCCGTTGTAAATAGGCATAAAATTGATATAACGATTTAGTTGCTTCACAAGATAAAGTACATGCCAATCGATCTAACATATCTGCATCCCAGGGGCAAATTGTTTTATTAACGCAACCCCCTACAATTTCTCCAGTGCATTTGCACTTAGCTATAATAGATATTCCTTCTTCTAAAGCTAATTGGACATGATGTTCAAATATAGGATTATTCTTTCTTCCCAGACCTACAGCCATAACCGTTGGTTCTTCTGGAAAGAAATACTCTTTCATGAGTGTTTGTACTTCGTCGTAATCTTCACATCTAGCACGAGTTATTAAAAATGGAGATTCTTCCTAAAATATTTGAAGTAATATAGTTAAGTTAGTTATAACCACCGCAAAAGCTATAAAAAAACTTTATCCAAATAAATTAGAATAGCCAAATCACTACAGAAAAGTCAATAATGGCCCTCCACAAAGGTAGGTGCTAATTCAAATTCAACATTTATTCAAGTTATACATCTCAGATTTTCCCATTTCTGCTTATAGTAAATTTATATAATTATGCTGATGCTCTAGCGGTGGCATTGCAGTACAATTATGACAAATGTTCTGAAAATTTATTGTAAAACACATTTAACAAATTTGCGTATTTCTTTTAGGAAAATATAGGAAAATCGAATTTAACTGCAGTTTATCAATGCATTTCGATATTTGAAATTAAGAACCAAATCGAATAAATTCCAAAAATGCTCTATGGAACGCCATTATATGTTGGTATTAGACCTCAGCGTTTGGCCATCTGGGTTTGACCATCTTCGAAGTTGTTGGGTAAAATTCTAATTAAATTAGAACTAATCACGCTATATCAATTCCAGTTTACATAATAAGTGGAATCCAACTATATTTGAAAGTTGTGATTGTGGTGACTCCAACCACATAGTTAGTCACATAATTTACTAGTAACTTGGAAGAGCTCTTCATTGTCCAATGAAAACACTTAACCAGATGGTGTAGATTTAAGGCTCCAAACTGTTTTCATGTTATATAAATGTTCTATAGTCTATACGAAAAACAACTATACGAGAAATAATTATGTACACTTACTTTCTTTCTTCTAAAAAACGATATGCACCTTTGTTGAAAATTTTTATCTATTCGAGGAGACAATACACTTGAAAATTTTGGAAAATAATATCTGATCATTTTGATTAATAACGAATTTTTTGACAAACTGAATTGAATTGACACTGACAATTTTTATTGGGCAAACTGACATACCTATTTGATATACACTAATGTACACTTTATACAATTCAATATTTTTTGTTATGGCACTAATCAACTACAAACTTATTGTCTCAAGTGACGATATTTGTTCAGATAAAAAAATATATTCAATATTTCAACAAAAGAAGTAAAAAAATTCAGTTTCAACCAGTTAGAGTTAAAATTTTAAATATGAATATTGTCTGCATTTTTCAACGTTTGGACTTTCCTTATAAATATTTCCTCGCATTTTGTTCTGTTGGAATTCATAAAACTAATCTGAAGGCTTCACGTTGAATGATTGGTATTTTATAATATCGTATACGGGCTTCAAATTTAAAATCTTTAATTTTCGAATTTTTTATAACTTATAAATATACTAAATGTATATAGTATGTAGAAGAATACGAAGTCCCTTTCACAACAACTGTAGACTTTATGCATGCATCGACTGTTTTCATTGCGTTTTGCTTCAATTTTTGCAGTGTGACCGGTGTAATTTGCTCAGTTTCCACTTGAATGTAGGTTTTTAGCTACCGTAAGTCTGTGGTGTGTTGATAAGATCTTCTCGTTCAAGTAACTCCTCAAAAAACAGTCTCGTTGGAGCAACATAACAGTTGGACGATTGCTAACTCCATAAAATTGCCGATATGTACCCAATTATTGACCGGCCGTTTGTAACAATATGACCATTTTCGTTCGTTCTCCTATGGTGTACTATTGTTCCATATTATAATCCCCCAAGTTAAATGTCTATCTTAAAAAATGACAAATAAATAAAATGTTCACAAATAAAAAGCTATTAATTTTTCTAATCGGAAAGGGGCTATTTGCTCACATTTTCCAGTTCTGTCTCGATTATACAGTTTCCGATTTTCACCATCTATGCCAATTGGTATTTAAAATGTGTGACAACACAGAAGACTTGCAGTTAAACTTGGATTCTGAACGAAGAACATAGATTAATTTTAAACGATTTATTTCAGGCCATTTGTAATGATTTAGATCATTATATTATAATGTTACCTGGGGTCAGCAAGTAGGTAATAAATAAAGAGCTCGACTGTAGATGGTACATTATAGGAGTCAAACCGAAGCCAATAATATGTTAACCAGTTCATTCAATGTCGGTAATAAATACATTTAGAATTAAATATAATCTTTACCTACTGTGGGAAATTTTACAACATTATTGTATTCGTAGCATTGTGTGTCTAACCTCATTGTCTAAACATATTTCCATTGTTTTCGCATCAAGTAACAAGATGTGTCATTCCAGCTATGTACCTACTTTATTCAGCATGATTAAACATCCAACTATTTCGCTCTAAAAGATGTTCAAAAATCTCGGAAACGGTTAGGTAGTAGTAAATAAATTTGAACTTCGAAAAGTGTGATTTTATTTTGTTTGTTAAGTAATTCTTTTCAATTTTGATATCTTAATCACACAGTAAAGACTGTAAATCTGATAAAATTATTTGTGTAAACCTATTAAAAATCTATCAAATATCCTGGAACAAGAAGTGTTGCGATTGCCTTAGTCTAGAACAGCGGTTCTCAAAACTTTTTAAAATTTCCTCCGTGGAGGTCCATTTAGAAGTTGTTCAGTGGCTAAAGGAACCTATACCTATACGGCGAATAGCGATCTCAGATGAAGAATATCAGAATATCACGACCGTGATTTGCACGAAAAGCTCCCTTTAAGTAGCAACAAAACCTCTAGAATTTTGATATAATATTTACACGAATGTGAACTTGTGAACTTGTTCATGATGAAATGGCAAACCTTCCTGATGACAAATGTTAAATATGACCTCTATGAACTGTCAAAATCCTATTGGGAAACCCTATTTAAAAAAATAAAACTAATTTATGAATTAATTCATTAGTGTTTCATCATGTAACTTTGAGCTCGTAATACAGAAGTTGGACGTCCAATTTTGCGCGATAAAAGTGTTGATGTGTTATTACTTTATTATCATTGCTAACATTGTAAATACTTTGTGGTGTCAAAAAAACAGTGGCTTCTACATTATGCAAAGACAATGAGTTATTCAAATATTATAATAATAATGTATTTTAAAATAATTGTAATTGTTTTTTAACGATATATTAACTATTTTGCCTGAAGATGCAATAATAAATTGCGAAACTAGTTGAAAATTAGTAAATTTGTTTTATTTGCAAATAAGTACTCAGAAAATATTTGGGAATATCAAGTTTGCTGCAGATAAACATATAAAATGTATATTTCTTGATATATTAACAATATGTATAGCAGCAATCTGTACACATTGAACCAATATTAATTAACAGCTCCAGTAAATGGAAACCATCTGAGTAACCATCAAATTATTAGCAGGATATGAAGCCAAACCAAGGAGTTTCTGCCAAAAGAAACTAAGATCTAATCTAATTGTCGTCATAGTTGAAGTAGAAATTGAATCAGGCAAAATGTGAATATTTAAACAATGTACATATGTATAATAAACTCATTAATTAATAATTGGATTTTAATATAATTATTATCAACTTTAAATTTGAAATATCAAAAAAATGCTTTTTAATGCTGTTCTTCAAAGTACGGTTACGAAAGGTAAAGTAAAAATTAAATACATGAATGTATTACAATTTAAATTTTGAATAATCATAAGATATTGTTATATTATAGCAAAATATTTACGACGTCAACGCCGCGCCCGAAAATAACTCTTCCAATTGTCAGGGAATGCAAACGTCAACTTTTCATTAATAACTAATATTTTTTGGTAAATATCAAAATGACACCATAAATTGAAAAATAGACCAAAAAATAAAGACATAGTTCACAAGAAATGCATTTATAATTTACAAAGCTACAAAGTGGTAGATGAAATGAAAAAATATTCACATAATTTCTTGAGAGCGTGTTTAAGTATATTTGCTTCAACGTAAACAGTACAATAAGCTCAACCTTTAGAGCTCTAAGTAAGATTTTCAGTTACATTCGTATCTTGTAATTTAATTGTAGAATATCCGAGTAGTTCGCCATTAATACAAAATTATTTTAGGTTTAATCTTTTCAAAATAAACAGTTCGTTCGAATTTTATACGGAAAGGTAAGCAAAAAGCATTTATTTACATGAACATTTTTGAATACAAATTATGTAAGTAGATATTTGATTAAGCTTGCTTTGCAATGATTCTGGTAATTTTATACATATTATTTCTTTCATTTTCCTTTTACCTGTAAAATTAACACAATAATTTATTTTAAATTTTGTTAAAACATTAATTTATATTATGGTACAACTACTGAAGTCATCTCGAAACATTTAATATTATGATTTAATAGGTTAATAATAGCACTAATCTATTTAATGGAATAAACACAAATTCATCATAAATCGTAAGAAAACGTAAAATACTAAGTACTACCTATACCTGGTTTATGAAATTAGGTCTGAAATTAAATCATTGTCGAATCATTGCACGCAATCACAAAACTTTGATAATAAAACAGTACAAAACGCGTTTCATACACAATTTTACGTTTAGCGTATCTTTTTCGATATCGAAGAATTTCAGTTTAACGTTTATTAAAAAAAAAAAAAAAATTAAAAATTGAATTATTCTGATTGATTGCATAATTTATTGAGCAGCTGTGTGGTGTAAATCACACAATTGCGCAAAATTACAAATACGAGTACAAAATATTAAGGGCATTACGGCTTTGATTAAATTCTAGATCTTTAAACTCTGCGATTTTGATGAAATTTTGTACCGTCATTTGGGATGAAATTGATCATAAAAAAAAGGAATTTTCTCTATATATAAAAAATCATTTTTGTAGATAAGTTGTCTTGATAGATGTTAGTGTCAGGAACAATATCCAATAATCAGAAAAGATGAAAACTTTTAATTGAATGATGGGAAAAGAAAACAAGTTTCGAACAATCTCATATTACAAATGGGGTGTCATTGATCACATGAAATTTAATGCATAGAAAAGGGGGGAGTTCAGGCTCCTCTTTTAAAATGTCTACTCTGGACAAGTGCCCAAGTCCCTCGAAATCCATGGGACCCCCTTGTTCCTGCCAGATCACCAAACGATAACCGATATTATTAAGTTGCCATTTGATCCATTGCAAATTATTGAAGAAACGACATAACAAAATAATTATGATATAGCGTAATGTGCATAATCTGCATATCTTCGTGCACTCAATTATCTTTTGTATTGTCGTGGCATGATTTATTCACTAAAAAAAATAAAAACACTACACTGCGACCGTGAAATTCCCTCTAAAAGCATTGAAGTTTCTTGATCAATCTCACCCCGAATGTGCGATCAATCTGACCTCACGAAACATATTTCATTATAACTTCGCAACGTGTTATTCGAAATGACTGAATTTTGGCATAGGGCATCTAGAAGCAACAACAAATAGTTCTATACCGTCAATTTATTCGATAATAAATCATAATTTGACTGATCTATCAAATTTCTGAAAATTTTAAATCTCAGTGACATCACTACAAAATTGAAAAAGATTATTCTACACAACACAACCCAGCAAGTGAACACGGACACAGGTTATTCCCCACATGTTTCCTCTAGACACACTTGGTGACGAAAAATGAATATAGGCGGCGATTTGCGCGATAAATTTAAATGTATAAAAATGCAACCTGGTGATCAATCTCACCTCCCGTGATCAATTTTACCGCAAACGACGGTAATCGTGTTTAACAAAGTCAGGAAAATTACTGATTAAATTTTGGGTCTGATTGGACCACGAGGGGCTTCATGAGGCTTCAGAAATAATAATAAAAACCCTTCATAGCTGTCATCTTCTTAAACACGTTTGACCTTTCGAATTTAAACATCTTTGCACTTCATATTTGAGGCTAATAGTATCTAGTACATTACAGGACGAGATTTGAAAATTACTCATTATTGGACGCACAGCTATATTGAAAAGAGAGCCTATAAGCTAGCTTTTTAAAGCTGTAAGAATTAAATAAATCTAGAATTAAATTAAGACCGTAATGCCCTTATTATTTAATTTTGGTTTTAGTAAAACATTGACAAATCAAAAAAATAAATTTGTTAGGCCGTGAAATTTAAAATAATTTAAAATTTCAACTTATTTTTGTAAAAAGTAAAGTATATAAAGTCTTGGTATAAGATTTAAAAAATACAAATAACTATAGTTATTTAAGATTCAAACTAGAATTATATAATATAACTATAATAATAAGAAAATAAAATGTAAAAAAATCGTTTATTTTAGATAACTAGGACCTTCAGTAACATTGCATCCGATTAGGCAGTCATTTTAAAATATGAGTAAAAGCATTAATGTGTTCCTTCTATAATTTGCAATAAAATGCTTTTCAAAACTTTTAGGTGTTACGTTAAATATTATGAAGAAACAAGAATTCTAAATTTTATCTCATTAGCTGTAACCGGCTGTAACAGTTTTTTCAAATTTAATTCCAAAATATCAGATTGAAAATTACTGTTCACAGTAGTAGACCACTTTAAAACATTCTATTGGTTTTTCATTAATATTATTATTGAGGACCCTGAAATCCACGACAAGACTAACAAAATCCAAGATTTTGTATTTTGTTTAAGTTAGAATACAATTTTGATTGGTTCAATAATAAACTAATGGACCAATAAAAAACACAAAATTTATTGATGTTGAAAGGAAAATCCCATTCAACACCGGAAGTGATTTATTTGGATAACGATTTTTATTGCTTCTTTTAATTGCAATGGTTGTAACTGATTGGAAATCCCTAAATAGAGGTAGTAAAAATCTGCATTTTTTTAATCACTTGTACTAGATGTAATAACTAGAACAAATTACAAAAAGTGGCAAAAAATCACATAAGCTTCACAATTTGTATTTCCTAACATATCGTACATATAATATTTATATAAATATACTCCTATAATAATTTTTACACTAATTTTTATCCAAATAAAAATGCAGTAAGTCGAAAACCAATGCAATAATGAAATTAATCTTATGGCTTAGGTTGAAAATCATGGAGGTGCGCTTATTTAGCAACACGACTTGTTAGTAGCGGTACGACTACTAACGGTGGTCTTTTCTGTTGAAATAGTAGCATGTTACTAGCGGTTGATTTTCGTAAAACTCTTACCTTCAAAATTTATTCTGTCCCTTGTGGTTCTTCATTTTCTTTGTTGTTCTTCCTTTTCATTGCCACTGAAGTTGCGACTCACAAAAACTAACAGATGCTTACGAAAATTTTGCTTACTAAGGGAATCTCGAAACACTTTTAATAGATTTTTGCTTGTACTTAAATTTCAAGTTTAATTCGGTTAGTTTTATCGGATTAAATTAAGTTAGGATTAATTAAAAATCAATTATTTTATATAAAAAAATGTTATATTACATTTATAAAGTAGTCACGCGATGAACAAATGGAAATAAAAAATTAGGTAAGAATCGTATTTAATACCTATTCAAATTTTAAATGGACTAAAATATACATTATTCGCAAATTCAAAGTGTTTGTGCTTTTAAGTTGTCAATAAATAATTTCTACTTACAATAATTGCAGCAGTTTGAAAAATTGGAGAAGGTCCTTGTCATCCTAATAATTAACATACTAAAAATCTCAATCGATAGCTGTTGAGCTTTTACCGCTATCTTGTCTGAAAGGAATTAAGTAACAAATTTTTGCTATTAACGTTCAACAAAAATATTTTTTAAATTTTTCCGCAAGTTAAATGGTTTTGACATAGTAGCCATTGGAAATCGTTGAAAAGAGTAAAGCAGAGCTTTTTAGTTGTTTACTAAAAAATACTCTACTTGAAAATGGCTTTGCGGATTAACTCAAAATTTGAGACAACGAATAAACTACATTAGGGAATACAATATGTATTACATTTTTCTGTTTTACAAAGTACTACACATTTTATGTCAAAATATCTAGTTTTAGAAATTACTAACATTTTGGCATACCTCACTTCCAAAACTTTTTGTACAAAACTAAATATTTCGATAAAAAGTAGCGCTCAAAAGAAACTTGGAAAATAGCTTTTTTTTAAAAAACTTTTTGAAAAAGTTTTATACAAAGCACATACAATATATTATTTGTATTTATCAAATTATTTATAATAACTTCGTTGCAAACCCTTTTGCAGAGATAGCAGCTTTACATCGTGATGACATAAAATCAACCAACTTCTCTAAACGTTTTAATAGTATTTTTAACAATTTACTTTATAATGCTTCCTACAATTTAGTTGCTATATTACGAGTTACACTTATTCATGGTTCAAGCTCTTCCCACAAATGATCTATTGATATATCTGAATATATAGTATTCAGATCTGGACACTGACTACAGACTATTCCCAAAGGCTAATTTTAGCCTAGTCCATGTAGTCCTTAACATGTTTTGAAGTATGTTTTAGACGTTTTGGGTCATTATCCTGCTGAAATATTCTGCCGCGTGACATTTTTTTCTTACCATGTTGTAGTATTTTGATCCCTCAATATGTCGGCATACATAAACCTATCCATAATACCATCAATTTTGTGTAGGGTTGAATACCACCATAGGAAAAGCAGCCTTACTCAATGTTTTCTCCATAGTGTTTTATAGTTCTAACTTGATATTTAATATCACGCTTTTTATGTTTATGACGTCCAATTACATTTTACTACCATCGGAGCAAAACAAATTATATTTACTTTCGTCGCTCCAAGGATTTTGGATCTATCTGTTTTTTCCCAGTGTAAATGATTTTTAGCAAATTTCAGACGGGCTATCCGAATCTTCTTTGATATTAGTGGTTTCTCTTAAGGACGTCTGCCAGATCGTTCAGCTGAATATAGTCGACGTTACACTTTTTTCACGAGGATTTTTTACTGCTTCACGAACGATCATTTTATCAACTCTTTTGGTTGATTTTCGACCCTCCTTGGTCGTGTGTCTGCTGATTCATAATTATTATTTCGAATTGGCGTTCTGCTGCTCTCAATGAATTTAACCATTTCAGAACTGTGTTTCTTACATCTTCAGAATACTCGTTTCTTCTGGGCATATTAATGTATTATCAAGAAAGATATAATTCAATGAAATTTACTTAAGTTATACTTCCATCTGTTCCTCTGCTTTTCCATCTGTTCCTCTGCTTTCCGCACAATGGGTTTTATCCGTCGACAGTCTGTTTACTTTTCGCCTACAACAGTAAAAAAATTATACTTTTCCCTGGTCCGCTCCCGATTGGAGTATGCCTGTAGTGTTTGGTCGCCTCACTATCAGGTCCAAATCAATCAAGTAGAACGTGTACAACACAAATTCTTCAAATATCTTCACTACAAGTTAGGACATACGAAAGATGACTTCTCTGATGAAACCTACCTGAAATTCTGTAATACAAGATCACTGGAATTAAGACGAGCCGTTTCGGATCTCTGCTTTGTATATGGCCTCTTCTGTGTAACAATTAAATGCAACGCTTTACACAAACTTTTTGTATTCAAGATGAAATGCCGATTTACCAGGTCGATGTGGATTTTCGAAGAGAGACACCATTCAACAAATTATGGCAGGCACGGTCCAGTGGCTAGGATGACTAGATTAGCAAATCATGCAAGTGGTGATCCAATGTTTAATTTATTCATCCCCTCATTGGCCATCTTCAAAAAGCGTTTATGGAGCATTGATCTTAACATTAATTAATAATATGTTTTATATTCTTGTGGTAGCTCATATGTATATTGTTATTATGTATAGTATATTTTGCAAAAAGGTTTAACCGTAAAATAAATAAATAAAAAAAAAATAAAAAACGCTTATTAATGTTTTAATTTATAAGGCGATTTATTCCAATTTATTTTTGAACCCCGAATAAAATGAAATTCGCTTGCTAAAAAACTATTTTTATAAAAAAGCTTAAAAAAGCTCAAAAAAATTTTGAGCACTGTGTATGGTGTATTTCTTAAATTGCAAAAATATAAAATGACATATTGTGATCCCTAAGTGTTTTATTTCAAAGTTTTGAGTTTATTTGCAATGAATTTTCTAATTAATGTATATCAACTAAATAAATAAATTATTAAAGGTAATACACATTTTTGCTAGACAACCGGAGGTACCTACCCCAATGAATTACTAAATAGTACATTATGCACCAAGGGAATAAAGTGATCCTTTTTTGGCCTGAGGGCAAAAATTACACTCAGGCCAAAAAATTCACTTTATTCCCGAGGTGCATATACTGTTTTTTGCAATTGCGGGAGGTAAAGTACTCCCGCAATTGCAAAAAATTCTTTTTAATTTATTTTATACAAGATAATGGCGAAAGTTCAGCTACTACCGATTGAGATTTGCAGTTTGTTAATTAAGATGACAAATTGTACATCTAAAACTATTTTCGAAACTGTTGCCATTATTATTAGCAAACCATTAATTTAGATACTTACTGAGTGACATATTTGGGGTTGGGTACAACTCGACGCGCACGATTCGCCGGTAACGATTCGCCGCTAACGATTCGCCGCGGCACGATTCGCCGGCAAGCACGATTCGCCGTGGCACGATTCGCCATGGCACGATTCGCCGTGGCACGATTCACCGAGAGCTTCTAGCGCCATATTCCTATCAATAAACTTCGGAATTAAACAAGAAGAAAATTATTTTAAAGTAAATCCAGTGCTGATTTAAGTTCATTTACAGAGAACTAATAATATTGCAGAGGCAGCTCATAGGAGGCTATAATCGCAGTTGAGCATTGAAAGACCGATTATTTGGCGTTTCATAAACGAATTAAAAAAAGTTCAAAAAAACAGAGACGTCTTTTATGAACGCCTAGTTGCCGGGAACCATACTGCAAAAAAAACATATAAAGTTTATCCTTGCAGATCAAAGAATCTTGACATTAGTCAATGATTTTGAGAATCGGGATATATTAGAATACCTGCGTGGTTTGGCCCACAATTTCTAAATGTTGGAGGCTTAATCTAAATAAAATTGAAAATTTAAAAATAAACAAAAATATAAAGAACTACTATTGTTTTCTCTAACCTTTAAGAAATTTATATATTTAATTTGTTTAATTTATTCAATTCATTTTTATGAGTTAAAAATTTTTCAAAGATTATCGATAAATGGGGTTACTGAACGGTAAAAATAAAAAATTCCCGGCGAATCGCGCCACGGCGAATTGTGCCATGGCGAATCGTGCTTGCCGGCGAATCGTGCCGCGGCGAATTGTGCCACGGCGAATAGTTCCCGGCGAGTCGTGTCGCGGCGAATCGTGCGCGGCGAATCGTACCGTTCCCACATATTTGCTATAATAAAATGAGGGGGTTGTTGAGGAAATCTGGTGTACAAGTGAAGGGAAATCAGAAAAAATTCAAGAAATCTCAGGAAATACCAGAAAAGAAATCCGACTAATTAGGAGTACCTTTGCCATAATATGGCAAAAGACCACGTTTTAATTTTATTTATTTATATTTTACTGTTTCAAAACAATTTTATATTTTCAAAAAAAGAAAATATTTTAACCTTTTAGCTTTATCACATATATTATGCAACGCCATTTACCTGTATTGGCTATTTCTGTATATTTTTAAAATCAGCGTTTATAAATTTCTTCTGTTGGTTAACAGAAATTATAATTAATTTATGCATTACTAGCCACAAAATTTTTTTTAAACTTCTAGTCAAATACCTACTATGAATATAGTATATTTCCAACTTTTTTTTACTATAGAACGTTACGCACTAATAATTAGATGTGGTAGTATGAAGTAGTACTGATGTAATTTAAAACTAAATAAATTACAATGGGATTTAATAAAACCATACTAAATTACCAATTCCGTTCCAATAAAATTACATTATGCTTATAATTTTATAATCGTATTTTTATTTTCGACATTTTGTTCGTATAATGTCAGATATCGTAGAAAATTAATTACACGTAATCGAATTACAATATTTCTTCTAAGTACAATAATTATATAACTAGCCACAAAGAATAAATTCAAATTATCCCCCTCCAAAATAAAGTATGCAAAATCTGATAGTTTCCTGGTTTATAAGAACTCAAAATACCTTCTTATCTTAAAACATAACGTGACTCGGTGTAAACAAAAATATTGTACACTGTAGGTAAACCATAAATATTCTAAAATAGTTTTACAAATCGCGAGTTACAATAAATTGCCAATAATAATTTTGAAAAATAGTGATTCAGTATGAGAAGCATATTTGTTTTTTCAGTGGCTGTAATATATAATGTTTTCGCTATTTTTGACAGTGAAGCTTTGTATATTAATGGCAACGATACTCAGTTAGTGGAATCAACAATTCGTGAAGTTCGAGCAGCTGTGCCCCCTAATCTAAAAGATTTAGTACAAGCAGGTAATTGCAAATTAAAAATTATAATCTAGGGTCACAAAATTATAAAATACTTATATTTTTTATAAAATATTTGATGTAAAATTTCGAAAAACTAAATTTCAACTTTCTACCTTCCGAGACTTGACTACTATTCACGTAAATAAACATAATTTTATGACAAATCATAGTTCTTACAATATCATACATCAATTTCGTATTGATTTTCAATTTTTTAATATAATTCATATAATAAAATATATTTAAATTAACTTATTCTGCTACCTTTTCGTTGCTTTGATACATTTACCATCTACCGCATATTAGTTCTTCTTCTGTAAGGTACATATTAATTTTTTACCTTAATTTAATTTCAAATATAAATTTAATAAGTAGATATTAATCAATAAAAATATAATTAAATAATAATTAAAATAAATTATTATACTGATGGAAAATGCTTCATTACCTCCGAGAACCGAGATAGCTTCGTGTTGAAGCTTAACACCAAGGTGTTTATACTATTTTATTTATAATCAGTAAACAATATTTGACGAATAATTAATATTTTATCGAACTTGCTCAATATTGGATAAAAAAAATAATTTTCACGAAATAGGCAGAAACAAATTAATTGTGTTATTTAAAATCAAACTTTCTTGGTAGGGAAGTTAACGTTAATAACCTATTTTCCCAACTTGTTGCAAATTAGTACTGGATCGATTACGAAGTATTTGTGATATTGTGAATGAAATGTAGTACTATACCATAAATATTAATACTAATTTTTATTTTAAAGGTGCAAAGGTGGCTTTTATTAAGAGTTATGATGATGGTGGAGATGATGGAAATGAAAGAGGTTATTATAAGCGATCTGAGGATAAAGGAAATGATGGTTATAAGCATTTTGATAGTTTCCATAAAAAAGATGCGGATAAATACGGTTATGAAAAACACTCAGCATTTGGAAAATATGCAGAAGATGAAGCTGAAGCTGGTGAAAAAAATGCAAAGATTGCTCAAGAAAATGGTAAGTACTATAATACCATAAAGTACTACAATATATTTAAAAAAATTTCTAGCCCGGTGTAGTAGGTGGGCACAAGACAATTAGCGTGTTATAGTGGTTTAAGCCAATGTAATTACTAAATGTCTATTTAATAGTCATATTCCTAGTTAATTTTAGAAAATAACCAAAATAATGAAAAATATATAGGCATTTAGTAATTACATTGGCTTAAACCACTATAACACGCTAATTTAAAACGATCCTCTTAGTCTAACACCCTTTAGTCCATATTTAAAAATCATTTTGTTAAAATCTTTGTTGGGAGTTCCTTAACATAGAAAAGCACCTAAGATAGTGCCATCTAAAATTTATTAACTACAAATTTCTATATTTTGAGTTATTTGTTTTAAAATAATATAGATAATGAAGAGCAGAAAAATGAAGAAGATGATGGCGAAGAAACAAAACATAATTACCAAGTCGTAGAAAATACAGACGAGTAAGTAAAATAATTTCCTGTGTTTATTTACTGAACTAATCTTTAATTTTAAATAAAAATAGAGATGATGGTGATAGCAGTCACTATACATCAGGAAGCGATGGAAATTATAACGAAAACTTCAGTGCAGGTGACGATGGTAATGATGGCGAATCTCATTCTGATATTTATGAAGATAAAGGAAATGAAGGTGATGATTACCAATCAATTGTTTACCATAATTATAAATAATAGGTATCCAACCACATGCTCTATATATTTAAATTCTACAATATTAAAACGAATCTCAATAAACAAAGCTTTTTAAAAATCAAAGAACGCAAAAGTTTTTAGTTTGGGGTTTCTTGTGGGGACAAAGAAAATAGTGGGGAAATTTTACTTAGTAAAATTTAATGATTAGGCATTTGTTTTATTTAAAATAAAATATTATAAAAATACATAATCAAAGACCTCAATTTCATGTTGTGAAATTTTGTGCAATGTTTTTATTTAAAATTTTAAAACCTAATACAAATAATTTTTTGGTAAATTTTTGGTAAAAAAATTATTCCCCACATATCGACTGTAATTTTTATATTTTAATATTGGCCTTCCTTACAAATTAGTTTTGATCGTGTAGGGAACAGATGCCACAATACCGTGTTCAGTCCACGAATACTGCATTTCGTATCCTATATTTTATCTCTCTTTTTATTTATAGAAGAAAATTCATCCTATGAAGACCACTCACCTTATACAAATGATGACGAAAATGGAGAAAGTCAGCATTACACAGCAGAAGAAGAAAGTGACTATTAATATTATAAAATTTAAAAAATGATCGTGATAAGACACTTCAAAATAACAAATATTAATCTTATATTTAAATTATTTTGCTTTTGCCATAGATTATTAAACACAATGATTGTCAATTCAAATTCTTGTTAAATGTGTTATGTATTAACTTAAAATTACATACTAGTCTGTGTACCATGTTGTTATGATATTTATTATAAATATCTGTTTTGTTTTGTAATTATATTTATAATACATCCTTTAATGAACTGAAATATAGAGAATTAAAATTTGAGTTGAAGCGTAAATACCCAAATCAAAAAAGAAAAACTCGGATTTTCGGTGGAAAGATGTATCAAAGGATATATCGTTTCATCGGTGCATATTACAAGTGCAAAGAGTGAAATAAGGCTTGATGAAAATGCACACAATATACCTACATGCCTCTAAAACTTACGAAATTGGTTCCATTCCCCACACCTCCTTGGAATGCATTAAAGAGGTTAGGGAGTGTCTTTATAGATTTCTCTTCGGGCATTCATTTGATAGATCTCACAGCTGAAAATCTACTTTTTTGATTTTTGGAATAAAATCGTTTTGCTATGTTGGAAGATGTTAATTTTCTTCAACTTGAACATTGTGTTTTCAAAGTAATCAAATATAGTAAACAGACATATTAAAATAAATGGAATATTTCCTCGTTTAATTAATAAATTTTCTTAACTCAATACTTTTTTATTTTATTTATTTATAATTAATCTTTTATATGTAGTAATTACTTTGGTAGTAAACTTCTAAAGAGGTGCTTTGCGCAAAATATGTTGAGTTTCAAAAACAATATTAATTAAGCAAATACCATTTATTATAATTAGAGACCGGATAAATAAGCATGGTTTTTTGAAAAATAAGCACGCTATTTTACAAAAATAAGTTCGAATTAAGGCAAAAAAAGTTATGAAAATGTTAATAATTTATTAAAACAAAAAAAGCAAAATTTGGAGCTTAGACAGTATTATTCGAAAGAAATACCTAAAACACTTTTGCACTTATTATTTAATTAAGTTAAAATATAATATAGGGAGCATTCCATGCTAAATCGGGCACTTTTTTAAGTGACCCCTTTCGATTTTTTTCAAAATTTTATGTTTTTGAGACCGATGTAATACTCGTTCTTGATTTTTTTCAAATTGTTTTGACCATCCGATTTTGAAATATGATTTTTTTAAAATGTTTATAGTATTGCAAGAGATGCACCTATCAGATCGTATTTGTCTTGAAAGTTTTTGATTTATTACAGCTAACTGTGATAAGCGCTATTGTGACCACAACTATGGCGTACCTTAAGTTGTTAACAAGAATTTAAATTGCAAATAATATAAGTCCTCAATAAGCACTAAAATAAAATAATGAGGATGAGAAAAAGCAAAAAAGCAAAACATTGCTGCTTAAGGTAAAAATAGTACATTATGTACTAAAATGTAAAAATTCCCTTTATTCCCGAGGTGCATATACTGTTTTTTGCAATTGCGGGAGGTAAAGTACTCACTTCGACAATAATTACGAAATTTTAATTAAAATTTGTTCAATAAAGCACGTGGTTGATAGTACCAAAGTAAATGAAGCATAGCTGGTTATATTATTATTGCCAACTAGAATTTTTTCACTAAAAGGTACTAGAATGGTTCAGTTACATTTGTGCCTTTGAAGGAATAAGACGTGTCAAAAGGCTAAAACGTTGATGTCGTTGACCATGTGGTCGCAGTATTCTATGATCAAGGCGGTCACCAAATAGAAAATAAGATTGACATCGGCAATTTCCACAAGTTATCCGCTTTTATGAAGCGGAAAAACGAAGGATATGTTCCAAAAAAATCGCGCGTCGTAACCTCTGACCACGTGGTTAAATTTTTAAAAGAGGCGCCTCGTGAGAATTTTTTGGTAACTAAAGTAAGTGCGTTTTATTTATTTACCAATTTATTTCACTGTAGGTTGCACTAATATTGGAATCATAAATTACGGTCAAGTTAACATAAATATAAATGTTACAAAAAAATGAGAATTAAATTGATAATAAAATCTGGTGACCTCTTTTTTGCCCTAGGGCAAAAAAGTACCACTTTACACCCGCAAATCGGGGTCTAAAGTGAATACTTTAGCTCCGCAATTGCAAAAAATTAATTTTAAATCAAAGTTAAACTTTAATAAAGTCGAAAATAAGTTCAAAATAAGCACAAAAGTAGAAAATAAGCGGAAAATCGCAAAACAAACAAAAAAAAGAGCATGAAAAACTATACGTTATTAAAATACATCTTTTTATGTAATTCGTCCAGATCTCAAATTGAAAAAGATCTGCTATTAAAATTTACGATAAGCAAAAATGCTTAAAATCCGGTTTCTAATTTATTATAATAATAATAATTGTATTATCTATTGATATAATAGCCAGGTTTTTATTTTAAATATAATAGTAAGTAAAAATCTGAATATATCATTAAAGCAAATGAAACAAATACAATAATAATTAGTGAAACAAATACAAACTTGAAAAAGAGGGCTATCAATTTGAACGACTAAAGAAATTATGAGGTTATAGAATAAATACCACACAAAAGTAGTGAAACAGTAATAAGGATTTGATTTTCATTATTTAACAAATTCAAGAAGTTGTATAATATCTTTAATATTTAGTATAATTATCTCGTATGTCGTATGTACATGGAAAATCATGTAAGATATGTACTTTACCTTGAAGATATTTTCTAGCATAAGTAGATTGCACTCGGTACAACAATATCGCATAAAATTCAGTGATGTTCAATTGCAACAAAGTACTAATTTGTACTCGTGTGGAATTTTAAATCTATTATGAGATACGAAAGAATCTTTTGTATGAGTCAGCTAGTTTGCTCCTGTAGCAAGCTCACGGGAGCTTTCCTTATTAAAAAAATTAAAATAGTACCTAATAATTCATTAAGGTGGAAAACAACAAGGTTATTCTCAAAGGGTTAAATTGAAGCCAAATAGCTAATAAATAATGAATAAATTTTTAAATTAAGTAATACTGTTCTGTTACTGAGTTATCAGATATCCATGCTTTTCTTATTATTACCGCTCTTGGGTCATATAATAAAACCTTCTTAGACACTCGCTAGACCTAGAGAATTATAAACTGTTTCTATTAGGACTTCTGAAATTATATAAGAACCTCTACTTCTGGACTTGCAAAATTAGTATATATTACTGGCCGAGATTCGAAAATTGCTCCTTATTGGAACCACAGCTACGTACATATATTGAAAAGAGAGTTCTAGCGAACTTTTTAAAGCTGTAAGTTCAATACCGTCATTTGGGGTGAGATTGATCATAAAACAACGTTTTTTGCGTGAATTTTATCTACCTAGTACATACACCGTGTCCAATAAATTCGAATACACTTTCAAAATCAAATAAATAAAATTAGATAATGTTTAGCTAGTCAAAAAGTGCATTGCTTTGAAAGTACATTTATAACGAAAAGTCACAATAAATGTTTTGGAATGATTCCACCTTTAACCTTCTTAACCAGCTTCAAACGCTTCTCAAACCCATCACAAGCGACACGCAGGGCTTCAATTGACATTTCCTCCCAAACGCGCTGGATAACTTTCTTAAACTGGTCCAGATTTGCGATTTTATTGTCGTTAATCTTCGAAAGCATGTATGACTACATAAAAAAATCTAAAAAGTTCAAATCTGGAGAGCTGGGAGGCCACTCATTCTTGGGTAGAAAATCGGTAAAACTGGCATGACACCACGATTGAACCTTATTTGCTGTATGGGATGGTACTCCATCTTGTTGGAAAACGTACTAATCGTTTCCAAAGATGCGTCGTAAGTTTAGGGAAACATTTTTCTCCATAAATTCCGTTTGATAATACTTGGCGTAGATTTTAACACCTTTGTCGATGAATTCGAGTGGAAGTTTTACAAACTGCACCCCAAACCATCACTGAGGGCGGATTCTGAAATATAGGGACGTTTCTCTGGTTAGCGGGAATACCCTGTATCTTTACTGCCCACAACCGATCATTTTAAACATTGTGAGGATGTTCCAGAACAAAAAGTTTTTCGTCAGAAAACAGAAAGTCATCACCTGCGTGCCAGAAAAGTTTCGCTTTTGCTCTTTCAAGCCTCTTTTCATCAGAAGCTCTCGAAACGCCGTGTAACTTTCGGTTTTTGTAAGCGCGACACCCAAGATCAATTTTCAAAATGTTGTGCGCATATCCCTTGGACATATTCAGATCGGCTGCCAATTTTCGTATTGAACGATGGTGTTTTCGTGGAATTCGCTCGCTCACAATTTTCACTACTAGTGCTATCCTCACCAACCGCGGCCTACCAGATTTTTTCCTGTCTTTCGAAGAGGAAGTCTCAATGAATCGTTTCATGGTTTTGTAAAGAAAATCGCACTTGATCCCGAGGTTTTTCAGGTTTTTAAAAATGTCACCCGGACGCTCATCATTCAAAAACTTTGCAATTATCACCTTCCGAAACTTCTTCATTATTTTTGTAAGTAATGACAAGTGACAGAAATTTGATATGACCCTTATTTGTTTGCCTAAACATTGCGATGTCAAACTGTAAAAAATCATGTTCATGCAAGTTGGTATTGAACTTAAAATACGCGCTCATAAAAGTGTATGCGAATATATTGGACACGGGTTATATCTAAAAGATCATTTTTGTAGATAAGTTGTCTAGATAAATGTTAGTGTCAGGACAATATCCAATAATCATAAAAGATGAAAACTTTTAATTATTGAACGATAGGAAAAGAAAACATGTTGTGAACAATATCATACCACAAGTGGGGTGTGATTGATCACATGAAATTTAATGCATAGAATAAGGGGGGAGTTCAGTTTCCGATAATAATACGCTAATACTGGCTAGAGATGCATGACAACTTCTTACGACGAAAATTTGGCTTTTTTTAACAAAATACTTGTAATATTTGATCTCAAATAATTTTCAAATTTCGTAGGCACTCCGAGTGCCCTCCTCGGATGTCTAGGCCCTGTGTGGTTGCACCTATTGCACCTACCTAAGTATAGTTACGGCACTTTTGCTACGGCAAAATTTTTTAGCAAATAGACCGACGCATCCTTTACCAGAGGAACAAATTTCATCAGCAAAGAAGACGTAAGTTGGATATCCTGTGACCTTTTTACAGTCACCAATATATACCGCCAGAATGACCAAGAATTCGCAACGATTCCTTTTTCGGTGTTGTCGATATAACTACGATGAAGCATTAAGTTGAGTTTCTTTATTTGATCAGAGATTTTGCAAAACTTTAGGAAATATTCATCATAACAACGAGTTTCTTTAAATCTCTTATGCAAAATCTTCCTTTGAGTTACTACGCTAATCAACTCCGTAGAAAACCACTTAGGATTATTCGAGAGCACTACCTTTTTCCATGGTACGTGGGTAATAATGGTGGACTACAATACTTCATAGAAGTGATCAAGATTGTCATCGACATTCATGGAATTAAATAGCTTCGACCAACCAGTTTCCAACAAACAACTTAATAATAATCTTTGTAAACATCTACTATAGTACACCTCCACCTCTTGCCTTCCTACTGGAGTAGGTTAAACGGTTACATCGAAAAATATTATAGTTTGAGCATTTCAGTTCATTAGAAAAAATGCTATCATCTGGAAAAGTTTGTTTTCTTCTTCCCCTTATTTTAGGACTACGCCCTGTTATTACCAAGTGGTGTCCCAAATTTGTATTGAGCACCTCCTTGCTTTTCCGAACACTTGCATACACTCTAGTATGGTGCTATCCTGGCTAGATGCATAACCCGTAGATGAAACTTAGGTTTTAGATCAGAACAGTGCAGTCGGCGCGCCCGAGCTTCGAACCGCGGTCTTCCGCTCCGTAACTCGTCGATTTAAGCCTTACACCACACTGTTGGTATATAAGAAAATTTCGATAAGTATTATTATGTCATAAAGACAACAGTCGACATTGTTGCTAATATCGTTTATTTTGGTTTTGATGCCATCACAAATTTCTACCACAATTGTGGATGTATAGATTTAAACGGATATAGAATCGTTGTTCTTGTGAAGAGAATCTGCAGCATGTATCCCCAACAAATTCGTCTGATTACGTCAGAGGACCTGTATTTGGAAATTGTACTAGCTTTCCAAAAACATAAAGACTGCAAAAGTAAATACAAACACAAAAAGTAGAAGTCCGAAATATTAACAGACTTTCCTGAAATAAAAGTTGAGACCGATTACGAGGAGAAGCAAAATGTTAATAAAAGAAAAGCTAATACAGCCTTAAAGTAACAAAAACGAGTGAAAGTGATGATTAAATAAGAAAGATAAAGGATTGATGATGATTCCTGTGATTATATTATATGATTTTTGTGTGTATTTACTTCGCATTATTTCAAGCTGTTTATTTAGTCTAAGCATAGGATATTAGTACGCAGGGTGATTGTTTTATTGAACTCATGATTGAAAGTAGCACTCCGCATACCTTAGAAATTAATAACTACTAAACCAGCTGCTATAATAAATTACTTAAATAATTAAAATTCAATAATATTTGAAGAGCTTTCAATATGTTGACAATGAATTCAAATGGCAGTTTTGTTACTACTGAATCCAGTATTTTTGGTCTTACTGCCTCCTCCTAACTTTTGATGTGTATGTTTACAACTTTTAAGTTGGATGAAAACATCTGGTATAAAAACCAATATAAAAGTTATGATTTAATTAGATTTTATATTTTGTGTGTAAAACGGTATCACTTCGCAACTAGTTATCTAAATAACTATTAAAATCGGCAACTCTCTAAGAAATAGAATTATATTAAAAAACAATTATTGTGTTCATATTTCCCTTAATGCGGCATTGTTTAAACTGCTACCACTCGGTTTTATTATTATAAAAATGTATCGCATCGGGGCATTAAATTCGTGTTTATTATGTGTTCATGTAATGTTTTGATGATTGAAATATTACACAAACAATATACTGGTAGGTCTCGGTACGTTAACACCGCTAATATTTTGTTTTATACGCATTGCAGAAGTGGTACTTGCTTTACGACATTATATATAGTCTTGGGTCTACAACCGCCTTTTGAATTACATGCCCCTTGAGAACACAAAACCGCAGTAAGAATTTTTACGATAGTTTCAACACAAGGTTACCATAATTAAAACTATTAGTTAAGTCGTTATTATCATATACAAATGCGTGTACAATTTCTCGGCGTTATTGTATTAATGTATGTATGTACATATATGAAGAATGTGCACTAATAAAATAAAGCATAATTTTCAAGCCTTTCTATGTAACACTAAAGGCAATTAATAATATTTTATTACTCTTTTACATAATAATATAGTTATTATTTTAATCATGAAATTATAAAATGCCGGAACGCTTTTCCATTATTATTTATAAATTTTTTAATTTTATTGGTAGATATATATATTATTTTTTAAATAAAACTACTTATCTATCGAATTATACAACAAGTTAATTTTGCATCAATCTATTTACACAATCATCAAATTTGAGTTACGTAGATTATCCAATATAGCACTTCACTGGATCAAGTTGCTCATCAATCGAGTTACATAATATCATTCGACCTGTACACCAATCAAGTTGCACACCAATCAGTCAGAACACCCGCAAGGTTTCCCGACTGTAGAGACAGTAATTGTAGTAATAAGCCTAAAGCGGAATATTGCATCTTTTTAACCTATATAAAGGCTTGTTCAAGCCTTATAGTCCAATGGGCTGAAGTGGATTTCACTATTATGATACCTGTATGATATTTCATAATTACTTTAGTTACCTACACTCAAATCACAAACTATTTAAAATTTCGTATCAGAAAAACCTTCAAGGGGTTACGTTCTACATATTATAATGAATGTAAATATCGAGATGTAAACCACACACCAAAATTTAGTAAGCCAATTCCTCCTTTTTATTTCCAATACCTACAATGTTTTGATCATTCTCTTAGAGAAACTAAATTAATTTCTTTGTAATTCCTAGATTTGACACACCAATTTTTTTTTGCGGTTTACCCCTCGGTATTTATTAACCGTATAAAAAATATCGTCACTTCTGCCGCAATACCTCCAATCACCAGCACACCAAATTTTATCTGAATCGGTTATACATTCCCGGAGATATGATGTCATTTTCATTTTTTTTTATTTTTTTTATTGTGGTAGTCCTGGCAAAGATTTCTCTGCCAAAACCTTATTTTCACCACTAGAGCCTACAAGACACACGTCCAAAAAGTTTGAATGCCATCGACGTAGAAATGCCGAAAAAAATCGAGGAACAAGGACTTTTTTTAAGTATTCGCAAAAAAAATTAATTATTTTTTTTCATATTGCATTCCTGATTTTTATCAAAGGGTTCCATATGCTGTGAAGTCCTTTGAGGGCAATGTTCTTACATACCAAATTTGGTTGAGATCCCTTCAGTACTTCATGGGTTATTTACTTTTGAAGTTTTAACTTTGACAGCTTGTAATTTTTGACAGATGACAGATAGAAAGTTAATTTCACCTATTCTGGTTAAAGCTTTTCAAGGTCTTTAAAATAACCTATCACAAGACAAAATCGCTTTTAAAAATCTTGTATCATTTTCTTGTAGTGGCACTCCTGATTGACAGATCGCGACGAAAACCTTATTTTCACTTTTCTACCGTAAACCCTACCACTATACCAAATTTGGTCCTGATTGGTTGGATGGTTCACGAATAAATCGAGGGACAAAATCTGGCGACCGACCGACCGACCGACCGACCGACCGCCCGACCGACCGACACAGAAATTTATTTTTTATTTTTTACAGATCTTTACGTTTCTGGACACGGTGATCTCGAAAATGTAAAAAAAAAAATTGAAATTTTTTTTCGATTACCATACCTCCAATTTTTTTTGGTTGATTGGAGGTAAAAGTACTTAGGTTATTAAGGACTAAAATCGGTCAGTCTCTTGACATTAATTATATACAGAAACCTCTGTACTACAGAACAAAAAGCAACTCAACACCATAATTACCATTCTTAACAGAGATTCCTAAAATCTCTACATTCCATGAAGAACACAAGCCATCTTCAAGTAATCCATAGGAAATGTCTCCGATTGATCACCGGATCGCCGCAATTTACTGATACTATCTACGGATATCATGAGTTTGCTAACATACCCATTACCCACACTACAGCCACCGTTCATCAAAGGGCATCAAATATTTCACACAAACAAGATACAACACAACACTGTGACCGGAAATTTCACCACTGAATATTTAGTTTCCGGCCATTTCGTTACCACTCCAAAATTATTATTAAAAATTGTATTGGCCAAAATTTGCACTTCTTTCTCTTAAACATCTTAAAATATACTTACATCTCACTTGCGTTTATAGCACACTTATGCTGGGTTTCACAAAAGAGGTTTAAAATTCAATCTAGGATCATAATATTCTAACAATATATCAACAATGCATTTTAATTGTTGTAACTATGGTTATAATTTTAATCGTAGTTTAAATTTTAAGATACCTCTATGAAACTAGTGTTTAAATTCCAGTTTATTGAAATTATTTACAATATCTCTAACTCACTCTTTATTTTATTTTAATGTCCAGCGCATGCGTACAATAACACGCATACGAAAAGTTCTTGACAAGTTAAGCAAGTTAGAAGTTTTCATGTTGATTGCATAATTTTTCCATTATATTTTTGCGTTATCGAAAATATCCTAGTAGCGAAATTTCCGGGAACGAAATGTCCTAGAACCATTCTTTAAGAAGTTCTTTTTTTTATTTTTTCCTATTCAACATTTTATATTAAACTATCTGACCTAGCAGACGTTGTCCTGCCCAAATTTGAATAAATTTGTTTGTTCGCGGGGTCTATCGATAACCTATTGTTTTAACCTGTTCGCGTATAAGTCGATCCCGACGCGACCAATCTGGACCTAAAAATAGATATTATGTAATCTACATAATATATATCTAAGCTATGGTTCAAATATGGCTTCGATACCTCATGCGGTTTCCGAGTTTACGTAAGCCTAACAAACGCACAAACGATTTTTATATAATATATAGATATAAAAAATATCAAGTTTTGGGTATTTTGAGATACAAAAAACAAACCACCCAAAACACTTTCAGGTGTATAACGCCCATCATCCGGTATAAATAGAATAGAACAAAAAAAACAAAACAGCAATAGAAAATAATTATTATAGTATAAGAACAAAATCTATCCAATAAAGGGTGCCTATCGCCACGCAAAAACCATTACAACACTGTAGTCTGTAGTATTCACAATAAATTGTGTTCATATTTTATAATATTTAATTATGTGATCTGATCCATAAATAGTTTTCTTTATATTAGAAAATTAATTAGGAGTCGATATTTTAAACTATATTACTACAAAAACAATTTTAGATAATGTTAGTTTAAAGAGCGAGTGGAATTTTAAATATTATTTCAGGAAGATAACGCAATCTCGGGATTCTGAAACGTAAAGCAACCAACAGTGGGAAAAGCAAACAAAAGCTTGTTTATTCGCACGTGACAAGAATAGGTGGAACTAAATAGTGAAAATAAGCATCAAAACACAATCAATTTCATTTATCTTAGCCGTTTAGTCAAGAAGAGTAATTTAGATTTTAGAAATCATTAATAATAAGTAGATATATAATGTGCGTTTGTTTGAAAACCATCAACCCTAAATATTTCCCGAACCCAAGTTTTATTTGAAAAACTGTTCCTTAGAGTTTTATTTTGAATAAATTATAAATTATACGTAACTAATAATAGGAGATTACCATCAGAGATATATTATAATTAATAACATTCTGGTATCTGATTTATCTTCCCAAAAATTGAAATGTTTTTTGATTTTATACTCTCTTCTCTTTAGTAACTCATGGTAGTAATATAGCATTCATATAATTCATATCTATATAAATAACCGATTCTGATTGCTATCATTGGGTGACAATGAATAACTTAGCAAAGTTCAATCATAAGAATAACCGTTTAAAAGACCGAAATCTAGGAACCGCGGTCATCTGAGTTCCACTTTGTTTCACATTTGATTTTTATGCATTTGAAATTTGAAAAAATATCTTAAGCAAATTTCGATAACCACTTTTAAATGAAATGTGAAAAAACAATCGTTACTTTGGATTCAACAATTTCTAAACATCATTAATTTTTTTTTAAATATTATTAGTTTGAGTTCTTTTTTATATATTTTTACTTTCTGCACGAATACAGTATGTTTTTCACTATGAAAAGTACAAACACAGTTTACCCTTAAAGTAAAATTATGAGTGAACTTAAAAAGAGAACTAAAATTTTACATCAGTTTTTTAGTAATGTTGGTTGTCTATATCATGGTCGAATTGAAATGTTTTCGTGGTTGACTAACTGGTAGTGCATTAATAAAGAGTAATCTAATAATGTTTCTAAATAAATACATAATTATGTAGTATGTGTACATGCCATAAGAAATCTCTTGGTCATATGTAGATATTTTGTAGCCACACGTGCTGTAGACGTAAACATTCATAAAGACACTTAGCAAGTTCTTGCTTGTAAAATCATAACCATGCACAGTGCACACAAACATAAGGAGGCTGTTTAAGGAGAGGCGAAAATACATATTGTATATTAATTTTTGAAGTTTTGAAGAACCAATATTACACCCGTGAATAGGGAAAATATGGTAAAAAATATTAAACAGCAAAACAGAGAACTTTGAGGATTTCCCAACAGCAATGATATGTTTTAAGATTTGAATAAAACACAAAAAAAAATAAAGTAAATCCAATTTTTTTTTAATATTTGAAAGGTTGTTCGATAGCATTTATGTTTTAAACAACACATCATTCAAATGTCCTCCGCGTTTACAAATGCAGCAGTGAATTCTACTAACCCCCCAATTTTCGGTCCCTCTATGCTCTATGTTGGTTTTCAAATCTTCTACTGTTTGTCATTTGTTCGCATCTCCGTGGTTCGCATAGACCAATGATTTAACGTAGCCTCATAAAAAATAAGCTAGTGGAGTTAAAATCCAACCTTTTGGAGGCCAAGCATTTTGTGGAATTTGATCAATACTTCTTGGATTTCTTGCATCTTGAGAATATCATGTTTCAGGGAACTTTTCCTTCAATAAATCGATGGTAACTTCAAAAGTGTGACATGTAGAATGCTATACTATACTGAACACAACTGTCAATAAATGACGGTTCTTTTAGTTTCGAAATTGGCCGCGGTAACATTTCGAAAATATATCATTGCTGTTGGGAAACCATTTATCTCAATTATTAGCAAAAAGAAAAACCTTTCTTTGTATTATGCCAGCCTGTAAAGTATCCCAATTTAATGATT
Organism: Cantharis lateralis; assembly: GCA_963170105.1. Taxonomy (NCBI): domain Eukaryota; kingdom Metazoa; phylum Arthropoda; class Insecta; order Coleoptera; family Cantharidae; genus Cantharis; species Cantharis lateralis. Next base: position 22,370,977 of record OY720629.1, read on the forward strand.
GTAATAACGGGGAAGATGAGTCTTTGAGAAGTCTTATGAAGTCTCTGAAGTCTTTGCGAAGTCTTATGAAGTCTCTGAAGTCTTTTGAAGTCTCATGAAGTCTTTTAAAATCTCATGAAGTCTTTATGCAGTCTCATGAAGTCTTGTGCAACCGTTAAACCAAAAACCAAAAACAACACTAATAAGCGCAAAATTATAGATGCACTTGAGAAGAGGGTCAAGAGTGTGAAATTACATTTGTGTTAGAATCTGGTACAAACAATTAACAAATTACGCATTGAAGTCGTTTGAAGGACTGGAAGTTTTTCAAAGCCTTTGTTAAAAATATTACTACCTAAGTAAATACTATGTCTTGATGACAAATAGAAAACCAAATCTAATTTTTAATTGAGAAGATTCAAAACAGAAAACAAGGTGAATCCTGCTGTAAAATGAACTAAGTTAAATAATCGTCGTAATAAAAAGTCTTAAAAACTGATGGCAAACAAAACAAAAGGGTTAATTTGATAAAAATTCATAAAATAATAAAATATTAAAAATATACTAGTTAAATAAACGAAAATAAAACAATAAGTTTTAATATTTCGCAGACTTTTCGTCTGCTTCGTCAGAAAATATAAATTTATTAAAACAAAAATATTACATAGGAACGAAATTTAAACATATTGTCATTTAGACGATCTACTAGATAAGAAAAACTTTCTTATAGACTAGGTCGTGAATCAAGGAAAACCTATTGCAAAAACCGAAAATAGGAAAAACTTGATACCAATAGTTGCTAACTAAGAAGAGAGCTGTAGATGGTACTTAGTCCTTCGATGTCAGTTTTCCTATTCATGCCGTTTTTTTCTTTCTTGATGGCTAGCATTTCGTGTAGACAGGCTGTTTTTTTCTTTCTTGATGCCTAGCCGAAGTCGGCTAAAACCATTTGCGTAGGTGTTATGAAATCTCTTGAAGTCTTATGAAATTTTTATAAAGTCTTGTGAATTTGTTTTTAAATCTTTTTGTCTTGTGCAATCTTTATAAAATTACATGAAGTCTATGAAATCTCATGAAGTCTTATGGAATCTCATGAAGTCTTATGAAATCTTCATGAAGTCTTGTGAAATCTTTTAACGTGATGAAGTCTGTGGAACGCAAAATTTAAAGTGATTACCTCCTTGCATAAGATGCTAAAATGTTTGTTCTTCTCTAGGAGAAAATTAGTTTGATACATTTTTGACAATAACATCTTTAGAATAATTTTGGAGTATGGTAATTTAATATCATGAAAAATAACACAATCCTTTCTCCAAGTCCTTTTTATGTATTGTGACGCTATTCGGAAATTTAGATCACTCTCGGTTCTCGGAGGATATAACAAAATTAAACAAATGGACAAAAATATAAAATAACTTATTGATAACTTACGTTATCGCTAAAATTGTTGTAGAATTTGAAAAATGACCTTAAAATTAAGCGATTAAACCATGGATGAACCTAAAGCTTTTCTTTTTGGAAAATCCTAATTTGAAAAATAATCCAATTTAAACTTTTGATTTTGGCCTAAAAGTTGGTATTTTGCTTATTTTGTTGACGGTTCATGTGTACATTACATATTGGACGTAAATAGTTGCAGAACTTGTTTCGATGGGCAGCGCCAACCACAGTTGCCTTCTAGGAGTGCAACAGTTAACATCATATAATAATATGATAGAATAGCCGAATGTAACTTAAAAATAAAGATTCCGTCTTCTTAGTTCCGTAATTTTTGAGTTGGAGCGGCTTCAGAGATGTTTTAATAAGTGGAGCGACGACGCAAACATATCCGGTTGATGTAAACAGTTTATGGAAACAGTCAATCGAATAAGCGCCTTATATTTGTAATTTACTTCATCAACAACCATAATTTCATTAAAATATTTTCTTATTTGTGGGGCCATTTTCAGTGTGGTTCCAAATTACAATGAGCACCACTGAAACATGACATGCAAAGCTAAACGTTCATTATAATTTGTTTGGATATTCAAACTCTCCGATGAGTGCAGCTGCTGAGTTTTCATAATCGAAATGTTTTCTGTGCTGTTGAGAACCACACCTCCTTTAAATGTTTTTAAAATACGAAAGCCCGTTTGCATCAGATAATCGAATTGTTAATTTTTTAATTACTTATATTTTTTTCTTATACAGGTATAATTATTTTGCAATTTTTGTGCATGAAATGAACAAGCAAATAACTTGATTTTTATTAAAAATTTAAATTTGTTTTGTAAATAAATGTCGTTTTTTCATAAGGTGGGTCGCCAAAAATTATAAAACCTTGTACCGGGCCGCGGTCAAACAAGTTTGGGAAACACTGGTCTAGAGGAACCATTGAAACAAATAATAATATCATCGACATTATCTATACATTTTTATAACATATTATAAACTTTCTGATTATAGCATATTCTGTATTGTATTCGGGAAGATATAAAAATATCTGTAATGAAAAGTTATTCCTGTAGAAAATCAAATCTGGAACCTTTCAATACAGTCGAATCATCTCATCAGCTACATAAAAGACCTTTTGATTATCGTAGGATAAACTAGTTGAAATATTATAATTAAAAACTTTTACTTTATTATAAAAAACATTAAAAAATTAAAATATTAATAAATTATGAAATTAAAGAATTAAATGCTTGTTTCTCGGAAACGGTGGCTTTCCTTAAACCCTTAAACCTACGAAAGTTTGTCTCAATCATTAGAGTTACACTTGGGAGGTTCTCCTCGTAAACCTCTTCAAGTCGTCACTAAAATTATTGAATTCCAATAAATTCACTGAACCTGACATTGGTAAATCTCGATTCGCAGCATGCGAATTTCGTCATTTCCGAGTTCTGTCGTGCCCACCCACGTTCAGCTAGCACCCCACCTCTTCAAAATAAAAAAATTTATATACTAAAATTATGGATTAATTTTGGACAGTATTCGCGATTTTCGGACGTTATCGGTTTTGCGATAAAAGATAAATCTTTTGTGGGGGTGCTGAGTTGACTTCAAGCTAGCACCCCCACCCACGAAAAATTGGATTTTTTTTTAAATTAAGTAAACTATAATTATGGACGAATTATGGAGTAATATTGGACAGTATTCCACAAATTTTGGACGGCAACGGTCTCGCAATAAAAGATAAATCTTTGATTGGGTGAAATTTTTTAAAATATAACTGTAACTAATGCTGTTTAATCAGCAAATGAAAATTCTAAAGGATTCTTGGAGTCATAAACCTCAAAAGCAAGAAAGTATCATATTATAATATATGTATATAAAGAAATAAAAACGAAAAATTAAAAAAATCTTATTATCCTTCATCAGAACTTCGTCAGAATCGCTTTTTCCCAAATTTATAAATCTGCAACTATTTTTTAAATATCGCAAATATATTTTTGTCATATTAATATGTTTTTTTCAATTTGTTTTGAATTCTATCATTAATAAATAAAATTTTATTTTGCTGATTACGCTGTTAATAATTTATGTAATTAATTTCAACGATACAACACTAAACAAATTGAAAACAACATAACATAAACAAAATTTTGAATATTTCAAAAAAGGGGGTCAACTTTACCTACATCTATATAGGGTGTCCCCGGATACATTTTACATAAATAAATGATAGAGGACACTTTTCTAAGAAATATATTTAACAAATTTTTTTTTCTAAATTCAAATCTTTGAGAGTTAGGCCTCTTTAAAGCATTTTTTTTAAATTTCCACCTTCACATAGCGATTGCCCCGAAACTCTTGATTTTTCAGTAAAATTGGTTTAGTGCTTTTTTAAAGAGCCTTAAATAATCTACAAACTATATTTACACCTTTGATTGGCTAATATCAACGGCTTTTGAGTTATGAATTAAAGCAAGTAAAAATATGTTGAAAAATTTGAGATTATATTTTTTTGGGTTTGTTTCAAGACCCTGTATCTTTTAACAGAAAGATTTTACAAAAAATCTGATGCCACATTCCGGATAGGAAATTTACCGGACTACAACTTTTGTCTAGTAAAAATTTTTGAAAAACCAATCCATTCCACAGAAAATTAGAAAGTAGTAAATAAGGCAGTTATAAAACAAGAAATTAGCTTCATAAAAACCACCTGAGATAATTAAATAGTAACACAATAATATATACATATTATGTAAAAGGCGTTTTTCTTATATACCCGGTTTCTTCAAGGTGTCAGCAGTGTAAACTACCGACGAAACAAATCTTTTTATTAATTTATTAAAATGTAAGTTACTAGATTAATAAAATGAACTGACATAAAATAACCACGTTATACCTACTACTTGTCACTCATGCTCAATGTAACGTTTGCAAATGTATTTTTAAGATAACCCTAGTATTGTTGTCGGCTACTTTTACTATAATGAAGAAAACCAAAATTTGTTTTGTCGGCAGTTTATATACTTGTCGGCAGTTTATCTATGAGTGAAGAAACGGGGCATTAGAGGTACATATTATATAACTTTACAATGAAATAAAACATATAATAGTAGAGTGCTATCATGAAATTATTTTCACTTCTGTGGGGGTGTCGGGGTTAAAAGCTGAAACTTTCAGGAATGAAAGGTGAAATGGCATATATTCGTAATCCGAAGGTAATCAAAAATAATCACGCGCAAAAGGGCACTATTTAAAAAATATGAGATAATACTATTAGCAGGAAGCCCATAAAATGACGATCATTTTGATATATAATTTGAAATCATTTTTGTACGAAATGTATTTTTTTTAACGTTTGAAAACAGAAATTTGTTAAGTCGCTTATGGGAAATCAAATTTTAAATTGCAATTATCTCGGTTCGAACTTGACAAAAATTTTATAATATTTGACAATATTTATTTATATAAGCTTCTATTTGCGAAACGAAAGCCTAAATCAAAATTTTTTGTACTTGATAATAGTTGCGCATATGTGTGGAGAATTGACTAGTTGAAAAATTATAATTTTTGGTTTAATATTAAACACGATATGAAATTATTAGTAACATTTAAAATTTTAAATTTTTGATGCTCTCACTACAAAATCACAATTTCCCACTCCAAATTTGTATTGTACAGCATACCGGTCATGAAAAGTGCATCGGGAATTAGTTTTTCTGAATCATTGAAAATTTTCAATTTCAATCTTTAGAATTAAATTTTGGCTTGGTTTCTTGTTTATTGGAACGTTTAACCTAAATGGTCACTTGCATTTGAAAACTACTCGTCAAAAACATTTTCTTTGTCGAGTAGTAATGGCGTAACAGATTTTACAGTATAATATGTTTGTTTTTACGGTTTTTACAAACATTCTGACTTTCTGACCCATACAATTATAGGATCCAATGCAACCCATATTATTTTTCTTGCAAGTACAGACCTTACTTCCGCAATCAAGAGCATAATAAGAATAACTTTTTGTTTTGATTGCAGAAGTTTAAAGGAAATTATACCTTTTTGACATCCACGTGAAGCTAGAACTTTTAATTCCACAGGAAAAGGTGGTAAAGTTGTTAGAATAAATTGATATAATTTATTCTATTTGCTTTATCAAATTTCCATCCATGATCTGCAACACTCGGTAATTGAAGACGAGGTTGTAAATAATTAAGCCGTATTTTAGCTTGATAATGCGCTCTCAAGCTATGAAACCTTAAAGAATCTTCTGTTGAGAGTAATTTTGTAATAGAAGCAGAAGATGCCAGCAGTCTTCTTATAATATTAATTGACGAAATGTCAGTATTTTTTGAACATGGTTTAATAACAATTTTCTGGATATTTTTGAATATGTCTTCCAAAATTTGATGCATTCCGGCACCGCCTAAACACTCAGAATGATCTAAAATTGTTTTCCGTGCTGATTTTTTCCCAATTCCTGAAAATTGACTGGTGGTAAGACAACCAGTTAATGTCGTATACTGCTACGTAAAGGATTGAAGTATTTCTTGAAATAAACTACAGTATTAACACATCGGTGTCGTTGCACTAAATTATGCATCTAGAATAACTATACCTTTTTGCAGACAGTATATGCACCAAATCCTAGTATCAGCTTCCTATTGATTAGAACTCAATAAATCATCAGCATTTACTTCGAAATTTCCTCTCTATTCTAAAATATTTTTGAAACCTCCACTAGTTGCAAACTGTAAATTTAATTTTTCTGTGGAGTGTTTAATCAGTTGCTCAGATAGAAAATGTGTTAATTGTTTCTTATTAAATTCTGAATGAATAAATAAATTCCATTGTTGTGGAAGTGGAACATCAGTTCTCTCGATTACTCCGTCAATTCATATTTGGGGACCCCCTTTTGTGACGAGTAATATTTTTTATGAAATCTTCTTTGATGTGATCAAATACAACATCGATTCGCATGGCATTGTATTTATTTTTGACTTGGTTACTTTTACCAGTAAGCCCACGATTTGTCAAATGCAAGTGACCATTTAGGTTAAACGTTCCAATAAAGAAGAAACCAAGCCAAAATTTAATTCAAAACCTTGAAATTGCAAATTTTCAATGATTCAGAAAAACTAATTCCCGATGCACTTTTCATGACCGGTGCTGTACAATACAAATTTGGAGTGGGAAATTGTGATTTTGTAGTGAGAGCATTAAAAGTTTTAAATTTTAAATGTTACTAATAATTTCATATCGTGTTTAATATTAAACCAAAAATTATAATTTTTCAAGTAATCAATTATCCACACATATGCGCAACTATTATCAAGTACAAAAAATTTTGATTTAGTCTTTCGTTTCGGAAATAGAAGCGTATATAAATAAATATTGTCAAATATTATAAAATTTTTGCCAAGTTCGAACCGAGATAATTGCAATTTAAAATTTGATTTCCCATAAGCGACTTAACAAATTTCAGTTTTCAAACATTTAAAAAAAATACATTTCGTACAAAAATGATTTCAAATTATATATCAAAATGATCGTCATTTTATGGGCTTCCTGCTAATAGTATTATCTCATTTTTTTTAAATAGCGCCCTTTTGCGCGTGATTATTTTTGATTACCTTCGGATTACGAATATATGCCATCTAACCTTTCATTCCTGCAAGTTTCAGCTTTTAACCCCGACACCCCCACAGAAATCGTTTTTAAGCGTTTTATTTTGAATCGGGCACTCTACTATAAGAATAATGTAAATTAATAGCCATGGTATTGTTAGAAAATGATATATTGATAAAATATTATTAACTCAATGGAAAAATACTCGTTTAATTAAATAATTATAAGGAATGTAAGCATAAGTGTGAATTAATAAAATGTTTCATTTATTTTTCGTTGTACTATTTTCTTTAAATTTTCGTCATCCTTTTCATTGTAAAAAATTTGGCCGACAGTTTTTTGCGTGCGATTACCTCAGTTTGACGTGATGTAGTTAGGCTTTTTTTAGCACTTGAGAGGCCCCAGGCGCAATTCAATTTTGAGGCCCCCTCTAAATATTTTCACTACTGACATCAGTCGTCATTTTATATTGGTTAATTCTCAATGTGTTTTCCCTATGCCCCACTTTCTTGTGAATTATGAAATACGCTGTGATAATTATTCATTACAAAAAAATTTATATAAAATTACTTTATTTTATTTTAAGAGCTGAATTTGGAGGCCCCCTGGATTTATGAGGCCCCAGGCGCGCGCCTCTTGCGCCTGTTCGGAAATCTGCCACTGCACTTTTGAATTTAGATTATTCAAATGTAAAATTCGTTCAAGAAATACATACAAAAGCATTCATGTTTCTATAATTACAAACTAGCGTAAAAGGATTTAACAGAAAATGCTTAGAGCGATTACTGCATGTCTTTATTTTTTAAAATAATATTATTTTTATTTAAAAGTTTAATACAAAAAACATTGTTTTAATATACAGTACGATGTATGAATCTAATGCCATGGAATTGATGCTTGCGGGGTTATAATGTAATTGGTTAAATAATGTCGTATATGTTGTATGCTGAAGACTGAACGTTAATTTGTAAGTTTTGCACAGGCAGGCGGCATCATCGTGTCTAGATTTTCTTGAAGTCTGTTAATTTTGCTGCATGCCTTCGCTTTTTCGAATATACGAGTAGTATATTATAACCTATCGAGGATTAATCAAAATTTAAGTATATCTTTCCTCCATAATATTTCATTTTCATTTAATGAACTAGTATCGACTGGTGCCAGTCTTCTTCAACATGTTCCGTCAAAAATAAAAAATAAAAAAACAACTTTTTTTACCATCACTAGTAAATACAAAAGACGTCTTAAATCTAAATTCTAAAACCACATGACCATCTTCGTAATCCTTCTTTATTAAACAGTGAATATGACCCAGTCCTAAACAACTCACCTTTATTAAATTTCTAATAAATAACCAGCCCCTTCTTTGCTTAACATTTTAGTCGAATTTCCTTTTTATACTTCTAGCTTAGTAAACCCTTCCCAAAAATATCTCCTCTTTTTATTTTAAACAAATTCTCTGTACTTTTTCTTTTATTTCTCGCCTGATGTAAAAACATTTTAATTCCAAAAATGTGTGTGCATTTTTTAGGTTGTTCTAAAATACTGATATGATTACGTCCTCTTTAGTTTCTCCATGTGCGAAAAGCCTAAAACGATGGTGATGTAAGTCGCTATTTTGTGGACTGGATATTTAACGCACACACTGTTAGCGCACTTCCCCTTTGTCGCTTTAGAGTTTTTTGAAAACTTCTATAAGAAACTAGAAACCAACACCTTAATATTTTAATCTCTATTCACCGGGTATCAGATTAATTTCTTACATCATTTTCGAAAGAAACGCAGTGATTGTATTGGTTAGGTTAAATTTTACGCTCTGTATATGCTTCGTATTTTTATAAAATAGCCAATTAATTTATTATACTGGGCTTGACTAATATTTTTTTAAATAAAATACCGAGGTTAAAAATTATTTTAAATATTAATTTTAAGTAAAAATTAAAAATTCAGAATATTCCATGAATATAATGCGACTAGAATAACTGGCGCTTACCGATTTGATATGACTTTAGCACAGACTTTAGTTCTTACTTTGTTCGGTTTGTATCGTACGTGTTCGTGGTAAGCTTCCTTTTTACGACACGATATGTTTAAATTCCAGACCAATTCCAGTTTCGTGAGCGACATCGGGTTGTTTAGTCAGTGGGTTGGTGCAAGTTGTGTGCGTGCTATCAAAAAACGCATGGTGTGTGTTTGTGTTAGTTATTTTTATTACACATACTTTGGATTAATTATATGAGATGGTAAGTTTTAATGTAAACAACTTTAGACAATAACATATTTGTGACCTTACGAGATGTTGTGCACGAGATTGTTGACCGGTTATAAATGCAGGTTTCATTCAATAAGCAGCTGCCATGCACCGAGCAATACATCGGACACAGAATGCACTTTACTAAATGGCGCTAGTCTCATAGTTTTTTAACCTTTTAAATATCTTGAAGCAATGTCTACCACATACAAAACATGTAAAACAAAAATCGCTTTAAAAAAAGTACCGGTTTTTGTGAAAATATTTTTATTACAATATTATTATTTATGTAGATAATATTATGAATTACATTATAGATGTAGATTATTCTTTGATTTTTTATTTATAAATAATATTCGGTTTGTGTATTACATTATACTCTCTTTGTAAATATAGTTCACCATTTACGTTGAAAGATTAAATACCTACGAATAGGTTTTTGATTGTATTCAACGCCAGTATGAACATTGCGCTAAAGGCGAATCCGCACTGTCACGAATATCATGATCTTGCTTATCAGTGATTAGTTCGAATTTTCTTACCAGATGACGAGCAAATAATGGCGATCATTACCACCGACACAATTTACAAATGGAATTATGCAATAACTTGTTTCGTCGCTTATACCTACAGCTTTGTTTTTATAAGTGTTTGAAGTTTAGAACATTTACAGGGGTCAAATTCTATTGCAATCAATTTGCAAGTTTTGTTTCTTCTGAATTGTCATTCATCACTCATCAGTTTTTCAAAATCAATGAAATCATATTATAATATCGGTGAGTTTGGATAATGGATAAAAGAATTACATACCCATTAAAAAATTGAATTCAGTTTTCTACTGCAAGAATCGAATAAAAATCAATTTCGTTTGTTGTTCTAAAAATTGCATCCAATCCTGTAAATTTTTGCAATTACGTATAATGGTCGACGTTTTACTATAGAATAAACATAATGCATCCTACCCAGCAACTTCATCAGTAATAATAAAAAGTTTAATCATTCGCCATTAAAGGGTGTAATTACATTAATTAAAATTATCCAATTCTTCGGTGACTTCAAATCTATTAAGTAAATCTTATTAATTTTATAATAGCAACCACGAAGTAGTACCGAACCTTCCCTAACTTCATTTTCCGTTTGTCCATTAATCATCTGCAGTCTACATTACGGTGAATCGATAGTTTAAAAAAATTCTAAGACCAGTTGCTTAAAAAGTTCAAAATTTTAACCAGGAAAAATATCGACAACAATGGTACCTAATGCGAGTATTGTAAAAATGAATTACTGTTTTGAATTTTAAATTTTAAATAATTGCGAGCTTGAAATTTAAGAAGTTTGTCATTATGGTCTGTAATACGTACTAAAAATAAAAATAATGATACAACTCAGAAAGATCCAACCATCCCTATATTTAGGAGATCAAACACCTTATATCATAAGGCTGCCTTCACACGACGTTTCTTTCCGAATCAATTTCTTTCTCCTGTGCAAGCGACTCGCACATCGAAAGCAACAATCGTCAAGTAACTAGCAACATATTTGCAAGTAAACGAGATCCCACCATCGATATCCTCTAGAACAGAGGTGTCCAAACTACGGCCCGCGGGCCAAACCCGGCCCGGCAGGCGATTTTATCCGGCCCGTCAAGGATTTTGAAATATCTGTAATTTACTATAAAAAATAAAATTCAATGCTGCTTTACTTGTAATAAGGTTTTTTAATTCACATATTTACGATGCTTGGCCCCCGCTAATGAATTTAAATACCAAACTGGCCCTCGCAGCAAAAAGTTTGGACGCCTCTGCTCTAGAATGAAAACCTCGTTTAATAAAATTTTATAGAAGATACAAAAATTGAATTATTGGAAATTCTTTGATTTTTTTTTTTAGATAAGTATTAATGATGATTTTTATTTATAACTTATTACTGCAATCTTTTGTAAAATTTTATATATTATTCTTCTTGAGCAGTCTCTTTGACTGGTTAAAACTACTCGTGAATGACGAGGTTTTCATAATCGTCGCTAAAAAACTGCATTGTTATTAAGTTAACGGTAATGTACTACTTTTTCATTCTAATAAAATAACCGAATATCTCAATTTTTCGAAAAATTGCAATAGGAGTTTTACGAAAGTAAGTTTAAGAAAGTTTTCGTACACTTTTATACCTGACGAAGACCCTATCAGACATTTTTTGTTGGAAATTTCATTCTCTTTATTTTTGTTTAAATATATTTTTCTATTTCATCACACCACTTCCGAGACATACATAGTAACTTACAAAAAATTCCTCGAAAATTTTAATAAAATCAACATTACTCTTGTGAAGTATTTTTACAGAGACTCTTTTAAGTCACTATATCTCAGAAACGATGAGACAAAATAGAAAAATTAATATGAACAAAATGAAGGAAAGAAAATTGCAACAAAAAATGTGTGATAAGTATTGCTGTAAAAGCGATTTTTATGAAACAAAAATGTGTTCATTAGGTTGCTAACATAGGAGTTTACGACTACTTTCTTGAGCCACTGTATGTTGGCCTGTTACTTTTGGTGCGAGTGCTCACTTATATTTCGCCGATATGTAAATGTATCCATCAAACATCATCAAAACATCACGTTTGGTGATTTTATATGTTTTGTATACAAAAAACAAAAAATAATATCAAGACAAAGAAAATACTACTACTGTAATAGTTTACCCAGAGGGGAAATTAGTATATCATTTTTAAATCTTACCTTGATGCAATAAGTAAACATTTACCAACAATTTATATTCTAAAATATGTTTTTGAAGTACTATTTATTAGAATTATTTTAGATATAAATCATAAAAATATTATAATATATTATTAAATTATTATTAAATACAGTGCAAATTCCCTTGACGGACATCTTTATTAGGCGGACGTAGTGTAGGATATCAACTTAATCCTTTAATGATTTTATAAATTAACGTTTTCTCTTGAACGGGCACTTTTTCTGAGAGGACAAAAAGTTAGTGACCGGTTTGTTCTCTTTGCTCAATAAGTTTCCACTATACCTATTTTTTAAAATAATTTTGAGGAGGAATTAATTGATGCAAATATTTGTGTAGCTTTCGTTTAATATACTGGCAAGTCTGAGTTACAATTTAAGATTCTAAAGTTGAGATAATCAAATATTCTATGTTGATTTTGAACTTTATCGATATTTAAATCGAAGTGTTTTTTGTTTAACCTACGCCTAAAATTTGAGCTTTCCTTAAATCTTATTGCAGTGCAATGGGTATAAAGCACTCGACACATAATTAGCCAGTACATTAAGACATTAACTGCATTCAATGGAAGCACATTTCTATGATCAGACCTTAGAAAGGACTATCATTTTGATAGTTTTTAGTACTAATGGTGTGTTGAGCATTAAGCGGGGCTACACGCACTGAGATAATATATTTTTTCTCTTGAAATATATCACTTGGTACGTAGGGGTGTGATTGAAGGTACTATGGGACGGTATCACGATAACGTTTCAAGATACATTATAGTAGTTCAATTTTAGGGTTCACTGTATAGCTTAGTTGCTTTTGGAGTGAGAGTCCACCTGGGATCCCCCTAAGTTTATGTGATGCAGGGCCTCGAAGACTACAACATAATGGCAAATGAGTGATACGTAAATGTTGATACGTAGAAGAATATGCGGCCGCGTTGAAAGCATTGGCAATGTATTGCGGTCTTCGCGCCGCTGCATAGTAAAAACTTAAGCCTTATATATCACTTTTATTTAAAGAAGTGTTTAATCTATTTCAATAATACTAATTAGCACTTGATTAAATAATCTATAAGACTACGTTCTATTTATATTAAAGTTTCGGTTTATTATTTTTTATTAATTCATCTATTCTGGTTTGATGATAAATTTCTTCCTTTCAATATAATAAAATATGTATTTTAACATCATTTTATTAAATAGTGTTATTATTTAACCTACAATTGTGCATAGTATAGTTACAAGCAGAACAAGGAAAACTTGACCTAATGAAATATTTGAAGGTATCGATAATGTATTTTAATAAACGAGCCTATTGGGAATTGTAAAGAAAGGTATAAAGAGTATTTTAACATTTTAAAAAGTTGATTTTATTTAAAAGAGTTTTTGAATTACTACCAAACTCTAGAAATAAAATTTTAACGTGGCCTGGTATATTTTTCTGAATTATTGAAATTCAATTTTGTATACTTATTTAATTTTTTCTATTCAAAAACGCTAATTTTACCTACCTTGAAATATTTTAGGAATATATTATGATATTATTATTTTAATATTATTAGTATCTACCTTAGATACTTATTAAAATTCTGTATTTATAGTTATTATTACTATTAATGACAGATATAGAACGGCGTAAGGCTAGCGCAGTACATCTGTGATAGGGGTAACTAGAAAAAGGTATTTTAAATATTTAATATCAAAACCACGAAAGAAAAGCCCTGCGTCATTAATAATGAGAGTATGAATTAATACGTGAATACCTAGTCAAATCAATCTTTCTAATATATTTAACCCCCACCCAGGGCCGGATTACGTCTATTTGGCGCCCTAGGCTAATACAAATTTGGCGCCTATTTAATTTACTTATTAATAATTTAAGGGGTCTGACCACCCTAAAGTTTTAGGAAAGTCAAGTTTTTTTAAATTGTTTCTTATAATTAACTTAGGAGCTTTAAGCGTCATTCACATCCAAGTAACGTACGTAGCAAACATACAAGACATAACGTAGAAAACAGGAAATAATTTGCCATTCACATTAACATAGAAAACATGGAAAAGTGAAACATGCGCACGCGTATTTGCACTCGACCATTGACACTTGATTGTTGACATTTGACGGTATAAGTACAAAAGCCGTACGCTACATTGTAGTCACACTCTTCAGCAATAAGTAGATTTTTTTTTCCGCTTAGCCATTCCCCGTGACGGACTGGGATGAAAAACCGGCCCTGGCATTCCGATTATACCGGCCCACGGTCATGGGGTAGATGGTAGAAAATCAGTAACTTCATTAGATTTAAATAATTCTCGTATTTCCATAAAAAACATTATCGTCCCCTAAATAGCGATAACGTTCGGCCGCTCATCGGCCCACTAGAGCATCGGCCCTTCTGGCATTTGCCAGAACTGCCAGATGGCCAATCCGGGCCTGGCAATTCCTGAGATTCATCTGCGACCAACTACGGGCGTATCGGTCAATAGACCTTCATGGCAACTACTGCAGGGCCGTCATTTTTAAATATTTTTTAACAAAATTTTCAAAACATCTTCATAAAACCATAAACTAGTATGTGTCCAAAAATAAATAAATTCCGTTCCATATTATCGAGTTTACAGATTATTTTACAATAAACCCTTTTTTGGTGCGATCAGGGTGGTCAGACCCCTTAAAACAAAAAACACGTGCTTTACTAGTCAGAAAGAAAATAAATTATGATATCGTTCGACCTAAGTAATGCAATATTTTTTATATTATTTGTGTTAATAATAATAAAAATTAAACTCTTGAATTTAATACTTGTAATTTTAGAGGCTAGCGCCTTTTTTGCAAAAGGCGCCTTAGGCTTTAGCCTAGTCAGCCTAGTGCATAATATAGCCCTGCCCCCACCACATAAATTTCTGCCTTCTATCTGTCAAAGTCAAATAATATAAGTTTTAGGTTATAACAACAAAAAATTTATTAAATTAAAAACAAACTGTTGTGCCTGAGAACGTAAAGTTTTACCTTTCACTGACATTTTCAAGTTCTTTAAAAGAACTAATTATAATTATCTAGTTAAAAATTGTTATATTTACAAAAAAATTCAAACTTGCAACTTGTTAAATGTCAAAACATTAACCAAACTTTAATAACCAAATAAAGAACCTAAATACTACGTTAGTCAAATTCATAGCTTTTGTCTGTAAGACAACTTATTATTTTGCATCCTTGTCTCTCTTACCTTAAACGATATAAGAAAATTATATATCTTGTTATTTCTAAGTTCGGAAAACAATGACTCAGGGCTTTTCTTTCGTAGTTTTGATAATATCGTAGTTTAAGGTAGTAGGTATCGTAAATCCACTTTCCATGAAATTTCATCAAATTTTGGGTATGCATAAGGAATAATGTTCTCGTATTAATTTGCTAAAATTAAAAATTTTAGCCCATCGAATAAAGGAGATATTCGCGACCAAAGTGTAAACTTTTGCATGGTCTGAATGTACCAATTGATTGAAAAGTTACACATTTCGCATCATAACTGGACAATTTTCTATAAATTTTTCCCAAGAACAACTAATTTATACATCAGTTTATTACGAATATTTTAAATAAAAAAAACTGTTATTGTCCGATTTCTTGCAAAGATAAAGATGTAGAACAGGGGTGGCCAACGAGTCTATCGCGAAAGTAATTTTGGTCGATCGTGAAGCTAAATTGTGAAATTCGAAACAAGATAAATAAAGAGATAAATAATAAATAAAGAGAAAAAGTTAAAAATGAAAATGGTCATTGGTAGATACTATTTACAATATAATGTACATCGACGGTGTCTCCGGCTAGAAGTTGATCTCATGTACACTGATGTTGGCCACCCCTGATATGAAATATGCAAGTTTAAACTTGTATTGCTCGAGTATAATGTACACTCTCAGACTAAAATAATAAACACTGGATTGTTGATTCTCGAATTATTTTACGTTCACTCTAGAATTTATTTTTGTATGAAATTGTCGCGGAGAAGGTACCTTAATATTTTTTAGATACAGATCAATAATATTTATTATTATTATAGATTTTTTGGATTTTTTAAATTTAATTATACTGAACTATATTTCTTCATAATAATAATTATAATACCTATTTTGATGTTATTTTCCGGCTCTTTTATTTTTTACCATAATAGGATTTTTCCGAAAAAAACAAATCTTCTACATTTGTATTAATAATGGAAACGTTTAGTTACAGAAAAGTGAAATCAAACAGTTAGATATCGATGGAAATTTGACAGAACAGCGTAAGCGGCAGTTTTACAAATTTTTACAGGAGACATAAACAACTGATTTATTCGTAATGCGAAAGAGCTATCAATTAGCGGTTTTCACTAGCGTAATCTGTTTTTTATTTATAATTTTAGATCAATAATACCTAATTATTTTTATTTTAAAGTAAACTACTATAACACCGCATTGGTAAAAAAAGCTGTTTTAAAGTAATTTTAATGTGCATTTAAATGTGGAACATACGTGAATGAAAATTTGGTAACATCAAACGCGTAAGCGACACGAATGGCGGTTAAGTGTGTGAATTGAATGAAAATTATATGCGCATTATAGACATTTGGTGCTTACGGATCTTTTAAATGTAAATAAGATGAAAAGTAAATTTTTTACGAATACACGGTTTCACCAGTTGAAGGACTTGACGCTAAACTATAAGAATATGTAAAAAAACATTTTGTCAATGTTGGCGCTTACGCTGTTTTGTCAGATCTCCATCGATATTTCGCTCCTCCAAAAATTTTTTAATTAATATTTTATAAATTTTTACGATAAAATTCAATTCAATTTAAATTATTAAAATATCTCCTTCATTATCTTCTTCTAAAAAATTTTTAATTTCAAATTGATTTTGGCAGCTTCAGTTTTCATTTTCTTAAAATTGTTAAATTATATTCAAAATCTTTAAATTTACTAATTTTCAAATTAAACACTTCTTTTTCACAATTATTATACTTTAATTTTATAAATTATATAAAATTTTAATCAATAGTAAGAGACTCATAAAATTAAATTTCTAGCCCCTCCGCCATGTTAGCGCAAAACGTTCGCAATTCGCGGGAATTTTTCCAAAATATCAAAAAAATACATAAATATTTAAAACCTCGTTTTCCAACTATGTGCTTAACCCATTCAATAATTGCATATTTAACTATTAGTTTTGACTAATTCTCGTGATTGTGTTCAGAATTTGAAAAAACAGTAAGAGAGATCTTCATTGCGCGATCTTAATATTAAAAGAGCTTATAGTCCTGGCATTTAATAAAATACACTTTAGGTTAATCTGAACTTTTGGTTTAACTTGCAACTTAACATCTGGGCCTTAGAAAATCATGAGAAATGCGATCAAATTACACAATAGATGTAGGAAATTTTCTTTGGTACTCTTTACTACTTCACATCTCAAATTTCAATTATTCATTTTTACCCCTGACGGAACAGGTATGACTATATGCGCTTAGAGGTGTAATTTGTATATGTATATGTATAATAATATGTTTCCCCCCCCCCCCCATATACTAACTTCAGCACAAATGCACTTACCTCGGTTTTACTATACCGATTACGATTATAACCCCATGGCGGGTTTAGAATTAAGAAATGGCAATAACTCATCTTTAATATATTAAAAATATTAGTTGCTTGTTCTGAATGGAGTAATAAAATTCTGATTTATCACATGAAATTCGTATATATACGAGTAAATATAAATAATTGAATCCATGCAAATATATATACTAGTTACTGATTTGGCCAATTGCCGATGTTTTATTTGAGATTTAGAATCAAATGATGTATACCTATACCTGAATGCAGTGTTTCCCAATAGATTTAGTAGTATTATTTAGAGTTGAAACCTTAAATAATATTGAATTTTATTAGTGTTTAATTGACCTGTTCAATTGAAAAGTTCTTTTTTTATTATATTATTATTATTAATTTCACATATTAAAAATTCATGTATTACTAGTACCTACACTGAAATATGTGTATTGTATCCCACATTACTAGTAGTATTTTTGTGTTTATATTATGTAAAGTGAAAAGGAAATTATGGTTCACAATATGGACAGCTAGTGAGCAGAATCATTTCTTCTTTTTAAGACCTTTTTTTAATACTTCTTGTTTACTTCGGTTTTTTTAATTTTTATTTTATAAATATTTTCTCATGTTATAAGAATTTTATCACAAGAAGGTTGTGTGATTGGTCAATTTGAGATGGAAGGACTCTAATGTTTTGCAAGAAAAAGTTACAACTTGTTATAATTTCCTATAAGTTACTGAAACCCTTCAAGTGTAATTACTTTGAGGATTTATAGTTTGATAACATCCAAACTTGAAAGTTGTGTTTATTGTTTAATGATGTCAGTTATGTATATATTTGTTGAAGAAGTAAGGATAGGGTCGAATTCTTAGTTCTCAATTAAGGGAAACTTGGTACCTCACTCACTCAAATATAATTAAATTTGAAGTTCGATGTTCTTGTTCCAGTTTCCTTTTTGAACTTGAGATAAAATATTTTATTTTTAATCAAAACACTAATATCATCAGGAATTGTGAACAGCATTAAGACAATGTTATTGTAAGTGTGGACGTTTCGAGATCCTTGGATAATCCCTTTCAAGATCTGAAAGTGAAATAAATTGTACAATATAAAATGAATCTAGATATTTTATATTTTTATCATTTTTTGCTTAAAAATCCAAATAAAAGTAACTTAAACTTAAATTATCCAAGATGTATTGGTTCGTAGATAGAAACTCAGAACTATCACTGGAAAATATGCTCTTGGATATGCAAGATAGTCTTAAAGCCAGTATGGATCTATGATTGCAATTGTTGGAAGCTAGCAAAATTCAAATCTATTAAAACAAGGTATTGAAACTAATTACTAATGTACCCATCTACTATCCCAACAAAGTAATTCACGGCCAACGCAAAGTTCCAATAGTACAAGAGGAAATGCGAAGGCTCAGCGAGGGATACCAATGGCGATTACGGGCTTATTCCAACCCATACGCTGAAGAATTATTACATCCACCCCAAATAAGAAGACTTGTGTCTTGTGACCAAAATCTCTTGCACATCTCTATATTACCTACTTAATGTTATGTTATTTTAACAGATTGTAACGTTTTATGCAATCGATAAAAAACTTATCTATTAGATAAATAATCCAAACAATCATACTAATTTTTTATTTGTTACCGTGGAGGTGAAGAAATCGTGCATTAGTACCTGTTTTTTTAATAAAACTTGTTTTACCCATGTATTAGAAATATAAATGCAAATAAAAGCTTAATGAAATATTGAATACTGTTGAAATAAGCTGCACGACGTGGATTAGTTTTTTCCCAATATCAAAATAACTCCAGCATATGCAATACTCGATTAAGCTCATATTTATATTTCGCTTATGTTCATGGAGAATTCACAGTTTTCGATAAAACTTTTGTATTTACAAAAGTATATTCAAAAATATCAGATTGTTTCCAATAAGTTTTTTTGGGAAGCAATTCCAATTACTGAAATTTTATTTTACTGATAGTATTAGCATAATTTCTTACGAAAGATCTTTTCGGTGAAACCTATTTTAAATACTTTCACGTAAGGGTAAATTATTCATGTCGTAATTTAAGAATCAATATCTATAATTTTTGAATGTACTACCTACCTACATTCAAAAAAGTACGTGAGTCGAATATGTTGTAAGTATAGGAAACCAAAATTCGATTTGAACTGTACGCATGTAGTAATACATAGTAACTTGCGTTGTTGGTATTTCTACGTGTGTTGATTTTTTTGTTACTGGGATGTTGTAATCAGGACTTGTCCGTCACTAATATCTACAATCAGTTGCATTAACTAGAAATTAAAACCTTCGTAGTAAGTAATTAAATCATTTGCTGTCAAGTATATTTAAGATTTTACAAAAAATTTCTAAAATAAAATTTCTAGAACGAACTAAAAATGTTGATGTCATGGTGGGTAGGTCATTTATGTAACGGATGTAACTATGTTAAAATACCTTGAAACTTTTAAAACGAAAACTAGAATATGTCCACAGCAGTGCCTTAGCGATAGAGCGGAAATTCCGAATTCGACTAACTGACTTCACAAAATTTCCTAGCTCAGCTCTCTGATATCGACACTCTGTCATCACATTATCACATATCGACACTTACCTGACCACTGCATCTTTAAAAATATTATAAAAACTAACGAAAAGCGTGGTTAAGAGTACAATAGTCTGTGCTATCTAATACGATTTTAATTAATTAATATTATTAACTCGTGAAAATATATATAAAATTAAATTAAAATAAAACGAGTTAAATAAGCGATATAGATTAAAATTATTAAATCTTTAATATTTCGGCACTGATTATGCCTTCATAATTTTATAATATGATTTTAGTACAATTATAGTTAATTTAAGCTCCCAGTTTAATTAAAAAAAAACATTTAAATTCAAAAATTTTAGTTCTATAATTTTGTCGTATATTTTTAGACTTTTCTTTACGGACTACAT
This sequence comes from Cantharis lateralis, assembly GCA_963170105.1. Lineage (NCBI taxonomy): Eukaryota > Metazoa > Arthropoda > Insecta > Coleoptera > Cantharidae > Cantharis > Cantharis lateralis. The sequence goes on from OY720629.1 coordinate 22,391,582, forward strand.
AAGAATTTAAAAATTCTTTTGGCTGTTTGAAAAAGTTCTATCGATATACAAATTTGGTTATAACGGAGCTATTTTAACATCACTTTTGGCAGGACTTGGATATTTTCTTCTTGGAGGCAAAAATGTGTACACCACATCTGCTTTTCTTAAAGATCTTCTAGGAAATCTGGGAATTTCTGTAGAAATATCAACAGATTTTGCAACATTTTTCCATATATCTCACACGGAACTCCCAAATATTTCATCGATATCCTAAATATTTCCTTATAATCTTCCACATGGCCTTGTGCCACATCTCCCATGTGACTTACTGCTCCAGTGCAACCTAACCTCGCCCAACCCACTGAGTTTCTCAAACTTCACGCCAGCTGCCAACAACCAATGAATATGTTGAATTGTCGAGTTTGTGTAGTGCATGGAGTGCGAATCTCCATGTGAATGTGAATCGACGATACCCTACAAATTTTTTTAGTAGTCGTTTGTTGCAATGCAGTCCACTTTTACCTAAAATAAGTCTCCGCGAACAATATTTCGTTCACACAATAGTTGATTGATTGTATTCATGAATACGATGATTTAAAGCATGAACGTCAAGTTAGTGAAGTATATTTTCGAACTTCGCTTGTATAAAATATGCATTAAATATCTCATTGTATTGTAAGTCGCTATTATAAGAAAAGTCGCTGGCAACTAACGAATTATGAAAACAGTGCCGATTTGTACGCCGTAATTTTGCAGCGACTTATAAGGTTGGTTGCTGCGATTGTGCAGTTCAGAATTTTCTGATTTATTTAACTTTGATATTGATTTAATCTTTGGTTTTTCATAGTAAGTCATATTTAACCTTTATTTTTTAAATATTTTCTTAAGTAATTTTTATTTTTTCAAATATATTCCAAAAAATTATTGAATATAGTAATTTCATTTTTCTTATTATTTTTTTCTTGTTTTTTGGTTGTACATGACTAAAGATCGAAAAAGGAATAGCACGTTAACCAGGCCCATGATTTAAAAGATTTTCTAATGACATTATGATAGAAAAAGGCGTAAGCATTAAATTTTATGGATCATAAATAAAGCCAAAAATCACCATAAACTTGGCTCCCCCATCAGAAAGGTTACTTATATGGGTCAGTTTCAAATGCTAATTAATACCGGTCCTTATTAGGGCTATGTTAGAATTAGGGTTTTCTATTATTGTAATACGTTCACACGTGATAGATCTGAGATATGCCGTGGCTGTCTGTGCTTGTCAAAGCGGCCCGGAACGCCCGACCCTGTTTTTACCTGGATCCGACTCGGGGGTGACTGTCAAATACTACTGTGTCAAAAACATCCCTCTAGGGTTTCCGAACTCAAAAATAACAGAACTCGAAAACTAGGATCCGAGATTTGACAAATGTCAATAAAAACCTACCCTCCCGCACGGTAGGTTGCTAAATTAAACAAACATCGGAGCGCAAATGCGTTCGATAATGCAGGGTCATGCGATGATTTTCCCGTCACTGTATGAATTCAAATAAACACGCTTCCTCCCCACCTAAATTGTAAAAGTTAAGACATTAGAGCACAAGTACCGTCAATAGAATACGACTGGAACGTAGTTTCTTATTCAAAAACCGATTGTTCAAATTCGATTATTTCGAAATTTCAAGGAAAAATTTATAATTTTAATGTCTTTTCATATTCTGCAAAAAATTTAATGATATCTTTAAAATCCTCTGGGCCTGGTGAACATGCTAGACCCGATCGAAAATAATCGTACAAGAAGTCCTTACATCGCATTACTACTTTTTATTTTTTTATTTTTTTAAAATGTATTATCTTTTTCCTAATGTAAAAATTTGTTTGTTCACTTTTTTCAAATAAACTTGGCCCTAAACTGTCAAAAGTGATAAATAAATATATATTTTTTATTGTTCTTTAAGTAATAAATTTCTACTTATATTCTTCACTTCATTGTCAACATTCTATTATTTAAACATTCTGATTACTTTTATTAAATATTATATTCTACAATATGCATAAGTATACAGCTACGCAATTTCACACAATTTACTTGAAATTCTTATTTTTATAAAATTCATTTTCATTGTTTTTTTTTTATAATACATACATGAAAAAACATAACATTAAAACATAAAAAATTAAATGTAAATCAAAATAACAAGATTTGCTTTTGCAATTTTTAAAATTTCTATTTCTACATATATTTCTTCAAACTAGGACGCCTGGTATAGTTATGTGTAAATTTACTGAGTATCGATAAATTGCACTGGCACAATTTTTGAAATTTAGACATCAGCATTTAAAAATACATACTAACTTGTACTTATTTATTACATCTTGAATTTTTCTCTGTTTTATCTCAACTCTCCAAGTTACACCACCGGCACGCGAGCAGCTTTTAAGCTCATATCTTAGTTAGCTGAAGAATTTGATGTTTGTGCTGTTCAATTTTTAATTAGTGGCTCGTTTCGTTCTTACCCGATGTTTTACTATGTTACATTGATTAAATGTGTGTAGGTACATGTTTTGAAAAATATGCTTATATTTAAAGTAAAATCTAAAAGCTCTTATTTTGGTCATAATATGAAATACTACTAAAATAGTTTGGCGTTATATTTGACTCGCTTTTTATGTATATTCGCCCATTTTCTAAATAAAACTATCTGTTATTTAAATAGGGAGAATTTTTAAATTTTGGGAAGGGGCGGGATGGATGAGCTTTCTTCTAAATTCAAGTTCTAGTTCAAATAACCACAACAAAGTAAATATAGATACAAATTATTACAACCACAGAATGTTCTTGTACACTAGAGGGCTTATAACTAATAAATTGAAGTCCGATATTCGAGTTCAGAATTTCCGTTGTTACTACTCAACCAGCGGTAATAGAAAGTCAGTATTATGAGAGGGAATATATTTATTATATATATTTCGAAAGAAATCTTTCGTAAAATTGATTTAATTTGAAAATGTTCTGTATTCTTAAATATCGTAAAATAAATTTATTGTACTTTAAAATCTATTATTATAGCAATATCCCAGCGTTTGTTTACTTAAAAATTAGTAGTACAGCCAGGAGCTTAAATTTGTTTTGTAACTCAAAGTATTCCTTTGGCGTTTTTTTATCTCTGATCTCTTAAGGTAACTACTCCGATGGGTACGTTTTTCCCTTATATCTGCAATGCTTTTTGTTATTTGAATCGGGTTTTATTTTAGCCTGTTTTGTAAATTTGAAGGATTTTATTACTGCAGTGTATAAATTAATTTGTTTTTTTTACAATTCTGCGTTATATTGTAAGAGTACCTATAATTAATAACTTACGTTGATTAACGAATATACTACATAGTCATACTCTAAATTCTGTTACATGTTATTGCAGCTGTATTCAAATTGAAAAATAAGGAATTCCAGATTAACTAGTTAATCTATAATTAAAATTAAATTCACTCAAAATTTTCCCTTTTTGAGAAATACTTACAAACATCTCCGATTTTGTGTTTACACCTCATTTCATATTTACTGCTTAACTTAAAGCATCAACACTTTTGCTCTTTACAAGTGCATCTTTTCAAATTTCATACCTTGGATTTAAAACTGGCAGTATTTTAAATGTAACAAAATTTATGATACGGCTTACGATTAGTTGATCAATTATTTAATTTTTAAATTATGTATTATTATCAAGATTATTATTCTCTGAAATCTCTTTAATTAGGCACTTTGTGAATTTTGCTAATTATAAGATTTGTTAGAAAAAGGTGGGGTTGGAAAGTGCAAATTTTTAGATTAAGTTTGTTTTCAATTTAACTGTGCTCGTTTCTCTTTCCACTATGTCGTCGAGCAGTTTAATTTTCGTTACAGTTCATTCATTCATTCAGATTAGAAACGGAAATTCAGTCATCTCCTGAAATTATAAAACTAACGAGTACTCTTTTTTATTTAATTTTCGGTAGTTTGTAATTTTATGTCCTTCCTTTGCAACTTTTTACTTTAGTAGTATGAAATTGTATTTTAGTTTATTGCTTGTTACTGTCCACCAGCACGTAGTAGGTATATTTTTTTATAATTAAGGTGAATAAATAAAAGCATTTATATGTGGTACTAAAATTCTTACATAAATTTAATATTAGTAACTTTTGATATATTATATATTAATAAATTCAAAATAAAACAAAGTTAAATAAGCTCAATAAATATTTCATTCATTTATAGTTTATTTAACTTTGTTTTATTTTGAATTTATTAATATAAAATTCTTACAAATATTTAGTGTAACAAAACCTGCGTTGGTAATGAAAAGGATATTTGAAAATGGTAAATTTTCATTCAAAACGTCCATTTACACTTGTTACAATGTTGTTGGTATATTATACATAAGGGGGGTCATTGAGTTAAATTATTCGAGAGCAGGTTAATTATTTCAACACTAAAAATAAAAAAATTAAGCAAGGCTATACTTTCCATTAACACGAAAGTAAAATAGAAATAAATTAAAAACTCAAATTTATATCATTAAACTTAAGAAATTCATACGTGAGGTGCACTTCAAATGTCTGGAAATTCTTAGTGGGACGGCCTGCTTACGAAATGTATTCGTGAACTGAAATACATACCAAAACGTAAAACTTAAAAGAAATTTAAACTGAAAATTTTAGTTTAAAAAAAAGGGCAGGTAGTGCAGCTCGATATTTTAAAAAACCAAAAATAAAATATACTGGTAGGTATAATTATCGCTATTATTATGAATGTATTACATGATCGATATTTTGCCCCTACGTAGCGTACGCTTAAAATATCAGTCACTAATGGTATGGGTAATTTCGACCATTTTTTTACCGTTAATGTTACATTTGTTAACCTTTTAAGGACGGGAAAATTACGCTGAAATTGACCTCTTTTTTACATAAAGTTTGTAGATAAAACCAATCAAGTACTCACATAGAGTGGCCACCAAACTGCTGGTCGATATATCTACCAGTCCTGTCCTTAACGGAAAATACCATGTTAAAAATTGAGTCTGGCGATTTTAATTTTTTTTCCTATGTAATTTCATGCACGAAATAAAAAAAATTATTAAAAAAATCTCGGAGACATACTTGACCTTGAAAATCTCATTTCAAGAATTTTATTTAAAAATTATTATATTTATATATTTAAAAATTTACTATTTTTGTTTATTCGGCCTCAAAATTTGTATAAGCTTGTATTTTGATGCGTAGTATGGAAAAATAGCTATTTATGTTACTAGTGACAAAAAGTTGAATATTTCAAGACGCCATTACAAAAAGGATTCGATACTACACTTACTTACTCCCTAAAGTAATATGTCACGAAGAAACTGCTGAATATTTGTGCACAGAAGTTGACCACCCCTAGTATACAGGGCATACAGAATGAGTTTACCTTTGGGACTTAATTAAACACCATTTAACGCCGTCACATTGTTTTGACAATAGTGTAAAAAATAATAGTGCCAATAATAATTATAACAGTAAGAAATCATCCACAAGAACAAAACAACTAAGTGCTAACTTGCTGGTAGAAACTAAAGTTAATTTGAATTTTCGGCTTTAGATTCACCTTGAAGATGATTTGTGCATCTCTTAGCGAGATGACCTTTTTACACAAAAACATACGGAAATATGGCTTTTCAAACAAATGGTGACTTCAAACATACGAATTTGGCGCTCCTTTGTATTGCCGCCCTAAGCCCGTGCTCCAACTTGTTCCCCATAAATCCGAGGATGTTCAGTATATCAAATTATGTAGAAAAACATCAAATGTTTCTCGTGCTATGAGTGGTCGTTATTTCGACCAGTCCTGTCCTTAAAAGGTTAATGCAATAAATAGTCATTTTATATCGATGAGTGCAGTAGTGATCGGTTCTGATCCTTAGATGGGCAGTTTTTAAATAGGAACCTTTGGGTGTGGGAATAAAATATTTTTAAAATTATGGTAAAAGTACATAGGTACCCCGCTAGGCTCGCAAAGTGCTGTAAATTATTTTGAAAATGCTGAGTTCTTTAATTTTTTATTAGCAAATAACGAATTTTAGCCGAAGAGGGGCCAACTTGACGTATCCCCAGCACTTTCAAATTGTTAATTTTTTTCAAATTTATCTGAAAATGATCGAGAAATGCTGACGAATGTTGTAATTTATTTTCAAAGTGCCAAGTCCGTTAAATTTTTATTAAGGATTGAAATATCGACTTGAAAAAAACGTCAAATTTACAAATTAAAAACTGTATTATTTAGCATATAGGGGAAAGCCGGGCAAAATGTAGTAGCTAAGGTTTAAATATTTATGAATTTTACAATTGGGGAAATAGAAACTTAAATAATTGTGAACAAATTTATTAATTAAAGAGGATTACTCTCATAGGTACACTTTAACGAAAAAATCAAATCTTGTGGGGAATAAAATTTATTGTCACAATTTATTGTGTAGTTTATCCCATTGCGATTGTCATGTAGGGCGAAATGGGCTTTCAGAAAAAAAATTTTGTTAAGTCAGGACGCAGCGCGTGGGGGACGTCGTTGCATTTACACACAAGTTTGATCCGCGGCTAGACTTCTGGCCAGGACTCAGATCAGACCTCTCTGTGTAAAGGCACCTAATAGGTTAAAATATTTTTAATGCAGCTTAAAATTGCGTGACATAATTTATGAACGACTCCGTACCAAGAATTTAACATTCGAAAAAATATCAAGCCGTATTACGGGTTTGAAATTGAAATTGAATGTAAATTAAAGCGCATAAAAAATTTAACAACATAGAAAGCACCAAAAAGCCACAAATAAGCACAGTTTAAGCATAAAAACTCAAAGCTAGCACAAAAATTTAAAAATAGCAAAAAAAAGCACAAAAAACATCGTTTTAAATGTTGTCATGACTCGTGCTTATTTCTAACATTTTCCATTTTGCCACTAATTTTTACGTATAGCATAATAGCTAGAAATCTGTACTCTATTTATGAGACAGTAAAATTTTCTGCACGTCATTTAAAAGTACACCAGAAATGCTGGCGAATGCTGTAAATTATTTAAAGATACTCATTTTATTACAAAATTTAAGAAAAGCTCCGAGCAGGATACCTTGAAGTCAAAAAGCAGATTTGTATTATTTTAATATAAGTTTTTTAATTTATTTGGTTTATTCCAAGTAAAAAGTAGCAAAGTATTATATAATTAATAAAATTGAATTTTAACTTACGTAATAATAACATGTATATCATTTAGATATTTCATTATATTATTTCACATGTTACGAATTAATCCTAGCAAAGTATTATAAAACTAGTAACAAAATTATGATATTATCAAAACTCTTTTTCAAGTTGACAAAAAAATAAAAGAGTACAATATACATACAATGGATTTATCAGGATTACAGTGTTTATCGACGTTGGAAAATTGAGGACTGCTCCCCCCCCCCCCCAAAATTTCTCTTGGAATCATCCCTGATCAAATTGAATATGCATGATCACGATCGTTAATAAAAATACAATAATCACTCCGAAATATGTTTTTTTTTCATTTTTATTTCGTGTGTACATTTCCAAGAGCTTTAAAATGAAAATTTGAAAAAACAAAGTAGAGGGGCCAACTTGACAGACCCCTCCCAGGTCGCGGTTTTGCCAAATTTTTAACTTTATCTAAGGGTTTCATGACCTACATTAATTGGAAACCTCAGACTTCAATCCATACGATGCATGATTCGGAGAAAACCATAATGCCGGCTATACATTCTCGTCCGAGTGCTCTCGCCTGAATGTCTCGGCAAGAGGCCTGTGCCCGAGTATGACCATGTACCCTCTCGCCTATTTCAATTGTTCACATTCGTAAGTCAAGCGAGACCCTTTTATTCGGACCTAAAAACCGACTTGGGATGGAGAGCTAGGAACACAGAGACCAGCGAGACGTGCCGAGCGCTTCCATCTACGCTCTCGCCCTGTCTCGCTTTGTCTCGGCGAATGTGTACAACAGGCATAAGAGATAAATATAACATACACCTATTAATTTTTTTACAGAACCGTATATTCCTTGACTGCATTTTAGTGCAATATATGACTATTGTACTACATGGTCAATGGCCGTTCAAAAAGATTCTTATAAAATTTGTAAACAGATGCTATTAAACTCTAAAAAGCGATAATTTCAGTTCTGCAAAATTATGCAGACTATATAAGTCACAAACATCTAAAAGTTATGATTTCATAAGGGCTAGCCCGATCATAAAAACTGCAGCACCTATTTATTATCGAATTTTTAAAACGGTTTTCCGAAAATTACCTTGATCGATATTATAAATACCACTCTCCCCTATATAGATATAATATAACATAATATAATATATTATAACCTTTATTACATTATTATGTAATTAATTGGTGAATAAATTAAAATCGAACAAGTTATGTTAACATTAAAACCAATTAAGTTTTTTAAAGCTTTTATCGACTTTCGTCTCCTTCATCAGAAAGCTTAAAAAACTTAATCGGTTATTAACATGGAACATAACTTGTTCGATTTTAATTTATTCACTAATATATTTCACAAGTTAATATTTTATAAATATGATACTTATTATGGTGTATTTTATTTTTAAAACTTAAAAAGTTTTAGTTCTAAAATATTAATTTGGGTTTTCTAAAATATTGATATGGTTACAAGTATTATTTTTTTAACAGAAAACAAATATCTATAATAAATATAACTTTTAACGTAAATATTCCGTACTTAATTTTTTTATAATATTTAACAAAATTAAACAGAACGTTAAATAATACGGAAATAAAATTTTAACTCTAAAGTGAAGAAATAGATATGTATAGAATTATCATTTAAAAAGCAATGCAAAGACATTGACATTAATTTATCACATTAGAAAAGCTAAGACTAAGAATATTTTAAAATGAAGAAAAACTAATATTATGTCATAGAAATAGATCAAGATAAAATTTAGTAATGCGATATCAGACCCTAGTGAAATATTTTTAGTCCTAACCTGTCAAATGTGATAAATTACTGTCTTCATTGTTTTTTAAATAATCATTTTCTACATTATTATGTACTACCTATATTTCTTCACTTTGAGGTATTTTATTTTTATTTATTTTATTTTTTTTTTGACCCTGACGTTCTGTCAATTAGCCAGACTTATGTAAATATAGAACCAATTCTTATCCAAACCGTGTTGCACCGGAAAGCTGAGCTAAGAAATTCAGTTAAGTCCAAGATTTGAACCCAGAATTTCCGCTCTTGTAACTCAACCATATCGATCACATCAATCCATTGATGTGGTTTACACTTTACCGTTAAATACTATTCTAACGTCCTGGTTAGTTTTGTCAAATATTATATACCTACGTATATTTTACAAGTACATACATATTTAGTAACAATTTACTTAAAATTCTTATTTTTAAACTTTATTTCCATTATTTTAAATATTTTATATAATTCCACCAAAACATTTGAGAATCGGTGTAGGGTGCTCTTTATTTGGGAAACGAGTTATAGTATTGTTGTTAAGTCTGTAAATAGGGAAGATTCATGACGTCGAGTGTTTTACTGCGAATCTCGTTAAGTATTCAGAATTACATCTCAAATGCTTCTGCGGGATTCTATTAGGTTGATAGCGTTTATGTGGATATTTTAGAAGTTTTAACAGAATTATGATCTGGGTAAGTTTGAGGCATTTGCTTGCTGACCACATTTTTGTTATGAATTAGAATTAAAAACTTGATGTGAAATGGAATTTTCTCTATCTTCTGATGATCTACTTGATTGAAAATTATGTATATTTCTTAAATGTTTTCAAATGTTACCAGATGATTTAAAAGACTTTATTTTAATTACTTATTTGTAGTTTACTTTATTAGTTTAAAACAATAGATTATTTATTTAATGATATTTAAATTTTATTTGAGATGTGCTTGACTGAGAATTAACCTTACTTTTACATCTTATCATTTTCAAAGTAATTCAGGGTATTTTATATTGAGCTTTTCCTGCAGAAAGCAAATAATATTATGTGTTTGTTCCTTATTTTTGAATACAAAGAAGTGACACAATTCTATTATTTATTACTTTAGATGCCATGATAAATCTTCCTTCTTCAGCTTGATTTGTTTTATTAATTTAATCTAGTGCCCATCAAAGCTAGCCTTTTTAAAGCTGATGGACAATCACCTAAGCAAAAGAACCATATCGGTGCTTTTAAAATTAGCTTTCGTTTAAGCAAATTTCCTATAAAGATCAAACCATATGTATACTTCAGAGCCATGTTGTCAATGTAGTATATTTTTCGATTATCTACACACATATTAAATTTTATCTCATTTTAGTTACTTTTTAAAAAAATATAATTTTTTCTTGTATAAACATTCAATTATTGTATTTTACAAGTATATAATTTTGTAAGCTTTAGGGTAATAAAATTAGGTGCTTGATTGTAGTTAACATAATATACTACACGAATATACTTTCTGCAAATACATCTAAGGAATATATCTAACAGTTGAAATGATGTTCAAATATGTATAGAGAAATACCATAACATTGAATTTGCTCCATTCCTTTGCTTTCGCGAAAAAATTTTTTTTCAAGAATTATCTAATTTATTAAATTCTAAATTGCTTCAGTTCTGTCGTCAAAACCCAGTAATAATTTTTCAAATTTAATTTATTACACTATATGTAGGCTACATGTTTTTATTTTTCTACTATGGTCATTAGTTTTTAGAGATAATTTACATTTAACTTGATACTTGCAAAAAAAAATTCTAATTTAGTGGACATGAAAAACATCTTTTGAATATCAAACATCGTATCGAAAGTAACTTATTGTCGACGCTATTTCTTTACTAAACGATTTTCAAAAAAATCATCGATTAATTCTCTCCTCTCTCTTTGCCATAGGCTTTCTGGGAAAAGAATTTCGGAAGTTTGTTTCACAATGATTTTTAAGAAAATTAAATATGAACATGTTCTAACTAATGCCATGTCCATTTTTTTTTAGATTATTTCTTCTACTTGTTTTTAATATTGAACTATTAAAAGTTCATATTATGTTATATTAAAACTTCAATTGCGATTTTCTCATAATTAGCTTTTTAGGACTTAGAACAAACCAATACTCGAACGACGTATTGGTAGGTAGTAGTTTGACTATTTTTCAACTGGTGTTGAAAAGTTTGTAGTTAACTTTACTACAATTTACCACAGAGGGAGATCATAAATTATTTAGTAAAATTGTTGAGAGTGATTGTGAGAGATCTATTTTAAGTATGATTTTGAGAATTTTTATCTTTTATTGTTGTGATTTTTTTTAAATTTTTATATAAATTATGATATTGATTACTGATTTACTAATTTATTGTGTTAATTATTAGTTACACTAAAAGAAATTAGTTCTTTGACTTCGACAATTTTAATACTTGGCAAACTATTTTGCTATTATGTACTACCTAAATCATCTCGTTTTGGCCTACGGCCAAACCTCTGTTATTGTTTTATTACAGTTTATTTACACATGTGGTTTTTTTTATTTTATTTAAATCTAATTTTTAATTTTTCCAACTTCAGGATTGATAAGAATAAGGCTTAAAAATAAAACTGATGTAATTAATATTATGTGTATCTGTTCTTCTCGGTTAACTAAAACTAACAGATTCGTGGTTTTGCCAAAATCGCGGATTAGATTAATCTTTAATGTTATATACCCTATCTAGACTATTTTACTCGCGGGTAAAAGCTTGAAAGTTCCGTTAAAATCAGTTTAACATCTCGGGCTGTAGACCACAACAGAATCTGATTTTTTTCTTCTAGTTTGGTAAAACTTACAATGAATCGTTGGGAAACGGTGTTACAAAATGCATACAAAGTGCATACAAAAGATTCCTTTTCTCTCAACTCGACTTTCGCCTCGTGACATAGCTGCCCTAGTTTTAAACTGAGACATCTTAAAACAAATCAATTGCGAGATATCTTCATAATAAACTCTGAATTCGATGTATGTTACCGAATAAATAACAAGTAGTCATTTAGAAAACTTCGTACACCTTATCCAGTTATTAAATTGCGAAAAATGTAGTCGATAATTTTATTTTCCTTGTCATATTAAATTATATTAAATTATATTATATCAAGTAAAACCAAATGATAGTCAAACTTCTTTAATAATAATCGAAAATTTATTGGTTTGTTTTGAAATAAAAAACTTGTGTATTTATTTATATAAAAATTAATTATACCGTTGATAATGCACAAAATATGATTTATAGAATGTTATTTTAATTTTAGTTTATGCAGAATATCCGCTTTATCCGAATAAATGAAATGCCGAAAAATAACAAACTACGACTGTAAACTTGTGTAGAATATAATGAACATTTTTTAGTTGAAATTAAAGATTAGCGAAATAATTCAAATTTATAACCAATCAGATTGTTTCTAATTGCATATTATACTATATCAAAAAATATATATATATATATTTATATATTTTATTATATTGTTAATGACTTTCATTTACTAGTTACACACTTATAAAAATTAACAATTTTCTCTATTTTATTTATAGGAGTAGATACTACCTATACCTATTTATGTATAAGTATTGTCGTGTATTTTACTCAAGATATACTAGTAGGGAATAGGACTTTTCGGCGCAGCCGGTTTGCTGCTGCCAGTCCGGCGCAGGTACATTTCGGCGCAGGGTCATTTCGACGTGGGGCCAATTCGGCGCAAGGACGATTCGGCGTAACCCGATTCGGCGCAAAGACTATTCGGCGCCAAACCAACTGGAAGTGTGGAACGATACTGATGAGATTAAAGAAATTAAATAACAACCAAAAAGAGTGGAGAGCATTTTTTTTAAATCTTTCCACCCAGGCATAAACAAATTCTTAAACGAGATACTCAGAGAAAACTGTCAGGGCGCGAACCCTGGCGAAAACAAAGAGACAAATCAAGAAACAAAAGTGGAACACCCACAAAAGCAGACGTATACAGAGTGCAGCATAAGCAGAATATAAGTACCAAGGGATTGAAGTCAAAGTAATGGAAACATCAAATTGCTATGCGACAAAAATCAACATTGTTAATGCACCTTTTTTGATTTCTTATGCAAGTTTTATGGACTGTTTTTTTAATAGTAACACCATCCGTCGTGACATTATGTTGGTATATATTAAGCCAATGAGATGCGTTTAATTTGCTAAACGCATATTTAGCTTTAGAAAATAATGAAATAAAAATTTTATATTCTGACAAAATAAAATTTATTTTGCGCCGAATCGTCCCTGCGCCGAAAGAGGATTCGCCGAATCATCCCTGCGCCAAAAATGCAGCGCCGAATCAGGTGTGCGCCGAACTGGCGCACCCTACTACTAGCACCCTACTAGAGTGTATGCAAGTGCTCAAGGAACCAAGAGTGCCAAGTGTAAATTTGGTACACAGCTTGGTAACAAGCTTACAAACAAGGACGTAGTTCTAATCTAGGAAACTAGGAAAAGTACAAGAAGAAGTAGATAATCAATAAAAGATATTTTGCATTTTAATCCATAACTTTTTTTCTATAGAACTAAACTGGTAAAAAAATAATAAACATGTGTATAGACCTTAGAATATAAAATAGGGAGGAAGGAGTGTATGAATACCAAGTCCGAGTCAACTAGGTAGGCTATGGCGGCCGGTTGATATAATTGCCAGGAGCGTAGCATAGTCACTAAAATGTTTTGAACACAAGCAGGCGATCGAGTTGGAGACCAATATTCCGGAATTTTGATATTTTTCAACTAAATAGCCTTTCTCATCTCATTTTTTGGATATATAAATTATATTTATATATTATATTAATTATATATAAATTATATAGGATTACTTCGTAATATGTACGCCAATGATTCAAGCAGATTATGGTCAGTAACCTCACAAATTAATGTTTTTGTTATAAAATTATTTAAATAACTCTAAGTACTTACTCGTGCCAAGTTATACCACAATTAATAGTTTTTTTGGACCTAGTGGTCCCACAAACACTGCAACTAACCATAATTCTACTTTAAAATTTCAAAATATGAGTCACCGATTACAAACTAGGTATGTTGGGCGGAGCTTCTACCCACGACTTTTGACTCGTACTTGATGCATGTGTTATAGTCCATTCGCTCCTTCCTTCCTATTTTATATTCTAAGGTATAGACTATAACAGAAATACATACGATATGAATAAAGTTAATTAAACTATCTAAAGTTGAGGGAAATACACGGCAGCATCATGTCAGGTACACGGGACGAGTTTGTTAGAGAAATGTTGTATCTATATTTGGGCTAGCAGAAAGTACATCTCAACATTTTACTTGATTTATACTCCGCTATACAACAAGTCGCTGCCTACCACTCCCCTTCTTCAAATCTTTCAATCAAGATTGGAAAGGTATTTAGGCATTTAATACCTCAAAGATGTTGCCAGCATCTTGTGAGGGAGCACGGCCAAAATATCCTGTTGTACTTGGTCGGGGATCGAACCCATACAACTACGGCATATCAAATCGAGCATTCACACAGCTTGTGTGATAATAAGTTAAAAGATGAACAATTTTTTTTTAATGGAAAATCAGAATCTGCTTAGAAATTTCAGGTGCCATTTAAAAACACCAAAGCTGATCTTTAAATAATAATGAAAAGGTACACTATAATTATTGTAAAAGGATACACCATTATTCATTCTTCTTCGCTATTTTACAATTTTTATCAGAAACACTTTTTTATGTGGCGTTTAAATATTTATTGCTGGAAATCTTCTGTTTTCTGAATAGAAAAAAGTCTTCGGTGTCTTAAGTTGGATTTGAGTGGGAATATCATGTTAGGTATTAAAGTTAAATAATAAAATTATAAAATTTACTAATGGTAATAATAATTTATAATTAAAATTAAAAATAGTGCTTTGAGTATTAGGTTGAAGGTATTCGTTAAGCTGGGAGAAAAAATTAGCTGTAATAAAACAGATTAAGAAAAATAATAAAAATGCAATAAATAAAATTGCAACACGTCAAATGATATGAAAGTTTTTAGTATTAAATATTTAAAAAAAGCTATTACCTTCAAATTGATGTTCGAAGCGGACTTCGCAGGTACATCTGTTTCGCACGTTAAGAAAATGTGTTCCATAAATTGAATTATTCAATAATAGGATTTTATATTTTAAAATCTAATCTTTCATTGTTTTACTATAAATAATAAAATAAAAGGTCCCATACAAAATAATTCATCACGACTGAGTATAGCTGTGAAAAACTGAGAAATTTTAAAGAATAAGTGTTAAAGAATATAGAAAAAAGGTGATAAAACATTGATAGGTTTTAGTTCTGCGCCAGGTTACTTCCGCTGGTGTGTATCTGTTGCAATTATTTGACCCACTTTGGTAATTATCTAAGAGGTTGATGGCCCATTGTATTTATATCTTACATGAAAAATCTAATAAGATACTAATTGATTGTAAGATAATAAAATAGATATATTACTTTCACGAAATACTGATATTAATTTGTCATTAAGTAATTCGAAATTTTCGTTAATTTTGTGATCTTCATTTTCTATTGCTTTCAATATTAAATTTTTTAATTGTCTACTGTTTGGACATTTATGTATTATTTTAATAAGATTTTTTTGTTTGCTGTGGTAATTCGTATACAGAAGCTGTTAGCTGAAGTTTGTGTTGATTCCGCGTTTTCTGTTTTCTCTTTAAAACTTTTGTATGTTGTTTGTTTTTTTTGCATTTACTGATTTTTTTTTTTTATAAAAAAGTTTGGTTTCGGAAAATTGGTTTTATTGAATTTATATAAAAGTAATGATGAAATTTGACGATTAAAAAGTAAAATTTATGTTGTTGAGAAATATTTAAAAATTAATAATTTACAACGACAAAAGTTTGGATAATAGAAGATAAAGATATCTGAAGATAAGGTATCAAGTTAAGACATTTAAAAAAAAATTGAATTGAAGTTTGCATTTAGTGGCATAAATTTGATTTAATATTTTATTTGGATACAATTAAATAACACAGGAGTAGTATATTACAATTTTGTATTCAACTAATATGAATTAGTTGGTTGCAACGTTAATGTCTTGGGTAAGATACAAAGTTGGAGAGGAATCATGGTAGATAGATTAATGTTCGTGTAGCACTAAATCTTTATTCAAATTTCAGCATACGTTCCTAATGTAGGATTCAAATAGCAAGTATCGATTACTATCGGAACAAATAATATTTAGGATTAATTGTTTATTCCTGTTGGTTTTACTGCTTTAAGGGTGAAATAGAATGCAACGCCATCGTGAGGTACTGAATGTAACGGTACGCTGTGAAAAAAATGTTTGAACACAATGTACGCCGTAAAATGTCACTCGAATTTTATTTAACATTTTATTAGCAGTGATTTACGTCCTCTACAACATTTATTGTACATTATTTTGCATTCACGAATTAACTGAAGTACTTTTCCTTCAAAATATTCTAATTTTGACTCGCAGTTTATAGCATACTTGAAATGTGAGGTTAGAATAGCAGCGTTTACGGTATAAAAGTAGAAAGACCAACTTCTACGCAGAGTAACGTTTACGCGCATTTCAACTTGTACGTGACATTTGACGCCGTACGACGGCGCGGCGCTGCATTCTGTTTCATGCTTTAGATTTTAGAAGGATAATTAACTAAAAATGTTCTTATTTAGAGGAATGTTGATATTAAACTGTAATCATATAATATATGCTTATGAGTACTGTTAATATCATAAGTATCATATAAGTAAATCATATAATATATGATTATGATTATTGTTTAATAATATCGTAATTAATATAAGATCAAATATAATAAATGAAAACAAAATGTCAAAGTTTGAAAAATTCAAACTTTAACATATCATGAGAGGAGTATCTATCAGTAGATAGATCATTACGACCGAAAATCCACTTCCATCTTTTTATTTTGTTATCAAATATAATATTTTATATGGTATTTATTTATTTTTTTCAAATGTTTTATTGTGCTTAATTAATTATAAAACCAATAATATTGTTTCATTTAATTTAGTTTGAAAATCGGTTTCGCTTTTTTGACATCGTCAAATCCAACAAACTCTGGATATAAAATTATTTTTTTATATGCAAATATTCTAAAGGAAAAACTAGAGATTTTAATATCGTACAACAAAAATATTTAGTGAATTAAAATAAATTATTAATTTAAAGAACTATTATTTTCTAGAAAATTTCTTTCTCACTTAATCGACTTTTTGATAATTTGTCGAAAATGTCAGCGTTATGGAATTACAATTAACGACAATTAAATTGACAAGTTAACGTCGGCGTTTTATATTACTTATAAAGTTTGTCAATAATTTGTTTTATAAACATATATTTTTCTTAATGGTAGATTAATATAAGTGCATTAATTTGATAATTTTTAAAATAATTTTATTATAATAACTTGAAAAATTACTGTAAATAATAATTATTACGATATGCTTTGAGATTATAATTTTTTTTATAATTGTTGTCAATAAATGTGTATATTTTTAAATATTATAAAAATTAATTAAATACGTAATTTGATATACAATAGGTTATAACAATTTTGATAATATACACTTGCAGTTTACTATAAATTATAAATTAATCATAATATTATTTTTTAATTTTAATATTTACGTTCAACAATTGCGTAAAATGAAAAAATTCGTTAATATTTGCCTGTCGCCATCGACCCTACGACCGGAGTGGAATTTTCTCATTGAATGTACAAACTAGGTACTTTTTTGGATTAGGAGGAATATTCACGCGCACTAATTCCCTATGAAAGCATATGAGGACCTACCGAACCAATCGAATGATGCTCCGCATACGCTATTGTTCACGACACAAACTGACTCTAATTCATACACTCACATAATCACGTAGAGAGCATTTGTTTATTGACACTCTTAGATGGGAAGAAGGATGTTCTCGCCTCGGATAGACCACCTCGAGTCGATCACCAGATAATTTTTCGGAGATAGGGGGAGTACTTCATGGTAGATCCCTATTTTGCTCGAGAACCTGTTTCAGATGATGAAACTTCTGACTAACATATTGTCTGCAAAGCCATAACTGCTTCTTTCTAATGAGAAATCTTAAAATCCGTTAAGGATAAACTAAGGATAAAATTAATGTGGGGGAATCACGTTTTTTGAAGCGATAAAAGTAGAAATTAAAACACCCGTGGCCTGTGAAAGCCTGAGTAAGGTGATAATTTACTTCCCCGTGTTTTCTTTCGACTCACGATTTAATTTGAGGTATTAGTCTTCTAGACCACGATCCGACTTAGCATGTATTCCATCTGGACTGCACTCGGTGAAGACGATGAAATTTGCAACAAAATATGTCCACAAAGTTTTGCTGTAAAATTGATTTTAATATGACAAAAACCGGCTTCAAAATGTTCAATTTACATTGGTAACATAGGAGTGTTCGAGGACTTTTTCGAATAACTTGTAAGTAAATGTTCATAAGTATGAAAGGCCACATAAAAACCGAACTTTCCGCGATTTTTCATAATTTTTTATTTCGAAATCTTAAATGCCGCTAAAATGGTCGGAAATGCTTGCTTTGTTTATGCTTAACAATTTTCCTGGTTTACAAATGGTACGGAGGCTTAAACAGTAGAGCGCTAGCTTGGCAAGCCGAGGGTTCCGTGTGCAAACTTCGGCTCGGATATATTCTTTTTAAGATTTTTCAGTAATATTACTTATTTTATTGCGTTGAATAGTGGATTGTGGGTTTCGATAATTTTTTTTTGTTAAGTAGAAAGATTTGTATTACAACAAAATGACCGAAAATGAAAAGAAAAGTTAAAATATTTTTCAATTATTAAAATTGATAAATTTAACATGTAATTTTAAGAAGTAGCACATAAACTGTTTAAAAATTATTATTATAAAAGTTTTCGCACTTCATATTAAAAATTATTACAAACAAACGGTTACAAATCAAATAAGATAAAGACATTAGTTATAAATAATAATAATAATTATTTTTCAATTTAAAAAAAAATTGCATTTATGCAGATGTGGTCGTCATTTAAGTTGAACTTTTCTAAAATAAACCCAACATAGCAGTTCAAAATATTCATACTAGCGAGAAACCATTTTAAGACCTGGTTATGATAACCCAAGCGGTTACCAACCAAACCGATGCGTTACAGGTTACGCATATGTTGGGAATTCAAAATTTTTATATTTTGCATTTCTTAATATTTCCTTTTTTTTGTAAACGTGAATCTCTTTACACCTAAGAGTTTTTATGCGGTGGGTTTTATGTGTGCGTTGGTGGAAATGGATTATGCGTATCAAGGGCAAGTTTTTAAGAAGCAGTGTGCGTAGGGACTGTGACTCGAGACTTGCTTGCGTGCGCACATCGAGATCAAGTCAAGTTCCAGCGGGGGAACTTTTATGCGACTTTATAATGTATGCGGGATTATTATTAGGTTTATATCATTCCTCATCCTATATATTTTTATTATGCGAATTATGCATTTTGTTAGTTTTAGTTTTTTGTATATAATTTAGTATTAACTTTTTAAATCTAACTTTTATTATTTCAAAATAAACATTTTTTTGAGAAATTTCACAATGAGTTATTAATTTTTTTTTGAACTCTAATGTTGACGTGGCAACAACCATAAGCGACTTCAAGCACTCTAGACTACGATGATTTATTTAGGAACACGTTTTTACTAGTGTTTTTATATAATGAAAAATACACGTCATATTATGTATAGATTATAATTATTATATTATTATAACACTTGTAATAATTAGCAATATTCAGTAAAAAATTCATTGTCAATAATTTCAATATATACATGTAGTCATCTACCATTAATTAAAAATAATGGGAGTGTTATAATAGCTCAATTCAGTCATTATGACATGCATAAGCTGCTGAATGAAAACTTACATTAATATTTAACCTCAAATAACTACCTGTTTATTTATAATAAAGTCAAATGTAAAATAATGTTGATTTAGCATGTTGTGTAATTATTATATTATTAATAACTTAATTTTTTTATTAGCAATATAGTAAAAACTGTTTACTACTTTAATAATTTGAATACAAATATAAGTACTTTTTGACGGCTTCATTTAAATTTTTTAAAATAGGGTGCCGAAAATTGTCAGTAGTTGATTCAATTTTATTAATAGTCAGCCATACTGTTGCATACATTTGTAAGTGGGTAGTTGGTGGGTAGATACTAAATATTTCCGTTCGATCGTGGGCAAACGCGTTAGGAAATTGGTATTATGCTAATAATTTTTTTAAAACTTTCTTTTGCGAACATCGGATTGCAAAAATAGTGAAATTACACAGAAAAAATACTATAAATTTTTTTTTAATACTTTATATGGTATCAAACAATGTCATAGCAGTATTTCACACCTATACTTTTCAGCACATAGTAATGTAATTTAACTACAGTTGTTGTTGATTGGTGCGAACACTGGTGGAATTACAGAGCGGAAATTCTGGGTTCGAATTTCGGACTTTTTGTGTGTATCAACTCTTTATGGATTTAAAAATTGATTCTGTATTTTTAAGTCTGATCAATGAACTATACGTGAAAATCAAAAAAGAAAATATCGGAACATATATATTATTTAAATACGGTTAAAATCGTAAATACACTTAAATTGATTCTACCCAGGAGAGTGTAGGTGCCATCTGAATAATTAGGTATTCATTCACATTGATATTCATCAGCCAAATTGGTCATTATATATTATTATAACTACACACTTAAAAATTATTAATATATAGATAATTTTTGCTGTTATACGTATTAAATTTTAATATTCAATGAGTATTAAAGTTCGTTAAGAGTTTTGCACAAGAAGTTTACCTATGTACAAATTTTAAATCTGTTTTTGTACTAAAATGCTTCAGCTGAAAATTTCTGTAGTTAAAAATTCGTTACAATTAAATAATAAAGCTAATAAATATAATATAGTACCTATAGCAAATGTTTAAGGAATTTCTTCTCTTTTTTGTAAAACGAATCGGTAAACCCGTACAATTTAGCACCTATTTTAACTATGTACATCCTCGTTATAATTTTTCTGCTAGAAACTAAATTTCATTTTTTTGTATTTTTTTAAAACAAAAGAAATTCAAAACTTCAAATTTTCTAAACTAATTTTCCATAAATATGAGCGCGCGCGGTCTGTTTTCAGGCTTTAATTTGTCCAAAATCGTGGATGGTTTTTATAAATAATGAAAAGTTATGACTCACCACTTTTTTAGTTCTGAATTTTTTTTATATGTGAATACAAATTATGTAATGTCCGGACCATTTTTGTATATAACTTTCCTGAATTGTATTTAAAATTTAATTTTCCATCAAATCGTGCAATTTTCATTCATGTGAAGAACAAGGTTCCTATTAAAACAAAAAAATTAAACTTATTCAATTGCCTAATTAGGATTGACAGAAATCAATTATTATTTCGGTTAAAAGGTTTCAGTCGACTTCAGTATTTAAAAAGTAAAAATTTGGGCAATTGTTTTTTCACTTAATTTTTCAGAAAAGTGTTTGTAGATGATATACAATATATTAATTGTTTTTTAATTTTTAAACTTCTATACAAAGTATAGAGAGAAGCCTTATGTTTTGGAACTGTGGTCGTTCGAGTTCCAGTTGTTTAAACATAAAATTTATGAAACTTTCAAATTTTACATAAATATGAATGTCTCTAACGTAGTAACAGAAAATTATCTTGTTCGAATTTACAGCACAGTGTACGTAAATGAACAAAGTTGACTATATATTTATCATTTCTTTTATATTCAAAATCTGCAGTTTCACTACGTTAGACATAGTACGCTTCAATTGCCACACTTCAGATGACACGTTCCAAGCCACACTCCGACTTAAGCATTAAGAAAGACTAAGACGTTTCTGAAGAAAGACAAAGTAACAAAGTGGTTGTCTTTCTTCATTAAATCTTCGTCTTTCTTATTGCTTCGGTAGTAGTGTTGCTTGGAACGTGGCATTTGTGTGTAAAGGCATCCATTATGTGCCTTTACACAGACCGCCATGCTCCTAACTAAGCAATATGAAAGAAAGTGACCGCATTTAAAGGTTCTTAGAATCGGTCGCCCTCTTTCTTGGTGATGTTATACAATATTAATATGACACACCGGATATGTTGAACCTATGTTGACCTAATATCAAAGTGGTATGTTACAGCACCACTGTCAACGCCGAATGTTAATGCATGTGGACTTTTGCTGTACTTGTGCAATATAGGAACTTGATGATATAAAATTTAATTTACTGCTTGCCCTTTGAAGTTTATATTTCTTGAAAACTATTTAGATAGAACAAAAAAATTAAATATATTTGCTAGAAAATTTCTTTCTCTAATATAAAATCGACTTCTTGTTTTTTTGGCCAAGTTTCATCGTTATTGAATTACGTTTTTAAATTGGTGAGCTATAACGTAGTTGTTTTATTGTTTATAAACAATGTTAACAATTTATTTTATAAACTATGCTTTTTAAATGGGAAACCAAAGTGGTTTTTTAATAATTTTTGCCAGTGGCATTTTGATATAAGGCAACGACAGATTTGGTCTGTTATAACCAAAGTACATTATATTTGGTAAATATTAAGGCTGGGATTCAAATTCGAATAATTTGAATATTCGAATACCAAAATGACAACGATTCCCAGCCTTAGTAAATATCTTTAAATTAAATCTTAATTTTCCCTGTGATTTGTCCGTCGATTTCAACTTATAGTATATGTATGAATTGAATTCATACTTTTCCTTTGTTAATAAAATCAACAATTAAAATTAATAGTATACATACATATAAATACTCGCAATAGCAGTACTTCTCGTAAATTTATTACAGACGTAATACCTATACTCCTGATTTTTCTTTCCATTTCATTACGTAATCGTTGAAGTTTTCGTTTATAATCAACCGGTTTTATTCATAATAAAGCAGCAAATAGTGTAGGTGTTTGTTTTGTAAAAGGTAATATCCTTGTTTCGTAGAACTTGAGTTCATTGCTATTAAATTAGTAATAATCAAATAAAGTTAGATAATAATGAACTGCAAAGGTGCAGGAAACTACTTTTCATAAATAGCTCGCTAACATTTCTAGAGATTTAAGTATACCTTACTATGTACTATGTATGTATGCAGTAAATGCTTTGTTATATTATTACAAGTTGCGAGTGAAAAGACACTGAATTGTACAGAATTATATTATTTATAATGTGCATGAAATAAGCTCCCCCTTTTTTAAAATTAATAAACTTAACTAATAAATAAGTATAAAACTTTTTGCTTTTGTGCAAAACTAAAAAACCAAAACTTCCACCTTAAAGGATCTTAGCAGACCAATGCGATATTCAATAATTTTGTTAGATATTTCGCCATGTGCTGCAGTGACGAAATTTTGTTCATGCGAGCGAAAAATTATAGTTAAATTGCAAAGAAGTTCGTGGTATCGTGTTGATCTGTGAGAAATTTTTCATTAATTTCAAAAAAATTCCCTGTTCAAATAGTGCAAAAAGGTTTGTACATAGGAAAAATAATTACACCACGTCATCTACTTTCTGTAAGCATCTCTCCGGATTTTTGGAAAAGTCTTACCAGATTTTGGGATATTTCCCGATATACCTATATGTATTATGTATAATTGTATATGTATATAAATTTCACCTACATTTCCCAATATCTGCCATATTTCACCTATTTTGGAATCTTCTAAATATTTTCTTACAGCTTCTGCCTCGTATAAATACTACACCACTTCTTCACGATTTATCGTCGAGTCTGACTAAAATATACATTATCTATACTATACAAAAAATACTCATTTTTGTATTAATTTATTCCAGTTTAAAATCAGGATTCGATCATACTATTTAAAGACAAGTGAGTTCTAATATCAAAGGTGTATTATTTGATACTCGATAGACGGAATACTTGAGGAAATATAAGTTTTCGTGAAAATTTGGTCAAAGCCAACACTATCGCCGTCTCTTAAGTAACGCAAATATGCCATTTGAAATATAAATACCTTTAATTGTGGATTTTTAAATTAAACATAATTAAGGATGAATTCGAGGATGAACGGTATACCTTGTGTTCGAAATTATATTTTCATTATTGTAAATGCTCGAACTTTGATGATTATGATTATCTTACCGACTTTTCGATAGATCGGAGAGCTGGTGAAAAAATTGGCATTACATGAGCGCTCATTTCAGTAGTAAAACAGATCCTGAGAAAAAGAATGCTTGTTAGTGGGTAAATAGATTTAGCATTAATATCTTTCCTCTCAAGACAAAAATGTCGAAGGGAACCGCGAGAAGAATATATTATTTTCGAGTGTTTTGTGTGACAGCGTGTTTGGCGTTCCACTTACATAAAGACCCACAATCAGAAGGAAGAAAAGAATAATTAAGAGTCTTTTTTTCTTGCATACGGTACTGAGGAACAGTAATGAATCACACACAGTGTCAACCGTTCATCCTTAATTTAATAAAAATGGTAGATCGTGGGAATCCCCGAATATTAGTTTTTATATTACGCCATATTCAAATGAGTATTACAACATTTTGGAATAATTTAATACAGCACTGGACATTTCTCTTTTTTAAAAATGAAATTTTATAATAAGATAAAGGGGAGTATTCGTGTTTTAAGCGATAAATATTGATTTAGAAAAACCTTGGCGAGATCATTACATAATATTTATGTAGGATGTATGTATTAGGTACATACTATATATACAATATACATATATGGTCGGTGTGTACATAAGTATTATGAAAACAGAGTAAATGCTTACCAATTTTATTTTTTGACGTAATCTTTAACACTACAGACATTGGCGTAATTGGACAAATTTCTCTTTAAATTTTTAACGACCGCTGGCTTGGGTGTTCGCTATAGAGAGAGTAGACTGAAATACATACACTTTTTTTTGTTTTGAAAATAAATAATATATTATCTGAATGTGTTTTTTTTGCATAAAATAATTAGGGAAGCAATTATGAAAATATGAGTTTACATGTTCAAGTCTTACGACCGAGAACGGTGGTCACTTATACTCTGTAGGTAAATGTTTAATTAAATTTTTTAATATTCATGTTGGAATTCCTTGGAATGCTTAATAAATTTTATAAAAATTATGGTTGTAATAGTTAAAAGTAAATTAACCTCTAAATTAAACCCCACGCATAACTTGAACTACTACTATTGTAATTTTATGTTTGTACATGGCAATGCTGCTATATGGCTTACAAGGTTTATGGTATGTTTGTGATAATACTTAATCTTTATTTAAAAGTAGTATTGTACACATTCAATATCGCGTCGAACGGCACAATTTTTTCTTCTAGTACTGACACGAAATATTAAGGAAATTGTTATAATATTAAACCATAAGAATAACACCATTTCACTTTTAAGGAATATAAAGCATAAGTATATAAAATTATTTTATTAGCAATTCGTTACGTTTAAGTTACGTCATAAGTAAATGAATAAATTGAAAAATATAATCAACATCAGAATAGGGTCATGGCGACCCTCTTCACTGACAATTTTCCTGTTTATGCGTATTTGAAACAATTTATCTAAAGCTTCAAATTGTTAAGGCACTACCAACGTATAACTCACACAAAATTACCAAACGCTGTTATACTACTTTATAACCTTCGTTATAGAACTACACAAACCTACATTTTTCGCATAATGTTACGTGACATTTTAAATATTAAAATAGCTATTTACGCGACCATTTAGGAAAAGCCTCTCACATGTTGGTAATTTTTCTCTTGGTCTCAAAATGCATTTGTGTGATAGGGCGTCGACAACAAGCTGGAAATCTTCTGTAAAATTATAGTTAATACTATCATTTCCATGTTCATGTTTTCGAATTGCAATGAAGAATATTGAGTTTTCTCAGAGTTGTTTTAGCAATCTCCACTTGCGTTTCTAATATATATCGTGTTCACAACCACCTGTATTATCTTCCTTCGATCCTACTTGTAGAGAACCCACACTGCATTTTGTAATATATACTATGATGCATTACTACTACTTTAAAATCATATTTAAAGTTTAGAAAAATCATTTTACAACTTTAAAACTCATCTGAAGATATCGGTTACCTCCTTAGAAATAAAAACTTAATTTTTTTGCCTGTAACACTCCATAAGTACCACATTTTTAACTTTCTTGGATAGCTTGTATCGATTAACAAGATTATTGTATTTTGTACCGTTCGTTTTTATATCGAAAAAATAAGCTATTTTGCTGTGAAATGCAAACTCTCGTTTTATTTACGAAAGATATTATATAGATATCTACTAATTGAGTTTTTATCAGTCTAACTTCTAATAATCTAATTTTAAAATCGAAATTACTTTGATTATTACAACATATCCGTTAACTTATACCTGAACGCATATTTCTTATGTTAAAGAAATTGTGGCGAAAGGTTGGATTCGCGGTAGACGAAATTAATGGATTTCGAGACATTTCCCCATATATTAACCGTCCAAGTTAGCCGTACGGTGAGAGAGTAGACTTCTTGAGCAGCCAACTTAAGTTCGAGTCCCACTCGAGAATGTATGTTATTATTATTATAATAATATATTATACATTCCTTAAACTTTCTTCGTGTATACTGCATATCCTTCATGACTTCTCTCTGCAATTTAAACTATTAATTTATTATACTTCAAACAAAAGTGTTTTAAATATTTTTGGTTAAAAATTAATTTACAAAAAATGTTTATTTCCGACTAACACTTGATCAATTTCTACATTATAGCTATATGCAATAGTACCCTTGCTCTGATCAATCATGTACGGTTAATATTTTGAGTTGATGTAGTAGATGATTTCTGCTTCGTTAAAATAACAAAACCTTAAAAATAAATTCTTATGTAATATACTATTGACTTATTTCATTCAATTATTTGACGTGTGTTGCAAATAAGAACTTAAAATTTAAATTTTAATAACATTTATAGAATTTATTAATACAATTTGAAAACAATTTTTCTTTTTTGTAGGTACTGTTGCTATTTCCTTATTGTGGAATTTTTATTAAAATGCGAATTACATTACATGCGATAAAAGTGGTAGTATATAGTGATACAAATGGAAGTTCCTGCGAATCTCCTATATAGAGCACAGATGTAACTTTCATTTTCGTTACGAAAATTATAATAGGTTAGCAAATAAATTAAAAATTTCAAACTGAAGCTTTAGAAATAGTTTCTCATTGCAGAATTTATTTCAAATCAAAATAACCAATAACTTTTATGGAAGAAAATCTTTTTATCTAGATGGAATAATTCATATAATATAATATATTATATATATATAATAAAAGTTTTCTTAACTTTTATTTTGGCAATCTTAGCGCCAAAAATAATTAACAGATTTTAACAGAACTGTCATTCCTTACATTACTAAGTACAAAATTCAATTTCAAAATTATAGCAACAATATGTGGGTTTAATTTCATTAGAAACTTTTCAGAAGTTTAAAGTTTAAGTGAAAGTTGAAAGTTTCAGGAATTCTTTGGGAATTTTTAGGAAGTCTAAGGAATTCTCATTGGTTGGTGTTATTTATAATGAATTAAATACTAATAAGAATAATATTTTAGAATAAGGCGTGCCGACACCGGAGTAGTGTGATACATAGTATCAAGATCTAGGCATTGTTCGCTGCCTTCATATTTTTTGTTACCTAATAATTTTTTTAGTAAACTTGTTTTATGACCCAGACGCCTCGGCCTTTAACTTGAGCTTCAAAGCTCCAAGCACCAGAGCTTGGTCACAGAATAGAGATATACAGAAGGATCACTTGAACAAAGAACTTAAAATTAGAGAGAGATAAAATTGTACTACCAAATTAAAGGGCTCTTCGTGAACATCCGTCAACACTCGTATAATTCAATGTAGTGGTGGTAGTAGTCAAACCCCGTGGTAGTAGTCTATTCGAGATATTGGTCAATTTAAATTTAAAAAAGAAGCGGGAGAGCCGAATAACGGAATTTAACACATACCAACATAACCTGCAATATCTGCAATTAGATTTTGTATATTAAATCAGTTGTTTTTATCGTCTCATCTTGAAGTGTGTTTAGTTGTGTAGTGTTGTGTAAATATTAAAACCTTCTAATCATGGCCGAAGGGAAGAGAAAATGTGGTACATCTTGTGCGTATAAAGGATGTGGATATAAATTTTATTCCGAAACTGAAACCCCTCGCCGACATTTATTTCGATTTCCACATGATAAAGTAGTGTATGTATATTTGTTATTTATTGTTTACTGTTATAGTACTAGTTACATTTAAAAAAACGATTACTTTCTTAACTACTTATTACATTTACTAGCTGTCTTTAGCTTATTCTATAGATACCCACTTTTTACATTAAATGGTAAGTGGTGTTTACATAAAAGTCTACTAGGTAACTCAAAATTCAATTTTTGCGAGTTCTTACATTCAGGTGACGATATTGTTTACTTAGTATTTTTTATTTTAGGAGTGATATATGGATCAATAATTGTGCTCGTAACGATTTACTTGGAAGAGACCCGAAGTATTTATATAATAATTTTCGTTTGTGCTCTGTACATTTTGAAGATGAAATGTTTTATAACCAAGAGAAAACCAGACTTTTGCCAAGTGCCGTACCTCTAAAATATGCAACTTCAACAAATTTTAATACTGCAGATGAATTTTCTGAACCGCCTGCTAAAAAAATTAAAATATTGTCAAATATTTCAGGTAATCAAAAGGATTATGAATTTATTTGTTTTTTGCTATTTCCTCACTAGCTTTTTGTGAAAAAAGTGACTAAGTCAAAAATTTATTATTTAAAATGTTATAAAGCTGATTTTTCACAAAGTGGTGAAACGTTCAACTTGATTTATCTCGAAACTCTATTTTTTGTTGACTTAATCACTTTTTGCAGTATGCCCACGATATTATATTTCATAAATACTATTATTATAAAATTATTTATATAATTCACATAAAAATTTTTAGTAAATCTTCCTACATTGGCTACTTGCGATGTGATGGTTCAAGAAGAAAACCTGTCAAATTTGTTGGATGTAAATGTTCCTCAGATATCACCAGTGTCATCCCAAACACCAAAATTATTGACAGCGAATACACCAAGAAAACGCAAAATGTCTAATACATTGAAACTTTTACAAGAGGAAAACGCTGCTTTAAAAAAGGAAATCGAGGAGATGAAAGGACAAAATCGCGAGACCGACGTTAAAAACTTTAAATTGTTGTGTGACAAATTATTAAACCCGAGGAAATCAAAATTTTTTAAAGTTCAAATTGATCTTTCAGACAAAAATTGTCACGGACGACGTTATTCTGACAATTTTAAAAAATTTGCTCTATCTTTATATTTTCTGGGACCGAAATGTTACAAACTCTTAAAGGAAACTTTTATTTTGCCATCAAAATCTGTTTTAGAACGATTTGTGAGAAAAGTTCAATTTAGGGCAGGAATTAATGAAAATCTTTTCAATTTTCTAAAAATTAAGGTTGATAATATGAACATTTTAGACAGGGTTTGTACAATATGTGTTGATGAAATTCATATAAAGAGGAATCTTTTTTATAATTATGGCGTCGATGAAATTATTGGGTTTCAAGATAATGGAGAAGTCAAAACAGGAGCACCGGCATGTTCAGCTGCTGTAATAATGGCCAGGGGAATATTCAGTAATTGGAAGCAACCTTTGGGCTATTTATTTTCAGAGACTAGCTGCAAAGGTGCTGAAATGAAAGAAATTTTAAACAAATATATATCTCAATTAACACACATTGGGCTAGATGTAACTATGCTCATTACAGACCAAGGTTCAAATTTTGTTGAACTTGCGAAGTTGTTGGGAGTTACACCAAATAATACCAAATTTGTACTAGGTGGAAAAGAACTTCTTTTTTTTTATGATCCTCCACATTTAATGAAGTCCATCAGGAATAATCTTATGACTAATCATTTCCAATGGAATGAAAAGAAAACGTCTTGGGATTATATAATGAAATTGTACGATACCGATAGCAAGTTAAATAATAGATTAGTGTACAAGCTTACCAAGGCCCATATGGAACCCAATAGTTTTCAGAAGGAAAAAGTTAAATTGGCTACACAAGTTTTAAGTGCTACCGTTGCTGCTGCTTTAAATTCTTATATACACTTAGAATTTCTTCCGAAGAGTGCCATCCCTACGATGGAATTTATATCTCAATTTGATAAATTGTTTGATATATTTAATTCTTCTAAGTTCAACACGATGAAAGAATTTAATAAGCCATTTCAACTACAGGAAAATTATGTAACTTTTTTACAAGAAACACTGTCGTTTCTTAAAGAAGTAACGGTTATTAATAAGACTGGTAAAAGTATGACTAATTATATCAAGTGTTTGACAGGTTGGCAAATAAGTATACATTCATTGCTTCAACTTTATGATGACTTAAAGGCTAAATATGACTGTAAATTTATTTTAACTAGAAGATTAAATCAAGATTGTTTAGAGAACTTTTTTGGTAGTGTAAGGCAACAAAGTGGAAATTGTATTAATCCTACACCCATACAGTTTAGTCGAGTGTTTAAAAAACTATTTTTAATGAAATTTTTACACACCGAATCAATGAACTGTGTTGAAGATTTTGATCAACTTTTATCAAATTTGTCAAGTAATTTTGAAGAAAAAAGCGATTTGCCTTCATTACCTGAGGAAATTAAACATCCCTTTAGTGTAAGTAATTGTGATTACAGAGATATGAATTTACCAGAACAAAATGCTTTTAAATATGTTGGGGGTTACTTGATAAATGTATGTTTAAAAATTCATAATTGCCAAATTTGCAACAAGTTTGCTAAAGATGATGCGATGCTGGACAACAGTAACATCTTTATCCATTTTAAAGCATACTCCACTAGCAATTCAACATTTGGTGGCTTAAAAACACCAAACGAGTCTTTTTATAATTACTTATATGCACTGGAAAATATGTTTTTCAAAAATTTTGAAAAGTATGCAACTGGCGAAGTTGGAAAGAACTTATCTTTGTTAGCCAAAAATATAGTAGGATTTAATCATCCCTGTGAAAATTTCCCTACTGAATTTTTCATTAAATTTTTTATTAGGTTCAGGATATTTTATGTTATGAAGTTTACAAATAGAGACTTTAATGATAAAAGTAAGAAAAACAGACGACTGAATATTTTTATGAATTTGTGAATAAATATTACTTGATAATGATGTTTTTTTATTTATTTTCTTTAAAAACTAAATCAAGTATGCAAGTAAGAATCGAAGATGTGAAATTGAAAAAAATTCTTACTGAAGTGTAATTTTTGTTACCATGTATTCCGCATGTGAAAATTAGGTGCTGAAGGAAACAAACCTGATGAGAAAAAAGGATTACCCGTTTTAATCAAAACAAGGTTGCAATTTTAATATGTTAAAATTTGAATTTTAATATTAATTTTCATTATCCGTTTTATTTGAAATCAAATAGTAAAAAAAAAATATTTTGGAGTTAAAGAAACTTGAGCCAACTGTATTTTTATTTACATTTTCTTTACCAATGCATAAAATTTTGTCATAAATATCTATTAATTATTCACTGTCAATACCATATGAAATTTGTGTGGTTATGTTTGCAAGTTTCAATACACTACCAATTTAAATGTCCAAGGTCACTGGCGATCGCATCTAAACTTCAAAGGTTCCGCCCGGAGTGATGCTTCTGTATATATCTATTCTGTGGCTTGGTGGTACAAAAAAAGAAATTGAATTGTCTACTTACGACTATTTTACGACTCGTTCTTGCTATTTTAAAATGTATGCAATAGACCTCTACTCTTGTTGTTTATTGATTTTTCTTTAAGCGCTAATGAATGATTCACATTATAGGCTAATCCTGCTAAAAACACGAAAATTGATATGGGGGCTTATAGCATGCGGCATAGTTGTGATCACTGCAGAGAATGCAGATATTTGCAATATACATCGACTTAAGGTTGTTAAATGTATTTTAATTTTTGATATAATTTACAAAATGAGGTGAAAAGAAATTAAAACAATTTAATGGTTGAATTTACCAGCAAGTGAAAAAGTTCATAGCATTTTAGTAAATATTAGATTTATGAAGCCGCTTAAAACACTGCTTGTATCGCAGAATTAATGTGGTTAACTTGTAAATGTTTAACAATGTCTGTAGGGAATTAAAAATACGTGCGTTATAATGGATAGGATTATACTTTCATGATGATGATATCTTCGAATACTCTTGTGTTGTAGTTGATTAGTGTAGACTGCAGAAGTACACATTGCGGTTGGCTGGTGACGTCCAACTTACTACACGGTCACCCATTTCATAATAAATTATTTTATAACTTTTTAAACTTTTAACTTCCATTTTATGTTGAGTATTAAACAGAACTTTATTCAAACATTTAATCCATTTGTGTATAAGTGAAGCATCGAGCGTGTTTTAATTTAATTGCTCTTTGATGTGCGGAACTTGAATTTGCACAAAGCTTCACTTTAGCAATAAAATGTAATAAATTTTGGATGAGCTTTGTTATTCTTTAAGTATTATACCGAATACAATCGCGTTAGTAGTAACTTATACTATATACGTAGATATCTACTGAATTATTAGTTTTTCGTCTACTATAGAGAATAATTGAGTTTTTCTGAAACTTTTGAGTTCTTGTTGATACTCATGGCATCAAACAGTGTCTAAGTTTGGAGACTTGAAAAAGTAGAAAGTAACTGGAGGTCTCTTAAGTGTACTCGAACAAATGTTTGTGTTTTCAACACATATTTTTTTCATCACACGTATGAAATGCACTTACTTTGTCACCGAAAAGTTTGCGAAATGTGTTTTACTAGTTTGTAGACCATAACTATATCTATTAATCATTAATATAGAAAGCATCCAGATAATGCTTTCCAAAAGATTTTTTGTATTCCTACAAGAAATCAGGCACAAGTGAAATAATATCTAATCGATTTTCAATTACGATATTGAAATTGAATCTATAATGTTCCATAATATTCTGAAAGAAACTGAGCGAACTTTAATTTTATTATTTTTTATTTTTAAAAGTAACTTTTTAAATGGAAAATTAATAATTTGACGAAGGTTAGTCTCAAGAATACGACAATAATTCTGTATGCCTATATAATATCAACAGGTTCGTTATATTATTCTTTTCACTAGTTATTTGTGTTAACGCAAATTCTGCTACAAGAAACCAAATTAAGTCATATGACATATTTCTTTATTCTTTTGACGATAATGCTGATATATATTTCAAAACAAGAAGGCACTGTTTTCTGCAAGCAGCTAATTTAAAATCTTGTATAGGTTATTATTGAATTTGAAATTGATTTTTTAATTAAAATTAATATGATGTAGTGAACATAGATAATAATTGACTGTTTTTTTTGTTATAGATTATAAGAACAAATGGAGTTCTATTGCAAGTATAAGAAGCACAAAATTAAATTTTTATTAAGAACGTCGTATCAACATTGACTATACAGGTAAATTAGTTTAATATTTAAAAAAGCGTCCAATTTATTATTCCTTCGGCCTACTCTTAAACTTACTTAATTTGATTTTGACCAAAAATATTCAACAATCATGTCATTAAGTAATATACTTGAACTCTCTCCATAAGTACTTTATAGTTCGAAATTTATAAAAAGAACGAGAAATTATGAAAATATTTTGACATTAAACTACTATTATAGAATGTCTAATATTTAAAATTACTTTAACACACTGATACTGGATCTAGCTAGCCGTAGGCGTAATTTAAGAAGCAGAAAAAGAAGACTTTTTTTACAAGTTACTTTTTTTACAATTTAAAATAAATATTTAAAATTTTAATATTAAAGTTGTTAGACAATGTATATTAATCATTACTTCAAATACATTGGCCACGTTCAGCAGGTGCCAACCCTTGAGTTACATCGTAAATTACTGGGTTTCGATTGGTTCAATTGAAGCAATTATAGAAATTGGACCAATCAGAACCCTGTGCTTTACGATAATAATTATAACTCAACGGTTAGCACTGGCTGAACTTGGCAATTGTTTATCAAGAACATACCGGAAATAATTAACTGTCTACTAAGATGCTTAGAATATTTTAAAAATAAGATAAAATTGACAGCAGTATACTACAGCTTAAAGTCACTTATAACCTACGCCTTATCACTTTTTTCATCAGTCATTATAATATATTGATCAATGAATTATAAGATCAGCAAAATTACCATCAAAATATAATAATATGTATAATAACAATTCCTATCTAATCTACCACACTGCTGCTAGTCTAAAATTTGTCTGATGTGGCAAAATCTTAGATTTAGCGGTCCGCTCTGAGTACCCCAGTTAGCACATAATATTATGTATGCTTAGGTAAATAATTGTATATAATAATTATTATTGGGAGTTTTATTTAATTTTCATATTACTGCCAAGCCTGAATTTGTAAACAAGCCTTCATAAGAAAAAAAATATAAAACATGAGATAACACTGAACATTAATTCAAAATTTATATGCAAAAAATTTAAACAATAACAACAACAAAAAATACATGGCTGTATAAGATAATTTTCAAAGCATGTGAAGATATAGCTACATATATGTACATACTTTCACTGTATTGTAACTAATATTGTTGCATTTTTGGTTTCAATATTGCATCGATATTAACACTATAATTTTATAGTATGAATAATATATTATAATATTTATTAAAAGAAAGCAAATAACAAAAAAGTAAAACATAAAAGGAATTTTTTTTAAAATTCATTTGCTTTGTGCGAAATTGATATAGCCTATATGCAAAATTTTAATTTATATGGCGCCTAAAATGAAAGTTGTGCAACAAGAAATTAAATTTATTTTAGTTGTGCTTAAACTGTTTAAGAAAAAGGGTTGTTCACATTACAAATATTAAGGTGTCATTTCATTTCATATTTTTATATCCTTTCGAGTAAACTAAAGGAAATTTTAATATAAGTTGATTAGTTAATTAATTATGTACACTTGTTTCATTTTTACTCCAATTTTTTGTTTGTTTCACATTTACCCCACTTGACCCTATATAAAATAATAATTAAACTTTGTATTGCCAAGCATTTCCTTTAACCCGCACCGCAAGTAGTTTGTACATCATTCACGCACTATTATATGTAGAAGATAATGTACACATATTATAGCGATATTAGTTTCCGGTTTTGTACCGTTTACACACATCAATTACCACATCTTCTCTACTTATTTTTGTTGATTCCCCATTATGTGAATATTCGAAGAGAGTTTTTTGTTTAAGCAAAACTTGGTACTTAATTTTTCTCTGTGACATAAAGTAATTAACACTTTTCCAACGGCCGGCATTTATAAACTGTGTCGACTTGACAACACCGGTACATTGCGTGACACTTATTACTTCAATTCACATTTTTTGTAATTTTTCTTTTCCCGATTCTTGCCTTTTAATCTCAAATACTATTCTTATCTGTAATATGCTTAATCTGCTTCCGCATTCAGCTAATCTGAGCATGTAATATTATGATTCATTTTGCAGATATTGATTTTCTATACTCACAATTTCTTAGCTGTCATTTCACCCTTACCAAATTGCTTACTTGGGCTAGTTTTGCTTGCCGTTGCTTACATTTTACAGGTGTCAGTTTGAGTGGGTTTCAAAAATATGTGATTTGCTTAAATCTCAATAAAATGAAGTTATACTCCATTCACATGAATACGTTCTTGGTTGCCAATATTTTTTAAATAAGCGTTTGCTGTTTACACATTCGCTATGATGCACATCGTGAACTGTAATTCAAATTTAACACATTCAACCTTTCGGTGTTATTTTTCATCGGTCATTTGACCAACCGTACAGTGTACGTTGAACACGCTAAACCGTGCCAACCCGTCGTTTTTTCTAATCAACAGCTATGTATCTGGTTCAAGTGTGTAACTTAAAATTATTTTTATTATTCAGGGCGTGGTACCTTTGAAGGGCAGATTACTATTCATATTTTTTAATTGAACTATTACTCGGTATAATTTTCTTAAATTATAATGCTATTGAAATATACTTTAGTTCTTACTTAATTATACAACATTTAATTTTTTCTCAACACTGCAATTTTTATAAAAGTTTTAACACTCAATTTTAATATTTCATGCAATATTAATGAGCTTTTAAATAATATTGGTAGTTGTTGCGTACGTAATCAACTCGCATAATTAAAATTCGATGTCGGTGAATCGTTGATTTTGAATTAATGAAACAAGTTGAGAAAAAGTTTTGTTCGAATTACAAGTTGACTAAAATTTCAAGCTTCACAAACTTGTTCTGGTGACAAATATCCGGAAAACTAACGCCTTGATAACGAATGGTAATAGAAGTTTTCATTAGGGACAGGGTGCTATTATTTCTGTCCGAATGTTAAGGCTAGGTTTGAGTTTGTGTTTATGTGAAATACCTATGTGTATGACTATTAAAATATAAATACCTCGTAATAATTTATGTTTATTTTCGATTGATAATAATTGTGTTTTATCTAAATTAGTAATATTTGCTATATTTAGTTTATCCATTATGAGATTTCGATTTGTGTTCAATTCATTGAAAACTGATAAGTGATTCATAAATAGTGGCTATTTACATTGCAATCTATAATTTAATTTATTTATGCATAATTGAACGGTTACTAGTTTGTTATTTACTTACACTATCTCAAAAACATTATTATCTTGTGTTTTGCTATATCAGAGCAGTTGTAATAACTCTAAACGCAAGACTTACAGATCGATTCTAATTTAGTTAACACCCACGTCAAAAGTTAACGTTGATTCATACACTGATTCTCATTTCAGCCAAGAACAGTTGCTAATTTCTGAAGTTAATATAAATAGTGTTAAGAAATAACGAGTTTCAAATTTTCTAAGTTAAGTTTTTTTTAAATAATATAGTACACCTTGCAATATACTACACCTTCAAATAGATTTTTTAATTTGTTGTTTTTTTTTAAATCAATGAAAAAATGAACGAAACTACCTTCTTTCTGACATTTTAGCTAACTGTTTTAGCTAGACATTTTAATAGCTATTTACGGGTAAGTGTACGAAACAAGTGCTTTACTTAATGAGTAAACATATAGCAGAACGAATCGCGCCAGCGGCGAGTTTTGCTAACTTGCGTTTGTTTTTTATTTATTTTTCGAGTCACCAAAGCAGGTTGTGCAAGAATTGTAAAGTTTTACTCTTCAGTTTTTTGTTTCCTGATTTAATTTTCTTTCTAGTTTCCATTTTTTTTTTACATTTCTATCACTTGCTGGGAATACGTTATTTTTATTTCATGTTCTATAATTTTTTCACAGTATTGACACTATTGTAGATCCTGTCGAAGAAGAAAACTATCATCAAACCTTTAACTTGAGATAAACTTGTTGATTTATTGGATTTCCACCTTCCCACAATCCTAATTAAGTAAATTCTATCTTATTTGTGAATACATACGTCAATAAGTATTCTTGAAACCAATTTTAAGTAGGTATACTTACATAATATATTCATCACCCTCGTAGCCAGAAGAGCCCTGGTGGCACGTGCTTCTCCTCTTCTTTACAATGTAGATTATTTGGATAGTTTTATAGCTCACAGGAACTAAAATGTAAAAAAAATCTAGCAGGAATAAATATGAAATAAACTAAATAAATGGAAATTCTTAATCCTGTCGCCAGTTTAATTAAAACTAGAATTAATACTAATTTTCCATATCGATTTACTCTTACAATTCTCAGAATTAGCACTATTGAAACGAAGTATATGCCAAACCTTAAAAATGGTTAGTACTAAATTTTTCTAAAATTTGAAGTGAATGGTGCTTTCGTTCAGTAATTCAAACATATTCCAACACGTGGCTAATGCTAAATCCACCCGATGCGCTATTCAGCAAATGTTTAGGCACGAAAGTCATTCAAACTTGCGCATAAATAACTGAAATGTGTGCCTTCGAATACGTTTCACACCTAAACCATAATAGAAAACTATAACTCCCACAAATGGCGAACATTCGCCGAATATGACGCATCGTGTGGATCTAGCATAATATAATATAAAATGCTGTCATATATTATTAGCGTGCGGTCAAATGAGTTCGTTGCTGATTAAGAACCATTTTAACATCAACAGTATTTTAATCAAGTTATATTTCAAAATTTTTTCTTGTAAAATATGAAAAAAATGTATGGAATGTAAGCATCATTTTTCTTTCCCATTCAAGAACGAAGTAATATTAAAAATTTTAATGATCAAATTAGGAATATTTTCGACAATAAATGGGTACTTCCTACAAAATAATTTCAAAGGTAGTAATTTTATTTACATTAGCGGTTCTAAACTTTTGTAAAAGATTTTACATACCTTCGATTACGTAAATGCGGTTGGCATACTAAAATGTATCCTCGAATTTGGCTTTAGTAGTATGTAATGAGGTTCAGTGTGTTGCAGTGTAATATAAAAATTCACAAGGTGGTACAATTTCATAAAAATAGTTGTCTATTCTAGAGCTACATAACTTTTTTTATGCCTTTTCGATTGACCGATAACTACAATTTGATCTGTTCGACGATGTCGAGAATTTTTGGAAAACAATAATTGTGCTCTATTATTTAGTTCTAATGGTTTATCCATTATGATAATAATAACGATGATGATACTGCAATAATCTGTATTACTACATATTTTTCAATTTAATTATAATATAAATAGTAGGGTGATCGACTTGCTGATGGTTTTAAGACCGTTTATGCAGTTATAAAAATTGAAATCTGTTCCAATTTAAGATTCTTCGCGGAT
Source organism: Cantharis lateralis (assembly GCA_963170105.1). Classification (NCBI taxonomy): domain Eukaryota; kingdom Metazoa; phylum Arthropoda; class Insecta; order Coleoptera; family Cantharidae; genus Cantharis; species Cantharis lateralis. Next base: position 22,430,630 of record OY720629.1, read on the forward strand.
AATTCGCCCGAAGAAATTCTGAAATTGCACTTCTGTAGACACGAAATATTCAATGTAATATTAAAATGTTTTGCAATACTAGTTGGTTTGAACTACTAGCTCAATGTAATCTTGGTTCATCTTAATAAGAAAGATCCTTATATCGTTTAATCATTCCGTTTATCATAAAATTATTTTTGTTTCATCCTTGTTGAATGTAAATCCTTGGGCATGTAATGCCCAAGTTGCGTCTGATGTTCAAAATTTATTGTTATTACAGTTAACCCTTTTGTGACCTCTCCAATTTTACGAGAGAGTAACATAAGAATTTTCTGTTTTCTTTCAGGAAAACACGCTCGACTTACGGTTTGGTTTGTTTAAAAATCCCTCTCGGTAGTCATTCTTGAAGGTAAACCTTTTACGTCCGAATATCAGATAGATTTTTGTAGAAAATTCATTTATCACTAAAAACATCGCATTACCTATCGTAGTATATATAAAGAATTGTTGTTCTGACAAAATTTGTGATTAATATTTTGGTAAATGCTTACGACAAGAATTAATATACTTACTTACTGTGTAATTTTGAAATATTCCTTGCCAACATGTATCTGAACTATTCATAAAAAGCTTTTATCACTATAATATTTAACTCATTGCATTGTAATATGAAGGCTTAGTGTCGTCATTTAATTGATTTTGAAATGCATTAAACAAAATTTTTTTATTTAAAAGTAATTTTACATCAGTTGTTTATTGTTTATTTTCGGTCACATTTGAAAATAACGATTAACTACCGGTTTGAACTTTCAGTATAATCAACAAGAGAAATGTACATCTCTGTTCGTCAATCGAATAGCGAAAACTCTTAGAAAAATCGGAAAATTCTAAGTTTTTACAGTTAAATTAGTTTTGGAAAGTTGCAGCCAGTTTTTGGTATTAATTACTCGGATTCATAAATGCTTGTCAATTAACTTTAATAATTGATGATGTATGAGTTCATCTCATCGTATTTCGTAAAGTCTCTTGCGATTAATTAAGTTCCTAATTAAATCCATGCATACCCAACTTAGAATTTCTGAAAATTCACCTCCTATTAGCGTAAAATTTCCAACTATGTACTACTAGTTAAGTATTCGTGAATTTTCTTAGTTTAAATAGTGTAAAATTTATTATGTTTTTCATAAACTTAAAACTTCTAACGACATTATCTTGAAAGAAAATTTTGTAGCTTAATAGTTAAGGGTTAATTAATTAAGTTAAAACTGCAAGCATTTCGAAATAGTTTTATTCTTAGGTGACGCGTTTCGGTCTGTTACTCTGTTTATCGACTACAAGTTAATTTTTATTATCGATCTAATAAGTCAAAATTTTATGTTCTTTCACATAATTCTAAGAACAAGCTGTTAGATAAATATCTTGATATTGTATGATCCAAAATCGACTTAAAACGTAGTGGCGGATTAACGGGGGGGGGGGGGGGGCACGGCCCCGGGCCCTGCAACAAAATGGGCCCGATTTACTTAAAATTATTATTAAAATTATGAGTTAAGGCTTATTTAATTCCGTTTTCCTAGCCATTGAAAGCATTTAATATTTGATAAAAATGTCATTTGGATATTGTTGCTACTATTGTATTATAATAATACCTTCAAAAATTTCTAACGTTTAAACCCTGTTGACCTTGAAAACTCAAATTTTTCCCGCCAGCGGCGCTCGTGGAGACTTTGCCCCTCTCCACTCTTTTATGTGGCGCAAAAATACCTCAGGGCCCCGGGCCCCAGAGTGTCTTTCCCTCCTCTGTTAAAACGTAACCGACCAAGTATTAAAGAATCAATATCACAATTTTGAGTAATGACTTAAATTTTTCTGGTGGGTTTTCATAATTTTAGCTTGTTTTTGTAGTAATTAACAATGAATTGTCATAACTTGTTCATACATTTTATATTTTGATTTAATATAAAATGACTTCTGTAGTATTTCAAAATAAAACTATCATTTTGGGAAAATTTAAGTTATACTTAAATTGAGTTTTGAAACCAGAACACGGTTGAACTGTAAAGCATGAAATTAAAATTCAAGCTTTATTGTCTCATCTCACCTTCTGTGCTGCGTCAATCTTGAATCACATGCTACGTGCTCGACGTGTTATGTTGTAGGTATTTAGACAATCTTAGCAATGATTGAAAACATTTCCGTAATGCTTTAATTAATAAAGCGGTTTAACATAAACATTGTAATATGCAGGGATGAAACTACTTCTTAACTTTATTTAATATACCTGTTCTTTCGTTAAGTGTTAAATTTTTATTATAATATGCTAAATTTAGTTTACAAAATAAAAGTTCAAATTTTTATTTTTTATTTATTGAGCTGTTAATTAGCGTAACAACATGTAAAGCACAATGAGCATCTTTAAGTGGAAATACATACACAGTAGCGATACAATCCATGGGTTTTGAATGACCACTTCATTTATGAAAGGTTTTCAAAGCAGATTACTTCGGTGGTTTGCATAGGCGCCGGAATAGGGGGGCAAAGCAGGGCACTTGCCCCCCCCCCCTAGAAAGTTGATTTTTTTATTTCTACCTAGCTAGCGCTCGTAAAATATTAGAATTTTGCTATAAAATCATAAAGCCTAACAGAATTGAATACTTTGCCCCCCTCTATAGTTGACTCTTCCGGCTCCACTGGTGGTTTGTTATTGCCTACCGAAGGAGGACGGTTAGAAAAAGATCTTGCCCCACTCAGGCTCGAAACCAGGGATATCTGCTTAGTAGTTGACGCACCTAAGTATATCAAACTGTAACCGTCCTGTAACAAGGTAGTGTATTTTATTAAATTTTTGTAATCTATACATAAATATTATAATAATCATATAAAAATTAATATTAAATAACAAACATGAATATGGAATGCTACATTTTTTTCAAAATAACTCCGTCATAGTTTATGTCAACAGTGGGAAACCATCCAAATATAATTATATAATTACTTTCACCTATAAGTTCCTTCTTCGCAATGTATTTTTCTTTGTTAAAGCTTTTGACGCTGGTCAGAGGTGGATGGTTTTCTTTTCATTTAGATCTCGCACTTTATCAAACTTTATATTTGAAACATGAAGGATTGCGAAATTTGTATGACTCTATGAGATGTTTTATATCATAACTTTTTAAATTGCGAAAAGGTTTCTTCAGAGAAAACCATACGTTAGATTAATTATACAGCTTTGCACTTTCTTGATAAATACTAAATTCACTTTCTTGCATTTGAATTATGCAATACAGGTTTTTTCAGTTAGCTTAAGGTGAAAAACAGTTGAATAAGAGAAAGTGGTAAAAACTATTCTGCATAGGTTACTTTATACGATCTATGCACTTAATCTCCTGAACGCTAATTTTAGAAACAACTTATTTTTATCGAAAAGTTTGGAAATCGAACTTATATTCATAACTCAAAAACAAAACAATGGATAATTTTGGTTTTAATCGCTGAATTAAAAAAAACTTGCCGAGTATATTATCCTGTTTATCTCTCTGAACCAAAACGTATTTCGGTGACAAAATTGTTTTGTGACTTTTATAAGCGAGTTGAACAAAAGTTACTTTTGCTCCGAATAAAACATGTTGCTTATATGACTGAGCGTTACTAAAGTAAAACAATTACTTTCACAAAAAAGTGAATCTTAAACTTTTACAATGGAATAACTTACTATAAAGTCAAGCTGTTTGATGTTGGATAAGCTTAACGTATTATTTTTTTTACTTGCAAGTACAATTTACTGATTAATTGTTTTTCTCCTGAGTTTATTTTTCCTTCTTGTTTTCTTGATATTGTGTAAATGACTGGATTCTGGATTCTGGATTGGATGTGGAGGGCAAACCATCGGGTTCGCATGCACTCAGGCCACATATCGGGCCCATTATGCTGCTGTGTAAATGACTTTTCAATAAAAAAAAAAACAAAGTGAGACGGCATTAGAATTTTGTAATTTTAATTTATTGCTGTGATATCTGCTTAATTATTTTTCATACTCGTAAATTCTTCCAATTAAAATATTTAACTTAATGTGTTTGATAATAATTCCAACTTCAATAAATTTTAACAATAAATGTGGTACTTCTTATCACCCAGCGTAAAATTTTAAATTTTGTAATACCTTTTAATTGGTAACTTTATAATTTATTTTTCTTAATCAATCCACTAATCATATGAAATAAATAAAATCATCTTGAAAAAATATTTTCAAACTTTATTTCCAATTAATTTAAATATTTCTGTGAAAACTTTCAAATCACGGCCAACCTCTCACACACCACGAGGTGGACCTCTCTAGCAATTTCAAATTTAATCGGAACTTCCCGCGCATTACAATTTTACCAAAATTTTTAAAATCAAAATAAAACCCGCTCTACAGAATATAGTATTAAGTTTTTATTTAATTTTACTCTCTAATTCTCTCTTCGCTCATAGATATTTTTTTATATTTTCAAGATTACCTTAAATTTTGAATTCCCGTAGAATCAAAACCTTCAGCATTTTCTAATTATTGTAATATTAATTGACGCAGTTAAAATATGTTAGTGCACTAATACTATAATCTAATTAAATTTGTGTTCTAAATGCATTATAATATAAAAAACTTGTAACGATCATGCTTATATTCAATGGAAAGCAAATTGTTAGTTTAGTAGACATGGGATTAAGGCGCTATATAATATTATAAGTGCTTTTGAATGAAAAACTGAAACTTCAATTAAAACTGGATAATTTTAGATGTTAAATCAGTATAATAAAATATGAAATGTGTTTTTAACAAAACCATCATCAAATAATATATTGTAGGAGTATTTGTTTTAATTTTATCAAGTATCATAATAGATTAAGGATAAATGAAACCCTAGGGAGTTTTCGAATCGAAGAGTAAAGAAAAACGCAAAATTAATCGATAAAAACAAGTAAGTTTCAATGGATCACCGCAATGTGTCACATTCAGTGGAACAAAATAAGTTCTATATGGATGAAATTGTAAAATTAGTTATATGCAGCTATTACTACAGAAATCAGTAATATTTTGAAATGAATGATGCAAATATAAGCGAAGTAACGGAAAAAACCGAAGACAAAGAATATTCCTTGGTAGAAACGAAATTGATAAAATAACAGCAGAGAACCAAAGCATTAGTGCCGATAGCCAGATGATGTCAGAAATTTATAGTTGATCACATTTTGAAATTTTATTGTTGCGTAAGGCTACTATTACAAAGTGTAAAAAATCGAGTTTGGATTTTGATTTTTTTTTTAATGAAAGGCATAAATTATTTCAAAATTGCAGAAATTTTTAGTATCCTTATAAAAATGAAATATATTAAAAACTCAAAAATTAAATAAGTTAAACAACCGATTGAAATTCTTTAGATCTTTAATATTTCGATACAGAATGTATCTTCATTTTTGATGATGGGGCTCTTGTCAAAAGCATATCAAGGAGAAGAATTGATAAAAATAACACATTCCAAAAAAGCTAAAAGCATATTTGAAGAAAATAATATTTAAAATTAATCATTCTGCTGATCCACCATTGAGTTAACCATTTTCGTAACATTTAATATTACATATTTTTGAAATTTAAATAGAATTTTTTTTAACAAATTCCCTAATAGCACGCTTCGTCCTCAGTACGTACAAATTACGTCCATTTTATGTACATTCGTCCATGTACGAAACTCGGACGAACATATAACGTACTTTACAGTACGTACCTGTACGTAAAAGTATGTACGTACATATTTCGTACGGTTTTCTACCGTCTTTTGTCCATTCGTACGGGCACGTACATATGCTGTACTTCAAAGTACAGCACATGTACGTACGTCCACTGTACGATATGTACGTCCACCTGAAGTACATTATTGTGCATACGCTTATATACGTCCACGTGAAGTACATACTCGTAAATATAATGTACGTACTTCAAAGTACTGAGTTTGAACGTTTTCTTAAGGTACATAATTGTACATACCATGTACGTACATCAAAGTACTGGATGTGTACGTCCACCTGAAGTACATAACTGTAGATATCATGTGCGTACTTCAAAGTACAGCATATGTACGTCCACTTGAGGTACTTAATTGTACATACAGATGTGTACATCCACCTGAGGTACATACTCGTACATATCATGTACGTACATCAAAGTACAGCACATGTACGTCCACTTGAAGTATATTACTGTACATACGGATATGTACGTCCGCGTGAGGTACATACTCGCACATACCAAGTACGTACTTCAAAGTACAGCACATGTACGTCCACTTGAAGTACATTACTGTACATACGGTTATGTACGTCCACGTGAAGTATATACTCGTACATACCATGTACGTACTTTAAAGTACCGGGTTTGAACGTTGTCTTAAGGTACATAGTTGTACATACCATGTACGTACATCAAAGTACTGGATATGTACGTCCACCTGAAGTACAAAACTGTACATACCATGTACGTACTTCTAAGTACGTACACAGTAAGTCCGAGTATATACCTAAGGTGAACGTAGTACATACCCGTTATTTTGAAGTGCATACAGGGAGGCACGAATTCGAATGATCTTATGGGAAATTAGGTGACTCTATGTGAGATATAGAAAAATTGATGGCGCATCCTTCCCTTTTTCGAAAAGCTCAATAGTGAAAAAATCTTGGAACCTTATCAGAATATTTGATTTGTATCGTATATGTCAAGCGCGGATAGAAAGCGGCGGTTATCAACTACCCCCCCCCCCATAAATCTTAATATAGAAAAAGAACTGTCTAATAAACTAATAAAACAGTGGCAGATCCAGGATCGCCCTCTCCCTTACAGCTCGTCCACATTATTTATTATTTCTTCCATTAAACATACCGGGTGACTGTCCGAATTTTGAACATAGGAATGGGAAATTGACTTTTTCAGAATTCCTGCTTCTCATTTTAACGGATAAAAATAAAAAGTATTTCAAATAAAGAGATTTTTATTCCGCGCCGAAGGATATTATTTAACACTTAATATTGTGTTTTCTCAATTATTGTCAAAAACTCGATAGCATAATTAAGAAATGGTGCTTTTAAAAAAAATATTAAATGACTGGGTCATTTCAGTTACGTTTTAGTTGCCGCATTACCATTGATAACGAAATTAATTTTAATCTGTCAAAGTAACTTGTCCACCGAGCCTGCTAATATTTTTTTAAAAAGCTCTATTGCTTAATTTTACTATCGAGTTTTTAACAACAATTAAAAAACTAAATATTAAGTGTTAAATATCTTTAGACGCGGAATCTTTTCAATTTGATATACTTTTTATTCTTATCCGTTATAATTATTGGAAGTAGGAATTAAGAAAAAATCTATTTCCCATGTAAATGCCCTATGTTCAAAAATCGGACGGTCACTCGGTATAATAATTTTAATAATGTGATCGTGCCTGTATATAGAAATAACAGTACCAGAAATTAATTTAAATACTATATTATTCCTCTTTAAATCAACAAAATATGCAATTATGTGTTCTTAAACCTGAAAATATTTTGTTTTCGAAAATCCGGCATAAATTAATATTTTTTATAATAAATAAAATCTTACTGTAATTAAAGCACAGCATTTGTGCTTATTTTTATATTTCTTATTATCAGGCAAATAGTAATTTTTTGTAAAATTTTTAAACAACTTAAATTGAATGCTTTCCTAGAATTTTGAATTTGGAAATTCCAGAAATTTTACTAGTAAAAGGGCTCCTTTTAAGTTATGCAGGTAAACGGTTTTAATCCTAAATCCTAAATCTAAAATTTAAAAATATTTTAAAAAGAAATATTTTTATTAATTCTTTTATTTTAAGAGCCGATATCTTAAAAAAATTGAAGTTTTGAAAATTGAAAAATTGAATAAAAGGAATTTTGCTAATTATTAAATTACAATTAAAAGTTTTCAAATTTTATACCAACTACCGTCTGCTTAACCGCGCTTGGAAAAAAGTTAATTATAAAAGAATAGGTTTTAAACAGCTTTAATAGCTTCAGTAAATTTCAGAAAAAATAATTTTATTTTTAATTTTTATTGGAGTGTTATTTTGTTTTACGTGTTTAGGGCCGTTCAAGTATTACCTAAGCAAACTTAGGGGGGCGGTTAAGTTTTCCTTATTTTTTCTAACAAAAGTGGTAGGGAAAGTATTATAAATCTTACGTAAGATAAAAAATTGCAAAATAATTTAAAGGTTTTCAAAATACTGAACTTTCACTCAATAACAGTTTTGAAATAATTGTTATGTCTTATCATTTTTTGGAGGGGGGGACTTCACATTTTTCTTATTTTTGTTTATACGCTTACGTAATACTTGAACACCCTCTTTATTAATTTTAAACAAAATAGTGAATAAATATGAAAACTTGATGTATCTTAATTAAATATCTCCCAACCAAGACGTTTTGCTAATGTTGAGGAATTTTGGTATTATTTTATAACAAGGCATCTTATTGTGTGTGCATAATGAGCCATTTCTTCCATTGTACTTACGGACGCCATGACAGTCTTAACAATAAAAATACCAACCATGGGTTTTTTCCATCAACTTTAACCTCGTAGAGAGGGGTAGTAACTATTGGCCATTCCTGTGTTACCTGCGAACCTTTCAATACCCATATTATTATCAGTAAGCTGTCGAATTCTCCAACAAATATCTGTGTAAGTTAAACTATTTATTTACATTTTCTTACTGTGCGGATTCGATCGAGTGCCGTTTTAAAATTTAAAGTTTAGTAAGTTAGTAATATATTAGTTGTTTTGTTTTATTTTGTAAAATAATTGTAACACGTGGACTGTTATCACATTTGTAGATGAGCAATAGGTGCCTTCCTCATGGGGAGTAAACGGGCCGAGTAACGGAGATTGAAACCTGTGAGTTACCAAATCGTTAAACATGGAAACTGTATAAATACACTGGATTCAGGAACAACGTCTTATATGGTAATAGATTTATATTTTTAGAAATATTCAAAGAAGCAAATCAAAAGGCACCAAAAGCGATGGTGACCAGCGAGCCGGAATCAGATGGAAGCATTCAATGTGCTAAACTTAAATGAGTTGTTAACATGCAGTAAGCAATAAAATTTCATTTTGATATAAATAATTTAATATAACTTTTATTTTAGGTTGGAAATTTCTAAATGGATTGGAAGATGCAACGAAAGGGGGAAAATGCAAATGTATAAATTAATAAAAAAATTTTTTTTGAGTGTTGGCATATTTATTTTACTAATTATAAATAAATTAATAAAAATAAACAATAAAGAATTTTTTTTCAAATTTTATTATTATTTATTACACGTGTTGTATACGTACCCAGTACGTACAAGGTAGTACGAATAAGGTATCCAATTATTCGTAAACATTTGTACGTATCTCGAGCAAACAATGTACATATCTAGGACGAATGATTTCAGTCAGGCGGACGTACCATTTACGTACCGGTATATACATTGCATGTCCAGTACGTACATTATGCACAAGGTTGTACATATACGGTACGTCCATTATTAGTACAAATTTATCCATATCTCGAACAAACCTTGTACATACCTCGTACTAGCATTGTATGTACCTCGTGCAAACAATGTACGTATTTAGGACGAATGTTTTCAGTCAAGGGATGCACCATTTACGTACCGGTAGGTACATTCTACGTCCTCTATACGTACCCAGTACGTACTTTATGCACAAGGTTGTACATATACGGTACGTCCATTATTAGTACAAATTTATCCGTACCTCGAACAAACCTTGTGCATACCTCGTACTAGCATTGTATGTACCTCGTGCAAACAATGTACGTATCTAGGACAAATGTTTTCATTCAAGCGGACGTACTATTTACGTACAGGTATGTACATTGACTGTACCGTATACGTACCCAGTACGTACATTATGCACAAGGTTGTACTAATTCGTACAAATATGTGTGTATCTCGTGTCAACTTTGTGCGTACCTCATACGAACATTGTACGTACCTTGTACCTCGTACAAACAATGTACGAATCTTGTACGAACAAGGTACATCCGCGTTGGTACGAGGTACGTCCTCGTTTGTACGAGGTAAGTCCTTTTTCGTACAACGTACGTACAGTGTTAGTACAATGTACGTACAAATTGGTACCAATAATGGAGGTCCTTTATTCGTACAACACTGTGCATAATGTACGTACTTAGTACGTAAATAATACGTACAAGTTGCGTACCGGTACGTACAAGGTACGTCCGCTTGGATAAAAATATTCGTCCTAGATATGTCCAAAATACGCTATTGTGCTATCTGGGTTATGTCTTTAGTACTACTCTATTACACTATATTACTCAAAATTGCACAGAATTGTACGCCAAAGTACTTTTGTGATTTACCAGGATTTTATTATTTAGTAATTTTATTCTGAATTCCAAACCGAAAAAAAACTATATAAAGTTTTTCGCTGTTTCAACATTCTTACAGAACCAATGAAAGCGACACATTATAAAACTATAATACCCCCGAACCATTAATTTATTACATAAATTACTTGGAAAGGAAAACTGCACGTTAATCAGAATAAAACCACAGTTAAATTTTATGTTTTGTAAATTTTAAAACATTTTTGCATGTTGAATATGTTAATAAATTTTGTTCTGTTGGTTGTTATACACAACAAAGTGATCTTTTTATTATATTTAAAAATAATCTGTAATAATATACAAGTGGAATATAAGTCAAAGGCATTTATCTAAGTTACCCTAGTTACATCGTACACAAATTTTAATAAAAACTGGCTTAAAAGGTATTACAATGAATTTTTTTGTTTTATTTTGTAGATTTTGTTTGAAATTCTTGAAGTAAAGTTTCGTAAAAGAGAAATTTACATTATAGGATCTGGCGTGGTTTTTGACGAACGAGGACTATCGATCGCTATCGTCGCTGAAGAGTAAATATTATGGTAATTCATAAACAAAACAACTTGACAATATAAGTGGTCCATTTAACGCTCAGAAAATTTCAAAAACTTTTTGTTTTATTCATTTTAGATGTTCGTATTATAAAATTTTATACGGCGTATGATTTGATATAAATAATACATTCTTGTTGTTTTAAAATTATTTTGAACTTTCAACTTATCCCTATCCATTATTGTTATTATCATAATTATTGCTGAAAGGTTTTGTTTTGTTTTTTTTTTTTGATTTACTAACACACAAAATTATTAGTCTAAAAGCTGGCGACGGATGATGAGCCTACCTCATTTTATAACGAATAATAATTATCTACTTAAAAATTTCCGATATTTTAGGTCATTTTATATGTAGGTGTACATGTTTTCGTTATACGCAAAATAGTATATTATGTATCAAGGAAGTAAAGAAGGTTAGATAATGTCACGAGACTAGAGCGATTAATATGGTTTACTTATCTGTTATACACTCTACTTTACATGCCCCAAAAAATTGATCACGATATACGGATTTGAAAAAATATAGGTTGAATGAAAAAATATCTTGAATTCGCACAAAACTGAACAAGACCAATTCAATTTTATGGACTCATTTTAATTTAATACCGGTTTCTAATATGATTAAATTGAATTAAACCATTAAATGAGTTTTTCAGGCCTATAAATAGTGCAATTCCCCCGAATTAAGTAACTTATTTCTTTTATGATTCATTAGTCAATGATTCGGATTTTCTTTCGGTAACTTTTATTTATGTTGTAACGTAAAAATTATATTTCATAGTGATTGCAACCTATAAGCTGCAGCTGCTACCACGGCTAACTGACATTTATTAAAGTAATCATACGTTTTGGCGGTTTTGTTACAACGTGCTATTTTTATTTATTTGTTATCACGAACTAATTTTTTGTAAAAATAAAAAGCGTGCATCTTTAAATAGCAGCTCAGCTCGGTTTATGAGAAAACAGGAATTTCTTTCGGAAAAAGAATATTTAAATTTTTTAGCTTACCTAGAACAATTTTACGTATTTTGTAATAAATGATAGCATTTTTCGTACCACGTAGCATGGACTATACAGTACCTACAATAATTTGTGCATGAAAGGTAACTTTTTTATTTATTAAAAAAAATAGTGTTCATAGCTCACATACTGTGAACCATAATCATTTCCTTGTAGTTTATGTAGTGAAACTTACTAGTAAAACCGTGTATCTGTATTTTACAATTAATCGCGTGTTATAGTAGAAAAAACTTTTGCCGATATTACGTATTTTATACGTGAAATATTGTGCATTTTAGTCCTGAAAAGCATTTTTTACTTTTTAGTTACATTCACTTTATTTACTTGATCATTTAATTTTTACCCATTTAAAAATTTAATAGAAAAAGTTATACACAAATAAGGTAAGTATTTTCATACAGAATTTTATAAAATATCCCAAAACTTGAAAACATTGTTATTTATAGGTTTCCTTTATTCACCTTGCAGAAATTTTAGTAACATATCAAGACATAGAAACTTTCAGCTGTAACGAAAATTTACTTTCAAATTCTGTATCGAAGCACAACTAAGATAAGAAACAATATTTCTAATTGTTTATCAGGAAAATTATGTTCAAAGGTTTGTTTACATCTTAATTCCAGTTGAAAGTTAAGAAGTACAAAATTAATTAATAAAATATTTTATAAACTACATGCATAGAGGTACAAATGCATTTCAATTAGAAAAGAATTTATTATTATAATATCTGTGTTTAAAAATGTTTCGTTTCCAATCAAGTTGTGTCAAAAAGTTATGAAGACAATTTATATTTAAACATGTTCTGAATTACTTATATCAGGCCAACTATCCTTTTCAGTTGGGTATACCAAAGTACACTTATACTTTGCTCCAGAACCAACTTCCAATAACTTTCTGATATGCTCTCTATTGTTCTAAAACTTCTAAGTTTTAGTCACTATAGGAAAAGCACAAAAAATAAATTGCTCGACAGACTGGTATAGCTAACTTAAGTAAATGCAAGACAAAATAATAATAAAAAGATAATTATCGAAAGCACAACGAATACTGTCGGAAACTTTACATTAGCACATAAAATAAATTTATATAATAATATTTTATCCTTGGAATAAATTGTATTTAAAAAAATTAATCATTTTAATTGAAGCACCTACTAAAAAATATGCTTTTTAGAATTCTTGTGCAACAAAAAGTAGGTACAACGCCCATTGTCGGCGGGCAATTGCATAAACTCGCTTAAAGCGGAACCTTTCATCGGCTTGCAACTATCTCAATTGTTAGGTTTGCTAAACGCGTCTAATATCATTGTACTTGGTGGTCCTGGAAATTTATTTTACTTTACCTCCGACTTGACTTAAAAACTCGACCCCGGACAGCTGGTTTTAATCATAGGATAATACAATTTACACCAAAATAAATAATTTAAATTGAACTAACGCATGAGAATATTGTTCTAAATTGGTTGACACCATAGTCACCGAAAGAGAGTTAAATTTAGCGTTTGGATAATTAAAAACGCTGTTTTCATTGCTCATTAGCAATAAATAATCGCAGTATGTTAATTCATGAGTGTGTTTTGCATTCGTTGCGACAATGACCCGAAAGCTGATTGCCATACCAATCTGGTTGTTAAATTCTCGATGGTGTTCGTTTAAGTCGGAGAATCCTCCTCCAAGTAGATAATAGGTATGTCTTTGTGAAATTCAGCGTGCAATCTGCAATGTATTTTATTATTTAAAATAAATTTACATAATCAGACTTGATTTCAACTAAGCATGAAAAGAAAGTAGTCACTGTTATATTGTACTACCCTTACTTTTGGAACGAGCGCACTAGTAAATCTGCATCAGCGTCCAAACTTATGTCATGATATTTACAACGTGCTTTGCTGTCAAATTTCCATTCCACGTAAAGCTAGCGTTTATGCAAATTGAAACATTTGAGTTACATAATTTAATCAATTTGCGGTATAAATTGTTCAAATTAGACATTTAAGAATAAATTTTCAGAATTTTCCATGATTTTCAGTGAGTTATTTGTGAAGAGAAAATTTCAGTGTTGTAAATAATTGGGCCGTGCCTACAAATTGACTTTTATTTTTTAGCTTAAAATTTTAATTTATTACGCTTTCCTCTTATTTATTTTCCATGTTGAAAATAAGTGTAAGTGAAACGATTAATAATTTTAATAAGCTTTGCAAATTGCTTTACGACATTTTAATTGTTATTTCGAGTAATCTGTGATCTTGTTCCCGAGTCCAAATATTTAGGCCCTATTTTAATAAAGTATACTACATTTAGTTTGTTTTTACGAAATATGCATACAGAATTTATTATTAAAATTAACTCTAGTTTGTTCTACGCGCAAGCAGTTCCATAGTATTACCGTAAAAGCTTCTCACGCTCCTTTACTCCCCTATACATATTGCTTTAGAACAGTTTATAATTTATTAGCATTTACCTACTGCATAATTGACCTGTTATAACTGAGCAAAGTTTGTAGTGGTGTTCTTGAATTTATTGCATTATGAGGCCTCGATAAAAAATATTAAATATTCCAGTTTTATAAATAATATTCCAAGAAAAACAAATAATTGTTTCAAATATGTAAATTTATTATGAACAATTATCCTAGGTTATTTAATTTTATAGGTTACGCCAGGTGAATCGCAAAAGTTGAAATGTGGTGCGATACCCTCGATTTTGCATAATGCAAAAATGTCACTTTGACCTACTAACATCTGACTTTATAGTGTTGTGATTTTAACAAAAAACGTCCATCCTAGATTCCGGACGTATTGTGTTTAACAATTTGAAATATTACCTATAATAACAAACAGGGACGGCTCGAAGAGGAATTTTTCGGGGGGGAGCAGTCCTCAATTTTGCTCTTGGGAATACCAATAAGCTTCTTTTATTTTTTTAACGTTTTCGCTTTTCTTTACATTAAATCCTTCCTTTTAATTTTTTCAACTCGTACCCTCATTTACCAACTGCTGGATGGATTTTAACAACTTTTCTCAATGTTTGTAAACATTGGGGGGGAGAGCTCCCCCCATGGGGTTATTCCATTTAATGGAATTACGTGTTTTACATAGTTAATTTCTGAATTCTTTGTCAACAAAGTTTCTGTTTCGGTCCGATTTCTATAGCTAACTTAGGGAAATTTTGCCGCAACTTCTTTTTATGCAATATAATTAACAATAAAATTATTGAAAAGGGCCCATCCAAGTGTTAAATTACTGCCAGTACATTATTTTACTAACTGGCAGTAGTTAATCAAATACTACTACTTAATGTATAATACTGCCACTTACTGCCGGATATGCCATTTACCTACTGGTAATATTCTCTTTCACTGCTCAATACCACCTAATACATAATACTTCCGGATTCTTTCGATGATATTGCCATTTAATGCTGATATCGCATAATATACTACTGCTCAGTGTCGCCATGATATACTCACGGCCCATCAGTAAACGTTGTGGATTCTAATTAAACAATTCTAAAAGATAAGTAATTCGGAAATTAAAATTTTTCTATATTCTTTTGTGAAATACGAGCATGGTAGTTTTAACGATAATACAGTATCTTAGCAACAAATTAAGATTATACTTCGAATTTGATATATCAGCATGTTTCTTTAACGTCAGTTGTTACCCCTAAATTAATAGACGTCTTATAGCGCTAACGGTTTAATTAACATAGGTAGAAGCATGTAATTGAATTACATCACCCTTATCGGGTTTCAATAATTTTTGTATTTAGGTACTATACCAGTATTTTATTATATATCATACTAATAATATTATTTAATCTGTCCCTAAGTGATTGCATCACAAATTCCTAATAATTATATATCATTTTTCGAAGTTCGAATGTACTCGACGTTTCTTTGGGGATATTACATTACACGATCATAATGTATTTTCTTTCCCTATCCATTTTGTGAACATAATGGAATTGTTCAGAAAATAGAGGGTAATATGTCTCATCCAAAATCACAGCGAATATGAGGATATTGCAAGTGACAAAATCATGAACTTTTTTTGTAAGTGTGTGTGATAGTATCTACTACTTAATTGTTGTTTTATATAGTAATTTATTAGTTTTCTCAAAAAAGCGTAATTTGTAACCTCCAAGTATATTAGTGTACAGTACAAATAGACAATTGTATATTATGTTGTATGTTCGGAGGTACCTACGCTACGGAAGCCCTTTAGTTAACTTGTGATTGTGATTTCAGTATAAAATATTTTGTTATGCTTATCTCTCTTTTCCCAAAACAACTAAAGTTTTTGCTGGGGTATTTCACTTCACAACAAAGCCGCCTTTTTGTTTATGGCAGTTGATAATACATTGATAACCAAATCGCACTTGGCGCCGATAGCAGAATTACCAGTGACACATTATAATAATTGCACATAGTATAAGTGTAGCTGCCTGCATACCTACATACATATTAAATAAATTGGAAGTGTGTATAAATTAATACATTTCTTCGGTTCCACATGGTAAGCTGATTTGTACTTACTATATTAATTTCTTTTATTTTTTAATTTTATTAATTTATCATATTTTTTGATTTTTTCTCGAATAAAAAACAAAAAGATTGTTTATTACATTTTTTTAAATTATTATTTTATTTTCTTATTTAGTGTTTACCGAAAATTGCATCGATATTTTATAACCTTGATCTTTGTTTAATAATACAAATCAAATTTTCTAGGTTATGTAAAGAAACGAAATGTAAAAGTAAATAATATTTCTATTATGTCGCATAGAAGGTTTCTCATTTACAAAATTTGTTTCAACATTGCACCACATTTTATTTAATTTAAAACTTTGACTAATTATTTAATAAGTTCTAGTGAAACTGTAGTAAGTATAGCATTAAAATAATTATTTTGATTAAATTATACACTTACTGTATACGTTTTATATTAATCTAATTTTACCAATATCGTACAACTTTTATACAAGAAAACTTTTGTTTCATGGAAAATGTTCCAACTCCTTAATTCGATTTACAGAATTATTGTTTAAAATATTATCACAAATAGAATTTATTCTAAGTACTAAGCAGTATACTGCTTAATTTTAATTGCCCGGGTATTTTGAAATGCTTATTTAACATTGCGGTATTTTTAAATGCTTTAAAATATTGCCATTTCCCCTAATGGGTAAACTGAACATTCGTATTTATACAGTGACACAGTAAAAATTGTATTATGTTTCATTTCCGATTCATAACAATTCGATAATAAAATTATTATTTTTTCAAGGTTCAGTATCACAAAATATGCCTTAAAACATTTTACGTGTTTTTATAATAAAAGAAATAAACCTTGAAGAATTTTTTCATCTTTATTTGTACACCGCTTTATTTACTGAACGAAAGTCTAATTCAAAATTTTTCATTTCAATCTGACAGTTCAAAATAAGTGTGACATAATATTTGTTTGTGATTAGGCAAATACTGCAGTTGTCACTACCTTTTTGTTATTTAATAAATTATTGTACTTGCTAGGCCTCATCACTCAATACATACCATTATTACTGACTCACTAATTACTTTTAAAGAATGCAAGTGAAATAAACGTATTACTCAATGGTAGTAGAAATATATATATATTTCTGTATGGTGTTAATGTAGATAGACCTATTCGATGATTTAAAAATTTTAAAAGCTTTATAAATTAATTCGAGCTGATGTTATCTGGACTACTACCTGCTACTATTAATAAATATACTTATTAATTTCATATGAAGGTATTATTAGGATTAACATGTTTTACTAGCATTAGTTTTAATTTTTCATTTGCTAGAATATAAATTAGTTGTGTACATTATTGTTTTGAAACCTGTTAACGATAAAGATATTCTCTAAGTTAGTATTCGAAGTTTCTAACCTTTTTAGGCAGGTCCGGTGACACTTCGGAATCTGTATGAATAATGCATTTCGCGAAGTAACAGGTTTCCACAAAAACAATCAGACAATTTCATCACCATTTCGTTTCTTTCGGTTTATTTTTCTTAAAACTTTTTAGGTGCTTTGCAGGCGAATTTGTGTCATAGGATATTCCTAATTTTATTGTTCTTTGTTGCAATTTTGACTGTATAAATAATTTTTTCTTTGAGAAACGATATTTAAAATAATTCCTTTTGCAAGTTTTTTATTCAGAGAATTACTTATGATCGACGATAGCGCGTTTTAAAAGTGTCAACACCTTACAGAATTGCACATTTTTATCTCGGTCCTAGTGTTTTGAAATGTCTTACTTTAATTCCTTAAAAGAGCTACATTGTTTTATACATTATTATTATCATTTATAGGCAAGGCATCTAGCTTTCTGATAATAATAGTAATAAATAAAGTTATCGACCATTTGAAAAATATTAACCGATCGGTTAGTAAAATTACATTAACTTATTAATACATCCACCAAGGAAGCATTAAATTTTTTAAACCAACTTCGAAAAAGAGGAAGATTCTCAATCCGTCTGTTTTCAGTGACTCACAGAAATAAGCTAACAGTCCTGTTGGCAATGTAAATTGAACATTTTGAAACCGTTTTTTGTCACATAAAAATCGATTTTAGAGCAAAACTTTATAAACAATTTTTGTAGCAAATTTCATTGCCTTCAATTTTGTTCCTATACATTTTTTTATTTTGTCACATCGTTTCCGAGATATAGATATAACAGAAACGACGCCACAAAATTAAAAAATATATATGAACAAAATTAAAGGCCAAAATTTACAACAAAAAATGACTATAAATTTTTGCTCTAAATTCGATTTTTATGTGACAAAAAATTACTTCGATATGTTCAATTTACATTGCCAACATAGGACTGTACGCTTATTTTTGTGAGCCACTGTATACGGTTCTTTTTGTGTTATGGTCGGGCATAACTTCTTTGTTTATGAACCGATTTTAATGATTCTTTTTGCGTGAGGGTTTCGTATAGTTTCACGTAAATAGGAAAAACAGTGAACAGTGAGTGGGAATCTCGCTCTAATCCATTCGTGCGCACTATTTAAATGAAAAACTTTCATCGGTTACTATGCCTACACTAATAATTCAAATAAAATTAAAAAAGCACGAAAAATAACAATAAAATGTACAAATTAATTGTCTACATAAATAGCATAGGTATACTGTTGGAGTGCCAGGCAATTATCAATTCAAAAAGTGTTTCGAAATCTGAAACCTATTACAAATTTGATGATTGGAAATATACCTAGAGAAGCAGTATAAGTTTTCATAAAATTATAAATATAAAACGACCATCGTTTCCACTGACTCCAACAGTTTGCTAGATATGTAGACAATTAATTTGTACATTTTATTATTATTTTTCACTTTTTAGTGCCGTTAGTGTTATAATAATATATTATAAAAATCATATATAAAATTAAATTAAAATAAACGAGTTAAACGAACGATAATAGATTAAATTATTAAATCTTTAATAATATTTCATATTTTCTGATGAAGGCACAATTAGTGCCGAAATATTAAAGATTTAATAATTTAATCTATTATCGTTTGTTTAACTCGTTTTATTTTAATTTAATTTTATATATATTTTCACGAATTAATAATATTAATTAATTATTATAGAAATCGGTTAAAATTAAAAAAATAATTTTTTTTAAAGTACTAGGTACTACACTTAATTTGAAAAATTTTAAATATTAACTATAAAAATGTTGAGTGATATTTAAAATGATTTTTATTTACATTCCCAGGAAAAATTTGGCCTTTCAAGTTTGTTTTCGTGGTAAATTTATATAAAATATTAATGTTATTTTTATAATAGCAATACTCTTAACTTACTGATTCAGACCGAGTTTGTTTACATTTTTATTTATCTTAAGGAAAGTCTTACCTACGAAAAGTCGTATAAATTTATTTTATTATCTTGATTGTACCGAGTGCTTATCCCAGCCCATACGTAAATATAAGAATTATATAAAATTATAAACAAATAAAATATAGAATAAAAAATGGTATAACTTGAAAGAGATTTCTTTCAAACGATATTTAACTATTGTTATTAGGTATTTAAATGTAACTTGCTTTGGGAAAATAAGAGAATTATTTATTTTTAACAAGAGCAGATAACAACTTTTTGATTTATCAGACCTGGAAAGAAATCTGGTTCAATTTTCAAGTAAAATTTATTTTTCCTCGCGGTTATGCATATTAATATAAAAATACTCTTTTTAAATTAATTTAATTTAACAAAATCCAAATTCCCTGCTATTCATATGACTTAAATTTTAAACTTTAATTATATGTATAAGTAATATAACGAATTAGAAGTACTAAATAATATGTATGTTTTGAAATGTTATAAGTACCAAGTAATGTATTTCTTTGTTACAGGTATCATAGTCATGAGCTGAAAAAATGAATTTCAGCGCTTTCGCCTGGTGCCTTCTGGTGTTAGCGCTTGCCCAAGTAAATTCGGAAGAGGTTTCAACGTCGGATAACAATTTTCGCTTTACCAAGCCGCTTTATAATGTTAGCATACCCGAAAATAGTTTTGGGAAGACGTACGCTTCTCCTGGTTCCGGCGAAGTTCGAATCGGCATATACCTCTCTCAAAACTTATTTACAGATATTCGGTATAAGATAGTTGGTGGTGATAGGGACAAATTTTTTAAAGCTGAAGATAGAATAATAGGTGATTTTTGTTTTTTATTTCTTCGGACTAGAACTAATAATCACGACGTTTTAAATCGTGAACGCAAAGATAAATACATTCTTGAAGTGCGTGCAACTGCCACCAGAAAGGATGGTAAACATAAAGTTACGTTAGAAACCGAAACAGTTGTTGTCGTGACTATATTAGATGTTAACGATCTTATTCCTTTATTTTATCCTACAGACTACAATGCTACCGTATACGAGGATACGCCAATACATCATAGCATATTAAAAGTTGTAGCGGAAGATGCAGATTTGGGTAGAAATGGTGAAATTTATTATAGTTTTTTAGATGACACAGACCAATTTGCTATTCACCCTATGACGGGAGTCATTTCTCTGACTAGACCTTTACGATATAACGAAGGTTCGTATTACGAATTGATAGTTCTTGGACAAGATCGTGGTGCTATACACAAACCCAGTTCGGGTAAGATAAGTCAGGCTAAAGTTCGTATACGCGTTAAGAAAGTGAATTTATATTCACCCGAAATTCAAGTTCGTCGCCATACCAAAATAGTTGAAAATTCTAATGCCGACATATATGCCATAGTCAATGTATTTGATCGTGACAATGGCATACACGGAGAAATCAAATCTTTAGAAATTGTCGATGGCGATCCCGATGGCCATTTTCGTATCCGTCCAACACAACAGAAAGGAGAATTTAACATCGAGGTACTCAAATTATTAGATAGAGAAACTACTCCTCAAGGGTATACATTACAATTACGTGCAGTTGATCGCGGTATACCACCGCGTGAAAGTTATAAATCCGTTCCTGTTCATTTGGCCGACTTAAACGATAATGCTCCAGTTTTTAACAAAGAAATATACGAAGTTAAAGTTCCAGAGACGGCTCCAATAAATACTCCGGTGATGAGACTAAAAGTCACCGACGCAGACGAAGGTAAAAATGCTCAGGTGTTTTTGGAAATTGTCGGTGGCAACGAAGGCGACGAATTTTATATCAATCCAGAAACGGGTATGCTTTATACGGCAGCTCATTTGGACGCCGAATTGAAAGCTTTTTATAGTTTAACAGTATCGGCCATCGATCAGGGAAATGCAGGAACTAGGAAACAATCGTCCGCTAAGATAAAAATTTACGTAGTTGATACTAACGACAATGATCCAATTTTTGATAAAGCAGAAATGACCGTTTGGATAGATGAAAATATGCCTGCCGGAACATCGGTAACGACAGTTCATGCGAAAGATAAAGATTCTGGAGAAAACGCTTATATATCTTACCTCATAGCTAATTTAGTGAAAGTGCCATTCGAAATAGATCATTTTTCGGGAGTTATTAAAACTACTACTTTATTAGATTACGAAAGTATGAGAAGGGAATATATTTTAAGACTTAGAGCTTCCGATTGGGGATTACCATATAGGCGACAAACTGAAATGCAATTAACCATTAAAGTTAATGAAATAAATGACAACAGACCTCAGTTCGAAAAAGTTGACTGCGTTGGTTATATTCCGCGGTACGTGCCAATTGGCACCGACATTATTACGCTATCGGCGATAGATTTTGATGCTGGAAATACAATAACTTACCGTATTGTTTCTGGCAATGACGATGATTGTTTTGCCATCGATTCCACCTCTGGCACGTTAAGCGTAAGTTGCGATCTTAACGACATTCCCAGTAGCGAGAGAGAAATTAATATAACTGCCACGGACGGTTCTCATTTCGCCGATATAGTTCGAGTGCGGTTTAAACTGGTTAATCTTAAGAAGAACTTAGCTTCCTCCAATAGTTTATTAACAGACGAAGGTGGAGCTTTCGAATGTAAAGATACAGGCGTTGCAAGAAGATTAACGGAAGTACTGGCCGCCACAGAAAATAATAATAAACCTCCGGCACAGGAAGAGTTTGCAATGATGCCGACGCGATACGGTCAAAATGTACATTCGCCTGAATTTTTAGAATTTCCCGTCGAAATTAAAGTTAACGAATCTGTTCCATTAGGCACGACACTTGTTACATTGAAAGCTCGAGACCGCGACTTAGGATATAACGGAAAATTAATTTTTGGCATATCTGGAGGGGACGATCATTCGGTATTTTGTTTAGATATGGAAACCGGAGAACTGAAAGTAATTGGATTTTTAGATAGAGAACGCGAGTACGAATATTTTTTAAACGTAACAGTTTACGACTTGGGCAAACCACAAAAATCTGCGTCGAGATTGTTACCCATAACGGTATTGGATGTAAACGATAACTCTCCAAAATTTGAAAAGACTCTGGCCAGTTTTAGAGTTACCGAAAATGCTTTAAATGGCACCGTAATATTTAGAGCAAACGCTAGCGACATAGATTCTGGAGATAATGCTAAAATAACTTATACCTTAATGACCGACACTCGAGATTTCTCTGTCGATAAAATAACTGGTGCGTTAATAGTTTCTAATAGTCTAGATAGAGAACGGCAAGATTTATATGAATTACGAATTAGAGCAACAGATGGTGGTAATAAAGGGGTAAATAATCCATCTTTATTTTCAGAATGTATTGTCAGAATTTCAATCGACGATATTAATGATAATGCTCCAAAATTCAGTTTACCTAGCTATACCGTTAAAATTAGGGAAGATATTCCTAAAGGTAGTGTCGTCGCAGTTGTTACCGCTTCAGATCCCGATCTCGGTTCTGATGGAGAGATTTTATATTCATTAGAAGACACGGATAGTGACGGAACTTTTAAAATTGATGGCTTGTCGGGTACAATCCGCACGACTAAATCGCTAGACTTTGAGGAACGTCAAGTGCATAGTTTAATAGTATTCGCTAACGATCGAGGGAATCCCTCGTTATCGTCCGAAACTTCAGTAACTATTAACGTAGTGGACGTGAACGAGAATATGTATGCCCCCGTGTTTAGTGATTTTGTACTTTCGGGATCGGTTTTAGAAAATCAAAGTGTAGGCACGCTAGTGATGCAGGTCAACGCAACCGATAACGATCCACCGGGTGAAGATAGTAGAATTGAATATTCAATCCGAGGCGGCGACGGAATTGGAATTTTCTCTATTGACAATAAAGGTAGGTCATTATGAATTCCACTAGCATTTCGCAGATGAATTAGGTATAATTAAGTTCAGTTTTTAGCATAAAATAGGAGAATATTAGTTTTTTATTTATGCTATGCTAATTTAAACTTTTGTAAATCAAAAATTTGGAAATGGCACGTAATTTATTATGGACAACCATTTTAAACTCGTGTCAGTTCAGCATCAAATGCAATTCGTAAACGCCGACTTGCGAAAATTTACAGAGGTGCCTTTCAATTTACAATAGGAAATTTTCGTGTGCAAGACACCATAATTAATAGTTATAACCGATAATAATTATTATTATAAAAGATGTTTTTACAGTATATAAAATAACTTTTCATAAATACAACTAAATAATTGAGTGCCTGCTTGTATAACCAAAACATTTATTTATGTGTATTTTTAGGCTTATCATTTCATATTTTTGTATTTGAGTACACAAAACCTTTCAAGTAATTTATTTCTTTATGCTGTTTCCTAATACTTCATCTTGAAAAAATCTGTCGCGTATTTCTCATCACTCCAATGGTTGCGAGTTGGCTACGTAAAATCATTTGAGTAGGTTCATTTAGCAATTCCACTAGATCGTTCAAATTCACTCTGTAGAAAATATGCCACTGTAATGGTACTATAATTACGTCTTTACAGTAATGATTAACTTAGTTTTCTAATTAGGTATGCTGGTTTTCAAGTTAGTATCATCTTTATTTTACAGCACGAATGCAATCCGTTTCAAAACGTCAGTAAATTCATGTGCTTTATTTTATAATCAATAATTATTAAAAATATAGTACCTACTTTAAGAAATATATTTCTGTAATTTTTTATTATACAATAATAATGCTGAATATGTTTACTGCTTGATCTCAAAAGCAAATATAGGAATCAAAAA
Source organism: Cantharis lateralis (assembly GCA_963170105.1). NCBI lineage: Eukaryota > Metazoa > Arthropoda > Insecta > Coleoptera > Cantharidae > Cantharis > Cantharis lateralis. Next base: position 22,455,328 of record OY720629.1, read on the forward strand.
TTTTTTATCTAAAAAATATTTAATCTGTGTGCAACGTCTGACCGATAATAATGATTAACCATAGCTGTGCATTGTTATCTGATGTGTTTGACAGTATATTACCTAATTTAAAATTGTTAGCATCTGTTACATCGTCAATTAAAACAGAATTATTGTTTCATTTAAATGATATTAATTATACCGTCAACTCAAAATTTATTCGTGTTTACATTTGCCTTTTGAAAACTCAATAATCGAAAAATTTGAGTTGTCGTCTATCGGTTTCTATAGATTTACTAATAATAGTTTTGTTTCTACAGCAGTTTGAACTGATTCACAACAGTTTAGGCTGCTGCAGAAACACGGTTAATTAAATGTAAATCTGCATTTATTTTATTGATGCACACTTGTAGCCTAAAGTGCGCGCTAACAAGATTGCCACTTGTTTAACCGTAGCGTAGATGGAATTACACGGTTGGCCAGCTGTTGGGATTTAACCCACAGTTCTTTGGCGTTGGGTAGGTGTGTCCACCAATCGCAGGTTCCCTGGTTGATTGTTCTTACCACTTGGTTATCACGGATGGTGAAGATCGGCGACACTACCAACTTCGAAAGTAAAATGCTCTTAAGGCGCCAAATATTAAATAAAATACAAGAAGTAGAGAGGAGGGAATTTATTTAATATTTAAGATGAGACGAAAAGGGATTGAGTATACGCAAAACACACAGAGGTACAATAGTTAACAACAATTGGCAGACTCGAGGTCCCAAACAGAGAAAGCTGAAGGCTAAAAAAATAAGGCTACTGCTGATGGACTGAGGGTCGTCAGCCAACAAATAATCAGGATGCCAGCAAAATCTACTCATCCAAAGCTATACCCTACCAGATTGGTGCAAGGCTTGATGCAGCGTCAGACAATCGCGAATGCAAAATTACTCTATAAATAGCACTTACCCCGTTTCACTCTTTCCACATCTGCTATTGACTAATAACAGTGGCACAAGGATGTTATCTGGTCCGAATTCCTTCTAAGAGCTCTTTTCTGGATCCGGATCTGTGCTAATGAAGGCAGAACTACTAAAACAGATAAATGCTATTTACATAAGTAACCTACAATACACCAATTATCCAACTCAAGCTATCTGATCGGAATAACTCAAAACAAGCAGATATACTGACAACCCAACTATCTGATTGTAAAAAGGTGGAATCAGCAGTAGCGCAAATGACAAATTCAAACAGTATGCAAAAATTTAAATGAACCAAAGTTGGGTAGGCGCTGGCAAAAATTCCTCAATTTGATACTTCCACATCAAATTTCCCAAAAGTTGAACTTTTTCTTTGTTTTTATGGAAACCAACCAATAAAGCCGCTTTGCCAATACCAAATAAATACGGTTGTTTAAATTCCCAATTCCATATTCGAGACCATTCCAAATGAACTACAACGTTGATTATTACAATCGTTTATCTATTGATGGCCTTGTCACTTCTTTTATTTTCGTCTAAGTATTGTCCAAAAATGCTACCAAAAAGATATCCAACCTCCGACATCAAAATTAATAATTTAGACAGGACATTCCGGTACAAATAATATTAATTATCCAGGTGACTTCCAAAATTTACAAATTTTATATAAAATTATTCGCACTCTTTAATAGTAACGTATCGCCACGTTCGTTTTCGAAATCAAAAAACCGCTTATCAGGGGCGAGCGCTCGGTCGATAAAACTTTCTACCCAGTGCTTCGTAATTATTAGCTCTGCTAATAATTGTTATTTTTACGACATTAACATTAGTAACGTTACACACTTGTGCTTTTTAAGTTATATTCAAACCTTAATATTTATTCTACTCGCTTTTAAATTCGGTGGTTAAAACTTGGGAAACCGATGTTAGTTAAACGTAGTATTTACTGGAGATATTGTATGCGATATAATGAATTTACAAAATTATACATCAAGGAGTTCGTATCATACAGCAATTTTGTAAGCTTTCAGTAGCGATTGTTTTTACTTCTCTTAAATATTATTATTTTAATAAAATCGCAATTATAACTGTTATACAGTGGTGTCGATAAGTGTTGCACGGAATTGATGTTTTAGATATTAAGAACTAATGTAATTAATTAAAAACTCGAGTATTATTTATCCAATATTAAATTATTTTATTATTATACGTATTTATGTCTTATATTTTCCTTATTTAAATGAGAACTAATTAAATATATGGTAATTTTAATGCAATGTTAGTATTATGAAAGAAATGGAATAAAAAAGGCAAAGATAAATGTTAATTTTGCCAAGAATAATTTTTAAATTTTCTACTTTAAAAAAAGAGCAGATTAAATATTCGACATTTATTTAATGTACCTAAATTAATTAAATGTAATACAATATTATTCGTAATTAATATTTGATGGTTCCTCCTTTATTCTTTATGACCATAAACAAGTAAAACAAGTTTATTCCAAAGCGTGCAACACTTCTCGACACCACTGTATAAATGTCGTTTACATCCATCCATTAAATAATATTACAAATTACAAAACAACTTTGCTAATTAATTTTGTATTATAAAACTTCTAAAAATCATGTAAATTGCATGCTTCAACCGTAAAGAAAGTTTAGGGAAATCCTCTAATTTTTTCAAAAATATAATATAATCTAATGTGCATTATAATTTCTAAAATAAATAAATCTGGTCGAGGATAGGAAGTTTTATTTTCCAAACAATATAATATAAAACATCAAACACAAAGCGGCAAAACATAATTATTTAAAATATTGCAAAATAACATCTTTGCCTGAAGTTACTTTATAAAAAAGTTATTAAATGTATATAAAAATTGAATTAAAATTTTCTTTGTATTAAAAGACAGTATTTATTCTAATATAGTTGTATTATAAATTCGCTATATTTTATAATTACTTTTAATTTAGTAATTTTTTATTTATAATTTATATTATGTAGTATATAATAATATATAGATACTATCAAAGTCCGTTGATATTAATAACTCAAATATCTGATATTGTGAATATCATGAATTGCATAATAAATTATCACTGTTGTTTACGTTAATCGAATTTAACCATGCTACAAGTGTTTGAAGTATTCTATTAATCATATGGAAATATTTAGGTACAGCCAAGTATCATCATCTGCGTTATCATGGAGAATTATATTATAAACTGATCTTCTTATATTTTCGTGATGTATGACTGACATCAAAATAATTTTCCAACAACATACAAAGGTTTTTGTTGCTTTTTGACCAAATTTAATTCTTAAATGTATTATACATTATACATACGTGGTAATATTTATGAACTTTTAAATTTGTCCTGTATCGTAGGATATAGAAGTGCATTTATTTAAATATAAAACTGCTAAACTAAAATTGCTTACTTCCGTATAAATACAACATTAAAATATAAATCTTGGCCTAGCAACCTGTGTCTGCCTCGTTTTATGGTGTTCAATGCTCGCAAACCACAAACATCTAGTATTATAACTCTTTAGCTTTGCTTATGAAAACTTGAAATTTTCTCATATTTCACATTGAGAATTACATTTTTTTTAAATTCCATTTAAATTTTAATATTTTTATGTAAATACTTATTAGACCTTGTTTTAAAGTACATACAATACCATTTTCATAAATTATATCCAAGATAAGTTTTTTATTTTTCTTTAAATCCTTTTAAAATCTAAAAATTTTCGTTGGCCATAAACCGATATATGTGTAATACGTATTATATTTTCAAATCAGGTCGTTATAATCTAGAAATTTCATTATTGTTAAACAATACTAGATGTGAGAATATTTTAAAGGTATTTAATTTTTTACATGTTAAAAAAAATTTATGTTATAACTTCATAACTAAGTATATTCGAACAAAAGTCTCACAAACTGTACTAATCATTCAATTCAATAGTTTTAAAAGTTAACATAAATTTTCTCCAACATGTAAAAAATTTAAAACAAAGTATATTATGTCTTCTACACGCGAATATCAATAACACAACGTACGTTGTACATATTATTATGTTTTTGAAATGTGTCTGTAGAAAACATAGGTTTTCAAACCTTCTATATTTATAATAATTAAGAACCTAATCCTCAACTATAACTTTATACTACATGCTATTTTAAAAGTTTATATGATTCATGCACTAAGTCAAAGATTGCTCAGTCACCAGTGTCGACGTTCCTATTATTTATTCTACATTAAAATCTTTTTTTAAACAGTAATACGGGTCAATAATTGCTTGGTATAAAAGTATTTAAGGACTTTCTGTATTATAAATAATATCAATATGTTTGTTGGCACATTATATAATAGAATAAGTGATGATATATGCTGGGTGCAGGAAAAGACTATAATACTTAATAGTACAAATTATATGTAACACATTTTCGAATTTGAAGAATTTAATAAAATAATTTAAAAGTTGCAAATTTTAGTTATTACGATTGTGTTGGCATTTGAATTATGCATTTTAGATAAATTTTGAATGAAAGTTGAAGTGGTGATCTCTGAATAGGGTTTGATTGTAGCAACTACGGATTCCGTGAATAATATTCTTTGATTATCAGTGCCTTCATTTGGCTTCTCGAATTCTTTTGATTTGAGGACAAATAGCAAGTTTCCTTTATGATATTCAAGTTTGAAAAAAATGTTAAATTAAATTTTTTTTGTCAACTCGGTTTTTGTGAGTATGTACAATATTTCTAAAACCATACAGTTTAATTTTATTTATAATAAATAACATTATAGATTATATTAAAAGTTATAAACCCACGAAAACGAAGCTAAACAGATTTACAAATGATAATATACTTTTGTTAGGGTGTTTATTATCTTCACTACATGCTGTGTATCATGTTTTGTGATCAATATTATACAAACTTCATAGCTTTAGTTACAGCAAGCACTTGGTTATACTCAAAATTTTTACGGTTACTAAAGTTTGTGAAATCCGAGTTTTACTCAACTAAACTAAAATTTCAATGTCGAGTATATACTATTGTACCACCGACATTGGGTTAATTTTTATAAATGTGGATGATTCTTTATTACGGATGACTACATTTTCTATAGTTATGTGATAAAAGGTAAAACGATTATCATCAATTGAAATAAAGTAAAATTTGATTTACTGATAAAGAATATTGGATGAAAGGAAATTTGAAAAATTATACCATTTAGAAATTTCTTAAATTTATTTTAATGTAAATCAGAATTTTTTTTCACGTTTACTTAAACAAAAATTTAAAAAGTCGAGCTGAAATATGATTATTTAAATTTTTGCAGTATTCTAAAAATATGAACAGAAAACATAAAGAACTCAGTAGGTACATTATTTAAAACAACCCTTAAGCTGACCAATTGTTCTTTGCTTGGAAGCAGGTATAAATTTTATAAATATCTCCAAAGCTTTTGATTTAAAATAAATCCAGCAACTCAACGTTTACTGGATATTTAATTTTTGATTAATTTTTCCTGAGCTTGCAACTAGGTTTCTGAACCTGTTCGATGATGGTGAACATAAAATGAACATTTTTGTTCGGCTTTATGTATATTATGCATAATATTGGAAATGTGAGTTATTATTATATCGAATTATTTCGTACATATTATTTATAGCAGCAGTACATCTGACTGCTTAAGGCTTAACTCTCTCAATATAAATTGGCGCTCAACTAACAAATCAATATTATTTTCCGGAATTCTATTTTGATTTGTAACATTTCAATATTTCGAACTACTATGGTAGGTAGTTTATATTAAAATAATTTTTTTGCTATATATAAAGTAAGCAGTTGCGGTTAAATTTAATAAAACAAAAAATTTTAATCAACTTTATAAGTTGTAGCGTTATGGCAGCTATATCTTAAAAGGAAATTTTTAAACGACTATAAATATTTCTCATTTTTAGTTAAAACTTTTTTAAGCTTCTACTTAGCTTTCGTGATAAAATGTTTATGCTATACTTGAAAATTGAATCTTTTTGACCGTGTTTCTACATGCCCATTTTGTACTTATTGAAATTATTTTATATATTTGAAAGACTTCTCAGATTAATTTATTTGATTGTTAGATTTTTTATTATAAAATTTATAAACTTTTTGAGAGAATTAATTTCGTGTTTTATAATTATTCTTTTATTTATTATTAATTATTATTTTATTGCAATTATATTAAAATATATAAATATATCTCGGCAGATAAAAGCAGTCTTCTTCTCCAACAGAAAGGTAGTTTCTCTAACAGAAATAGTAGAAAATATATTAATTAGCTACGTGATAGAACTCGGACAGGCAGACTGACACCATCATCTGGTGAATAATAAATTTATTTTGCATAAAACGTAACTTCAAAGGATGTGTCATGATATATCAAATCAACAGGCATTATCTTTTGGTGCTGATATACCTTATATGAAAATTTATAACTTTAAGTATGCGCCATTTTGGATTTTACCATTTATTTTAACGTTTGAGCAACGCGTTAGCTTTTAATTTGGGCTTCAGTAATAGAAATATTTGACTACGTTCAATTATTACCGTAATATTGAAAGCTTTGGTTTATCTGTCACCACACTACATCAAAAAGAACTTGAAACAAATCTAAAATTAGACTAACCGTATAATGATCCTTAGCGGCTGATTTTAAGAATACGTGAGTTTGGGTTTTCAATCTGTTTTCATTTTCCGCTGCAATTTCCGTTGCCCGGCAATGATTCTGAAACGTTGCCCCGGACTACACTGGTTTGTTTGAAAATTGGTTTAGTTCAACTGTCAAAGAAATAACTCTAACAGTACATTCAACAATTCAAATTATAATAAACAATATCCTTTGTTGGAAACAGTATCACGATATTTACATTAATTTTAATTTAAAAATTAACAAGTAACCAAGTTTTGTTAAGATTAACATTGTGCATTCAAGATTAATTTTCAGGTTTTGATATTTTAAAGATTTATTTAGATATCAACATTAGTTCTAGAAAGAGAACGGTTATACATAAAAAGTTTATTTATTTTGAACTGAAACACACTCGTAATGAAAGGTTTCTTCCCACTGCATAGAAAGCTGCTTTTTAAAGTTTATATAGTATATCTGCCTGGACAAGATTGGTTCTGAATTTTATTGGCTACTCGTTTGTTATACTCTGTCAATTCGATATTTGTTTTTCTACAGATTTACAATGCTACTAGTATTTATCGCAATGGTCGACTTAGCAAAAATAATGACTTGGGTTGGAAATAATTCTACGCTTTTATTGCAAGTTATTTAATTCCAGTTTAGCATAAAATTTGATAATAGGAAATTTGAAAACTCGGTAATCCGAGTTTGTTTTAAATTTAAAGAAAATATCAAAGTTTAATAATATTCAATTTATAATTTAGCGAGTAACTTATTTTGGAATGAGTACTCATAATATTATAACGAACGATGTATATTCGTTACACATTTTTCAAATTAGTCTTTGATATTAAAAGAAAAAGTTGATAAAGACGATCATAAATAAGAGAGCAGTGGTAGTAAACATTTAACAGTAATAAAATTGCACCACAAATAAACGAAAATATATAGAAATTACACGAATAAAACAAAAAGAACTTTTTTAAAGAAAACTTATCGCCTCTGTTTGGCAGGGTAGTTCATCGCAATATATTGACGAATATCTTGATTCGAATGTTCATACATACGTAAACATAAAATAAGACATAAATTCACCTCAAATCAACTTGTAATATTTTCGTCGCATCGCTGAGCATATTTTGTACTTCCAAATATAACAACCTCAACGTTGATGAGCCGAAATGTTTTTTGGATGCGTTAATGGTAATATTATGTACTTGCTTAATTAAAAATCAATGATGGGACATTTTAGGCATGCATGAGTAATAAAAATAGTTCCATAATGAAATAAATCAATATGCGTTTCCTTAAATCTGGTTCAATCATTTGCAAACAAATTAAGTTTTGCTAACCAAAAGTCTATAAATAAATTTTAAATGCAGCCCGCTTTGATATTATATTACACCATCCAACGTTTGTACGGCACCGATTATTGAAAATTCGTGTGCTTTATGTATAAGTTAAAGCTAATCGTGTTAACCAGTCTACTGAACTTGGCATCCACTGACCTTTACTATATTTAAAGACCAGTCTATTATTGAACCCATTTTATTATTATCTAAATTTGCTAGCATCTTTTATTGTAGTTTCAACAGTTCGTCTTGATCATGACTAATATTTGTAGAAATAGCTTTCAATCATTAATTATGCTCTAAAATTGCTATTATAGTTAATACTCGAAATCCGCCTTTATGCTTGGCGTATAAGACAGCTGTCATATCAAATAAACAAGCATTTATTGAATCTGACTCTGATGGATATAAATGTATGGAAGCTCAAAATATATTTTTGATACCTATTTTAGTTTTAAACTTATTGATTGTGTCACAAATATACTGTCTAAAGCTAGTTAGGTACTAGAAAATTGTTATAATAATTATATTACATCGGTTACCTTTGACATTCATTTATTATAGAAAACCTTAACAATAACTTATATAATATTAAAATTTGTGTATTACTGAAATTGCAGATGAACATAAATTAATATAGCGAGAGTTTTAATAATAAATTTGAAAATCCACTGGGAAAACGAATTAATTCAGCACAAATCAATTGGCTCGCTCAAGCCGAAAAATATATTTTATATACTACCCTTCGGCAAAGCACACTTTCACTACTGAAATACGTTACAAAATGAGCTAACTGGAGACCATTTCTTATATTTCTTACGTTGAAAATGAAATAATACCAGTATGTTGAAAGGAGTTTACTTTGAACAGTAGTCAATTACGTATTTATTATTAAACCGTACATTCTGAGCTTCCCTAATTGCCATGGTTGAATTTTTTTTCTGAAAACTCATTTCATTCCCTTGTTAAAGATGAAAAGTCGTTCTAAGTTGAGTTTTTACAGATAACTAATTGAATTTAGTTTAATTCATCTATGAATCATTGTTACATCAAAAAATGAACATTAGGAAATTCTACACCAAAACTAAATATTTTTAACTAAATATAATTAATTACTTATAAAGAATTATAATAATTTTGAGTAAATGGTTTGTCATTTGTAGTTTACTTTTAGTTACTATTATTAGTTGTGAATAGAATATTGATTAAATGAAAACTTGATAAAAATATTTTTTACAGCTAATATATTACTAACCTGAGTTGTATTGAGAACGATCATGTCCACTAATCATGAAATATTTGACTAACGATGAATATTATATCAAAATTGTTTTAAAAATTGTTTTAGTTATTTTTTTAATATAAGCAAGCAATGCAATGGTGATAATTCTTAGGATTATTATTATTAAATAATAATATTTTTAATTAATAAATAAATAATTATTAAATAATAATAATAATCCTAAGAATCGCCTACGGAATAATTTATGCGTAATTACTTTATACTTAGTTCAAAACGCTTTCCTTAAATAAAAAAATATTAAATAAATAAATAATTAAACAACTTAAAAAATAATACCTATATAATTAGAAATGAATGTTCGGAAAACTTATAAAATTAAAGGTAAGATGAATATATAATTATAAATAATTAAACACAATTAAGGCAAAAAGCAATAGACACATACTGTGCTTCTTCGCCTTCCTAATCGTCACACTATAATGTATTTCTGACTCATTAGTCGTCATCAGTATCGCATACCTGTTGTAATCACTTAATTGTGTGCACCTAAATGTAAAATTATAATTTACAGTATAACAAAGAAACTAAGAAATTTAAAAATTCATAAAATAGCCACTCACTGCAGTATTGAAACTCACAGTTAAATCTAATTTATTTCAACGTTTCACTTAACTTATCTTTGTAGAATTTTTATGATTTGCAAATAAAATAGCTAAAATCCACCTCGAATTTAATTTTGAAATAAAATTACTTCTTTATAGTAGTATAATTTATGTTATTGAACTGTAAGGTTAAGGTTTATAATACAAATTAATAGTAGATACATTATATTATTTCCTAATTATTATTTGAGGCACTGATACTTTTAAATTCAAAATAACGAGAAAATAAATAAAATCAGAAGTTACTATAAAAACTAGCACGTATAATGCAGATTATTATGTGAGAGAAAAATAGAATGTTTTTCATTGAAAGTACTTTAAGTATTTTTTAAAAGTGAAATTGTTATGACTTTTATTGCTTCCTTAAAAAACAAAAAATGAGTTTTAAAGTGATTCATTTTTTATTATTTTAAAATATACCTACTACCTACTATTATGCAAATTAATTTTTCGCAAATTTGACTAATTGTAAATTTAATAAAAGCGATTTAACAACTTGAAAGTTTATAATAAAGAAACAGGCACGACGAAATTTTAATTAAGTCAAGCTATTCCCGGTGGAAACCTAGTATACTTACAGGTTGACTTTTTATTTCTTTTGTAGTATCTACCTTAAATAAACCAAAGAAAAATTTATTGGTGAAAAACAAATTCCTTCAACTTTTTAACAAGATCAATAAATTGTCGTATTCATAATGTAATATTTTTATTTAATTTCATGTTACGTTTAATCTCTCTTTGTCATCATTTCATTTGTATTGATCAATTATTGGGGGCCTCTTTATTACACAGGTACGTGTTATAAATTGATAACTTATAATGCGTTAACTTCGATTTTGTAAAAAGATTTTTAGGCACGTATTATAAGTGTAATCATTTGAGTCACGTCAAATAATGTTCGTATAGGGAAAGTCTTCTTGGGTTAAGTGTAGACTTGCAGAGATATTAGTCCGGATTGTGGAACACTTGGCGTTTCCTGTTAGGCCGCCACGTGATGTCAATGCAAAATGCCCTATTGGTATTACAAAACCGACGGGCACATAATCGTTAAATTATGATGATTGTGATGCACGGAACGTCACCCCACCATCCTAGATAATATTTTCTGTATAATTTTACAAAATGATCTAGGTAATTTTAACATACACACTTTTCCTAATATTGTTGTTCCTATACATACTAGCCGACAACCCTTATAGGGATTATCCTTCACGGATAAAAATAATAATATCCATCGAAAGATATGTTTTTCCGCTTCTGAAGATTGATGTTTTCTCTTGAATTATTATTATAATTATTAAGAAGTCAAGAAAGTGTTTTTTACCAAATAATAGCATATCTACAAATTATTTTGAGATTTTTTCCACGTCAATTCATAGTTATATCAGCAGCAAATTTTATTCTTACTATAATAATTGAAATGTAAATGTCAAGTGTTTGGTATCTTTAAGCGTAAAAAACATAATTATTTCTTTCAATTCGGCAGTTGGAATCTTCGAAACACTGATTAGTATGTTCATCTTTAAAGCCTGCTACACCCACTCAAGCAAGTCAAAAGACCTGGCCTGAGCGGAATAATGTTCATAAGTTTGGCGTAAGTGTGAATTCACAATAAAACAGAAGCATAAGAAATAAGAAAGATAAGCACAAATAAAAGCTTAATAAAGTATCGAATAATGTTGAAATGTTAAACTGCATGATATGGAATGGTTTTTTGCGAATAGCAGAATTGTTTAATTCTCGTTTAAGCTTATATTTGTGTTTGTATTTCTTACGTCTTAAGTATATTTCTTATACTTATGTTCATTGTGAATCCAGACCAATTCGGAGTTTGAAGGAAAAAATTTTATTGGAAGTGGTCGACTAAGTGGTTACGTGCGGAGACGTCGATGAACAATAAACTTTTTCATCCGATTTTCTTTCAAGGCAAGTCTGCCGACTTTCTTGAGGGTGTGTAGCAGACTTAACGCTTGTCACCACGATCGCTATATTAAATTAAACGTTAACAGAAAGCTGGGTATAATTTAAATTTTATTGACTAAATTAATTAATAGTCTCGTGATATTATAAGTACCTACTGATTATTACTTATGGTGTTAAAAAAATATTAGTTGGTTATAAAATGCCTACCCCAGAGCAAGGAAACGGTGCAATTAGGTATATGGAATTATTTATTAGCTATAAAGTATCCAATACTTATTATATTGATTAATAATATTGCTTAATTCTACCATCACAAATATAATATTGATAAATTTTTCAAAGTTAAAATTTTAAATTAAGTAATTTTGAATGATCTCGATGTTTACAGACAATTTTTTTAACCTGTCAACTTTAAAGGGTTTATTACTAATGTTCTGTAAAGTACTACATCAATTTGAATTAACTTTTATATTGCTTTTTTTACATTGTGTGTATGTAATAAATTACAAAATGGAAATTCTGGGGGTTGCATAATTCACAATTACATATTTGAATTTTTATCAAACATCGTGCAGATTTTTCAAAAATTTCAAATAGGTAGTAAATCGTAATTGTATTTTATGCATATTATTATTCTAAATTCTGATCATTTGTATATCAAAGGTTGGGTTCATAGAGTGGAAGTGAAACGTTATAATTTATTTAGTTGAACTTAAGCTTTACCTTTGTCATTAACTGTATAAATATGTATATTTTGTAGAAAAGTTTTTGAAATTTATTTAGCGGTTTATTTTACCGGATTAATTATTTATTTACTCTAACGTTAGTATATTTAAAATGTTCTGGATAAAAGATATGAATTTGTATATTCATTATGTTTTATACTTAAAGGAACGAACTGACGTCGCGTCGGTCATATTATATTTCCGTTCGTAAGCTTTACTTTTAAATGACTTTTAAAAAGTAATGCGTGTTTTATGTCATTTTTTCTAGAATTCTACAGAAATTCTAGCATTTTAGCTTTAATAGACTCTACCCAAGAGTACACTTGCCTAAAAATCCCTTTAATCTAAACGACTTCTAACCTTTGAACAGTTAACAGAGCAGGATATCACAGGTTCTTTTCACTCGGCTAATGTAATAAGGTAGTAATTAAAACAATTAAAGGTCAAAAGTTTGCTTTATTATCTCATCGAAATGCATAAAATATTGATGTACATGTATTTTGAATTAAAGAATATGATACAAGTAACACTAATGCAAGTAAAATTGGTGACTAGAACTGAAGGTTTTGTCATACATTCAATAAATTACGAATAAAAATCGAAATTATTTTAAAGAAATTAACCAATAAAATACTAATTCAAGCAATCGAATAATTAGACAACGAATACATAGTTGACGTGGTTGAACATTGATTGGCAAAGAGATTTTACTAGTAACATTTCCAACTAATTAATTAAATACTAACAAAAATTATTAAACTCACTTACGAATACAATTTACTCCAACCCGTGTGATTCAATACTGCAATAAATCTTGCGTTCAAGTGAGACGGCTATCTTTACTTCAGTTGAAATGTTACGAAAGCTAAAACTAGCAACTAATGATTATAAGCAAAACCAAATCAAAGTTCTATAATCAATTCCATCACGTCGATTAATACATTATAATCAAATGTTCGCAAATTAGACAGATAACATTCCAGCTACCACAATTTTATCGATCAACGTCCAATGCTATTCTTAAAAAATCCACTTTGGCATTCAGTAGATGGAATAATATAACTCTTCTAACAATTTATAGCAAAATCGGTTTTACATGGCAAGATTTTTTCAGGTTAATACAAAAATCGTAAACAGATTAATCAATAAAATACCATTTGTTGTACCAAAGGGACATAATATGGGTAGCAAAATATTTTAGTGTTGAAAACTCTGCAAATAAATCTTTTGCAACTTGACTTCATAAAAGAGATACATATTACCTATCCAATGTGGATTCCTCTCGAAATTTGTAAAAACTACCATGTTAACCTACAAATAATTAATGCTAGAGCAATTAATACCAATATCGAAATAATCTATTACCTATAATAAATACCTTTTAAAGCCAAGCTTGTAAATAATAGAAAAAAAAGAGGCTAAAATTTAGTTGCAAAAGGGTGAATATCATCAAATAAAATACTTATAGGAAAAGTGTTTTTTTAGCATTCAATAAAACTAAATTTGTCTCTAATAAAATAACATAGTAACCCACCGTTATTTTGAATTATTTGTTCACGTTTTGATTTATATTTATAATGTTTAATCACAGATAAAAGTAAAATGTCAAACAAATTTCTTTGATTGGTCGTAACAACCTAAAATAATTAATGCTTATTTGTAAACTTAATGTATCTACCCCATTCAATTATTGAAGCAAATATATTAAATTTTTCAGCTTAGTAATGAATCCGTATAGGTACGTACAATTTATATTTACATACCGATTTTCTGGTTATATTTCGTTGATTAGCATGCAAGAACATTAATTAGTTTTGAAGATACGTCCGTAACCTCAGCACGAAACTTGAAATTCCTATTGGAAAACATAAATATGTCTAGCGGCTGATTCTCGAATTAAAAGCTAAACTTTGAAACAAATTCAAGTTGAACAGAAACTGAGAGTGAAGGGCGAAATGGCAATCTGTCACATTCCTCTCTGAGGACCCTCCGCTACATAATTAATTACACTAGTTAAGCTTGGGGAACCACCTGGAACTGTAATTATATGAAATTGGTAACGTTTACTTAAATTTCTTAAATTGTGCAAATAAGATGTAAGTAATTATAAATATATAGCTTTTACCAAAAATATATTGTCGGCTTAAATACCTCAAATTACGCGTTTTATTTCCTTGTAAGAATTTAATGTATTATGTGGAGTAAGTACAAGATGGTCACTATTTGTAGATGCCATAATTTTATAAATTTAGCAAACGTCGCGTCGCTATATCTAAAACATACTTCGATTTGGAAAAAAGAAAAAAGGAAAAAAAGTTTTCTAAATTAATACAGATTTAAGTAGGCGATGCCAAGCGAAATGTATTGGAAGTCGACTAATTTAGTACAACGTTTTATCTAACTTCACTTGAAAAAGTCCTCATTAGAGTAATCAAATATTGCTCTGAAAACGAATTTTGATGCCCAAAAAAAGTCTTTCAGTCCAAATATATTATATCGAAAATGTTAATAATTATAAAAAAGCTTCGCTTTAATAATTTGATAACATGTAAATGGGTTTTGGCAGGATTGTTTGGCTCTAATCCTATTATGATTGTCAGTTAATTATTTCTATAGCTTTGTAGCGTGTATATGGATCCAGATTTTGTCTTAGAAATATTTTCATCCGTCATTTCATCCTACTTTGCATCACTATTTATTTTACTTCATATTTTACAACAAAATATATATTTTATAAATGTGCATCTATATGTCTTCTTATATAATGTATAGATACGTCTGATATCTTCTTAGTTAGTAGAATTATAATAGAATATTATTTCATTATTCATTAGGAGTGAAAGCTGTACTATTTTGTAAGAGGGATTTTTATATTATATGCGAAACGATGCAAAGCATAGCCGAGCGAATGTAAACTTGCGCATCAAAAAGGGTTATCTTTTATTCCGAATAAAACATACTGTTTTTTCCTAATGATCTCAAATCCAAAAAATGATTATAAAACTTTTATATTTGATTTTTGAATTATTTTTACAAAAGTGAAGTGGAAGTGAATTTAATTAAAATTTTATTTAAGTTGAATTCGGAATTAGCAACTTCAATTGTTACATTATTCAGTAATGTATCGATTAATATTTGAATTACGGTCTACAAAACATATAATTTGAAATGCTAGACAAACTTGAAAAAGTTAAATCACATAGAGGTAGCAAACTCTTTCATATCAGATTTACCTACCCACTTTTCCATTCCCGTACGTCAACGTGTTCAATGTTCATGTTTATGTTGGATAGAAAACAGCGACTTTCATAACTGAATTCTGAAACAGGTTTAAAACACCTCACTTTCAGTCAGCTTGGAGAAAAAATAAATTACTTATTAAATATTCTACAATTTATAATGTTATTTTAATATCGTTATAAAAATACTGCCTGAACAAATATAGTATATCCCGTTGAAAGTTCCCGTTTATTTTATTGTTATCTTTTTCAAAACGATAAAAATTAAAATCATCAGGAGCTATTATGCTGAAATACAAACTTGGTTACATTTCTATTAAATACAAAGCAGCTAATTTTTATCAATTCATTATTTCTCAATTTATTATTGGCCCGTAAAAAACTTTAAATTCTAAAGCGTAGTTTGTGTTCCATTTCCTCTAGAGATTTTTCTACCGATTTTCTTTTTTCATTTGGTATCTATTTGTTTTACAAATTTAGTTTGCAAATGAATGCTTATTTAATTTTTAACCCGATACTTTGAAACATTTTTTATTAGTTATCGAATTATTGGTACCTACTTTATAGCCTACAAAGCTGATTTTATTTTACTTCAATAATAAGCAAGTACTTCTTATGCCAATATTTTTTACATTGGTTATATTATAATCTTGTTATTTCATCGCTTTTTTTATCACTATTTCAAGTAATTGTGAAATTATATATATCTCAAAAACATAATAACAGATACGTAGTATACCACAATAATATATAATAATATATAAATTTATAGTATAAAAAAATAATACTAATCGTGCGTAAAACTGCGGAGAAAATTTAGACATCATATAATTATAAGTAATATAATAATATATTATACTTACATATTATATTAAACGAGTTTGAATAAAATATATAAAGGAAGGATTAAATAAAAAGTGCCTGTTAAATAAGAAGTGCGTTTGTCATAGATATCTGTTATGATAAAATCACAAAAATTACGGGAATTTCCTGACTACATGGTTTTGGTCCGACCCTCTGTATATTCATTTGATTCGTGGTTCATAAGTAAAACGTAGATACTATTAGTAACCTCATCTGTATTTTAGAGTCACTAAAATGTAATTCGTCGCCGGACGATAGCCCATGATAACGTAACTTACTACTCGTTTTTAAATTTTAATTTAATATAATATTATTTTATTCTGTTTATGAGTTGTTGCAATCTATTCTATTCTATATTTCCATTTTATTATCAGACATTTCAGTTATCAAATACTTCACGGTCCCGTTTAGGTCGGATAAACCGAACTCGACTGTATTTCTAAAAAATATGATTTTTATGTTGATTTTCAGATAAAATAAAAATTTAAAATAACAACAATGTTGTAAATATATCTAGATAAATTATTATAACAGCTATGATTTTGTATAAAATATTTACCCTCATAAATTTATAGGACAAAAAAATAATATCAAACGTTTCTTGTGTGGAGTTTAGGTTTTCTTCTACACATTTTGCTTGAAGAGGACGAATAACGCAATAACTCTCGTGCAGGTTTTAAGCTTCTATATTTTAAATTTTAATATTTGTAAAATTTATTGTCGTATTTGTATACAGTGGTCGTGAACATTTTCTAAAAGAATTTTTTGCCTGAACAACTTGAACATCAGCGACGATTTGATAAAACTTTTATTATCCAATTACGATTACTATTTTCAACTTCAAAAAGATTTTGTAAAATGAAAATTTTATCTTGATACTTAACGGGGTACATTCGTAAAACATTTATTGCGATTGAAATAAAGAAAATACGGAATTAACGCAAAAATATTTTTTGAATTTCAATCTGCCATCAACACCTTATCGTCTAAGATGGATATTTAGGCTGAAAATGTAGATTTTGTTTTTTATATTTATAATGATCTATTTGTACTCCTCGACTGCAATTTTACTAGTTCTTTGTTTACGGTTGACTAAATTTTCAAACTTTAAACATATCAATTTTTTAAAAAAAGTATTCAATTCTTTTTATAGAAGGATTATTAAAATATTGTGTTTCGTATTGCTGACAGTTCCCTTACACAAACCGTGTTAAATAATTGTTGTTCCGTTTATCCTGTACTTTCTTCATTTTATGTTAACACGTATATATTTTTAAATGCCTACAGTATTTTATTGTTTTTTAAAGAACTCTCACAGTTTAAAATAGATTGATTTTAGATTTTTATTCGGAATATTTTACCATTCACTTTAAACATTTTACTCATCTATCGAGATTTCACTATGTAATTTATTTAAACCTCGTGTTGGTAAAGATCCACGCCTTTCTTCGTATTATAGTCTTACCCTGTAACTGCTATATGTAAGAAATTTGGTTTCCAAATTCTTTTCAGCTTTTCAATATTGTGCACAAGAGACATAGCACGACATGCAGTTACAGGCACCTACAGAGATATTTCTCTTTCGTGGAAGGATATTGAATGAAACTGTTTTCGAACAATTTGAAACTGTTACTGTTCAATTCGATAAAATTACTGCTTTACTTTGAACTCGAGTAATATTTCAAATTGGATATTAATATAACATAGAGGTATTATTTTTCATTTTTGTGTGAAAAATTAATTAGTTGAGTTATTATAATAATTATTAAATTGAATACTTGATAATTTCTACAGCAGATGTAAATATTAAGGTTGTGTTTGCAATGTTTAACCACAGGTTTTGGTCATTTGTATAAACTAAGAACAGAATTTGATGAAAATTTCATTTCAACTTGGTCTACCGGGAATCAGATAGAGCACATGCAAACTTAATAAGTAAATTAGCTTATTAGACGCATCTGGGGACAAGGCATAGAGAGGCCATATTAGATTGTGCACAATTTCTGTTTACGAAAATTGTTAACTATTTAAATAATTATATTCTATTTATTGTGTGCTCTACCTAATCAATTTTTGGACCACGATTTCTTGATTGTGCATAAGATATAATTTAACTTATTTATAATATTAAGTAGATAGCTAGATACTACTACCAAAGCTACTACTAACACTGCACCTGTCATTTGCAAATGATGACTTATAGTGTAGTTGTATAGATAGTTGGCAGCATTTCTATACGTCAACGTGATGCAGATATGAATTGTACAGGAAACTCAAAGCAGATCCGCTCTTCTAATTCATGTTCATTTATGAATAATAACTATTCTGTGGTTATATAGTTGTCAGATTTTAGAAAATATTGCTAGCCATACACACGACAATGCTATCCTCTATAAACTATCAATACAGTTTAGGATGATGGTCTTTATCCATTTGTTGTCGCTGACATTTATTCGAATTGTTCTGCATCATAAATTTCATAAACACATTTACCCAACACACATGAAGTATGCCCCTAATTATATGCTTAATTCTCTGAATACTTACGAGTACCTAGAATTCCATGCAACGCTGTTATTACCGAACATATTCGTGCACATCAGTTTTCAAAATCACACCATTTTTTTGCAAAATAAATTGCTTTTTAACTAAAAATTTAAAAACAAATTAGTTCTTTCTATAGGTTTCCATAAAATAGTCTAAAAATATTTTTTCATTAAACCGTCACAGTCACAGCACGCAAACATCAACGTGTATCTGTAAGTGTAATAAACCATTAATAAAATATTGGTGCAATATAAGCTCCTACCGTTAGTATTCAACAGATATCGATAAACAACGGTATAAAAGTCGAAGTCTCTACAGAAAGGGTAACATCACTGGGCGTGCCTCAAGGAAACATACTGGGTTTGTTGCTATTTCTGTATTACATTACAATTAAATTGAAGAAGATACCAGTCATGTTTTAATGTATGCGGACGATACTCTATTAGTACACCGCAAAAATATTACGGAGCTACAGCAACTATCTTCCCACATTCCAGATAACTCAAATTTTGTAAACAGCTTCTACACGTACTATAGTCAAATATTTTAATCTATAAAAAAAGCTTTTAAAATAATTATATTTTAATTACTAAAAGTTAAAGGCATGTATATATTAAGCTGTAATCATTCATCAATCAAAAAAGTTTTATTTTAGAAAAAGTAGGAGATGTGCGGGTTATAAAATGTAAAAGTTCCTAAAATTTTGACGAAAAACCATTTCACTCTTCAAGTATAGTAGTATAACTTATGCGGTTTATGAATTTGTACCAAAATCAAAAGAGCTGTTATACAAATGTTAAGATTAAAGTATCAAAACCATAAGACAAAACCGTATAAGAGTTAACGCCAATACGGCCATTCATATGTACATACGTATGTACATACATGTGTACAGATAACATCGTAAAAATATGAAAAATGAGGTGTAATGACCCTAATTCGTACTTATTCATCAACAACTCACTACCCGATTTTTGACACGATTTCTATACCCCCCCCCACAGGTAGTATGTGCGGGAGGTATAAAGGAAACAATTCGGGTATTTTCCACAAACACCTTTTTCCAAAACGATAGTATACTCGTATATTAGTAAGTAGAATTTAAAGTGGATTGCAAGCTTAACAAAATTTAGGTGATATCTTTTGGCTTTTTTGCCTGCTTATTTCAATATTGTATTCAAGTAGTGTGTAGTTTTCTATGTTGCATCAACGCTCTTTATATTATATTCAGTAAAAAGCCCTGTAAAGCCTATACTGATCGATTAGAAAGCGGGAATCTCAAGGAGCAGCCCCAGTTTTACAAAAACTCGTACAACTAATTCCAATTCCAGTTTAATTCAAAAAAAATTCTGAGAATTCTAAATTAATTTCCTATTTGATATATAGGTTCGTAAATAAATCTATTTCATGTACGGCTCACCGTGTATTAAATGCTTTTATGTATGTTGTGTCAGAAACATTAAAATTTAATTTTTCATACCTATACGTACATACATAGTATAATTATCTAGTTAAATATGAAAGCATACCCTTTTCATTTTTTATATTCGTGATACCACAAATAATTATAACGACAAAATCATTTTAATTAACGCTGTTTCTATGAATGCCGTTTAATATGTTACATGATATAGGTAACATGAAATTTACCTTGATTAAATTGCTGTGATTGCGTAAATTAATCTAGCACAATTGGATGGATTACTTGGAAACTTTTACTAAAAGAACAGAATTTTTTTAATCGTTATTTAAAATCTTTAATATCAATTAGATCATATCAGTTTTTAGGTTTTTGTAATAATTGGTGAGGACTTATAGGTTAGGTAAATATCCACAGCGCATCTATGTTCGTCGGTGCACCGACCTAAGCAATTCTCTAAATTTCGTGGTTATTATACTACGTATAACCATAACACTGGCTGTAATGTACATGCGTTCTATTAATTTAAATTCAATTAAATATTCACTTAAATGTAACTATTATCTTCTGTTTGTTTACTTCTATACTATTGTATTTAGTAATGTTTGGTTATGAACTTAGCACTACAACTTTAATTTCGACCCAGCTTTACGTACCCACTTGACTCAATTTTAGATTACATTTCTGTGTACATTGTTTCATTTTATATATTTCATTTTACCAGCTGGTCAAAGCAATTAATATATTGCTTAACCATTAACTAGATCTAATGAAACATTTTAACAATTTGTAACATTTTAGTAAATTTGACTCAACGAACTTATATAGTCGATCTCATATTAGCAGTAAGTAGGTGGCAGGTCGTCTGCAAAGTCACATTTACAAAGACAGAATGGAAAATGATTGAAAATTTTAAAGAAATGTGTGTTGCCTAATGTAGAAGTTTACAAAATACTTATAGAAACGTAATTTCACAAATTTATTTCAATTTTAATGTGATTTTGATAAAATAAATAAAGGAAGGCTGCATAGGAACTATTTAATTTTAACATTATACATTCTGACATAATATGAAAAATTAAATATTATCTGTCAGCAACACGTAAATTTTAGCAGTGTAAAAGCGGCTAACTTCGTGACAATTTCATTGGCTAATATTCAAGGTCATCATTTTAGTACAAATTATTCTCTGAATGCTTAAATGAAATGGACTATAGAATACAATATGAGTAAACTATGATTTAAATGGTAAGTAGACATGCTTTGTTCTCCGAAAATGTCGTGTAAATCAGTCAACCAATTTGTTTGATGTAAATAATAGGCTTTGTCTGTTAGTGTAAATAATAAAATTCAAATCCAATCAATAAAATCACTTATTACGGTCTGTAAAACATGTTTAACTACAAAATAGTTTCGAGCATAATGTACATCTCCAGAGAGTCACGTCAAAAGTATTAAATTTTTAAAATTTAAAAAGATGTTATTTATTGCTACGTTTTCTACAATGTTAGTGTTGAACACATCTAACACACGGTAAAAAAGAGTTCACAAAATTCTTGTTATTTAGTTTGAAAAGATGTAGAAGTTGCAGATTAGGATAATAAATGCGAAATTGATTAATTCAAATAATATTGTACCTACTATACCGATAAATATTAATAATTAATATTATTTTTATATTTTAGTGTAATTCAAATAATAGAATTTTAACTGTAAAGTGAAGAATACAAACGTCGAATTATTCTATTATTATTTAAAAAAAAATTAAAATACTGTAATTTTATTTATTATAATTACGAAGTGATAATAGGTGTTTGGACAATAACAAAATCTTTTTAATAAGCTTTTGTCAACATTTCGGCGCTTATCACACCGCTTATTCAGGACTCCAACATCTTTATTAATATACAAAAATATAAATTAAAATTGTTCGCTACCTTAAGAATCAAAAAAAAATTAACAAATTTTTAAAGTTGACAAAAGATTATTAAAAAGATTTTGTTATTGTCCAAACACCTATATTAACTACATAATTTATTATAATAAAATATGGACGTGAATAATAAGTTGAATGTAAGGTATATAATATGTTTTATTTATTTTTTAATTTTTATCTTGTTTTTTCTTTATAGATTGTTTTTTATTTATTAATTATTAATTATTTTTATATATATTTTCATTGTATTTTATGTAATAATTTTCTTCCTTTATTTATTCTTCACTTTACAGTAGATATAATTCTTTTTTTTAGAGTTTTGTTAGATTTTGCTTAATATTACAATGTACGTACATACTAAATACCACATTATTTACTTGAAATTTATTTATTTTTAAGTTCATTTATATTACTTAATTTAATTAAGTTTAAGAGATTCTGTGATTTCCTGCTTCAGGATAACATATTTCAAGAACGCATTAAATTTATCTTATGTAGAAATAAACTTGGGTCCACTTCGAATGTAGCGTTTACATCAATCTAAAGCTAGCTAATGTTTCTATTTTTGTTGTTTTATTTGTTTGAAATAAAAAATGTATACAATTTAACTTTTAACCAGACAGACTGTTTATTTTGACAATTATAAAACGTTTTCATTTTATTGAAGAGCTTTTCAGAGCTTTATAATATTTTTTTTTTATATTTAACTTATTTATTTTTACTTGTATCTACCTATGCATTTGAATGCAGTTAGTATTTAAATTTTTTTGTGATTGTTAAAATTTCCAAAACCTAATACTATTTTTAACTTCATTTTCTTTTGTTGTTATTGACAAATAACGTTTTAATTAACTGCTATCGTTACAAATTATTAGATTGCATATTACTGCATGTTCGGTATACTTTGTGTGTTTTTTATACGATCAACACAAAACCTAAATGACATTTTCTAAACTTTACTTGTATTCAAGTTTGTTGTAAATGTTTTAAATGTCAATAATGGTTTGATAGTGTTTTGTTTTAAGCAAAAAATTATGTATTAAAAACAATGGACAACTGTTTGATCTTTACTTTAATTTTTGTTAGAATTTATAATTTTGATTGTTTTTTTACTAAAAATGTTATTATTATTTTAATTTTTCGGTCTTCAATAATTTTATAATATTTTTGTTATTGTTATATATCGTTGAAAAGAGGATAAAAACGCTATTTAAAAATATCATTTTCAACTATGGATTCCATTTAAAAAAACACAACTGTATGTTATACAGTTATACTCGAAAAAAGAGATCGGGGATGCGCCATCCATTTTTTTCATATCTCTTATAGTTACCGAGTTTCCTATAAGAACTATCGAAATTGGCCCACCCTGTACAATATCTTTAATTAAATATGATTGTTGGGAAAGTTGAAAGAAAGTTGGAATCAGCCTATATAGTACATACATACTATAAGTAATTGTAAAAATTTTTAATTTTGAATACAAAAAAACCATCGAAAATAAATGTTTATATTGTAAGATTATTATGGATAATAATCTAAGTAAATTTGATAATGTTGTGACCTTAATTCTCATTAATATTTCATTTTAAGTGCATGACTGCAGTAAATTGTAATTAGTGCCTACTTTCAAATTATATTAAATAATTAGTTAAAAATAAATTAATCCTTATACCTACTAATATTTTAAATATATTTTCATGATTCATGACCCGAATTTACAAATAAAATTTTTACTTACAATATTAGAATATTACATTTATAAAGCGATTGCTTCTACTTGAATCTTAGTCGAATTGTTTAATATTACGTACTTGAATCAAAATGATTGCCTATGGCGACTGAAAGAATATGTATAAAAAACAATCAGCCTTTTTCTAGAAAAATTTCATTCGTTTCTATTATGATGAAATGTGTTATATTCTTTAAATTTTACTTCGATTATTTAAAAACAGAAATAGGGGAATAGCACGTTTTATAGGAACCTAAAAAATTATGGCAGTTGCATAAATTATAAATACAAACATGAAATGACGAGGAAGATTCGCAAATTTTTGTAAAAAAAAAGGGTCAGTTTCCGTAAAAATGTAATGCGAATATTTTATTGGTCGTTCCCAAATAGTTAGCTTCATCGATCGCGAATAGTTGTAACGTATAATAATTAATAGTAATGGTAGGTAAATTCTTTCAATTTTAATGTTACTGCGGTTCTTGTAAGGACATAAGTGAAATTAAAGTTTTTAGTAATTTTAGTAAAACACTCTTCTAAAACAGAAAATTTAAGAAACACGACAAACTTGAAGTGAATATGCACCAAAAACGACAGATTTTAGGAAATAATAAAACTTGTAACCAATAGGCCTTTAGACAGTTCACTTGCTAAAAATATCTTCCAAAGTTATATAAAAGGAAGAAAATATATTAAGAAAGTGTTCACAAACTTACAGTTTTTCGAATTATATTACGAAATCAAAATGTTTAGTTTTTTAATGAAAACTGCCTTAGCCAATTGTATTTTAGTTATAGCCAATGTTTTTATAACAACCCACTTGTAAACCCCACGTTTAAATGCAAATTATGATATATTTTTTAATTTGTTTTTTTACCTGAAGGCAGCGGTACCATTACTGTTTTCAGAAAAAATTTAACAGTTAACCTGCTAGTCCTCAAGTAGTTCAGTTAATAGTAGTGTGGTAGTATGCTTTCAGTTATAAAATGAATGTTATTTTGATGCTTTGAATGAATTTCATTTTCTTTTAATATTGATCTGTAACAAAATAATTATTTATTTTCATAACTATTATTATTGTAGTTTATGACATAAATTAAATTAGTACTATGTATGCTCTCAGTATTCTTTTTATTCGGGGGATACTTCGTTCACATCTTCGATAATTTAATATTTTGGACAATCCGGTGACTGTTTATAGATTTGCTCGATAGAAAGAATTTATACTTTTCTGAACTGTTTCTCATGTACGGTTTGTATAATAAGATTGCTTTTTTTACACCTTTTATTTCACCCTATATTGTATATTTTATTTGATCTCTGCGGATATAGTTACTTTACCTAATTTTAATACTTTTTTTAAATTGAAATTGCTACCTACAGAAATTGGACTTCAACTTGTAAACAAAGATGGTATAATTGAAATTTGAGTGCTTAGTAAGTAAAAGAAGTGTAAACTTAAAAGGTTCCGAAATTAAATAATTTGCTTTCTATGGTATATTTTCTGCTATTTATAATTAAATTTATAAAGTGATATGGTAACTTGGTTAGAAAGAATACTTCGAGGGCCTCCAACAAGAACAATATATATATATACTATATTGTAACCTTCAGCAGAGGTTTTTCTCTATTACTAAATTAGTTAAATATATTAAATTGGTGATAAAATATAGTAGACTTTAAAAAGCACCTAAAAATTACATTATGTACTTCAGAATTCA
Organism: Cantharis lateralis; assembly: GCA_963170105.1. Lineage (NCBI taxonomy): Eukaryota > Metazoa > Arthropoda > Insecta > Coleoptera > Cantharidae > Cantharis > Cantharis lateralis. The sequence goes on from OY720629.1 coordinate 22,481,324, forward strand.
CTAAGGTGAACCTGGGGAAGTGTGAACGCATTTTTAATTAGTGATATTTTAAAACATCTATAATAGGTTACAAAGTTAACAATGAAATAAAAGGAATTTAACTGCTTAAATTAAATTTTGAGCAATTTTAAATTTGCCTTTGAGTACTTGGAACTTCGAGTAGTTTTTCTCACGTAGACTCTCGGCATATTCTGATAATACAAAAATTTACGTAAAAATGGGTTCCCAAAATATACGTTCACATCATAGAAATAATAAGGGGCAAGTGTGAACACGGTATTTACCAACAGCGCGAAAGATAAATCAAAAATGCATATAAAGTATGTGAAACATTAACATCTTACAAATACAGAGAGAATAAATCTTAAACAACTTACGTTGACAAATGCCTTTTTTTAATTTTTGAAAACAACTTGTGACACTTTTTAGTTCGTATCACTTTGTTATCAAAAATTCACTAAGTTATAATGCTTACTGCAAATAATCTTACAGAGGTTTCTTTTATCTACCAAGTGCACTACGATGATACACTACTTGAAATCTAGGATGGGGCTACTTATAGTTTAGTCTTGCCACTGTTATTTGATATGTTCACACTTACCCCGGAATCATACTTCCCCAGGTTCACCTTACAGACTACAAAGTTTTTGTAATAAGTATCTTAGCGACACCACAAGTTTTTTCTTTGTTCCGTTGTTTTTCTTCTTTTCCTCACTTCTGTTCTATTCTCCTCTCGTTCTTGAAGACTTCCTTTTATAGAGCATTTCTGTATTACCGGCACAACAAGAAAGCTTTCATATACAAGGTGGTGCCAATGTTCTATTAGTCTACTTATCAGGTCCGTACTTGGTTGACATATCTTTCCATTGGCCTATTCATAGTGAGAGGTGTTGTCCCTGACTACTAAACTGAACAGGAGCAGTCTTTGTTTGGTTTCATTATGGCTAACATGTATAATAAACACTAAATAAGCGACCATTTGCGAGTATCTATGTACATACCTACGATTTTTTTAAATCAAAGAATCTCTACCAAAATTGATTCTAGCTTTTAAACAACTTTCCTGCTATAGAAATAGATAGCTATTATACCAGAATGGCCTAATGTAAGCTAATTTAATTTGATTATATAATAGACGTTAAGCACGAAGATATAAAACTGATATTACGAGCTCGAATCTGTTAATTTTCATAGACGTGTAAATATTTTTATGGCTTTTGGTGAATTTCTTCAACTATTTTTATACAATGTTCAAATGAGAATATATTATATTAATATGCTATTTTTTTAATTTTCAGGTGGGTGTATTTTCATGTCACATTCAAAACCAAAAAATCAAGTGCAAAAAGGTTATTAGGTAAGCATAAAACATTTTAAAGTTTTAGCAAAGTTAATTACAGTTTATAACACTAGCATGGAATAAAAGCTAACTATTATTAAGCCACAGTTTGCGTTAATATTATTTTAATTTTAATTGCTCTAGGATAGTAAATACTTAAGCGAATGCACAAGTGAATTAAATTGTACGCCATAAAATCTCGGATATATAATTTTAATCGGCACTTGTAATTTTCTAGAATAGAAATGGTTCTTATTTTTACAAAAACCATTCTAACTGCAATACAAACTGCTATAAATCAAAATGGTGTGCTTTTATTATTATAATTTCATATTTTATTTTATTTGCATATCTTTATTTAATGTATTATGTAGAAGTAATGGAATTTATAAATTTTTATTATGCTCAACAACAACTGTAAGCGATAGTGTGGTATACAAAATTGAAGCATAAATTACATTAGACTTTTATTTTTCTTTTAAATCGCCTCCGAATTTTAAATTACCCCTGATTTTAATTTCATTGTTAATGTCTAATAATAATTATTTTTGATTCATTTTCTTTATCTCTAATTATCGAGAAGAGTGCCTACTATTTTTAGGGTTGTTATGTTTTTCAGTATAAAAAATTGTATAACAAGATTTTAATATGCTGAAGTTTACAGCATTTAGCACCTACGCCTACGTATATATTATTTGTATACCTTGAGCGGTTTAAATTTATTAAATAAAAATTTTAAACTTTTAGATCAGAACATCATTTAAAAAATTAAAGTAATTAGTGTCATGGCTCCTAATTTTGCACTGGCTATAATTTTTTAAATGTTGTTCTGATCTAAAAGTTTAACCAAAGCACAAGTAATTTTTATTTAATAAATTTAAACCGCTGGATTCCAGTACTGAAACGGTTACTGTCGATCTTTTGGGAGCTTTCCCTTCAAAAGTACGATAGAAATCCATTAAACATTCTAAAAGAGCAAAATTTTTGCTTTCTTATGAGGTGAGGATAAATAAAATCGGCCCAACGGTTACTTCACAATTTAATTTTGAAAATCGACTTTTTGATGTAAATTTTACAAGTTTACCTTCATGTTAGTTTGAAAAAGGTGGAACTCGGATGACCGCAGTTCTAAGGCTTCTATACATCTCCTTTCTTTCGGGATTAATTGTAAAGGAAACCTCGATTTGATTCATTAATATGAATTAAGTGCAAATTATTCTTAAATCGCTCCCCAAATATTTTTGTACTTTATTTTTTTATCATATTTGTTAGCATTAGTAATCAAGAACAGACTCTATTGGTCTATGAACAGACCAATAGAAAAAGACGTTACCCAAGTACAGATTTGTTAAATGGACTAATACAATATTTGAACCAACCGGTATGTGATTAGCAATAGTAATCAGGGAAGACATCCTTAATATGAACAGACCAATAGAAAGAGACGTTACCCAATAATATTTTAAGTTGGTAATATAATACGAAAACTACTATTTAAAGATAAGTTTTGAATGAAGAACACAAGTTTTGGATAGCAATATTGGAAGAATACAAACGCCCATAAATTTTAGTCGATATTTTTAAATAAAATACTAGTCGATCTAACATATTTAATAAATTCACAAATCACGGAAAACCACTATCGATTTATTCTGAATAAAATAACGGATTAAAAAAATAATAAGCCGATAATTTACTATTGGTAATATAATTTTACTATTAGTACAGGAGATATACGCAAAAAATAAGTGATAGGTGGAACTAATTCCCACAAAGATGGGGTTTGATTTTTTTAGTTCTTTGTTTATATCTTTTTGACATATTAAAAGTCTAGAAAAATCTGAGTGTGCAAAATATGTTTTTTTGGTCGTTATCTTAAAAAAATTCAAAAAAATTTTGAAATATTTTATGTTGTATCAAATTACAGAATATTTCTTGCTGAAAATGATAATATTATTGGATTTAAATAATAAAAATATGTAACAAAATGGTGACCCAAAAACTGAAAGTTCATGCAGTGTCGAAAATCAGTTTTTTTGTCGTTATCTTGAAAAATTTCAAAAATAACATATAAAATCGTGTGTGGTATCAAATTACCGAAAATTTCATGATGAAAAAGATTATATTATTGGTTTTAAATTAGTAATAAATAACAAAATGATGGCCGAAAAACTGAATGCTGATGTAAGTTAGATGTTAGCTATTGTCCAAGACATCCCGAAGTAACATTGATGTAAGTGCAGATGAAAGCAATATGTGTCCTCTAACAGCTCTTGAATAAGCTTATGATATGAATAAGCTTTACCTGTAAGCAAATGGGAAGCTGTGTGTTTTCTGCGTAAATAGTCTTTAAGGCCTTTTCTACTTCAGATCCACATAACAGTTGACCAATAGTATCTTGATATGACATCAGTATATGGAAGGCATCAAGGCGAATTAATATGTTCGGGAATTCTTCAGGTTTACTGGAAACAACTTCCATAACCTTAATTCACAGGCACTGATCAAATACTTTATTGAAGTTGGCAATAGCTTGATTTCTGATTTGATCAGTTTTGCTACTGCTTCAATTAAACGATATTTTTCTAATTCAGGTTCTTTTAAAGTGACCACAAAATAAATCCGTCCGTAATACTCTACTACAGCTGACTAGTGCTTCATCATGAGTATGCAACTTCAATTTCACATTACTCTGAATATTATTGGGATTTGTCTACAAACTTAGGCATTCGACATGGACACTCACGGAGTTATCAGGCAATGGTTCAAATAACTCATGGATATTATCTTTTCGAATTTTATTTGCACTGATGATACTTTGTATACCTTTAGAAGACAACCTAACAGACTTAGAAGTTCCGCTTCCACTTTCAGAGCACAAGATACAGTCCCTTTCTGCCATTTGCAGTTTCCTAGAAGACGTCAATATTTATATTATTGTTATAACTCCAGGGTGGTATATAAGGGGGTGGTTTTGGGGGTTCAAACCTTACCATGGGTTGAGTAATACTAAATACTTAAGAAATGTTTCCAATGTGCGCGTGAAAACAAAATAAAGAAACAATAATATTAACACCATATAAATTAATGTCTAAACTGTAAAGTGAAAAAATTTTCAAATGAAGTAATAAAAGAATCAGCTCCTTTGTAACCAAGAAGCTATAATTTCTTCTGCCAACCTCCTTTTTACCTTTTTTTTTGACCTTTTTGATCTCTTTTTTATTTCCATAAAACCTCCCATGGCCAATGTCTAACTACGGTCCTGCATAACTCTTATATTTATAAAACTAAAGTTACATATAAAATATGGTAATAAATGGTTTCTTACCTGGTTTGTCGCTACAACAATTTTAAAACTCATTTTTATTAATAAAAATATGATTTTTGACATTACATATAAGCTTTCAGATTTTAGGTCACCACTTTGTTAATTATTTTTATTATTTAAAATCAATAATATAATCTTTATCAACAAGTAATTTTCTGTAATTTGATACCACGCACAATTTTTTATGATTTTTTCAATATAACGTTCAAAAAACAAATTTTCGACACTGCATGAGCTTTCAGTTTTTGAGCCACTATTTCGTTATTTATTTCTATTATGTAAAACCAATAGTATAATCTTTTTCAGCAAGAAATATTCGGTAATTTGATACCACATACGATGTTTTATGATTTTTTTGAATTTTTTCAAGTTAACGGCCAAAAAAACATATTTTGCACAATAAGATTTTTCTAGACTTTTAGTATGTCAAAAAGATATAAACAAAGAACTAAAAAAATCAAACCCCATCTTTGTGGGAATTAGTTCCACCCAAAAACCTAAATTTACCGTACTATATATAAGAAAAGAATACACTAGAAAATTAAGGATTTTATGATTAGAATTAAGGAGATCTAAAAATTGAATTATGCGGACGGACGGACGGACACGGGAGCAGAACATAAGGCTTCCTACTATACTTTGTATAGAAGCCTAAAAGTCATTCTGTTGCCGGCACGTGTGCTCTTCCTATGTCGTGGCAATGCAAATTTAGGTGGCGATAGAGCGTGTTCAGTCGAGTTCATACCGTTGGAGTGATAACATCGTTCTAGTTACTGCATTTTCGAGTGCATTTGCGAAACGGCGTTTGTAACAATTCACACAGGGGTTGGGAAAACCTACCCTCCGCTCGCCCTTCGGGCGGCTGCGGGCGGTTTCCCCCCCCCTCCAAAACCCCCCAAAACCACCCCCTTATATACGGCCCTGTCTATATGTAATTTAATTTAACTTAACTTGGCGTAAGCACGTCGTTTGCGTTTATTCTAATTAGAATTAAAAAGTATTCCTGTATGCAAAATCTGTGCAGTGCAAAAAAAAAAATTATTGATTATGGAAATTAATAATGTTAGAATTAACTATCTTATAGAAATTAAATTTAACTTAAAAAGTGAATCTTAGCGCAACTGAAAATTAATGTAGGTTTATGTAGAATTCTTGTAACCTGCACTATCCAACATCGTTTAACAACCTCGTTAAAAGTATCATCATACGTGAGAATACAATATAATACGCATGATTTATACGCAGTCCGTTTAAATGCAATCCTGGCAAGCTACATAATAACAGTTTATGACCGGCTTATTTGTGTACAATTTATAACATTAGGGAGAAGTTATGCACGAAAATGAATTATAAATTACATTAGTGTGTTCCATGATTATCATTTAGGGGTAAATATAAATCCATGCTAACACTTAAGGCTAGTTTAATTCTACGCTTAATCCCTATTACCATTATTTGGATATGGGTTAACTATTGACTCTTTGCTTTTCACAAAAAAGTAAATAAACAATAAATTGTTATTTAAAAGTTTTTTGAAGAATACAATAATGCTTCAAACATATTTTCATCGTTTCTTGTGTTTTTGTGTTTGAATGTTTAAGATAAATCATTGGGACCGGGGCCGGTCGATGTATTGGGAGCTCGAATTTTTCCGAAATTTTTGCACTGGGTGGTAGGTAATGGTCTATATAGTAGATATAAATAATAAAATTTGCGGATGGTTCAGTAGTTTTTCCAAAATTAACAAAAATCCTGGATCCGAGATTGCCGTGTTTGTGCATGTCAAAACCGACTCTCTGCCAACTCTCGCCCGGCTCCGCCTCGCTTCGAGCGCTCCGAGCCGTTTTGACAAGCACTAAAAAAACTAAAAACATCCCCCGTAGGGCACGGGCCTCGAATAAATGACGAAATTCGAAGGCTGGGATCCTAGATTAACCAATGTCAAACAATGAAAAGATACAAAATTTAAAACATGCAAACAATAACTAAAAAACAATAACTAACAAAACGAACAATATTAAACTAAACAAATAAACTTAAAATTAACGAACAAATTCAAAAACACGCACATGGTACCGGAAAGTCCTGCCTTTATGGTTCTCAGGTTGCAAGTCAGTTCTTTATCTCTAAATACGCAACCCACCTTTTGTCGCTGGAGTGAACACAACAGTATGTAGAACCTTACATCTTAACTAGTTAGCGGCGGATGAGCCTACCTAATCATTTCATAAGTTTTATTTTCTATATACTATCTACCTATATTTTTTATGTTAGAAAATATTAATACCAGACCGATCAGGTGGGTACAACATAATGCCAAAAAAAGAAGGTGGTTGGTGTCCCCTCCTCATATATTAGACCTAGCAGCGCCTATGGTTATACCATTGTACATAATATTGTAAACATTCGTTTTTCCACAAGTTTATATTGCAAAGTTTTTAAAAAACCGTCCTTTTATATGAAACCTGTAGCCTGACTATCGATATAATAGAAAGTCGATTCTGCCCAATAATTTATTACCGAGGAAAATTTCAATTTTTTTCAGGTTTTAAATTAATGTGAGAAAATTCACCCACTTCTCCAAAAAAATCAAAAAGAGACCGTCTTCTCTCTGTCAAAGCTTGAATCTCCTCTTATCATTTCTGTTGCGTAAATGCCTTGGTCACCAGTACAAGAAACAAAATAAGGGCATCGTCAAAAACTTCATAACGAATTCAAATCTTTACCTTTTTAAAACTAAAGTAACGATGAATTACTTCCTATCTAAAAAAGAATGCAGAAGAAATCTAATATACCCTAATCAAATCAACCCAAATCAGAAATCTGACCAAAAGATCAACACCTAACAATAAAATTAGATTTTATGATTTGATACACGAAATATGTATAATTCATATTAGTGCTAACCTGCCAAAACTAATAAATGGTTGTTTTTCAAATAATAATTTTCTGGTATGTGCAATGTGTTTATAATATCTAGTGTTTACGATATAGTCTATGGTGAGTAGGTAACGTTCGGGACTTGTAGCAAACTTAATAAGTTTTCTGAACAAAAGAGTTGTAAGTTAGATATTCATATAGAAAATAAAAGTTATGAAGAGAAGTAGGTTCATTTGTCGCTATAGCTCTCCCGTGACTACGTGTATAACGTAAATTTCAAAGCAGCTAAAAATCACTTTCAATTATTCAAAATCACAATAATTACCTGCACATTTAACTACTTAACATTAACTAGCGCAGTACTTGCCAATAATATACCAGCATCCAGCAAAGCTACACACATGTTTTATCCAAAGTTAGAATGACATTACTATTATTTGATGGACATCAATAATTTAAAATATTAATAATTGGATTTGCTGAAGTTATATTTATATTCGTGAAATATATGTATAACTAGTATAATTTATATTCAGAAAAATTTACATTTAAAAAAGTGTTCACTATTTTAAATTAATAAAAAGTACCAACTATTGATTGCCTATACGATTTATCCAATTAAATTAATTTAATTTATTTTATATAATATTATTATATGCAGTCAAATCAACTACGATAATTAACCCTTTAAAAACGGTTGAAAAATTGTTAATTTACATTTTCAGCTTTGAATATTAAAAGTATTTTGATAATATAGTATAATACATTTTAGTAATTTATTATTAGAGAAATCAATAATTATTTTTATCTCCGTGAATTCAATATTATTGAGAATTTTTCATAATCAACTGTTCATATTTCTAAGTTTTGCAAAAAAATCAATTTTTGTACACTTATTTAAGGTAATTTTATTACATGTTTATTAATTAAATTTGGAAATACGGTGTTGCGTCGTTTCTTGTGCGCGAATTACAAACTGCATGCTGCAAGTTGGAAGTGGGGTATGCGCGCGAACACTTGAGTGCAGTAAGATCAGAGACTTGTAACTGACCACGTCGCAGTGCATTTTACAATTGTTATTATTTTTTCTATGAATTATATCAATTACATATGTTCAATTACGCTTTACATTAAAATATATATATAACAAAAATTACGTGAGATTCTATCCACACTAACACAACCTACACTATTCATGGTCCTTCGTCACGGATTCAACCACAGTTTACATCGTACATTCGAATTTGGATTCAAAAACACCGGCGCGGCTGACGTCACGGTTCACACATGCTTGGCGTATCTTATCACAAACTACAGGTCAGTGCAAAACATTTTTATCCATTTCCGTTATCCAATTACATTCCTTTCTATAAAAATATTTCGTTTCAATTTGTGCATTTTACATTACTTTAAAAATGTCTATAAATTATAATGTCCAAAGAGCTAATGCTAAAGGCGCTCTCACACGCTTCGATACATATTTCGAAACTATTAAATTAACAGAAGACATAAACTTCGAAGAATTACAATCACGTTTAAATATCGCTGAAACTCTTCTTGAAAAATTTAATGAGGCACAAACCCAACTCGAATCGGCAGATGACAACTTTACCACAAATGAAAACTTGCACTTTTTAGAAAGAGAAGCTTATGAAAATAGATACTTTAAAATCACTTCACTTGTTAGAAAATTCATCACAGATAAAATGGAAATTACAACAACGCAGTCATCACCGCGGTCAACAAATCTTTCTGTACACAGCAATATAGCTGAAGATCCAATATCTTCAACGCGAATTAAATTACCAACTTTAAATCTACCTACCTTCGACGGTTCATACGAACACTGGTTGTTTTTTCGCGACACATTTAATTCATTAATACACGAAAATACTTCGCTTGCCGACATACAAAAATTCCATTATTTACGCCTCTCATTAAAGGGCAACGCAGCTGATACAATCAAGTCATTGGAAGTGTCTGGATCAAATTACGCTGTAGCTTGGAATCTATTACAAGAAAGATTCGAAAACAAACTCCTTTTAATAAATAACCACGTCAAAGGTCTTTTCAATATTCCGACAGTTCAATTTGAATCGCACGCAAGTTTAAGGCTGATTTTAGACAGTATGGAGAAACATTTACGTGCACTGGAAGCACTCAAATTACCAACTCAACATTGGGACATTTTAATAATATTTTTAATTACTTCCAAACTTGACAACACCAGCAGACGAGATTGGGAAAAGACCATTCGCGATTCTGACGATTTGCCTACTAAAGCAGATCTAACAAATTTTCTCAAAGACAAATGCTGTGTGTTAGAATCATTAGATTCTTCCTCCCAACCATCGAGTCGTACTCACAACAAACCATTTGCACAACCGCATAAATCTAAAGCTTTTCTTGCTACGTCAACTGTAACTTGCGCGTGCTGTAAACAAGATCACAGTATTTACGCATGCCCTAACTTTAAAAAACTTGAACCCTTAGCAAAATTAAATGAAGCTAAACGCTTATGGTTATGCATAAATTGCCTATCGGCAGGACATCGAACAAGAGAATGCAAATCTGGTGGTTGCAAGAAGTGTGGTCAAACACACCACACATCACTTCATTTTAACAAACCTTCTAACGATAAATTTACACGTTCACACAATCCCGAATTTCAAAACACAAGCACCCCTTCTGAAACATCTACTTCCAATTCCAATCATTTAAATTCAGAAGATGACACAAATCAATCAGTCGCCTTAACGATCAATAATGCTTTCAACAAAACACTTGTTTTACTTTCAACAGCTATTGTCAAAGTTTATGACAACAATGGTATTTCTCATGACTGCAGAATACTTCTTGACAATGGCAGTCAGTCAAATTTTATATCACAAAGATTAAGTCAAATTTTACAACTACCCATCAACAAAATCAATTTTTCTGTTTCTGGCATAAACCAAGTAAATTCCAAGATTAACTTTCAAACAACTGTTGCAATCAAATCGACAATCAACGAATTTTCTTGTACTCTTTCTTGCCTCATTTTGCCCAACATAACAGGTAACGTTCCTGCAATTTCTATTAATAAACACGCGCTCAAAATTCCTTCAAATTTAATACTTGCTGATCCACACTTCGACCAAGCAGCACCAGTAGACATGCTTGTTGGTGCAGATAAATTTTGGGAACTATTAAGCGTAGGGCAGATCAAACTAGGCCAAGGTTATCCGATTCTACAAAAAACCAAATTAGGATGGTTGGTGTCGGGTCCTATCTTGATAAAAGCACCTCAATTTGCAGAAACAAAATGTCACCTTAACATTTCACATGACATAGAAACGCAACTCACAAGGTTTTGGGAAATTGAAGAATGCCCGAAAAAGAAATTCCTTTCACAAGAAAACATCGATTGCGAAAACCACTTTCAGCAAAATACTACACGAAACGCCGATGGTCGCTTTGTAGTTACCATACCATTGAAGGAGCCAATCTCCAAACTCGGTGAATCAAGAGACGCTGCCACGAAGCGATTTTTAAGCTTAGAAAGGAAACTCACCAAAACACCTGAATTAAAGCTACAATATGACAAATTTATGACTGATTACATCGAACTTAACCACATGACCTTAGTCAAAGATCAAAATGACACCAGCGGATTCTTTCTACCACATCACTGTGTTATGAAAAACAGTAGCACTACTACAAAATTACGCGTCGTATTCGATGGCTCGGCCAAAACGACGACTGGGGTGTCTGTAAACGATTTGATGATGATAGGACCCACCATACAGGATGACCTATTTGCCATAATTCTTCGCTTCAGAAAACATAAGTTCGTACTCAGTGGAGACATCTCAAAAATGTACCGTCAGGTACTAGTACCTAGCAATCAACGAAATTTACAAAAAATTCTGTACCGATTCCACAGCGAGGAAGACATCAAGGTATACGAATTAAACACCGTAACTTACGGGTTAGCTTCGAGTTCATTCATGGCTATACGAGCCATGCAAGAAGCAGGAATAAGACACGCCATTGAGTTTCCCAAAGCTAGCGCCGCTATTCAACGGGATTTTTATGTCGATGACTTGTTGACTGGCGACGATAATATTGATAATGTGAAAAAACTGAAGCATGAAGTTACGAAAATACTTGGTCAGCATGGATTTGAATTACGAAAATTTATTTCGAACGAAAAAACACTCAACTGTAGCGACCAGGCGAATGCCATTATAGAAATTGGAGAACAAAATAAAACCTTGGGTCTACTATGGGACGCCAACAGCGATACTTTGAAATACAGAATCAAAAACTATTCACAAACGAACAACATTACAAAGAGGAAAATCTTATCAACCATCGCTCAGATATTTGATCCTTTAGGGCTGCTTTCACCCGTTACAATAACGGCCAAAATTATATTGCAGAAACTGTGGAAACTTAATTTGACATGGGATGAATCGATTCCCCAAGATCTTTACACCATATGGAACAGACACACAACTCAAATGATTAAATTAAACGAGTTAGAAATTCCTCGACGAGCACTAAATTCCGACCAAGGTACAACATTTATTGGTGCCAGCTCCGAATTACAAACATTTTTACGTGACCATCAAGATGAGGTCACAAAATCTCTCACTACAGAAGGTGTAATTTGGAAATTCATACCTCCAAGGTCGCCACATTTTGGAGGTCTCTGGGAAGCCGGTGTGAAATCGGTGAAATACCATCTGAAAAGAGTCATAAAAGACACAATATTAACGTATGAAGAACTTACTACTGTACTGACACAAATCGAAGCTTGCGTCAACTCCCGACCACTTCATCCATTATCCAGTGATCCTAATGATCCTAACCCCCTAACACCCGCACATTTTTTGATAGGTACGCCACTTACAAGCATGCCCGAACCTAGTTGGTTAAACGAAAGACAAAATACTTTGTCACATTTTCAAAGGCTTCAGCAAATGTACCAAAGTTTCTGGGTCCGTTGGTCCAAAGAATACATTTCCAACCTTCAAGTACGTACTAAATGGAAAGAAAACACAGAACAACTACTAAAACCTGGCATCATGGTGGTGATTAAAGAAGACGGCCTTCCACCCATGAAGTGGCGCCTGGGCAGAATCCTGGAGACACATCCGGGCAAAGATGCCATCATTCGAGCAGTCACAATCAAAACGACTACTGGTATCTTCAAACGACCAGTGGTCAAGGTGTGCGTGCTACCTAATCAAAGTGCTTAATTTTCGATTTTGCTTTTTTTTAAAGACCTTCCGGCTTTCAAGGGGGGCGATATGTTGCGTCGTTTCTTGTGCGCGAATTACAAACTGCATGCTGCAAGTTGGAAGTGGGGTATGCGCGCGAACACTTGAGTGCAGTAAGATCAGAGACTTGTAACTGACCACGTCGCAGTGCATTTTACAATTGTTATTATTTTTTCTATGAATTATATCAATTACATATGTTCAATTACGCTTTACATTAAAATATATATATAACAAAAATTACGTGAGATTCTATCCACACTAACACAACCTACACTATTCAACGGTTATATTAAGCACTGTGTGGTGATTTGAAACAAATATTTTTATAAATCTTACGCATATAAACTAAACACGAATGTAATTTTGAAACCTGCTGGTAATATTCACTCAACACTTTAAATTAGGAGCATCCTCATAATCTTCTGTAGCATGATTATGTCATAATTAACTGAAAAATTGTTAATTTACATTTTCAACTTTGAATATTAAAAGTATTTTTGTTTGTTATACAATGTAATAATTTATTGTTGGTAGTAATCAATAATTCGAGTAATAAATTTAATGTAGATAAAGCTATCTAGATTAATCTTTTAATTTTAATTACCAATAATTATTATTAATGTATTTATTTATTAATATAGTTCCATATTTATTATTAATTATTATCTATATTAGATCGCGATTACGTATTAAATACGGCTTGAGAAAATTTATAATAATTATTATAACGAAACGAGATTATACAACTTTTGAAGATAATAATATTATACCCGTTCAAAGTTATATTGTATTACAATAAAGTGGAAAAGTTAATAAATTAAAAATGGAAACTTTTGATGTATTTATTAGAGAGTAGATACTATACAACTACATTATTTGCATTTACAGTCATATTATTATGTATCTATCTATTATGATGGTAGTCAACATTTTATTATTTGTAGTAGTACTCGTCTCTGAAAAATAGGTATTTAATAAAATAAATGATATTAAAAAAAAAACTTCCGTTGCAAGTTTAATGAAATTTTTCTAGAATTTAATATTTAAATTCAAACTTTGTCTAGCTTTCTCGGTTTTATTTTCTTTGTATCAATGTATTGCGTTGTAAAGAAAAGCGAACATGGCAGTGAGTGCAAAACTTGCGTGGGTCAACACAAACATAAAAATAAGGTGAATGCAGGTGGAATGTGTTATTTTAGAAATTTAAGTGGGAAAACTAGTAACGATAATAATCATGATCGCAAAGATAATATTATGTTTAGTATGAATGTACGTTGAGAATGAATAGTGAGTGTATGCAAATATGAACCCAATAGAGCTAGAAAAGTATTTTACGCTATTTTTTACGTTGACAGAAACATGAAATATAGGTGAATAATAATAATACTAAATTAATTTGATTTCCAACAGGCGAACACAATTACAGAATATTATACCCCGTAATATTCCATATTCACCAATTTTTCGCATGCGTCCTTGCATGCTCAAGATAAGCCCTTGAATTATCACCATTGAGTTAATTCGGTAAAGAAAAATTTACTTAGCAAAATATAAGTAATGAAGGTCCGTGTAATTAAATTGCATAGATCTTTTATCAATTCCACGTCAAATCAACGAAAACAAAAACACCGACAATAAATTAGGTCTAAAGAAAAATGTTTCTTAGTACCTACCGTAAAATTGAATGAAGGCATTATTTGCATATTAGATATACAGGGTGGTACAAATAAAGTATTCGATGCAATAAATATATTACAATTATTACAAAATATTACAAAAATATTAAATATTTCAATTCAAAATTGTAGGCGAAGTCAGTCAGATAGCTTTCCAGGTTACGCTCATCATAGGAATACACTATGAACTTGATATGTTCGTAGACCGCAACGTCGCGGTACATTTTCTGTCTTTGGGTTTCTTGTTGTAGTGTTCTATTTTTTATTCGTTCATACCTTGTTCTTTGTTCAAAACATCGATAAATTTCCAAATTGAAAGATTATTGGAGCTCAAGAGAAATCTGCAAGCTCGATGCCATCCTTGGCATCCACAGCATTGTTTGTTTTAGGAAAGTCGTTGTGGAAATGACAAAGTGCAATTGGAAATTTGGGAGGACGTCTGGTTGTCCAGCGCGGACAATCGATCCAAGTTTCTTCGAAATAATCAATTAGAAATTGAAGTATCTTGTGGTTAGTAGTGAAGAACTAGGATGAGTTTCTCAAAAAACTAAACCACTTCGGCGACGGGTGTGAAACTCAAAGTAGTCAGAACATGTAACGCACCGAATGGAAGTATAGCAATCAGTGGGATCAAAATAGGAGGAACACACTTGCTCAATAAATAAAAAAAAGCACTGCTACTACAAAAGTATTTGCAGTGTCGACAAAATTTAAAATTAAATCTCCTGAAATTAAACAAAATTATTGTGGTAATTTTAAATTTAGAAAAACTTAAATTTCATA
Source organism: Cantharis lateralis (assembly GCA_963170105.1). Classification (NCBI taxonomy): domain Eukaryota; kingdom Metazoa; phylum Arthropoda; class Insecta; order Coleoptera; family Cantharidae; genus Cantharis; species Cantharis lateralis. Next base: position 22,496,600 of record OY720629.1, read on the forward strand.
TCACAATTTCTTTTTTTTTAATTGGTAAAAAAGCTGTTATAGTTGAAATTTTCTAGACATAACTGAAATAATAATGAAATATATTGCACAACTGGCTACAATTTGTGCAACATTGTCTAACGTAGAAAGTCATAATATAGTGATATTGTGTTACCATAATTCGATAGATGGTTTTTCTCACATTTTCTACAATAAACAATAAATGATTTTAGTTTGTGACACTTTTGTTCGAGCATATTATAATGATTTAATAGTTTTGATCTAATATTACGTGAGTTATGAATTCAAATTAAAATATAATTTTTCTCTAACATGTAAAATAATTCAAAACTTATTAAAAATATACAATTATATAGGTATCTAATTAATAATAATTCAATATTCTGAAATTAAAAATTGAAAAAGTAACCTTAGTTGAAAATCAATAACTTTCTCTGAAAGGTATTTGGCTTTATGAACTTCGAGTATGACATTTAAAAATATTTTGAATTTATAAATTTAATAAGTGTGAAAAAATTGGAAACGGTCAGATGAAGTTTGCGACTGAAGTCGATATTACTTCAGACTTGACTACGTTTTGAAAAGGTGCAAGTGATCCACCCGGAAAAGCTAGTAAGGCAGCTGCTGTTCTTGCCTTCCTTCTTCTAGTTGATCCAAGCCTGAATATAAACAAAGAGGAAATAGACAATGTCTACTAGCTACAATATATTATAAAGTTTTAAATTGCAATAAATATTTTCAAAAGTACAAGCTTGAAATACTCTACTATTTTTTTTACCGTGTACAATAATTTTGGAATATAATAATTAACATGTTAACATAAAAGAATTTTGTTATAATTTTATTTCAATAATTTACATAATTTTAATTAAATAAAGTTTTAACTAACCTGGAACAAATGCGTGTTATGTGTAGGTAAGGCGCACCTACCTTCATCGGTAATGCAAACATAATTTACAAAAATTAATTAAAAGGTAAAATAAAATAATAAATAAAATAGGTTTTTATTTTAGCAACGAATTCAATTTGAAATAATTGAATTCTACTACCGATCGTAGTCTTTTACTTTCTGTACCTAACCAATTTAGAACTCTTGGTTGTAGAACCCTTAACCTAAATTATCTGTTCATTCAAGTAACTGCCTCTAAGCATCGTACCAGTAATCTTTATTATTGTTATAAATAAGTGCTTTATTGATTAGAAACTAATGTTTTACTTATTTAAGTGACACGACAAGACTTTAAACAAGAAATTTTAGATAAAAAGCTTTTTCAGGAAAAGTTTTTGTTATGTTTAATTAAGTCTTAAAGTAATTAAAGAATTATAGTTCAAGAATAAGTTTTTGTAATCTACTACTTGATAAGTTTCAACATAGAATGTGTCAAATCAACATTAACAGGACCGTCTTCAGAATCAGCGGGAAATGAAAATCTGGAAAGAAAATATCAACTACGCATTTAATCAATGCATAGTTTCTTATTGGAGGCAGATGACACTCAAAAAATAGGTATTATTTTTTAAAAGGGATATTCGAATACATTTAGTGGACCTCATGGCTTATAAAAAGTACTTCAACTGCAATGGAAATTATTTACGACTCACTTTGTTAAAAGTAAATCAAGTTGTGGTCTTTTTTAATTAATTTTCATTCTCAGTTAATTTGCAAAGGGTGGAAGTTTAATGAAGATATACAATTATTACCTATTATAATTTAAAATAGCAGTTACACTTTTTAATATAAATTCGTTATCAAATATTCTAAGTAATTTCTAAAATTGATCGTTATGATAAATTGGTATCATTACCTACTTTGAAATTTACTAGACAGTTAAGTAGTTGGTAATCTATTTCTAGCTAAAAATTATTTAATATTAATTTAAAATTTTAGTTATATGTACCTTCTAATAATAATCTTATATAAGATGAGCTGAAATCATAACTTTTTATACAACTCTTAACAATGTTCTCTTTAATATTTGTAGTATAAATTTGTTAAAAGGGCAAATTAGCAAGTCATGAGAATCATTCTTAAAGACTCGAATAAAGCTGCAAGAAGACTTGGATGGGTGACCGCGCGATAACCAATGTCGGAGAACACATGCATTTGGCCAGCATGGTAGGGTATGGTCTAATCTTACCCCGAGTATTTGTCATCCTGAACAGCAAAACACTAGGTCTGTCCCCTACACAATTAATCTTAGCGATGAAAAAGTATATTGCAAAGAAATAGGTTTATATCCGACTATAAATAGGTAACCTACACCTATCGAAGAGTTGGGAAAAAAAGCTACTCAATTGATAAGTTATAATTGTTACAGTTTATAAGGTATGTTGAAAGTATTGTCACAATGTTGATAGAGTATTGTTAGAGTATTAATAATTGATGTGAAATATTCACAATATTATTGATGGTATAAGGTGATTGTCATGTATGCATTCAATATTAGTTGCTTGTTAAAACTTGATTTTAATGAATTATTAATTCAAAACTATAAACACTGAAACAGCAGCCGATATATCACGGGGAGAGGAGGCGATATACAGACCAGCTAACAAATAAGAGTTTCATTTTTTCCATTATACGACCATAAAAAAATAAAGTGCATTTTTACTCGTATCAAAAACAGATGTTGGTGATCTGTTCTTTAAAGTGACGATTACAAAATTTAACTACAGGCTCCGAAAAAGTTAGATGGGCACAATTGCAAACTTTTTTCTACCTGTTGAAATTATCATTTCACCAACAGCGACCGAAAAAGAATTAAATGGTTAGATTATAACGACAGGTCCATAAGAAATAATTTATAAATGACATACATTTTTGTGTAATGGAGAAAATCTTTTTCTCGATTATAACACTCTGCTTAGATTAAATGAGATAGTAAATTAATTTACCCTGGTCTTACGTAACGGAGAATATTCAATTCATCTAGTTAACCATATAATTAGTATTAGATAAGTGGTTAGATGAAATTAATGTTAGAGAACGAGTAATTTATTTATATAGGTAGATAGTTCCTAGTAGTACCTGCTTGTGTAAACTCATGCAAATACATTAAATTTGGAAATATTCGGTTTTGTGTTTGGATATGAAATCCATTCCAATTCTCACATTAATTTGATTTTTATTTTGATGAATCTCAAAATTAAATAAAATTGTACAAACCTCGTTAATTTTCCAAACCGTATAAATCACTAATGTGTTTTGAATTAAACGAACGTCAAAATGTAGGGCACACATTGATAGAGCATTTAAAATTTATATGTGACAGAAACGTTGTTGTGAGGCAGTAATATAGTTAACCCGCAATTACAATTAGTATTGGTTACAAACGAAATGGTTTCGTTTTGCGAAACGTAAAAAAAACGCTTGTTTGAACACCGATTAATTGAACTGAACGTTAGGGAATTGAACTTCAAGTCTATTGTTGAATTTTGTTAGCATACAGCCGACAATGTTCCATAGTATTACGAATAAACAATAGCTTTAATTATCCCTTAGTAATTAGGTGCAGAGATTCATTAGTTAAAATATTTCGTAATAGCTCAGAATTCTATGGCGGTGCTTACCATTGCTTATCTTCATTTTGGACAGTGGCTTGTTTTCATTATTATTCAATTTTTTTTGCTGAGGACGGATTACCTTTTTACGCTAACATTACTCTATCCTGTAGTGAACATAAGTACAACTACACTTTATAGTAATAAATTGTAGTAAAATTTAACTTATTTATCTAAATTGAACTAATTTTAGACTCAAAAAGCAAACTGCCAGTTGTACTACTAGAATATTTACATTGCATATTATAAAGTTTTATATTAAAATAAATATTTCACTAGTAGAAACTACTGAAAGAGTGGAAGACTTAGAGGAATCAGTACTATAGATAATATATTGCCGTGTTTCCTTTCCTAGACAAACAGTAAAAAATGAAAAAAAATTTGTGAAAATCTGTATTTTTAAAAATCATTTTATAATTAAATATTTATGGAATTTATAATTCTTGCAATAAAATAATTCTTATTGATTGTTGGTTCCAATAATTGTTTTATTTACAAGAACATACAACCTCTGAAATATTTAAATAAAAAAATGTTTGCATAAGGAGCACAATAAAGAGGTTGTAAAGAAGACATGGCCGAAATAGCCTGGTAAGTTTGGTCGAGGATCGAACCCACACAACTGCGACGTAGCAATCGAGCATTCTAACAGCTAGCCTACGTTACCCGCTTCCCAGTCAGCCAGTGTAGGCTTCGGGCCATACTGCGGGTCTTTGTTTAGAACATAATGAACTGATTGAGTATTTTTGAACTGTTATGATAATAAAACGATTTTAATAATAGGTTAGTAATTTAAATATTGATAAAAAAAAAGATGTATATTTTGGAAATGGTAACGATGAAGTGAAAGAACTCAAACAGGAGCTGTAAAAAACTAGAAACAAACAAATGTAAAGAAAATTGATAGAAGAAAAATGAAGTAGTAAGAAATACGAATTAAATAATTAATGTTAACATCTTAACTAACGCTACATTTTGCATTGCAATGTCATCGAGCTAAAGGAAAGCTAGAATAACTAAATACGCACGTGTGCTGATTAAGCGTTTGTTCTCGTTATATTGTACAATCTACATACATAATAATTATAATAAAATTTACATGGAATTTAAAGTATTAAATTAAATTTGGAAATTTATTATTTTTGTAAAATTATACAGACCCCAAATGGTGGGTTAAAATCACTACAATATGTTTTGATAGTGTAAAAGTAATGATTTTTCGCACTTATATAAAGTTAACAAGAAGTAATTTGACAATACGCACTTGAGTTATATACTATCAAATGCAAGATAACAATTAGAAAACAACAAACAAAAGAAAACAAGCAGTTTATTTTGTTATTATAATATTTGAACACATTGTGAACATTTTATATATTTAAATTTTTTTTTTTTATTTTGTATCACAAATCAATGTTGAAAGTGTGTTTTTCTAAATGGTAGTAGATAAACTTTTTTTACTTCCTTGGGGTGGAAGGAGTATTTGTTTGAGGAATACGATTCGCGCCATTTGTCGAGCCTTCTATACTGCATACATAAAAATGACAACCAGAACACTCGACAGTCATCAGGACTATTGATAGTTGACTCAAAATAAATGACTGTTTGACTGCAAGTCTACATGTGCTCTCAGATTCTGTGCCGGGGTTCTTTTACTCATTGTAAGTAATTAAGCAGGCGCACAGCTCTGAAATTTCTTGATATTTTTATCATTTTGTCCAGTTTTTGTTCAATAGAGGTAACTAAAATTAACATTTTCTTCCAATATACTTACTACTTTAAAGAAAAAAAGAAAAATTTTTTATTTTTATTACGTCAATCTACAACTTCAAATGCACAATTTGTTACAGAAGAGTGTATTATTCGTTTATTAGGAAACAAATATTAAAATCAATGCATTTTTTGCATTAATTCTCAAAAGGTTAAAAATCTTAATTTTTAACGCTACATTATACTGACAAATGGGCGACACCTGTAGCTTATAATAATATTCGACTTTTGCTTGTACAATGTGTTTATGACCTGCATTAATTGTTATTTTTGATAAAATGCCACCTAAAGCGGCTTGTACAAAGGTTTTTTTCTTATAAATAAAAGCGAACGGTATGTGGAAGGAGCAAAGGAAAATTATTAAGATATTGACAATTTCATAAATTATTGAGGAAAATATGAAAGCGTAAACTTACAAAAATAAAGATAGAAAATAAGCTGTTTCTTTTAGAAAAGAAACAGCAAATTATATTTTATTCTGCAATCGACCTTAAAATTACATTTAATTTCAATAAAAATAATTGATACATTATTGTTGTTAATGTAGTAAGTAAACTAGAAAAAGCAGATTTTGCAAGGTAGTATAGGCATTTAATATGGTAATCAATGAAATTGCCGTAGAACCTTGAGATTCAAAGGGTCAAAATTATCTTTACATAATTGATAGACCAACTGTTACTTTTATTTGATATTTCAGTTTTTTGTTATGGTCCTTGCATAATTTGTGTTTTGGGCAGGTTCTCCGATCGACTTGCCCTCGTGATAGTGACGTTGCTGCCTTTGAGCTAGTTCTCTGCTGTTCATAAAAAACAAACTTACTAAAAGCTTAGCTTAAAACTTTATTCCGATATAGTTGATAATAACAATAAATTTAGATAATATTGGGATTAAAATAAGATAGGAATCTGGTTTATTTAACTTACACAATTATATATAACAAATAATAAAGATATTATTTAGGTGGGTACGGTATGACTGATATCATCAATCATGAAGCCTATAAACTTAAATTTATTGCAGTTGACGTGGTGAAGTAGCATTATCTTCAATAAGTTGCACAAAGTGAGAACAACAACGCTTCCTAACAAACATCCTAGCGTTTAAATATTTACGGAAGTGATAGTAACCCTCGAAAGACTCACTGCAGATAGCGACGATAAAACGATAACTTGCTTGTTTACCGTAGCCTTACACCAAACATTAGTGGTACTGTTAAAACTATTTATGGGCCCAATGAGGATAGAAAATAGTTACAAAATTGTTATTCCATCATATAGTATAATGTATTAGATTTTCGTATATGCTACATTGTAAGGAAAATTAATTTATAAAAATCGTTGTAATTAAATGCAAAGTTTTAACCCTTCGTTACATGATTTAACGAATTAAAAAAAAAAAAATATTTTTGGTTACTTATTATGCTGTAGTTAATGGGAAAAATAAAGAAAAAATTCAAATTTAAAAATTTATTGTAATATTTAAAAAAAATGGGTATGTGCCAGATATGGGACATCATGTGAATAATGATGTTTATTGAAAAATCTCAAATTACTTAGTATGGTATAAACTAAAACAATTTCTGTCTTTTGAGAAACTTCTTGAGCAACTAATAAAATTTACTTTTGAAATGTACGAAGTTACCTAAAATTATCCCTCAAACGGAAGGGTGGTTAGAAACAAGATGTTAAACCACAAGCAGATTCAGGTGTAAGCAAACCATAAAATTTATATTTTTTACTATTAAATTTATATAAGTACCAAAATATAGTTACTGTATTAAATTAAAAAATTAAAGGCTTCTCTACTACCCTAAATTAGTCTATAAACTGCACAAAAATGATACAGTACTGATTTTTAAAACAAACGATTTTCGTGAAATTAATTTTTAAATTGCGTTATCATAGCATATAAAGGGTCAAAAATGATCAAAATTTAATAAAGGACCTAATACTCTTCATATTTTGTTCAAAACATTACAATAGACAAGTTTCTTACCCGGAAGTTGTTATCCCTTTTTTGAATACAATAAATTTTATTACATGTACGGTAGTGTTGCATAGTGATCATTATGATCATGATGTGCCAGATATGGCACATACCGTTTTTACTACGCTGCTTGGTCAATAATACTTATAAAATTAAAACTATTGTTTTACACTATATTATATACCTTTACTATGTTACCATACCAATTTCATAATTTTCCTTTGAAAAATTTCAGTAGAAAACTTGTAAACAAATACACGTCGCACTGAAGATTAACCAACTATACAAAATTCTGATTATTCTTATGCCTAATCTATACTGTTGTGCCCTATTAAATTCTTTTTTTCAATTTTATCTATTCTTAGGTGTTGTACAAATATGCTACAATAGTTGAAATTGGGCATTAACTTCAATCGTAGGAAATATAATCGAAACTTCGGTATGTGCCATATCTGGCACACCATGAAACGAAGGGTTAAACCGGTTACCTACTTGAAAATTAAAAATTATCTATAACTAAGGAATGAATGTTTGTGACATTTTGGTCATGATCGGTACTTTATACAATTGAAAAATATTTAATTGTGCAATAAAAATTAACTGCGCTATAGATACATATGCCCACATTACACGCCAGATGAATCTCAAACAAAATTTAACCTTATAATTAGAAGTTTAACTAATAGTTTATATTAAAGTATTCCAAAACGCACCTTGCGAGATGAACAAATTAAATTAATATTATTTTGACTTTTCATTCCACCTTTAATGAACTCTAATTTGGTTCCTTCTTATTATCCAGTAGTATCGGCCAAATCATAACACTTCCACCATCTGCTTATCAACGAAAATAGTTTTTCATCTGTAAAAATAACATTTCTCTAATTGAAAACAAAATGTCAAAGTTTGAAAAATTCAAACTTTTAACATATCAACGACCGTGTTTGATAACAAAATAAAAAGATGGAAGTGGATTTTCGGTCGTAATGATCTATCTACTGATAGATACTCCTCTCACACTACGTTATCCAAAGATTAACGCGGGGCTACTGCAGAAGCAGCCCCTCCAGCCAAAAACACATACATGCAGATGGTCTAGCCACTGCATGGACCGCAAGGTTTTATCGTGCAACTAGTTTCGAGTTTACTCCGAAGAGATTACTCTCATCAGGCACGAATTAACCCGCAAGTGCTCAATGCAGGAACAAAGACCTCCGCATAATAGTATGCAGTTGAAACTTTCGGAACCGCAACTGCACCCCACGTCATCTTGGAACGCATGTGAGACCTCTCACATGCGGAACGCAGAGTAATCTCTTCGGAGTAAACACGAAACTAGTTGCACGATAAAACCTTGCGGTCCATGCAGTGGCTAGACCATCTGCATGTATGTTTTATTGGCTGGAGGGGCTGCTTCTGCAGTAGCCCCGCGTTAATCTTTGGATAACGTAATGTGAGAGGAGTATCTATCAGTAGATAGATCATTACGACCGAAAATCCACTTACATCTTTTTATTTTGTTATTTCTCAAATTTTTCACCTTATACTCGTATGGGCATTCTTCATGGTAAAGTCTAATCAAACATTTTGTTGAGTTCATAGGTTGGTTTTTTCTGCAGATTTCTACGTTGCGTTGCTTTTAATGATGAATTTTATACCATCCTCACAATAGCTCGAATAGTTTTTGCTATATTTGTTACCAATTTTTTTCCCAGTAAACATAAAATTTTGGAAATTTCGGTTTTCTTCAACATTTTTCCGCGATCTATCTTTCTAGATATAAATAAATAGTTCTTATTATTAAACGTAATTATAATCAACTGTTAATTATTATTTATCAATCTGCAAATGACTCGAGTAAAATAAAACGTTTTGTTCACATTTACATTTCCAGATTCCACATTTGATTGTAAAACGTCGTATATTTTATATTATTACTGTAGTCCAATGTTGCCTTCTATAAGAAAGGGACATAATATAGGTACATACAGTAGAAGCTCGTTTATCCGTTTGAAATATGCAGTAATCAGTCTTTGTTTTTTGCGATTTGAAATAATGTTTATTACTTGCGTTTACTATGCTTTTATTTGGAACTGTTTGTAAAAAATGTAAAGATTTTCAAGAGAGTGGGCACGGTTAATCGCGAATACGGATAGTCGAGACACGGTTAATCGAGGTTTTATTGTAATTGCAAATTTTTAAATATGTTTCTGAGATATTGTGAAATTGGAGAATGTGTTAGTATTTTTTGTCGCGGACGATATGAGAAAATAAATTTGCTTTAATTAATTGCGTTATTAAAATGCACGAACTATAAAATTCAACTTCTGGCTACGATTAAAATTACTTAACTTTCTGATAATAAAAAAAATATGATGAGTACTTACTTACCTATCTCAGAATTTATAAACTTGACGATGAAATTTAAATTTGAAATATACAATTAACGAAAATTAATTTAAGAGATTAAAAAGGAAATTAAGTTTGAAATTAAATAATCTTCTAGGCGTCTAAATATTACACTTTAATTACGGACTTAAAAGTTACAATTTTATTTATTTCAAGTGCAACCTCCCGAGTTTTAATGAAACAGAATTTTTGTTTTTCCGGGGTAATTGTATAATCATAAATAGAATATATTAACTTTGATGATAACACCAAAACTATACAGTTAATTATGAAATCCTTCAGGCTGCTTTGTGAATTTTGATTTAATTTATCTTTTTAGAAATTATTTAAAAGCGCATGAAGTTTTCACGAATTTGAATCCATCTGTTTAAATGTTTACTTATTAATAAACAATTCGCCCGCATACACACATATAATGGCGTATCCTGGTTATTGGGCATAAATGTGTGAATGACTTGAAGATATTCAAATTGAAACTGGGAAAAGCAAACATAGAACAATAACAGCTCCACTATTCTATTATCAGACACGTGTACTGGTATTATATATGCCCTGTAAACAAAGTAAGCGCTGTTAATTTATTAAGTATGGATTTATTTAATTTTAGTTGCAGCTACCTATATTTATTGGTAAAATAGCTATAGGTGGCTCGATAAAGTGTACTTAGGATTTTAATTTACCTATGCTGCAAAATTTTATCATTTGCTTTTAACGAAATTGAATTTGTTTTTATTTAATTACATTTTATTAAAGTTACCGCAAAATGTCAAGTCAAAATTATATTTAAAATTATGTATATGAGCTTAGCTAATGAAGTTAATATACTACCTGTTGCATATTTTCGTTTTATTCTTATAAAAGTTAAAATCGTTGTTAATCTGATGATAAATAGGATTAAAAAATTTTATATTTAAAAGTATCTTGAAATTGAAGTGTAATTTTATGTAAAATTAATTACGCTAAATGTACGTTATTAGAAATAATAGGCAATTAAACTACGAATACTATATTACCTTTAATAATTGTGTAAATATGGCGTAAGTTAAAATGCCAAGAATTTATCGTGAAAATGTTTTCTCAAATTTATGTTTTTCATTTAATATTCATCTGAATAATATGATGTTTCTAACGGACAAAACCGGGGTCTCCGATTAGATGTATAGGATATTAAGAAAAATAGTTATAATTCAGGAACCGGTGATTACCTAAACCGCGCGATAATTTTTCTTGTTTAAATTGCATTATAAATATTTGGGTTTAGTTATAGTTTCTTATTTTGGCGGTTATCCGCATGGCTGTCATAAATTGCCTAAAACTGTTTTCGCATAATGCAAAAGCGTGCGTGTGACACTTAGCTCGTTAGATATTCAAGCTCCAAAATCCCTAGTCCCTACATTTGACGTTAACATTGCCTTTGCAAAGCTCGTGTCAACTTCGAGTCACGACCTATTGCTCACATCGTCACTTGAAAATATACACAATTCCAATTCTAAGGAAAGGTGGCAAATAGCAGGCATTTGAAAAAAATATTTTGAATAAAAGAGTAGCAAAGTTTTACGGGCTTTGTTATAAAAGTAAGATCGATCTAATAGTAACAATATACTTTTACAAAGTTTTTCCACTGCTTTCTTACCACGGCACGGAGAGAAACAAAGTAGTTTAACTCTTTATTTACTAAATTTCTTAGAAGTTTTTAAAATGTGTGCTAACTTTTCTGAATACTTAATTTAGGTGCAAATTAAATTAACACAGTACCATGAGAAAACTAACGGGACTTATAAGTCCCGCCAGTAAATAAATACTTTTATTCTCAATCATTATCAATTTAACAACTTTTAGAAATATTTTTTTATATAATATTATTCCTACTAAAATTTACATTGAGAAACATCAAATTTTATCTAAAAGTAAACATAATAATAATAGAATTATACAAGGTTTATCTGATAGAATCCAGTAAAGATCGAAACACGCTTGCTCGACCAAAGTGTTATAAACTATCAGTTCAAAGTATTTTATAATAATTACGTAAGTTATAATTCAATTTTATATATTTTTGCATTTTATTATAACATGTAATCAATTAGATCTTTCATTACATAATAATAGTATTGAAATACATACGAGTATAGCACGAAAATGAGCTCTTCCTTCAAATTGTTGTAGTATATAGTATGTATAATATGGGTTGGGTACAACTCGCCGCGCACGATTCGCCGGTAACGATTCGCGACGGCACGATTCGCCGGCAAGCACGATTCGCCGTGGCATGATTCGCCGAGAGCTTCTAGCGCCATATACCTATCCTTTTAACCTAACCAATTAAACGATGCTTTTGATACATTATTTGACCATCTACCTGAATCAATTTGGCCCTTAGCCAATTGGTTCGAAAGGTACTACATGGGCGAAAGAAATCGTAGAGGCAATGGTAGGCGCAGACCAATGTTTCCTACGGAGACATGGAACTTATACGAAAGAACTATTAATAAAATCCAGGTACAAAACTTTTAGTTTTTAAGTAAATCCAGTGCTGATTTAAATTTATTTACAGAGAACTAATAATATTGCAGAGGCTGCTCATAGGAGGCTACAATCGTAGTTGAGCATCGAAAGACCGACTATTTGGCGTTTCATAAACGAATTAAAAAAAGTTCAAAAAAACAGAGACGTCGTTTATGAAAGCCTAGTTGCCGGGAACCATACTGCACAAAAAACATAAAAAGTTTATCCTTGCAGATCAAAGAATCTTGACATTAGTCAATGATTTTGAGAATCGGGATATATTAGAATACATTCGTGGTTTGGCCCACAATTTCGAAATGTTGGAGGTTTAATATAAATAAAATTGAAAATTTTAAAATAAACAAAAATATGAACAACTACTATTGTTTTATCTAACTTTTGAGAAATTTATTTATTTAATTTGTTTAATTTATTCAATTCATTTTTTTGGATTAAAAATTTATCAAAGATTATTGATAGATGGGGTTACTGAACGGTAAAAAACTCCCGGCGAATCGTACCATGGCGAATCGTGCCACGGCGAATCGTGCTTGCCGGCGAATCGTGCCGCGGCGAATAGTTCCCGGCGAGTCGTGTCGCGGCGAATCGTACCGTTCCCGTATATTATGTACATTATGATGGTACATTGTAGCTTGAATACTCTATGAAATTATTTTCTTCTAATATTTCAGTTAATGTTCAACTAATGTAATTAGTATAGTTGTCTGTTTTCCCTCTTGAATAAATTATTTAAAATATATGAATGTTATAAATAATGACGTCCACGTACAAATGTTTTGACTTGATAGGTATGTATGTAGAATGTCACAAAAACGTGTAAGTGCATGTAGGAAACGGCACCTCTACCACAGCTCTGTGATGCACATCGATTATGTTTTGTGAAGAATCTACCAATTTAGTTACAAAAAGTTAATTTCATAACCGTTACTAGAAAATGTAGGGCCTTTTCAGGCTCATTAACTACCCATCGAAGATAAAACTTTATTGCGGGCCTATACACGCACTTAAATTTTCAGTAACCTAATTGCTGGTCTTCAATTGACACAGATGGGGATTGTTTCTGCTTGGAACTTATTAGTTTCAGTCAATTTTTCGGACGTGATTACATTGATTGAGGTGTTTGAAAATCTCATACTTGAGGTGAATTTTTTTGTTTAGTGAGACAATATGCTACATGTTATACCAGCACAAGCTATATTCAACCGTCTTAGGGACCTTTAATCAAATAATAATATTTAAATACGCCCGGATAAATAAAAATGTACTTTTAAAAAGGTTTTTAATTATAGTTCACCAAATTCTAATAAATGTGAATTAGCATTAGTAAAAATTTAATATAATTTATTGTTTATTAACTACTCTAAATTTCTGCTAATTATTCCGATAAAGAACACAATTTGCTCTTTTAACTAATTTCAACTACAGGTTTAAATGAGAACAATATAACATTATTTATTTTAAGTAACAAATCGTGTATGTGATGCAATTGAATTCCATTCCACTTAATTTTAAATTCTTTATAAATTATTTACCAAATAGAAAAAGCACACAAAGGTTAATGTATGATTCAGATCCAGTATACATAAGTAATTAATTAGTTCAATTTCCAACAGGCAAATCCAATTACTGGAAATTAATATTAAAACAGAATATTTGATTATATGTGATCATATTTTTATTAATACATGTTTTCAATGTATGTATTGTACTTTGGTATATCTTACCAATGTATGTATACAGTAAGAAATGTCAATGTTTTAGTTGCAATTTTTCTCCTATTTATGTAGTAAGGACAGGTAGTTAATTTTAAACCGAAGCTCTATTATTCATTTAATATTCGTACAAAATAGTATATTGTATAATTCGGGTTAGAAGTAAAACTCCGTTAAACAAACAGAGACTTTAAAAGCTCATGAATTAGATTAAAGATTTCCATAAATGATAAACATCATTTTTCTACGCCAGCTAGGTGCCTAGTGCTTTGCGGATACGGCAAAAAATTAATCAAATTATGAAATTTACTAAACGAAAAGTTCTTGTAAGCATTGGTCAAAGCGACATTTTAATTTATATTCTTAACAGGCCTTAGAAAGCATACATTTAAACCAAAATTGAAACTTTGCTTCTTGTAAATCAAATTAATAACAATAAATTTTGATAATTTTTAAATGAATACCGTTGGAAATTTATCCTCAACTTATTCATTTTATTGATATACTGAAAATTTTTCTCTTATTTTTATAAATATCAGGTCTCTCAAGTGCTTTGTTTATTTATATTTTTTAACGAAATTATTTATAAAAGTAAATGAATCGCCTAAACTCTAAAGTAATAAACTAATAAGTAATGAGAATAAGATAAATTCAAATAATACAAAATATTTACTATTGTAAAAATATCGTCACTTCTGCCGCAATACCTCCAATCATCAGCACACCAAATTTTATCTGAATCGTTATACATTCTCGGAGATATGATGACATTTTCATTGTTTTTATTTATTTTATTGTGGTAGCCCTGGCAAAGATTTCTCTGTCAAAACCTTATTTTCACCACTAGAGCCTACAAGACACACGTCCAAAAAGTTTGAATGCCATCGACATAGAAATGCCGAAAAAAATCGAGGGACAAGGACTTTTTTTAAGTATTCACAAAAAAAATTAATTATTTTTTTTCATATTGCATTCCTGATTTTTATTAAAGGGTTCCATATGCTGTGAAGTCCTTTGAGGGCAATGTTCCTACATACCGAATTTGGTTGACATTCTTTTAGTACTTCGGGAGTTATTCACTCTTGAAGTTTTAACTTTGACAGCTTGTAATTTTTGACAGATGACAGGTAGAAAGTTTATTTCATCTATTCTGGATATAGCTTTTCAAGGTCTTTAAAATAAGCTATCGCAAGACAAAATCGCTTTTCAAAAATTTTATATCATTTTCTTGTAGTGGCACTCCTGATTGATAGATCGCGACGAAAACCTTATTTTCACTTTTCTACCGTCAACTCTACTATTATACAAAATTTGGTCCTGATTGGTTGGATGGTTCAGGAATAAATCGAGGGACAAAATCTGGCGACCGACCGACCGACAGCGACAGACCGACACAGAAATTTATTTTTTATTTTTTGCAGATCTTTACGTTTCTGGACACGGTGATCTCGAAAATGTAAAAAAAAAAATTGAAATTTTTTTTCGATTACCATACCTCCAATTTTTTTGATTGATTGGAGGTAAAAAACAATAACTATAAATCGGTAAATAAGAAGATCAATAATACACTTTCCTGAGTAATACATAATATTACCTATATATTTTATTTATCAAGTCATTGAAACAAATTCAAAAGTTCATCAAATTGTTTCAATATTCGTTTATTATTTAAATCTTAAAATCAACTAATTTAAATAAAATGAATAATTTCATTAGATGATTTGAACTAATGTTTAGTTGAAAATGCTATAATTTTTTCTTTCTGTGTAGTTTATAAGATCAGTGTAGAAAGTAAGTCATTATCGAACGTGCATGCACTTGCAACGAGATAACGAGACGTTTCTATACTTGTATCATACAAAATTCTATCTTCTCTCGCATTTTTTTGAAAATCGTTAATTTATATTTGAATTGAATTTTCCCGTACTATATTTAATTATTATCGTAATATGCGATCAAACTATTTAAATATTCTATTATTCAGAACGATTTTACGAGCTTACATCAGATTATTACGAGGTTATAATAAGATAATATAATAAAATAGAATAGTTGCACACTACTCGTATATTTTTATATTTTGTGTTGCCTTTTGAATTCACACGGACATCTTAAGACATATACTGAAAATAAAAACGGGTCACAAATTATGAAAATAATTTTTTATTTTATTATTTTGATATTTATTTTTTATTGATTTATATTTGACAAGTAATGCCAACAAAAGTGAGTTTCTTCAATTAAAAAAAAATAACAGCAAATCTACTTTCAATACCGGTGTTGAAAATAAATCATTTTCTGCACTAGTGCATGAAAGTAACCTATTATGAATCATAAATCAATGTAGAAGTGAACTATTATGAAACAGCAGTAGATAAAAACTGTTATAATATTTGGGTTGTCGTCGTTCTATGACGTACTGTTTAATTTATTGCAACAAAAATGTATCAAATAATTTTATATGGTAAATATATACCTTAGAATATAAAATAGGAAGGAAGTAGCAAATGGACTATAACACATGCATCGAGTACGAGTCAAAAGTCGTGGGTAGAAACTCCGCCCATTGCACCACGTTTGTAATCGGTGACCTATATTTTTAAATTTTAAAGTTGAATTATGGTGAGTTGCAGTGTTTGTGGGACCTCTAGGATTAAAAAAACTATTAATTGTGGTATAACTTGGCACAAGTAAGTACTTAGAGTTATTTAACTAATTTTATAACAAAAACATTAATTTGTGAGGTTACTGACCATAATCTGCTTGAATCATTGGCGTACATATTACGAAGTAATCCTATATAATTATTTACATTAAACGCCGCTTTTATAATTTATATTTCCAAAAATTTAGATGAGAAAGGCTATTTAGTTGAAAAATATCAAAATTCCGGAATATTGGTCTCCAACTCGATCGTCATGCATGTGTTCAAAACACTTTAGTGACTATGCTACGCCCCTGGCAATTATATTAACCGGCCGCCATAGGATACCACGTTGACTCGGCCTTGATATGCATACCTTCCTTCCTTCCTATTTTATATTCTAAAGGTAAGGTCAGACACAGCTACTTTTGCTGCGCAGTTTTTTTACTGCGGCTGCATAAGTTGCATGTTAGGTTCACACACAGACCGAAAGTAGCCTGCAACACGCAGTTTTTTGTGCTGCGGCTGCATAAAAAGGTTGCAAGCTGAGCAAAAGTAGCAAAGCTGTTCACACTTGGCTGCTTTTACTTCAGCTTGCAACCGACACTTTTGCAGCTTTTACTTCAGCTGCAACCGCTACTTCGTAGCTCAATCATCCTAGACAAGATTTCACTAAATAACTCAGTTAATAGAAGTATGAAATTTTTTGACGCAGTTAGGTTCCAATGATGGGGTAGCATATGAAATCACAGTTTTAGTCCAAATTTTTGATTTGGAGTGTGCCAGGAATTTTATATTTTGTGTTTTGTCGATTTGCAGGCGTATTTTACATTTCTCACTAAAAATGGAGATAACCAAATTTATAGAGAATTAAACTCTCCACCTTTTTTATCTGGATAATTTTGATGTAAAATAATTATTTATTGCTAATAATAAGCAAAAAGTGTGAAAAATTAGGAGATTGTTCCAGTTTTTTCAAGTTTAGGACTATTTTTATAAAAAAAAAGTGACACATTCAAATGGTAAAGTTGTAGAGGACAAAATTTCCTACTACTTTTGTAGAAACAAGTTTTTCGTACGACGAATGGATCACGATCACGATCAAATAATATAGCATATTTTGATTAATATTGATGGATACTTTAGTGGTAGCTACACAAATTTCACATAAACTGCACCTGCAGCCGCTGCAAAAGTTTCACCCAAGTTAATATTTTTACTGCGCTCGCAACTCGCAAATGTACCGACTCACATTAAGCTACTTTGAAACTGCATGCGCGTTAAAAATGTTGCAGGCAGCACTACTGCACATGCAGTTTTTTAGGTTGCAGCACTGTTCACACAGCAAGCAGCAAAAGTTGCGCAGTTTTTTAATTGGCTGCGCAGCAAAAGTAGCTGTGTCTGACCTTACCTTAAGATATATACATAATTTAGTACAGTGCAATATATTTATACAGAAAGTAGATTATTTAATGCTTGAATTGTGCAAAATTAAGTCTTGATTGAAATTTTTTATTAAATAAAACTTCCAACATAACAGATTAAAATTCCTGCTTTTGTTAGTTCTACTACGACTGCAATTTATCAAACAATTTTAGATCGTATAGGGTTAATATCAAACAAGAAAAACTTGCACATATCTATTTAGATTTTAATTGAATCCTGTATATCATAAAATGACCGTTTTTGTGCTATTGTTTAAATTGTTATATTGTGAATACTGTACTTTTTTCATTTGTGCTTACGTAGTTCTGCTTTCAACACGTCGATTATTCCACCCGAATTCTCGTTTTCACCATTTTCGCCATAAACTTTTGGCGGAAGGGAAAGTTTTCAATAAATTTTAACTTGTGGATAATCCATCTGCCCTCTTTTGACCATCAAGTAACATTAGTCAAAGAAAACTAAAGTTCTAAAAATATAATTAAATTTTGTACTCAAGTTGAAAGTTAGTCAAAAAATAGTTTATATATGCAGTTTTGTTTTTGATGTTGAAAATGGAGCAGTATTGATTGTTGTTCTTTACCCTTACGAAAAAAAAGGAGTTTAGTGAATAACAATATATTAATACTTTATTATGTAGTTTAATATTATATTTGTATATAACATAGTATTATTGATTGCTTTAGTTGATTTAGCACCTATTTCATCTTAATGACATTCTTCTGTATACCCTTTCGCATTTCTTGAATATTCAACACAAAATATTCATTTGCCTAATTACTCCAAAGTTTATTACTGCATTTTAATAAAACTGTTTTGGATTTAGTTCAAGCAAATTAGTTTAACGTTTCTAGTATAAGAAGACTTTTATTTGTACTTGGGCTTATATCGTTGAAAATTGGAAAATGCTTTCTATTTTGTTTTATAAATTTCAAACTTCTTTATAGGCGCTATACCACTTGTATACACAATGTAACAGAAAGTTAAATGTTTTGGAAGGTTTAAAAGCTGCAAACAGTAAACTAAACTTTGCTATTTCAAAACTGCCCTTACAAGTAGTACTTCAAAACAAGTTTTGTCTACTAACACAAGGCTCTTGTGGTACGCAGTTGATATTTGACATAACAATAGCTATGGGCTCACTTTAATAAAATTTGCATAGCTTTATCATAATTAAATTAAAGCAATCAAAACATTCTGCTGTTATTATATATTCAAAAAAATATTTGTGTAGGTATTGAAACCGTTTCTTTTTTCGAAATATTTATTGTTGTAAATATTAATGACGGCTGTGTATTTTTACCAGTTAGCGTAACGGAAGCTTTCCCTCGACCACTTAAGATCACATTTGACACCTCTTAGAGTTTCATTTTTACAAAATTCACATTAGAAAGAACATGCTGCCCCTCTCACCCTTTAGACCACTATACGCTACTGATTTTTATTGACAATGACTAAAGCAGCAGTCATGCAGATATTAATTGTATTGTTAACGGCTTGCAAGAACTAATGAAATTAAAATGTAATATTTATTATGTCATAACTTTCAGTTGATTGATATCCATGAACTGCGCAAGATAAAACATATTCTCTTTTGAGCATAAGGTGTATAATAGGAGAATGAGATAATTACAACGGTCATTTAGAATATTATTGTTGGAACTTATCCAGGTTTTACTGTATTAATATATTATAACTGTTTAACTGTTATGTAGTATAGTTATAACGTATGTATGTATTTAAAACAGTTGAAAACGACTTGGTGCATTTTAATTAAATATTTATTTAACTTCATTTTATGGAGAGAATAGACATTAACTTGTTCGTTTGTAAAATGTTTGTCCGAAGATAGAAATAACAGAGAGCAGTATTTCTATTAATTAATCTACTCTAAAGATAAGTGATACGCATTATACAGACAAATTTATGTAAAATGGACAAATTAGGATTAAGGATTTCCATCCTTATGTTGTAAGCTTAGTCGAGATTACAAACAGATATCGGAAGATTTTTTTAAATAGATTATGAGCACCAAATAAAGTATTCCATTAATTTAACTCATAGGTAAATCCTAATTAATGAACTGACCCTATACGACGAAATATTAATTTTGCGATAAAATTAATTATAACTATATTTCATTCATCAAGTCCGTAATACGCTCCGTCCCGAGGTTCCGGCTAGTTTGCTAAGTTCAGCAGTTCATACATCATCTTTTGTTCCTTTATTCAATAGAATGATATTCTCATCATTTGTTGCTATTATGAACTTGAAATCTTTTGAAATTATTTTTCATTTCGATTAGGTTGGAAACACTGAATGTTTCATATGTAATAAAAAAAAAAGTAAATTGCTTTTATCAGAAATTCATAGTTGTAGAATGGCGGTGCATAAAAAATTTAAGTAATTGCAAGAATTTTTCATTTTCTTTGTACGCTTTTTTATGTTATTTTGTTGAGATAGAACATAAAAATTCTGTTTTGAGATTCTTGTGCAACTTGATTTACTTCGACAAAATAGTCTTCATAAAGGTCATAAATGACCTGATTACGGATATTTTTGAGCTTTGAGTGATTTAACAAATTGATTTTCGATATTGGCAAGGAATGCTTGAATTGTCTAGCATTCCAAGTTATACTTTTAGTAAAACTTTTAAAATACACACAGCGCAGGGTTTTAGAAACACGTAAAGTTTGCTTTTACTTGAAATATGAATTTTTCCTTGCAATTGTTATAAAGCTAAACTTTATAACTTGAGTAGGTATAAAAATTAATAATGTAAACTTAGAAATTTATTAGAATAAAATAATTATTAACATGAGTATAATTTATTTTAAAAAACCGTGTATTATGGATCCCTCCTGGTTTTATTTTATCATATTTGGGATGAAAATCTATTTATGTTTTTATTTAATTTTACTGAATAGGTACATAAATCCTATATTCTTAGTAAGCTGGAGTTGATTCAGTGCAGTCGAGTTATATAATCTAGAGGATTACTGTTTCTCGCGCAAAAAATATGGTTATTGAAGAAAAGATTGTGTCACAATATTTGATGATATACGATTTCTAAATGCAATCTCCGTAATATGATAGTGTTTTATATATGGTTGTTATACTCATAATATAGTACATTTAGGAGCTTGCTTTTTACTAAAGCTCTGCGCTAATCGATGAAGTTAATAAGTAATTGAAAATAGTAGAGAAAGCTACGAATAATCACTGCAAGGTTGAATAAGCTCTTTAGGGTACATTGTGATATTATGGTAGGTATTATAAGTCATAGAACTTAGAATGTTACCTTCTCTTACCAATAATATTCACTATTTCAATTTCAGTGGCAACCAGCGAGTAATCTTGGAAATGACCATAAATTATATTAAATGATTATTATGTTAATAAAATAAATCGCTAGAAAAACCACTCAATATTGAAGCTTAATAGCTTTTTTTTTCCATGGGGTAAATATACCTCAAAGATTGTGACAACTAAATAATTTCTAAAGAATTCCAAACGTTTTTTTAGGAACTCCAATAACGCGCAGACAGAAAAATATTCTTTCATTTTTATACTAAAAGGAATTTCGGGCATTTTCAGCTATTTCACGGTGATTTTCAAGGAATTCCACAGAAATTCCAATCATGTGTACCCACCTTTTTTGAATGCTTACAGCTAGGGCCCCATTATAGCTACAAAATTAATTTATACATAGATTTACAGATAATTGAATCTAGTTTCACTTATCCGTTCACCACTTTTACTTCAGATGAACAGAAAAAACTCGACATAGAAAACTGACAACTAGAGGTTATTTTGGGCAAAAATCAGCATTCTATAGAGGGATATAGATTTATAAAAAGGCTAAATCGGAAACTATATACCTAGACTAGAATATAATTATTTTATTTTACGTAGATTTTATTTAGGGTTTAAGATGTACTGGAAATGACCAATTTAAGAGTTTGTGTATTTTGGGACCTTTCTTGACAAATTTGCTTCTGTTCCGGTTTGAATCTGATGAACTAAACGCTCTTTTCCTTATATATTTTTTTCATTTTCGCGTTATTGCCACACATGTTCCTTTTTCACTACTTAATGACTGGATTATCAGTTCTGTTAAGCATTAAAAATAGAAAAATCTATAATAAACTAACAGCTTCTCCCAGTGCCGTAACTAGGGTATGGCTAATATGGCCCAGGCCGTTTGAATGAAAGCGTCGAAATTCAAAATTTCAAATTAAAAAATTATTAAATTTAATGTAGCTGGAGGTGCCTTTTGAATGGCACAAAATTTAATAAATTTTAACTGAAAATAATTCTCAAAATTTCTCATTTTGCACCAAATTTTTAAAAAATCGGGGGGTTTTAAGTCCTAGTTACGACACTAGGTTCTACTAACAGAGATATCGCTAATAACAAGTTTAGATAAGCAGCTGATAGCAAGCAAACAAATCAATTCAAAACCAGCGAACTAATCTGTCATAAGAATCTTTCTCAAATTTAGAGTATTATATACTTCCCGTGGTTCAGAGTCCACGTTAAATTATTGGTACATTACTTCCCCGAAAAAAAATTAATATAAGTTGCTCTGAAAGAGGAGACAACTACGTTGTCTTTACAACGTAATTTACTAGATTGATAAATTGTTTAAATGCGGTTTATTTACCTAGAAAATATGAGATTAAATAGTTGCTTTCTGTTTGGATACTTTTTCACTTTTTTTTTATCTACGTAGCTTGATTTCTAAAGCTTCGAAAACAGTTAGAAATCGATAATTCCTAATTTAACTAACAAATTGCAGATTAAGTGAGTAATAGTCGAGGTAATAATCGATGGTTCATTTGTAGTTAAAATTGACCTATTTATTTATTGCATATACATTGCATGAGCATTACGGTGACATTCTGTGTAATATAAATTACACCGGTGCTTTGAACTGCCTAATTTGATAGTTTTGTAGTAAATAAGTTTTTGACTGATTTATTGTACATATTATTTGCAATAGTGAACATTAAGTTTTGTGCTGTCAATTTTATGTCGTGGTGCCGTTGTAGGAATTGGTTGAAGCCTGAGCAAGTAATCTTTTTTGATATTTTATCACAGAAGCTACATTGGGGTTGCGCTTTTAAGTTTCCTTTTCATGCCATTGAAAGCAAAGAGCTGTTGAACAACATAGGATTAAATTGACGAATTGGA
This sequence comes from Cantharis lateralis, assembly GCA_963170105.1. Classification (NCBI taxonomy): domain Eukaryota; kingdom Metazoa; phylum Arthropoda; class Insecta; order Coleoptera; family Cantharidae; genus Cantharis; species Cantharis lateralis. The sequence continues at coordinate 22,519,847 of OY720629.1, forward strand.
TACTTGGGTATCGATGCGCTTGTTGTGATACTATTACATATTCCCGAAAGTAACCAGCTTACTTGTATTTTCGTGATGTATAAAAATACACATAATATAAGCTTTTCGGCTTAGCAAGCGGATACCTACGTTTCTGGTTTTTAGGGGATTACTATTGTTTTGCTGTAAATTATACCAGACAAGAATTCTGTTTCACACTTTCAAAATATTAGGGTGTAATTATTGGCATTACATTCATAATACTATTATTTTAATTAAAATAATTCAAATTTTAGATTAAAAAGACACTGGAATGAAATTTTATATTTTTCTTACCTATGCGACATTAATTACTTTATTTACAAATCTTTAATAATCCCTGAATATTGTAAATTTCTAAATATTAATCTATAATTACATTTACTTTTTATATTCAATTTTCAAAAATACATTAAGGGAGAACCATCAGATTTTTTCCTATTTGCCAATGAAGCAAATTTGAACAGACATGTGCTTCTTATAGGCTCGCAGTAATTTTATTTCCAGTCTCTGTAATACAAACAGAATTGTGCCACCAAATGTGTATTGGTTTCTGACAAAAATTTACATATAAATATTGAATCAACTAACTGCTTTAGGTGATGCCATATAGTGGAAAAAAATATAGAATTCTGTTTTTTTTATTTTGTATGCATTCGAAATTTGATTATTTATTATTCTTAATTTATTTTTAAATCCAATATCTAAGAGTTGATACCAATAACAGTTATCTCGTAATAATTGATTATGATATGAGTTTTGGATATACTTTTCTAAAATTTACAATAAAAATAAATTTAGCTACTAGCAATACAAACCACAACTATGTATGTAGTTATCAATAAATGTATTATTTATATAGGTAGTAAATACTCATAATAAATGTGTCGCTTATTATATTATTAATACATAATATATTATTATTACTATAATGGTGTGTCAATGGCTAATTCTTTTTAGGGGTGGTGTGACAGTTGAGACAAGTTAAATATTTCCTTGTTCGTTCTTTATAAGAATCGGTTGTATATATTGATATTGGCTTTTGGATATTGTTTACTCATACAATTTTCTATTGTTATTGAAAATATACATAATATAAGTTATAGCAAATAAAAAATAACTTGTAATTTTTGTAAGGGTAGCCGTGAAAAGTTTGAAATTAGCAAAATTATATTTACAAAGACCGCTATTAGATTACTATGCAAGATAAATATGGATTAAGATTTATTATTTTACCGAAAATTCACAAATGTTCAATATTGTATGGATTTTCTAACTTGTTCGGAGAAGGATAACTTTTCATAAAATTTTTGATGAGCAAAGAACGACTTTGCGTACAAGATATTTTGAGAAATAAAATTTTAAAATTAATAAATTTAAAATATCGATACTTTCATTTTTTAAATTTATTTTAATAATTTAATTTCCTTATTAAGCGTTTTGTTACGTTACAACTTATCTAGCCACTTTTAAAAAATCAAGTAAGGTACTTGTAAACTTCCTTGCAGCTATAAGTACTGAAAATCAGAGGATGTATGGCACTTAAAGTTCATTCCAGTTCTATAATTCGTGTCAAAGTTTTATAATGTTCGCAAAAAGTGATAGGTTATTGATTTTTAGGAAGTTGACGGTTATTTTAACATTCTAGTGTATGTTTATATTAAGTTGAATGGAGAACCAGCCTAAAAGCTAATTTATAATACTTAATTGGAATTGGGTGATCGATAAAATAACGAACAACACACTTTTAATTACTTGTATCTAATAATGAAAAATTATTATATACTTGATTGTAATACATTAGCAAGCGTAAAGGTATGAAGATAAGAAATTAATAAATAATTGTTTTAATCTCATTTTTAATACCTTACTTATTTATTATTATAAAAGCCAATTTCATAATAAATTTTAAAGGAAGCGTTAAATTTAAAACCGCTTTTAAGACAAAATAAACCAATCAAAATGATCAATTTGGCCAGTAAATATTTTTGTAATCCCCACATATTGACAACATTTTTCTTCTAAACTTTTTGACATTGACAGGAATTATATAAAATATAAATGGTTAGTTAATAGGGAAATAATATTGAAAAATATTTTCAGGACGTCCTACCAATATTAAATTAAAATTTTTATTTTTTTGCTTTTATGTTGATCTCATTTTTTTTATGTGGAGTTCTTTGAGTTAGCTACTTGCCGAGTAAATCAAAATTTTGTTTTGTAAGAAAAATATTGTAATCTACTAATTGTATCCAATATTTAACTACATCACGCATACATAGTTATTCATACTATTTCAAATCGACTTAATAAATCACGTGTCCTGGAAAATCACATTTAAAGAAAAAATGGTTTTAGATATTTCATTTTGAATTTTTTTTGTCATAAATACAGCCGTTACGAATGTTATAGTATGTGTTAAAGCGTGCCAAATATATGTTTTCGGGAAGTTGTAGACGGCTATCGTGTTTGTATGAAAATATATTACGTAACCTGTATCTTGTAAAGTATTTATGATTTTATATATTTTTTAAATAAGTAATCTTTTGGAAAATTACTATATCTCATTGGACGCACTTTTTGAAAATTTAAATTGAAACTTTCATTTAATGGCAATGCTAAAACAATGAAATAATAAGTTTTTGTTATGTTGTTTTACGACGAATTTACAATGAATAGAATCTGTTTTGACACGATACAGTCAGTAGCACCTATTGTAGCATTGTAGTATTAATAAAAGTTACGCAATGTGAAGGTGACTTCATTGTTTCCACAACACCGCCTGTCATATTGTAAAATATAGGGACTATTATATTTGATTTGGTTTTATCAGTTCGTTTGTAGATCACCAATCGGCTCATTGTTCTATAGCTTTTAACGTACTTTTATAGATATTTACGATATTACCCTATACCCTATACGAAATATAAAATGCGTATGAATGAAAACTTGATCGTAAAATATAGGATCTTTATGTGATGGGACTAGGGGTTTAATATGCTATTTCAACGGTCAAGTTATAGATATGCGGACCTTGTAAAATTCTGATCCTCATTTTTAATAGCGTTTTTATTACAACATATTTTTGAAATTGGAGATTCTACCTTTACGGCCAAACTTTTATATTATACCTACATATCAAACTAATATTAACTATATACACCTACTAACAATACATAAATTTCGAAATATTTTTCAGTATATCTTCCTCCTTATTTGTACCTACTCTAATTTATTTATTGCTAATACAATATCAACCAATTTTTCCATTTTATAATTGATTGCTTCTGTTCCTGTTACGTCATATTAACATTTTATTGTTAATTATTTCCTTTAAATAATTATTTCATACAATAGATCAAACATGCAATACTGTAACAAATTTCAATTTCATCAGTATTCCACTTCATTTAATTTTATTTTTATTATTACTATTATACTTTTTGTCAAACGACAAACGATTTCCGAAATGCTCTACGCTATCCCTATTCTGCTTTTGGTCAATATAGTGACATCGGTTCTAAACAAATTACACAAATTAACTATCTACTCAAATATCTTACAACCAAAGGCTAATTTGATTGCATTGCATTGGATCCATAGCCTTCTCCCTATCGCCGCACTAAACTATCTGTATCTTCCTAATGAACAAACTAATATACAATTCAATAATTACTATTATCAATAATATTGAAATTATAAATTTTAGTTTATAAAAAAATTTAGTTTATAAAATAAAAGCTAGAGTAAGCTAATTAATATTTTTAAAATTTTAGTTTCTTAATTTAATATTAAATTTATATATTGCGGTGTTCATTGAGGAGCTTTCCTATTCTGAAAAGCGTAAGGGGGTTATGCGATGACATTTTCAAAAAAAAATAACTTAATAAAGAAATTTCAATAAAAAAAAAAAGATTCAATTAAAATTAATGTAAAAAAAATTTATATACCGGGAAAACAAAAATGAAAAAAGAAAAATCACCGGGGAAACAAAATTTAATAAAAAAATTAGTTGACGAGGGTCCTTAATAGAGGATAGACGTGTGTTCCACGTATGGCAAAATATTTGATTTCCGCTTCCTAATAAGAGGAAAGACGTGTGTGCCACGTATGCCAAGGTGTGTTTTTGGGTCTTTGAAGGAGAATAGTCGTGTGTTCCACGCATTGCAAAAATTTGAGTTTCGTTTCCGTATAAGAGGAAAGACGTGTGTGCAGCGTTTGCCAAAGTGTGTTTTTGTTGGTTCCGTAAAGGAAAATCGACGTGTGGTCCACGTTCGTCTGACCAGTAATTTTTTTTGGACAACACCGACGATCTAAGTTTGGGAAATTGTCGAGTCAGAAGAACCAGAAATTGGAATTTGTTTTTGGAAGCAGATAAAAAAAATAGGTGATATAATCCATTTAACTTTTTGTGCGCGTGCGAAGTTTGACTTTTACTTTCGTGTTAACTGTTTCTTTTTTTGTTTTTTTTTAAATAATTAAAATAAATAAAAAAACTTGTAAAGTCTCTTTTTCATTTATTGAATATTTCAAATTTAGAATTTTGGTTGTTTATAAGTCAAATTTTAAAGTAGTCACCGTATAACACCTCAATATTATTGTGAAGTATAGTAGATACGCTACCATTTATTATTATTTTTAAATAATTTTTGTGACTTTCAGGTTAATAAATTATTTGAAAATGCACGATGCGATGGTTCAAATAAAATTTGAGTTCTAATTCTTAACTTTTAATTTAAAGTGGTTTGACCTCTAGAAATTTGATTTTACTTTAATTTTTATGTTTCCATCTTTACGTCACTCTACTGATTTATTTAGTATATATTTTTTTATATCTCATAACCCCAATCGCCAATTTGTAGGTTCTGCTCATGTTATAGAAATAATAGACTACAAATTATTATTAGTAACGTTGACAAAATCTTAATCATATAATATAGCTATAGTTACTTTCAGATAACATTACTCAAAAATGGTAGGGTGGCGTCACCTGGATTATGATTTTAGATTATGATAAAATGCCGATGAATTTTGATGTGCAAGATGTAGGAATTGCAATATGGAATTAACTGTAGGAATTGTCAAGAAGTTGCAAGAATTTGAAACAAAAAGAGAAATTGATGTCAAATATTTCAGTCTGCGGTTTACCTCTCAGTTTATCTTAAGGGGTTATACGCAGTCAGGAGGCCGGAAAAAAGGGATTTTTCAAGAATTTTTCCTGGAAAGACATCAATTTATTTACGTAAAAATGTATACACATATTGTGGTAATTTTTATAAGTAAAAATAATGATTATTTAAGCCACTATAGCCGACCTCCGAGAGCTCTCCTAAAAAATGGCGTCTTGCGGTGAGCAAGATATCTCTGGATTGGATCATCCAAAATGAGAAATCAAAAAAGTTTTTGTTAATATAAGGTTTTATCTAGAGGTTAATCTAAGCAATATGCGATACATTAATATTTAACGGAATGGGGGCGTTTCAAAAAAAAATTTGATTTTTGATAAAAATTTTGGCCTTAAATTATTAATAAAATGGAAATTATTTATCTACGGGAAATATTATACTTCGATCAACCTCAAAAAACTATAGTATTCCGTTTTCCTCTCGGTTTATATTGATATACAGTGACTCACATAAGAACTCGGACAGTCCTATGTTAACAATGTAAATTGACCATTTTGAATCCGTTTTTTGTCATATTAAAATCGATTTTACAGCAAAACATTTTAGACATTTTTTGTTGAAAATTTCATTGCCTTCAATTTTGTTTCTATACATTTTTCCATTTTGTCGCGCCGTTTCTGACTGAGAGCGACTTAAACACGACTCTGTAAAATGCAAGAAATATTGTCGTCCATATCTCGGAAACGGTTCAATAAAATACAAAAATGTATATGAACAAAAATGTAGAGAATGAAATTTACAAGAAAGAGATACCTAGTCATTTTTTTATTTCATTGCACCGTTTCCGAGATATAGACGACAATATTTTTTGCATTTTACAGAGTCGTGTTTAAGTCGCTCTCAAAAATTCTTCAGAATCGTGGCGTTAGGTGCTGCCGCTCCAAAGCACTGCTTTTCTACGACCCTGATAAATATGTAACTATTATTTAAAAAATGTTCATCTAAGCATCAGTCACATCAGTTATAAAAGATGTCCAAATAACGAAACGTTGCACGTTTTCAAGTACACTAACATAAGACAATAGTAAAATTAGGCAAATAGGGAATAAGGCGGAGTATTAATTATTGTAGATAGGGTATTGTCTCTACTAAAAGACTTTCTCTACTATGCGTGCCTTTTGTTCTTTTTAATCTGCAAACGAGTGTTACAGACATACCTAATTGAATTCAAAAGGAATGCAGTAGGTTTTCAAATAGAGTGAAAATATACTTGATTATATTTTTTAAATTTTGACGTTTTTTATATCATTATTTCAGAAAGTAGATTGAATAGAAAAATGATCGTACATTGAATAAGTAAACTGGATGGAAATGAAGTATAAAGTGAGTTTCCGCATGATTATGTTGAAGTCTTCAAATTCGACTACCGTCTTTGCTCAAGGAAAGGCTGACTAGAAATTTTTAAAGCTGATGAAACTTAACCAAAACGAACGAATAAAGTGTAAATTGTTGAACATTTATTTTTTATCGATAATATTATGTTCAGATAATATAATATTATAAATAATATTAATTATATTATAGAAAGTTTTATAAAAGTAAAGAAAAAATCTAATATAAAACTATACTATCTGTATTACGAACATAAATAAAAATGCTGAAAACTCGCAAGAAAAGTTAATGTGATTTCATTGGTAAATATGATTGAAAAAAAGGTAAAGGAAAGAAACCTTTACCATTTAATTATTGTTGAAAACTGTCAATGTATGACAGAAAAAAAGTAAATTTATTGATCAAAGCTTTAAAGTGGCATCAAGATTACTCTCGCCTAAATCTTTTTATTAAATTTAAATTTAAAATTTAATCAGCTCTGCAATCATTTTGATGCATATCAAAATAATTGTACAGGTAGGTCTAGATAATTCTATAGAAAATGTGGCTACCGAGAACGTCTAAACAAGAGGTTAATTGCATCTCAGAATTCTTGAAGTATGAAATCTCTTTATTATTATAGACAATAGTATGATGTACTATTCATCTTTAGAGATGAAATTTTAAACGAAAACTTCCTTAAATGCTAAAATATTAGTAATTCTAAGTTGAGTAACTTTTGATATATTTTTTATGTTAAAAATATTATATGTTCTGAAAAATAATATAAATGTTCAAAAAAAACCTTTCCTAATAAAATCGAAAAATTTAGTGAAAGGTTAAAAATTTTTAAATTAATTTTGTAAACGCCATGTTGCAAATGCAATTTATTAATGTAACAATATTTTATCGTTTTCGTAAATCTTCAGTTGTGATGGAAAATTGGAAAATTTTGCGTAACAAAATCGGTATATTTATACTATTGATACCAATACTTAGTCGATTGAACCATTTTTTTAAAACCAATGTGTATGAGGTTAGAAATGGTGTGAACTTAATCTGGAAAACGAAAAGCAGTTTTAGCCACTTTTGTACACTGTGGAACCGATATTATTGGTATAAACAATACAGGTGCGCAAAAAGTTAAAACTGTATTAAAAATCTATAAAGCTTATTGTCTTTCGTAGCAAACCTTATATTTTAAGTTTCCAACTTTGCTCATAAAAGATGAGTTATATCTTCCTTTTTCCAAATTGAAAATAAACGAAAATAAATTGTGGCAATTGATAATTAAACAAATACTAATATAGTATTACTAGTATATTATAAAAGTAGAACTGTACATATTAACATTATTTGATTACAATATTTTCTTAGAAAAACTTCGAAACATTCAGTAGGATTTATTTTATGTGTAATGTACATTTTACTTGCCGAAAGCTTAGATAAATAAAATACTAAGTACACTGCTACATTTAAATTAAATAGATACCAAAGTATAGTATTTACCTATTTTTATTTTAAAAATAAGTATCTACTTTTAGCAAAACTGTATCAACTACATTTCATTAAAATAAACTACACTGAATCTCCGAGATTTTCTTCTAAAAATTAAAAGAGGCTTAAAATAAATATTGTATTTTCTTAAGACACGAAGATGTCTAAACATTGTGTAAACATAAGTTTAAATCGAGTACAAAAGAATCTATATAATCCGTATAACAATAAATAAATTATTACTTCATATTTTTGATTTTTTTTTCTAAATAAATTGTTAATAAATATTGAACAATATGGTTTTCTATTTTCGATTGCCCCAGTAACAATTTTACGTCATGCTACCTTTCCGATTTCGAATTTTTTAATGACGCGCAACAGCAATTAACGAGAACACCAGTTTCAAATTTGAAACGAATAAATCGATTTTTAATTGGATCATCTTTTATTATTTAGAAGAAAAAAATTTAATGTAGAGTTAATAGAAATATTTATAGAAATAGCGTTTTAAGTTTAGTGTTACGTAGGTACTATATAATTTGATGATAGCGTGCAAAAAATGACGCTACGCCAAGTTACGATACGTTACGCTATCTTATCAGATTTCAATGCAGATAAGTATTTTGTAATTTAGTTGAATTGTTGTAAATATAATCACTGCTATCACAAAAATTAGTATCTAACCATCAGCAATTTATTAACAAAGTAATTTAGTAGTTTTAGATTTAGATTAACTTTATATTTTCGAATTTTAAATTCTTTACTCTAAATTAACTCGAGTCCAGCACCGTATTAGTAATATTGAAAGTAATGTGAATTTAATTTGTTTAGTGTTCCGTTGGAGCTTTCTGAAGTTCAACTGAGGGTTAGCTTAGCATGACTAAACGTAATACTCGTACAATTTAAAAGTCTTTATATCACCTTAGGTTATATTCTCTTTATAATCTATTATGTATTTTCTTTCAGGTGAGACTCTTCAGAGGCTTACTAAGTTATCTCGAGAAAAGATTTTCTATCCTATTATATGAGGTTTTTTTAGATATTACGTAGTTTTGAAATTCAATATGTCAGTAAAATCTTAGAGGAAAATAGCAATATTAAGTTGAACTCGAGCACTATCAATAAATTATAATTTAAAACTTTTCGTGTGTTTGAGCAGTTCATAGTTGCAATATAATATTGGAAGTTTTTGAATATATAATAATACTTTAATCAGTCAAATTATCGTTGTCAGAAAGTTGACTTCCAAGCAAATATAATAGTTATCGCTGCAATCGCACATAATGCACAAATAATAGAACTGTACATCATCTTTTATAGAATGATTTTATCTATAGCCTGAATATTACATAAAGACGATTGTGTCACAAACAGTGTCGATTGCCGTTATTAAATTTCATTCGCTTCTGCCTGCATAAGAACGTATTTTACTCCAACTTAAGGTCGGCAAAAGCGTCTATTTACTCTCCATGATTATTTAATGTTTTTTATTCTCGTTTCTCGATACAAACCAGCGTAGCGTTGTAAGCTAATGTCTTTACAAAATACCTATAAATTTTTTAGTAATTTAATTACTTTCTTGAAATGAACTCCCCCTAGAAATTGGAGATTTGGCCGCCTCTATGGCAGAGACACAAATATATTGCAAATTAATTGTAACATAGATTTTCATTATAAAGTATGTGATGTATCGTGTAACTTATGATACAAAAATTTTGACCCACGTTAAATTTTTACATTTCATATTGAGTGAATATAATATGTATGAAGAATCATAGAGTGAGAAAACATATTTCTTTCATAAAATACATTCGTTTAACTAGCAATTAAATCCTAATACAAATATACGAATATGCTTGATGTGGCAAACATCTTTCGTGTTCGCACGAAATTGTGTTTTATATTTTCATAGGGCTTAATTTTAAATATCTCTGTCATTGCAAGAATGCGTTTATTGCCGTAGCAATAAATTCATGAAAGCAAAAGTGAAAAACATATTTTAATTATTATACGAGTAAAATTCGATAAGATAATCTCACCACGCGCAATAATGTTTAAATTAAAATGCTAATAATGTTAATAATTTTTTAATAAAAACAAAATTTGTATTTTTTTATAAAAAGTGCTCAAAGTATGTAAGAAGATTCTTAAAATGCACGTCGCAAATATTTCAAAACAAATTAGGCAAATGTCCAATAAACATTCACAAAATTTCTACTTGAAAAGGTACGCGTGCCATTCGACGCGACGACGGAACAGACGAATCATATTTTTAAATGCTTTTATTTAAAACATGACCCCACATTTTAGAGAGTTGAAATTTTATATACCATATCCATTAGTGGGATATTTAAATAATTTAATATACTTGCTTCTATTTAGATTAAAAATAAAATTTTTAATTAATTTAACAAGTGTAACAAGTTGACTAGCATTGAAGTGTAATTTTCTTCCTATTAGCAGTAAATAGTACTTTTACAGCCTAGACATTAAAAAGCTAAAATAATGTACGGTGAATAAGTATCAAATATATTGTATTAATAAAATAAACATTGTGTATTTTTCTGACAATAATTGTTTTTATTTCCGCACACGACAGACTTTTTGTCGGCGAAGTCACCGACAACGTTTTTGTAGGTGAAAAATTTGTAACATTATTTTTTATGAAGCACAGAACCCGACCGACTAAAATACGGAATTTATTCTTCATAAACAAAAATCTATTGTGTGAAATATGTATAACTACATAACCTAATGAAAAGTTACTGCATCTAAGATTGATCTAAGATTGATGATTATAAACATTCTATAGTTTTAAAAAATAGTAAGTACCTACCTACTGAATTAAAATTAAGCTCAAATCTTAAATTCACAAAATAAAATTTACTTTTAAGTTGCCTTTGTATTTTACAGAGGAATTAATTATTTAACTTTTTTATATTTAAAGTTAAAATGGAATTTTCATGTATCTGTTTCAATTAAGGTTTTTCTTTCTATATATCGAGATAAAAGCTTTTAAATGAAAACTAATTTTATGTAATAGAAGCAACCTAATTTTCTTGAAGTATTAACTATTATAAAAGTATATCATTTGATTACGAAAGCAACTTTAGTAATTAAATTCATGTTAAACTATTAAAGAGTACAAATCTGTATACCTAATTTGCATTTTTTTTCACAATGAATAGTAGGTACTACTACAAACCTGCAAAAAAACTGTTTGTAATCAAATTCTTTAAAATTTAACAATTTTTAAATTAAACGATTGTAATCAAAGTTGATCAAAGCGCAACTTTAAAAAAATAGTCGTTTGAAAGTTTCACATTTAAAGCTGCTGTTGAGTTATATGTTACCTACAGGTGATGGTAACTTTTGATCAGAATGACGTAAACCGGTAATGACGTAAAAAAAGCTCGGACATTGTAGTCGACACTTGTCTGAAAAGATATTTTACAAATATACGTTTTTTATTTGTTGGTAATTTTGGAACTCTCAATTCCAAAATGCATAAGTCTCCGTTCAACACGACGCTAGATCTCATTGCTACTTAGGAAGTAGCCATTAATTAATAATTGTCTTGGGTTTATAATAATCATGTTTCAAAAATTATGGGCTTTATATTTAAATTAGTTTTTTATCAAACATTTACCATATACGGTAAATTTTCTTAAGTTGTTTTCTAATTATCAGCAAATCTTAATTTTTAAATTACCTAAAGTGGATGTAAACGATATTTTATTCGCTCTACTCAAATTGGTTGATTATGCATTTTGTGAGGGGTGTTTTAGCTCATGTTAAAAAGCAGAAATCGGAACGAACTTTTTTAATTACATATAATATCAATAACGAACAAATACCGAAAACGGAAATTTCGTTTAATCGATATGAAAGTTTTTAAGGCTGTGATTCTAATAAGTGCTTTTTTTAATTAAAAATTCGTTTCTACGAAATGTTATATACGTTCCCTAAAATTAAATTTATTTTAAGTGTATATGGTCACGAAAAGATTATTTTAATTGATACATTATTTTATATAATATGATCGCTATATATTTAATATTTTTTAGTATTCATTAGTTAAAATACATTTCTTGCTAAATTTTTTCTTTGTAACTTTCCAGTTAAAACAATTTTTTGAGAATTTTACATAAAATATCCATACATACAATATAATTAATTATTTTTAAGAGTATACATAATTAATTCAAATCGATTCTTGGTTTTACTTAATTCACATAATTTTTATTTTTAATTCTATGGTTTTGTTATTATAACGAATAAATTTTTTTTCAATATTGTATTGTAATATAAAATACAATAATTTCTTGGTATTATTGAAATTTAAATTTTTGATACATTGTAATAATATAATATTATAAATTCAGTATGGTCTTGTGATAAATTAGTTCCACTTCGAATTCAAGGATACCGGATTCGAATCCCAGCTCTAAAGTATGTGCCGTGGTTCTGATTCCATGTTTACACGTAAATTCTCATAGTTCATCGTATGAATCCTAAAACGTTGAAAGTTAGTTCAATATTTCCCGTAATTGGATTTGTTTGTAGAAAATTGAAACTAATAATTATCAACATACAAAAACTTAAACAACTTAAACTGAACATTTAGCGAAAATCCATTTAAGTATTGATAAAAGATAGAGAGAGGAAATAAAGGTAAGACTTATTTTTCTATTGGTTAGAGACAGAAGATAAGAGGGGGCTATTATTTTAGGCAGTGCCGTAGTTAGACATTGGACATGGGAGGGGGTGAAATTAAAAAAAAAGGTTGATATTCCCGTATTTTAATTTAATTCTTGTAATCAGGAAATACTAAAGAAATTATACCTTCTTGGTTACAAACGACCTGCAGCTTTTATTACCTCCTTTGTATATTTTTCAGTTTAGAGATGAATTTATTTATTCGTTGTATTAATTAGGAAAAAATTATCTAAGTCAAGTTGACTATTTTATAATCGATACCGACAAATATTTTAGTGTGTTAATTTACATTGCTTTGAAATATTTTCAATTTTTTGATACGATAGTCAATAAACGGGTTGTTTGCGATTGCTATCGAAAAAATGCTTCGGGAATGTTGATTTTTTGTCGATTAATCGGTACTACCGCGCGTCCAATATATTTTTGGGAATATTTTTTATGTAATTCTTATGTATTTAAGTAATAAGTTTAAATTGATTTCAAGCTAATGTAATTCTTATACATTCGCAGATTTTGATTTCGCGATGTTAACGTTTTGAGATTATTTTATAATCCATACCATAAAATGTAAAAGTGCGAAATCCACATCATATTTGTTTAACATCTTTCAGATGAGTTAGACATTTACCCGGACATATTTACTTATTTCTCATTGTTCGAGGGTTCCAAATCGGGCAAATTTTATTTTTTCGTGAAGGTATCTATTGATCCCATTAAATAAAATAAACTTATAACATGAACGTGCAAACAAATCCAACTAAAATACGACTTACAAACATTGTTATACCTACTGTAATGCGATACTTATTTCTACAAATTACCATCACGGTGTATACAGGAAATTAACGTCATTATACCTAAAAATACTCTTTTGAAAAACACGCATATGCTGGAACTGTTTTTTCTGATGTAGCTGTGATCTGTTTTTATACTAACTTTGTACATATTTACATTATTATACAGGGTGGTCAACTAAGGAATTCCGATTTACAAGCGCTCTAAAATTGTTTTGAATAGGAATAGAGAAGTGGAGTTGGTCTTAAACGAAGGAGAGGCTCATGGAAATTCAGTCGCCATGGTTCGCTGGACGGGTGAGGAGCGTTCGTTCTGTGTGCGCGCTTATTACCAAAATCAAAATTCTTGCATTATTGTGCGTCGTCGTTTTCGTGCACATTATGCTTTGCACAATCAGATGCTCTCACTCGCTCTACGTTTGCATCGTTTCTCACAGACCGTCGACGGTTTATCACTCGCTGGGGCAATGTCTGACCCATTTCCGAATGAGTTGAGCACTCGGACATTGGTTAAGATTGTGCAAAGCATAATGTGCACGAAAACGACGACGCACAATAATGCAAGAATTTTGATTTTGGTAATAAGCGCGCACACAGAACGAACGCTCCTCACCCGTCCAGCGAACCATGGCGACTGAATTTCCATGAGCCCCTCCTTCGTTTAAGACCAACTCCACTTCTCTATTCCTATTCAAAACAATTTTAGAGCGCTTGTAAATCGGAATTCCTTAGTTGACCACCCTGTATATAAAATTATTGATATGGTTGTGATTGAATCCTTTCAGTAACTTAAACGAATTATTAATATTTTCCAATTTAAAAATTTTAGAATCAATTTCAATTAATTGAAAAAAATGTTACAAGTGTATTCGATTTATTTTTGGTGTCATAACTTGAAACTTTTACCCGCTTTCCGTAAGAAACCCACAATGAACTCAGACACACCTTACTAAAGAATGCTATAATTTTAAAAATGATTAAAATATTTTTAATGTTTTAATTTTTGAAAATAGTGAATTTCGAAGAATAAAGATATTTCCATTATTAGCAAAGTGTAAATATTTAAGTTTTCTGATTTTTTTTAAAACACGGTTTTGTTTACTTTGTATCTTAAGTCCTAAGAGCATTGTTCTGTGCTAGTCTAGTAATTTATGTTTTATGACATTTCTTTCCAGAATGTTGAATAATTCTGGTTTCCGCCGATCTCATATCCTCACGAAATTCTACAATTTCAAACGCTTCGTTAATAAAAAAAATTTCAGAAAAGCAAATTCTGGCTGGGTGGGACCGAAAATATGTAAACAAAATTGATAATAACATTTAAGCAAAAACTAATGTTATCATATTATAATATTATGTATTATTATCGATCTTCAGTTGCATTTCACCAAAAGTATCAAGAAAGTGGTGAAAGTTTATCGCAAAAGGTAAAAAGACGAAAACTTTATAACCCAAATTGTAAATATTTACTTAATATTAGAAAATGTTGCTTGAACAAAAGTTTAATTTTGTTTTGTTTCATATAAATTTTGTTTGGAGAATTTTTTCTTCTTAGAACATATTCTATATATTTCAGATAACTCATACCGTATTGGTCGCAGACTAATATTATACTCGTAGGTCATTATCATAACTAATACGTATATTATATAAATATATAAAGCAAATATGCATATTTACTTAATCGTCTAAACGTAGTTCCAGTGGGTTACTGAAAGCTTGAATTTTTATTTTATCAAGCTTGATTTTACATTTCACAGAAATTTTTCACCAATTAATTTGTAAAACATTCAACATTGCCTAGAGCCAATAAAGTTGTACCTATACTATGAAAACTGTCTAACTGTCTAAAAGTTAAGTTTTAACATATTGCCATATTATGATATAGGACAAGTACTATATTACGACTTGCATATTGTTTTTTTTTAATTTATAATAAAATAAAGGCAAATATAAATAAAAGAAGTATTGTTTATATTAATTTTCTATATCGTATTGTGAATATTTTTAGATTTAACAGACAGTTTTTTCAATGTGTTTTACTCTATGCACTTTAATGTATTTTATTTATTTTAATCACATTATATTAAAAAATTTAATACCCAATTACTCTCAGCAGAAACAGAAGATTTTCAATCTCGACAGTAAATTTTTTAATGGAAAGTTTACGTCGCATCGTAATCAACTCGAAATTGTTGCAAGAGAAAATTCCATTAAAATATAATTTATTTCTGAAACAAAAATATTATAACAATTTGATGTAACTCGATTGTCAGCAATATTAATCAGTTAAATACATATTTAGCTAAGGGAAAATAATACACATATTGTGAACTGGCCTACTTGTAATGCTTGTTTAATTGTTTTACATTTTTGAATGTCTCATTATAGCCACTTAACCATTTTATTTAATTACAAGTTTTACAATAAATTTTAAATATGTTATATTATATCACATTGATTATTTATAAAATAACACCAACTTGACTTATTTTTATAAGGAACTTGGGCAAAAGACATAAACCGGTGCAAGCGACAAATTCATAAATCAAGAAATCTTCAAATTTGGTAACCCTTTTTTTCTGCTTCCATGTCCTGTTTCTCCCATGGGAAAGCTTAGTTTATTTGTTGTGTTGACGTATACATTTGTAGCAGAACGTTCTGTAATGTTTCAAACCGTTCGAGTTCCATCCGAAAGGTTTCGTAAGGCGCACAATATTTTAACAGAAGTACAAACTTGAAGAATTGTAGTATAGATTTTACAAAAAAATCGCAAATGCTTACTGTTTATTTTACGTGTAAAGATAATTGCCAATAACAAAACTCTATTATATATCTAGAAAAATTCAGTTAGAAATATAAAAGACTTATTTTTAATTACTTTCTTTCTTTCTTTCTTTAAAGTGGTGCAATTAAAAATAATGAACGCGATAAGTAGTTTTTGTGGGATACACCATGCTGAATAAGTAAAAAAATTACTTTAGGTTTTAAAGCTTTGCATAAGATTAAGAAAATATATTTGTTACCATAAAAAAGTTGGCGTATGTAGGTAGGTTTACGCATTGCCCGACATCAGTTTAAAAAGCTGTTGACAAATGCTTCAAGCCTAGGATGGTAGAACCTGATTACATAGTGTGAAATAAGAGGGAGTTAGAACTGGCAGGAAGGATAACTTGCAGACAAATTTTCATGAAAAACATAAGCTCGAATTTACGACAGTTGTCATTGATCACTTTATTCAATTAATAATTTATTCTACCTAAATTTTATATTTTATTTTTTCAACAGAGCAATTTCAGCATATACTACGTAAAATCGAGGATAATATTTATAATGTAGCTTAGGGAAAGTGGAGTATATTTAAAATTTACATTAATAATGCATGTTAAATATTTACTTTCGTACCTTTATGTTATACTTATTGTTTTATAGCTTATATTAAGATATTGTTTACACGGCATTAAAAATTTGTCTAATTTCACAAAACAGCCATTAAATTATTGTTTAAGTGGATGGGTACATAGAGGTAAATTTATTATTAAATCTTTATGAAAAATATTTTCACCCCCTACAGAACGGAGCGAGTATATGCGTTTAGGGTGTGATGCTATGTACTTTGACGGTTTGTTTATATGTTTGTCTGTTCCCTTATAACTTCTGAACGAATAAACAATCAACAATGCGGTTTTCACCAAATGATTAAGATTATGCCAAAGTTGTTTTTAGTACTAAAATAGAGTCAAAAATAGCTAGATCTTAGCTAGCTTAGATCTTCCAAAATCCATTCTCCAAAATTGCCCGATTCGAATGAAATTTATTATCAAATCAAAAATTAAGGTTCAGAATAAAAAAAATTAGTTAGTGGAATAATTTTCTTTTTGAAGGCCTTTTTATTAGTTTTTGCATTGCGCATTAGGATTTCTAAAAATTTTTAATTTTTGTATAGTGTAATCATCCTGCATTTTTATTCAAATAATTTATTACAATTCACCATGCATATTTTCATAACATGACAGTATTTTAACAATGTAGACCATATCAACTAATAATTATTGTTTTCATAATTATAATTTAACGGATTTATGTAATACTCAATTTGTCAATTTAAATGTGATTAGGTAGTACTAATTAATAAATTATCTAGCATAATATGATTTCGCCATAATATATTTTAGAAATGAACTATATTGTTTTATTTGCAGATTAACGATGTATTGTAATAGTGAAATATGGCTATTTTATTAAATGTATGCCCATAAATTGTATATTATTATAAAATAGTAGAAAAAAAATAATCTAGGTGTCCGATTTTTCTGGGATGGAATTTAAGGTTTACCGCTAGAATAAATTTGTAGACCCTTAATCCCGGGTTTCCCGAACAACCCGACCCTTTTATATAAATAAAAAAATTTCAAAATTTCAGACAACTGCATTCACAGTGTTAATTAGTATAACAAGGAAATGAAAAACACATAGACTTTCTAATGTACATGATTACTACTAGATGTTCAACCAGCTTCGGGCCGCCATAATCTTATAGGCGGTGTCGATTCAAATGGTTGCTCGGTCTTTGGCAGTACTTAGATAATTGATTTTCAAATTTTTCTCTCCTCCTTTTTCAATTTTTCGCTTATGTCTGTAATTATTTGCAATATTTTACAATCGATTTTACAGCTTTTGACAAACAAATTTATTTATGTGTGTTGGTTAAAAGAATTAAAATTCGCCCAACTTTAGTTCAGTTGACCTAATATTGTGCTTTTATTGTAAAACCGCTTGGCGAGTTGTCAATTTTGCAACCAAGAATTTTTAGAGAGAGCACATCGCATTATATTATATTAACTCGCTTGTCAAAAACAGTTCCTCTTTGAATCCTAATTATACAATAAACTATTTATTTAAATTTTTAAAAAATGATAACTTTAAATAAATGTCACGAGGGTGTCACTTATTTAGGTTTCCGGAAATTTTTCTACCAAAATGAATTTCCATTTTTATTTTATCCTAAACATCAAAATTTCAACGTACTTCCAATTACAACTAAAAACATATGTTTTTTTTCTTCTGTTAGTCAGTTTCTCTAAAAAATATCTTTCACAATTTTACTAAATACATATATTTTTTTAATAATGTCGGCTTTAAACCATTCTCATTTATTTTTAGATTAAAATGTCATTTACACTTATCTGTAGCTGAAAAATCAATCTAGGTATAAAGGATTGTGAGTTAATGTAGAAATTCATTTTATACAGGAAATTATTGAAGTTGAGCATTATTGTAATTATAATTTATTTTAAAGCATAAATAATTTAAGCTGCGCTTGACGTCACTCCATAGTTTTATTTATTAAAGAAGTTGAATTTTCTTATTTATAATAAACAGCATAAATTGAGTGATATAATAATATTTTCTGTGCTATCAGGTTATTATATATTTTCGCTATGGATTATTAAAGATAAATGCAAAAGTTTTTCGAACGACTTTATTATAAGAGCTCGTTTAGAAACAACCTCAATTAAATTAAATCAAAACTTGGAAATTTTTTAAGGGTGCTTATATGTATAAGAGAACGTTTTACAAATCGTAGAATATTTAACCGGGATTTAATAAAATGAGGAGTAACTTTTGTCATATAAATCAGAAATGAACACAATCGCATGGACTTTGTTACGCCAAGTTTCTCAACTAATGCAATTAAAATTCTTTAAAGATGTCGTTAATCAATTTTTATCTATCTGTACGTATTTTTTCTATATAAGTTTAACGGAATTAATTGGAATTGCTTCAAAATTGCAATCGATCTGTTGAGTTTTGGAACTTTTTTCATAATGCCTAGTAATATGTTCTCGTTCACTCTGATTATTGCACAAAACATGCAAATTATTTACAACGAACAACGGGTCGTTCTCGCTTTTTATACATTGGTATAGAATTTTAATTTAAATTGCTTTAAGTGATATTAAATTTTTAATTAACAAACTTATAAAAAATTTATCGAGCATCATTGGATTTTCTTGTTTTGCCCAAAACTTTTTAAGTGGCGCTTGAGGTGGATACATACCTACATACTAAATAATTTTTAATGTTTCCAAAACAAATTTGGAATAAGTCAACAATATATGTATATTAAGTATTTTAGTAGGATATTGCAGAGAGGAATATTTTTAAAACGGAAATTACTTTTATATAAAAGTTTCTTTGAAATGCGAGCAAAGTATAAATTCAAGAACCCTAGGACTGCGGAGACCGGTCAAACGATGTCCAAATGATAAAAAGGTGATACGCATAAATATATTTCATGGTCAACATTTGCCCTTTGTACAAATGATAGTTGAACTTACAACTATAAAACTTCTCCAGATCTTTACTTTCGAGAGGATTAATAAGGTACTCTATATTTACTATTGGCTGGGTTGTGTAATCCCGACTTGATTGATTGCATCATAATACAGAATTCACAATAGGATCGAATTCACAAGAGATGTAAATAACATAAACTTTTGATGTGTTAAATTGATATTTACCCCTGCTTGGTCTAAAAGTATTTTTTATTTAAAAAAAAAGTTATCTAAAATGCTATCTGACGATCGCGTTCAAACTTTCATTACTCATTCAGATTAAATGAAATAATGTGTGTGTCTATTACTTTACAAAAGACGTTGTTTCATTTTAACTCGAAATAAATTACTTTTACCATATCAGGGCTTTCTAAGTTTCAAATGTTACTTTGACATTTGAAATCTTTGAAATACATATTTTGTGCTGGCTATGTTGTATCTAATGTAAATTCTGTTTAATGTAGTTTTCAATTTAAGCAGATTTTTATTACGAATTTTTTCTAAATTATTTTTCTTAATCCTTACAAATACCTGTATTATATAATTATTATAAAAACAAAATCCAAATGATAATTTATATCACGAATACCGACGAGTCTTCTATATTGGCATTATTGTTCACAACGAATTAATTAATATTATTATTATCATCATTAGAATTTTGTTTTTGGATTACAAGATGTTCCACAATCAACTTGTCAATTAAAATGTTATCAATGTTGCTTGTAATTCGTTAAATAATTAATGGATAAGTTAGTATTTCAACTATGTGGTTATTGATCGACACCTAGTTTGTTTGCATTTACATTGTATTGTATTATGTAAATTGTAATACAGACAAACTGCAACCTGTAAATAGTTCAGTATTACAATTTCTTCTAAAAGAAAATCTTTGTAGCGAATTGTGTCAACATTTTCGTGTTTAAACAACATCGCTATTCAGGTGTATTATTAAAAATTCCATTCAGTACAGGTGCAGCCACCATCTGAAAAATATAATATTTTAAAGGACGCAAGTCGGACGTCCGAAACGAACATTCTTACGCGGAATAGTCCTTCGCTATCTAACATTGCTTATTAGTTATTAAAACTATTTAACGTTAAAAGTTGACAACCAATATTTTCACAAATTTCTTTCAATACGCTACCGATGAGATCCAATATGATTGATTTGAAATATATCTGTATGTCTAAATTCTATAACAAACTGAGTTTGTATTTATCGAGGTTTTACTCGTGGAGGAAAAACACTTTCTATTTTATACATAAAATGAACAGGAACGCTCATAAAAATTACATCGCGAATTTAATATTAAAAAATCAAATTTTTATATATTTATTGAGTAACAGGCACTGTTTCAAATTATCATTATCAATCATATTTTGGAATTATTTCGTTCATAATTGCTCATATTTTTGCCAATTTTTAATTAAATAGATTAAATTTATAAATAATTAACGTTATAAAGCAATAAAATTGCAACTTTTACAAAAAATCTGTCAATCTGTATCAATCAGGAAATTCTTCAAATCATATGAAAGATCACCAAATTTCAACATTATAATCAATATTGAAATTTAATCGATTTCATTTAATTAACGGAACTTCGACGGAAATTTTAGATTTGACCATTGCACATCAAAAATTATACGAGTATTAGAAAACACTGAATTATAAATACTCCTATTTACATACTTATAGTAGTTGTCATGTTCGGAGTAGAAAAATTAAGTCATTATCTCGGACGTGCTTGATACTTGCAAAACGAGGCCTCGGCCGAGTTTTATAATCACGCAAATACCATAATAAGATTTTTCTACTCGTGTAACATACAAAATTGACATTTCCTATATTATATTCAAATATATCCCCATTTTTGACTAGTAATATCAACAAACGTCAGTTTCTTTAATTTGAAAAAATTACTTTCCACACTAGTGCGTGAAAGTGGCTCATTAGGTAACTCAAATCACTGGAGCGGCGTGTTATTACATAACAGTAGTATAGCTAACATATTATTTTTTTAAATGAAAATCTCTATTATAATAATAACAATAATATTACATCAAGTTACTATTGAAGTAAATTTCATAAATACTTACTTATATGCAGTAGTATTATACTATTTTATATGTAATTTTAAATTATTTGAAATCTTAAATTTATCGAGATTTGAAATGAAGGAGATTTTTATTTTTTCTTATCTTGGGTCTGTAGTAAGCCAAGTTGAAATACTTTTATTTAGTTAATCTGTTTTATGTTCAGTGTCTTTACAAGAAATCCTGATTTACCAACTCAAATACTATTCGCGTTTTCAGTAGATTGGAAAGCACAGACTCGAATTACAAATAACTGTTATACGTTGGTTATCACATTGCTCCGTATATCTATTTTCTATTAATATGCTACTTAGGCACACTTTTTTCAACAGCAGTAATTATCCAAATTAATATGTACCTATTTACTATTTAGTTAGTTTGCCTAAAATAAATAAATAATAATAAATACAGCTAAAGCTGTAAATCGAAAATTGTGTCAATCCAGAAAATAATCGTATCGGTATTTTAGAATTAGTGAATAATGTACAAACTCTTTTGTATAAATAAATGAGCTGTAAATTATTTCTTTTAAATATTCTTTTATTTATATAATAATGTAGTTTATGGGATTTGATTCGCCGGATATAGTATTTACGTTTACCACCCAATTTATTGGCCTTTTTGAAATATTAAATTTCTACATTTTAGTTGTTTGTACATATTAATTTTTGTAGTTATTCAAAAAAATTAATATGATTGATTATTTTTAAATCGGCTTTGTATTGGTATATATTTTGCTAAATTGTTTTCTTAATAGCGTAATTTTTAATTAACAATATTTATTATTGATCTCTATCCATATTATATACGACAAAATTGTTGGTAGTTGTAGAAAAAGGTTACTTAATTGCGGCCATAATCTGATATCAACTCGTAATCAACAGTGACAAAGCGGCTTAGGATTTGACAGATGAAATATTACATTTTTCTTGTCTTTTAATTCGTCTTATTTGTCCCTGTCAAATTGATCATGGTTTATCCTTTAAATGATTTATTCTTGAAAACCCGTAAGCTTCCATTTTACAGAAGTTCATTTTAGTTTAATTGAAGTATACAATTTACTGAAAAATTGAATAAGCATTTTAGTTCGTTAATGGTGAATTTACAAGGTGGTCACTATTATTTATTTTATTAATGATTACTTAAAATTTATTCTTAATATATTTTTCGTTGCGTAGGTGCCTGCCAGAGAATGTTTTTACTCTAAAGTTTTACGGTTTATATCATCTATCACCCGGCAAGCAGCTGTAACTGCACTCAGCGCCGTGGTTAAAATGGTATGACACTATTAACACTTTTAGACAATGGCATAAAGCTAAATAATTGTTCAACTCCAAAAACTATCATTTTCTACTTAACATTATTTGCCACTAAGTCTACGTTTTTATATACAGAGAGCTCGTAAAATTTTGAATAATTTTGATAAATGATCTTAGACGGGACGAGGGGTAATCACCCAAACAAAATTGTGATCATAATAAATAATTTTTTTTAAATATATAAATTTTTAACTGGTGAAATACAATAAAATATAAAATTTAAATAATTTTTTAAGCATCTACCAGAATTTCTCGGGAAATCCAACGGATTTTGGGGTTCTCCATAAAAATGTGTGTCATTTCACCTATATATTCCAACACCATATTTTCCTCAAAACTCCCAAACATTTCTTTACATCTCCTTCCCGTGATAGCAGATTTATTAAAAACTGTACGAACTTACTGAGCTGTATTTTGAAAATTATCAATTGAAATATTAATATAATACAACATTATGGTATAACAATGGTAGGTTTCAAGATCCACCTATTCAGTAATAGAATCTTTACGATACATTTAATTAAATGCTGTCATAGAGAACATAAATTAGCACACCAACATGTTTAAGAAGAAAAGTTAAAGTACATTGAAACTTATGTGTGCGTTTAGAATGATAGTTAGGTTTCTAATTTTTATTCTGAATTCACGCATAAGTTTTAATGTAATTTACATTTTTTTAATTATGTTGCGCTAATGTATGTTGCGTAAATTGAATGAGATATAATGAATAATGGGATGACTTCTATTTTCTATTGACCCGTCAAAGGTCGCGTCTCTTTCCACTGAACAGGACCGGCCTCGGTTTGATTTCATTACTTCCAACATATACATTTAAATGTTTGATCCCCTCCCCTGTCCATGGTAGGAAACTTTCGAGAGACAAACACTCGACTAATTTGGTGTACACCTACTACATCCCTAAAACCCCATATATCCCTAGTATATCCATTTTAAGGCGTAATGAAAGTTTTTAGCCAATACTTTAGTGCTTATTTTGAAGTTTTTAGAGCATATTTTCTTGCATATTTGTAATTATAAATAATTATACTTACAATTTATATTCTTACAAAGCAAAATTTACTGCCTTCTATTGACGACATTTTCTTCGTGCAATGCAATGGTGCTTATGCTTCCTTTTCGTTTTAATGGTTTTCCAGAAAAATAAGGAAAAGACATTGCCATTTTGCAAATTCTAACTACCATGCGCTGTATCACCAAAATGGTACATGCGTACATGTTTGTACTAATACACAAATTGGAATTAATTGGCCTCTATAAAATATTCCATGATTCTAAATCTTCGCTATCTCTTTAATAAGGCCCTGAGAGTAAAAATAAAGTTAATGTTGAGTAAATTCAAGGAATAGTAATAAGCCAATTAATCGGTCCCAATTTTTCGATCATTACATTATTTCAATTATTATCATCTTCGCCCCACCCTAAATACTTTTGGGGCTACGTTTTTACGTAAATCCAGATAAATACTCGTAGTACATGCTTTGTGAATCCCTCAGAAACTTTAAATGTACAAAAAACTTTAATTAAAATTCACTACCTTTTAATCTTTTTCTTTCCTTGTCATGCAATATACCTACTATTATAATGTACGTTTCTAGGTATAAACCGAGGGGGAATCGATGGAGAAATCCGGTGTACAACTGAAGGGACGGGAAATTTGAGAAATACTAGAAATTTATTTTTCATATAGGATGAGCTTTTTCATTTGCTTCAAAATTGGAGCGAAGGGAAATTCAGGAAAATCCGAGGAAATCTCGTAAATTGAATTCTGGTGTACAAAAGTTTATGTTGCGATTCCTCCTTCAGTATAAAATGATGATTTTACTCCTTTATTTTATTTAACAAAATTTACTGTCCTTTTGGTTTCCGTAACTTTTTGATTGTAAACTTTCAATGGTGCCTTTTTTAAGTTAATCTAGTATGAAACATTAAATTTACTACAAAATTGCAAGTTTTGTTGATTATACAGTTAGATAGGATTAATTCGTAACATTTGAAATTATATAATGAAATATTTTAATGATGTATATGTTAATTAAACTGCAAAAATTGAATAAATTTGAAAAAAATTGATTTTTATACAGTTAGTATTTTGTATTGTCACTCCAACAACTTGGGCATACTGAAATATTGAATTCTATAAATGAATTTAGTTCACAAAATTTTAATAAAGTATGGGAGTCTTTAAAAATTTAGCTGGCATATAGTAGATACAAATAAGATTTAAACATTTTATTTTTCATACGAGTATTTTGTATTCAACCCAAAAAATACACTAACCGAATTTTTAGCGACGACTCGTAACCTGCTATATTAGAAGTGCTACAATTAGAAATGTGGACTGCAAGTGATATTCTACTTGCATTAAAAAAAATTGAGTTAATCTTCTCAATCACTGCTGCTGAGTGTATTCTTTACCTCCCAGACACCGCGGTACGTACTGCCTTAGATGTATTTGTTCTGAGTGAGTGAAAGATTCCCAATCACAAAACTTGCACAGAGATCTTCTGTTTCAGAAACTGGGGCATATGTCCAGGACCAAAGTAATAATTGCTTTCAGAATAAAAAATTTCATTGTAGTAGTTATCCGTCTACTTTAAACTACGAACTGAAAGAATAAAATAGTATTTAATGCCATCGGCATTGAGGTATTAAAATATTATTTAAAAAGGACAATAATAGTAATAATAAGTATTGATAATTGAATAATGTTATGTACTAGTAATTTTCTGTTTTGAGAAGACCGGCAACTTTGCGCTCTTGTACCAAGCGCCACTAGAATCTTATATTTTTTGTGTGCATTTTCATAATTGCAATGCTAGTGCATTCCCACGTTTGCGCAGGTACCACTATCTTATTCATAAGTTAATTTTCATTAACACAATTTGTTTTTTAAATTTTATGTGCGATATTTGCAGCAGCCAACAATGAAACTAGGACAGAACGAAAAACATGTAACGTCGTGATTCCACCGTATGTAATTAAAAAATGAGCAATTATAAATGAAAGAATACTACTAGTAATGATAAAAAAGTTAAATTTTAACTTATGTGAATAATTGGGAATTCAAGCGATTTCAAGGAAACTACTATAATTTACTGTATTGAAACTATAATAAAAACCATGAGAGCTTAACTTAGTTTTTTTCAAATAGCTCAATAACAATAAAAAATATCTAAAATGTTTAAACAAAATATGTTTTTCTTTTTGTGTTCTATATTATTGACTTTTTCAAAATTTTTGATATTTTTCAAGTATTTTTGTTATTATTTCTTGTGTTGTCAAATTTCTATATAACTTGATCTTTATCTTTGTTTAATTTAAATTAGTAATTAATAATAAACAATGTTATACATATAGCAGGTACAAATAATATTATATTATTAAAGGACTTTAGGACTCGAAAATAGTAGATAGCATGTGAAAGTAATTCACATTTAATTTGTAACGTTCAATATAGTAATAACTAAACTATAATATTGTGTATAAACTAATTATTATAGTATTAAAAACATGAAGTAGTGACTAAATAATGAATGAGCGAGGTACGTAATTTTTCTTGATGTACAATTTCTATAAAAGAAACTAATCCTAGTTATTTAGTAGTTTAAATATTTAATTTACTCTTTGTAAATTACAGCTTGCTAATCTATGTATAATTTATTGTATTTACAATACTGAATACCCCAGCTACGATTTTTGCATGTTATTTTACAGAAAGTGGTAAATGGTTGACATTTTGCTTTTTTACGGATTTACTGTAGGCATAGTAATGGATGATTCAATTTTAGTTTGACCTATAAAATTTACTGCATCGCAGCATATAGGTTATTTTCTGTGATATTTTTATATTGTAGTACCTTTTTTCTATAGCCTTTCATAAAAGTGTTTATCATTACTAAATAATTTATTTACCGCTTTTGGATGATTCAATTTTTAAAATTTTATGCACCGCATGTAAATACTGTATTTTGTAAAATGACGTTAAAAGTTCGAAATAATACTTTATGAATCATTTCATATTCAAATGATCCTACTTTGCATTATATAACGCCTCGGTCAGGACTATGTAGTTGAGGGATAATGAACATTAGATCCACTCTGGTGAAGTGTTTAAGCTGCGTCGGCATATTTTGGAAAGCCTTTTATTTTTAACGATGCCTATGTTAACTGGTGCGGAAATTATACGTGGATAAGAAATATTTGTGAATTTTTATCGCGCATTAATTAAATTATGAAATATATCCATCAATCACAATCAAGTTTCAAATTTTTGATAAGAGATTTACCATCCAAATAAATCGATAAACTTTATTTTTTTATGGAAAGCACTTCCCCATATTTTACGTGTCACTATCAAACCCACAATAAAATTTATATTACTATGCAATTTCATTGTTCACTTTTTTCTACCCTTTTTCTATGACGATAATTTTTTTTTTAATCGAAATGCACAAAACCGTTTTAAGTGTCGGTGGAAATATTAAAAAGTTAATTAATTTATAATTTTTTAAGTAGTAAATATTTTAGAAAGCGTCGATGGAAAATTCGAATGTTGTAAAACTTGAAGCTTTTTACGTAATCAATTTTGTTTGTAGATGAAAGTTAAAGTTTTAACAAGTTTTATGATCAAATTTTTCGCAAATTATCGCAAAATTTATATGAAAGAAATGATTATGTAATAAATATAATACAAAATTTATCCATTTAATCAAACACGTTAAAATTCATGCCCGACCGACGTAAACTATCGGTAATGATATTCGAATGATTTTTAATTAAGCAAATTATTATTAAACAATTTAGACTTGATCCTGTTATTTCCAACAGTTGTCTTGGTTCTACGAGCACTTGAGTTTAATACGTTCTAGTAGGGTGCTAACCTTGTTAGATGAGAACTAATATATTCAAAGTGGTGCTATATTAACGATAATATGATTTTAATAATTAATATACACTTAATTAGCTGTCAGTATTTACAACTGCAGCTACAAGTTAGAATAATCATTGAATTAAAAATAATCTTACGTTCGTGGAATATAATAATTTGCAATCAAACATAATAATCAATCGGTCTGTTCGAAAGCTATGTATAATGAAAGTGTTATTTTAATATTAACTAAATTTTACATTATCTAAAGATGTTGTTATCATCGTTATATTTGCCATTTATTAAAAATAATATGAAGTTTAGATTATATATTTTTTGCACACAAAGTGATCGATCATTTTCTTGGATGCTAGCTTAGGTTCACAGTTTCTTTTAGTTTCACTTGGTTCACTTTATTATTTATTTAACCGATATAAAGGTAGAGTTTTAGCAAACGATTGAAGTTGTAATTTATAAAGTAAGACCTTAGTTCAACGACCTAATCTATGTACTACTTCTAATTGATTTTCTTCAATATCACGCTGTGTATACATAAGGTACATTATAAATAAGTTCAACAAAGTTCTTATAAATTTTAAATGAGTTGCGAAAATTGCTTTGGTTAATCGCTTGTCTATAGTAATGAATGATACTTAATTATTTACAGAAACATATTTTTTGTGTTTGGGGTTGTACGGTGATTGATATATTTACGAATGAAAAATAATTAAGAACACTAGTTTTTTCTTTCAATTTATTATAGCACAGTGCGCACACTGTATGTATTAAATACTGTAATATTATTACATACTTACATTTTGTATTCAATTTTTATATTTACGCTAGGTATTCATTTGAAAACTTTACTTTTCATTTTAACCAAAAATTGTAGCATTTAAAATTGTAAAATGTGCACGACTGCGAAAGTAATCGTGCAAATTTCATTGCAACAAGCGGTCGTGCATCTCTTGCTAGTAGTTGTACATAAGCTAATACTACGTAGTAGATACTGCTGGTATTGCTTTTTTTTGAATTTGGTAATATAACAATATTGTTAAATCGAGGTTTCTTATACAACCCTTATACATACCCCGATGACAACATTTGAAAATTATCTACATTTACCTACCTTGACCATTTCGGTCACGGCGTTCGTTTCAACGAACACGAAATGTACATATGTGATCTTAAAAAATGAGATTTTTCTAAAAATCTTTAAAAAAATTATATATTAAATACGTATTATGATTTTGAACTTTTTTTCTTAAAAAACAAAAAGTCCTGACCGAAAGGGTTAAATTCATTTTCAGAAGAATTTAAATTCTTAGAAAAAAAAATTATTGAAACTGAAAATATTCACGTCACTAATCGCTGCGAAGAAACCCTTATTATGGACGAGAAGGATTCTTATTTTCTATGGTATAAAAGAAAGGACCAATAATTTTAGACATTATTATTTTTTTTTTTTTCCGGTATATCAGTAATTCAATAACCAATGTTAGATATTTTAACATAATTCTGTTCAGACACCCAATAAAGAGTACTTTACTTGCAACTGTAGAGATAATTTTCAAAAGTTTTAAGTTAATGAAGAATAAAGAAACCCCTATATGAAGTGAAAAAGACGAAACGTTAGTATAGAATTAGCTTAGGAAATCATTTGGAAGTATGTTAAATTGTATTATTTTTCTGCACCCTGTAGAATGAGAATAATTTTCTTCTAGTTGGCTGCAATTATAAACAACTAGCAGTTAAATCACTCCTCGTTTTGTAAGAAATAATTTGAATGTACTGTATTGCACTAGTTAACTTTGACTAAAAAATAATTTGTTCTTATTATACCACTGTACTGTATAATAATGTATGTGATTAAATAAGTCATTTTAGACGGTCGTGAATTAACCTAGACTATTCTGTACATTTTAGTATTGATCGAAAAGTTTCAAACCCTCGAGGTTTAAGATACAACAATTCTTTTGTCACAACATGTACTTACTTGTGTATTGGAATAAACTCTCTGCGGAATAAAAAAACTATAACATGCAAAGTGTTTTAGTTTATAGAAGAAAAACCATTTGTCTAGCTAGATTGCATTCCAAATTTATGATTATTGGGTTTCAATTTACTTTGTAGAAAATACCAACGTGTAGGTACTTTTGTTGGCCTTACAGAATATTTAAATATTATACTTACTCTTAATAAACTACTTTCCATGTAGAATCAATAATTACATATTATTATATGTAATTTTGTAATAGCTTAATATTCGTATTTAAGTAATACTCCTATTATTTTTATTTAGTGGGATATACGAGGACTGTCCTAGAAGTAATAAGAACGGAACTTAATTACAATCTTATTTCGTCCAATATTCGTGATCATTTAGAACTTCTACGCCGCTTGTAGAGGTTTTGTCCTCCAAACTGGAAACAGTACTGAAAATATTCTTCTATTTTGCAGTTCCTAACCTATACTGAAGTGTTTTGGGAGAGATACCAGTGACTTTCAAACAATTTTTAGTGGTCATAGAAAACAAATTTCGTGTTAATAGATTTCCACTGTAAGAAGTCTTTTCGGTCAGATTTCTTCTAATTTATTCATTTTATTAATAATAATAATAATGTATTCAGTTATTATGCAGTCATTTATTATATTGGGTTCATACGTTTTTTTAAGTATCCTACGTTCATGAGCTCGAATGGAGTTCACAAATTCTTATCATTATTCTACTTTAAAAATGATTGTAAATATGAAGTAGAAAAATAGATAATTTTACATAGTTTTATTCAGTGTTATAGGTTGAATTGGTATCAAACGAAATTACCTTCACAGTGCTTTTGAAAATATTTATTTTTCGTAACTGGAATAATAAATAACTGGAGTTCACGTAAATAAACAACCAACAAAAATATATAAAACTTTTTCTAAATTGTTAATTAATTCTAAATTTCATGGAATGTAGCTGTAAAAGAAAATTATTCAGTTATGACAATGGGTAAATTACAACTCGAAAGTATAACTTTGATTCATAATACCATACGTTTTAAGAGTACATTACGTATATTTCAAATAAAAACTTTCAGTGAGAATCAGCGTATAGCGAATTAAATGCTTTTTGAAAAGCTTATCAAAATGTTAATTTATTTTACAAAACTTTTGGTAAAAGTTCGTGGGTTTTATATATGTAAAGTAAAGAAAGCAACCGTACGTGCCCAAGATAAATTTTGACATTCTGAGAGAAGAAGGGATAAAAGATTGGTTGTTCAAACTCCAATTATTTTTGATGGCCAAATTGATTCTAATCTCATAATAATAATATTTCACAAGCTTTTCTTAATTTATACTGGGAAAAACAAACATTTACAAAGTTTATTCAAATAAATTTGATTCTAACATATTCCTTGATTTTTGTTTAAACTCTCTTCCGCCATTGAAACATAATTTGCTCTTAATCTCATTGTACATACTAGCTTTCTTATAAAACAGAGAATTTTCCAAATACTTCATCATTAGAGTTGGAAGATTGTACTGATTGGTATTCTTGTACTATCTAGAATCAAAAACGATTGCAACCAAACGCTGCAATCACTCAAACAATACGTCATAAAATTTCAAACAAAAATCGCTGGTCCTACTTACTGGTAACTAGAAAATAATTAATACATTTTCGTCAATTTATTAAAAATAGCGCTTTGTTTAATTAATCCTGTTGCAGCGATTACCTCGAATCTTCCAATCACACATGTCCATCAATATGAGTATATTATACGCATATATACAGCATATACTATACATATACTTAATTGGAATTGGTTTTGGTACACCCAATATTGATCTCATTTGCACGATTTACCACTATTTGTAATTTTGTATTTGGCAATCACACGTAAACAGTAATCAATATGGCATACAAATTAGAATTGAAAACCAAATTCTTGACTATGGAATGAAATAAAGAGATAATTTTTTAATGCATTTCACCGAATGGTGGTAAGAAGATAATATTGAAAGAAAAAGTTAAAAGTCTTTACAATTAAAATTTTAAGCGTTCTGGATAAACTATTTAATTTCAACATTACAGTTGATACTTTTTGTTATATTCTGCACCTACAAAGTACTTTTTACTATTTTTAACCGTTTCAGTTTTAGGGATATTTAGAGAAACAGGAGTATTTCCTTGGTTACTATAGGTACATAAGTGGTTGTATAATAGGGCCAACACTTTAACGTGGAATCTGAAACTCGGCTAATTTCAAAGTAGCCTATAATTCGTATATCAACTCCCTTGTACCAAACTATATTTGTACGGTATAAATTAAATATAAAATAGTCAGTATAAAAGTTTACACTAAGGTTTACTTAATAATAGCTACTTAAATAGGAAATCTAGACACTAAATATTGTTTTGCGTGCTATGATTTTCATTAATTAAAAATTTCTTTCTCACAATAAATCTAAATTCTAAATCAATGTATTCGCGCGTGTCTTGGTAAAATTACTGAAATCGAGGGAATGATTGCTTTCCAAGAGGTAAATGCATTTAGTAAGCTACAAGGTAAAAGCTATGGCAGTTTAAATTATTTTGCAAGATAATTTTTATTCCCAACCGATGGTTTTAAGTTATACGTCGAAAATTTTATCGCGATTGTATATTTAAGCAAAATAAAGTGGTATAAAGTTGAAAGTTTAAGAAAGCATAATCATAAATACTTTTTCAAGACGATGTCATCTTTTAAATGGAACGTTTGCGTTGCGGATTCTTATATTGCCGCTTTGAAACTTTTGTAAGACCCACTACCTCTGATTAAAATGTCAAAAAGATAAAAATTATCCCACCTTAAATTGTGCAAATATATATAAACAAAAATAGCTTGCCAATTATGTACTTTTGGTTTATGCGTATTTTTTCCCGATTTTTCCTTTTACTTATCGAATGCTTTTTATTAGACTTTAATTAAAGATTGGTGATTATATTACCGCTTACAAAATTAAAGGAATTATAGTTCAATAAAAATAAATGAGTTGCATCATCGATTATTTGTCCCCTTTCTGCTTTCCCGCCAAAATGAATGGACTAATAAAACAAATAACATACAAAAACATTTTAAGCTCCATTTACCCTTATCGAAATGACAAAAAAGGCTCGTTTCAAGCCCGCTCTTCAATTAAGAGACAATAAATCCGCTTTTTCTTCCCATTTAATAGTCAATAATCACAAGCCAAACGAGCCCAAAATTTTAGAGATATCTGAAAGTGAAACATTTAATCTTGGAAATCTTAGCATAGTTCAATTTTTACTGATTAAAATATAAAGTAAATTTTAGCGGAAACGATTCAGGTCATTGAAAGTTTTACACTTATATTTAGATAGCGTATAATATATGTATTAAAGTACCATTTCGTCTAGATTGTTCGATTTTTCAATTAAGAATACATTAAAATAATGAACAATTTAGGGAAATGTTTATATATTTTTTTTGAAAGAAAAGGTAATTAGGATAATATAATGATGAACATACCAATTTCAATTATTACTGCAAGAGTAATAAAATCTGATTTGACGACATAATATGGCTTGATCGTTTACTAGGTTTAATTACCCTTTTCATTAATTTTCTACCCGTTTAAAAATAACATTACGTACATACAACCCACAAATTCGTTGCTGGGTATTTTTGCAAGGTAGCTCTTTTACTTTTTTTAAACAATTTAACAGTAAAACGTCGGGTGTTCGATATCTCCAGAGGCAGAAGAACATCACTTGCTCTCGGCAAAGCTCATTGTATGAACGAGCACTTAAATCTGTATATGTATATAAGAAGTACCTAATTTACTGCTGAAAACTTTTGAGAAAATTTGATTTAAAATTTCTGCGAACAAACTTAGTATAAGTAATGTCTACTTGCAATAGTAAAATTACTTATTGGTAATTTAAAAGCTAAGAACAGCCAAAATCCTGAAACAGTGTATAAAAAACTCGAGGTTGTGCTTTGTGTTTAGGAACCTCCGCTCGTAAATTCAAAGTTTGTTTAGCGGACTGATTTACGCTATCTATGGCAAGTGGACGGGGTGCTGAGATTATTTCCGAGATTTAAGAGATGGGCAAAGAGCTATACATTTCTAGTTTTAAGATTCGCTGAAGTCGTTTGTAAAAACAGAGATGTTTTTAATAAACAAGAAAACGAAAATCTAATTTGTAATTTACTAATTAAATTATAAACATAATTTCGTAATTGGTATTGCGTGTATGTACTTATTTATTATACCAGGATTATTTTGTCAGACTACCGTTTTTTTTTTCGTCTAATTAACTATTCATGTATACTCGTATAGATCTAAATACGTAATTTACCAAATAAATTTTTGTTGTTGTAATCTGATCGATTGTACTTGGTATAATGTTCTATATTAGTACACAATTAATGCTAATGTTTAATGTTGCAATAATTATCGTTGAGGAATTAGGAATTTATTTTTATGTTTTATGAAACTAATTAACTTAATGGAAATACGTCTATTTATTACAAATATAACATTATCATTTGAAGAATCTATAAATAAATTTAATTTAATTATGTACAACATGGTACAAAATAAATTAAACTTTTGTATTCGGATATTAATTTTTAATAATTCTCTGCTTATTTTTTATGTCGAAATGGTTGCATCGATAAATCTGCGTTACGGATGACACTTGCGTGTTTTTTTATTTCTAAATGTTTAATGTACTAATGAAAATAGCATAACCCACCTGTGGCGGGGTACTATACGATATTAATTTGTTATTTGAAAAGGGGTAACATAACGTAACAATAGAAAGAAAAACGATGCTCGTTCTCTTTAATTTGATAAGATTTTTTCTAAGCTACTTACACTTTTACAATTATTTTTAACAACATACCATATCAAAATTTGAAATTAATAGCCAAACAAGCACGGCGAGTTGAACATATAAAGACAAAAGATAAATGACATGATGTAGACTCGAGCGAAAATTCTTACTTAATCTTTTCTTATGTCAGTAAAAGCATTTGATAATTTTATTGGAAAAATGTTTTGCACAGTTTAAGAGTAAAAGGATTAAGAAAGAACAAAATATTTCTTTTAAAAATGAAAATTAATGAAAACCCTCTTTTCCTTTTAACACAAAGCTATATTGGTCAGTATTGTAACAATATTTTAATATTAATTAATTAACTTAGTACTACTAGGTACATGCAATTCAGAAGAATTGCTTTGCAAAACACCACCTGGCTGCTTTAACAGAAAACTCACTGCGTGAATGTGAGAATTAATATTAGAAAAACCGTAGTGTTAAAAAGAAAAAGTAGGATAATTAATTAGAACGTTTTACATTAGTTGACCATCACAACCCCCGTTTAATTGGTAGATGAGGCTCTTAAGAGATCGAACAGGGAGTGTTCGATTTGTGGGATTTAGGTGCGAAATCAGAATAGCATTGCTGAATTTACAAAATACAATGTATTTGAACGAGCCTCTGAGACTGTGCACGTGGAATATTTTCGGAGATTTTTTAGTCGATTATTCTACAATCAGTCATAGTCAAAGCTTTTGTACAATTTTGTCAGAACATCTATTTAATTTGTTTTGTAAAAATAAACTACGTTTACTTTTATTGCTTTTAATTCTATAAGATTTTTTATTTCATTACCTAATTGATATTGCTCTTTAATTCTCTATACACGCTATTTAATAAAATACTATTGCAGCTATTACTTGATTTTCTAATTTGGGGAAGTACCTACATGCTATAAGGAACGAAATAAAAGGTTCCTCTTTTAATATTCCTGGTCTTAACGTTTTCTAGCTGCATACCTTTACATCAATTTATTCTACCTTATTTTCAAAAATTTCATTTAGGTTTCACAATTTAAGTATTATTTTTTTTTTACGGAAAACAGAGTGCCACCACATTATGTGAAGAATTCTTGGTATTTTCACCAAGCAATTTCTACATCAATTTGTTACGAGTTGTCTCAATAATAGAAAAGAACAATTCGTTTTTATTGCCTTTTAAAGAGGAACTTTCCAACATTTATCCAATTTTCATTAATTAATATTCTACGTTTATTTTAAATTAGATAATTTATAAAATAAGCTATAGATATCTACCTACTGTCGAGTATGATTTATAATTTAATAATTTATAATAATCTACAAAAACTATTTTTACAAAATTTACAGAAGGTTATGATGTACCATTTGGACGATCTGAATGGATGGTGCAGCTGCACATCATATTCTGAATTTAATTTCTTATAATCGACGTTCATCGATACGATTTGGTTTCATTGGCCAACGCAAGGCGAGGCGCGCATTTTGAAGTCATTGAAGTTATGTTAAAACTAAACGTCAGTCATTTAGAAACTCACAATATGATTATTTTTAATAATACAGATTATTATTAACGATCGTTACTTTAACTATTCTTCGACATAGATAAACTCACCATTTTTTGTTAAATTACCAATGGGAACGTAATTTATAGTAATGATAAAAATCGTGCCCCATTCAAATTTGGAACTTAGATCGATAAACCCAATCCGAAGAAAATATTAAATTGGTTTTTATTCGGCATTATTTTTTGTAATTGTATGAAATTTAATTAAATAAAGTTTCGACTGTTGGTTCTCTGTCATAGTCAGTGTAACTATCCCATTGGTTCCAAGTTTCCAGCACCAGTCTTCTAGATATTTTTTTATTCCATATAATTTTTGGACATTCTAGTACTTTCTAAAAGTACAGAAGAAACATCAACATCTATTTGCATAAAGGCAAAAAAATGCGATAAATACATTGGTGCTTAATGTGACATAGTAATATGAATTATATTTTTTATTAAATTTTATTAATTATGCAGTTTTTAAATCTGATAAATAATATTAATAATAAAAAATATAAATTAAATATTAAAATTACCATTATTTTTATTTTACCAAAAATATCAAAATCATTAAATTAATAGCTAAATATTACATTAATAATATTTGATACAATATAGGTCACATTATTTATAAATAGTATGTTTTATTTATTTTAATCTGACTATATAATTTATTTAAAATTTTTTATATAGAAATGAAACCCAAATATTAATAATACATTAGGGTAGAAAGTCCTTTAGGTAATTAACTTTTTGTTGTGCAAATTTGAGGAAACGATTTTGCAAATAAGAAATAACCAAACACGATTTTGTTATGAGGTATTATTTGCTTAAATAAATTTGTAATCTATAAAAGCTTGGCAATTTTTGATACAAAAAACTAATAAAGTTATAAAGTCGATTGGAGTGGAATCTGTTTTTAATGAAAATAATTTTATTCTCGTCATAGAACATCAATAACAATATATAAAAAATTTCTCAATCTTGTAAGACCATTCATAATAATATCGATTTCGTTGTATAGTTAGTTCTATTTTATTAATTGTTATTATTATTATAATAATATCAGCAACTTAGGCACGCTACAAATAACAATTATTAAAGTTAATTATATTTTTGTCTTGTTTTTAATATTGTCTTTAGTAAATTTCGTTTATTAGTAATGGTTGGAAGGTGCTTAATTTTTATATAAAACTTTTGTTCTTATAACTTTGGTGTCATCATTAATTATTTTATGTAAAGCTACTATCTTCATTCTTTGTTTTATTTATCATTTTAGAAGTTTAATTAATTTTGCGTACGTAACAAAATTTAAGATTAATGTTGAATTGCAATTATTATTAATGCTATCCTATTAAGCACTAATTATAATTTAAACCTTAAAATACAAAATTTTTGCGTAATGTACTTAATAAGATAAGATGATAATATACTATCGCTAAGCCGATTAATTCTTCCTTGTATATGAATAAATAAATGTGTTTGTATACTAACTTATTAACTCACTTAATTCAATTTTTCTAGATTATTTAGTTATTCGCTATAAAATAAATCATTATTTGAGTTTGTGTCTAGCCAATTTAATCAACGAGGAATAACTATTTACTTTTTAGTCGAGTTACAGTTAGGTATATAAACTTGATTGGAAAAATAAACATTTTCTTCATTGGTAAATCTGACAGGTTGAGTTCTGTAAATTAAATTTGTAGAGGCCTTGTATTTTTTGACAATTTTCAACTGCGATACGGATTTTCATGTCTTGGTAATTTATGTGCATACCTATAACAGTTTTGTAAATATTATCGCATTAAACGTTTAAAAAAAATCAATAGTGGATTTTTTGTAACCGCCCTGAGTATTATTGGGTGCGGTAGTTTCCATGAATATCGGCGGAATAATGCATTAAGAATTTATCCCAACCAATACAATGGTATATTAGCACTATAACTCTAGCAGTATTGAGTTTCTTTTATTTAATAATGCAATTGACGCCCTGATGGACCAATAAAAATTTTAATCGATTGGTCATAGTATGTACATAATACATTCTATGACAAACTCAAATGAAATTGGCTCGAGTCATATTTTTTATTCTTAAAATTTTTTAATTTCGTCATTACGCTAAACGTTTTGTTACTATTCATTTTTGTATTTCACATTTAATGCAAGAGTTATTATATAATAGCTAAACTATACTGTAGCGTCCTATCCTGGTGGGGTTTGGACTTTTGACTAAATATTAATTGCATTGAATTTATTGTATTAATTGTTTTCGATTGAATAAATCGAATATCAATAAAAAGTTGTGAGTTATTTTGTCATTCCTTTTCAATTCAACAAAACTTAACTTTTTTTCAGTAGACAGTCGTCAACTTGTATTTGTCATAAACGTTACCATTCTCTTATTAATTTTTAAGTGAATAGCACTTCGATTTTATATTGTTATAATATTCTTTCTGATGAAACTTTCCTTTTTCTTTTTAAAGCAGTTGTCACAGCCAATTTTGAAACAAATATTATAGTTTTAACAAATAAAAGTCTCACATGTTCAGTTTAAAATCATTAATATAAATGATTGATTATTATATAAACTGAAAAATATTTTATTTGTTTCAATTAAATATAGTAGACATATACTTGTATTTAGTGAAATATAAGTAGATGTTAAATTAAATAAAGCTTAATAAAACTAAACCTAGTTTATTTGTATTTCGCACCAATACGTACAATACGAGTGTATTTAATGGAGATCAATAAATTATTTTCAGTGTAGGTAACTATATATATTTCTTTCGAATCTCAATATTACAATAATTATGAGAATATTTGCAATACTCAAAATTTATTTTAATAAACTACTAGTATTGTTCAATAAACAGTTTCTGATACCCAAATGCATTTAAAAAAAGCGTTTTTTGACAAAAGATAAAGAACCCCGATTGAAGAAAATATTTAAAAGTTTCACTTAAAAAACCATGTCACGTGGATAAATTTTCCTTTTAACTTTTTCTTCACTGTATGCCGATTAACTTGGAATTGTGGTTAGCCTCGAATCAATTTTACATCACAAATAAAGGATATTCTAAAATAAATTCAAGAGAATCGAATGTTTCGGGAAGTAAACTACATTCTAAATAATGTAAAAAAAATAGATTTGATATGAATACCTGCTTTTTATCATTTTTTTTATATCGCTATCGGTAGTATTTCAGAGAATGGAAAAGATTGTCATTCATTGTAGTAAATTATCAATATCAATTGTTAAGAAAATTGAGATATCGATTACCGTTTGTTATTGTACGAAAATTAATTATTATTTTTATGTTAATGTCAGAGATAAGTCGTGTACTGACCTACAAGTATTTCATTTTTGATCTACGGTTCCGTGTTACGCTATGTAAATAACAAATGTTATTATAGAAAACTTTGATTAAAGAAAATTTCATGTTATGCTGTTGCTTTTTTCTTTGATTTTTTCAACTTCCTTATTACTTTTGTTGACATTCTAGCCTAGCTATACTTAATATTATATTATTATGCATATTATTTTTCTTTGAAAATGATTTACGATGTCTAATAATCAATTTTTTTTTCAGGAATAATACGTACACTATCGGTGTTGGACATCGAAACGAAACCTTATTACTGGCTGACAGTTTTTGCTCAAGATCATGGAGTTGTTCCTTTATATTCCACAGTTGAGGTAAATTAAAAATTCTATATTATACAAAATTATATTATTTATTATATAAAATTCGTAGCTGGGTACCTACTGTAGTCACAACGTAAATTATCGTTGAAATTTATCAAGTGTTTATGCCATTCAGTTTCAGTTTTAACATTTTAATTAAAATTACTTTCCGTAATAATTACAATATGGAAGAAATTAATTAATATAATTTATTGTTATAGAATTTCGACACCATAACCTACTTATTTTAACGTGTTGTTGACACATCACAATAACATGCAAATTTTAAGTCTAACTTTTGCAACTTGTATAACTTCATAAAACAATTTAATATAAATTTACATAATTTCGGTTACTATTTTCAGGCTGGTTAGAAATTATACAATGGAACTTAATTTCAGATGTGATAAGACTAAATTATAATACACGTTTTTATTATTCTTTAATTGGGGGGCTATTTAAAAAGTATTAGTGCTATATAATTGTGGCTCGCTTTAGAACGTTTTGAAGCAGGAGCCGGTTGAACGCACCCGTTTAGACGCAGGACTGTTTTGACGCGAATATAATTTAATGCATAAACTTAATATTTAATTTTTGTCAAGATAAGATTCGGGAAGTAAATTTTGTAATATTCAGAAAAAAGTTAAAAGAAAGGCAGAACTGTAAACTTAATTTTGGCTGTAAATAATTACCTATGCCGTAGGTACCTATTTGGTTTTTAGGCAATTTAATATTAATATTTAAAGTAAATATGGAATACGATATTTCAAATTTATCTATACTATGAGTTGGTAATCTAAAATTTAAATGTATTATATTGTAATGTACAAATTTATTTAACATATCATTAACATTAATTTAACATTAAAATATTAATTCAGGAATATTTCCGTTTAATTTTACAAATTTACTAGGAATTATTATGAAAAATATCAGTTAAATTATCGATTACCTATTATTCGAAAATAAACATAAAAACTTTTGCGCTAAAGTGGGAAGTGATAACCAAATTTGTACACACGCGCTTATAATGCGTCGTAAAATTTTGCTAATTTAATGTATTTATATGTATACGCAAGAAATTGTAATTTACGGGTTATTCTTATTACCTAATCCCTTATTACTCTTAAGAGTTCACAATAAGGCACGCGTCTAAGCAAATAAAATCCAGACTTTAGCTACTTACAGGGTATTATTTATTTTTAACATTTATTTATTTTATATTGCGATGCTCAAAAGTGTAAAAGCTGAACTAATACAAAGAAAACTTAAATTGTTACTTTTGGAACACCCATCACTGTAAATAAAGCTTGCGATCCTTATGATGAATTTTATGATAAAAAAATTAAGCAAGTTATAAATGTCAAATGTAATTTTAATCACACAGAATACTAAATTTCAAATGTTACAAAAGAAGGCACAGTTTGATCAAGTTGTTGTTTATAAATTGATGTAAAAATTTTGATGTTTTTGATCTAAAACCGCATAACATCGGTTTGCCAAATAAAACAAAGGTTACCAATTTTGGAAATTAAACGTATTTAATAAGTAAATCTTTCAACTTTCTAGCTTAATTTTCAAATTAGATAGCAAAAAATACAATAATCAAATAATCAATTTTATCGTGGTCACTGGTCGTAAAATTAATTGTTTTGCGCTTTTAAAATTGTTCTCACCCTATTCGTTGAAGTCTTCTTAAAATTTGCTGTTGTTTGTTGCTGGTTTCTTAATTTTCTTATCGTTTTCACCTGCTGTGGTGAATAAATTTAATTCTTCTTCTGCTTATCAATTTCACAAAAAAAACACTCTTACTCTGAATTTTCATTCTTCAGGTAAGAAATTAATATAATCATAAATTTTATCAATTAATCTTATTTAAATTTTAAATTTTTTTTATCAATTTTAATTTTATCTTAAATATTCAACTCTGTGACTCTGGGCTTTAAATTTCGAACTTATCGAAACAACGGCCTTGCCCAGAATGAGTTATTTTTTAAAAACCACTCTCCCTCCATTATTGCTTAGCAAATTCCGTTGGTTCTTAAGTGGTGGAAAACTTTTTGAGTCTGCGCACTTATTTAAATTATTACATGTATTCACTCTTATTGTTTAAAACCCACTAATTATGTTTAATTTGATAAAAAAATTTAACAAAATCTAACGCCATGGCGCTTTGATAAATTTGGCGTTTATCTTTTCATTTAAAGATCGTGGACCAAGAACATCCTTTGAATTTTAAAATGCTGAAGAAAAGTTGCAAAACAAACTATTAACCGTGCCTTCCGTTATTAATAAAACTCAAACAATATGTGAAACCAAACAAATTGTCATCATAAAAATCAATCAAAAGTAATCCTGAGTTTCCAAAGCAAAATTTAATTAAGAAAAGTTTAAACTTTATTTGTGTTTTTTAAATGTAAAATCTTAATTACGGGGTCTGTTAATTGAAACATGACAATATATTATTTATGATTTTTTATTAAAATTTAGGGTGGAACTATCTGTTTAGTCATTAAAAAAATATAATATTACTTTGAAAAATACCTCTTCTACGAGTCCAAAATTAAACTATACTATGCTAATTTTGAAAATTGCAGGTTAAAAATATGGCTTATTTCAATAATAAATACAAATAATCCTCTGGCCATTAACCCCTGTGATACATTATTTTGCATATTAACGAAAAGTAACTTGAAAACAAAGGAAAACTATATGACGCGTATGGTGTTTACATATACTTTATAAATGGCTATCTTAGGTAATAAGTTATAAAATCCATCTGCTTCGGTTCTCAACCAAGTTTATATATAAAAACAAACCCCCTCTGTAATCCACTTATAATTAAAACAAAAACAAGTAGAAGAAATAATCCAATTAATTAGCCGACGATATATAAATATTTTTTGAAAGAAAATTTAATTTTTCACAACTTTACTTTTGACTCTTTTCTACATTTTGTAATGCAAGCATCACGTTTCTTAAAGAAATGATTAAATATAACATTAAATATTATAAAGTAAGATCATAAATTTAAGACAAAACTTAGTTATTTTTCCATGTAGTAATTCATAAATAAATCTATTTTTAATTTATCATCTTCAGATGCACTAATATTTCAGACTAGTTAATTTTAATAAATTAATTGTTAAATTTTTAATTTTAAGCTTTGAAGCTTACATTTTGTAATATTATTAAAAATTAATTTTTGAAATTGTAAAAAATATTCTCGTTATAGATTATAGAATTTTAATTTCTATTCACAGAAGTAGCATAAAGGTTCGTTTATGTTAATTTGAAAAACTTTTGGGTTTATACAATTTTATTCGTGTCAGAAAACTTCCACATATCATAAAGGTGTTACCAACTACCACGCCAGGAACATTTTAATTTAATATATTCATTAAATTAATCAATCAAAATTGTTAAAATAAAATATTAAAACAAGAATATTGCGTTATAATCATTTTATAAAAATTATATTAATTGGGTGTCCCCGCAAAAGTTTACCGCAGAATCAGACAAAAATAATTATATTTAATTGCCGTGAATTAAATTCATTATATTACATTGTGCTTATTATTATTATTTTTTTACATTGCAACCTTCCAATTAAAACTCTAAGATTAACAGGATGACAGAGTACACAAATTAAGCGAACACTTATTTTTGTTTTCAAGTTCTATATCATGAGCTGTGGTTTTCGAAATACTGAGGATGAAAATTTTTTTTGCAAGTACCTGCATATAATGTAACTGGAATTTCTAACTACTGTTAGTCATATTCGCCTTAAGTTTGAAGCTCATCAGGTTTTTTTATATTTATCTAATATTTTGTTTTGCAAAGATGAAATAATCAATTTAATCTCTCTCAAATTAATCTCCAACAAAAAATGTGTTTTGAATAGTTTATCCTCAGTATTGCGGGTATACATTTCCGTGTAAAGCAACTTCATTCCACTGCTGCACTTAGGTACATTGTAATCGGCATTTACTCTTTACTCTAACACAGGAGCATTTAATTAGTTCCAGAATAGAATCCGGGACACATTGTCTCAAGCACATTATTGGTATTAGCATTAATTTATAATTAATGGTGTAAACCTTTCTTCATTCTTCATTCATCCATATTATAAGAGACTAATATCAATGGGATTACGTTCATCACACACATTCCATATCTTTGTATGAAAATTTTATTTGTCTCTATAATTGGGCCGTCTTTTATACCTACTATGTACATATATAATATTATATATAATTGCACTACGCGTTTAATATTATGTATTGTACATACTGGGTAAGCCGGTCACCCGTATTTAATCAGTCTGGGATCACTTGGTTTGCTATATCGCAAATATTCGATTTCTCTAGTAAATTATATTGTAAATTACATATTTTCCAACCAATTGAAACTTTTCTTTATGTATTTGATTTTTTAATTTTTACTTGATAGTGTTAGCGATTTTTAAAGGCAATCTCTCCTTTGGTAAGCTTAGTTACCACATAAAAGCTTCATATATTTTTTGTAGTGCGGATTGGAGATTTTTCATTTGGAAACAGAGTTTTGATGTGTTGGTCATTATAATTCAAAAATCATTATTTTTTGCAACCAATATCTTTTAATCCAGTTTGATTGGTTTTTTGATAACCTCTTCGAATATTTTATATAGCGTGAGTACATCCAGTAAACGAGTTCCTAGTATATATACATAT
The DNA here is from genome assembly GCA_963170105.1 of Cantharis lateralis. NCBI lineage: Eukaryota > Metazoa > Arthropoda > Insecta > Coleoptera > Cantharidae > Cantharis > Cantharis lateralis. The sequence continues at coordinate 22,564,824 of OY720629.1, forward strand.
ATTTATTTGTGTAAGCCCGATGAGAGAAACTCCGAAATATTCCTTACATATAATTATGAAGAAACAATTTATTTATTAGCAGTAGAGGATTATTTTTGTTGTATTCAGTTTTTTGTTTTATTCCATTCATTTTGCTTTCAAATTCATTAGGTAAGTGTTTCATTAAGCATCATTAGACAAGATTCTGTTTATTGGCAGGCATAATTTGTTAATTTCTTTGGTTTGCTTTAATTATTTTCTTTTAATAATCGGAGTTAATTCTGCTTTTTGAAATATTTTCATTATAAATCATTAAAAACTGTAAAACATCGTGACTTACCTACTTCAAGCTCACTATAGGATATAGCCATTTTGTATAAAATATTTTCAAGCATAGTTTTTCGTTCGTTCTTCAGCTACTTCTGGTTCGTTAACTGCTAGTCGAGAAATTAGTCTTCCGGTAAAATTCAAATGAAAGTGGATTTACTACTTTTGGTTTATTGTCGACTGAATTTTCTTTTATTATGATTTTTCTTTAGGATTATGATACTAATGATGTCATCTATGAAAATATTCGTCGTTTGACCACTCTTTCTTATGTTCTTAACTCTGAAGCTTTGAAACTCTTTTCTGAGTGTATGTTCACGAGAACATTTTGAAGAATTGTGTTTGAATAATTTACATGTACATATCTTTGAAATAGGAAAGTTCTTGTCCTGTTTGATATTTGGAACCAGAAAGAAACATCAATTAACGCAATTACACGAGGTAAAAATTCTTCTTCCGAATAATTGGTCAACAAGTACACAAACTTTTCGCTTTATGTGATTATTAGAATTAATAAATTCCTGTTACTTCGGCCACTCCAACCTTGTAATTATCGATTGATGTGATTCTTCTATTTTCGTCAGTAATGGTCATTTTATTGTAATTGTAAGGTATGGAATACCCCAAAAAATCTTCACCAACTGTATTGAACAATAGTTGTCTAATCCGAATTGAAGATTTTTATACTCGTAGCCAATTTATACAGCCCATGCAGCAGACCAACGAATTTTGAAATATAACTAATTGTAGATTCTCTTTTTATATTATTAATCAAAAAATGGGAATAACGAATAGGTAATCGAAATTGTTCTAGAAGTAATATTACTATTAAATTTTTATATTACAAATTTTTTAAATCATCAACTTTTGAAGAAAGTAAATTGTAAAAAAAAAACGAATGCCTTCTTGAACTGTTCTTTAATAAGGTTTCACTGCCTTTTGAACGACCCTAAACTTTTTTATACCTTTAAAAATATTGTTTAGGAATTTTAAAGAAGCTGTAAGCTCTGTACTTAGTTATAAAGTTTATAAATTTAAGATTAGAAGAAATAGATTAATAAATTATTTTTTCGTACTTTATGCCAAATTTTTATGCAAGTTTTTATGCTTTTCCGTTGCATGGCTTTAACGTTCTTCTTTTTTTCGAAGCTTTATAATATAAGAAAGTTGTTATATGTTGTGTGTGTGGTTTTGTGTGTATTTTATAACTTTATATCGTTTCTATTTTGAAAAGTATACGTATCTTAAAATCTGTTTGAATAAATAAATTACTAGATTTAAGAAAATATCTGCAGTGTAAGGAGTTATAATATATTACTTTTGGATAAGAAAATGTCATTTGTATTCTTCCCTAACCATTTGTTACTTTACGTTTCTTAAATCTTTAAACTATTGGGGTTTTATTTATTTAAATAACTTATAAAATATTTCTTTAATGCATGCAATTTATTATTAAGCTATCTATTCAAACGATTACAAACTACTAAATAATTTTAATTTTTTATTCGTATTATATTGTTATACTATTACAGTGCTATTACCCAACTACATTGACAACTAAAGATTTTAAATAATAATTCGTTCGATTGGAGTAATCTACTTTAGCAAGTGGATAATAATTCCCGCTCTACACTCATCACAAAGACATCGCCGACGGCCGAGGATGCTCTCGGAATCTGATAATATGATGAAAAGCAGCCAAACCATAGAATTCAAAGTAACCTTAACGAGTAACCGCAGTTTCGATGTTATCCATGCTTCACGTGGAATTCATTCCTTTAGACTTGTATACTAGACTTGATAAAAGAAAATATGAAAAATTTCCAAAATAAACCACGAAAACATTTTGTGGTGAATGTAGTGTTAGAAATATCATTTATTTTCCAAAATAGATAAACTGACCGAATGCTTTGTTTTACTACTTAAATTAATTAATTAAAACACCGCAGGTTATAGTTTAAATAGATTTATTATTAGTTATCGTGTGACATTCGTAATTTATTAAAATCACTTAAAATAAATTATTTTTAGAAGTAATTTGATATTATACTAGAATTTTTATGTTTATCCATAAATTTTCGATCAATATCTAATATTATCTAGTTAAATACTATTTATAAACGAACTTGTAGTAATGATGTTATTTTAAACCAATAAAGTTACTTGTCTAACTTTCGTAAGTTCTTCAGAAAAATGCTAATTATTATGTAGTAAACTACTATAATTAGATTACGGTCTTATAACCTACTCTTGTGGGTTAGTATCTTGAAGGTGCTAACCAATATCAAGTTACTGGCTACCTCGTTTACAGTAATGTCTGTTAACTTAATGGAATGATGGACTTACGACCTAAACTTCTTAATTACCTAATTTAGCTTCGAACTAAGCAATATCGTGGTTGATTTTATAACATTATCAAAAATTACTTTTTCATTTGAAAATTTTTATTGCCCAAGTTTAATATAAAAAGCTGAAACAGTTTATATCATTTCCACTGCACTAGTTCTAATCAATAGAGGTATACAGAGTGTTCTCTAATTAAAAGAATGCTGCTATACAGGAGTGGTGCTAGCGTTTAAGCCGCCGTTATAAGAAGTATTTCAAATTTGTCCCGAATAATACAACAGAAGGGGTTGGGACAGTTGGCTAGCAGTTAGAATGCTGGATTGCTACGTCGCAGCTGTGGGTTCGATCCCTGACCAAGTTCACCAAGCTATTTCGACCGTGTCTCCCTCACAAGATGCTGACAATATCGTTGAGGAATTAACTGCCTTGAAAACCCTTCATTAAATGAAGTGGTCAGCGGAAACCCATCCTGGGTTATTGCGCTACTGTAATGTAATATTATTTGAGTATAACTTCAAAGAAGGCGATTATGGATTGATGCTTAACTAAGTCGACTGCTAAGCCGAGAAGTCTGGTTCGATCTATGGCGAAGTGAGAATTTCCAACCTTCTTCCTTCGGAAGGCAACAGCAAACCATCAAGGTGATTGGTTAAAAAAAGTTACTTCTCAATCATTGAGAAGTTGATCTCCGATAGGAGATGGCACCATAATGACCGCTGTACACTCTCGTCCGAGTGGTCTCGCTGGGTCTCGCACGAATGTCTCGGCGAGAGGCCTGTGCCCGAGTACGACCATGTACACTCTCGCCGAGTTCAGTTGTATTATGAACTCAGGGGAGATGGACCGTGTGGAACCTGTGACCAGGATTCCACAAAACAGGTACCATTTGATACACTTCCAAGAAATTTAGTTCGCATTCGTTATTCCATGCCATTTTCATGCAAAAGACGTTTTTACTTTAATACAAAACACGTCTTCCCTATCGTAAGGCACAAACGAGATTGAGAAATGCGAGAGTGTACAGGAACACATTCGCTAGTCAAGCGAGACCCTTTGACTCGGACCTAAAAAACCGACTTTGGATGGAGAGCTAGCGAGGAACACCGAGACCAGCGAGGCGGAGCGAGCGCTCCCATCTACACTCTCGCTCTCGCCCTGCCTCGCCCTGTCTCGGCGAGAGTGTACAGCGGGCATAAGAAGAATAACTTAGAAAAATTTCTTAATAAATGAAGCTCAGTAAAAATATAGGATTTCTATCAAAAGTTGGTTGTAAAATTAAAATGAAAGTAATTTATATATAATATAAATATTCTGTAAAATTATAATTAGGACAGATTCCCCATAGATCTTCTAATTGCTACTGGGATACACATGAATAGATGTAAAGTCACCGTAGAAATAAATTTGTTTCATTTTCCTGCTTTAAATCGGAGAGGATTTGTTTCGCATTTGCGAATTCGATAGTACCTACAATTTATTCATCTATGCCTAATTTGATTGCTTATTTGATAATATTTTATAGTACAGCTTTTAATTTTATTTTATCGGTTTAAATGTTAAGTTATTTATCTTAAATTGAGAAGACAGTTTATGCCTTATTAGGATTAGCTATTTTAACGATTAATTATAAAATCTACATTTTAGTAATTTATAACAATTAGAAATATAAAATAAATTTTCAAAACTGCATGAATGAATTTTTATCAAAAAGTGAATTCCAAAGACGGTTAGTTAGTAATCGTTGAACAATGGGAAAAAGACGTAACCTCAAATGTGTATAGTTACTTCTGAAATAGAAAATAAATATTAAAACGCATATAAGTCACAGTAAAATGTACGGCCTACCGTGAAAGTGCCCTGGCGTTGATTTACTGATTTTTGTAATTACTTTTTCTCTTCCAGACAGAACTAGGGTATAACGATAGATGCTAACATCCCAACTCCGGTACGCTTTGTTTGCTTGGCTTTTAGTTGTTAACCCAAGTTGAATTAGACTAGGAAATTACAGTCTCTGTAATCTAGAGGGGGAAGTAAGCTTTTTTACTTCATTGCTTAAAAAGAATTTTGTATAAAAGGTGAAAGTAATTTGAGGTTTTACTTTTCTTAATTCTTTAGTCTCTAACTTTTTTGGAACGTTTAAATTATTTTCGCTCTCAATGCATCATTAACAAACATGAAAATATAATACAATTTTAAATACGCCTTATCTTTTTCAGATATACATTGAAGTTATCAACGAAAACGACAACGTTCCTCTTAGCGACGAAGCGGTGTATTATCCCAGTGTGCCGGAGGATACTCCTGCAGGCAAATCTGTTGTACAGATTCAAGCTACGGATTACGATAAAGACGAAAATCAGAACATTACATACAAAATAACATCCGGAGCTGCGGAAGGTTTATTTACGATTAATTCATCGAGCGGTAAGTATTGTTTTTACCAAAGTTTTAATAAACATTTTAATATATGAACAAACTAAACCCAACTTAATTAAATTTACAATATGTTTACTTAAATTTAAATAAACATATTTGACAAAGACAATTTCTCTCCGAAGCTCATACAAAATGAAATTAATTATTGAATTGCTTCTATATTAATAAATAAATTACCAACAGTAAGTTGATTACTACTACTCGAGTTTTTCGGTTTCTCATGAATATTTTTAAAATTGTACAGCAACTTATGGCGGGGTCTTGTCGTTAATTTCGCATAGAAGCATTTGAAAGGAGTATTTTTATTATTTACCACAATCCAGCATTACTTACGTACACGAAAACACGATTACACTTACAACGGACGGTTCGTACATCCTGAAACATGAAAAGAAGATTCTAAGGAGACCCTAAAGTTTTAATGGTTACATAATTACAGTTCTTACCAAAGTTGAACTTAAGAAAGGAAAGATCAATCGCGAAAAAAGTCGGCATTGCTTCAAACTCATAGAAGTTTGTTTCTGTTTTGTTTTTTACTATTTTTTGCTTTGACATTCTGGAGCTTGTTTTTATTTACATTTTCAAACTTGGATATTCAATAGTAGAAGATACACTTTTTATATTATTTCAAATAATCTTATTTATAATACCGTAAAATAATAACGACATAGCTGCTACAACTACTTGAAATAGAATATATTATTATTGTCTTTATTTAATATTCTGTGGTTTACTGCATGAACTCCCGTTTTATACACTTGACTAGAAATGCTTTCAATAAATTGTTAAGCTTTAAAGCTTTTTGCGAATATTAAACGTGTAGGTTTTCACACCAAAAAAATACTTTTTAAATTCAATTTAATCTTCTTGAATAGAATGTGACAAGAATTATTTAATTTTTTGACTTATTTTATAAGTCTTCATAAAATGAAGAACGTGTCATGATGTGATTATATTATACCCAAAGATTTATTTTCAATAGCGCAATTTTAGATAAGTTTCTACATTTAAGTAAATTATAAATCCAGATTATTTTATTTCGAAACATACGAACACGTACCTACATAATATAATATGTATTTATGTAGTATATTATGAGCGTTTAGAAATAAGTTGAAGATATTGTTACTTTTGTTGAATAGTTAAGCGGCTTCTTCAAAGGTTACTAGAATAACCACTATACTTTCAACCGTATTTAAATATTATATTTTTTTGTATTATATATGTAAATTATTCACTATACTTTTAGAAGAGTAAGTAGTAGTTCTTTGGACGAAAATTTTCTACTTCCTTCAAAGGTTATCGAATAAAAGTTTTGTAAAGTAGAACATATTATTAGAAGATGGAAAAACTGTAACTACTTATAACTCGAATTTATAGTAAGTATGTATAGTTGCAATCGCGTGATACATAAAGGTATTTTATCGAGAAAAATTAAGTTTACATATTGTTGTAAAAGTGAATTTCCACCAAACGGATTCGTTGAGTCTGTGTATTGTTTCTGAAATGGGAAGCAAGGTCTCATTTTTAAGCATTACTAAGAGAGCAAATAATTATCATAAAATATGTTGCCGTCAGGGCCGGCGCGGCGTTACCATATGTACGAACAGTACCTTTGCACAGGGCGGCAGATTTCTGGGGCGGAAAATTTTCGTGCCTTTCTCATGTGAAATTTTTGTTATTTTTATTAAATGTCAACATGAAAAGAAATTATTATGAACTATAGTTTCTTTTCATTTAATGTTTTTAAATCAATTTATGGACCAACTAGTATTTTATACCAGAAAATCGACGAAAATGCTCACATTCACATACGATACAGATCGATTTTGTTTCTTAATCTTTATGAGACACCTTTTATTGTTATTGTTCTTTTATATCTTTGTTGCTTCTGTTTATTCAGACGCCCCGTTTGTTTTTCCATCAACTTCCCAACAGTTAAGCAATTCACTAGAATTCCTATAAAAGCTTTGAAATGACGGCCACGTCCCTTTAAAAAAAATTCGTGAGCTTTTCCCGTAACTTCGCACGTTAAGGGCGAGTCTTAAACTTGCACAGGGCTGCAAAATTGGCTAGCGCCGGCCCTGGTTGCCGTGGTTCAGATACTATTTTAAACTGCAGGTTCAAGATAATGGCATAGCCCTAAATATACGAATGCCTACATTACAGATAAAAACTAGCTCATACTAAAATTAAATTTGCAATTTTACACACCTGCTTCTTGGCGATTAAAAGGCGTCAGTGTGGGTATATTGACATAAGCAGCAACAAAACAGAAACAAATCAAAAATTCGGCTTCAATCTAGCGGAGTCCCAATTTTATTTAAGTTTACGGTGGTTTCCACTAAAGTCTATTATTCGATTAAAAAGTTCTGGCCACTGACTTTAAGAGCCAATAAAATAAAAATTAAGTAGAGAAAAAATTTAAAAGTTTATATTATCGGTGTATCTTTTTATTAGTTCCAAATTAATATCTTGTTAAAATCTCTATAGCTTACGTCTTTTTTAAATTATTTAAATAAATAATGTACAAAGAAGTGATATTTTTAACACTCGTTTCAAAAATCTCGAACTTTATGTGCCTATAAATTTATTGTTTCTTTATAAAATTGTGTAACATTTATGTGAAACATAAAAAAAATAATATTTTTCAGGTAATACTAAGGTTTTATTTTCTTTTTTACAAATTTGTATTAAAAATAAGTTTCTTTAAATTTCTCTATTCCATTATTCTTTCATTCTCTCGTCCAACTGGTGTTGTGCCACCTTATTTTTGTTAATTTTTTCTTTATTGTTAAGTCGGAACAGTCTTTTTTTAAGACTATTAGGATTTCCTCTTTCTCTTATTTTTTTTTGTTATTAATTATTCTGCTATTTGATTTATTCTAGGTCATCTCTCTTTTTCTGATCGCTATTTAGCGGCATGCGGCCTGTCCTATTCAGATTAATAGTTTTTTTCGAGCCTGAGTTTGGTCCTGCATCAGCCCTGCTAGAAAAATAAATCAAAATGAAAATCGGGAAGAGGATTTGATTTTATGTCATATTGTGCGTTGAATTAAAGTACGAGCTTTAACAGCGGGGGGAGGGATTATGTATCTAAGATTTAGAGTACACAAGAATTCTTCAGGGGGGAAATATTTTTAGAACCACCGAGAGCAACTTTGGAAGAAAATTAGCTTTACGCGACACTGTATAGCTCTGGAAAAATACTTTGTATTTGAACTTGAACAAGTTTTAAAATTTTGTTGTGAAGGCAGCTTTAGTTTTGTATTTAATTTGTTTTTATATCTGCTGAATTCTCAGAATCCTAAAGGAAGAATATTGGATTCTGATAAAAGGGGACAGGAAAGAATGCTAATCGATCGTGACTTGGTTATTTTATAAACAATTATTTTAAAAATTAATCCAGATATACCTATAGTCCTATATCTAGGACGACAATTTCCGATTAATAATATTTATGAGGTTTGTCAATGAAATCATTTAATTTCCTTCAATTAAAATTTCAGGCATATTTGGGTTAAAGAAAAGCTGAAAATAAAATGGAAAATAATTTTTAGAAGTTAGATTTATTTAATTAGCTATCCATATTAGTTCTTACTTATTTATAACTCTACTCCGCAACTTCCAATTAACACGTATCTATAATTTATTTTTCAAAATTATATTCCTCAGATTCATATTCAAATTAAGCATTTTTTTGCCAAAATTACCTTTTTATTCTCTCAATTTTTTATGCAAATTCTATAATAAATTTCGAAAACTCTTGAAATATCTGACTTTGGTTTTTACGCTATCTTTACGCAATATTACAAAACCTTACAAAATAAATATAACAACATTTTACAATTTATTATTAACAGTTTCTTTTCTTATTAAAAAATATATATTTATGAATATTTTAATGAATTTGGGGCCGTGATTTTATTCTGAATTCCGAAAATTATCTTGCCCATAGATTCCCTTCTGATGTCTGCCTCTTTTCCACAGCGACAAGAATATTGTCATCCCTTCTTCTTAAACGATGGCTTTGTTTTTCTATTTCTGGGCAATCCAATTTAATATTTTATCCAAATTAATCTAAAGATGTAAATTAAGAACAAAAACAGAAAAGAAGCTTTCTTCGGGGGGCTAAATGACTGAACTCTTTCTTAAGGATTTGATTTCATTAATCTTATTCAATTGTCAAACCTCAAATTTGATTTTTTGTGAAAGGAATTTGTTTTACTTTAGTGCTAACAAAGCTTCCTTCAGTTTACTAATTCCGTTTAACAAATATAGTCACGTTTTTTTAAATTTTTCGTGTCTAAATTTTTTGGGCTTTCCATCTTTCTATCAGGACTTTGAAAACAAAACAAAAACTGTAACCAGCAACCCGGGTTTCCTAAATGTCTGTAAAATGTTGATGAAAAACTGCAGTTTTATTAAAATCGACAGAAGTCTCTGCTTTTACTATTCGATGTAAATTTGTATTATTGTGTATTATTGTTTCTAAAGTTTATATCAAGTTGACAAAAGCAACTGAACAATTTTTTTATATCGGTGCACCGAAGATAGTAGCAACTGTGAAACTATGAGATGCTGATAGTTTTGGACGAGTTCTGGGTTCCATCGTTGATGAAATCGACAGTTCTGATCCGTCTGCAATCCAGAGTTAAGAGTTTCGGCCTCTGATGATACCCACATAGCAAAAAACAATTGTTTATTACTGTAGGAAGTATAGAACTATGAGATGCTGATAGTCTTGGATGAGTTATGGGTTCCATCGTTGGTTAAATCAACAGTTCTGATATTTCTGAACACCATCCTAATGAGTTCCGGCCCGTGGTTCTACCCAAATAGTCATTTGTCATTTACCCAACTATGCTGAATTCAACGCCTAGATGCTCAAATACTTATGTATATCTAATAAGATGCTGTATGTTTTTCGTGAAGTTGGCATCTCATTTTTATAATACGTGATTTTAGAGGTAAATGAATCGAACTATTGTTTAAAACTGTCAGGAACTGTAGAACTATGCTGGATGCAAGCAAATCTGAAGTTTTTTTTTAAGATGCTAATAGTTGATATGATAGGTTCACAGTGATCCGAAACTGGTCAACACATTAAACAATATAAAGAAAATTTGTAGAAAGTGATTTCTTTACCTTAATAATTATCACGGAATAATCGTTCTTAATTGCCTTATTAATATAATATTTTATGTATAGATAGGTATATACTAACGTATCTTAGGTATTTCGTGTCGCTTAAATTATGAATAAGAAGGTTTATTAGCATCGGAATAAATTATTAATGATAACATTTCTTCATAATGTATAAATTAAAGTGAATTTCTCAGTTATTTCCTTGATATACCTACCTGTATATCCAATTTGTTCGCGTGAGTTAATTACGATTCGTATGCATCATTCATTAGCAGTACTTCACTTTTGTATGACGTTGAAGTGCGGTATACTTATGTAACACGAAATATTGCAATCTCTTTTATTATGCTACAGCTTTTAACTGATTTATCGATTTTGTACCTGTTTCGTGTGTCGTATATTTTTTATTTACAATGTTTTTCTTCAAGCTTTGTGCTAAACTCTTTATTTCTCTTAATGAATTTTATAGTTTAACTCTATTATGGTTTTTCTAATTTTCTTATTTGTTTCTCCTTACTTACTCGGCTTTTTTCACTTAAGTTGTAACAGTTTGTTAACATTTGGCAAGTTCTTTTCTTTTTTTTTCTATAACAGTAATTACTATATAAAGCTTTTTTTACTACATCGCTTCGTGAAGTCGCCATGCCACTTTTATTTTCCTTACATTTTCTCTTCGTTATTACTTCCTCGTGTGGTCGACATGCACTTAAATGTAGTTTTAACTACCATATAAGATTGCCTATTGAAAATTTTACACTGATTAAAAATGAGACAAGAATGCATTCCCAATCCTAATATGAAATGGAAAATCCGCATATAATAATTTTAACTTCTATTATATTAAATTGCATAATTTCGTGGCTCTCGGAATTCACTATTAGATGTTCAGATTTAAGCCCGTTCTTTGACCGATTTCCAAAGTTATACATCTTAAAGGGTGAATTTCGTTAATATACCAAATTTTAAAATAACTATAATAATATTATATCCGGGATCCAGGATCACTCTCAAACACACATAAGGTGTGTGAATTTTAAAACATACTATTTTTTTTAAATCAAAATTTACAAACAATATTATTTATAAAACACATTCAGAAATGCAAATACCGAATTGCTATTTGAAGTGATTTTCTAATCGAATTTTTGTATTGCTTGGTTTGAGCTACAAATTAAACAAGTTCTAATGTAATTTCAGAGAAAATGCTAATACATATTCTAAAAAACTTTGCCGCATCATTTTCATATTAGGCATCCAAGATGAGTTATTATTTTATAAATATACCTACCTAGATATTCATATTAGCCCATTATATTGAATTTTGACTGAAAAATTATTCCATCGTTGGAAATATTATTTATCAAAGATGCTAATTTTTAAGAAATTAAAATCTCTTGTTCCAAAATTAAACGTTTTTCCAACAGCAGTCCTTTAATTAAATATAAATTATATAACCGAAAGAATTTGATTAAAAATAAGCGAGTTGCCTAATTAAATTTTGTAAATTTATGAACACGAAAAAATGACCTGAAATTAAATAAATATTATAATTACTAGTGGTGTAAAAACCGAAAGCACGAGTGCTTGGTATTCTGATTTGATCGATAAAAAGAAATTACATTGAAAAGAGAAGATATTACAGATGACAGAAACTGAAAATGTAATACCTAGTCTTTTGTAAAAGTAGAAAATGGCAGAAATAAAAGTTCTGACGATATGTAGGAGGTAATTGATATAAAGTAAATATGACTTGAGAATGTTGAAGCTTTTATTCGATATCTTTTAACTGTCGCCCTTTAAATTTATCATTTTAATATTGCATCGCAATTTCTCGAATGCGGTTTGTATTTATTGATGCTGCAAACGATTCCGGAAAGATGCTCATTACCTCCACCATCACTTTACAAACCATTACGAACAACAGCTGTACCAGCTATTCAAACCATATCCATTACCAAACCTATCTAGAGATATTTTATTTTTCGCCAAAATCATTTTCTCTTCTTTTACGGAATCTGGCTTCTTATTGTTACGACTTTATAAAGAAGTACATAGCAAGAAAATTAACTTTTATATTATAAATTTTTTTACCTAACTACATTTTTGTTTTATTTTTTTTAAAGTTTTTAATTATTTCTAAAACACTTATCATTATCGTTACTTTGTTTCAATTTGTGAATATTAAAAAAAGGGAAAATAAATTATTAAACAATACTTTCTGTTAATTAAAACTTTTTCAGATTAATACAAAAGTTTTTCTTTCTGCCTTACTGTTAATACATAATATGGATAAAATTGAGAACGATTTAATTGATTCTTGAATCTGAAATGCTGCACCGTGTAGTATACAAACCGTATCTAGGGCACACGACAAAGAATTCTAGATATAAACAAAATCATCAGTACTTTGTTATGTATGTTCGTCACATTCGGCGTCATTGTCTTGTAGAGCTAAAGGTCTCTCCAGCAAACTGTGCTAAACATTCAAATTAATTAGAAGCTGAGTTTGAAAAGGGCAAAACATTTTTTTATAAAAGCATACATATTTCGCATCGCTTAAATTATAAAATGGTTAAAAAATCTAATAGTACTCGAAGACATCTTTAAAAAAAAAAAATACAGTGGTATTATTAATAAATTGTGATCTTTGGCCTGTTATCTTTTTGCTTTACTTCTATCTTAGTGCATCTCGTAGTAGCCAGTAAAAGTAATGTTGAATAAATGCAATAATCTTTTTTTGAAATTTGAAATAGAATAGCAGATTTATTCGGAGTAAAGCTGCTTTTTGTGACTTATCTCTAAGTGTCGGATTAGCTCCGCTTGTCTCGTCGGTTTCGGTTAGTCCTGTCGGCTCGGCACAAAAAGTTTTACCTTTGCTTCTAATAAATCAATATACTATTTTTCGATGACGAGATATTATAATAATTTATTGTAGTCAAGGTTATCTAAGAATAAAAAACTGCCGGGAGGGTGCTATTTTAATTTAAGTTATTCAACCATTATTTGCTTTTATGCTAAATCACTACGGTATAATAATGAAGTTTATGTAGGTAGTTGAGGTAGTAACGAGTATCAAACGTTCTATTACTTGAATTATTGATTATTTTCTATTTGAAATATAATTAACAAACATTATTATTCAATATTATTTTTCTATTTTGCACTTTACTTTAGATAAATGTATTTTACACCTATTAATATCAATCAAGTGTTAAATAGGTGATTGTAATTTCCGCCGATGGTCAAGACGAAATTATAAATCAAATAACCGACTGGTGTAGCTTGACACATTATACAAATTTTAATTGGGTTAGTTATCTCTCAGGTTTTTTTTGATGGATTTGCATTTCATTATTTCACTTGATTGAATTTTACTATTTCAATGTTTATTTATTTCAATGAAAATTAATAATTATAACACAAAGCTCAATAAAGAACAGGATACTTTTACCAACCTCGGCAATGGATTTAGTGTGAAACTTGAAAAAGTTTGATTTTGAATTTGTGAAATTGTGTAACAACTTTTTTTTTTAAATAAATAATTTAATTAGAAAATTCAAAACTTAAAATTAAAAAATTAACAATGACATAAACAAAATTTTTATCCAATGTGGGTGGGTAGCTCCGCTCCCGAACTTTTCTGTTCACGCGCGAGAGCTATTCATAGCTAAGAGCCTACGAGCAGAAAAATGGTCAGATACTTCCCCTTCTTAGTAAAAGCAAATCCTTTTAAACACGCATAGATTAAGTCAAAATAAAGAGATTTAGGGGCAGACCCACCTCGAAAACCCGCGAAAGCTCCCCCACCCCCTACTCAAAGGGGTGGCGCGCACGGTTGTGTATTTTATTTATTTTCTCGAAAACGGTAAACCGGAGAGACCTGCGGTTTCCGCCAATCGAAGGAGAATAAAACCTTACATCGTATAAATATTTTTTTTATACTAAAAAATTTTAAGTTTTCCTTCTACATCAAAAAATATTGGAAAGGGTAACCTTTTTTTGAGACACTTTTGCTAATTACTCCAGAACGGCCCAATAGATCAAAATTTATCAAGAGTAGAAAGTTAAAGATTATTGTTTTCTTTTTATCGATTGGTATATAAATAATTATAATACCTCTTTACATATACATGGGTTATACCTGGAGCCATTAGATAGGCATTTGGTGTGTGAGCGATGGTACGCGAGATTTGGACCCGCGTAACTTTCCATATGAGACTAGGGTTACTGTCGATCTTTTGGGAGCTTTTCCTTCAAAAGTACGATAGAAAACCATTAGATATTCTGAAAGAGCAAAATTTAAGCTTTCTTATGAGGTGAGGATAAATAAAATCGGCCCAACGGTTACTTCACAATTTAATTTTGAAAATCGACTTTTTTATGTAAATTTTACAAGTTTACAATTCGACAATTTTTGAAAATATGGATACCTACTTGAAACCTGATGCAAAACAAAACTTTTTGAAATAAATTGCAATGCCAAAATTCGACAAATTATGGTTTTTATAATAGATCATCAAATTTTCCAGGTGAATCAATACCTACTGAGCAACTACAGCAATCTTTTGCTGAATTTAAAATTTAAACGGGCATACGGATTTCTACGTTTGATATAAATTATTATGTTTATTATGAGGTGTATTAAAAATAGAAAATGAGATATACTATATACCTGTATATACTCGTACTTATTTTATAGATCAAAAAACTAGAACGATAAACTCATATAGTTAGTATAAATTATTGCAAATAATATCTAAATTATGTACTTACGTGGGTAGTTCTGTAAATATTGCTAGAAATTCAGCACATGAAATTTTTTTAATGTTTAAATTATTTGCAATGAATAGTTAGAAATCATAGAATCATGTCGTTAAGGGGCATTAATGTATTTATAACCTACCTAATGACATCGACAAAAGAAGTTGAATTGTTGGACTTTTATTTTAGCTTTTCTGATGTGATATATTGTAAAAAATTTTCCTTTACAAAATGGAGCGTAACTAACATTAAGTCGAAAACGATTTTTGTTTCTTTCATTAACGATTGCGTTAATGGAACTTACCGCCAAACCAATACTTTATAGAAACAGTAATATTTATCACTCTCTCTAAGTAAAGCGTGTAGATGTAGATAATCAATTTGCGGTGGAGCACATGAAACTGCACACATTGTGTTAATGAAAGTCAGAATAAGTAGGTAGGTAATTAAAACCGAGAATAAAAGATACAAATGTGTGGAAAATCTTTTGCACCATTAATAGCACATTCGAATCTGCCATTAAATTAAATTTTCCGCTATTGAATCGAATATTTTCAATAGATTCGATATTCTTTATCAATGGGCTTCAATCAAAAATTGCAGACTGTCATATTTGTAACCTATTTTTTCCTAATTACACCTTTATATAAGAGATGAAAAAAATTATTTTTTTTTACACTCGAAGCTTGCTGCTATATTAGATTTTCCACGTTACAAATTATTATTTTCATTAATATAATGGAGAAATATCGTACGGTAGTTAATCGAAATGTGCGGTATTGTACTATTAAATGCGATTACGTATTTTGAAATTAATTTCTTGTAGTTATTGGTTACACTATTACTGGCATTAACATTTCAAAAACTTACGGGCATTACGGAAAATTGTAAAATAATTCCATTATTTCTCTTCGTTGTAACAAACCTTAAATGAATTACAACACTCGCTAGCCGCTCGTCGAATAAAATAATTTTATTATAATTTTAAACCTACGAGCGGAAGAAATATTTAATACAAAACCAATTTAACATAGTTGAAACTTGAAAACATTAGTTACGCTAGTGCCCATATAATCTTTTCAATTCTACCATAAACATTTTCGAGGCGATTCTCGGCTTAGCGCTTCTCTGATAATTAAGATTAATAATATAAATTCCTCAAGTTATTGGTAACGTAGTTATAATTACGAATAATTTTGTAGTAAATCTGCGATTAAAAGTTAGGTATGACATACATTAAACTAATAAATAAGTGGATGATTATTCTACTTAGCACATGATGACATAATATTTTATTCCTGATTATAGGAGAACTTAGACTCTTCGTAAAGGGTAAAGGCAACTCTCGGTACTGGCAATCTTCCAATTACGGTAATCAAGAAGAATTGCCAATAAATTGTAGTGCAATGGTAGTTTTGGCCTATTTTCTAGTGAAAATGCAGAAATTTATTATTTTTGCAATTATTAGAAGTTTTATCGAAACACGCATATTGATGTTGTTATGCAAAGTGAATTTTTATTCATATTTTTTTGCCGCCGCTAATAACAAGAATCATCGATTGCGCTTATTTTGCCTGGATAACGAAGGTGCTGTTACATTTGGGTGATAATGTTAGAATTTTGCTTCTGAAGTAATTTGTTTAAACACCTGATGTACATACATTTTACCCTTAAGACCCGTTTTAACAGTCGGTGGTTAAAACATAAGATAGGTGTAAAGTTTAAAGGTATAAATATAAACCTGACACCATTTTGTTTCGGTTTAATTACATAAAACATCTAATAGCGGTGTTTTTGGCAGCTAATAAAAAGTAGCAGCAGATAGGTATAGGAAATTTTATTATCCAAGGAATGGTATGGCAGTCACCAAAACTTGATACCAAATTACATGAAAATCCCAGAATTGGATTGCAGAGCACGAACCAAATAATAAACAAAATTTTCAACATGTATATATTTAAATATTTGCAAATTTTCTTTCGACGTATTTTTGATCTTTAGATGCAAGTATGTAGCTTTTATGTAAATTGCAAATACGTCAAAGCAAAATTTATGTTAGTTTAATAATGTAGGTACCTAATACTGCATGCAATAGCCATTTATTTGTTACTTATCAACTTCGACATCGAGTTCGTAAGTTCCTAAAATAATGTAATGTAGTAATAGGTTACCGAGAAATATTGCAGAAACTTGTCAGTATTGACTATAATTATATGATCGCGTGATTGATAGCTATGGAACTATTTTATGCCAAACTTTTATAGAGAATTTGAATATTTGTGTGCATCATCAGAATGCACGGGTGTATATTATAAATGCAAATTTTTATTATTACGTTAGAAAATTTTCCAACCTTATTCACACAAACTTGACGAAGTTATCAAATATTCTTTGTTTCGGAAAACAATTTTGGTGATTTATAAAACAAATTTATCGCAAATTTTTATTGTTGATTTTCTTATAATCTGATTAAATAAAAGATTCAAACTTAGGTTTTGTATAAATAATTTGACATTGTAATTTAACAATAAAGTTCTTGACGGTTGTAATAAGATTACATTTGCATCTTGGAGTAATCGATAACGAGTTCTAGATAATAAAAATACGAAATTTCTTTTCTTAAGCGTATTTTATTTTTGTTTGTTATTTAAAATGTGACTTGAATTTCCATAGAAATTTCTTATTTTAAATTAGTTGAGTATGTATTGTATTGTCTACGTTTGGTGATACTCGTAAATAAATTCAATTATATCGGCAGAATAAATAAATCTTTCCGAAATAAATTATATACCTATTTACAAATTATAATAATTTGTATTATTAAGTGTAAGCCAAGTTTCCTTCTGTCCACAAGAAACTTTGTATTATTTTTGTAAAATTGTTCATTTTTGTTCGTAATTGTTTTAATTTATATTTTATCACCTTACGTAATTTCGCGGTGTTTTCATACAGCTATGTATATATGTACGATGAACATATGCACGTCTATGTGTTTATATAAACTTTGTAATATGACTTTACAGAGAATATTCTATTCGGTTAATCTAGTTATAACATTAATTTTACTTTACATGTGTGTCAGCGTGAAACATGTATTATTATTATTAGTATTAATATTAGTATTCATTAGAGATGACATGAGGTGGAAATTCGTCTTAACCGCTAACTGGAAACTTAACTGATATGTTATTTGTGCTCAATTATTATTGTTCTCAATCTGAATGCATTAAAATATTCAAGTGTATTTTCATTTCCTTTGTGGAAAACTTATATTTTAGCAAGAAACGCAAAAAATGTAGAAAACCAAATTTAATTGCAAACTTCATGATACATTTTTTGTCAAAGCAATAATTATTACTTTAACTACTTCACTGCCGGTAACGGCCGACATTAAAAAGCTTTATTATTAATTAAATAAGTACATATAATTAATGTTTTTCACGTTGCCGTTAAAAGAGCAAAAAAAAAATTTATTCCGAGCTAAAATACGTCTTGTGACTCGTCAATAATAAATTGTCAACCCTTAGACTTACCACGCAAAGTCCTACCTTTGCTCCTTACTTGAAAATATTTTAAAATAATTGTATGTACTTGTACGTTTACAAAGAAACTTGTCGTATAATGGCAATCGGTTGCAATATTCTAAATGTTTTTCAAAGCTTTCATGAGAATTAAATAATAGCTAAATAATACAACTTTTTTTTTACAAAACTGAATTTTTAAAATAAAATTATTTTATTCCATAATGAGTTGAAGCGAATACCAGAATTTATCAAAGACTTTTAATGAAATTTAAATATACCAGTATAAATGAATATGAATAAATTGAAATATTATGAAAAAGGGGAAGGAGTTAATATTGATAATTTGAAAATGATAGCCACCATACGTAAGCACTTTTATCTTATTGAATTTCATTAGGTGAAGAAGCGTAATCGAATATTAACGCACTGTGAACATTCATAATAATTTTTAAATCAATTTCTATATTAAAAAATATAATTAAAAAATTTGTAAACAAACAAAGAAGCAAAACAAATACAAAAGGCTAAATAAATTAAAAAGTAAAACTTTTCTACCTTGAAATTTACAAAATTAAGGTGAATTTGACACACCATTTCTTACTCGCTGAACCAGATTAAAAATTTAGATAAGTTTCTACGTCGTATATTATACTATATTTTTCAACTAACAGAATTAATAAGCAGGATAAAATGTTCTTTATTATGTAGAAAATAGTAGCTATATTATAGGAGTGTATATTATTATTAAAAATTTTATTAATAATTAAGATAATTTATTCATGAAGAACTTATTTTCAACTTACATTTTTCTTTGATATAAAACATTTGAATTTGAAAAGGTTAATTAAAAATCTTTTTTTTTTTTTTTTCAAGACAATTGAAAACAATTTTTGTCCAATTATTATTTTACTTTTATATGATTATGCTTATTATTAGTATGGAAAATGCTGGATCACAGTCGTGTGCTCAACTTATAAGCGAAAGTAGTAATGAAACTTGGCACCGAAGTATAAATACGGTAAATAATAAATTATTTAACAACTTATTAAAAATACTGTTAATTTGTATTACTAAAATATTAATATAATATTATTATAATTGTTTATAATTTAAACAATAAATTTGAACTTAAAAAAAGTTTTGCAGCCTAAGCTGTAAAGTGCTATTTTACGACCTAGACAATATCTGCTCGCTAACTGTTCGTAAAAACCAACTTTTAATGTCAAGCTGAAAAATTAATATTACTTGCTGGTGTTTCTGTTTTTCAATATTAAAATAGAAAATGAACACATTATCATCCGACAAGGAAATATAAAGTCTTACCTGTATAGGTGGCAAAACCTAATATAATATAGAACATAAATACATACATAATTACAACTAGTTTACAAAAAATGGTATAATATACTTTAATAACTTGAAGTTCCTACCTTCAAATTTAACTATTTCAAATTTTTTAATTTTTAATTTTATACTCATAATCTGCTGCTTTGAATGCCCTTTTCGTCTAGACTAATTAAGATAAATATGTGCATATACTCTCGCAGCTTTTTAGTAGAAAATTTATTTTCCTACAACATTGTTTAATTGAATTTTATCGTGTTTCTTATAATTATCTCAGTATTTCTGATATAAAGTCGTAGAATACTTTTTTAAAGATTTTTTAAATTTTTTGAAGATAAATAGAAGGGTTACCGTGACTGTACATAGCTAAAATATCTTCTGGACAAACCTCTGGATCCATTAAAAAAAAACATCAAAATGCAACTTCCATAATATTGTGTTGTATACCTGATTCTTTTAAAACTTTTGAAATTATTTTCAAATACAGCTTCAGTTCAGAAAGTTGACCCTTAAAGAGTTAAAACTATTTGGGAAATTCAACATCATTATCTCAGGGCGGAGTTTAGTCGGCCACTTCGTGTTTTTCAAGAGTTATATTGACAGATTACCCTAATATAGTGTGCCATTACCTGCCAAAAGATGACGGTTGGAACTAAAAGTCTTACTCAGCTCGGGCTTGAACCGCAGATCTTGGCATGCAAATATTTAAACTTTTATTAGAGAATAGGTTAAATGGTCCTGCTATCTTGTCTATTCATAGGGAAATAGTAATATCCACTGATGAGTTTTTCGAAAGTGGTTTGATTTTGCGGGTTCAAGGTTAATTTTTTCTGATGGTGTAGATTTATATTCTGACTGGTTTAGCTTGGTCCTGAAACTTGGTGTATAGAATGTCTTTCTCGTCTATTGCTATCGATATTGATAATATTGCTACTATAATATTAATACAATGTAACTTGTAAAACTTTTTTTTAAATTTAATACCAATATATTTTTTAAGTTAATAAATTACCTATGTTTATTTCACAATATAATATTAAAATAAAAACTGTGGAATTTTATACACTTTACTGTTTATAATTTATTTGTAATACCAGCATCTTACTTTTTGGTATGTTGTCGGCATCAATATTTATGTCTCAGTGTATATTCATGAGAGCCAAGCCGTTAACTCTTCTTTCACCAATGGAGTTTTAATTCGGTTCAGAACAGAAAAGCTTTTTCATCGAACGCTGTAGTGACAGGTAAAACTGAAAATATTTTGAACAAATTACCGATATTAGGAAAACATTCTTTGAGACATTTTGTCAAAGTTTCTAAAGGATGCTTTGATAAGTTATTTTTATTCATCTTTTTCTATTTCCAGAATTCGTATTCTGGTTCTAGGATTGCGGCATATACGTTTCTACATAAATCTTTTAGTAAAAGTCGATATCTTGTTTAACATCGTTCAATGGTGAATTGCCGACTTTAGACGGTAATACACAAGAAAGCGCAGTGAGAATGTTTGAGTTGGGTGTGAGTTTCTCATTATTATTTGTATAGCTGTAGAACTTTACAACAAAATATCTTAGCAGTTTTAAATCAAAACTACATAATTATCTAGCCAAGTGACCGCATTGGATTTAAAATAGTGAAGCTTTTCCAACCTACCGACAAAGCAACTCAAAGGACAAACGCTATAAATATATTTTGTCGCTATTTGAATGGAGTTGCTACAATCGGAACGACAGTAGCGGTCATATATTTAAAAGTTACAGATATTTTCGGTGCTTTAATTTTAACAATACATTTAATAATAATCAACTGATCCGTGATCGATATTAATCATATCAATATTTTAGAAAACTTAAAAAATGCACACATACTTTTTAAAACTAAAATGTTCCTAAATATTAATCGAAAATGTTTTCACCATACTACGTAGGTAGTACATCAGATGATGAAAAAAGAGTAGAATGAATCCGTTTAAATATTGTTCAAATTGCATTCGCAATTTTTAAGGGGCCCAAATTTAAGTTCTCTCACAGGGCAATTCAAAGGCTAGTAAGACTTGTTTCACACGCACAAGGTTCCATTAGGTTCTGTTCGTTTTCGGTTTTGTTCAGTCGCTGCCGACAAGTGTGAAACGGTAATCCGGTACCTAATAGAAACCGTATAGCACCGAATACTCCCTCGACACGAATAGGTTTTATCAGGTTTGTATATGGTACGAATTCGTGTCCAGGGAAGCAATCAAAGCGTTCACACCCACACGCTTCAATTTCGGTTTTATAACCTGATAGAATTACATCCTGAAGTAATTAAAAACATGTTCTTCGTGCTCCCTTAGCTTCGGGAAATTGGTGTAGAATGCTCCAAATTCCTGCCGTAAAGTAATGAGAATTCGTCTTAGGTTGAAACCGAAAAATAACTGAAAACGAACCGACCGATAGTGCATGGACAGATGGAATTACAATATTTCATATTTCAAGATAACTTACATGCTTGGCTGCAAAGCTACTTAGAAGAATAATTGAAGTATACCATCTTGGATCTTGATAATATTACATCTAGATTGAAAACATTACTTTAGACAGTCAAATTTATACAAATACTTGATATCGTGTAGAACAACAAATAATATGTAGTTAATATCACGCAAACAGACGTTTATGATATCAAATAAAATTCGTGTGAATTAAAATGATTTTAATTGCTATTCAAATGCATATATTTAAAATATCATAAAAGTACTACATGCTACGGTACTGCTGTCACTTACTACAATCTCTAGCATGTTTCAAATGTAGAATTAAATAGCTGTATTCAATTTTTGTCTTACACCACAAAAATATAATTTAAAGTAGTAAACCTGCATTCACCGCCTCAAAATTCTCTTCTTCTTTTACTTCCCTAGTTTCCTAGTTTAGGACTACGTCCTGTTATTACCAAACTGTGTACCAAGTTTGCACTTGGCACTCTTAGTTCTTTAAGCATTTGCATACACGCTAGTAGGGTGCTAACCTTGCTAGATGCAAAGCCCATAGGTGAAAATTAGGCTCTAGATCACAACAGCGAAGTCGGTGCGACTGAGTATCGAACCGTGGTCTCCCGCTTTGTATGTCAATTTAAGCTACAATATACCACACTGTTGGTATATTGGAGTATATGTATATAGTTGGTATATGGAGTCTGAAAATTGGCCTAAATGATCATCAAGCATTGCATTACTGAACAACGTACTAATAATATTTCCAAGACCTTAACTGTTAGAATCATTGTTTTTTTATAGTAATAAGGGCGTAAGTTTTATATTATGCATTCATTATTAACAAAATTTTACTAAAATCCAGGCAAAATATTATAAATTGAAAATTAACTCAATGACCCCGCCGATTGACGTCTTGGGAATTTTAGTATGTAGTTCAGTAATGCTTGAGAACCATTTAAGCCAATTTTTAAACTTGCACTATCTTGTCTAAGTTTCAGCAAAATTTTACCTAAAAATGCCTGCGCAATTTATAATAATCCATACCATACCATTAACATGCGAAACTACCAATTAACCACTGAATTGCAAAATCTTGAAATGCAGCTTGCGAATCAAATCAAACTTCTAGCTTGCTTTGGAAAGGATTATATTTTATCATTTTCTCTTTTTTATTACAAGATAAGCGTTGAAAATCCGTACCGTTATAAACGCTTCATGTGTTGCATTACATTATATTAGTTATGCACATCGAAGGTGTGCATGCAATGTTATTCCGATTATTATAATAGGTTGAAAAATTTGATTTCATTTTAAGTATTCTTAAAATTAAAATTACTTAAGTTTCTTGAGTATGTTTGGTATGTTTTAAGATCTGAAATGTGAAATGTATTCAAGCGAATCGTATATTTGAAGTTAAGTTATTGTAATCAACAAAGCATAACAAAGAAGAATCTTAAGAATCTTCTTCTTCTTCGAGTGCCATACACTTTACAGTACGTAGGCGATCAACTTGGTCAAATCCAAGATGATAAACTAGGTAATATAATTAATGGGGTGGTTTTCTGTTGTCTTTCCCATAGCCAACCAATTAATATTGGACTTTAGATCATACCAGTGTATCCGACGCGACCAGGATTTGGTGTAGGCTTTACACAATACTGCTGGTGTATCTTAAGCATCAGCTGAGAAAAATTTACAAGGAAAATCAAATAATTTATAAGAAAAAACCTCAATGAATGATATGCTTCGATATTATTCCCGATTGTACTCAGTTTACGGCTAAAGAATTAATTGAAATATTGCAATATATCAAAAATATCATTATCAATATTAAAAAATGAGTATATCAAATTTATCCTTGGCACGATTTAAATTATTTGAATAGCTAAGTGCAAAAAGGGAAGTACTACAAAATCTACATTTCGAGATAATCGATTTAAACTGTCTGCTTTGTGTAATTGATCTTCAAATTTAAATTTTTTTTTACAAACCTTTAGAAACATATATTCTTCATAAGAAACCACCCAAAAATGCGCCTCCACAATAATAGTTTTTCAACAAACCCTTTTTTTGTATTGTGAAGTACTTACCTTTTTGCACTAAATCATAATTTATTGTTAAAAACGATACAAAATTCACACAAAATAAAATTTTATTCTGAAATAATAAATTGTTTAAATAACATCCTGATCTGATTGATCTTCTTGTATGGTTGGCCAATCTAATATATCAGAATAAAAATCTTGATATTCTTCAACTACGTAATCGTAAGTTCTCGAATATGTTGAATTTTCATGTGAGAATCGGTAAAATTGTTTAAATTTTGCTGACACAATTTTTATTTTTACACCAAACGATCGGGCTACCCCAAAACTATATGAAAACATGTATAACTCAATTTAGGTAAAAATGTCAGTACTTCCCTTTTTGCACTTAACGATTCATTTAATATTCTCTAGTAATACTTCGGTATAGGTTTGAAAAAATCTTAGACTTACTGGTTGATATTGGGCTATTCCATAAAAATTTGTACTTTTAATGTATCCAAAATTTACAATTTATTGCACTTAGCAAAATTATACTTATTTTTGACTATTACCTTTTTAGCTAATTTATATTTAATGCCCATAAAAAAAGTTTGTGAAGGAATAGAAGTTATCACTTAGTAAAAAAATTGATGTTTATACTTTTATGAGTGTATCCCAATAAGTCATAAAATTTTTATGAAAGTTATCATATCATATAGGTATTTATTGCATCCATAAATATTAATAAAACGCCAAGAACATATTTCAGAAATTAAAATAGTTATATAATAATTGAATCACTCAGTATCATTGAACTTCGAGTATCAGATTTTTAATGCTTAATTAGGTATCTATCCATAATTATAAAGTTAATTAAAATAAAACTAAATATTTTCTAGAATTATTACCAAAATATTACGAAAATCTTTGTCCACGTAATTACGTCATAACTATTTAAATGCCTATATACAAGCTTCGAAATAAAGATGTAAATATTTTTAATTTTCTCATAGAGTTTCACAAAGTTGTTAGTTTTCGCGTGAAAATTGTTACAGATTAATTTGTAGTTTACACCACTTGAAATGTTTCGGTGCAAAATTATTAACACTTAAAATAATATAAAAAAGAACTTGAAACAGTTTTTACACAAATTACGTTTTCGTGAAAAATGTTGCACTTGAAAGTTTTCCAAGTCTTTCATTTTCATAAAAATAGATAATACGTGATGTGAAAGCTAACAAATTCTTTGTACCTAGTAACCTTAAAGAAAATACTAAAAAGTGAACTTAAACTTTTATAATTGCTAAACTTTTGGGCATTTGAAAACGTTAAACACCCAAGATTTAAAATATTAACAAAATAAACATTTGAACAACTTTATTCCAACATTACTGATTAATTGCCTCTGCTAATGAATGTGAATTATCCTCTGAAATAATTTCGTATAATAATTGACTCACATTTTATTATTTTCGAATTTATTTTTTGCTTACAAAAAGGATTTTCACGAGAAAATTCAAGATAGCTTTAAAAGTATAAATCGAGCTTTGTTTCGTAAAGCTTTGTTCCTAATTCATTAACGGCGCAGTTATTTTATTAGACAAATTTGTTCTAATATCTTGATATTATATCTTTTGCCAGAAGTGATAATATTTAACATCAAAAATTAAGATAAGCTTATTTCTCATTTCCGATTTTATTATATCTACCTTAAACGTAAATAGTATTTTCCTTACAATTTGGTGAACGCTTTAAATTCACTTGTTAATTAAGTTTCAAGTGTTTACTTTTCTTAGTACAGTGTATTAACATAATTTCAAAATTCAAACCATCCAACATTGATAAAGAATAAAGTAAATCATGTTAAAATTTTAAATAAATTCTCTTTTATTTTTCCTAAAGAAAACTAATTTTATAATAATAATATATTATATATTAAAACTCATTTTTCTTTCTTAAAGTTAAAAAATTTTACAATATAAAGGGTAATTTGCATTAAGGAATTAGGTATACTGTTAGTCGACCAACATTGTGTTTTCAAATAAAAAGACCAAAAGCTTGCTGAAAAGCAAGCATTAATTTATTTTCCTTTGTTGAAAATTTTCTTCTTAGTATTAATATTCGGTTTAATAAGGCGAAAATCTTTGTTGCAAAAGAAAATGTATGTAAAATGTCAAGTTTGATCTTGATAAGCTGTTTTTCGATCGTTACATAACTTATTATGTCAACATTACAATCCCTTTGAGGTTGAAAACTTCGATTTTTTATTTACACATTTAAGAAATCATAATTTATGTATTTAATATAAATTTTTCATATTGGGATTAAAAAAGGATAAAGATAAAAAAATAGCAGATAAAAATACTCATAATAAAAATAAAAATTTTCTACCAATTTAACCGTTGTTTATTAAAATAATATAATATTATTATGATGTATATTATATTACAGAGAATTTGGTCGTTATACAAAGTCAACAGAGATTATGCATAATCGCCGTTACGTATTGGCTAATATGATTAATAAAGCCAAATTAATTCAATGCAACTTGTAACAATTTGAAAATCTCAGTGGTATCTACTTTGAATGTAATTTATTTTAATTTATTATTTATTTTTAGTTTGATTATTTTTAATTTATTTAATTAAAGTTTTTAATATTATGTAGTTGTGTAAGCCTAAAGCCAACTCAACTAGGAGGTTATACATTTTTAATATTTTTATATGCATGGAACATCGAATTTGAACGAAAATAGTGGAACTGGCACTATAAGGTACCCGGTTCGAACCTCGAAGAGAAGGGACATAAAGCCAGCGGTCCCTGTGGGTTCATGATGAGACAGGGTAACAGACACATTTATTCCTATCACAATCTGAATACTTTTGGTATAATAAGAAAGATGCAGGCTTTTGTTCAAAGTTAGACGATAAACGACCTATGAAAAAAGAAAAGAACATTAAATAATAATTAAGTAGTATAAATTTAAATATTTTACTAAATAAACAGCACAATGACAAAACTACCTTAACCGCAATATTAAGATTTTGAAATTTTGAAGTCGGAGTTTGACAACCTTCCTTCTTTGCGCACTATTCTCTATTATAGGTGATTACATGATGTATGAAACTAAGGTAATAATAGGTGATTATAAATAATTTCGTATTAATCAAAATTTCCGTAGCATACAAAACTAACGGAAATTTTGAGAGAATAATGTAATGAAGATCAGTTTTACGATGAGACTTGACACTGATTATATTTTTATTACTGAAGACGGTTAACCCGTGTAGTTGCGCATTTACTAACTTTATTTTTCGTTTATTTTAAAATCATTTATCTTTATTATGACAACTATTTTAACAGATACACTCACAAATAGGGGAGAGTGGAGCATAGCGAAACGAAAATTATAAATACGATGATAGTGTTGACAATGTTTTATACTTGATTATTATCAGTTAACATTTTTTATCAGTTGGTCCCATACATCAAGTTTCTGACATCCGATATAAACGGTGTGTATTTATTCGTGTTTCGTAAAAATTGAATATAAAACTACAAATCTTTCGTTGTACATATTTTGTTATACTGAACGTCAATTACTTTTAATCATGTTTAACAAAAATAACAAGTTACAACTACTATATAATACAGCAATGTATTCGGCGCGACTTTCCAACTCTCTAACCTGCACGTTTGTGCATGACTCCACAGTTGTTTTTTCCCACTCTCCCCTACTTATTTTCAGCAAAATTATTATTATTGAGACTTTCAGAATTAAGAATTCCATTCTAGTTTTTATTTAAATACAGATTTAATATCTACCATATATAATTTCGGTTAGGAATTAGTATTGAGACATAGTATGACAATCTACCCACGAAATATTTTATTCATTGTGTAAGTTATATCGTTAAATAATGCAAAAATACTGATTCCCGTTTAATAGGTTTGAACTAGTTTCTAGTCTATAATTTAATAATATTATTGTTAAGTTAGAGTTAGACTAACCCAAGCAGAAATATAAAAATGCCCTTTAAAAACGTAGATTCCAAATATTTTAATTAAATAATTACATATAGCATTGAGAGGTGTGAGGTGCTGAAGTTGTGTTCGATGTATTAGCGGCATATAATTATACTGCGGCCTATAATATCGTAGTCTATATTATAATATTAATTAGTATGTGTCAAAAGTCTCTTTGGGTAATCTTGAAACCTGTCATGCGCTAAAGCAGTGTCATTCGTGTTTTTACGGTAATTTCTCGTTAAGCTTTGGATATGATTTGTGAAAGAAGTGTCTGTCTATATTTGATAGATTAGGCGATCGAATCTACTTGACTACTTTTGTTTATTTAACCTGAGATATAGTGCTAAGCATTTTGAAAATAAAATAGAAAAACAAAGATTTTGATTTGATATTATTGTATCAAATTTTTACAATATAATATCTACCTTTAAATATTATTTAATTTAAACCTAGCCTATTGAATTATTTACCGAACTTCAATTTGTTATGTTTTAAGAGAGTCCGTGGATTAAGTGCATCAATCGCAGACTTCCTAAAGTAACATAGTGTGCTCTATGGTTCAGTATAACTCTTGTTCGACCTTCATTTATTACACTTCTTTCTTGCCTCTTATCCATTTGTTGATGTTTTCTATCACTTTCCCTTGCATTCCAAAGAATTTTATCAACAAAGTAGTTTTAAATTTTTCCGGAACTTTGGTATTGAATATTTTTTTATACTCATAATTTATTCGTCCTCACAATCGAGTTATATTTTCATTTCACAATACATTGAAAATACTGAAACTGATTGTAATAATATTACCAGTTACACCAATATAATGCACTAGAACTGTCAGTAAAATTAATTTCAAATTTTGTTCTACATACGAGTAGTATTTGCAATTAATTTTGGGCCCCAGGCGTCTTATTATTAAACTTTTGGAATGTATCCCTTTGTGCTTCTAAGCCCCCTGTTCCATTAACTCATGATTTTATCATTATTAGTAATTAATTTGGAACACCCGTATCATCTTTTTAGTTTTTATAACTTCCAAAATATTTGATGTTATACAGGGTGGCCCCCCGAAAATGAAACTGGTGTGTTTATTTGACATTTAACCTTAGATTAAATTAACTACTGCAACTCCAACATGTAGGTGAATTTTACCCTGTAAATTTTAAATGGCAAGTGCTATTGGAACGTCAGATGAATTTTCTTTCAATTCAATCATGGCGCCCAATTTTTTGAGTTAAATTCACTTTCAGTTTAGAGTTGTAACGGCGATAGCTAATACCATATACAATGATATTTTTCAAATAAAGATGTTCTTTCTTAGCAGATTTCGAACAAATGAAATTAAATGACAAAATCACGCCTGTTTGCTTTCCCGGAATCACCCTGTATACAAATAAATAAATTTTTTGCAATGCATTTTTTAGCTTTTAAATGCTTTTGAAGATGTGTACTGTTCGTTAACTTTTAATCATATACATACGTAATTAGAGTAAAAAAATTAATCAGATTTTGTTCCAATTTAAAACTTTAAAGTATATGATACTTTTTCTGCAAAAAGTTGATGTAATTTAGATTTAAATTCAAGTTTTACTATATGTTTTTGTTGGGGTTCAACCGTTAGTCAGTTTTATTCAAATTCTAACTTTATATTGAAAAGTTGTTAACTTGTTTTTAATTAGCTTGCATTTTTTTAAAGTTAAATTAAATTTTATTCATTGTAATGCTATTAGAAATGTACTTTGTTAATGCTTGAGTAACATATTCTGTAAATTTAATTTATATCAATTAAAAATATAAAATTCGCTGAAAAAGTTTTTTTTTAAATTAGTCTCAACATCAATTATTTTTTCGAGTATTTAATTACGAACTATTCCGAAATTAAGCTTTTTATCCTCTTTAATTTTAAATAATAGGTATTTAAAGGTTTGCAATATAGATTGAAACACAGGTATCAACTTAATGAATCTCCTCAACATTAAATATTTAAGATTATTCAAAAAGGTATCCCTGCTGTTAAGGCACTTTGTTTAAATCGTTTGTATCTTCTAATTTATCTATTTAATATTTAATTTATTTGAAATTGCTATATTTAACAAAGCGAATAACGCGTTTAATTTTTTTTAGATTATAAATAAAGATCTAGAAGAAACTTTTTAGTATTCTGAAGAAAGTTAAATTTCTAAAATATTCGTAATATGATGTAATTCTGATAAGTTTTGGTTTATAACCTCACTTATGACATAAACTATTGATTTTATTATACATAAATTCCATTTTTAAATACATTTAAATTCCAATATCTAAAAAGTACCAACTTCAAAGTACCATTTTGTATTTGTTAACTACACAACGCACTAATCAAGTTCAGAGTGTTAATGAAGGAATCGAATGTTAATAAATGAGCTCCTCCTTTAATCACCCGGCGAGATTACCTTGGGAGGTAATTCCACCAGGGGTTCCCGCCATGACTTCCGAAGCCCTTTGCAAAACGGTTAGGGGGATTCCATTGTTAGACTCGATACACTACAAAACCCAAGAAGACGAGGGTTAAACAAAAACTGCAAGTTTGTAAAAAGCTACTCCATATTATCCAGTCTCAGTTAGTACTTTTTAGGTACCAAGTGAGACAAAAACATAAATATGTTTTTGAGTCTGGATTCTTTCCGTTATGTAACACTATTATCTTATTCTCTTGCAGAGTTTACAAGAGAAAATCATTGTATTCTTTATTGATAAATAAATTTCATCAATATTTATTTAAAAAGCGAATTTTAAAGACAAAATATTATTACTACCCTCCTTTTGTGTTTTTACCAAATTCTATATGATCGTTACGTTCACCCAACACGAATAAGGTGGAATTGAAAATCGCTACAACTTGATTGTAGTTACATATTATTTACGTTTCCTGAATTAAGCCATTAATTTGCATTTGGAAGTTTTTTATATTACCGATACTTAGGTACTTAGTAAAATTTAAATTGTTATTACAGTATACTTGAATGCCATTTTTAAAAACAAAATTCATTCATTTCTTTGATGTTCATTTTATTTAAGCCGACTTCACGCATGCCTTGTTTGTATACGAATATTCATGAGGTCATATGAATTTACATGGTTCACATGAATATTCTTCGAGTAACATGCATGTATTAACGAACGGGAAACTTCTTATTTTCAAATGCCTTTCTAATTTTGGAAGCAGAAGATGAATGAATACATTGTATCGATTTTCTCGACAGTTAATAAGAAGCGCAAAAAGTTTCTTGAAATTTTCTTTATTTATTTTACTTTTTACGAATATAAACTTAATTTCGTCGGAATTACTTATCCACTTGGATAATCAATATTATGATAATATTGAAGCATCTAATAAGCATGTCGCTAATCATAAAGAAAATAATAAACAAATTAATATGTTTCCTGCTGTGAAATGAATTATTTATCAAAATTATTGTGGATTAGGTTCGAAAACCTATAATGAAACTAACAATAAGCACTTGGAACAAAATATTCAATTGAAAAATTTTCGTTCAAGATTTTTAAATTAGACTTGATACTATTTATTATCCTATCTGTTTGATTGTCACCACTATTAGGCGCGATTAGTTTGTACGATAATAATTATTATTATTGAGTCGAAAAAAGCACACAATAAGTTTCTGTGTAATACTATAATAAAGGAGATTTAGAAATGGTTTACCAATTTAAATACAAAATACACTCGGCTCCCGCCTTGCGTCGTTTCGGTTTTCGTTATTTTCGAAGTTGCGTTATAAAACAATTAAGACAACATTACGCTTTGACTCGTAAAATTCAGCGTTTGCGTAATTTGGAACTCTTTTTTCTTTAATACTCAGGTTCACAGTAGTTCAATTACCGTTCATAGTTCATTCTTTTTCGTACATACTATAAGAGCTTGCTCGTAATTTATTTAACGTAAGGGATCAGGAATCCGTCTCAGTTTCAAAAATTAACTCTGAATTTATGCAATACGGCTTCTTACAATATTATGTTGTCAAATTATATACTCCTATTAAATAAATTCATTTCCCTGTTTTTGAATCTTCGATAATATCTAAGTAAAGAATTCTTTCCATCGATGTAATAATTATTACAACAATTTATTATTTCTCTATAAATTATCCTTTGGTTACAGATAATTAGACATTAATTGTCTTTCAATTGAATCTAAATCTGCTCTCATATTACTTTAGAACATAAAGAAATAACTAGCTTCTCATTGTATGTAATACATCAAAATATAATAACAATGTTATGAATTGAAGGATATTTCTTCCGTCTTTGCAAAATTTAAAGTTAACATACTTTCAATTGCCTTGGAAAATTAATTGTTCACAAATTGCTCTCCGTTCTTGGAGATAGATCATATCTCTTTTATCTCTTTTATTTTACTATTAAATCCAAATCATGTCAACTTTTAAATAGTTTCAGTCTTGAACAGTGGTCAATAAATAATTTATTTTAATTTTTTGAATGTTAACAAACTTGCACTGCAATGTACACTTTATGAAATTACGGAATCCTCAAAATTTTAGTTATTGTTGGTAGGAAAAAAATCGAAATGGATGAAAACAGCATTATAGTCAAACCCAATAATTATATCTCGAAGTGCGCAATAATGGCAATTTACTATTGGAATTGTGCAAAATATGCACAGCCGCTGTCAGGCGGCCAACTTTGAAGCATCGATGTAGAATTACTAACTCTGATTGGTTAAATGTTAATAAACAAATCAATGAGAAAATAAACTAGCCAACGAAAGAACAGAAAATGTAGATCAAAAGTTCTGAAAATGGATACCTCGTGCACTGACGCCGAAAATTAAAATATTGCATGATCCGAATGGTCTACTGTTGAACTCTAAGATAAACAATATACTATTTTCACTGTTAGTAATGGTGGAATTTTGAATTACTTAGTGAGAGATCCAGTGACAATATTGACAGTTTTGACCGAGGGGTAAACCGCAGACCAAAATTTTGTACTTCAATTTCTTCTTTCATTTCTAATTCCTGCAATTCCTAGATTTTGCACACCAGAATGGTTTACTTCTGGATTTTGTAATTGCGTACAAATTGACACTTTGTTTGAACCACAAATCTGTTTCTTTCTAGTAATAATTCAAAACAAATTTTATAATGTCTGACACTATTACTTACAGTTTTAAAGGTTTACTTTTAATTTTATTGTTTCTTTTTTCATTATTTTTCTTAACTTAATTATTATCTATATAGTTGAGTATCTAGTACTAATGTAAATATTTGTTATAATTTAAAACCAACTAAGAATGAGGCAGTG
Source organism: Cantharis lateralis (assembly GCA_963170105.1). NCBI lineage: Eukaryota > Metazoa > Arthropoda > Insecta > Coleoptera > Cantharidae > Cantharis > Cantharis lateralis. The sequence continues at coordinate 22,598,537 of OY720629.1, forward strand.
TTTATGTTCAATTCTATATTCAAATTATTGCTTATAATAATAATTATCATAAACAATACCTCCGCTTTTGGCTTTAAATTTAAAAAAATATTATTTGGATAACTGAGCCTTAATTAACTAAACAAAATAAAGAAAAGCAATCAAGACTTAAAATAAATTTAAATTTGTTATAATTATTATATTAATATGTTTTATGTTATTTATTTAACTAAAAAAACAAAATAAATTGTGGGCCGATCTTAAATCGAGAATTTTTTATAAAGTTTTAATTGATAACATGTTAGAAAAAATTCCAAATAGATTAAATTAAATTCATAACTTATGAAAATATTAAATATAACTATAATTAATTGATAGTTTGTGACACCTTTTGGTCGATCAAGTGCGTTTCGAATTTTTGATTCTCATCAGATAAACTTGGATATAAGAGAGCTAGAAAAGTTAGGTAATGGAATCGAATATTAATAATATTAAAATAGTTATATTACATATTTTCGTAAGTTATGAATTTAATTTAATATTATTTGCAATTTTTTCTAACATGTAATCAATTAAAACTTGATAAAATATTTTCACACGTTAATAACATAATCAATCTTATATTTTAAAAATTATATTTGTATTAGTAATAAATAATATAGACGACATTAATCTACGTTTTAATCATTATGAACAATTTTTATGAAATAACTGCTGAACAAACCTAATTTACGAAATTAAATATTTTGGTGATATTTTGAATTTTAAAGCATTTTTTTATCTTTAATTGAAAAATGTGAAAATTTAGCTGAACGAAGTACTTCGTAATTTAAAATATTATTAAAGAAAGCATAAGCTTGTTGTTACTATTGAACAACACTATATTATATTCTTTTTCGAATTTATCTAATATTTATTATAAAGTATTTTATTAAATATTTATTTTTCTATTACACAGTTTCTTTCTATCATATATATGTACTTACGATTCAATGATTATTGAATTATAAAAGTTAACTTTACAACTTTTTAATGCTTACTTGGGAATAAAATACATTTAAAATTCCAAATACCTATTTTATAAATTCATTGTAAGCCATTCTTGTTTTTTCTGTTATTTGGCAACAAATTTTAAGTCCCGACGAAGTATCGATGTTTCATCAAGTGTAAATAAATACAACCTATACTTATGTTGATGCGATCTAAATTTGATGTCTTACAGTTTCTAGTTTAAATGTATTAAGTAGTAGTAATAATATGATGTTGATTTTACAGGATTAATTACAACCACTTCAAGACGTTTGAAGAGAGAATATTTAGATGAACACGTTCTGGAAGTAAGTAATAATTTAATTTGCATTCTTCGTAAAATTAAGGCTCTTTTTAAATTCAGTCCTTTGAATGTTTTCTAAATTTTGATGAATAGACGTGAATAGATCTAATTTGGCAATTTTGGTTGTTTGAATAAAATGCTGTTATTGGAGATTTCCTAACTTTTGACAAGTAATGACGCATCATCTATCTTCTCTAAAGAAAATTCGTTCGTCAGTAAGGACTGGAAAATGGGAACGCATGCTGATGAAAGCAATTTAAATGGTCATTACATCCCATCACTTAACACATTAATTAGTAATCCTTTGTAACACCCGACAGTGACATGGAATTTGCATAGTGTGACTGCTCCATTAAAAGCTTAATTTAACGTATATGGTGTGGTTCACCTAATCATTTTATTTTGGCTGTAAACAAGTTGTCACTTAGTAGTTGAGTTAGTTTATTAAACTGCCTTTGTATATTTTTAACTTAATTAGGTTAGTCTAATACTAAATGGAAAATGTAAATTTTAATTAAAAATTTAATTTAAGGGTTACTACCCTACTTAACTATTTATAACAGTGTATAATTTAAATATCCAACTTCTTATTTACAAGTTCGCACTAAACTTACGTTTTACTATAAATAATATCTGCAATAGATCACTCTTTATAATAATAATCTCATTATATTACTAGTATTGTGCGATTGCGGGGTTGATTGTTAATTTGAGTGCTTTATAATATAGAAACTCGAAGGAATTTTGTATTTCTACCACTCGCACTCTCCAACTTGAATTCATTTACAAGCACGCTAATAAAATTTATTTATACAATATTTAATTACAAGAGAAATGTTCATTTAGTGTGAAGTAAAGTAAATTATTTTTCGGTTTTGCGTAAATGCTATATGGTTTACGTACAGATTTGAATTTGATTAATATTTATGTGTTTTTATTTTAATTACCAGTTAAATGTTTTTATTACTCACTTTTTGGTACTCACTACCCATACCAAATACACCTACTTACTTCTCAAAATATAATTTAACTTTAAAAAATTTCTTACTTTAGGTTTTAATATCGGACAATGGAACACCTCCACTGTCGTCAACCACGAGGGTGGTAATTAAGGTAGAAGATATTAATGATCATTCGCCAGAATTCGAACAAAGTTTTTACAAAGTGCAAATTCCAGCCACCGCCGATTATGATTACCCAGTCTTTCAGGTATGAACCTATTAAGTAATATTTAAACACCTTACAATAAAAAAAAAAGTATTTAATTAATTAAATCTAATAAGTACCACCCACATCATAATATTAAAGTAATTAACTATATTCGCATAAGTAATAAGCAATGGCAGGAGAGAAATACAAAACCATAGTACCATATTTTTTCTATTTTTCTCAAGTTTCTCGCTTATATGAATTTAGATAATTATATTTAAGTGGTAATAATTACCTAAACGTTGTTTAATTAATTGAAGTAATTAGACAAGTGTGTTGTATGTTACTAGTAAAATTAGTGTATTACAATTTATTTCTATGCATACATTTTGTTTCAATATAAAAAAAAATGTATAAAATAATTGTTATAATTTATATATTTCATAGACGAGTTACTTACTGGGTTATTCTACAAAAAAATTGTGCAAAATTTACCAACATTCGATTCAAGATGAATTTTGCCATTATGACATGTTTGAATTCTTTTCGACGAAACTAATTTTTAAGTAGTAATTAATCTAGCGATTATAAAAACCGAAATGTATTTGAAAACTAACAAATACATACTAGTCACTGCTTAAGATATTGTAGTTATATTAAAGTACCTACTATTAAGAAATTGAAAAAAATAGAACTAATGGATAAATAATTTCTATTAATATATTGATCAATCAATCGACAACAACGCATATATTGTTTTTAAACTATTTACATAACAATATTAATATTGCTTTTACTGATTAATAACTTATATACCTAGGTCGCAAGAAATACTTAACGCGGGCGAGATGTTAAAATACGACGTAACGCCGCCTAGCGTAAAACTTAAGTAGTTTTATGTCATAAATTGCGCTTGTCAAATCAAATCAAATAACATTAAATTTATTGTAACGTAGCTTATTGTGCAGCCACTTCAGAACTAAAAACCGTATATCGTTGTCGCTTTAACTCAAGTACTATTTGTCAGATTTTAATGAAATGTTCAACATAATAATATTTAGATCTCACTAACAATAAGATACAAATAGTAACTGAGCCCGAATTTTGTAAGTGCGGTCGTTAATAACTTTCAAATATCAATAATTTTATCCCTAAACGGTTAATAAATTTTATTGCTTTTAATTTATATTATTGTTAAATTATTAGTGCTTTGATTATTATAGATATCTACTATTTTTCCAGCTTTCTAACATTAAAAATAAAAAAAATTTGCAGCTGATTTAGATATCTATCTAAAATTTGAAAATGAACTCCTGTGCACTCTCTGTTTTGGCGATACGGCTTTTCCTGCAAGTGGAATCATACGCAGTCATCAACTCAACCATAGGCAAATCTCAAGTGTTTAATAATAATATAAAAAAATTAAAATATAACTTAGTTGTATCTAAAAAAGAAAGAATCCTCACTCCCTCATCAAAAAATCGTGATTGTTTGATCACAAAACAATATACTTTTATTTAAGGTGTTATACGCAGTCAGGAGGCCGAAAAAAGCGATATTTCAAGAATTTTTCCTGGAAAGACATTATCAATTTATTTACGTAAAAATTTATATGCATGTTGTGGTAACTTTTGACTTTATTGTGATATTTTTTATATGTAAAAATAATGATTATTAAAGCTACTATAGCTGTCTCCGGGAGCTCTCCTAAAAAAGGCGTCTTGCTATGAGCAAGATATCTCTGGATTGGATCATCCAAAATGAGAAATCAAAAAAGTTTTCGTTAATATAAGGTTTTATGTTTTATCTAGAAGTTAGTCGAAGAAATAAGCGATACATTAATATTTAACAGAATGGCGGCGTGTCAAAAAAAAAATTGATTTTTGATAAAAAATTTGGCCTTAAATTGTTAATGAAATGGAAATCATTTATCTGCGAGAAATATCCTTCGATCAACCTCAAAAAAATATATTTATTAAGCTTGTGTACAAATTTGAGACTGATCGGTTTAGGTGTTTCCGAGAAATCTTGCTCACCGACTTTAAAATGTAGTTTTGAGTAAAACGGTTTCAAAGATTTAGAAACATTTCAATTGCAAAAGTGTGTGTACCTTCTAGAATAGTTTTCAGATTAACATGAAATTTTGTGTGCAAATTCTTAAATATATGTACATTACGAAAATGAAATTAAAAAAAATTCAATTTTTGAAAACCCTGATTGCGTAAAACCCCATATTGCGATATCCAAATTAAACAAAAAAATATTTGAAACAATTTTCGAAATAATAATTTTATCTAAATATATTAGGCAAAAGTTTTTTCATTATAAAACATATTATCCAAAATTAATTTAATTGTTTCAAATTATTATACATGTTATGTAATTTTTCGGAGAAAGGGAGTAAAATTCAATCTGCCTAGGAGCGGCAAAATTCAAAATTCGGTCCTGCCTATAACCGTTATAAGTATGCAATGCTTAATTTTGTAAGGTACCTCGAGCTACTTATTTAATAATTGTTATTTATTTAACAAGCACAATTTATGACAAAGAACTATTTGCACGTTTTATGTTAGGCGTTACGTGGCACTTAACATCAGTTGTGATGTCAGATCATATTTTCTCGTATAGTTTTTAATTTGAATTTAATTAATTAATTGCTTGAAAATGTGTGACCCCACCTAGAAAAGAATCATGTCACATAATAACAAAAGACATCTTTAAAATCAATTTTCGCCAAGTTGGCACAATATTTTTATAATAAAGTAAAAAAAATCAAATATGAAAATTTGTATAATATAAAGTTTTTGGTTGACAACGGCGAATAGTATTGAGAGAGAAAAAGAGATATTATAAAAAATTTGTAATATCTAAATTCAGGAAACAGAATCGAAACCCTCGACTAAAATTATTGGAACATTTTTTTTTATTTGAAGAGTTAAAGGAAAAAACTTAAAAGTTTTTGCGGAAAACCAAGTATTAATATTAAGCATCTCTGTTTTAAAATTAATTGATTTATTACATCTAATCCTATATTTATCAGTGCACTTTAATAGTTTAAAAAATTTATAGTTTTATTTTGTTTCTATAATAATCCATGTCAAAAGTTTAGGAGAAATATCACTAGAATATTTATAAATTAAGTTATAAATAAAATACCAAGTTATAAAAAAAAACAAAACTCTTCTAAAATCAATATCTATCACGTTTTGCCGACATCGTAACATTTTGACAAAAATCATAGTTAATTATTTATATTGAATACATGTTTTTCGATAAAATAATATATGGTGTTGTAAGAAGCAAAAGTGACAGATCTATTGTGGTGGAAAACTGCAATTCATAGGATAGGTGCCTACATAATTATTAGAAATAGTTAATCTGCCCCTAAAAAATTTAAGTCAAGATTTTTTCAAATCAAAAATTAGTACTACAACATATAATATAGCTAGTACCTACTGCCAAACTTTTTTCCAAATTATATTTTGAATCTTTCAGCAAGTATTACTTCTAGAGCTTTGTCCATATCAAAAATACGTTTTTTGATCAGTGTCTTAGCAAAAAAAAACGCCTTTATAGTAGTACTATAAAAAATATGGACTTTTTAAATTAAAATAGTATATTGTTAAAACAAAAGATTTAAAAAAATTCCTGTCTTATTATTTTAGCTATTAGAAAATTATAACAATTATTTTAAAACTACGAACGTTTTGTTGATTGTGCATGAAAAATACTTGCAGTAACTCAAAATAGTATCCGTACGATCCTATTATGTATTAGCAATATTATAATATCTAAATTGTATTGCACGGAGACGTAAAAACGTCATACAGCAATACTCTATCAGACATTTTTTGTTGTAAATTTCCTTCCCTTCATGTTTGTTTATGTACAATTTTTATATTTCGACACACCGCTTCTGAGATGCACTGAATTAAAGAAATCTCTGTATTACAATATGAAATTCCTATCATAGTAAAAGATTTTTAATACACTGAAAAAAGAATTTATTTGTCTTAGGCCCAGTTTTTCACTTTCAGGTTAAACCAAAAAAGTTGGGTTAACCAATGATATTGCATAAAAAACGGCTTTTGAACGTATTTCATTGGTTAACCCAAATTTTTTGGTTTAACCTGCAACTGAAAAACTGGGCCTTAATGAAATATAATACCTGTGTATTTGTATTTGACGAAATATAGATAGTGTTGAATCAAATATAGCCTAATAAAAATAAATATAGTTTAATTGAAACACCTAGTATATCTTCATATGGCTTTATTTGATTCGTCATATAGATAGATACCTGTATTGCATCAAATACAAGAATATATTTAATTCAGAAAAATAAAATAATTTTCAGTGTAGTAATTATAGTAATAGGAATTTTATATTGTATCGTGCATAGACTTTTTTAAGTCACTGTACCTCAGAAGAGGTGCGACGATATAGAAAAATGTACATAAACAAAAATGAAGGCAATAAGATCTACAACAAAATATGTCTTATAGACTAGTACTTATTGCTGTAAAAGATATAAATATGACGTAAAATAGTCTCCGTACGATACAATGTACTACGAAACGATAGTAAGGATGCTTTCCTGAGTCACTGTACGTTTGCAACAAATACAAGTTTTGTTGATTTACCATCACAAGAGTTAAGTAAGTTTGTGCACTATATCGTCGTTAAATTTTAAATCTAGAAGCACCTGACACTTCTAATTACAAACTTTCAATGTTGTGTTTGTTTAAATTATCCTGTTTTCAAATGTTCTTATTGTTAGTGAAACTTACAGCTTACAGCCACTTTTTTTTTAATCATATACATACTTAGATATTATAATCAGAAACATACATTTTGTATTTATTCATAATAATTTTGCACAGCAGTGCTCAAATTAATTATTTTAATTGCTTTATTTTTTAATTTAGTTATAATACATAATTATTATATCACATCGAAAATAATTTCCGATACAAACTAAGAAAACCACTATATCGCAGATGAATTTATTCGTTTACCGGTTTTGTGCTTTTAGCACATCTTCAGTGTGATCCGTCGAAATTTAAAATTATTCGATAAGAGATACATAAAACCTAATATACAATAATAATGTACATACATACAAATATCACAACCAACATCCACAGTAGCTTAAAAGAATTTGCTTTTGTTTGTAATGCTGATGATGGAATTGTATGTATTTGCACAGTTTATGTGATGATTTGAATAATCTATTAAAAAATTCGATCATTTTTCTTTTTTTCATTTTACCTTCGCCGATGCCAAAATTAATTATGTTGTTCGCTGTGGGAGGATTTGATGAGGAATTCCAGGAATCTGATTATCGTTTAAGTAAATTATTAAATTTGTTTCAGTTAATAATCGATTATCGATAATGTATTGTCTTCGTATATATCTGTAATCAAATAATTTTAAATTTTGACGTATATTGTTCTGAAGATGTGCTAAAAGTAGGTACATCACCTGGTAATGTTTTTCTGTGAACTGTGGTTTTATTTGTTATAAATAATTTTGTATCCATAACTTATCGATTTAATATAATACTCACATTTAAGTCACCTAATTATAAATTAACATATTATACTATCAATGTAAATATTATTTTTTAATATTATTATACGAACTCACACAGTAAGGGTTGGGGAATGTGGAATAAAATTCATATAAAATGGTAACCAATTTTTTGTGTCATTTGATAGACATAAATAATAATTAATGATGAGAAGTTTCTGCAAGTTTTTTTGAAATGTATAGTAAAAGTAAAAAAAATGTACTATTCTCGGAATGTTCATTGTTTGGATTGTAGAAAAACTTGCTCACTTGCTCATTTTTATATCCTTAGATGGTAGATGGTAATAGCTAGCTTGCCTATTTAGGACCCATTAAAAATCAATCGTAGGTTCTTAAAATGAAGTTTTAGGAATGTTCTTGATCAGTAAAATATGAAAAATTCCAATGTTGATGTGGACACCAAATAAAGTAGAATAAAACTAAAGTAATAAAAATTTTCAGTTCAAAAATTAAGAACCGTAAATTTGACGACATTAAATACACATAAAGTGAAACAAGAATTAATTTAAAAAAAAATCGCCGAAATTTTATTTTGAGCAAATATAATTTTTAGAATAAAATGGTTACCAGTAAAGTAGAATTTTATGACAGTTTTAAAGATAAATCAACAAAAAAATACATAGCAAACATAGTGATATTGGTGTCGCCCCACTTCCAACAATTGACAGGAAATCGAGAGAAAATTTCACTTTCAAATTTGTAGTATTTCAATCCACAGTCATGAAGCTATAGTAGGAGATTTTATTCAAAATTTATTTTTCTAAATTTTCAATCGACAAAATTGCAACACCCAGATAATAAAGAAAAGCATGGAACAATATCAACGTTTGAAGGAGATTTTGATCCTCTATTTAGTATATGGTTAAAAAAAGTTCTAAATTATTTTGAAATATTGTTCACAGTAATTTAAAAAAAATAAAAGTTATCAAATATACATAGAAATTCAAATGTGTTAGAAAATTGTAATAAATGTATCTTCCACGGTATTCTTGCTTACATTTAACAATTTCCAAATTTTCCGACCCTTGTCATTACGAGCTCCTTTTTTCGACCGCGCTGTTTTCTTTTTAAATAATTGAATCAAATGAAAATTATTACAATTTTATTAGGTGCCTCATTTCTTTTGCGACTAACTGTATGGAGCTATCTATTCACTTCGTTCTCCTATTGGGAAGGTACGAGAACAATGCATAAAACTGAAAACTGCTTTACTAAACCTCCCCTCCCACCTCCTTTAATAACTCTTCACATTTTCCTTTCGTTGCATAAAATATTATCATTTTTATGGTATTATACAATTATTTCACATTCCACGCCCTCACTGTATACTTGGTATAATAAAAAAACAGCACAATGTTTTTGTCTTATTATCTCATAACGCTTATAATTTTTTCAATTATTGGATAACAAACAAGTTTGTGCTAATTTAGTATATATTTCACATGTAGGTTTTGATCAGAAATTATCAAGTTTTAATTTTTCGGTTGTAAAATTGTAAAATAATCATCTTAAGCTTTAAAACCCATTGATAAAATTTCAGTGTCTGAATTTGATTGATAAAATTTAAATTATTCGTAGATTAGTCATAAATCAAAAAAGAATTGGATTGTTTGTTACTTCCGTTCAACTCTGTAAAGGTATTTCCAACGTAACTTATTGATTTTTTTATACTTGGTACTTTTAATTTAAAACGTTTTATTCTTTGTAAATAATTTTATTTCAAGAGTTTTATTTAAAAAGTACATTAGCTACGTAACCGTAGATATAACTTATATAGCCACGTTAAATTTTATTGCCCATAAATGAAATTTACTTTTTTTTCTTTTTTGGATATGAATAAATAATCACATGCAAAACTATTTTCAAGTATTTTTCGAGTATTTTTGTATTTAATTTTACATGAAATAGCAAAATTACATTTTCTTTTATTCAATTATATGAAATTGTATTCAGAACGATGCACAAGACGATTTCGATTTGGCGGATGCCGCGTCAGACGACGATGCTTGGGAAATGTTTAGTCCTGACGACGTTAAGGATCTTGACCGCGTTCTCCGGGTAAGCGGGAATGTCGATATTTACCTATTCGTGACAAATAATAAACACAATGGGGTTTGATTGCTTCGTTTATTTAATACATGCATGATCTCAACTTATCCATGTTTTTATCATACTCTTCATACTATAATTATATTTAATCAAAGCAGTGGTATTCAATTTTATATCTGTATTCCGTCACGGCAGTGCAGTGGCTTGGTGTGATCCTGGTTGAGTTATAGGGCGGAATTCCTTTACTCTGCGAATTTAAGAAATTTTATTTTATTATTTCAATTAGATACATAATATGAAATTTCTGAAGATTTGCTTTAAAGCTCAATTTGCGATTTATGGCACTATCATTAAAAGATCCCATAAACATAACGTAAGTATGTGGTGCTGTTTACATTATTTAAATTTTATTTTGTTTGCTAGATTTATTAATTAAACATACAATTATTCACAACGTTTTACCTACATAATTTATTTTCACTAAATTTGTAAATTTTAATGCGTCTCAACGCTATTAGGAAACAGGACTTTCCATCTATGAATATGAATTGCCCTCTACTTTTATACCAAAAAGGAGTGGGACATTAAAAGTTTAGAAACTACGTAATGGTAGTTACGAAGTAGTAATTGGATTAACATTGAGACGATCTGTTATATTCCAATACTCGAATTTCTAATATAAGTACTCCTAATAGTATTCCCTAATCATTCCCTTTTCGAGATTGCAAATGTTTGTTACGGCACAAAAACATTTCGTGTCAATTGAAGAGATTTCGTCTCGGTCGTAGAGCACCAACAAAAATTTATTGGATTGGTATTATACCGTTTCAATAACAGCTTTAGTCCGTTATCAAAATATTCATTTGGTTTCTTCTTAAAATAGTCTTCAATAGCTGCTATAAATTTGTCAGTTTCCTTGAATTTTCTTGCTCTAATAGTTTTTTTATATTCGGAAACAGAAAAATAATCATTGGGTGCCAAATCTGGACTGTGAGACTGGTATTAATTTCAACTTCTTGGGAGGGCTGAAGCCCTTGTCATGCCACTTGACAGTCGACTCTTGTTGTGATTCAGATTGATTCGGGACTTAGGTTTAATTAAATTAGATTTTATTAATTCTGATAAAATCAACCAATCGAAATATTCGGTTTCATATATTTGAGTTATTCTCAAGTCTTGATCAAGCCGAGTATCGACTACAAGTACGGACACTAATAAAGCTGCTAATTATTACTTGTTTTTTAACGACGTGGATTATTTCGTTCTTTTCTACACTTCTTCAAATTGTTAATCTTCATTCGCACTTTCAATTTCTTCAAAATTAATTACAATTCTATTTGTTTTGTTTTTTTTTTAAATTTCCGCACCGATTTTGTTTTCTTTTTCTTTTCGACAATATGTCGACTATTTATAGTTCTTTTCGAGTTTTGCATTAATTTATTATTTTTGTTAGAATAAAAATTTGAAACTAAATTCGAAACTGTATCCATAATTTGTCTTTATTGTGTCATTCAGTAACTCACATTTAACAACAGCATAGTGTAGTATTCTATGTGGAAAATCAAAAAATAAACTAGCAAGAAAACTTTCAACAAATTCAACAAAAATTATTGAACGTGTAATTTAAGTCCCGTTTTCAACATGTTGCTGCATTATAGGTACTGCATCCTCTTATTTATTTACCACTTTATTGACTTTTATACGTGATTACCGAGAGGCTGCTTTCTGATAAATTCAGGTTTGTGATGCTCCATTAAATATTTTATACTTTTTCGATGGGTAGTAAATTTGATTTAAGTTTAAAAATAAATAAAAAAAATTTATTTTGATTAAACCTATAGTGTCGTTGTTTTCTTACCATCTAAATGCAAATATAATAATTCTCCTATATTTCGGACGGTGATACTTCTCAAGCATTATGCACACATGCTTTCCTTTCTTGGGTCTTGATATTCCGGACAAAGGACAAGACTTACCTGCATGCGTGCCTTGAAAATTGAAAATGTAGCTTTTTCGTCGTAATTCAGATCTTTTGTTACGATATTTATTATTTATTTTTTGTATCCCAAACGTTTACTTTACTCCAAAAACATTTTGTATTTCTCAAAAATTCATCCATTATACGAAGAACCCATTGAAATTATAATTGTTTAAAAAATAATTGATCTATTTAGTGAAATAAGTTGATAGAAGGAAAGCAAGATCGTTGTGGTGTAAACAGAATTTCAAGTAAATTAAATTTATTTTGTTCTAACGTTGAACATAGTCATTGTTTTATAATCTTCTCGTTATAATGTAAAGTAAGTGTTTCTAAAATACAAAAGACAGAAATTAAAGCAAATACTCGGAGCTAAATATAAATTAATTAATCGAACAAATTATTCATTTTCAGATGTAAAAGTTATTACTTTTTGTAAAAACATTATATGTCTTATCCATTCTGGAGGCTCTCCTAATTCGTTTTTTAATTTTCTATATTTTTTCATGAATATTAAATAAAAATACGATATAATTTAGAATACTGCTGCTCGATTATCCGAATATATTCATTATAATATCATAATTAAACTACTTTATCATTGATGTTTATAGCACGTTTGGATTCTTGGAAAATAATATTAAAAATAAATAATAACAATAATTAATTAATAGTCACTCTGCATGAATGTGTGCTACCTTTAGTTTTATTAACGTGTGATTATATTATCATTGCATGAACTTTTTAATTAGCACAATCGGAAAAGAAATTTTAATTGCGTTATTAAAACTGACGGTATTTTTCTATCAGTTTTTGTGACGCAGATAATATGAAAAAATGTGTTGGATAAAATTTTTGTTTCGTTTAGGTTCTAGCTTTCGATAAGGACAGCGGTGTTAATGGCGAAATACGATACAGTATTAAGTCGGGAAAGGGTAAAACAAAATTTAAAATTAATAGTTCAACTGGAGTTGTTTATGCACAAAAAGGTTTTGAACCGGGACAGGAATATGAATTAAGCGTACGTAATTTAGATTTATTTTTAAAACCTAAGTTAAGTAATTGCTTTGTAAATAGATAAAAGCTTCGGATGGGGGAGAACCGCCGAAAAATTCTACTTGTCGAGTTTCTATTACCGTTAATTCTATTCCCAAAGAGTCTATTTATCCTCCAGTTATAAAAACTCCACAAAAGGTGGGTGTTACCGAAAGCGATAAGGTTGGATTTTTAGTGTCTTTAATTCAAGCATCGGACGCTGATAATGACACTCTTTGGTACGAAATTGTAGGTAAGGTTACCACTTATTGAAAGGTTTGAAGAGTGTAATTAATAAAATTATTTCTTAACAGACGGCGACCCTAGAGATGAATTTTATATTGGAAGAGACAACGGAAACATTTTATTGGCAAAAAAATTGGATTGGGAAATACAAAACGAGTATGCACTTAATATTAGCGTCACAGATGGGATTTATAAAACATACACACAATTAAATGTAACTGTAATTGACATAAATGATCATAGACCAGAGTTTTCGGAAAATTTATATAAAGTTGAAATATCCGAGGCCGTTCCAGTCGATACTGAAATATTACGTTTAAAAGCCACCGATAAAGACGCAGACGGAAAATTAATTTATAGTTTACATTCGGCTAGAAATATGGCATCGCTGCAAATTTTTAAGTTAGATTCTATTACTGGTGTAATAACTTTGCAATCCAATTTAGATCGGGAATCTCTTAGTGAACATTTATTAACCGTTATGGTAAGGGACGGAGGAACGCCGTCCCATAAAAACTATGCTCGAGTGTTGATTATTGTGCACGATCATAACGATCACGTGCCACAATTTTCCGAACAAATTTTGGTTGGTCGAGTGTTCGAATCTGCCGCCATCGGAAGTGCCGTACTGAGAGCGTTTGCCATAGATCACGACAAAGGCGAAAATGCACGTATTACATATTCCATAACTTCCGGTAACGTGGGAAATGTATTTAGCATCGATCCGGATCTGGGTATAATTCAAGTTGCCAGAGAATTAGATTTATCTGCTACCAACGAGTATATGCTTTACATTAAAGCCACCGATCATGGAAATCCGGCACTATTTTCTTCGGTTCCAGCTCACATTATGTTAGCGATGGCAGACAATGCTCCACCTAGATGCATTAATAAAGAAGTTACGGCGGAAATTTTTGAAGATCAACCGCTCGGTAGCTATGTGGCTCACTTGGACGTTAGAAGTACTTCTTCGTTACAATTCGACATTGTGGATGGTAACACAAACAGATCGTTCATGATTGGACCAAGCACTGGAGTAGTAATTACTCAAGCCGAATTGGACTACGAAACTAACAAATTTTATAATTTGACCATCACTGCAGTTAATATGGTAAGTGTTATTTTAACTATTTTTATCTACTACCGTTACGCCAATAGCTTAGACACTTTCTATAATGATCTCGGCTGACGCCTCGTTTTGCAAATACCACGCGCGTTCGATAACGACTTACTTTCTACACTGATCACATAAATCACTATTATAATTAATTAATCAAACTCGCATTATAATAATATCATATTATGATAAAGTATTTGAGTGGAGTTCAAATTTAGTTGCAGCAATTGAACTGAAAAGCGCTGAAAGAGTCATTGTTTGTACCTGCATTAAAATATTCTAATTACTAGCTGAAAATTTGCAGAAATTGTTCACTGAAATCGAACAAACGTTTTGTTTACAAATACGTGTTCAGTAGTTCTATAATTTTATATCTATATTTTGCCTCCTGCGTATTTTATGTTTTATTATTATAATTTAAGTGACGGTAAACGTCGATAACTTAATTATTGATATGCTCCGTCGCCGTCGGGTTATTTGTGAATTATTGATATGGCGATGTAGCAGGCAATAAGGTTATTAATGAAGTAGTATTTAATATTATAACATTTATTTTAGGCAAGTGCGAGGACCACATGTAGTGTCGTTATTCACGTATTAGATAAAAACGATAATGCTCCCAAGTTTATACACTCTAACTATTCCGGAATTATTAGTGAAGCTGCTGCAATTAATTCTCTAATATTAACCAACAATAGTGATCCTTTGGTTATTAAAGTGTTCGATGCGGATTCGGAAATAAATTCTTTATTGAATTACGATATTATCGAATCGTTGCCTCGTCAATATTTTCAAATTGATGCTACGACCGGTGCAATTCGCACAGTTCGTTTACTTGATCACGAATTATACAGTTCGTTTACTTTTCACGTACAAGTTTCTGATTTGGGTAAGCCCAAACTGTCTTCGGAAACAACGGCCAGAGTGGATATATTTGTAAGCGATGTCAACGATTGTCCGCCAACATTTTCGCACGCAATATACAACGCCACAGTTCTGATACCGACATATAAAAATGTTGCGGTGATACAGATAAATGCTACAGACCCAGATGTTTCGGATAAAATGACTTTACGATATGATATAATAGAAGGCAATAAAAATTTAGTATTTGGGATAGATCAGTCCACTGGTTTAATATCCGTACTAGATCCAGATAATATGAAATCGCAACATAAATTACAAGTTCGTGTTTCGGACGGAAAATTTTCGAATGTTGCCAAGGTATACATAAAAGTTGAGCAATCGGAAAATTCCGGTTTGATATTTCAAAAATCCATGTACGAAGGATCTGTAACAGAAAACTCGACTAAAGTCACTACCGTGTGTGTCGTAAATGTGCTAGGAAGTGCCTTAAATGAACATTTAGAATTTAGAATTTTAAATCCAAATAAAATGTTTAGTATGGGTTTAACGTCAGGTGTAATACGCACAACAGGAATTCGATTTGACAGAGAAACGATTGATCGGTACGAATTAATAGTGGAAGCGCGTAGTCAAATGCCCGATAGAGATAAGCCGAGAGTGGCCCATGTTATCGTTAACGTTACCGTTTTAGACGTTAACGATAATTGTCCCATGTTCGTTAATTTGCCATATTACGCCGTCGTTTCCGTCGACGACGAAAAGGGCAGTACAATAGCAAAAGTACATGCCGTCGATATGGATACCTTTGAAAATGGAGATGTAAGTTAATGTTCAATGAAATTCACTGGCAATAATCTCTTGTATGTTTATTGATTTAGGTTCGATATGAATTAATCAAGGGCCACGGAGAATTGTTTAAGGTTCATCGGGAAACAGGAGATATTGAAATAAAGCAGAATTTGGAAGGCCACAATCACGAATACGATCTACGCATTGCGGCATACGATAAAGGTAATTTTTTTAAATTATTTTCTCTCTATATTTTTGGAAATAGTAATTTAATTATTACGACGTTCGTTTAAGGAATAACGCCATGCAGGACCGATGTCACAGTTCACATTAAGGTAGTCGATCGATCAATGCCCGTTTTTAAGAAGCAATTTTATTCGGAAATGATTCCTGAAAATATGGAACTTCATTCACCTTTAACCCTTTCGGTTCAAGCTGAATCTCCATTGGGTCGTAAATTAATTTACAGTATTGTGAAAGGCAACGATTTGGAAGAATTTGCTTTAGATTTCAATACAGGTATGTTTTTATTATTTCTTTTGTAAATCTTTCTTTAATCAAAATTTTCCCATTAGCAGGATTAAATGCGAATTATTCCAATTTTCTTAAACCAAATTTAAATATCACAGAAGGTATCGGTTATATCGAGTTAAATTTGCTCAAAAATTAACCTTCAGAACAGTGTAATATAAATTTAGAGTTTTGATTTCTAGTTTTAATTTTTAACTGGTTATGGATTTTTTTAAATTTGACTTATTAATCTCTTGTTTGGTTTCAATTTTAACCATCTAATTTGCATGGACGAATTAATTATTTTTAATATGAAACAAAATAGATAGTATCGAGTTTCGTTTTATTATGTAGTTTGTTTAGTCTAGTGATATCTAGTAAACCATTATACCAGCAACATTAAAATACTGTTTCCTTTTCACAGCCCCGAACAGTAACAATGGGCCTTGTGAGTATTAATTTTAAATTACTATTATCATAGCGGCCGCCAATGCATGACATATCATAATTAAGCTTCTTTCTACTAATACATTTACCATGTTGGCTTGTATTTGCTTTGAGCTTTAAGTATGTAGGTACACTGTGAAACTTTGATTTATTTCTTAATTAGCTTGTTTTATACGCACTCGGCTTTTTTATAAAATTTCTTTTTGGCACTGCAAAAGTATTATCGAACAAAAATTTGCAAAGCTAGTCTAGCCATCTCTTCAGAAAAAAGTCCTTTTCGATAATTGAGTAGTTTTTTTATTACAGAGTCCAAATTTCCCATTAGAGTTTTATTTAATTGGTATGAATATGGACGTGAATTATGTGAGTTTTTAACTAGTTGACTTAACCAATAGTTTGGTTCTAAGCTTAAATCGGCGGGTTACGAAGCGAGTAACCGTAGTTCGATACCTGGTCGCGCCAACTACACTGCTGTTATCTAAAGTTCGATTTCGATCTATTAAGTTGCCTACATATGTTTTCCAGAAATATTTAAGAAAGTATTCTTGAAAAATCTTGTTTTTGTGGATTGCATTTTATAGCAAAAGATAAAATTCAACTTTTCATCTTTAATAAATTCCGAGTTATGGCTCTTCAAAGTTTTCCGATTTTTTTTTTTTTTTTTCTAAAGCTGTTAAAATACCTATTTTTGAAGTTTGTACCTGTAGGTTGGAACCTGTTAACTTTACTTTACGTAAAAACGTTTCGTAGACGTAATTTCTAGTACCCGAGTTGTGACCTCCCAAATTTGACCCATTTTACATGACAAACTAATTATGTTTAGTTTTTTGGATAAAGCCGCATTAATATCTTTGTAATTCTAAAAAAAGACAATTTTCTAATTACGAACAACCTTCCAAAAAAACATGCTTTTTGGTAATTTTGTGTCACAACAATTTTTTCAATATAGCTGGTTTATACATAAAAAAAAAGAATTTTGCAGCCTTTAGGAGTCACGAGTTCCAAATTTCTATTCGAAAGGATTACCATGTACTTAAACGTGAACTTGCGACTCTATTTAATAAGCCTTTTGTTGGCAAATGTGTAGCTGCTAATGATTAAAAACGTATAATTTATTATTGTGAACTATCAAAAACTTAATTGAGGATTCTTCAATATCTTATTTATTGCGACCTTACCTGAATACTTTAAAGATAAATTAACTTATTTTCAAAGCAGCCAATAATTTTTGCTAATTAATATGTTCGTGTTTCGTTTTTTTTTACAAATTTAAATAGGTAGATAATAACAATGTATTATTAAAGATCTTAACATTTTATTATCGTTTATTTAACTTGTTTAATTTTTTAGTTTAATTTTTATATACTTTTTACGAGTTAATAATTCCAATTAATTATTAAGTTCAATGTATTATTTCAACGTTTATATAACAATAATTAATTTTATAATAATTGAAAAGAATAAATTATACTTGCGTTCTGAAGCAATTACACAGTTGAACCTAGTATTTGCTATTAAGATACTTAAGGGGTCCCTGCGGTCTAGAATTTTCAAAATATCATTTTTTTTTGTTTTGATATTTCGATAGTATAGTCTTTCGAGAATAACTTTTCAGCGCGAATAATTATTAACATTAATTTCTTAACCTGAATTTTGGTCAGGCAGGGATTAGGAACTACCATGTTCAGAACATCGATTAGTACATGTTTAGGGATACTTGTTGCATCTTTTTCATAGAAAAACATTTGAAAATAGCGGAATTACATAGTTAAACCTCTTAAGAAAAAATTCAATACTCGAAAAAAGTGTTATTATACTTCCTTCGTTAACTTATAAATTTATACATAATGCTTCCTATATAAGAAAGCACATATTGAATCAATTGCTATTCGCTATTACAAATTTCAAACTTACTTCCCTATTGTAAAATCTGAAATTATGCCATTGAATAGTATACGTACTCAGTGGCGGATTAATACACTTTGGGACCCGGTGATACATATAATGTTGGGTTTCACAAAGGTTATTTTCAAAATTAAGCTATGATTGAAATTATAACATAGGGTAATGTTGTCTAAGATTGCGCACTTAAAACATTTTAACATATAATTGATTAATTTCACAAAATATGAACGTAAAAAAAATTAACAAACATGTGTAAATATATATAGTGATAAAAAAATATCACAAACATATAAAATTCATAAAAATAAAGAAGAAATAAAATATTTACTGATTAAAAGCAAATGCGCAATCTTGTAATACAGGTTTGATAAGATTGCGCATATTTAATTATTACAAGTTTGCGCTCTTAATAATTTCACATTTAAACTACCCTGTTCCTAAATAAATAGAACAATTTTCATGACACCAATTCTTACAAACAAATCATTGGATCCACTCTTCTGTAGTGGTTCATCACAACCTGGGCTGAAAAATTCTGCTTATTGTGTTATTGTCGGAATTTTTTAACTTTCTATTTTTAATAATTGATCCCTTAACACTTTTCGTTTTTGATTTAGCTTCAGGAATTTAATATTATAAAAAACTTTAACCGCGCCAACTTAGAAACGGTGCGAAAACATGGAAGCATTATAGTGCGCAATCTTGTAAATTAATGACTTATGTTATTCAATTGAAGAAATTCATCACGCATACTTTATTAGGTGAAATATTTTGTTTTTAAATAATTAATTCCTTTATAATTAACTTTATAAACTAGTCTTGAATCATGAATATAAAAAAATAAAGGATCAGTGGCTTATCTTCTAGACTGGGAAAATTACAAGGATTGAAGCACTTACCAATTAATTCAAATTTTTAATATAAAACGCTTATCAAAAAACATGTGCCGTATTGTAACTATATAATAACTGTTAGAGGTTTCAGGATTGCATATTTCTTATTTCAAGAATGTAACTACAGCATTAATATTGGCTCTGCGCAATCTTGCAAACTGCGCAATCTTAGATGAACTTACCCTACTATGTATAATTACAACAATTAAAATGCATTGTTGTTATATTGTTTAATAATTATTATAATTGTGGATTCAATTTTAAATCTCTTTTGCGAAACCCGACATGAATGTATTTGACAAGTAATAATGTAATTTAATAACTTATACTTTATTTTCAATCATGAAAGGTATTATTTAGTAGTTCACGTTCAGAACCTGTACGATATCACAACTGAACATAAAATATTAGTTTTTAAATATTATATTTGTGAAATAATTGCTATTAGTATGACATCAAATAACATCCAAATAAATCTCATATTAAAATTTGATAATACTGTCTATCACTTGTCCACAATTGATGCACTATTGTGTTTTGGATTCCCATCTTGTTTGGATATTGTTGTACATCGTTGTTGTTTTATGCTATGCATATATTGATACATTGGGTGGCAATTTGCACAATTTAATTTGTTTTAAACTTTTTCCAAATAATGTTAAAACGTGATCTCTTTAATCTCCTTACAGAACGCCTGTTTACCCCACACACCGGGTTTGGTTGGCGCACTTTATTATGATGCTTTATTTATACCAATATTATAATAATTGAAATAAGTGTTTCAAAACAAAATATAATTATGACCAAATAGTACCAATATTCGAATATGACTCAAGCCAATTTTTGTAATAATTCTAAAACGATGAAAGGTTATCAAAAGTTTTCGGAACAAAAAGAAATATATTTTCTTATATATTTTATATTTTTTTATAATTGTATAATATATATTTTTATACTTATGGTATCTATGTAATATACTCATATAATATTTATGTACTAGGTACTTATTTTAATTATTCGCCTACCTACTATAAAAATAAATAAAAATTTGCTCTAGGTTATTCTATAAGTGAAATTGGCTGGTAGTGGGCCACCCTGTAGTTTTCTTAGTGTTCTTGTATTTATAGCTTTTTAACTTCCATACCTAAGTATTATGATGAGAAGCTTGATGTTATTATTAACGCTATCTATTTTTTATATAATATACGATTCGCATAATCTCTCAATGATGATAATACGCTAGGTACATTAAACTTAAATTACCTATGTATATCTTAACAACACATTATCAAATATCGAAACAGTTCAGGCTAAATTATAAAAAAAACTAGATGCACGAGCATGCATGGCAAATATATATTGTCAAATTATTCTATATTTTGCTTTTTAATATCTATCTAAAGAAAGTGCTGCACTTTAATTTTTATTTCTCTAAAATTATTAAATATTTTTATTTCTATAATGCAATGTTTTTATTTTTAATAAAATATTATCATCTTAATTAATTACTTTTTCGTTTTTTTTTTCATTATTCAAGATGCACCGACATTTAAATAATAAATTTGTAAAAAGTTTTGCTATCTACATTTGTAAATAACTTTCTTGTATTTTTTCATTGTTATGCAACATCCTGTGCCTAATTTACCTGATATAACAACTCCTTCTATAATTTTTTCTTTCTTTAGGTGTGATATCGGTTGTGGACGAATTAGATTTTGAACAACAACAACAATACGAACTTTTAATTCGAGCCACCGATTCAGTTTCCGGTGTTTATGCAGAAGTTCCTGTATCTATCGTAGTGCAGGATGTGAACGATTGTCCTCCAGAATTTACCGAAGAGAGCTACAATGTAACGATTTCAGAAGCAGCAATGTTTGGTACATCAATTCTAACCGTCTTAGCAAAAGATAATGACACGGGAATTAATCAAAAAATAAAATATTCCATCAAAAAGGATAGCAATAACGCTTCAGATTATTTTCATATTGACGAGAATGACGGAACTATTTATTTAAAACAATCGTTGAATCACGAACAAGCTACATCACATCATTTTGTAGTGGTTGCTACGGATCAAGGTGTTCCTAATTTATCCAGCACTGCTCACGTTTGGCTTACCGGTAATATTATAATCTGTAGGTACATTATACTTGACGATATAATTATTTTAAAATTTTAGTTCTCGATATGAATGACAATCCACCTAAATTCGAACAGACCTCATATTCGTGCAGCCTCTCTGTTCATGCAAATAGAGGTCAATTTGTGACTATTGTTACTGGTCGAGATCCAGATATAGTAGACCAAGGTCGTTTGAAGTACAGTATAGTAGCAGGAAATGAACAACAAACCTTTGCAATAGATTCAAATACCGGAATAATAACATTACTAAATTTGGCTAATTTTGGAGACGAACGAAGCATGATTTTAAATGTATCCGTATCCGATGGCGTTTATACCAACTTTGCTAGACTAAAAGTCGAATTATTACCGGCAAATTTACATTCTCCTGTATTCCCTGACGTATTCATGAGCGCCAATGTTATGGAAAACAAACCCAGTGGACAATTTGTAACTACTGTCAAAGCAACAGATTTAGATTTCGGAGAATATGGCACAATTTATTATTCCATTCACTCGGATCTCTTGAGCGATACATTTACAATAGACAGAAAGTCCGGAAAAATATTTACCACTGTCAGATTAGATAGAGAAAAGCAGAAAACATACGAAATTCCCGTTATGGCAACCGATGGAGGTGGTAGATCAGGATTTTTAACAGTTAAAATTAAGGTGGACGATGAAAATGATAACGCTCCTAAGTTCTTGTTAAAAGAATATAAAGCTTCTATTCATTCGAATCATAGCGTTTCATCGCCATTTTTAAAGGTTTGTAATTTTTGTCTTAATTTGTTGCCTTACTAAAACGAATCATTAAGTGGCTCGGGTAGCAACTTGGAAATAACTTTTATTCTAAGAAAGTCAAAATAATAAATAAGAGGATTTTATTATTCAAAACACAAAGTCAATGTCCAGTTTCGGTTTTAATAACTATCATCAGAACATTATTCTATGCTCCTGGGTATTAACAAATTCAAAATTTTATTTTATTTCAGGTTCATGCTATTGATGCAGATGATGGATCTTCAGGTCAAATAGAATATTCAATATATGATAAAAAAGCTTCAGGTATTAAAAATCTTTTTGCCATTAATCCAAAAACTGGAGGACTCTTTCTTGCTCAGAGTGCGTTATCGTGGGGTAAGTTTTAAGTGAAATTAAGTTTTAAATAACTCATTACATTTGATTATTTATACATTTAGATGGGCAAGTTTTCCAATTTTTTGTAAGAGCTACGGATTTGGGACATCCTTCTAAACATTCAGATGTACCAGTTAACGTTTTAATAATGGGACCAAACGATATTCCTCCAGTATTTGAGCGTAAAGATGATAAATTTTTCTTTTTAGAAAATTCTCCAATTGGTAAATTTATGTCGCTTATATTATCTACTCTATTTTATTATAATATTTTCAAACTTGTAGGTACCATTATAACGCGATTAAAAATGGTCTCAAATGTATCTGTTACTTATAAAATATTATCTGACTCTGAAGACAATCCACAATTTTTAATTGATAACCAAGGTCAACTAACTTTAGCTCGACCTTTAGATTTTGAATCGTCTACTTCGCATGTTATTGGAATTCTTGCAGAAACTGACTCGAGTCCGCCCCTTACAGCTTTAACAAATGTTATATTACAAGTATTGGATGAAAATGATCATGCACCACATTTTGAAAGTAATCCTTACATATTGTACTTGGCAGAAAACGTGGCCGAAGGAACCTCTATACTTAAAGTCATAGCACATGATGACGATCAAGGCGGAAACGGTGAAGTACGTTACAGCTTTGGCAGTGAGTCAAATGATATATTGAATATCTTTTCAATCGACGCTTTTACCGGTTGGATTACTACGCTTATACAATTAGATAAAGAAGAAAAACCTGAATACAAGTTTCATATTACTGCGGCAGATAATGGAACTCCAAAACGTACGGCTCGTACCACCGTAATTATTCGATTAAAAGATTACAACGACAGTCCACCTGTGTTCAAAAAACAGTTATATCAAGGAGCAGTTAACGAAGATGCTTTACCTGGCACCGTTGTGTTAACTTTAGAAATTTCCGACGCCGATATTGATCTATCTACGCCTGTAGATTATTTTATAATTTCTGGAGATATCAGTTCGCAATTTCAAATACGCCAAACTGGAGAGGTGTATGTGGCTAAATCTTTAGATAGAGAATCTGTAGCGAGATACGAACTGGAAGTTATTGTTACCGATGGTTTATACACAGATACCACAAAAGTTGACATCGAAATATTAGACGCCAATGGTAAAGATTGCTTGGTAATATTTAAAATTTTAATTAATTATATTTTTTTTAGACAATCCGCCATACTGCTTACGTTACCGTTATCGACAAGTATTGTCAGAGGGCATTCTACCAGGTTCTTTCGTACTGAACGTTTTGGCAACTGATATGGATCAGGACGGAAATTCAAATTTACGATTTGTTCTTACGGGTGACGGTTCCGAACAATTTTCTTTAGATAGTGACTCTGGCTACCTCAAAACGGTTACTCATTTAGATCGAGAACAACGTTCAAAATATACTTTAACAGCCCATGTACAAGATAGAGAACATACGGGATGGGAATGTTCATCACAAATAGTAATGATTATTTCGGATTTAAATGACAATACACCTCAATTTTCGCTACCATACTACTCGGTAGCATTACCGGAGGATGTTGAAGTAGGAACTTTAGTTACTAAGGTTCACGCAACTGATGCAGATATTGGTAAGAGAAGTAACTTTTTAACGAGGAGTATATTTATCTTTTAAAATTATATTGCAGGTGTTAACAGAAAAATTAAATATTCCTTTGTCGATTCTTTTAAAAATCATTTTAAAATATCATCTGATAGTGGAATCGTTACATTGGCAAAACCATTAGATCGTGAAATTCAGGCTGTTTATAATTTGACGGTGCAAGCCATTGACCAAGGAACTCCACAACTATCCACAATAGTTACTTTAATCGTTAATGTACAAGATATTAACGATAATCCGCCAGAATTTGCTTCCAAGTATTATTTTGCAGTTGTACCTGAAATAAATTCTATAGGTACAGAAGTGGTTAGAGTTTTGGCAACATCTAAAGATACAGGAGTGAATGCAGATATTTACTATTCAATTATTGGCGGTAACGAACACAAAAAGTTTGCTTTAGACAGAAAGGCTGGAGTTCTAACAATAGCGGAGATGTTGGATTATGAACGAGCCAAAGATTATCTTTTAACTATACAAGCTGTTGATGGAGGAACTCCACCATTAAGTAATATGGCCACTGTAAATATAACGGTTACAGATTGCAACGATAATGCTCCAGTATTTAGTCAAACTTCATATAGTGCTACAATAAGAGAAGATGCTAACATCAATGAAAAAATTCTACAAGTAAACTATGAATATGTGATTTTTATTTTCAATATAAATATAATAAAATTCTTTCAGGTAAGTGCTTCAGATTTAGATAGCGAAGAGAGTGGAAGAGTGTCATATTCTATCGTACGAGGCAACAGCTTGGAGCAATTTGCTATAGATCCGGACACTGGATATATTTCTGTGGTAGATAATTTGGATCGAGAATCTGTTTCCAATTATGTACTCGAAGTTATTGCTAAAGATAATGGCTTACCGGTACTTTCGCGACAAGTTATGGTGAATATTGAAATTTCTGATGCAAATGACAACGCTCCAACGTTTTCCCAAACCAACTACACTGCTGTTATTCAGGTAATTTAGAAAAAACAAATTTGCTATTCTTGACTAGTGTTATAGAAACTCATGTTTTTAAAATTTTGATTTTTCAACAATTTAAACTTTGAATTACTCAATTATTGATCTTTATAACTTATCTAAGTATGTTTGCTTTTTTTGATCATTCAAATAATATGAATATCTTTTGTGTTTCTCAAAAGAAGTTCAGAAATTCTTGAAATTAGAAATTTCTTTTAGTTCTAATAAGTACTAGTATAAACTAGTATATTAATGTTATTTTTAGGAGGATAAACCGATAGGATATCCCATCTTGCAATTTAAAATAAACGATGAAGATTCACCTCCAAATACTTCTCCGTACACGTTTGACTTTCGTATTGGAAACGAAGGCGATATTTTTCGACTAGAGCAAAATGGAATTTTAAGAACTGCAACCAAATTTAATCATAATATCAAAGATACGTACCTATTACAAATTCGAGTGTTTGATAATGGTTCCCCACCTTTATATTCCGATGCTTGGGTTGTCGTAAAAGTTATAGAAGAATCTCAATACCCACCAGTTATCACGCCTTTGGAAATTAACATTAATTCGTTTTTAGACGAATACATGGGAGGAATGGTTGGTAAAGTACGCGCATTTGATCAAGATCGATATGACACATTAACTTATTCACTTTCACCTACAAATGGCATTATGTTTCCTACACACGAATTATTTAGAATTGATCGTACTGATGGCACTCTAACGGCTTTACCCAACCTAGATGTGGGTGATTATCGTTTAAACGTAACAGTTACAGATGGAAAGTATTATGCTCACACAATTGTTAAAATTATTGTAGAAATCGTGTCGGACGATATGTTAGAAAATGCAATAGTAATTCGATTCCGAGATATTAGTCCAGAATCTTTTATTCTTAGCCATAGAAAAGGTTTTATTCGTGTTGTTCGCAATGCAATGAATTCCAAACTAAAAGATGTTATTATCATAAGTGTTCAGCCATCAAGTGACGAGGATGCAAATTTGAGAATTAAAAGACAAATAGTGAATAAAGATTTAGATGTATTATTTACAGTACGTAAGCCTAACGAAGGATATTATTCTTCCGATACAATTCGAAAAGCACTAAACGATAATTTACAAGAATTAGAAGAAAGCACTAAATTAATAGTAGAAGAAATAGTTCATTTGAAATGCACCAATTCGTATTGCTCTTATGGCGTATGCCAGGATCAATATTTCCTCGATTCATTGATTGAACCAATTTCAACAGATGTTACTAGTTTTGTATCGCCTCGACATAAACAAAAAATGGAATGTATTTGTAAAGAAGGGTATGGTGGTGAAAGATGTGATACTATTGTAAATGAATGTGCCAAAGAGCCCTGTGCTGTTTATAAAATATGCATACCAGATGCTTCCACCCAAGGATATTCTTGTCAATGTCCAGAAGGATTTGCTGGAAGTAAATGCGATGTCGATATATCAAAATGTCACGACGAAACTTGCTACATTGCCAGAAATCCAATTTCGTTTACAGGAAAAAGTTATTCTCAATATCGAATTATTAACAAACAATCGATTGAAGATCAACTTAGTCTTAGTCTGAGGATTCGTACAGTTCAACCAACGGGAAATTTAATGTACGCACATGGAAAAGTGGATTATAATATTTTAGAGGTTTGTTTGTATAATTTTCTCACATCCACTAATGATGTTACTTAAATATTTTCATTTTAGATTATAAACGGAGCAGTACAATATAGATTTGAACTCGGCAGTGGTGAAGGTGTGGTTCGTTTGGATACCATTTACATGGCAGATGGTAAATGGCACGAAATACGTTTGGAAAGAGAAAAAAATTCTGCAAAAATAACGGTGGATGGTATCTATACTGCGCAAGGATCTACTCCCGGAACAAGTGACATTCTAAATTTACAAAGTGATGAAATGTATTTGGGAGCCGAAGTTCATCAGCATCCTTCTATTCTCGGTTTCGAAGATGTTCAAAAGGGCTTCTTTGGTTGCATGGATGATGTAAGAATTTCGAGAATATCTGTACCGTTACATAAATCTGGTGATAATTCGGTGGCAGTTTTAAAACGATTTGCTAATGTAGAATTTAACTGTGATACTTCTATAATTTTAACTCCTCCGGGTCCATGTGGTTCACAGCCTTGCATGAATGGTGGAACTTGTAAAGAAATTGGTAATGCCTATGAATGTTATTGTCATACTCGTTTTACCGGATCCCTTTGTGAAGTCGACACAGATCCCTGTGCATCGGCACCTTGTCTTTACGGTGGAATATGTAAATCTACAGTTGGAGGAGATTTTACATGCGATTGTGTTTCGAAATTGACTGGCAAGAGATGCGAATACGGTCGATATTGTTCTTCTAAACCATGTTATAATGGAGGCGTATGTGAAGAAGGCGACGATGGACCTTTGTGTAAGTGCAGAAATTATATGGGAGAATTTTGTGAATTTGATTTGGACGAATGCGAATCTTCTCCGTGTCAAAACGGTGGAGTATGTAAAAATGAAGTTGGCACTTTCCATTGCATTTGTCCACCAAATACAACCGGTCCATATTGTCTGAATTCAGTATATTCGACACCAATAACGTCGAGCATTTACAGCATAACTTGGGAAGAATTAATCGGCATTGTGATTGCTATTTGTATTATTTTCTTATTAGTTATTATTTTTATTATTTATCGCCGTTGTCGGTCTCGTCGTTCTCGCCAGCACCGTAACATGATTAATAATGACACAAGAAAAGATCAAGTTGTTCTTAATTCGACAAGACCTCACGAATTAACCGAATTTAAGAGAGGATCTAAATTAAGCAATTTGGAAATTAATCAGAGAGAAGTACCGTTGCGATCTTCACGTCCTTTATCATACACTCCTGGATCACAAAATGAACCTCTGTATAATTGTAACAACACAATAGTGTTTAATAATTTAGATACTTTAAGAAGCTATGGTTCAGCAGGTATTTATGCTGATATATTATTTTAATAGAATAAACTTTATTATGCGGTGGGTTTTGCAGGGGATGAATTGGAAAATGTACCTCCTGATTATGTTCGCAACTTAAACGTCAACAATCAACAAATTGTCATAGGGAATCATTGCGATTCAGATAAAACCAAATGGGCAGAACAGATGCACTTGGCATCTACGTACGAAAAGCCAAGAAATAAAAATGGTAGGTAATTTTATTAGTACGTAATAATTTAATTAAAGTTTTTAACTAATTCGGATTGATTTTTCATTCTTGTGTATTTTCTAGATTTTAAAATAACTAGTCCAGTTAATTGTGACGTGCCAAATCGCTTGTACGGTGGTCGTAGCAATTCCATTAATAGTTCCAGATCAAACGGACCATCGTCTATTTCCTCAAATAATTGTGAAGAGGATCAGAGATCTGTTGGAAGTAAGGATATTTTAAAACTTCATTTATGCAGATTTATTTTTATTCTCTCTTTTTCTAGGTTATCACTGGGATTGTTCCGATTGGGCACGTCACAGCCAAACACTGCCTAATATTACCGAAGTACCAGGTAGTGAAGTTCCTGACTCTTCTAGCTTCCACAGTAATGAAAGCAACGAATCGCGTTGTCATCACCTTCCCTCTGCAGGATGTCCAATCGATCCTCGCAGAGACATCGAAACTTTAAATGAAGATCTTGAATCGGAATGTTTAGCTGACAGTGAATGTGAACCACACACAATTAGTCCGAATTTTAATGCATTGGATAGTGGAAATGAAGATTATAGATTTACCACAGGTAACATTATTTATTTTATTAGTGATAATCAACTTACGTAAATAGGAAATACCGAGGTATCTATCTATGTATCTAATATTTTATATAATTATTTCCCAATAAGTTGAAAAAATCTATAGATTTAATATTCTACAAGATAAATTTTGTTATAACTTGGTATTTATGAATTTATAGGATTCAGAGAAACACAGATTTAAAACAACACAGTAAATAATAATGAGTAAGTGTGTGAGATTTGAATGTGAATGTTGCAAATTTAATTAATAATTCTAATAATAGTTTGATTTTGTTGATGTTTATTAACATATCTAACATGTTTGTATTTTTTTACTGCAGTGCCTTTAAAAATTAATAAATCAAGTAAGTAATCAAGCATGAAGAAGTTGTACAGTAAGTAGAGAGTGGGCAAGTTTCGCTCTTTTGGCATGCTATATCGGTTAATATTTATGAACAATTTAATATTAATAAACATCTCTTAGGCTAATTTTTTGAATCCAGGTGTACCGTATAATACAATGTACATAATAATGTGTTTATATGCCATAGTAAGCCATAAGGCTGATTACATTAGGTAATCAAAATCCCATATCAGATTCTTACAAAGGGATAAAAAGTTATAAAAATCATTTTAAAATCAATTAATAAAAACATTACTGAATTATGAAAGGCAATAACGTTTCAAGCTATTCTATTCTTCCTAAGCAAAAATGATTTGTAAGAATACTTTAAAAACAAAAATTTGATCGTAAAAATTTATTTGTGCGACCTACATAGATTCAAAAAATTGAGAGAGAAGATGTATATTACTTTTTCAAAGGTTCAATAGTAACCGAGTTAAGGTCTATTTCTTATGATGCAGCTGCGGCTTGCTGTGGTTTTTATACGAAAATCATAGAGCTTTGTTTGATTTCCGTACAAAAACATTTATTATGACTGCATTTGGTGATCTAATTAATAGGCCTTTAGCTTGCAAAAATAATGAAATTTCTCTACCCTGTACCTGGTACCTACAGGCTAGATTTTTATTTTGTAAATAAAAAAATGTAAAGATAAAATCTGTTTGTTAGTATGTTTCTGTGAGCATAATAAATTATTTATAACACATTTTTAATAAATTACAAGCACATGTGCCTGGAAATTATAAAAAGCAAACAACTTTTCTTCTCAATAATTGCTCGAATGACAAATATAATTTTTAGCAGATAGTTACCTTCGTCATCCAAATTCATATTTACCTGCTCATGGGTATAACATACCAAGCGAACCTGAAAACGATTATATTCATAGTCCAGGAGCTGAATCAAATGATGTAGAACCATACGGATTTCCAAGTGCTCGTAACCGCCGGAAACAATGTGACGATGACATCGGATCTGTTATTACTACATTAGGAGATGGTACGTTTGATTAATTATTTTTGTTTTACATTTAATATATGCCTAACTATGAAACTTATTGTAGATGAACGTCATTCATTATTAGGAGGTTATGCCAGTACGAGTGATATTTCAACCAATCTTTGCGAAATAGAAGATTCTGAATGTGAAACTGAACAAAAACCATTAAATTATTTATCTGTACATCAAACAGAAGTTTGACACATGATCATTAAGGATTTATATCTAAAAACTCGTTTTGCTGGATGAATGCATATAGTACGTATGCTCAAGGTTCGTTTAATTAATGCCCGTGGGTGTTGTGATATAAATTTAGTCGACAAATTTCCTAAACCCCATAACAAATAAATCGATTTATGGTTTGTGTACATAGAAATTTTATTTTAGTTAGATAAAATTTTTATATTATTAAGGAATTGACTAATTATTGATAAGTAATTTGTCATTTGAATTATCATAAACCTTGCATATCATAAGACGTTATTATTTAAATGGAAGTGTATATATTAGAAACTATTTTTTTATAAATGCGTATTTAAGAATTTATGTGTTTACTAATATTTAATTTAAAAATACTTTTAACTTGACTACTTATCGTAAATTGAAAATATATAATTTATTAGTTTTTTAGTTCAATTACCAATGTCTTACTTTAGCCTTAAGCCAGTGTATGTTTATCGAAGACCAACTGATAGATGAATAATAAGTTCGACATAGAAAGTTATAAAGCGAATATTTATAATTTAATATTTTATAGACGTTGTATGTACTGTTTCAATTTGTACATTTTTATTAATAAAATAATGTGCCTAAACAAAACGAGCAGCTAACATGGCAGCTTTTAATAAAATACTGTTATACTACGTGTAGCAGTTTGAAAATTAATTACCTATTTGGGTAAATTTTTCAATTTGGTAGCTATCTTTTTTTAACATTCTTTTCTTTACTAGATACTACTTATTTTTATTGTATTCCTGTCAATTATTTGCATGTGATATAATTTGATAATACCTACCAGTAATTTTTTTATATTAAGACTTGATTCTAATATGTTTTAAGTCCAAACAATTGTAATGTGTAATTTTATATTTCGTTTCAATAAATTACAAATCATGAATTTTTCTAAAATTGCTCTATTATTTTATAAACTGTATAGATAACCAGGCTCGGATTGGCCATCTGTTAGTTCCGGCAAATGCCAGAAGGGCCGATGCTCTAGTGGGCCGGTGAGCGTCCGAACGTTATCTCTATTTGGGGGGACGATAGTGTTTTTTATGGAAATACGAGAATTATTTAAATCTAATGAAGTTACTGATTTTCTACCCCATGACCGTGGGCCGCTATAATCTGAATGCCAGGGCCGGTTTTTCATCCCAGTCCGTCACTGTAGATAACCTTCCTATACTATGGTAGCACTTATACGTAAGTAATTGTTAGTTGAAGATTTAAGCTGAATTATAATTATTAACAAAGACTGGAGATAGTTGCTGATACACATTTTTTTTTAATTTTCTAGATTTCCTCAAAATCTGATTTTGCAATTAGAAAATATAAATCTTTGTCTATAATGTTGAATGTTTTACAAATATCTTTCTTTATTAGCACATTGACTGCCGTTGTTGACATCCCCTTCTTGTTGCCTGGTTCGTCTGTCGACAGTGTGTGACATTGTGTCGACATTGCCAGTTTTACTTAAACCAATCCTTACTCTTCCAACATAGCTGCAGCTTATTAATTCTCGCACTACCGCATAGTAGAAACAATTTTTAAAGGAATAAAATTCAGTAAAAAGTATCAATACAAGTCTGATGGGTCCACAGTAAACATGCTTAGTAAAGTTCTGTAGAGCTTTGAACAAATGAAAAATGAAAAAAATAAATAATTAATTATTTAAAATAGAAAAGGGTGCCTATCTATCATATGAGAACCGAGTGAAAAAATAATCTTAATATTAACTATTAACTTTATATTATTAAGTACAAAGATATTGGTCTCAGCTGTGTTTTTCATTTGCTCTTTGAGTTGAAATATTCAAATTTGCTATCTTGTAATATTTCGAATCGTACAGTATGAATCGTTTGGAGCAATATCGAATGTTGAGACAAATGTTCCAGAATGTCATCGTTTGCCTACTGCTCACAATACGTGATTCGGTGAATATTTACTAGCTAATATTTTCTCCTTCTTAATGCAAGTCTGTTTACGAACGTTCACATTTGCAGTATACTGCTATCACGAATTTTTACTCGTAGGTTTCTTAGACCGATATACGATGTGCCGAATTACGCGACCTGTAGATATGTAGTATATAGTCCAGTCAAAATAGACATTTACCCTTGCATAAATTCCCAACAAGCTTTTGCATTTTTTTAGCGAAACGATTAGTTTTATGATAAAAATAGTTCAGACATAAATTGTAAATCATGCATTAAATTTAAACATGAGATAAGGAATTAAGCAGTTACGTACCTAGTTAGAACAAAGAATATATACTATTATAAGTTCTAATAGTATTATACTATATATTCTTTGGTTAGAATGGGTAATCTAACAAAAATATAAAAACGTCGCACTATACAATCCCCCGGTATAAACGAGCGCACCTGTTGAGTACCAACGATTTGCTTTAGTGAACGCCACTATTTGTTCGCTATCAAGCCGCCGCATCAAACTCCCATAAGCATCAGCTACTCGGGCTATCAATTTTCAAACAATAGCATAACCTAATTTTTGCAATTAACAATAAATTCTCTTTACTACAGAAGTTTAACAAAACTTAATTTATTTGCAAGAGTACAAATTTAAATTAAAAAATGAGTAGATCAGGTCCATCCGGCTATTTCAGTGATGAAGATGCTTTCTTATCGGTGAGTAACTGAATTATATTTTTTATTTAGTAAACGAAAAACTATTTAACTGGAGGAAACACTTTCTAAAATATATTTTTAGATTGCTAATTAGTTGTGTTAAGTTTGGGTAAAATTAAATTATTTCTTAAACATTTACATAAGTTCGACCAATTGGCAAAAATTCAAGGTTGGAATCCAAGAAGAGAAACAAAAGAATTACATATTATAAGAGGCTGGTTTTATTCATTCTATATTTTCAATTCTCAATTTCTTTATTTTGAGATATCTTCAATCTGTTGGATAAATTAACCAAGTAATGAATCGGATAGCAACAAATCAAAGATGCAAACATCAAAAATGTAATTGCTTGCTCGTTTAATGCATTTAATAGATATATATATCTCAAGATGAAGAAAGCAGGTATTAGCTATAAAACTACAATCTACTGCAACTTCATTGTACCATTTCAATATTTGAACAACCAGCAAGCAGGTCTGTCTTAGAAACCGGTAAAAAGAAAGTAAATTTAAAGTTTTAAGTTCTGAAACTTGATCTCAAAATTAGATTCAACTGTGTTACACTACTAATACTTTCATGAGCTCTTACGTTTAACAACTTAATCTTTATTAAACAATTTAAAAAGTGAAATGAATGAAGAATTTTACATGAATATAATTCTGAATGTAATTTTTTGCCGGAAACTTATTACTACACACTCTAAATTTGATAGATTTATAAACAAGTTTTACGTAAGACCAATAAGATTGATTTTGTTATTACTGCAAATAGCGTTTTAAGTATCAGTAACGCCTTGTCTATGAAATATTAAATTATACAAATATTAAATTTTAAATTTGAAACCATCTAGCCACATCCTATCAATTGCTTGAGAAATATCTAGAAGTGATAGTCAACCCGTTGAACGCAAGCTACCGGTAGCTCGCGAAGGTATTTGTGGTAGCTCACACAAGATATTATAAAATAAAAAAAATTATAATTTTATAAAGGTAAAAATTATAGAAGCAAAACCGCTTTAAAAGATGCTTGAAAAAAATTTAGGTAGCTCACCGATGTTTATTCCAAAATTATAAAAAAAAGCTCACCATATTGAAAGATTGTAGGAAAAATAGTCTACGGTAAATTGGTTTAGGTAAATAGGTCTACGGAAAAAAAGTCTGGGTAAAATGGGCTAGGTAAAAAAATCTAGCTAAAATAGTCGAAGTAAAATAGTCGAGGTAAAAAAGTGTGTATTTCCATCCAAAGATCAAAACAAAAGAAGTAAAAGTAAAGTAAAAAGTAAAAGATACTGTGATGAAACAAATATGTTGAAAGATGAACCAAAATCTGCTGTGTACGAGAATACAGAACATGCAGACAAAGCTGAAAGTGTTTTGCGAGAAATATCGGGACGGTACTCTTACTGGGATCGAATTTATTTGCGCTGTTTTTAAATTTAATAATAAATAATTTTGAATAGTATAGATTTTTTGTTTTAAACGTGTAGACTACATTATATTTTACCAAGTGCGGATCCACGCCGGGGGGGCCCCCTCATGAATAGATTAAGTAGATTCTAAAACTCAATTTCCCTCCTCCAGATTGAATCCAGATTGGATTCGCGCTTGCATTTCGTGTCCGAGTCGTAACTGCATCAAAGTTAATTTTTTCCCGGAATGTTACCGTAGATTTTTTTACCAACACCATTTTACATAGACTTTTTTACCTGGACTATTTTACCTAGCCCACTTTTCCTAGACTTTTTTACCCGTAGCCTATTTTTCCGTAGACCTCTTTACCTAGACCAATTTACCGATTGGTTCTGGTTGGCGAACACCAATCTATAAAATGTTCTGTGATATACATTTTCTCATTATATGCACTAGTGCACGATTGAAAAGTTTTTTCTAAATTCTAATTGGAGTATTTATATACATAATGGGTTTTATTTCTTCCATTACTTTTACGGATCGGATGAGTATCTCCTTTCCTAGTACTGCAATACTTTTTTTAAAAGTTTTCTTGGTTGTTTGCACATTAATATTAATCCTAAGTTTTCAGTATTTGGAAAATATTTCGAGAGTCAACATGAATTTATTGAAATTCAAACTAAAATTGATAGAAATTTCTTTCTTAAGTTTTTTAGAACTAATGTAAGTTTGGAATCAAGTTGGATCCAGAAGATTGTTTTATCAGTCAAGTTTTAATTATGGACGATAATTCATTCAGAGAAGTAGGTTTTATGTTTACTCCGGCTTGCTGTAAATGAGTTTCAATATAAATATAATTAACTACGTGAAGGCGTTGATCAGGTTGAATGATATAGCTTAAACAAATTTTTCAAATGGTTGGCAAACAATTTATATATCTTTTCATCGGTACAATAGGTGTACTTTTTTGTCTTGAAATGTTGGCAGTTCTTGTGGCTTTTTATAGCCCAGGATTATTATAGGAAAGATATAAATTGTGCTTTTTTTATTATGAAATGGTTGTACTGTTCCTGTTTTGACTATTGGATATTATGCATTCGGTTATGGGTGTTAGACCACAGCAGTGGCTTGATGTGATCGCTAGTTGAAGTTATGAGCGGAGATTCTGGGTTCAAACCCCGGACTCGGCAGAATTTCTTAGCTCAGCCCTCTGGTGAACTACTTATAACTTCCCTTAACAACTCAATGGGAAAACGGGGTACAATAAGCCTAGAGCTTCAGTGCAAAGTGGACCTTGACCACTACCCGTTTCGTAATGATAATATGGGTGTTACGCGTCATCAACATATATTTCACCTGTAATTATTTTATGGAATTTTATCACATTCGTTTTTGAATATTTCCCAGTTAACCCAACTATTGATAATAATCTATGTTCTTCTTTATATTGAAGTGTAGTTTGAAAAGTTATTATTACCGGTAGAACTTGATTTATTGCTTTGTTAACATTTTTCTGCACACTGATCTTAAGAATATATGATTGATTGGTGGTCTGATCCGTATGAGAATTTTGCCAGCCAGCTGATACTAGTAGAGTGTGTCTGTAAAGATGTCATGTAGTTTAATATCAGATTGATTTGATGCTCTATCTTCAACACTGCGTTCTTTCAGTTTAGGTCGCCTGCAACAAGGGTTGTTTCATCGTTGTTGAAAACTTCCAATATATTACTCTCTAATAATGTTTTGTTGGGTTGCTTATAAATACTAAAATGTTGATGAATTCAATGTGTTTTAGTTTAACCTTAATGGCTACTTTGCTAGCAAAATTTACTGTTTCAAATAATTTATCGTGAAAATTAATAATTTTTAAAGAATTAAATTTCCTAAAAAAAAAGTGATCAATGGCAAATGTTTATCTTTCATGGGTTAGGCGTGAAAGGTCGTGTGAAAAGCACATTTGACTTTTTAATGTTAAGGTGGCAAATACCAATGTTATTTGGCCATAAGAATTAACAACGATTAGAAACCGAGTACAGATAACGTATGGTGCTGAAATTTGGACATAATATTATTTGAACATTTTTCAATAATACAGAGTAATTAGAGGTAAAACGCATTTATAGTTAATGAACAAATAATTAAAGAAAACAGGTCTGCCTGGGAGCCAACTGCTTATCATCCCTTCCCACATTACATTTTCAAATTATTTTAAATTATTAAATTATAAATCATATTCAATTAAATTTCCCTTCTTGTGGGTATACAAAATTTACAACGAATAACAAAAAAATTTAAAACGAAAACTAATTCTTTCAAATCCTAAAGTCGCAAAAATTCAAAAAAAGCTTTTATACGTTCTTTTGAAAAAGTCAAATTGACTAAGGCCTAGTAGTTCAGTTGCAGTTT
Organism: Cantharis lateralis; assembly: GCA_963170105.1. NCBI lineage: Eukaryota > Metazoa > Arthropoda > Insecta > Coleoptera > Cantharidae > Cantharis > Cantharis lateralis. The sequence continues at coordinate 22,636,170 of OY720629.1, forward strand.
AAACCAAAAAAATTTGGGTTAACCAATGATATTGCATTAAAAACAGATTTTAAACTGCAACTGAATTAGATACCGGGCTTAAAAGCATATAAGATACCTATATTTTGAAAGAAATTAATAACCCCACGCCTTGAGTCAATTTGATGTTTTTATCACGTTATTATTTTCATTCCATCTGTATCTAAATCATGTATCATAAACATCATGTATCTAAAAAACATTTTATTCTAGCAAATGATGATTAACGATGTTTGATTAATTAATTTGTAATTTTGAAATTTAACTCTAATAAATTGTGCTAATAACTATTTTGAGCATAGGATATAAAAGAGTTGTGTGATTTTGGAATCCTTTTTGACAACTTTGCCACACTATATTCAAATATGTATTGTAAAATTGTACTTATTTGATTTCAGTAGGCCATAATTAAACTAAAAAAGTTAAAAATAATCAAATTTTTAAATTATTTCTACACAGACTTCTTTTGCACCACTGTATGACTAGACTATAATATGATTTTCTTTTAGGATTATTCAGATGATTATCTACCAAATCTACCACCCAATGAACCACGAATACAAACATTGCAAATGAAAATGAAAAATTTGCACTATGCTATATTACAACGAAATTTGGAACAGTTTATGTCTTTATTAGAAGATGAAGGTAATTTTCAATGTACATTAGTTTTAAATACATTATATTTACTAAAAATGAATTAAAGAATTAGATATCAATATGAAAATTGACCAAGATTGGCCTCTGATATTATTAGCTGCAACAGTGGGACATTTTGAAATTACACGTGAATTGATATTGAAGGGAGCAGACGTTAATGATAGCCGAGGTATTTGTTTAAAATCTGAATACTAAGGTTTAATACAATATTATTATTGTAGAGAAAGTTACCCCACTGATGGCAGCTTGTTCTTGTCCAGAACATACATCGTCTGAAGCAGAATGTTTAAATATTGTTAAATTTTTGCTTGAAAAAGGGGCCGATGCAAAATCTTTGGATCATACAAGAAAAACTGCTCTCATGCTTGCATCTCTGAATGGATATACAAATATTGTTAAGGAATTATTACCTCATAGTAATATTAAAGCTGAAGATATTCAGGGGTGGAATGTATAAAAGAAAATGTTGCTGTTATCTTTGTACTATCTTTTATTTTCAGGCTTTATTCTATGCTGTGCAAGGCAATAAGCCAGATGTAGTTGAACTTTTATTAGAAGCAGGTTTAACGGTAGATAAAATTGATGTACGTGGAAATGGTATATCCTATTATGCATCATTTCGTGATGGTGATGGTCGTCTTTTACAAGCACTTTCACTCGAGGAAGGTTCTAAAAATTTCAGCATTGAAACTACATATAATTTTGATACCTTGTTTGAAACAGTGTTGTCGCCTAGCAAGTAAAATTAATTTATATTTAAATTTAATGTTATGGCTAATACTCACATTTTAGGTTACAATTCTTACACGATATTGATAATATTTTGCAAGGAGTTACATGTGACAGTTTAACGGAGAAATTTATAGATATGACTTTACTCGAATTTTTATCCTTGAATTCTAACGAACTTATTAATTTGGGTATCGAAATACCATATCAACAAAATAGAATTTTAACAGGTTTATATAAATTTCATCAACATCCCTTTAAACACAAATCTATCCCAGTTGTTTCTAAACATTGCACTTATAGGTAAATTTATAGTGAAATTTAATTTAAAACGTAATTATTATTTTAAACTTTTTTAGTACTTTTGATGTATCCAAAGCATTATTAACAGCAATAAGACATACAATTGTTATGGAAGCAAGTATTAAATATATTCTAAAAAATGTCAATGAAGCGACTGTTGATAAAAAAATATTTTTAAATAAAATCTTAGAAGTGAAAAATAACGTCAATAAATTAAAATGTGCATCTGTTAGATTAAATTTTGTGGTACAAAGGGTGAGTTTTAGTAATTTACATTATGTGTATTTTAATTACATTTTGATATTACATACAGTGGGATTCCAAACATACACCTGTCGATTTAATCACCAACAATTCTAAGAAAGCGACTTCGCGATGGTTTAAATTATTTTCATTCATAGGTCTGACATCTTTCGTTTGTATTGCATTAAGAAACTTAAAATAGTCTGCTGAATTTTTATTTTCATATAATATTAAAGTGTTTGTTAATATAAGCATTTCATTCTATCTCTGATAAGTTATTATTATTGTTATCGGGTTGTGGTTTTACGCCCACTGCACTGAAGCTTAAGTTATTGTGCCTCTCCGTGTTTTACTCCATCAGCCTTGTTTCCTCAATAAAGTTGAGTAGATGGCTGAGGGGCGCTTGTACTATCTCTTCTATTTCCAGGTATGGAAATCCAAGGGAACGCATTCTTTTTCTCGATAGTGCCGGGAATTCACATAAAATGTGGTGAGGAGTTTCCTCCGCTTTACCACACATCTTGCATGCAAGATCTTCATCTATCCCCATAATGTTGAGGTGTCTTTTTAGGCAGCAGTGTCCTGTAAAAAGTCCTACTATCCTTCTCAGTGTTTTCTACTCAGCTGGATTATCATTTTGCTTCTTGCTTTGCTGGATAGACCCCCAATGAACATTAGCAATTGCCTCAGTCTAGGAAGGCCCTCCCAGTGAGCGAGGTGTTGTCTCCGTAATAAGGCCCCGATCCCCACCTTTGCGGTCTTATAATTAATTCCGCAGGTAGGCTCAGGACTGTATTTGCGGCTATTCTGGCCTGGCGGTTTGCCTCTTCATTTCCTCTTATACCCTAGTGTCCCGTTATCCTCATAAGTGTTATGCTGTTGCAGATCGACACTTCTATCAGTGCATGGAGGCATTATTTTATAACCTCGGAGTGTATTTCTACTCCTTCCAAGACTTTTAATGCTGTCTGTTGTGATGCAGATTCGCCTACTTGCGTAGTCCCTCCGCATCATTTTATGCACACATGCTAAAACGCAGTAATGTGACAGCCCAGGTTGATGCCAAAGGCATTTCCTGTTCTTTTCCCGCACACCCTGATCCACTGGATCTTTATTTTAGATCCATGTGTACCAGATGATTATTATATCAGCTACATATTTCTTGTATGGTTTCTTCCTTGCCCCTCTCAGGTACTCTGAAAAGTTTGTTTCTTACTCGATCTGTTTAGAATGCAATTCAGGTATTTAAATAACTACTCCTATCGCGCATAATAATGTGTAGAATGATGGCTTTTACGTTTTACTCCTGAATTACAGCGACTTGATGCCGTTTGTTTTTATTTATGTTATAAAAGATAAAATGAAAAAGTAGATAAAATTTAAAAATGGATTTACAGTTGCGTATCTATCATAGGAACAATGTTGTAGGAAATTAACTATTCTACAAAAGAGTCCGCGAGAGCATATATTTATCTTGAACAGTTTAGATGCGGGAGTCATTCAAAGATACAGATTGTTATTTCTTATACATATAAGAAACGCTGAGGAAATCATAAACAATACGGTAAAATAGATTCAAATTTCTAGGAATCTTGCTGCTGTTGGATTTACGACTATTTAACTTTTCTATAAGCTTCAATAGCAAGAACTCAATAAATGAAGCCTAGATTGCATACAGTTTTCGATTCCTTGATGGTCGGTTGTATCTAGTTAGCGAGACTGGTAGGGGCGGTCATCAGTGACCTTTAATTTTTAGGGGGCAACTTTTTTTAAATATATACGTATTTAGTAACGAAATTGTTATCAAGCATTAAAATACGCTGACTTAGAGGAGACCATGACGATTTTACCCTGACCACAATTTTTAGCAGCACCTGATTCATAATAGGTTTATATAAATGTCTTTAGATTCACAATTTTTGTGCAAAATTAAAGACAATTTAGGGAAAGAAGGGGTATTTTCTTGCCAAATAAAACGCTTAGTATCAAATAGTTTCGGTTTATACCAAAACTAAGTAGGTACCTATATAATTTACCTACTATATTATATAAAAATATTACCTATATATTAGAAACTACTATTATATTATTATTATGTTTGATTACAAACTTATATATTCCGGTGAAATGCGATCCATAAGAAATTTGGGGTCGAGAAAAGTAAAATTGTTAAAAGGGACTTCCATCGACCTACATTTGTATAAGGGGCCATGGAAGGCTAAGTACAGTTTTCCTACCAAAGCATAATTTTATAGTAAGCTAGTTATTAATTTTAAGTTGCCTTCCTTTTATTTTTAAATTTCTTCTTACTCTTAATTTAGGATTTAGTCCTTTTATTTTCATTAATGCAGCAAGTTTTTACACTTAGCACGAATGGTTCTGTGAGCACTTGAATAATATTCTAGTAGGGTGCTAATCTTACTAGATGCATAGTTCACAGTCCTGACTTTTTATCACAGCAGTGTAGTCGACGCGACCAAGCATTGAACCACGGTATTTTACTTCTCTACCCGTCTATTTAAGCCTTACACCACACTGCTGGCCATTTTTAAATTTAAAATGTGCGAATAACGTGTTCAAACTGCCCAGAAAAAAGAAATGTAAAACAAAAGCACGGTAACTAGGAACCGGAAAATGAGGAGGATGGATCTCGGTAACGAGGAGATAAAATAACAAGATCTTTTCTTCCAACATGGAAAAGCATGTTTTGCAGAGCTTAGAAAAATCGAGTGATTGTTTTGGATTTAATCCATTTAATCCAAAAGAGAGAACCTCCCAAGTTCAAGAAGGGCACGGACGTGTTAGAGTGAAACAGGCTATTGCACAAAATTTAGTGGCAAATCCAGAGGAAAATATCAAAGGAAGTCGACACGGAGCAGAGTGTAACCGGGTGTAAAGCAGATTCCAAGTGAAATTGTTTATAAAAATTTGTTACTGTTCTAACGTTATTTTTAATTGTTTAGCACCCGTAATTACGCTAGACTTTCCGGAATTAAGTCAGAATTTCGTAAGTACCTAAGTACTAACTTTTCAAATTAACATTTAAAAATAATTTAATTCTCAATTTATATATCAATGTTTTCACAAGTAGTTTTTGTTTGTTTTGCCATATCACATTCAATAAGAATCACACGGTCGGCGCCCAACTGTGTTTTAAGACAAACCCAAAAAACAAGGGAGTTAAATTGAGTAGGGAGACGGATGTAGCAATATATTTTATATAATATTATTAATAATTAATAGAATTAATCTTGCATATAGAGCAATTGCAATTGATTATAACCAAATTTCAAAGTAAAATAGTATAAAATAACTTAAATCTAAAATAGCACAAAAACTAAAGTAATCGAAACTTATATTTAAACATATCTATGATACGGTAAAAAACAATCCATATAGAGAAGCACAGCACACAGTCAAAGTACATGAAGTAGGTTATTTTTTAAAACTTGTATTGTTGCAATGCTTGCCATCGCCTCATTGTTGTTCTCTGTGGCAGGTGAACAGTATTTTCAAAAGAAGCTCTTGGAGCTAATGGTAGACTATGTTTTTTCTCGTACTAAAATTACCAATAAGCTTAGCAATTACCAATAAGCAATTGTAAATGACTAGTATGTCTTACATACGTATCTTGTAGTAATAAAAATATTGCTGGATCCTCAACAATCGCGTCATCCGCATTGGAATCACCACCAAGCATCAATCTCAGAATTGTCCTCTTTATCGTTTGTTATTTCCGTTAACTCGGCTAACAGTTCTTACTCGGTGAGAGTTTTTCTCCAATAGAAACAATCTTTTATATTGGCCATAATATCTGACAAAATTCAGTCATAAACATTTTTATTACTTCGTGATAAAAAATCGTAATTTTTCATCAGCATCAACTTTCTTTTAATACGAATACAACATAATAGCATCGGACAAAATCATATTATTATGAAAATTGTGAAGTCTTTTATCGGCATCTACTTTTGATTTTATTTCATGGAAATATAGTAAAAAAATTTGCAAAAATACAAGAAGTTATACCACTAAGAACTATCAGTCTCCAAACTTTTGGTAAACACTTGAAATTTTATTCATTTGTTACGAGAGGTAAAAGACGACATTTACCAACCCTTATTGTACATTCAAATAGAAATTAAAATTAATTTTAGATATGAAAAAAATAAAATTGCTGCTTATTACGAAGTGGTATTACGGTCATGCCATAGAGCGTTAAAGGGTTAATTTAAACAAAAAATTGTATATTCAAAAAGTAGAATCTTCTGTTGTTATTTGGGAATTTTCTTTCAATAGGTAACACTTGTTATTACTAAATTTCTCTTAATACATCCATTAAAACGGATCACAATAACTTCGATTGCTAAGTTTGTTGATGAAACGTTTCTACTTTGCTTTGTGCTCTAAATTGTAATATGCGATAACGGTTAGCTGTTCCTGTTGGTAAATTTAATTTTTAAGAACTTAAAGGAGGAACATCGAGCTCAGAATATAACAGGGTTATTCTAATATGTTAACTTAATATTCAGTTTTGATTTTTTAATTATTGAAATTCCAGCTTGGATTCCTGAGATCAAAATACTTAATATGCCAAATTAAAAGCTGTTAAATAATCCATAAATATATTATTTAATTTTCGTTTCAAAATATTACAGCAGATACAGAATATTCTTTATTGTTTATAAATAAATTACAAAAACATTGTTTTTTTTGCTTACAACTACGGTGATGTATAAGCCAAATCTAAAATAGTACTTAGGTAAATTTAGTATCATGAATTGCACTTCAAAATATCGTGATAAATAAATTATACACATAAAATTTAATATCAGCTACATAGCTAAAAGTAATAGTAACAATGATGATAATAATAAGAATGAAACAAATTACATTGCCATAGCATACAAGTGTGACTTAAGCTGCTCGTATAAGAAGTTTTTTAGTTTTCTAATGTTGAATTGGAATTAATTTTTCACCAAGTGCAAGTGCAGGTAAAGGAGCTTCAACAGTCAAAACGCCATCTTTACTCAAAGAACTCTTAATACTTTCTGGATTTGTGCCCTTGGGCAACAAAAATTCTCGATTATATTCTCTATATACGGACTTGGTATCAGTTTTTTCTTCGTGTTTGGCATGCACCTGCAATAATAACCGTGATTAATAAAAATAAATTTATTTTTAATTCTAGAAATGACCTACCAATAATTTATTATCCACAGTTTTGACGACAATTTCTTCTGGAGCATATTGATTGACATCGAATCTCAATTTAAGACATTTGGAATCTCCATCTCCTTGGTGGATGAGTGGCGAATTCAAATCATCTAACCATGTTCTAACTTCTCCTGGTCTGCAAGTCAAATCGCTGCCTGTATTATGTGCCGATTGTGTAGTTGTGCTGCTGCAATTTAAATTTTAAAAATTCATTAGCACCTCATAAAATTAACATTAATGTGTTAGTCATAATATGAATAATTTGAAGTTGATACAGTCATAAAGGTAGGTACACAATTCTAAGAAACAAATTTTAGTGTCAGAACACATCGATCTATTTTCTGGTGCGCTAAAGAAAAGAAGATTTGTGTGCTGTATGTTATGAAGTGTTACAAATCAATTTTTTTAATAATCTAACCACCGCATCATTTTAGCCCCCAAGTTACACTAAATTGATAATAATTGCTATATACTAGATTATTCATGCTTCTACCCACATACACCTGCCTCATTAGTAAAGACGCATTTTCTATGGATGCAGGTTAGTCAAGGTTCATATATTTTTATTGTACCATATCAAAGTAAAATGTCACAGTAAGGTGGGTATTACCATTAAATCTAATCTAATTTTTTCTCGTGGGGCAAAAATGTACAGTTGTTAGTATTTGGAATTTATGCATAGCATAATTACGCAACTTTGCAATCAATAATATGTACGCAACGTTCCACTTGAATTTAAATGAATTAAATATCGTAGGCGTTACAAGACCATATTAAGGTGTCTTAGCCTTACAATATTGAGATACCAAATATGGATAACGAACTTGAAATGTATTATTTTTTTTGGAGACGACAACGTGTTATACAGACGGTTTCATTTAGAAATTTTTAATGAAAAGTTGGAAAGTGCAGTGAAGTGAAATTATGAATGTCAGTTCGTATTATACAAACCTGCTGGATTTAGACGAATTTCCTCCAGACACTTTTTCATACTCGTAAGACATGCAAAGTTAAAAGTAATTGTTAGTTATTTGTTATAATATTTTCAAAAAAAAGACTAAACGAAAATTTCATTTCTACAAAAAAGTCATAGGTAGTACATTAATTTTGAACATCAAAACCCATTCCAATGTTCAACGGTAGGCACTGCAATTATTATTAATATTATAAATCTATAAATTAAATTCTATATTGACAAGGCGAAAGTGATTTGAATTACACCTGCTTTTAATCGTTTTAAAAATATTAGTTTAAAAACCTTAAAATACAATATAATTAACTAATTAAATAATTTTTATTGTAAATAGCGTGAAGCTTAAACTCTTTTTGGTAAGTGCTAACATCATAGGGTGTTGTATTTATAAATGTCGCCAGTTGCATTCCGGTGTAGTGCCAACTTTCTAGAATGAGTGAGTGATTTAAATTTCGTAATGTCTAGGCAGGCCATCAATGGCACTCGAGTTTTACTCATATAAGGTATGCCCAAGTTACGAATATAAACTCGACTGAATATTGCATGGGCGGCCAGAGTTAATTTCATAATTAAATCAACATTTAAATACCTTTCTAATTTTAGATAGATAATGGATAAACATTTAAAATAAAATCAACAAGACGGAGTTCCAAAACCTGACGCCACTCCCTATCGTATGCAATCCATTACAGACAGGCATCCAATTGTTCCCTGTATTTGTATAGTAGTACAGCGAAAGTGATGTCTATTTATAGTGAATGACTTCATAAATATAAAGTTTTATACTTTTGAAATAATGAACATTGTTATAAATTATAATGTATCCTACTAATATTAAAATTTGCGTTTGAAAATATAAAAACAAAAAAATTACTTTTTACCTTCCAACAAACCTAGGTCATTCAATAAATAAAAATCTATATAAAATTTTGTTCATTTAAATAAGCCAATGACGTGATTCGACGAACATTGCACATTGCTCATAAATACTGAATAGCAGGCAAACATCAATTTCTAAGCTAACTTATAATTTATTTTTTTGTAACTTTTCAAAAATTATAAATGCTTTATAATAATTATTTTTCAAAACAAGATTATATTATATATACCTACATAATTTTATATTATTATAAAATACTGTACTCCATTACCAAGAGTGCAGTCTGTAGGTATTCAGAGTATTAGTCTTTTACTTCCATCCAAACAATCGCAATATCGACAATTCACATAATTATAAACTATATGAAGATGCAGCACTCTTATATTATTTATTCGGCCAGTATAGACAAATATATTTGACATTATAATGAACATATTATTTAAGGCAAAGATTATGTATTATAGGTTTTTATGATTTGTACGCAGATTTGCTCATATATTATAATATAATGAAAAATTCTTAGGAAGTTGAAAACTGATGGTTTCAGGTAGACATTTTTGGCTTTTTAGAACACGGTCAAAGGAAACTTATCTAAATGTTAAGTATTATTCTTACAAATAATTTTATTTAAATTTATTGTTATCGTTATTTTTTATTTTATCTACTTAATAATATTTCTTAGTAACGCACTGGGCAATTATATTAAACGAACAAAACAGATAATTATATTATCTTTTGATATAAAACTAATTACAAATTAAATGTAAAAAATGTTATCACGCAAGATAGGTAATAAAAAAACGGTCTCGCCAAACCGCGGGAAAAACTTTCGATACATCTCCATTTCGTAAAAGGGTCATAGTGAAGCTATACGTAATCTATTATAGCCATTAGCATGAAAGGAATGAGAAACCCTTTTGTTTTCTCATTCCTCATTCTATTCTACGTTATTTCTCATTTTCCTTTCGACGCGTTAACTGGCCAATTAAAACTCAGCAAACTGTAAATTAATTTTAGAAACCTGAGCAACTTGATTACAACTATCGACCTTCGTTCAATAATCATTTATAATACTCACTAATTAGCAATTGCAAATAAAGAAGACAAATAAATAATATTAAACATGGATACTAAAGTGCTTAATTTAATGATGACTCATTTATTACATAATTGGAAACTAAATGCTTGTAAAACATCAGTATTATGTGTTCTTTTGTGAAAACGAATGAAAAATTTGCAAATATTAAAATTTTAGCTTTTTCGTCTATACATTGTTGCATGTTTTCCAAAAACTGGTTACTATAACCTCTATATCTTTATAATGATGATACGGAATCATATATATTATTTTAAGATTTGAAATATTAAGCAACTTTAATTTAGCAAACTAAAAATAAAAATTGCAATTAGATTACAAAAAAATGTCAATCTTAATTAAAATATATATTTATGATTCTATATTATATCTCTCAGATATTGCAATTATTAACTTGTGAAGTAAATATTAAATTAAAATTTATATCGCAAATACCAAATTAGCGTTTTTCCAACAACTAAAACCATTACACGTAACGAAGCTACAGAAAGACAGACATCCAAACGAACGAGCCAAACTTATATACCTTACTATTTAATAAGATACATTTACATTGTATATTATGAAAGAATAGTTTGAATGAAATTTTTTTTTCGCATGGCCTACTTTGTGCAATAAATGTTAGTCCTTTAACATCCTGTCGTAAAATATATCACAGTCCATGTTACAATAAATTATGAATTATAATTTACATGACCTTCATGGTTTCAACATTTGTGGTAATGTGGATTTTCATTTTACAACTAACATGTAATTCATCATAGGAAATATTTTCTCTGCGTAAGATGTACTTACGTACATACATGCAACATACAAGTAACATAGATTTTCAATAACATTGTATGTACTTAAATTCTGGCAAGTTCAACATTTTAAACCAATGTGTCCAACTGCTCGACAACTATAGCTTTTATAGTTTCGCCTGGTCCTGTTCACTTAATAAGCTTCTCTTTGAAATTTGAAACTATTCTGTAGTTTTTTCCATTATCCATTATTTTCCATTATCAGGTTGCTTATTTATATTATACAGCATCAAATATATTAACCTTATGGGAGCTATGGAAACGCTACTACATATTAAATTAGATGGCGTAAGAAACTGCTCTATTACCAATACAAACCATTATTGATATTACGTTTTCCACTTTAGTGGCGGGGTCGTTCGACATGTTTCTGAATTATACCAGTCGTTTCTATAACACCCATAATGTTGATATATCTGATGCTATATTATAATCAGTTGTAATACCACAAGCGAGTGAGAATAAATTGAAATTATTTAAATAATTTTACATACTTATTTTCATAGGTATTTTTATTCTAAACATATTTTTTCGAGTGTATCATAAAACAAATCAAACATTTCGTAATGCTGTATTATAGGTAGAAAACGTAGGTCCATTAAATGAAAGTAAAAAAGTTATGGTACGTCATAACAATAATACACGTTCATTGTTCTGAAAACTTATCATTATTGCCCTTTTTACATGGAAATAAGAAAATATAAAAAATAATAAGCTACTTCGCTTTACTTTATTTGTAACTGAATAAATTTTATAAATGAAAAAATATACAAGTGGTAGCCTTTGAACTATGTAACACTCATTAATTAATTTTACTCAAATGTTTATAATAATAAACACAATTTATATTTGACACAAGATGAGTCATAGATAATAATTCATTTACGTTATGGCAAATTAGAAATTTGGCAAATGCATTGTATTAGATAATAATTTAACGTGTCACAAGTAGAAACGATTTAAAATGCCATCAATCCTGAACAATAATGATTAATAAAATATTTTAATATGGAGAGACGACGATTAATATTTTAACTTAATTATTTTTGGAAAGTCTATCTATTCTTAGATACAAATTTCATTAGTGGAAATTTTTTTTAACGTTGTAACCAGGACGACAGACACTGCATGGGCAATGTCAATATAGACATGCATGTAAGTTAGCATGAAGCATTTTACTAAAAAATAAATTAAAGGTAAATAACCTTTATGCATATCACGCACGAACGGGCCTTAACTGACATATTACTATTACAGCTTTTTCAAAAACGTAAGTTTTCAGCTACGCTTGTGATTTTTTTTTTCATTTTAATATTTCAATCACTGATGATGTCCAACAGATTTTAATTTGCCACAGTAATATTTTATTATTAGGTAGGAGATCGAATTTTTGGATTTTCCCAACGCATTCTTTTATTTGGCATTTGAAATGTTTGTAAAATGAAAATAAAAGAGATGATCGATTCGAGGGCGTCATAAGAGGTTTTCGCATTTTTCACCGCTTCAATAAACGTTTGCCGCCGTTTGCCCATATCTTAAGGATTGAATTAAATAACTTTGACTGTATTATAAGATATGCAATAGAGAGAGTATGAAAAATAATTATGTGAACTAAAAATCGAAATGGTAAATGTTTAACAACTTATTGTTAATTTTGAAACTGACGTCTGCCTGCGCACTAAAAATAATATCAATTTATTATTATGTAAATATTATTGACAGTTTAAATTGCCGACTTCGGTGGAAAAAAATTTGTTACATAGGTATATTTTGGCCAGCTGCAATGGTCAAAATAAACTGAATTACGAAAATAAACTACTAGAAGACATTTTTATTCTATTCATCAACTAATGATCTCTATTGATCTCCTAAAAGAAATAGAACTTTTAAAAGAATATGAATGAACAATAAATTGAAAATTTCATTAAATATACATGAAATTACCTACGTAGTTAAATCTATTCTGAATGAAGAAGTCACTTACTATAATGGAAACTCGGTTCAATGTAAAATTTTACAGCTGTAATGAATTGGCTTATTATACTTTCGGCTATGCTATTATGAATGATATTTACGTAAATAGTAGTGATAACGTTTTAGTCAATGAAAATTTTAACTCTCAATATAGCAGGTAATACGAATTTTTGTTTTGGACCATAGGCTAAACATTTAAATTTACAACTTAAAAATTTTGGTAGGTACTGATTTTGGGGCGATTGCCACAACGATTTAAGTAATGAACTGTAAATTGGCTGGTGTTCCAATCTTTTTTATCCATGGTAACAATCATTTCTGTTCGCTACTCAATAATCGGGTAATTATTTCGACGAAACGAATTCATTTTAGGAATATAAAATAAATTGTTCATTGGATTCAAAATATTCTTTACCATTGCATTTACCATTTCCGGCAAAGATATCGGATCAAGAACCTACTTTGTGTAAAAGTGTCAAGGCTTCCGTTTTTTCTATGCCAATGTATGAATGTTGTATGAAAATAGCATAACAGCCAAATTCCAATGAAGGTTTAAAATTAACTGCCATAGAAAACTAACTAACTTACTAACTAAACGGGTTAATTTTGAACGTCAATTGCAAAAGAGCCATAACACCCCGTATACTAAAATCTTCACACGTGACCCATGGTATAATAATTTATTATAAACGTGTGTATATATTTGATTATACCACGCCAATGTCGGTGCTAATTAGTAAAATTGAAATTAAACTTTTATTTGTATAAGGAATTATTACGAGAAGTGATGTCATATCCCACTCATTTGAAGCTTAAAATATTATAAAATATTAGTTTAAATTGATTATATTAAAATCTAATTTATTATAGTTTTACTTGGCCCAACACCCAAAAACTTTATAATAGGGAATCCCCATACACCATTTATGATATTACTGTTGTACCGTATAAATAATAAATTATTCGCGGGCTATTAATTTGTTTTGTAAATACAACACCTTAGATTCCTAATAAAATTATATTAATAAACTTTTAAATTAAAAATAAAATAAATACCTCGTTGTAGATTTGAAAAAATTATTGGCTTCCCTATTCATTAATTCTGACCGAAATTTACTCATTTCTTCTTCCATTTTACGCATTTCGGCATCAAATCTTTCTCTAATGCCAACAAATTCACTATCGATTACACTGAAATCACCCATCTTGATGGGAATATTACGATTTTCAGCCATGATAAAAGAATTTCACTTCACTTTACGGACAAACACTAATACAAATAAATTTAAAATATAAATATCGCAGATGAACACGTATTCGTCAACAAAACACCGCCCTTCTAAAACTGTACAAGTTTCTATTCTGTTATTCTATAGCTGCGAATCGTTTTAAATATAGAAACAAGTTGTGGGGGCCAAGCTTGCGCAACCGCTACACCTCGACACTACCAATTCGGATAATAATAGAATATCATATTTTAATTTTTATTTTGTTATACTCAAAATCTTTTGCTCATTATCTAATTATGTTTTTAAAACGAAAAATCGCTTTCCGTTTTTCGAACAAACTTGATTGTATTTTTCGAAAAAATAAAATATAAAATTTTTATTTTTTATGCCTAATACAAACATTTTATATTAGAATAATAATAGAATTTTTTCACTTTGCAGTTAAAAATTCTAATATTTTAGCGTTTTGTTTAGCTTTTGTTAAAATTTTATTTTACACTGCATATACTACTAAAATATCAAACATTATTTTATACTTGAAATTCTTATTTTAAGAATTATTCTAATATTTATTCTATTATTATTTCTAATAATATTAATAACTTTCTACATTTTATTCTGTTTCATATTTTTAATATAAAGACTACTGTTCTCATATAATATTAATCTCAAAGATCAAAAATTACTTTTCTGATAATTTATTGTCTAAAAACTGCATGCCTTTAAAATTAATAATTATTTAATCAATAAAGAAAACTATGAGTCATGAACGTCTTGAAGTTTACCATAAATATATAAGTAGACTATATCGTATGCTAATATGTATGTATCTTCTATCTCCAAATTAATTCTCGAGTGCTCGCCATATCCATATATAGTAATAATAATATAATACAACTTTCTTATGGTTTAAAATAATAAAATTGAGATTTTTAAAAGCCTGCAAAATAGGGGACAAATTTAATTATGCGAGTCTCGTGGTCGGCAGCGGTAAAGGAGAGAATTCTCAGTTTTTCAATCTACCTTTTAATAATTAACATATTTTTTAAATTACGTATGCTGCTTACTATTCCTTTACCTGGAAAAGAAGTCATTGAATGCTTTTTAGTAAATTTATTCCTTTACAATTTTCAAATTTAGAGCAAAAAATTCTCGATGACGCAGCTGATGAGTTACAATAACAATCATCTCATTCAAAGAAAATAATACATAATATAGAAATGTTTCCTTATATTTAAAATCCTCTGTGAAAAACATAGTAGCCTAACAGGCTAATTGAAATTGGTACCAACCCTACCTATAATAATTAATAGCGGTGGTATGTATAAATGGGAAGTAGATACCATATCGGAACACGCATATTATTGCATACGATACACTTGCTACTATGTAAAAAGAATTTTAAATTTTAATTTGTACAAATACGTATTTATTAAATAAATCAAACAAAAGGTAAAATAAAGAAATAAGTTTCTGCTTTCTAGAACTCCATATACACTAGGGGAAAATTTCCTATAATGGCATGGCTCATAAAACGATATATTAGCTTTGGTTAAAAAAATTTAAAAAATGTCTGCCTTTGAAGAGGTACCTATATTGTTTCCTTCCACTTCCTTCTCGCTAACGACTTATATATTTTTTGTAATAGACAACTGAACTTTTAGTGATACGAACGAAAAGACGTCGAAGCACGACGAGAGCCGCCATGATAGTCTTCTAGGAATCCCAAGCCAAGCTGTACACACGTGTCTTAATTTTAATTAATTTAAATGTTATCAGTTATTATACGGCGCCTAAGAGTCCAATAGGATTGTGTATCAAAAACTATGTATTCGTAAGATCCGATGATGTCATTGTAAAACTTGGGGATTTTGCCACGCGGAAGCTAATATGTATAGCTAAACACGAGATTCGATCATTTGGTTTCTTGTTGGAGATTTTCTACTTGTTATAATATTATATTAATGCCGGGATATGACAGAAAGCCAATACCATTCGACTCGTATCTTGAAGTTTGTCATGAGATATAATTGTGATTCAGGATACGAGTCGAATGGTATTGGCATTCTGTCATATCCCGGCATTAATATATTATAACAAGTAGAAAATCTCCAACAAGAAACCAAATGATCGAATCTCGTGCTTAGCTATACATATTCGGTCTACGACGTTTCGGCGCGAAGACGGTTCGGCGTGAAGACTTTTCGGCGCGAGAATAAAAATCTTTTGTTTTGCAACTGCCTTTTATAATTTTCTACTTTTCTGTGAAGTGGATTGGTCTTTCAAAAAGTTTTGCTAAACAAAAGTTGTAGTCCGTTAAATTTCCTATCCGGAATGGGGTCTCAGATTTTTTGTAAAATGTTTCGTACATAAAAAGTGAAACAAAAAAATAGTACCTACCTATAAACGATTTGACATAACTAAGTTGAACAATGAGATTACACAGGGATTAATCAAACAAAATCTCAGCAACCAATTCAGCCAATTAACACTTAATTTATAGAATAGTGAAAATGTTGAACTTCAATGGAATAGTATAAAGAATGCTCTCATTAATGTATGCTCAGCACACTAGAAACCAAAAAAAGGAATAAGTAAGAAAAAGTGGATGACACAGGAAATACTACATTTGATGGAACAACGTAGACTAATAAAGGGTAATGCAGAAGAATACAAAAACGAATAAAGACCGAAATCAAATTAGCAAAAAAAAGATGGATATACGAGAAGTATGTTGAAATACAATATAACTGGTATGAATGAGAAGAAGTCAAAGAAATAGCTGGTATCTATAAGACCAGGCAACTGACGACCGGTCTAGGACAAAAGGACGCGAGTGTTAGGACGCATACCCAAAAAGACTTAATATTCTTAATATTCGAATATTGTAGAGGAAATTGAACGAAGACAGCTAATATGGTTTGGGCACGTTAATAGAATGGGTAAAGATAGATGGCCAAAAAAGACGCTAAAGTGGATACCTCCCGAGAAACGGAAAAGGGGACGGCCAAGATTGAGCTGGAGACAAGGAATCGACGATGCAATGTCGGCAAGAAATCTGGAGGAAGAACTTTGTCTGGACAGAGGAGAGTAGAAACTGGGGATGGAGAGGCGGCGACAGCCGTAGAAATGATCCGTTTATATATATTGTCATGTGCAGAATTTTAACAAAAGACCTTGTTGATTCAGATTTCATTTCCTTTTTTTTTATTTCTCTTTTTTTAATTTGTTTATAAGATAATATGTAAAGGGAAATTTAAAAAGGAGGTTGGTATCGAAGGGGGGAGAGAAAGAAGAAAAATTGGAAGAGAGGGGGACTTCCTCGCAACCCGTGAGAGGAGGAAGGAGCTTCTGAGAAGTCTAAAAATGGTGAATTGTTATTTAGTTCATAGTTAAAAAATTTAATAGTTATTGTGCTAAAATCCGTGGAAGGATAGAAAACAATCTATTTGGTCCAGAAACCCGTATAGTTGAGAGTAGTGAAGAATAGGGGAAGCAAAATACGATTAGAACCAAACAACGCTTTTTGGGTCCGTTTTTTAATGAAAAGGGGCGGAAAACATCATCTGCGTCAACATCATCTAAACATTCAAGGAGAAGAAAAAAATAGGTACCAACATTTATTAGACTAATAATTTGTGAATGGTGCAACATTGTAACAGAAATTGATAAGTTTTTGTTTTTTAAATATCCAAATTTGTTCTGCAATAATACACACTTGACACCCACTTCCCATTCATTGAGGCAAGATCTTTAACTAGTGTTGAAAAATTTACACGTTCAATACAGATTTGCCTCAGTGAAGAGAAACACACATTCACTCAAAATTGCAAGTCCTGGTCCAAATGTCGGACAACTAAACGTACTGAAATAAATCCAATTTTTTATTCATATTTTTTTTTGAGTTACTTAGTGCTACCAGATTCCACACCTTGGGTAGTCTTTGTCGATTTAGCTAGCCGAGCAAAATTTATGTAGGTGATCAGGTTAATTATCAGTTTAATCTTTTATCATAACAATATATACATACCGGGTGTTGACTCGAATAGCCGAACATAGGGAATTAACACGTAAAAACTTATTTATGCAAATTCCTGCTTCCCAAATTATTTTAGAGAAAAAATGAAAGACACAAAAATTCCAAGGTAATTATTTTAAAATTAAATTGAATTTATTTCATGACCAGTCTGACAAATGAAAATTTTAACAATTATAAAAGAATTTTGGACTTTTATCTTCAAATTTCATCTAGTTTCTACTTAAAGGGTCCAAAATTCTTTTAGAATTGTTAAAATTTTCATTTTTCAGACTGGTCATGAAATAAATTCAATTTAATTTCGAAATAATTACCTTGGAAACTTACATGGCCAGTCTGATAAATGAAAATTTTAACAATTTTAAAAGCATTTTTTGACCCTATAAGTAAAGATTACATGAAATCTAATGCTTTTATCATACGTAGTTTATATTTCTGCATTCTTTTTGTGTCTTTCATTTTTTCTCTAAAATAATTTGGGAAGCAGGAATTTGCATAAATAAGTTTTTACGTGTTAATTCCCTATGTTCGGCTATTCGAGTCAACACCCGGTATAATAATTATATACTTAGTTAAAAAAAAACGAGCCGAGCTATTTACAAAAATGATTGTATTTACGGAAAAGTAAATTAGAAATAATTTCTGCCCTTAAATACCACATCAACATATAACACCCTATTTCACGATTATTTTCGATCTTCGGTCGCATATAACTGGGAAAAAGAAAAAAGTAAGAAGCAAGAAATTTAATCATATTAATATATTAGAAAACCTAAAAAATGCACACATTCTTTTTAATAGAACTAAAATATTTTTAAGTTCTATCAAATAAAATACATACCTATATATAGGTATTACTAATATACTTGCGATGAACTTGAATGAACTGCTAATTTATCGCCCGTTGATGCCATAGTAAAGTTTTGGTTTGTTTGGTAATTTGTAACGTAATAAGGTTTTCATAATAATTATGCTTACAGTGTATTTTATTTGTGATAACTTAAAAAATTTCAGTAATGTTTTTGACAAAGTACAATAAATTAGTGAAGCAAATATTATGAACAATAATGACGATAAAATGACTTACTAATAAATGACCAAATATCAAATCTATGCGATGTCACGTGCTTTAATAAATTTTGAAGGTTTATAAATAATAAGAAAAATGTTATGATTATTATTTTATAGATGATTTTACTTATTGTAAAATTAACTCATAGCCTACTCTCTTGCAGATACTCAGATATTTAAGACAAATATTAATAAAAAAATCGTTTTCTAATAACTTACGTTTTCAATCAATATCGTTTTATAGCCAAATTGAGATAGTCACAATATATTTTTTTAAATCTCTTTTTCCTTTAGCAAAAAGTATAAGTTTTAACCTAATTGAGACACACAGACTTCTCAATGTAAACTAACTCATTCAATAGAAAATAACGGTTCTTAACTTGTAACCTTAATTTTTGTTGTTGTTATATATCGTTGAAAAGAGGATAAAAAACGCTATTTAAAAATATCATTTTCAACTATGGTTTCCATTTAAAGAAACACAACTTTATGTTATAACTCTGAAACTGATATAGATATTTAAATTGTCTTTAGCCCATTTCATTGATCTTAAAAAAGTGCCCGAAGAAAGTGTTAACATTTTTTTGATAACTTGTAAAACAACCGAGATATCGACATTTATCGAAAAGTCGAAAATTCGAATTTTTGACTATAACTCTAAAACAAAAAAAGATAGCGAATTCTGGTTTTCGCCATTAAGCTTTTCTCGAAAAAAGAGATCGAGGATGCGCCATCCATTTTTTCATAACTCTTATAGTGACCGAGTTTCCCATAAGAACTATCGAAATTGGCCCACCCTGTACAGATTTCACATTTCTCAGATCTCATTTTTACATTATATGTTACAGTCAGGAAGTTAGTGATACAATTTAGTATGGATTCATAATGAACATAAGCATAATAAACAACAAAGTGGTAAAAAAGTTTTATATACAAAAAAGCTTTATAAGAATGAAGAAAAATAAAAATAATTTAAATTAAACAAAGTAGACACTTTTCTCAGTTATATTTATTTTTTATGTATTGGACTAGTTTCGACTGATCCCAGTCTTTTTCAATATTTTCCATCAAAAATTAAAACATTAAAGCACTCTAATGTTTAACTTGAAAGTGTCCACTAGCCACTTTAATTAAAGTTGTCCTTAATCTCAATATTATGAAAATATAATAATTTTTAATATTTCGTAGATACTGATAAAATTGGAAAGATATCTATAACTTAGGTACATTCATAGCAGGTTGTCATTCATGTTCATGTAACTTATGATCACTTTTGCTGAGATAGATATCTACTTAATACCATATCTATAATACACAGTAGTGGTAGAATTTAGACGGTGAGGCATGCGTGTAAAACCGAGGGGTTTGGGGGTTTAAAAATATATTAATTATGTTTTTGTGGGCCTACCCCGACAAACCGCCACTGATAATACATGTTAATTAGGGTCCGGATTTGTAGGCATTAAAAAACTCGAAAATATCAGGCAAATACTATGCTCTAAAAACTTTAAAATAAGCGCTCAAATATGCGCTAAAAACTTTATTTTTTATTTATAATATATTTATAATAAAAGTTTGAAAAGAAAATTACTATTTGACATAAACCATTTCTCTATTTTGTGAAAATTAGAGAAAAAATTATATGCAAGTTCCGTTTTTAAAAAAATCTTACTCAAGCACGATTTACATTTAAAGAAATACATTAATGATATAATTTGTTACGTAAAATGTAGTATAACATAATTTCTTTAGAATAGTAATAGGTATATAAGTTAAGTAGGGGATGAAAGACCCCAGTTATAATTGTATCGTCTAGGCAGAAGCAATAAAAATTAACAACGCCACTTCTCTTGTTTTTATTTTATGAAGTTTCTGAAAAGTCGACCACATATAAATTATAATTCAATATTTTAACTGCAAAAATCATCATCAAAAAACATAAATGGCGCAGTCGTAAAGGATTGTTTTCACGAAATTCACAAATCGACACTTTCGGCGAATTAATTTTAAAATTAATTCCTTAGAAAACAAAGAACTTACAAACCAAACAAATATTAATTTGGTAGCTGTAACCACAAATCGGCACTACAGTTTCAAAAATTAATAAAGAAGAACGAAGAAGGCTAGAAGTAGATAATTCGCAGATTGTCCATCGTGGTCCAGAGAATTCCTGCTTCAACATCTTCGCAACTTCAAGGAAACCAACAAAAAAGTGTTTCACCAGGAACCAGTGTAGTGAATCAACGAACTAATTCAAAAATCGAAAAGGTTAGTTAATTCATTGATTGTTCCCTTTGAGTAATTTTAAGATTAATTTTAAGAATATTTAATAGTGTTTTATTACGAATTCAAAAAAGGAAATTTTCTTAAATAAAAACCGCATTAACAATTTTATTTTCAAAATTAAATTGTGTATGCAAAAATATCAAATTTTATGCTAATTATAGCTAACGTCCACGGAAAATAAAATTTAAGTAGTATAACAATTAATTATAAAATAAAAAATTTATATATAATAATAATAATGGCACAACCTACAGAAGAAAGGCTTAATATTCAATTATTTAAAATAGATTTAGATACAATTCCCATTTTCGATGGACATGAAACTCAAATCAATAATTTTATTAACGCAGTAGACGGCATTGTTTTAAAATATTCAAATTTTGAGGAAATCAGTGGAACAGTTCGTTCTACCATTTTCGCGAGATTCAGAAACCGAGCAGCCGAAATTTTATGTCCCAGAAACGATTTAATCACTTGGGAACAGATAAAAAATGCAATTTTGCAACATTTCTCAGACACGCGTTCATTTGAGCAGCTCTTGTTAGATTTTAACAATATAAAGCTAGAGAAAAATGAAAACTTAGTATTTTTTGGTTACCGAATCAGGAGTCAACTTTCAAAATTGATTTCAAAGATTAATTTGTCGAGTTTAGAAAATAAAGAGATTAGGCGCGAACTTTATACCGATAACGCATTAGACAGATATCTTGTATCAATACCGTACCATATTTCTTGCCAAATACGTTTACGCCAGCCCCAAAATTTAGATCAGGCGATTAATTTTGCTAACGATGAAATCAACTTCATGAATAGAAGTAACGCGAGTAAACAAACAAATCATAACAGTAATTTTTCCACAAGTAATTTTAACTCAAATTTAAATAACAAACATTTTCAACAAAGACAAAACAGTAATCAATCTAATTTCATAAATCAAACTTCACAATTCGCTAATACCAATCAGTTCATGAATAATAATCCATATCAACAATTTGTAAGACCAAATCAATTCCAGTTTAGAAATCAGAGTCAACAATCTAGAAAACCGAATCAATTTCCATACAAAAATCCATCACAGCAATTTTACCGATTCAACAATTTTCAAAGAAGTTCTAATAATCAAATGCAAAATAATTACGTACAACCCAACAAACCAAATTTTCAACCAGAACCCATGTCTGTACAAACAACTCTTAATTGCGAAGAAAATTCAAATTTTAATAGAAATTACCCAAATTTTGAAACTACCGAAAATTATCAGAACCTTGAATTTAACGAAAATCAGCAATTCAACAATGAGGGAAATTTTCAAAATTATAATCCTAGTGAACAATTATTTCAAGAACAAATGCAAGGTTACCAAACTAATTTTGACTGTACAGAACAAGTACAGGAAAAAACAGACGATAACGAACAAAATAATGATTATGTAAATTTTCACGTAACCCACCATATGAATCCTATAACTTAGAATTTAAAATTCGTCCAAAATTACCGTATATTTTTATTCCATTTTTAAAAGCAAAATTTTTATTAGATACTGGTAGCACAATTAATGTTATTAAACCGTCTTTAGCTAGAAAATATTTTCCAAACAAAATAACTAATTATAACACCAGTGTCGTATCATTTAACAATTCTACAAAACTGAAAGAGCAAGTAATTATTCCTTTATTATGCGACTTTAATCTAAATGAAAATATGTCTTGCTTACTACATGATTTTCATCCATTTTTTGACGGAATTATCGGAGTACCGTTAATAGAAAAATTTCAATTTAAAATAGACTTAACTAATAAAATATTATCTAATGATTATTACCAGATACCAATTTTAAATTATACACCATTCCAAAATAAACCAACCATATTTCAAACAACAATTTCACCTAAGTCAACAAAAATGTTTAGCATACCTACCCTACTTCCAGACGGACATTATGTAATAGAAAAAGGACAATTATCTGAGACATGTAACATAGACGAAATTTTAACTACAGTAGAAAATAAAACAATTAAAGTTCAATTAACTAATCCCACTTCAGAAATATTTCAAGTTAAAATAAATATTCAAGAACTAGAAGAAAAAAAGATAAGACAGTTAAATAACTACTTGTTATCAGACGAGATTCATTTTCATGCCGATCAATCGTACGACTTAGATTTCAGTAAAATTAGATTAGACCATCTGAATTATGAAGAAAAATCCCAACTATTAAAAATTCTTGACAAAAATAAAAATGCATTATTTAACCCTTCAGGTCCATTACATTTTACCAACGAAATTAAACACGAAATTAAAACTACAGACGAAATTCCCGTGCATGCAAAAAATTATCGCTTTCCTTTTGTCCACAAACAAGAAGTACGAAAACAAATTAACGAAATGTTGGATAAAAATATTATTAGAGAATCTTTTTCTGCATGGTCCTCTCCTATATGGATAGTACCAAAGAAAATTGACGCATCAAATGTACAAAAGTGGCGATTAGTGATTGATTATCGCAAAGTTAATGAAAAAACGATTGACCAGATATTTCCAATTCCTAATATTACCGACCTTCTAGACAAATTAGGCAAATGTAATTATTTCTCTACCTTAGATTTAGCAAGCGGGTTTCATCAAATTCAAGTACATCCAAACTCAATAGAAAAAACTGCATTTAGCACAGAAGACGGTCATTTTGAATTCCTTCGCATGCCATTCGGGCTTAAAAACGCACCATCCACTTTTCAGCGTATGATTAACCATGTTTTGCGAGATTTCATAAACAAAATCTGTTTAGTTTATATGGATGATGTCATAGTGTTTTCTACTAGTTTAGAAGAACATGTGATTAATTTAGATAAAATACTTAAAAAACTTGAAGAAAAAGGTCTTAAAATTCAATTAGATAAAAGCGAATTTTTACATAAAGAAGTTTTGTTTCTTGGTCACAGAATTACAACCAAAGGTATCGAACCCAACCACGATAAAGTCATCGCGATACAAAATTATCCTATTCCAAAAACGGCAAAAGAAATTAAGTCATTTTTAGGATTAGCCGGATTTTACCGAAAATTCATTCAAAATTTTGCTAAAATAACAAAACCGTTAACAACATGTTTAAAGAAAAATGCAAAAATAGAACACACCCAAGAATTCATTAACGCGGTAGAAAAAATTAAAGAGATACTTACTAATAAACCCATCTTACAATACCCAGATTTTACCAAACAATTTATAGTAACTACTGATGCATCTAAATTCGCTATAGGAGCTGTTCTAAGTCAAAAGAACGAAAAAGGACATGACTTACCGATAAGTTATATATCGCGCACATTAAATCAATCAGAGATCAATTATTCAACTATAGAAAAAGAACTTTTAGGAATAGTTTGGGCCTGTAAAATGTTTAGACCCTATTTATATGGTACTAAATTTCATTTAAAAACCGATCAAAAACCACTTTCCTGGCTCTGGAATTTAAAAGAACCACAATCTAAATTAGTTAGATGGAGGCTCAAATTAGAAGAGTACGACTACGAAATAGGGTATATTAAAGGAAAAAGTAATTTAGTCGCGGACGCTCTTAGTAGGATCCCAAAAAATGAATGTAACATAAATGAAACTGTTAACGATGTAATTTCGAATGCAGCTACTATCGGTTCATTAGATTCTTCCCCAATAGAACCCATAGAAGAAGTTAGACTACCCAACAAATCTACTGTACACTCAAATTCAGAAACCACCCTAGAAGTACCAATTTCAGAAAAACCTGTTAATCAATTTTCACACCAAATTCACATAGATATGCACGCTTCAAAAATGGAATTTAGAACACAAAAAGTCTTTAATAAACAAATATTAACTTGGAAAATTAACGAACAAGATAATCTAAATGATCAATTTTTACAATTAACTAGAGAATTTATAAAACCAAAAGTAAAATACGCTATTTTCTTTATTGATAACATTTTGACGAAATCATTCATTAAATTTATACAAACTAATTTATCAAAACCTTTGGAATTTGTCATTTGCAATACTAAATTAATTAATGTTACTAACCCTCTTCAACAAAAAGAAATACTAAGGAAGTTTCACGAAAATTCCAATCATAAAGGCATCCAGGAAAATGTTAAAGAAATTGAAAAGAAATATTATTGGCCAAATCTTCAAAATCACGTAAACAAATTTATTAACGAATGTCAAACATGTTTAGAAGCAAAAAATGAAAGAAGACCCATCAGCAGATTACCTATACTTCATAATCCTTTAGGGCAACATCCATTTGATCACTTATATATTGATACTCTCACATTAGATAGCGTTATATATTTAACAGTCATCGACTCTTTCTCACGTTATGGGCAAGCAATATTATTAGAAAGCAAAAATCCAGTAGACATAAAATTCTGCCTATTAGAATATTTTGCACAACACAACATACCCAATTCTATCACTAGCGATAACGGCAAGGAATTTAACAATGAGTTAATAAAAGAATTTTGTAGTAGCTTAAATGTAGAATGGCACTTCAATATTCCCAATAGACCGCAAGGTAGAGCACTGATTGAAAGATTTCACTCAACTCTATTAGAAAACATACGAGTATTAAAAACTAAAAATCCCAATCTAAAAATAAAAGAAATAGTTCTAAAAAGTATAATTTATTACAATAACTCGATACACTCTAAAGTAAAACAAAAACCATTCGTAATCACTCACGGATACGAAAGCGACATCATAGCTAGAATACCTGAATTAAAAGAAATTAACGAAGAGAATAAAATAGACGAACATTTAAATCAAATAAGGGTAATACAAAACGTAGTTCTTAACCAACGTAGTGCTGAAGAAACATGCACACCAATTGCGCTTAATTCAAAAACTACTTACATAAAGAGACCTAATAAGAAAACCCAACCGCAGTTTAAACCCTTAGACATTACTAAACAAAAAGATAAACTAGTATACTCGGATCATAATAAATTTCACGAAGAACAATTGAAAGTTAGAAAAAAATTTGTTACAGAAAATGAAACTGATTTATATCCTGGCGTTCCTTTTGATCCTAACCCAGACGAAGACGGTATAGATGCAAATCCAGACCAAACAAATTGATAACTAAGAAAGAAAAATATATAAAATAATAAATTACATTAATTCAATTCAATCAAAAAAAAATACTGAAAACTCTGAAAACGAATCTACCTATATATTGTTAAGATTAATTAATTTACATAATTATACATTTAAATAATTTACGGATTTACGAAAGTCGAAAATGTTATTCTACTGATACTTATTTTGATTAATTTTGCAAAGTTGCAATTCGAATTCCCGCTATTTTAAATTTTGAAACTCAACAAAATCTTTAGAAAATACAGAAAAATCAATAGATCACCCGCAATGTAGATACATAATTAAAAACAATATAATAATTCTCTTTCTTCAATCAAAATTTTTTTTTCCGAATTATATTCATGATTTAATTTGCTTATTATTGCAATAAATAATAAAACACTATTGGATGTTCCAAAATTTTATTTTGCATATCAAAACAATCAATGGAGTACTAATTAGCAGTGTATAGAATTAGAAAATTTATATTTTATAAAAAACAAAAGGGAGATGAAACAAAATGTGTAATATTATGAACCAACAGAGTTTTGAAGAATGAAGTTTTGCACATTCTAAAGTGATAATTTATAACATAATACCTACCTGTCCTGAAGTAGTTTTGATAATAGAAAATAATTGTTTTTTTTTTACAAAATTGTAACCGTAAAACCAACTATTACATTTATAACCCAATTGTTTTTATTATTAGGTGAAGTTCAAATCTTCAGTGTACAATAATTAATTAATTTTAAGAGTATAATATTATTTTTGTTAATTAGCATTTGAAAGGAACATTCTCACATAAATTTTTCTTTTTATTACAACTAACTTAAAAACGATCTTTTATTTTAGACTGAAACTTACAGCTTATTTCATAAAAGTATTTTATTACCTATGGGGTAGTAGAAAGTCATAAACAGATTTTGTGTTAAATACCATGAAATTTTACATTTTGAAGCCGGTGCGGCGTTAAGACAAAAAGATCAATTGTATATTTTATTTCAACACCGACTATATTGTATACAAAGAACCTTTTGTAGAAATAAAATTTCCCTTTATTTCAATTTATCGGCGCATTGATTATAAAAATAATTTAAATTAATTTTAGACATAAGTCAAGTTCATAATTCAAAACCTATTAAACAGTTTGTTATTTATTAGGATATATTATAAATAAGTATTATATATGATTTTATGTTGAGTGTGGAACCTCAAATTTCCGTTGGGAAGTGTTATGTAAAATGTAGTATAACATAATTTCTTTAGAATAGTAATAGGTATATAAGTTAAGTAGGGGATGAAAGACCCCAGTTATAATTGTATCGTCTAGGCAGAAGCAATAAAAATTAACAACGCCACTTCTCTTGTTTTTATTTTATGAAGTTTCTGAAAAGTCGACCACATATAAATTATAATTCAATATTTTAACTGCAAAAATCATCATCAAAAAACATAAATAATTTGAAAATCAATGAGAAAAACATGTATATAGCTACCTAAATAGCTTTAGTCGAGATTTCTATTTTAACTTAACTTGTTTAGGTTATATATAAATTATTTTAAAGATTTCATTCAAGTTAATACTTAACGTTAATGATTACATATATTTCTATTTACTATAATAATTTATTGTATATTATTCCAAGATGACGGGCAGCCTACCCACCTATGCTAAAGTATTTTTAAACTAACATCAAAATGTGACTCAATCTATTGAGGAAAGTTCTAGAATTATCGTAATTTACATTATAAAAACAAATTTACTATATTTGTAGCATTACAATGAAAAATTACCTATTAATAAATTATGATTAATTCACATCTCTCAAAATTTTAGAATAATAAAAAATTGCATTTGCTTTTAAGATCAAAACTAAATAATATGAGATTTTATTTGTGAATTTCAATGAAAGAAAATAATTTACAGAGCCGGTAGATTTTGCAACAATTAATTATTAACTTTAATTTTGTTGTAGATTCCCGCGACACGACGCGACGCCGCACGCTGACCATGATAACATGACGAAAACATTGGGAAATATTTGCAATGTAATTTAAAAGTTGAACAAATTTTAAAATAAATACAATAAAAAAACTGAATATTTTCTTATAAGTGGGCTTGAGCTTAAGATGATTATAATTTTTCCTAATTTTATTGAAATACAACTGAAATAACCGTAGGAGTTATATCTCATGAATGAAAAACAGTTTTTTAGAATTCTATATTCGAATTTTTAGCTATACCTACTTAATTATGTATTTAATTGCCCATAATTAATCCCACACACATACAATGTTATATTAGAAGGAGCCAGTTATAATTTTTTTACTAAAGGAATTCAATATTAAATTATGTCCCTTACTTATTAAACATATTTGCAACGTAGCGTTGAGTCGAATAAGACATTGTTAACGAGAATCTTGCCTAATATGGTAAGAACTCTGAATAAAATATTTCGTAGGTGGAATTGGGCAGACCAGACGTCACCAATTTGATATTAATTTTAAAATTCAACGTACTACCAGCTATTGTAATTTTCTCATTTTCTCAAAAGGTAAATATAACGCGCCAAGCTTTTAAAAAACAATTGTCTAGCATCATTTGTTTATTTTTAAATAAACAGTCAAATGTGCTTTCTGGATACCCACGTCAAAATTAAAAAAAAAAATTACTACTTAACCTTTGGTATACATTTATAAGTTATAACAATAAGTAGATAAAGACAAAGGCGATTTTGATTTTAATTTTAAACCACGATTAAAATTATGAATAATAATACAACAATAATGCACTTTTAAATTGTAATAAATTCATTAAATATTTTGCGTTTATTTCAGTCTCCAAGCTTTCTTGCGTGAAACACTAGCAGAGGTGGGCTGTGATTTAAATTTCATTATAAACAAATGAACAGTTGCCCTAAACTTTAAAGTTATCTATTGCATTTTTACTAAATGGAAAAGTAAACTATAGATCATTAATGCAGTAGAAACTTCTTCGTTTCTGTACTTTGAAAACGACATTGAAAATAACGTTCTGGAGAAAGGTGACCGAATATTTTGATATAATTTTTTTAATATACTTTATGATTGTAACAAATAAAGATACTGAAGTAAATAAATAAATATATTTGGCAAATATAAGTTCTTTGGAGAAAAGACGTTTTTGTTTATTTATTTATTTACTTCAATATAACTCCAAAAATCTAAAATATGCTCTACTTCAATGGATCATACCCCTAATTCTATTTACCCTACAAGCTTCATTAAAAATTATATTTGAAGCTTTAAATAAGGCTTTCGTTAAATATATTATATTCAATTTAATGATAAAGAAATTTTTCAATTGTTATAAACAATTTTATTACTCAGGAGTGATTTCCGAATTGAAGTCATTCCTGTAGAATTTCGAAAAAAATATGAGCTTATTCTCTAAAATTCTGTAAAATTTCAAAATGAAGATTTGATGAACACTATATCAAAAACAGTCATAATAGTTTAGACAGTTTACCTTGAAACTGATGTAATTTAATTTATTTTAAATTTATCGATTAATTACAATATTGGCAAAGTTGCTCAAAGTGCGGACATGGATACTCTTTTCAATTATTATTTTTATATTTTACTATCAAATTAATAATTATCTCAAATCGCAGTTCTAAAAGCCAACCCTGCAGCTACAATAAGGGATTGTTCCGTTATAACAACGTACTTTGACAAAGAAACATTTTTGTAATTATAATTTTTCAAACCAGTGATGATGATGATTCTAAAATTTATCAAAGTGATTCCTTGCAACAAACTAGCTACTTTATTGAATAACATGCTGAGTAATAGATGGTTTCAGGTTCATCTAAACGAACAAACTAGTCGCTGGAGGAAACTAAACGATGGCTTACCTCGAGGGTCGGTGTTATCACAGATTTTGTTTAATCTCTATACAAATGATCAACCTGTGACAATATCTGAAAAATTTATTTATGCCGATGATGAGATCCTATCTGTCCAATGCAAGACCTTTGAGGAAGGCGAAAGTATCTTACAAAAAGATATCTGTGATGTTTTCGAATATTTCAAAACCTGGAGATTAAAACCAAATGCGAGTAAAACGGAAGTGTCCGTCTTTCATCTAAATAACAAAGAAGCTAATCGTGAACTAAAAATAGAAATAGAAGGGCAATTACTAACATTTAATCGAAATCCAAAATACCTAGGGGTATTTTTAGATCGGTCCCTTACATTCAGACATCATCTAGAGAAGATATCACGGAAAGTTCGCACTAGAGTAAACCTTATCCAAAATTTAGCTGGAACTACATGGGGAGCAAGTGCGGATACACTGAGGATTTCATCGCTTGGCCTCGCCTTCTCTGCTGCAGAATATTGCTCTGCGGCATGATACAAAAGCTCCCATGTACATCTGGTGGATAATCAGTTAAATCACACGATGCGAATATAATAGTGGCTCTGTCTCGTCAACTCCCTTACCGTGGCTTACAACTCTTTGCAACATAGTAACCCCTGACATTCGAAGAAAAAAGGCAATATCACGTTTGATTAAGAAAACATTACACCTAGAGAATTCCATCCTTATAATGTCATTAGAGATACTCCCATACATAGGTTAAAATCTAGAGAACCTATCCAAAAGCAACTCACCAAACTGGTTATATTTCATGAAAAAATAGCAGGGAAAGAATATTGGGTAACTCTAAGGTTTCCAACAATGATCTAATTGCGGATCCAACTAAGAAAGTCGGTGGTTTCAACTTAAATCGGAAAGACTGGGTTACTTTAAATCGACTCAGAACTGGACATGGCAGATGTAATCATTTTTTTTTTAAATGGGGTCTTAGTAACTCTTCTGATTGTGATTGTGGATGTTCCGACCAAACAATGCCACACATTGTAAGTTACTGTCCTTTGAGAAGATTTACAGGGGGACACGGACAACTCGGCACTTCGCAACTCGGCACCGGATGACTCGGCGCCGGACAACTCGGCACCGGGAAAACTCGGCACCGGGACAACTCGGCACCGGCAACTCGGCTCCGTCAACTCGGCACTTCGCAACTCGGCACCGGGACAACTCGGCACCAAACGATCGGATTTTTAAAACCGTTTCCAATTTATATAGAGGGGGAATTAAAAAATTAAAAAATATTAAAAGTATAAATTTTATTTAGTAAGCGCATTGGTTTAAAACACCGACCGGTATAGCTCGGCACCAAACGATCGGATTTTTAAAACCGTTTTCAATTTATACAGGGGGAGGGGGAATTAAAAAATTAAAAAATATTGAAAAGTCTATATTTTATTTACTTAGTAAGCGCATATTGGTTTAAAACACACTAAGACTTTGGTTTAAAATACACTAAGACGTTGGTTTTGATGGGGCGATGACTCCCCTTGGCTTATAATCGCCCTTGAGCTTACATCTTTATTTTATACTGTTGGTAACTAAAGGTTACATTAGTTGGGTATATATTACTATTTTTACTTTTCTATTACAAATAAATCTTAACTAGTGATATAGCATACAGAACAGTAATGGAACCCAACGTAATGTTATCTCAAAGAGAAACCGAACGATACAGTCACGAAGGTTACATCTATGTTAAAGATAAACCAAGTAAGGATGGCCTGAAATTTTTTTGGCGTTGTCAATACAAGGATAATGGGAAAGATTCAATCGGAAATAGAACGTACTGTAATGGGCGTATTTGGACAAATAGAGCCGACGGATCCTTTCATTCGTTGCGAATCCCACATACGTGCAGTAATACCGGTAATGCCGTTCAAGTCGAAATTGCAAAAATTACCACGGCTGTTAAACGAAAAACAAAAGAAACAATGGAAAATCCCCAAGAAATCAGAACTGGGGTTTCTCAAAATATTTCAGAAGCTGCTTTAGGACAATTACCTTCGCGAGAAACGATGAGAAGACTTGTCAGCCGGGTTCGTGTCGATGATAATGCTACTCCTAATCCACAAACTCGTGAAGAAATAGTTTTGCCGATTAATTACACACAATATGAAACCTATCCCGGACTAATTTTTCAAAGTAAAACTCATACTTTTATCAGTAAACTTAGTTGCGTTTTGAATTTTCGGAATCCATTTTGCAATATTACGATTTAAAAATGTAATGTGTTAAATATTATTATCCTTATTTGGTTTGTAGTAGTTGAAAACATAAACTTACTTAGTTGACCATTTTTAAGTTGAAGGGTATAGATAGAAAGATTATACTTATGAAACAGAGGGAAACGAGATAGAGATACAAAAATTTAACTCGGGAAGTCATTTTACAACTTTTCTTTGAGCATGAAGAACTACGTGGTGCAGGTAAAATGTTGGTCAATCTTAGTCAGGTTTACCTTAATTTTACGTAAAATTTACTTACAGAATGTTATATTCACTAATAGGTTATTTACTTATTAGCCAATTTTACTTAAAATTACTTAAATTCTACTCGAATTTTAGGTGAATTTTTTCTCCAATTGGTAAATTTTACGTCAAATTTACGTAAACTCTAAGTAAACTAAAGTCGCCGTTTTAGGTCAGCGACTTAATATTACGTAAAATCTACCATTTTGTGCTAGTTGGGGTAAGTCTGGTGTACTACACAATTTTTGACCGTGGATTACCCCTCGATTTTACTGGTATCATCAGACCCTATGATTTCGAGTATAAGATCCTTACCGGTAAAATAAAAGCACGCTATGCCAATTGAGGTAACCTCTTAAGGAACCCGAAGTCATATTGGATGAAGACTGATCTTTAAATCGTGCAACCTTCTGTATTTTACCGTTAACATTTAAATTAAATTATTGTTAATTCTACAAACAATTAAAATTAAAATAATTCTAAAATATCTCTTGTTAATGTTCTGTTTTTTATTACAATTAAAAAAATTACAGCGGAATGTGCTGATGAAGACTGGATCCAGTCGAAACGAGTCCACATCAAATAAATTAAATATTTGAGAAAAGTGTATTTTATTAATTTTCCAGGTCTTTAAAATGCTTGATGTGTGTGGGTGGGTGCGCGGACGTGAACAAAAAATGTGTGATTTCATAAAAAACCTATATTTTCTTGGTATTTATTTAAAACAAATGTTCAAATCATAAAATATCTGAATTTTGAATTTCGTCCCCCTAAATTTCGAAAATTGATCAGTGTGGTGACGCCCATGACGATCAAGCTAATCCAGAACAGCGATACGTGAGTGACATACTGCCGTCAAAATGAAGAAGGCAGTAAGTCCACTTTTGATAGTTTTCAGTCAATCGCAAAAATCTAATGGCAGATTGTCCCTCTTCAATGGATAATAGTTAATGTTTTCTAATCTTAATATATAAAACACAAAGTTTGTATGTCCGTCCCATCAATATCTCCCCAACGGAAAGCACGATCGAAATGAAATTTTAACTGGATATTCAGCAAAGAGTCCTAAGGTTAACGCCACTATTCCCAGCTCTCTACATCAATTTTTTCTTGCAAAATCGGAGAAACTTCATTTCGACGTTCTGATTGGTTAAAAAAAAAATTTCAAATTCAAATCAAGTGCGATTAAAGTTAATAATTTATAAAACACAAAGTTTGCTTTTTTTACATTATAATATAACTAATAACTATATAACTACACATAGGAATTAAGTTGCGTGCCGGTGAAATTTGATTCTAATTACAAAAGAAATTAATATTATAATAAATGATCCTGTGCAGAAAGGAGTTTCCAGGTCATCCAAATATTAGGAGGTTATGGCGGCCGGTAGGCCGCCTGACCTGCTAGTATTGTTATAAAGGCTTTATGCAAATTTTCACTAAAAATATGCATTTTTGTACTAATAGGGACGAGCAAACTAGTATGAATTCGCTTGTCGATGCAACACAAAAAGACAGTTAGTATTATTCAATAAGAGAAGAGTGCAAATTTATTACTTAATTAATATATTATCAAAAACTTTGTAAAAATTCCTCTCAATTTATAATTCAAAAATAGAATATTTTTATTTGGAATTGTTTTGAATTGGCTTTTTTCCAAGGCATCGTCTTAGATAATTAAAGTTGCATAGCTTACTTACACGTAATACCGAATATTTGTAGTAAGTAGGTATTTATTGCAGTAAAAATAAGCGACAATAAATGATAGATGTAGTTTGTTCATTAGATGGACTGATTTGCGTTTTATTGAGTAACTTTAGAAATATTGGCTCTATATGAAATCTATTTTTTGAAGGCAGTAAAATTTGAATTCAAAATCTTAATTTTTAAGTAGGAGTTGGTTTGATCTTAAAATATTTCTTGTGCGGAGCATTTTATTATACCCTTCAGTTTACAATTTTTACGATACGTTACTGATGTTTTAATATATTTTTGTTCAATCTCATAACTCCCACCTCCTCATCGGCAGTCCGAAGACTTTTGCCAACCTTCTTCCGAGAAACAAGAGAGCACACATTTAACTTTTTCCAAGATATTCAATATGTAATTACGATGTGACAGAACGAAGATTGCTGTACAATTCTTAAAATTTTTTACAACAATACGCGCCATTAGGCGTAACATTCATCCTAGCGAAAGAAAGAAAAAAGTTCTATTTTAAATAGTAAACCAAAAAAAACTTTGCAGAAAAGCAAAGAAAAAATAGAAGTTTAATTAATTAAATATTTATATTATGCGAAATATAATTTTACTGGATATTTTTGTGTAATAGATTGCTTATTTTAATCTTAATGAGAAATGAAATACATTGAAATGACAGTATTTACGTTTTGAGATTTACTTTGATTGCTGTTTTTTATTCTAAATGAGAAAACGACTATTCAAAATATTTCTTAGATGTTAGATGTAATAATCTTTGAGTGCTGTTTTTCACGACCTAGAGAAAGCTTGCAAAATTGAAAGACTTGAAAAACAAATCTGAAAATTTAAGTTACTTTTAGACAAAAAAATATTAACAATTCTCTCGTTAAAATGATCCAAGTCCAACATTGATTGTCCACTAAATTTTAATTTCAAGTGAGTGATTTGATCAGCTTTATATATAGGTAATTGAAATTAATGCTAATAATTATTTATTAATATACAACAATAACAACTTTTGTAACTACCATAAATTAGGCTGTTTGACTCGACATTTCTTATCGGAATTTTGAACATGTTCTTTAAGCATTTCCATTACTTCATGTTGAAATTTTTGAGGTGTGGGTTTTAAACCAGCAGCCCAATAATATAAGTCCCATTCGTTTGAAGGAGAATTAATTAATCTAAAATAGAATTTTTAATATTAAAAATGTATGTTGTAAAAACCTACTCATCATATAAACCCAGTTGCTTGTCACTCATATTGGGTAAAAATTTAGCAGCAAAAGTGCTAAGCAATAATCCATTTTCTAACATTCCTCTTTTGCGAGATTGATAAAGAAGTCTAAAAATAAAGTATAACGTGCCATATTATTACAGTGCAGTCAATTTTACTTGGTACTTAAAAATGCAGAAGTGGAAAGAAATTACGAATATGAGGTGAAACAGAAGACGATAAACTTAGCTATTCCTAATTCTAGTTTACATTTTACACTTTCAAGAAATTCATCAAGTCAAAAACAAACCTAGCTTTCATAACTGGAATATTTTCTCCTTCTCGTTGTTTATATGATGATGGTATTACTGGGGCCCTGTCAGGTGGATCAATTATATTATCACTAGATAATTTGCAATTGGTTGATGAAATCCATCGCAGGCCAAAACCATTTAAATTCTAAAATTAAACATTTTACCTTTAAATAAATTATTTTATTAAAAATTATTAATTTACGAACCTTGACAATATATCTTATTGATAAATTTGTAAACATAATTTATTACTCGCTAATGCTTTTAGAAAATTATTTGGTTATAAGAGTGTGATTGAAATTATTTAATTTTGGATTTAGAATACAAATGTCAAAATGAGCAAAATAAATAATTGTCATATTGGTGTTTGGCGCCATCTCTTTTAAATTTGAGCAAATTGTACAATAAGCGGTGGTTTCGAATGATTTCGCAATATAGACAAATATTTTTAATAAATTTTGTTCCATTTAAGGGTTAAATGTCGTATTCTTTTCGTAATTATTTGCAAAAATATTACTGTTTAAAATTTACTAATATGCAAAAATTACTAAAAATTAAACAAAAGGACTCTTTAATTAAAGCAAAAAGACTAAAAAGGTCGTGAACTTTTATGGTAATATGTTGACGCTTTAATTTTGAATTAATATCAATTCAGAGTTTATTAAATGTTTTGTTTTAGATTTAGTATAAACATGACATTGCGTCACACAAGAATCGCACGTCCCTCACTTGATAAACACGAATTTCTCAAAATAATATACTTAAGCTTTTCACTACTGATAATTTGAAATAGTTGTTACTGTCGTTTGGAACTCTTACAATCAGTGTGTTTGCAATCGTTGTTCAAAATTGACGCTCGTTGATTTGTTTGTGAAAGCAACTTTACTTAATACTTACTTACTCTTACATCTTTTATAATATTTTTTGTGATAAGTTCTAAGACAATATTAACCCCGTGTTTATTTCGTTTCTTTATATATCCACATTAAATTTATTCATAAAATGGCTATGAATACGAAAAAGGTAAAAAAAATTTTCTTTGCTTTAAATTTCTAATTTTAAGTAATTTTATTAATACCTACTATGTACCTACTAAGAAATCCCAAATTTTAAATAAAAATAAAAAATAAAATTTTTCCTGAAAATTAAAACTATATAATATACTACTTAGGAATATATTTATTACATATTAACAAAATTTTGAACAAAGCCGTTTTGCTAAAAAGCTTTTAATAATAATTATTACCTTTAGGAATTATATTTTGATTTTATTATTTTATATAAACGGTAAGTACCCATTACAGTTTATAGCATAATTTTTGTAATAAAACATAAAATTATTGTTATGTCAAAAACTTGATCATAATATCTTTAAATTATATCATCTTACCTACTGGCTTATTCCATTAATTGAGTTAATCAATGTTCTTTTCCACTATTTAGCGATGTATTTATCTTCTGTTTCATAGAAGATAAAACTATATTTTACAAAATAAAATGAAATCAAAAGCAAATCATGAAATCTTCTTGTCACAGTTTTAATAATTTTTACGAAATTTTATTTATAAACTATTAACCAACATCTTCTACTTTTGTATATATAGTTAAATGATAAAAACATTAAAATGCGTAATGTTTACAGATAAAATTGTTGCTAAGCAATATGTTAATTATTATATTATTTATATATTTACATTTTCTTTTTTATTAATTTTATTTATTATAAAAATACCAGAACTTTAAAACGGGTGCCATTAACTATGAATTCCATTTAATTATTTAGGTCTGCGATGAAAAAAATTATATTTTTTTACTTTTAGATCTAATTTCAAAATATTTTAAATTATTATACTTTTAAATAACAAAATATAATAACTTGGGCTACAAATAAATTACGATAAAATTTTAATAAATCATTAATTTTCAATGTGTTATCTATATAAACATTCATATAGTTAAATAATTATAGTTTAATTGATAAATAGACTTACTAAAATAATATCGATTGTGTGTCAATACATTACTACAACAAGATATTTCAAAAATATTTACATGCTATTCTAGCATATTCTAAAGTATCCCTTAGGAAATTATTTCAAAGTAATTTTATTTTGCTGTCAGCCGCACTGACCTAATGAGCCAATGATGTGGAAACTCCTTTTCGTTCAGAAGAATGTATTTTGAACAAATGTTCAAATTCTTTAGGTTTTTATATTTAAATTAATAAATTATATTAATAAAATTATATATTGGTGGTATGAGTTGTGCTCTCAATAACCCTCTCGGAAGAATTCGTGGATCGTGTTATGTATCCTCTTTGTTCAAGTTTTATCTCCAACCAAGAGTTTTGCTCTTTGTTGGGCATATTCTTCAGGTTCCTAACTAGAATCTCAATAATAATAGTTATGTATTATTTCATTATAACGGAGATATTGGATGCCAATTTTTAGGTTGGCCGAAAGTCTTCAATTGTTTTGGTGTATTAGAGAGCTTACCTAGTATTTACGAACAATTTCAACTTTTTAGTTGGTCCAGGGTTGGTTTATTTTTAGACAGACATACAACATATTATGTATATATGTACTTGCAGCTTTATAACATGATTAGTAAAGATAAACACTTGAAAACCTTATTGGGTAGCTTCGAAGATAGTTGGATATAATCACACTTCATTAGTTCAACTATAAATATTGGTGAACGAAAAAGAACTTACGTAAATCAATGCCAATACCCAGGGCCGTATATAAGGGAGTGGATTTGGGGGTTCAAATCCCCCATGGGTTGAGTAATACTAAATAAATAAATAAATAACAAGAATTAAATTAAAATACAGACATATGCCAACCTCGTTTTTAATTCCATAACCCCCCCCCCCCCATGGCCAATGTCTAACTACGGCCC
The DNA here is from genome assembly GCA_963170105.1 of Cantharis lateralis. Classification (NCBI taxonomy): domain Eukaryota; kingdom Metazoa; phylum Arthropoda; class Insecta; order Coleoptera; family Cantharidae; genus Cantharis; species Cantharis lateralis. The sequence continues at coordinate 22,675,313 of OY720629.1, forward strand.
TGCCAATACATGTAGGGTGTTTTATGTATTTACTTCTAAACTGAGATTTTCAAATTAATAATGTTAGATATAATTGGTATACAATTGATATAATTGTAAAGTCTCGGCCAGTAACGATCCTTGACTTGATTTTTCTATATAGTATTTCTGGTTAATCTATAATACTAAAATATTTTTTGTTACGTTATACCAAACCTACATCACAAATGAATAATTATTATCAATTACCTGTTGATTATTTCACTGGTTTTATTTGTAAGATATAAACATAAGTAGGTACCCAAACGATAAATAAATTTTGAAGATTTCCGGTTACATATTCTATAATTCGTATTTACTACATGCTTTTTATTTTAAGTAAAATAAATTTTTTCTGATGCAATAAAATTTATAAATACCCATGATTGTAGGTACGTGATCCAAATTTATGATAAACGTTATTATGATTGTGGGAAATAGTACCTATATCAAATTACAAAATTATCACCGTCAAATTATAAATTTTAATTTAACTTTCATATATTATTCAGTTTTCTAGCCTTTTGTAAGAATCACTTAAGATTTTCTTAGATGAAACTAAGATTTAATTTTGTTATGACTTATGAGGATATGTTTATAATCATAATTTATTATTATAAATAATTTAAATTGTTAATTTTATAATAATTGGACTTGAGTGCGTTTAGACAGGTTCTTAAAAAATATACAAATTTTATTTGCGGGGAAGTACGCACGTTTCCTTTTTTCAATTATGTAAAACCTTTCATTCCAAGGTGAGCTTAATTTAATCATTAATATTATTTATAATAAATAATAGATTATAACAGTTCTTCTCAAAGTGGCCCCCCCAGCGAGCACTAGATAGTTATAGGGGGCGGCAGTAGTGGGTATGAAAGAATTTGGAGGGTGTTCAGGTGGTCTGGAGGGTGGCCAAATCCGTCATCGTATTTGGGTGAACGTGGGTGTAGTGCTGTAGCGACTTTGCTATCCAAAAAAAGAGTCGTTTACTGTCGATAACTGAGCTGGACGACTTACGCCTGTATTTGACGAAAATTGAGCGTGACGTTAGATGAAAATTTTTTACCGTTTTATAAGGACCAATGAAATTCTTACCAACGTAATGTAAATTGTTCTATTGGGGGGTGTTATAGAAATTTATAGTCAGAAAATGGGCGGTAGGCCGTAAAAGTTTGAGAACCTGAGATCGTGATCTATGGAACAGAATGCAGCGCCTGCCGTCGTACAGCGTCAAATGTCAAGTCCAAGTTGAAATGCGTGTAAACAGGTTTGACTGCACACAATTCTATTTTAAAAGTAGAAAGTTGACTAATTTCTTACGTAGCGTAATACTTGACGCCGTCCATTATGTACAGTCAAACCTGTTTACCCGCATTTCAACTTGGACTTGACATTTGACGCCGTACGACGGCGTTGTACCTACAAATTTGAGCAATTATAAATTATTATAATGAACTGTGTTACATCAGTAATCTTAATATTATTATTAAAATATGTATATTTATAAAATATACTACTTCTAGTATACCTAGATATATTAATATCTTGAAAATTCTGTTTTATCAAAAGCGCACTCTGGATTGGCAGATCATTACAAAGATGGATTTAGATTGGAACGTTTATTAACATTAGGGTGTATGGTACACATACGCCAGACTTTCTCGTGTGGCCCCGCAAAAATTTTGCATTTTGACTTTTAGAAATTTCTATATAGTGCCCCGCAATGTTTTTCGCTGTTTTTCTAATAGTAACTATTTCTATTAATAAGTGTTTTATTTCTGCAATTTTTTATACTAGGTTTATTTTGTTAATAAAAAAGATAATTTTAGTTCATCATTCAGAGTTTGTATTATCATAAGTTTTTTCGATGTGGTCAGCACAACTGTTTTAAATTTGTAGCTGGCCCCTTGTAAAAATAGGTTGCTCGTCCCTGGTCTATATTATAATTATTATTTACATTTTGCCAATAAAAACTTGTTAGTAAATATTTATTAACATTTATATGTATGGGTATTTTGTCATCAAAATATTTATATTTTGTTGTAATGGAGGAGATGTACTCGTATAGCAAATTGCAATTTCAGGATTGGATAAATTCTCAAATGACGTTTTCGGTCATTTTTATTTTCTACATAGTAACGTTATCTTTACTATTATCAGAGAGATTGGTGAAATATCTTAAATAGGATATTTGCAATAATAATGTTTTAATATTTCTGTGCATATTATTATGTTTTTTTTTCAAAAGTCAAAATAACAAATTATATGATTCTAGTTTTAAATGAATAGTAATTATCTTTGGAGTAGTACCTACCTATTTAACTTTAAATCGTTTCGAATCAAAAGTTTTTTTTTCGGTGTAAGCTGTAATTGGTTTATTAAGTGCATATCAAAGACATCTCTAAATTTGGTACAACCTTTAACGTCCAATGCAGCTTTTTTGGCCATTTGAATAAAAGTAATAATTACGAACAGTAATCATTTTTGCAATTTACAATAAATTATAAATTAATAACAATAACAGAATTAATATTATTGCTACTATCGTAATTTTAAGTTACATATTCACAGCGCAGCGTACTTTCCTGATTTTAAATACCTTGTTCTGGGAATCAAAATTATGAATAGTACATATTTAATAAGTATAGGCATAGTCTTGACCTAATTCAAATTAAAAAAGTACACATTTCTTTTTATAATCTTTTTTATCATCATATTCCAAATCAGTTTTTCCATGGTCCATAAAAGTACAGTGACTTGTTGACGAGATTGGTGATGATTTTCGCTATAGAACGGAAATAATTCTCAAGTTTAATTTGAAGCTTGCTAATTTACTACAATACTCGACCAACTCAAATCCCATTATTATTGTTACACACTAATGGTTCAGATTCTTCCTTACCAATCTAGTTTTAATGTTCCGACATTGTGTGCTCTGTTGCTATAGGTTGTTCAAAAATAATTTTTGAATTATTGAGTTTAATTGAATATAATCTATGGTGTCCTTATGTATCTCATGTTTGAAGGCTGGAGATTTCTAAGTTCAAAAATCAAGTATTGGTGGATGAATTTTACAGTTCTAACTTTGGTCAACATTCGGCTATATCGTTTGGCAAACTTGGCTAATGCAGATAGTACCGCGACTCAAATTTTTTTGTGTTGACATTATTGCATATAAACGTGTATTGGAACTAAATAAATAAATAAATAATTTAGCGTGTACGCCTGTCGGCCTTGGTGATGTATGTATTTGAAATTATTAAAAAAATTCTATTGACTTTTATGCATTTATCTATAAAATAAGTAAATATTTATCTCTTCTGATCAGAATCATCTCAACAACTTATTTAATGGAAAACCTAATTGAACTAACCATAAATTCGAGCATATAAGAAATCAGCCAACTAATGAGTAGGTAATAATAATATGTACCTCATTATGTATATCTGTTGGATACTTTGCTATATTATGCCAGTATACGTACTACATCAAATCTTAAGTAGTACTTAATTCTACGCAATAAACTTTTTATTTTTTAGGTATAACATAATAAATATTATCTTTATTAACTTCATTATATTTTATTAATTTTATTGAACACAATTTTATATTTTTTAGTGTTTTGTAACACTAGAAAATCCGAATTATCTTTTTATAATAATATTTAAAAAAATATTTGTATCTTAACATATTTATCATTACGAAAGTGACTGAAAAATTGGGATTTTTAATTCGCAATAAATAATTAGCTTTACCTACGTATTCAATATTTACATTTGCTCAATTTTTACTTCTCTGTTATCTATTTTGCGAGTTTGTGGCGTAATTTCCACAAATCGTATATTAAATTTTAAACAATAAATTCTATTGTCTTTGGTAGGTATTTATTGTTTTATTTTGATGTCATTAATATTTAACATTTATTTTCTAATTATTTAAATTACAAATTCTATTAATCAACCGATGAGACAATCTTTAATTAAAAGTTGCCATTATATTATACTACATTACAAATTACAGATATTATAGATAATAGTAGAAATAATAAACTTAAAATAAAAATTTTAATTTAATTTAAATAAAAAATTTTACATAAAACTTGAAATTTTTATTTTAAGTTAATTTCTACTATTTGTAGGGCAGCTAACGGGTGCAAAACCGTGGTAAATTTTGAAAAATTTTAAATTTACTTCTTTAAGAGGTCACATAAGTCTGCAGTGCAGTCCAAACCGGCAGTGCAATACGTGACATCGCTGTTTTGTTTTTTTAATTTTTGAATTTTTTTTTTTTTGTTAACTTTTACATTTTACTGAAGATTACTTTTTACTGAAGATCAAAAATAATCGTGAAATTGCGCTTTATATCGCATTACTAAAGTTTATTTTTTTAAATTTTATCTAGTTTCATATAACGTATAATACCTACTCCTATTAACCAAACCTGTCGAATGTGGTTAAATTAATGTTTTTTTCATTGTTTTTTAAATAATAATTTTTCTACGTTACTTTATTTTAACGTTTTGTTTAATTTTTGTTTGATTAATATTCAATTTGAGATGAATTTTTGTTTGTGAATTAAATACAATTGCAGTAACTTTCAAAATTTAATTATTTGTACATTAGTTTCATTAGCATACTTATTTATTTATTGTAAACCCTAATAATTTTTTACCCAATAACTCCTGAAATAAATTTTTGAAACCAGAATTTTGTTAAAAAACCAACAATTATCAAATAATCGACATAAAAATGATGAAATTTTACATTAGATCGATATCTATAGTCATCATATTATTTAAGAACTTATTAATTCGAGTATTAAATATTTGCAGTAGTATTGAAAAATAGAATTTTTGATAAGACGTAATACTTTCAAAAAATAGAGATAATTATCTGAAGGTAAAAAATATTTATCTATGACGCTGACAGTTTTATCATAGTGCCACTGTTATTTGTTAAATTAATTAAATTATATAAATAAAATATTGCTATCACTATTTGAGTAATTTGACAATTTTTTAAAATGATAAATTCTAAAATTATCTTAGTTTTAATTATCTAATGTAAGCAAAATTATTACCTCTACCTACCTTAACACTAAATCCAATGATTTCCTATTTTCGATTTAAGCAGTGCAAATTGTTAGAGAATATTAAATAATATATTTCGTCATTTCGGAAACGACAAAACTATTGTAATATTAATCGAAGTTGATGCACTCATTATAAGTAAAATAATCAAATATATGCGTACGTTCTCATTAATAAATAATGTAGTTTCTACCTATTTTTAAATTAAGCAAGTACATTTTTTTTGGCAATGGCATACTAAAATCATGAAACATCTTATTTTATAGTGTTTTATTTTTCGATAGATACATTGAAAACACTTTAGTGTAGTGGCCACTTGTAAATTAGCTTTTAATTAATGAAAATCCACTCAAAAAGAATATCTATCGATTTTAAAATTATAACGTCATGCTTAACTTTCTCAACTATTGCATATCTAGTTACTATAGGTACTGCTGCCCATTCAATGTTTATTTTCATTTATTTATTTTATTTTCTCGAGTATTTCAAAAGCTTATTTGATTGAAATCTATCAAGTGATTTGTAATATTTTTTACATTTAATATTTTAATTTTAATTTGCTATAGAACATAATATTATAAAGATAATGCATTCTGTTCTTACGCGGCGCTTTTAATCTCAACTGCGTCCAATTTAAAAAAATATCATTCTCAATCTCACTCATTCTTGTTGTACAAATATCTATTTTGACAAATATTAAATCGTTAAAAACAAAACTCCTCTCCGTTGAACTAGCGTGTCAAAAAAGTTTCATTTATAGTCCGAATAAGACGATATACTATTGTTTCGACATTAAAAATTACAACTAAAAAATTAACTTTTAATAAAATAAGACCCGGGGTTAACTGGCTCAGCCAAATTTTATATACAACAATATTTTTTATTATATGAATTTTAAAAAAACAATGTTGATTCCTTTTTTCTTTTGCATACTATCAGAACTTTTTATAGTAAATGATTTCAAATTATAATCTTTTTTCATAAAAAACATAGTTTATATTATTATGTATTATATACTACATTTATTTATAATATAATATTTAAAACATATTTCGAAATACATACATATATAATATGAAGAGTACACGGGAATAACGATCAGAGTCACAAAAGTCAAGTTTTGCGTAAATTGAGTTTTAAGATTTACAAACACACACATCCTTACCAACATAAGTATTTTAGAAACGCTCTTACGCTGGACTGTTAAAACTTTTTTTAATTTTTTTTCTACTAAATGATACCTTTGGTTTCAAGCTAAATGATGGCTGCAACAGTTTTTTTTTGAGAAAAATGGACTCTGATCGTTATTCCCGTGTACTCTTCATATGTATATATATATTATGTATATTGCAGTTATATCTGACCGTTATTACGAGGATAATGTTAGCCAAGAGATAAAAAGTAAATAAGTTAGTTGACAAAATAATAATTTTAATTTAGTTTATACTATAAGAAAAATTAATATTTAAATTATTTTACCCATAAACACTAGTGTAACTTATGAAAATCTTATAGTGTGTTTGTAGGTGGCTTTTACAACACCAACACAAACTAAAGCAAGCGGCGAGAAGCTGTCATTTAAAAGTAAAAGAAGTCTTAGGAGTAGAAGAATACCGCCAAGATGAATATGAAAGATATGATAGTGAATATTCGTTTAAGGTATGTTGGATTTAGAATAAGTTGATAAAAATAAGTGATTTGTGTATTATATAATTGTTGGGTTCTAAGACCTTCCGCTGCTAGGATATTTCGCTATTATTTCTGATGATTCTTCTGGTCTTCAAAATAGTGGCTAACGACAAACAGAAAATAAATTAAAAAATATTAATTGTAGACAAAAAAGAATAGAAACATAATAATATAAGTAATTTAAATAACTCAGTAGCTAATGTATAATTTTAGTAACAATTCAAGAGTGGTAGCGAAATGTCCGGGAGCGAAATTTCCGGGAGCGAAATTTCCGGGAACGAAATGTCTAGTCACCATATTATTAATCTTAAAAATAACAGAAAATTTTATAAGTTCTTAAAATTGAAATTTATGAACTATTTTTCAAGGGCTTTGACATGAAGTCATGTTTTCTTTTCTATGTATTGTTGATTATATTTCTGCTTGTGAAATAGTGTAGATGCTTATTATTGCGGAAACTTCATGTCGTAAATTAAAGTAGGTACAGCCAAGCTAAATGTTATTACTTATACAGTACATAAATTACAAAGATTAAAATATATTTACCCAAACATCGTATAAATCATTTTTATTAAATCAAACAGATAAAATTCTGTACGTTTTCATTCACGTACGTTTTAATTTGTTTTGTTTACAATAATATGCAAAAGCGTATTATTATTTGTACACGTTTCTTCTACTCATAAACTTACAGCGAATACTTAGAATACATAGTAATACATACATATATACACCTAAAAAAACTGAAGCCCAATTGTTCAGTTGTAGGTTAAACCAAAAAATTTAGGTTAACCATAATGATATGTCATAAAAAAACAGCTTTACCCAAACTTTTTGGTTTAACTGCACCTGGTTAACTGGTGCAACTGAACAATTGGTTCTAAGTTAATATTTTTAATCACTCGTATGAAGAAGAACCTAAGACAAAGACAATAACAATAATCTCAGAGAGATTAAAAGATAATACTTTAGTACTGTGGTTGAACTACATTAAATACACTACCGGTTGCGCATTGTATTATAATATAATAGTATATAATATTATACAATTTACAAATACCAGGTAGATGGCTATAATAACAATATTTTATTTCACTGCAATATAATTAAATTATGGCCTTATTTACTAAACTAATAATTAATAACTCAATTTAATAAACTGAACTTAAAATTCAATAGGAACTCCAAGTTAAAACTGACGATTTTCATTGGTATATATGCATTTAATACACCCATAGTTTTATTATGAAATTGGGCATGAGTGTATTGTTAACTTTTAATAATAATTAATTATTTAATTAGAATCTTATGTTTTCAGAACTCGGATCTTATTACAACATTGGCTGAACCGACACAACTTCGGTTAAAACCCGACGTTAGTGAACTTAAGTTTGGACATATATTCACCGATCATATGCTGAAAATATTTTACCATAAAGCATTAGGTGGATGGCAAAGACCGGAAATAAAGCCCTTTGAAAATATAAGTCTACATCCAGCTGCAAAAGTGCTACATTATGCCATCGAGGTAAATTTTTACTTTACATTGCTCCATTACTAATGTATCGCTATGTATACATTTGTATATTGAAACCATGAATCGTTCCATATTTTTACACATACATATGTTATTATATTGTTTTGTATTTCTAGTTATTTGAAGGCTTGAAAGCTTATCGAGGAGTAGACGGCAAAGTCAGAATATTTAGACCGGAATTGAATATGCAACGGATGAATTATTCCGCCGAAGGATCTGGTCTTCCTACATTTGATGGTAATGAATTGGTTAAACTTTTGAAACGTTTAATAGCAATTGATCAAGAATGGGTACCTCATTCCGAAACTTCCAGTTTATACATTAGGCCAACATTAATCGGAATTGATGTAAGTAATCTACATTACACTTCTGCAAAGTTATTTCACACTCTTTTCGCCAAAAATTATTATTTTAATTTTTGTCTAAGTTTTCCGTGTAGTGCATAGATCATCAAGTTTACCGCTGAAAGATCTTATTTCAATTTTCAGCGGTTGCTCCCTAATTATTTGTGAAAAATCTATGAACTTTTCGTTAAAGATATTTTTATAAATATTAAAACTCACATTCCCAACTTTGGAGTATCAAATAATATTATAAGAAATGTAACGAATCCTTTCTTCAACTTTTTTTTTAATTTAATAAAGATGCTTTTCGAGAAATTTTATGGTATTCCCAACATTGGCGAAATGATTTGTTTTATTCTTATAATTGTTATTTTATAGTTTCAATAGATTTTTCATGATAAATAATGTAAATGTCATAATTTATTAAAATGCAATAATTTTTATCAAAAGTAAATTAATTATAAAACTGACTATTAATAATTATTATTTATTTAATTCCGCTAATTATTTCTCGGCGTTATATTTGTTATCCCTATCAAATAAATATTGTGAATACGTTAAAACTCTTTGGAACGTTATAAGACTTCCTAAAAATGGAAGATTGAAAGTTTTGCCAAATGGTTATGAATTATTTGGAACTTAATTGTAAGGAAGAAAAATGATCATTATAGTCAAGATCCCAAAAAATATGTATATTTGGTTTAAGTATAGAATATAATCTCAAAAATTGCTTTTAAAAAAATTTTGTGTTGATTTGCTTAATTAAGATTACAACAACACCTCTATGCACTTGGCGTCATTAATATACTTACTCTCCGTTACAAAATAACTAGGATACAAAAAAAATTAACACATTTAGTATCCAAATCAGAAGTTAAATTGTGACATCTTTTATCGAAAACTGATAATAATTATTATTTAAAATAATAATTACAAAATACATATCTCGATTAGTACACGACCTCCAGATGACGAAATTTAAATTACTAATTCATAATCCAACATGAACACTGGAAGAATTTTAAAGAAAACACTCAATAGCAAAATTTTTAATTCATAATTTAATTTTTAGGGAACCTTAGGCGTTGCACAATCAGAATCCGCTCTATTGTATACGATATTGTGCCCAGTGGGTTCATATTTTGACAATAAAAATACGTCGGTTTCGTTATTTGCCGATCCTTCTTACACTAGGGCATGGCCTGGAGGATGTGGTGATAAAAAGATGGGTTCAAACTATGGACCTACAATTAGAGTACAAAGAAAAGCTATAAGAAAGGGATGTCAGCAAGTTTTATGGCTGTATGGAGAAGATCATCAAATAACAGAAGTGGGAACTATGAATATTTTTGTATTTTACGTTAATCGCAAAGGAGGTAATTATTTGAAAATTGTAACTTTATTTTGAATTTGTTCAACTACGTATCTATATATCTGTTTTGAAAGATTACTTATGTATATTTTCTTATTAAAAATTTCAGAAAAAATCTTAGCAACTCCTCCATTAAATGGTCTTATTTTACCTGGTGTTATTCGTCATTCCATTCTAGAAATGGCCGAAGAATGGGGCGAATTTCATGTTCAACAACGATCCATCACTATGGGGGATTTATTACGATTAAAAGAAGAAGGAAGGGTAAATATAGCAATTATTGTAGTATTAGATTATTTATTTTAAAATATTGAAATTTAAAATACTCACTGGTGTTTTCTTTTCAGTTATTAGAAATGTTTGGATCCGGAACAGCTTGTATTGTTAGTCCGATATCGTCAATTGAATATTTAGATACAGTACTACATGTACCCACTGTGGAGCATGAAAACCCAATATACGATCGAATACGAAATTATTTAGCTGCTATACAATATGGTCACATCGAACATCCCTGGGCTTTACCTGTTTAATAAATTATTCTGATTTTATAAGTACTTGATGCTTCGTGCTGATATTTCGTGCATCGCGCCTTATTTGTACATCTTAGGGGAAGAAGTATTGTTCGTTGTTTACCACGAAAATTAAAATCAAAAACTGATGGTTTTGAGAATTATTCAAGCTGTGATCATTTATTCTATATTTGTTAGTCAACAGCATTCCTATAAAACTATTTGTCACTCGTAATGGATGTCGGGAGCACATAATATTATGTAGTTTCAAAAAATAATTTTGATTTGAAAACATTTTAGTAATTTTTTTGATTGTAATACCTATTTCAATATTTAAAACTTTTCATAATATGCAAATTATCATAAATTACATCATAATATTATATCAAAATTAATTCCAAGTGTTGTTTAAACAGTTTTGTAATATATTTTAGTTGCTTGCAGTTAAAGTTACCCAAAAATAATGAGATATCGCCATCGTGGTAAACGTTCAGACCAAAGAATAATCTTATATATTTTTTTATAAATTTGGGTAAACATATAAATACAAAAGCGCTACGACAGGCTGAGCTTATTCAAATATTATATTTTCATTAAATTCAGTCTACATTATTAATATAATAATAAAAAGATTTTAATATTAATTTTACATTAGTAGATACATATTACGCAATTATAAATTTATATACCATTTTATAAATGTCAGTATTGTTTATGAAAATGGTTTTAAAGTTTGAACTTAAATTTTAATTAAAATTTTTTTTGGGTAACCTCAACTTAAAGCAACTTTAATGCCTAAATATAAGGTCGATTTCTTGTAATGCCTGTTGATCTGGGTCCTACAAACGAAAAAAAAAGTAGAAGTACCTATATATTACAAAAAAATTTACTCTTGTTTTACAAATCAGATCAGAGTAGGTATCTCCTATTTGTTAGATGAACTCGCCAAATATTAAATAAAATAATGAAACGCAAAGTAGATAATAATATAGTAGAATAAGATGTAATTATTTATTTATTGTTATTTAATATTACCTACCATTAGTAAAATTTATTTGTTTAACTTAAAAAGGTTTAAGCATATTTTGTACTATCAGAGACTGTGTTATCATTTTATTAGGTATAAGTAATTTATGTTTTTTTAATGTAAATGTATTAAATTTATTAATAAATATTATTTTTTTAAAATGGTACTTATACTTATTTAACATTAGATTAAAATTTTAAAATTAACAATAAAAATTTAATTTTTCTCATAAGTTTTTAGCAATATGTTATCACTTCCGTTAGATGTTTTATTTATAAACATAAGTAGTAGGTGCATAGAAACCGGTCAACTTATACAGATTTAAAATAATATCATCACATGATGATATGTTCATGATTAACTAAAAACCTAAACTTGGAAACCATTGATTCAAAATACGAAAGGTGCTGTTTCCACTTGCTTTCACTCCTCTACAAAAAAGGCATTCAGTATAAAATTCATTGGGAGAGCTATCAGCAGAAAATGTATATAAGATAGTAGCACAGAGTAGTGTCAATAACCGTCATTGTTTGTTTGCAACGAAAATTTGTATAACGGCGAAGCAAAACTGCAAATTTTTTTGAGCAAACAAGTAGGAAACTTGATGCATTCTCAATGTTTGCCAGCACAACGTTATGCAAATTATAATATTTAAGAAGTGATTTTCAGAACTTGAAACAAATTAATCTATAAACTTCTAGACAATTCGAAGTTTGAATAATGCTTAGCAACACACACGATTTTTGGAAAATAAACAACGTTTGCGAAATTTTGATTGCATGATGTACTATCGGTAATTACTATCTTGCACTTATCAGTTTCCGAAATAAATTAAATAAAGCAATATCATTGGTTAACATATAGTGCTTGACATAGATTTTACAGTGGCGTAAATTATTATCTGTGGTATTATTATTTGCCATTTGATAATACGAGGTATATACCTCTAATTGATATTATAAAATTAATCTTGAGTGTGGGGTCTTTCAGATTAAAATTTATATTTTATGTTCTAATTTTTATAGGAGACTGTTGAAAAAGATTAGGATCAGTCGAAACTAGAACATAATAATATATGCATTCCATGCCAAATCGGCGACTTTTTTAGGTGACCCGATTTTTCTCAAACTTTCATGTTTTTTAGACCGATGAAAAACGCGTTCATGTGTTTTTTCAAATGTTTTTGACCATCTCTTATTCTTGAGTTATATTTTTTTTTCAAATGCTTGTAACTTTGCGAAAGATGCACCAATCCAATCGCTTCTTTTTTTTAATTTTTCGATTTTGAATGTTCTTTCAATAAAAAAATATGATTTTGTTCAAAATTATTGCGGTCATCGTTTATTTCTAGTTTTATGCAAAAAAGTTGTTTTTCGAGATGTATGCTCCCTTCGATTTTTTTGAAAAAATTCTCTAAAAACTTAAATCTAGTCTGATCGTGGGTAAACATTTATTTTTATTTTTTTTCTTAATTTGAAAATTGAAATTGTTCTAAAATTTAGAACTTTAAATGTCAGTCAGGAGTCAGGAGCAGTTTCTTCAAATTGTTGTAGCTCACAAAATCTGGGACTTCGACAGCATGAACATTCGAGACAATCCCAAATATAAATGGTGTTAAATTAATCACTTCCAAAATAATTATTTTCGCACTGAGGTGATAAAAGCCAAGGTAATATACGATGATAAATATTCACAAAAAAATAGGTTTTCCAAAATGTACTACTTGAAATAGGTGCCTCCTAAAAAGGTTATAATGGCAAAAACTGCAACAATCAAAATAATCACTCCCTTGCCAAATCAGCTAAACGAGAATGCAATTACTGTTAATTAAACAAAATGTTCAAAAATGCCCACTATCAGAATCAATAGATATCAGCGACCATAGGCACACCAAATAAAATTGTTCAAAAACAGTGGTGTACACAAAAACAAATAGTTTGACAACAATTTATTACAAGATCCTTCATGAAAAACTACAGATTTAAATACATTTTTGGCCGGCAAACTTAAATTTTTTAAGTTTTCAAATTTCAAATTTTAATGCAAAGTAAATTTATATAAATGGAAAAGTTAATAGTATCCCATGCCGGCATGCAGCTGGCCGCTTATCAAACACAAATTTGCGGTCCCTTTAAAAAATTTCAAACAAAATAATTTCATAAATCTCACCGCTTTGCAAATTAGTTTTCAATTATAACCATTTATTACTGCTAATTATATCCAATTACTTTTATTCTTTTATTCTGGAATATGCATCTTGTGCTGGGTCTCCTACAGTGACGAACTGAGACGAAAAATCGGCCCTGGCATTCAGATTATACCGGCCCACGGTCATGTGGTAGAAAATCAGCAACTACATTAGTTTTACATAAATTTTATATTAAATTGTCCGCCAAATCGCAATGAACGTTCGGCTGCTTACCGGCCAACCAGAGCATCGGCCCTTCTGGCATTTGCCAGATCTGCCAGATGACCAATCCGGGCCTGGTCTCCTCATTATTCGATTTACATAAATCAGCTTGAACGGGTCCAGCACAAGTTCTTCAAGTACATTTTTACCTACATTATAAACGTGGGCTTCCATTGGACGATTTTGCTGATGATAGTTGCCTCAAATTTTGCAATACTAGATCACTAGCTGATAGAAGAGTAACCGCTGAGTTATTCGTTATTTACCGAGTATTGCATCGTAAAATTGACTACTATTATTTACTCAAATATTTTCGATTTGGATCCCACCCAAATGCAGTAAAAAAATTTTGAAGAAAGCCACCAGCCACCACCGGACAAACTACGGATTCTATCGCGAGAATGATCAATTTATGAAGATTTGTTCTAAAAAGAACACTATTTTTGTGAACAAAAATGAATGAGACAAACACAACCACGACAATAATGTAAACACACGCAAGATTTGTAACTTTGCAATTGAATGTACTTGAGAAATAACTCGACGTTCATTGGATCATTCAAATTTTTTTCAAATTAGTTAGTATATAATTTCCGGGTTCTTTCTAAACTTGATAGAGCTGTATCTTAAATTGTTGCAAATATTGATTGTAAAACTGGCAAAACGGAGCATCCTGTATGTTTCAAGTTGATATTTTCAAGAATAATTATAATAATCAAATTCATAAATCATCTTGCTCGAGATAATGTTAATTTAATGCATAAATGAACACATACACTATGTTAGTATTCGTACTGCTAAGAAATAAGTCTCTTTGTGAATATTTTATTCTAAAATTAAAGGAAATATGACAACGGTATCATGTGATATCGCACTTGAAGAAATGGGACGAAATAATAACCCACAAACTAAAATTTTGATTTTAGAACATATTTCTAATGTAGTTCACTTCTTTGTGTTTGCATATGTAATATTTATATTGTACATATGCTTAATTAATGAATGGATATACTTCACGTGGCACCCAATTCTCTTAGCGATTGGGGTAAGTTTCGTTGCAACAACCTGTTTACGTGTACTGTCGTATTCACTATATCAATATAAACATAACCTTAATAATTATTATGTTATTGAATTTTATTTATGTATCCATATCATTATTATTATGAAGATTCCTATAATTTATTCTATAAATTTATCGGTCCTCTATATTATAAATAGAATTCTTTAATAATAAAAAAGTTTTCTTTTGGCTAAAAATTAAAAACAAATCTTCATAAAAATATTTGATTTTTGATATAAGTGGTAGCAAATAATAAATTATTATCTAATAAGATTTTACTTCCAGGATTGAAATTTATAATTTAAATTAATATTTTAGTGGGTACTCGTCATGACCGAAGGAATATTAATGTTATCGCCATACAACAATTTCACCAACGGCTTATCACATAGTACAAAAGTTAAATATCATTGGATAATACAAACGATTGGAGTTGGAATTACTATTGTTGGTTTTGTTATAATTTATACTAACAAAAATTTTAAGAATAAGCCACATTTTCATACGTGGCATGGTATTATCGGTTTAGCAACTGTTATTTGTTGTTGTCCTGTTAGTATTACTGGCTTACTTGCTTTGTATGGGTATGCATTAAAAAACTATGTAAACCCTGTCAATAGTAAATTAATTCACAGAATATGTGGTGTCGTAACATATTCTGTTGGCTTGACAACAATTTTATTAAGTTTATATACTAAATGGTTAAAACGACACGTCAACGATACTTTTCTTATATTTTGGTTTGTTATTGTTTTACTAGTTTTGCTGTTCACAATATCACAACCCATGATTAATCTGTATAGAAAATTAAAAAGTATTTTTGTACACCGTATCTAGGTACTTAATTGATTAACACCCAGATTCGTAGACAAGTATTAAGTTCTAAGTAAGGCATTTGTTTTTGTTGCAACTTTATTTACTCGGTTGACAAGGGTTAATTTAAAAAGTTGAGTATTAAGTATCAGTATGGCTTTGTCTATGAATACTGGTGTAAATAAATCATTTACTCTTCGAAGTATTACAATTGTATTACAAAATTATACCATGGCTTAGATTATAATATATTTTAAAATAAAAGAATGATTGCCTAGTTACCAGTAATTAATTTGTTTTTCATTATAAAAAAGCTGACTTAAGAAGTACTATTAAAGTAGTGGTACAATAAACTGTTCAAAAGAATTAGTCATGAATATGAGCAGTATAATCAGTGTCGCTGTAAGTATTTATTCAGTCTTTAAAGTTTAGTAATTTTACCTGCCATTCATGATCATCCCCACTATTTTTATGTTCAGCTGAACTAACCAAACATTAATACATCACATACTCAGTTAAGTACAGTTTACAATGTTATCTACTGTATTTTACTATATATTTCTCATTTACTAACATTGTATGTTTGAATGACATCTACACCCCTTTTGACAGTCATTTAGCTATGTTACTATAATTTAAAATCTTTAAAAAAATGAAAATCTAATCATGTTGGTTGAACATAACCACATTATTATCAGGCCTGTTTATGTGTATATAGGTAAGCGCTCATATTATAGATAGCATAATATGAATGATTTTTATTATTTATGTTCTTGTTATAGATTAATCATATGTCTGAGCTGGTAGTAGGACACAACTTGATCGAAGAAAGAAATCCCACTAATTCGACAATGTTCACTGTAAGTGTGATGTAATGTGTTGTACGTAGATGGTTATTGTATTGTTAATTACGATTACTTGTTTATAATATTTTGTTTGATGATCAGGTTATGTTTTAGTGGTTTGTGATATGAAAAAAATTGTATTATAGAAATTACTGAATTTCACTTATTTATCTTGTCGATATTTCATTGATTGAGTATTTCTTATTTTTTTTTTTTTTTATTAAAATATTAATCAAATTGACAAAGTTGAGGTGAACGCTGTTGGTGGCGCTGAAATACTGAACACTTCCCAGTAATTTTAGTTGCAAGGTCATTTCTAATAATCAAATAATATTTTAAATGTTTGACTAAAATTATAGTAGTTGATGTATTTACTAATTTTAATTTTGCAATGTTGGTCGACTGCTGTATTTAAATTTTTGTCAATATGGTCTTACGGTTAAAATAAATTTTGGGTTCTTTGAAACTATTCAAAAGTTATAAGACACACTTCTAGTTATATTTGATTTTTGTCCTCAATATTTTTTTTATTGTTTATGATAAATGCATATCATAAATTCTCTTCAATAGAGTATTGTACAAAACAAATCTCATTATTGCAATCTTTATAATATCAAAGTAGTCACAGAGATAGGTATTAAGCCTGCTATATACATTCAAGCAAATCGGAAAAGACTTGACTTGAAAGTAAATCGGATGAAAAAATTTGTTATGCACTAGCGTCTTTCTACGTACCACTTAGTCTATAGCTTTCGATAAAATTTCAATAAAACCTGTTCTCAGTATAATGATTATTGGTAACAGTAGTTATACTAGATATAACGTTGTACCAGGTTTTTACGACTATTGTAAAATCAGCTCTAAGTCACTACTATCCAAAATTTATGTAACGCAGTCTAAGATCATGACCTTCGTGTACTAGGAAGAAGAAACGGAAGTATTAGAAAAATAATCATCGGCCAAGACTCTCTCAAGTCCTTCGCCATATGTAAGGACCTAGTGACCACTTCTATTTTTTACTTGAAAATCACAGTGATCAAAGCCCTGGGTTAATTCTGAACCAAGGTTGATCTTCTGTTATGTAACTGGCCCTTAGTCTTATTATTTCCAACTGTGTGCCAAAATATCAACTCTTAACATTTATTGGTTTACAAACACTAATAATTCATTTTAGTAAGGTGCTACTTTTACTGGAAAATCCAAAAATGGACATTAAATTAAATCAAACGATTGTTAAGAAAAACTATTTTATCGGGAAAGATTACTCTGGTCTATAGAGAAATTGATAACAATTAATTTTTGATTCGTTGTGTCTTCAATTTTTATACATTGAAAATGAATTTAAAAATTTCTGTTTTTTAAAATTGGTGTATTTTCAGCATCTTAGAAATCCAAATCAAGCCAAATGGGATATCCTATTTGATAAGAAATCTTCAGAATGGATTTCATTCAAACCACTATTGGGACTACACGTGTATCCTTGTTATGCTTGCCGCGATATGTGAGTATTTGATGTTATAAACTACGTAATTTGATTAATAAATTGCAGGTTTGGATCAAAGAATTCATTTTTAGATCACGTAAATCGTCGTGGCATGGTACTCAAATTTAAATGCCAAATTTGTACAAAGCACTTTGTATTTTACAACCCATGCTCTTTTCTGTTACACACTCGCCAACATTATAACTTAATAGCTGGAGAAATTAATTTAGACAATTTAGAAATTTCTACTATTCCATTCGGCTTGGGTGGATTCTTACCCGAACCTAATATACCTATGCTTTATAACTGTGAAGACGACAACATAGGCGAAACAACGTTTATTAACACAAGATTTTATAGTCCTTTACACGAATATATGGGTCATTCGGTAATACATCTTGCACCAAATGAATTATTATTCTTTTTCTCCACAGAACCAAATATGCCGTCTACATCTTTAGTATTAAAACAAATGAGTTCCAATATACCTCGGTGTCAGTTTGTCAACTTAGATACAAATCGTTTTACACCAATTCCGAATGGATTAGACATTAACGGTAAGGAAGTGTGGGCAAATAATAATAATCCCATTGTTGAAATTAAACAAGAATATGACGAAGTAACCACTAATCAATACAGTCTTCCAATCATTACAAAGATTGAAACGATCAACGAATCCAACAATGAAATGGAGACTTCATCAAATTTAGATAATTTTCCATACTGTCCAGAATGTGATCAAATACAGCATATACCAATGGGTGCACACTTTTTATCCACCGACAA
The DNA here is from genome assembly GCA_963170105.1 of Cantharis lateralis. Classification (NCBI taxonomy): domain Eukaryota; kingdom Metazoa; phylum Arthropoda; class Insecta; order Coleoptera; family Cantharidae; genus Cantharis; species Cantharis lateralis. The sequence goes on from OY720629.1 coordinate 22,694,301, forward strand.
CCTTTTCGACGATAATTTAAAGTGTTCCATTTGTAAATATATTGCTCCAACAAAGTGTTCTTTACAAGCTCACGAACGTATTCATAACAACAAATCTCCTTACGTATGTCCCGAGTGTGGAAAAGACTTTAACAATAGTGATTTGCTGTATTCGCATTTGGAAGACGTTTGTTTTCATTTAACAAAGCAAGTACGTCATAGATGTCCTGGTAAAAAGTGTGGAAAAATATTTGCACAAATTGCCACATTTTCGACTCATTTTGTAGTGCATTCCAAGTGCATAATTAATTGTGGTTCCTGTAAATACACTTTTAATAATGAAGAAGAATTTTTTAATCACACTAAAGTACACAACATCAAAAGACCTGCTAGCAAGACGTACACCTGTCAAGTATGTGAAGACATGGATACAATTTATGACGAAATGAATTTTCAACAGCATATCGAGTGGCATGCAAGTGATAGAAAACAGTTCCTTTATGTTTACATATGCAAACATTGTCACAGTTACTTTAGATCTACTCTCACATATGCAACACACTTATTGCGCTGTTCAAAATTAATGTCTCATGTCAACTTGAATCCTCAAAGTGATCAAATTTTCAAAAGAAAAAGAGTGAAGAATACAATTCAAATTTCGTTGATATGTTACTATTGTCGCATTCATAGAAAGGTTAATCGATTCAATTCTATGAATCCGAGGAGATGTATAAATTGTGGGAAAAAGACAATATATAAATACAACATAAACGAAGACGATTTGGAAACTATCTTGAAAATTGGACCCATATCAAATGATTTGTTCATTTCTGATGAACTTGTTAGTTGTTTACTCTGTGAAAAACATTTACAAATTACCGACATTAATAATCATTTTAATTTAAACAGATGTAAATTTAATAATGCTGCCGTAGCTTTAATATCTGAAAATGACAATCAAGAAGTGATGTCTCCAAAATCAAATGACAATTTTCAGAAAAGTCGCAAAAGAAATTCCGGAAGTTCTACCAGCTCTTACAGAAAATTATCTACTTCTAACTCGGACAACAGCATGGATAATATAGAGGAGCCAATTCAATTTGATGGAATTTATCGATGTAAATTGTGTGAGTATTGCAATTATGATAGAGAAGAATTTCAATTTCACATAATTAAGCATCGAAATGTGAGAACGGCATATCAATGTATGGAATGCGGTCAATGTTTTGTGGTAAAACCTTCTTTAATAAAGCATCTCATGTTTTATCACGAAATTTCGAATACGGAAGATTACTTGGAAAGAAATAACTGTTTTGATGAAAAAGCTGTTAAAGAATTAGAAGATAATATGCGTTTAGCGCCTAACGTGTCTAGGAAACCTGTTGCCGAAAACCAGTGCAGAGTTTGTTTTCTCAAGTGTGATAATTCATTGGAATTAAATAAACATTTTAGAATACACGGCATGGCTTTCTTGTTACAGAATTCTAAATAATTGGTATTTAAGTTGTATTAATTTGGATACCTATTTAGTTTTATTTATTATAATTGTGAGTATAAATGAATTTTATTTAGTTACTGTTTTTAGTTGTTTTATTTGGGTACCTATCTCTAAATGCTTAAAATAATAAATCCAACATTGTTTTTAAAGATTATCTATTTAATAATAATCGTGTTATTAGGCACAGAGTAATTTAGAAATTTAACTTGAGATATAACTAATATAGCATTGTTTAACATTTCTACTAATCATAATTCACTTTAAGTTAGATAAAAACAACCTTATTTATGTTGTGCTTTGAGTTTATATTAGTTATATCTAAATTTGAAGTACTAAACAGCTGACGTTCCTTAAATACGTCCAATGCGCAATGGTATCATAGTTTTTATCAAACAGATCATTTGTAGTGTCCGACCGAAGTTTCGGTTTTGGGCAAAAATTAGCCGAAACTAGCTTCCGTGTCATGTCGGTCACTATCGGGTATGTTTGAAATGGATTCACTCGCTTATACCATTAATTTTGTACCTACGTATATTGTATTCAAAAATAAAATGATTTACTAATAAATTGAAGTCTTTTATTTAATTTAATCTAATAATCTGTTACCGAGCTGGGAAAAATACTAGATTTCAGAGTATAATAAAATTTTAACATGACTACATAAGTTATCGTGTTTCGGTCGGACACTAATAATTTGTATCTAATATCAAGGTAAAGGACACCCTTTAGAGAACCAAAAATTATATTCAAAGTGATTCCAAACATTGTCAGAAATCGTTGTGTAATGAATTTTATACTAAATGATTTTTTGGATCGATATTTAATTCCCACACAAAATTACATAAAAAGTATGCACAATTCGGGAAAAAAAAGATTACTGAACTCGTTGACTAATCCTTTTGCACATAGAGCTACTAAAAAAAAACTAGTTTCTTAGCCAAATCACTGATCAGTATAACTTCAGAATAACAGTATATATTTGTATTTCCTGTAGTACACTAACTAACATTAACTTTAAAGTCCATGCTAACTACTAATTAGTGATTTAGACTAGAAACTAGTATTTTTTTGGTAGCTCCATATGGAGTGGTCAGAACAGTAGTGAATCAAGTCCATTTTAAAAAAATTCTGTTATGTTCCCTAATGTCCCTCGGAATAAGGTTTGAAATTCATATAAAATTTTTATGGAATAGATTAACTGCTGCTCTAGACCTTCTATTTCAGTTTCTAGCCAATAAAAATTCTAAATGACTTTAAAACCTCATTCTGTAGGACTTTAGGGAACATAACAAAATTTTTTTTTCAAATGGACTTGATTCATTCCTGTTCTGACCACCCCATATGCGAAAGGCCTAAAGCACGGGTTACATTAGGCTGGTTGCCAGCCGCGAATTGAGTTAGCCGTTGATCAGCTTGGTGTGACCACAAAATTCGCCGCTACTGACGAGTAGCAGCCCAGTGTGACCGGATTGCCAGCCGCTAATTAACAGCAGCCTAGTGTGACCCGTGCTTAACTATCTACATGAGATATAAACCAGTTTAATAATTTTCCATAAACCCATAAACCTTGCACTGGCTCGCACACGTACGCAAGGTAGTGTGAACCGATCTTCACTTTTTCTATATACGTATACATAACCAACAAAATAAATTTTAAATTCCAGTTCTAAATATCGAATTAATAAAATACGGTGCGTAGTGGATAAAAAGTTTATTCAGCTATTTTCACCTACGAACACTTTATTTAACCGAATTTACAGTTGTGCACCTAACCCCAGTTTTGTTATTTCTTTCAAAAATATCTCAATTGTCTATAAAATGGTTAAAAATTTATTATTTGTATGCATATTATTATGTACTTCGTTATTAATTACAAGTAAAAAGTCTGACGATGCTAATAAACCAGAATGGGCTAAAAAGGATATTAGAGATTATAGCGAGGCTGACTTGGAAAGGTTATTGGATCAATGGGAGGTAATATAAGTTTGTAATTTTAATGAATGCAATTGCTTGAAACACCTTTTAAGGAAGACGATGAGCCATTAGAAGACGACGAGTTGCCGGAACACTTGCGTCCACAGCCTAAAATTGACTTTAGTAAATTAAATCCAGAAGATCCTGAAGGATTACTATCTGCAACCAAGAAAGGACGTACACTTATGAGCTTTGTTACTGTGAGTGATAATCCGACCAGGGAAGAATCGGAAGAATTAACCAAATTATGGCAGACAAGTCTTTGGAATAATCACATACAAGCAGAAAAGTAAAATAACTGTATAATCAAGTTTTTGGTAATTTTTACAACCCAATATTTTAGATACATGGTCGATGACAATAGAGCAATATTTTTATTTAAAGATGGATCACAAGCATGGGTTGCAAAGGAATATTTAATAGAACAAGAAAGATGCGAAAGCGTCATGATAGAAAGTAAAGTTTACCCCGGAAAATTTTCCAAGAAAGTGCAAGAAGAACTATAAAATAATTGGGCTATTATGATTAATTGTATAAATTTACCCAAATAAAATTTTATATTTTAATATATTTTTGATACATACTTGAAAACAAAAATAAATTCAACAATTTCGATTTGCATTATCTGTTATATTTTCATTGGTGTTTGCAACTTCTTGTCGTAATTCTCGAACAATTGTGGCAAGTGCCTCCGGATTTACACCCGCTTCGCATAAACGTACACAAATTGTCAGGGTTTCAGGATCCAAACCGGTGCAAAGTAATCGTGACATTTCCAATAACGTCTGAAATACTTCTCTGGCTTCTGTTATTTGTGAATTTACTACATTTGTCATCTGACATGATTCAAATTTATTAATTAACCAATTATATACATACAACAATTAAACTTACCTTGAAATATGTTTGGTAGTCAAAATGATATAACAAATAAATTTACAAAGCTTTCGAACTTATTTGGTGCAATTTATTGGTTATAATTTTGAAATCAGTTATTTGCACAAAATATTAAAATACCAAATTATTCCAATATTGATAATAACGTTTCGGTTTAACTCGTTTAAATTACATACAGTGTGCTTCATATGTATTTGATTATTCAATCAAATTTATAGTTTTTCATTCCGGGTCAAGTATTTCTTCAATAAAAATTTCGTGCAATCCAAAATATTGAAATTTAATAGACATCTAAAACTAATGAATTTCTTGTATTTAAAATTCAAACGTATTTAAATTACAACATAATTAATTACAACTTACAAAACATTTGTGCGGATCGGTATAATTCTGTCGTTTGAAATTTGACATTTTCGGATCATATGATTTACGTCAGGTGGTTAATGGGTGCAGTCTTTGTTAATAATTTGGAATTGAATTGTTAAAATAATGGCTCTTCATTCTTCTGTTAAAGGGAAACTAATTTCAGTAATTGGAGATGAGGTAAGTTGTTTAGTTGTGGAACATAAAAAAAAATTAATTTGTTATTATTTTGATTTGTAGGATACTTGTGTCGGTTTTCTTCTTGGAGGAGTTGGCGAAATAAATAAAAACCGTCACGCAAATTTTATGGTAGTAGACAAAAGTAAACTTTGTGCTATTGTTACCTACTTTGTTATTATAACATTGTTTATTTGTAGATACTGCTGTAAGCGAAATCGAGGAATGTTTTAAGCGCTTTTTAAAACGGGACGATATTGACATAATCTTGATCAATCAAAATATTGCAGAATTGATTCGACATGTAATTGATAGTCATACTCAACCAATTCCATCGGTTTTAGAAATACCATCGAAAGATCATCCATATGATGCTAATAAAGATTCTATACTGCGCAGAGCAAGGGTGAGAGTTGCTTGTAGTTTTTATTACATAGTTACAATATACAATTTTTAGGGAATGTTTAATCCGGAAGATCTGGTTCGTTAATTTTCATCTTTATTATCGATAGTTTTTAGTGAACTAAAGTATGTATATAAATGCATTCCCTGTAGCTAAAGTAATAGATTAAGTAAATGTCATTTAAATGACTACGTAATAGATGGTATTGTAAATTTGTTAAAAAGTGTTTTATGTGCTAATATATTATACTTTTGCAAAAGGGGAAATATATAGTTGATTGTACTACATTTTTTATCTTTAGCTATTTTTTGATATATCTATCAGTTCATAGGCCCTGGATAGGGGGAGCAAAGCAGGGCACTTGCCCCCATAGAAAATTGAATTTTTTGTTTCTACCTAGATAGCACTGGTAAAATATTAGAATTTTCCTTGAAAATCATAAAGCCTAACAAAACTGAATATTTTGCCCCCCTTTAAATTTGACTCTTCCAGCGCACTATACCAGTGTCTGTTTCCGAACTTATACATAGAAATTTAACATGGGTTTTAACAGTTGGTGGATTCCTGCTTGCCTATTCTTTTCTATGAAAAATATTTTGGTATCAATGGAATTAGAAAATTGTTGTGCATTTAACACGTTCGCGGACAAAGCGGCATATGCCGCTCTATGTCCTGGGACAAAGCGGCATATGCCGCTCTATGTCCTGGGACAAAGCGGCATTTCCCGCTCAAGTTTTATAACGTGTTAAATGCAAAGATAAAGTAGTGTGTTTCTGTATTCCACTCTATTTTGTTAGGTGTCCGCGAACGTGTTAAGGATATCACAAATTCTAAGTTGCAGAATTAATCTTACAACATAACTTAGCAATTTCTTCTCAAATGGCTAGTTCGGCAGCGACGAAAACGGAATTGTTAAAACATAATAAGTATAGTTCAATAAAAGACCATTATGACTTCTCAGCTTTCGCAGTCGACACCCTCGGCCCTTGGAGTTGTGATGCAAAGGCTTTAGTCGCTTGGATTGGCCGTCTTCTAATTGATGTGTCGGGGGACAGACGCGCAAAGAGCTTCTTATTCCAAAAGATCAGTTTGTGCATTCAAAGAGGAAATTCCGCTTCGGTGCTAGGGTCGATGCCTACAGGGGCGTGCATGGACGAATTTTTCAATCTTACTTAAGTTAATGTTTATTATGATATTATGTCAATAAGTTAATTCTGTTATTGTTATTTATAATTCATAATTTACTGTATTAAATAAGTTCCAATTCTAATACAATGGTGCCTGGCTATAACAGATCGGACTTTCTCCTTTAAAGCAAACTAATGTAAAAACAAAAGAAGGCAATAACTTGAAATAATTTCTGATGTCTCGTTGCAACCAGATCTCCTGGTTTTCTCTTGCTGTTTCCTCCAATGCAGGACCTGCCTCGGTCATCAAAAGTTCTAATTAAAGATTTCAATAAGTTTTCAAAATTTTCTTAATTAAAGTCTCAGCCCAAATATTAATTTTATGAGTGTATTTGATTAATAAAAAAATTAATTCTTGGGTTTTCATCAACCCAGTATCGAATGTTTTGCAAATTGGATATACAGTAATGTCTGGATAATTCAAACCGAAAGTTTGCCCCCATTCGGATTTTGGAATTCATAATAAAGAATATCTACAATCCGAACGTGTTTGGTTTATAGATAAACTCAACTCGACCATAAAAATGCCTCAATTATTATAAATTTTAAAAATTATAAAACTTTAGCCATAGAACGTTTATTTTGAATAAAAAAAAATCAATTAAAACGTGATAAAAATAAAAAAGGAAAAGATACCTTAAATATTAGAATTATAATAAATAAGATACATCTGCGTATCAAACAAAAATAATCATCAAAATTACAGCTTACAATGCACGCTCGCACAAACCTTCGGCATTCTTTCGGTAGACGCGCGCGCACGTACCAAAAAGGTAAGTTACAGTTCAGTTTACTGGATACCGGGGTTTGCATTATAGAATTAATTTACCCAATTTGGGTGTTTGAATTAGAGTAGTTTAGATTATCCATACATTACTGTATTGTTTAAAATAAAAAGGACGTTCATCCGTAAGGCAATCTTGATTAGCATTTCTTCACAAAATGTACATCTACTTTATAATGAATGATATTTCAGCATTTTTAACATCTAAAATATTGCACACTTGAACGTATTTCACTATATGCTCCTGTAAAAATTGTAGAAGTTGTAGTGTATTTGTTCTGTTAGTTGTTTGATCAATACTAAAACACAAATTAACAAAAATGAGTACTAAACATAAATTAATCTGTTTCAAAACAAAATAAATAATTTATTTAATACAGGAATAAATAATAATAACATTAAGTATAATACAAATACGCAATATAATTCAACAGTAACAAATCTATTCATCCACAACCTGTTTGGTTTTTTAAACTTGATTTACATAAAATTATAAGGTATATATAATAAAATTTCAAGTGAAACTGCCATGATTAAACTTTATTAAAATTCAGTCTTGTTCTTATAACTAATTTTAAAGTTTATACAAATGGAGAGGCAACAATTTATTAAAAGCATTTTTAACTTGTATTATGCTTAGATGATTTTTTTTCAATTTACATTTAATAAAAAAATATAAGAGGTATCTACTATATTATAATATACCATAGATATTTATATAATTGATATAAGTTTTTATTATTCTTCGTGTGCAGCTAAAAACAACTTTTGGCACAATCTGGTCAATTTTGCTAAAAAGCAAACAAACGGTTAACAGTTATTAACAATATAATATAATACTATTTATTTACCCATTATATTTTGAAACCATTTAGGTTTAGATTTCCAACATACTCCTAAGTAATAGGCAGGTATACCTGAAGCTGTTATCGACACACCCATTCCAACTTCATACGGTGCTTCTACGCAAGGCATTATAATGAGAAATATACATATTAAAACAAACGTTATAGGAAAAATTAGTGACACTTTTATTGGTCTTACAAGAGCTGGCTGACTCCATCTCATGTACAGTAAACCTGCCACCGATAACATCACAAAAAATGATTCCACTATTGTACAATATGTTATAAGTTTATGAATATCGTTGGTACATAACATAATTAATGATAGTAAATTCTGAAAGTAAAATAAAATTTAATACCAATTAAAAGTATTATCGAGTAAATGATATTCACCAAAAATACTAGCGACGCAACAGGTGTAAATCTACTAATACTTAAATGTGCAAGCATATCAGGAAAATGACCATTTCTAGCACCCACATATAGCATTCGAGAAGATGCCATCACGTGGACGCTTAAGCCACCAAAGGCTGATATTGCTACCATAACTGGAATTAGCCATGCAGCTTTTCCCATAACTGCATTTCCAAAAGTCTAAAATGTATTTAATTTAAGTCTTATCAAAATTTAAATGTGGTGTGCTAATTTTACCACTGCAATAGCATCGGACGCCTTCATAGCTTCTGGGGTTAACACAGACAAATAAGACATATTAGCTAGCACATAGATAGCCGTTACAAGAGGTATAGAAATATAGATAGCTCTTGGAAGATTTCTAAAATAATAAAACCGTTTTTGCAAATACTGTGTAAATGATTTATGAATACCCAGAAACGCAGCACCCCGCTTTTAATCTATTGTATTTTTAAATTAAAACTTACACGTAAGGATTTTTTAGTTCTTCCGTCATGAAGTTAAGATAATTCCTATAAATGATTAAAATTAACTAAACGATTATCGTTGTTAATACCGTGTAAGTTACCATCCAGAATAAGAAAATATACCCGAATATAAAGCTTTAGCAATTCTTCCTGGATTGTCGGTAGTTCCTTCAAATACATTTGTAAAATTTTCCATATGTCCTAGTCCCATCCAAGTAACTCCAACCAATATTACTGTAATTAGAGCTCCCACTTTGCAAAACATAAATACGTTTTGCAATTTTGTAGTAGCTTTGACGTTATAGCCATTTAAATATGATAAAAAAGCTAAAAAGAAACAATAAAAGCGCTGAACATTTTGAGTGATAGACTATATACTAACAAATTGTTATTGCTGCTATCATTGTAACTGCTAATTCGGGTAACGCACATTGAGGAAAAAATGGTTGTATCACATATTTAGCAAAAGTCAGTCCCATAATTGCATTAGTTGTAGGTCTACAAAACATTTTATTAAAACTAATATTGATTTAAAATAACGAAATCTCATACATACATAAATATTAAATTCGCAGCCCACAAATATAAAAATGCAGGTAGTGGTCCAAACGCATCATTAATGTAAGCATAATCTCCACCAGATTTTGGAATACTTGTGCCTAATTCAGCATAACATAAGGCACCTATCATGGATAGCAGCCCACATAAAACCCATACTACAAGCGAAAATCCTATAGAATCCACTTCTTGAATTATACCTTTGGGTGATATGAAAATTCCTAAAAGAAATGTTTTTTAGGAAATTCTTAAAATTAGCAAAACAACATCAATACTGAATTTGCGAAGAAAAAAAAACAATTTCTTTTTTAATTTATTAGTTTTATCATTACAGTATAAGTTACGAATAGATTCTCCATGCTCCACCACATTACCTCTAATGAGAGTAGTATGTGACAGACATGTGTCTTTGTCCGTAAACAGAACAAGATGAGCTGATTAGTTGATTTTTAAGAAGGAAATAAAATAAGTTTGTTTATAAATAAAAACCAGCAAGATGGTTTAAAGCATAAGTACACCTAACAAAGAATCGCTGATTTATTTATGGTTGCATCAGATGACCAGGTCACCAATGTGATCTAAGGTCCAACGTGATTTGTGGACCATAGGAAAAGCAATGTGAATCTATCTAATTAATTACATTTCAAGTTTGAACTTCATGTATGGTTTGAATGTTCCAGTCGACTGAAAGTTACACATTTTACATCATAACTTCAAAAATTTTCTATAAATATTTTCCAAAAACAACTAATTTATACACCAGTTTATTAAGGATATTTTGGATAATAAAACAAGTTATTGCCCGATTTATTGCAAAGATAAACATTTATAAAATATGCAAGTTTAAGCTTTGCTCGGTTAGGAGATGAGTATGACCACGGACGTAGCTATAACTTTTACATGGTGGAGGTTCGACACTGTATTTTACAAAGGTAAACTAGCGTTTGCCAGTGACTTCATAGGCGCCGGATAAGGGAGGGGGAGGCAAAGCAGGGCACTTGCCCCCCCCCTAGAAAATTGAATTTTTTGTTTCTACCTAAGATAGCGCTGGTAAAATATTAGAATTTTTCTTGAAAATCATAAAACCTAACAAAACTGAATACTTTGCCCCCCTCTATATTTGTATCATAAAAAGTGGTTGGCTAAATATTTGCGTTGTTGCTTAGGCTAAGGGAGGGCTTTGAACCCCCCCTTATATTCGCCGTGGGCATGACAATGAGCATAATATTCATTGCCCGAGTATCACTGAAAAAAATAATTGATGAAACGTTCATCATTTTTCAACCTAAGAAAAAAATGAATGACATTGATGAAGAATTCATAGTATTGATGAAAAAATCTTATTGTGATGAATTTTGTTCATCAATTTGATGAATTTTGAGCATCGGTGTAAAAATGATGAATTTTTCATCAATATGATGAATCCTTTTTTTTCAGTGTATAATGTGCACTTTCACACAAAAAGAATAACTAAAACTGGACTGCTGATGCTCGAATTATTTTATGTTCACACTAGAATTTATTTTTGTATTAGATTGTCACGGACACAATATTTGAATATTAAAATTCATTACCAATAGAATATAATTCTTATTATATAAAAAGAATACCACTGCTATAAATCAAGAATGAAACTATAACAAAAATATAGGTGATAAGAAAGTCCTTCAATTCAGGATTTTTGACCGAGTGTTATACATAATATTATTCACGGATATTGTTCATTATAGTACGATTTAAATAAATATTTGAAATAGTACCTTAAATTATTGAGTTTGAGATTGATATGATGATATGTAAGGAAACTAACATACCATCAATAAAAAAAATTATATCTAAATTACGTTAGAATTTCAAAAATAAAAGTTGGAATTTTAAATTCCGGGGTACAAGTCGAAATTCTGTTTGTTAATTGTTTCTTTTTTGTTGTTATGACTTTGCATTTTCTCAAAATATGAGAAAAAGTTATTGTCTAGTCATTAATAAATTATATTTTTTTCTTTTATGACCGGTTTAGTCTAAAATAAGAAATTAATATTAAAAGTTTATGAAATAAAGTGGCTGACAAAATTTGAACCTTCAAGTATGAAAAAATGTTCTGTGACAATTATTTAAAATATATTGACGTAAACAAAACGTTATCATATTACCGGTCATAAAAGAAAAAAATATAATTTATTAATTACTAGACAATAACTTTTTCTCATATTTTGAGAAAATGCAAAGTCATAACAACAAAAAAGAAACAATTAACAAACAGAATTTCGACTTGTACCACGGAATTTAAAATTCCAACTTTTATTTTTGAAATTCTAACGTAATTTAGATGCGAAATTTTGTTGTTGTTTTTTATTGTGACCACATAAGTTGTTATCTCTCGTACTTGTGTGCCTCCGATGTTTCAAGTGCAAACGTCGTTCGAAAGACTTCTCATAGGGTCCTCGAGAACATCTATCTTCAATCAGCGACAGAGTCCCATGCAGTCAAAATTAAAATATAGCTCTCCGATTCATCGAAAATCAGTTAAAATTGACCTGAAGTTAATAATCATTTATGTTTTTGCTTAAAAGTGGCTTAGAATTCCTATAATCCCACTACTATTACACAACACGAGCACACAATGTGTACAAAGAAGATGATAAAATTTCGACTTTTATTTTTTTCATTCAAACGTATCTACTTATGTATTTTAAATTTTATAATTATATTAATGAAAAAGTCATCATTTTTGTTCCGATGAACAAAATTCAGCATATTGATGAACGATCATCAATGATTTTTTTCATGAATATTATGCATTTTTCATCAATTCCCTTTTTAAATGTAATATAGATCTTGAGAAGGATGGAAAATACCATAGAAACATACCTGGAAACACCATTATTTTTCTATACTTTGATTATTATACGCCAATACTATTAGCCAAATACTAATCTAATCTAATTGTGAAGCTCTACAACCCTGGGTGGGTTTTGGCTGACTTCACAATCTCCCTCCATCTTTCTCGCTGTGACATGAGCGTCTCTATCTGGTCTTCATCAATTTATATTGTTTTGAGGTCTGCTCTGATGTTGTCTCGCCACCTAAGACGTGGTGGTCCTACAGGTCTTTTCCCTTCGGGAAGTGCTTCCCATGCCATCTTGATCAGTTTGTCATTCGGCTGCCTCCGCACGTGACCCGCCCATCTCAGTCGTTGTGATTTTATTTCTTGGATTATGTCAGGGTCCTTGTATAGTTCTTTGAGTCCGGCGTTTGTTCTTATCCGATAAGAATTCGTGGTAGGATCGTGTATCAGTCCAAAGATCTTTCTCAGCACTTTTCTTTCAAAGCGCCGGATTTTCTCCTCGTTTGATTTGGTGATCGTCCATGTTTCAGAGCCGTATGTTTCTACCGGGCTTATGGCCGTCTTATAAATTTTGATTTTTGAGATTCTCGAGACGCTCTTTGCTTGGAAGACTTTTGCTAATGCATATATACATCGATTTCCACTTTGAAGGCGGTTTTTTATTTCTTCAGTCAAATCGTTGTCTTGGGCGATTATAAATCCTAGGTACTTGAAGCGTTGGACTCTTTCAAAATTATAGTTATCAATTGTGACATTTTGCCCCACTCTGTCTCTTCGTGGCAATCTATTCACGCACATGTATTTGGTCTTCTCTTCGTTTATTATCAAGCCAATTTTTACCGTTTCCGTTTCTATTTTCCCAAAAGTTTCCTTTACACTGATCACGCTATTCCCAATAACATCTATGTCGTCTGCATATTCTAGTAGTGTCTAGGTCCATCGCCTGTGAACAGCTGTACCTCTATCGCTGTCCGTCTTATAGCTTTTTCCAGGACTTTTAACATTTTATTTATAAAAGAGGTGAGAGGGGATCTCCTTGTTTCAGATCATCTCTGATTGTGAAAGATTGTGATGTTGAATTCCCGATTCTTACACACGCTTTTGATCCGTCTACACACATCTTTGTGAGCTGGATGAGTTTTCGGGGTATTCCGAGTTCAATACCCACTTTTTTATTGTGGGTATTGGTGGATACTCCATATCTTCTGCAATATGATTGATTTTATTGGGGTTTACAGATCTGATTTTTTATAGTGTTAACGAAAGTCACTGGCAAAAGCTATAATGGTAAGGCTATAGTTTACCTTTCGAAAGTAGTGTCGAACACCCCCCCCCCCTTATGTAAAAGTTAGTATAGCTACGTCCGTGAATACATTAGTATATATTAAAATATATAACATAGTAAAATCACAAAAAATTTAATACTATAATGATTTATTTAAAAATGCCTCTGTACGTGTTTATAATATTATTTCCTTACCAATTTTCAAAGTAGATACCTATTTGTATTTCAAAAAATACCAATTTGAAATATTCGAAATTTTTATTTATATTTCAAATATATTATCAAAATCATATATTAAGTATGTTCATATAATTGGTAAAAACCTGAAATACATTGCAGGTAAAGAACTTTTAAAATCTAAAATAATACAAATTTTAAATTCTAATGCTATAAATTGATATTATTTGCAGTAGAAAATAGGTATCTACTAATGGATTTTCAAATATATATGTTCGTAATTATTTGAATTGCACAGCCCAGCCCTTTTACAACTTAAAAACATATTGGAATATTAAACTGGTGTAGTAGTACAACGACTTGGCATTCCTAACCCACTAAAGTAGAATAAACGGGTTTTTTTGGTCTTAAATTATTTTTATAAATACCTGAGCCAAATATGATTCCTAAAATGACAGCAATTCCTTCTAGTAACCCCAATTCTTTTTTTAATTGCACTTTTTCCGATTTAATCCCATCATCAGTTGTTTTCAAAATCGATAATTTTTCGGCAGGAGGTGCATTATCTTTTATAGAACTCATCTTGTATATTTTATTGTACAAATTCTGTTTATCCGCTTCAGTTTTGGATTCCAATAATTCCTATATTAATTAAAATAATTTTCAAACATACATTGTTCAGTAATATGTTTCCGACGATAATTTAATTCCACAAAAGTAGAGCATTTTCTAAAATTTTATTTGCACGTGTTTTCACCGAATTGCATTTTACACTGCGCTTTTTAATGCAACGAAGAACTCGAATCGGTAAAAAGATACGCACTATTCATAACTGCGGTTAGTTAAACCGAACGAAAATCTAGAAACATTTGTTGTCCTTGACTGAAAGGAGAAATTCTGAACAAAAAAAAATTAACTATGCGTTGGCCATTTTAATTCCGACGAGACGTTTTGAAGCAGCGTATTAAATCGACACTTGGTTTTTTATTAGATTCTGATGTTACGAAATCACACAAAAATAATAATGTACAGCCGACATCGGTTCCTATCCTAAAACGGCTTGTTTCCATGGTAACCCGGTGTCATCCAATCAAACACGTTACGTGTTTAGAAGGGGAACTTTTAAAATTATTTTAATTTTTCTCTTTCAACAACATTCACTTTTTTAATTTTTAAATAACTTTCTCTTATACGTAGTTGATTGAAATCGATCTATGCTTGAATTGGCTAATTTTAACGGTATGATTAATTAACTTATTCTTGCCAGTTGTAATATTATCCAAATACAAATAAAATCGATCGAGTTTATCTAGAAATATTATTAACAGATGCCGGCTATATCGTTCGCCGTAATTAAAATCTGTCGTATTTCAAAAATAATTTTCCAAATTACCGATTTCAAATTCTTTAATAATTATTAAGACTGCTCCTAATTAGATTTTATAATAAATTATTCAAGTATAATAATTATTATTATTATAATGGTTAAGGGGGCAAATATATATATGGTTTCAAAATAAAGCCAGTAGATGCCTCTGGCAACAATTACTTTGATATTTTTATCTCCAACAATTGTAAAGGGTGTCCCAAAATTCACGCCAGAAGTAATTGCACTTTAATCATAAAGTGCACAGTATAGGGTTAAGTATGGAATAACATATCGAGTGAATGGCCTCCACGGCTTTGCTCTTTCCTTATATATGATCTAAGACTCTCGCACTCTTTTCTCCAAATATTCCATGACCGTTTATGA
Organism: Cantharis lateralis; assembly: GCA_963170105.1. Classification (NCBI taxonomy): domain Eukaryota; kingdom Metazoa; phylum Arthropoda; class Insecta; order Coleoptera; family Cantharidae; genus Cantharis; species Cantharis lateralis. Next base: position 22,709,907 of record OY720629.1, read on the forward strand.
AAACATTAATTTTTTTCATATATAATTCAAAACCTAGATACCACATACAGCTCCACTAAGCTTAGAAAGGACCCGGAAAATATATGCCAACTAATTGGAAAAAAGTTTGAATGATCCAATGAACTTCGAGTTATTTCTCAAGTAGGTACATTCTATAGTAAAGGTTACAAATCATTGCGTGTGTTTACATTTCTAATACATTTCTAAACTTCTAAAATATGGAAGTGCTATTAGTGCTTTTGTTTTTAAGTAACTTTTGTTCATATTAAAAAACAAAAAACTCATTTTCGTTACTACATTTAAATTTTTTTACTAAACGTTTCATTGTGATGTGGTTCAAAATTAGGCGTTTTGTTGCAATTTTCTTTTCAGACTGATAATAAAATTATCAAAAGTTATTATTATTATCGCGTAATAATAGTTATTTATTTATCAAGGTAATAGCTTTTGTTTTTAAGTAACTTTTGTTCATATTAAAAAACAAAAAACTCATTTTCGTTACTACGTTTAAATTTTTTTACTAAACGTTTCATTGTGATGTATAATAAAGCCTGGGAGAAACAAATCAAAAGAAAAGTTAAGAAAGAGAAAAAACAGCTACCGATAGATAATCCCATCTCTAGACCATTTGAACTAGAAGAGTTAGATTCTACTATAAATGCTATGAAGTGTAGAAAAGCAGCTGGATTAGATAACATTTATACGGAGTTTATCAGGAATTTTGGAGAAATAACACGTTCTTGGTTGCTCTGTGTACTCAATCAGATACTAATATCTGGATCACTTCCAAAAATTTTCCGAAAGTCTAAAATTGTTGCAGTGCTAAAACCTAATAAAGATGACACAGATCCTGCTAGTTTTAGACCCATAACCCTCTTATGTATCACATATAAGATTCTGGAGAGGCTAATATTGAACAGAATCGAACCAATACTTGAACCTCACATCAAGGTTCAACAGGCAGGTTTTCGCAAAAACAGATGTTGCACTGATCAAGTCTTAGCTCTAACAACTTTTATTGAAAATGGCTTTCAAAAACAGTTAAAAACATGTGCTGCTTTTGTAGACCTTTCAGCAGCTTATGATACAGTTTGTGTTAGAACTTCTTAACAATTTTGGCATGCAAGTTCTATTTTAAATTCCGCAGTATTTTTCGTTGCGTATGAATTTGAATAAAAAATAATCCTACCTTAAAATTTCAATCTCAAATATTCCTTCACTATATTTAATTTTATACTGTCTTTCACTTATAATTACGCGCGTCGCTTTATTTGTCTTTTACACCTATTTGTCCTAAGTCACTTCCCGTTACCGTTTTCACTAAATTTTTCCAATTTGATCTTTCAACTTTTTAACACACACTTCTTTACGCCGTCTACCCCATATTCTTACTATCGTTTCTTTTACCATAAGTTTTTGTTTTTTCCCGTCTTTCCCCGTCTCTTTTAAAACCAGCCTCTACCCGATTACGCATACCACACTCTTAATTTTTATTGCTATTGTTCATTCAAAACTATTAATTATTTTTTAACCTTTTTAAACTACAACTATAAACTTAAAATTTAACTATGTATAACATCCCCCCTGAATCTATTTGATTCCTAATTTCCCCAGATGTACCTTAAATTTTTCTTCGGGTAATGTCTTCGTTAGTTGATCCGCCAAATTATCGTCTGTGCGGATGTACTCTAATTTCAATTTATTCCTTTGGATACAGTCACGTAACGTGGAACAATCTCAATTGTATGTGTTTGCTTTTGTCTGAAGTTGTGTTGTTTTCGGCAACTTTTATGGCGCTTTGATTTTCTATTTTTATAATAGACGGTTCGTCTCGCAAACCCCGTATTCCAATTTCATTTGTCAATTCTGTCATCCATAAGCTGTCCTTTGCAGCTTCGTTTAATGCAACAAATTCGGCCTCCATCGTACTAAGGGCCACGCATCTTTGCTTTCTGCACATCCAATTTATTGCTCCACCTGAAAGTGTTGTTATATTTCCACTATAAGACTTCCTATCCACGATATCGCTTCCCCAATCTGCGTCAGTATATGTTATAATCTTATCACTTGAATTTGTGTATCGTAATTTTATATTCGTAGTCCCCTTTAAATAACGTAGTATATGTTTAACACCTATCCAATGTCGTTTTGATGGTTTATTATTGAATTGACTCATGTAAGTTACAGCAAATGTTATATCTGGTCTCGTGTTTGTTGATACATACATTAAACTTCCTATTGCCTTTTGATAATGTGCCTTCATTTCTTCATCTAACATTTCGTCTTCTTCGCTGATTACATATTTTGCACCTAAACTTAAAGGGGTTCTTGTTTCTTTTGCATCTGACATTCCAAATTCAGCCAATACATCGCGAATGTAATGCTCTTGATCCAAACTTATTTCGTTTTCTTCTTGTTTAACGTTTATCGATAATATTCTTCGTGCTAGTCCTAAATCCTTTATTTTGAATTTCTTTGAAATATCTGCTTTAAATTTATTGACCTGACTTTCGGTTCCGTAAATTAAAAGGTCATCGACATATGCGGTTACATAAATATTCTTTTCGTCACTGTAATATAAACAAGGGTCGGCTTTGCATCGTAGTAAACCTGCATCGGTCATAAATTTGTCTAGGGTGTTATTCCATAACATACCTGATTGATGCAACCCGTATAAACTTTTCTTTAGTTTGCATACTTTATTTTCTTTATCAATAATTTCGCCAATGTTTTCTTCGTAACCTTCTGGAATTTCCATATAAACATCGTCTTCTATATTTGCATTTAAATATGCCGCAGTTATATCAATATGATGCACCTTCCAATTTTTTCTTACGCTTATAGTGCCATCATAAATCGCATCGTTTTCCTTTGCACTACAGGTGCGTATGTTTTGTCATAATCAATCCCGCATCTTTGATTATTTCCTAATGCAACTAATCTTGCTTTGTAACGTGTTACGATTTCGTTTTCATTTATTTTCTTCTTAAAAGCCCATTTGCTTCTTAAGATTCTTGTGTATTTTGGTCGTTCAACGATCTCCCAGGTATCATTTGTATTTATATTTTCAAATTCTTCATTTATTGCATTTTCCCATTCTTCTTTGTCATTACTTTTTATCGCTTCTTTGTATGACTTGGGTTCCACCTCTACTTTTGTTTTATTTGCCAAATTCAATTTCATATCGTAGTCTTTTGACCATTCTGGCCGCTTTATTTTTCTTCCACTTCTTGTTTGCGTTAAGTTTTCTTCGTTTGACTCAGTACTTGAACTCGACCCTGCGCTGCTCATAATTTCCGAATTTTCTGAACTTGTGCGTTCTCTTACTTCTTCCGATTCATTATTCTCTTCGTTATCGCTTGTCTCTATTTCTTCTGTACTATTGTCCGCCGGAGAATCGTTTATTTCCTCAAAATCATTTTCCGCGTCATTAATTATATTACCCCAATGTATGTGTTCTTTTTTATTTGCATCTGCATTTTTTCCGTTTAATCCTTTTAACGGAAAAACATCTTCATCGAATGTCACATTTCTACTGATTATTATGATTTTTCTATCATCGTCCCACAATTTATAAGCTTTTGCACTTGGTTCATATCCCAGAAATATGTATCTTTTACCTTTAGGTTCCCACTTAAAGTTTCTTTGGCTCTTAATGCTCCAAGCTCTACATCCGAATGTTTTCAAATGATCGATCATGGGTTTCCTTCCATGCCAAAATTCGTACGGTGTTTTTCCATCATTTGCGCTTGTTGGTCTTCTGTTCTTCAAATAACAAGCAGTGAGTGTAGCTTCTGCCCATAAATCAGGATACATTTTCGATTCCTCCATCATGCATCTTACTATGTTCATTAATGTTTGATTTAGGCGCTCCGCTACTCCGTTTTGTTGTGGTGATCTAGGTGTCGTTAATTGCCTTGTTATTCCTAAATTTTTCAAATAATTATCGAATTTACTGTTCACAAATTCGCCCCCGTTATCACTACGCAACGTTTTTATTTTCTTATCAAATTTTCTTTCGACTTTTCTTCTATATTCATCGAATTTTTCAAGAGCTTCATCCTTTGTTTTCATTGGGACTATTTCTGTGTATCGCGAAAAATCGTCCGTGAATGTTATCACGTACCTGTTTCCTCCACGTGATATTGGACTTATTGGCCCCATTAAATCAGTATGAATTATTTCTAACACATCTTTACTGCGGTTTTCGCTCTTTTTAGGGTAACTTTTAGCTCTCGGTTTAGCAGTTTCACAAATATCGCACTTCTGCTCGTTCGCCGCTTCGTTGACGTTTTTAAATTTTCCGCAGTCTTTTAACAAATTGTTTAGATCCTTTTCATTTAAATGGCCCAATCTTTTGTGCCACATATTTACTTCTTCCTCTTTCGCAAAATATGACATAGGTTTAATGACGTAATCTTCTCTGATCGTATATAAATTTTTATGACGCAATGCCCTAAACAACAATTGACCAAATTTATCTTTAATCGTGCATGTTCCATATGAAAAGAAAAGCGTAATTCCTTTTTCGCACATCTTTGCAGTCGATAATAAATTGTTATTTAAATTCGGCACATATAAAACATCTTTCAAAATAACATTATAACCCCCATTTTCATTTTTCCATTTAATATCAATATCACCGTAACCCGTTGATGTCAAAATTTTCCCCCCTGCACTAATTATTTCGCTAGTTTTTTCATAAAAATTAGTAAACTTTTCTTTATAGCTAGTCATATGATCCGTTGACCCGCTGTCTACAATCCATGTATCATTTAGTTCGTTAATGGACCCTTCAGTATAACCCAAATTCGTTTTTATGATGCATGAAGAACGTTTGCTGTATTTCTGGTCACCATTATTAACCGAGACGCAATTTCTTCCAATATGACCAATTTTATTACAACGATAACATTTTACATTATTAAACTTATTTTGACTATTACCACTGTATTCACCAATTCTTGTAGCGTTGTTGTAATTTGATCTTCTCATTGTCTCCTCATTTTTATTTCTCTCGCTTACTGCCTTATACACCTGAGTTTCATTTTTTCTAGCGGTGTCCTTAAGTCGTCTCTCTTCTTCTGCTAATCTCATTTTCAAATCTGCTGGCGTCAACCTACCATCATCGATTTTTATTGTTCTGGACAAATATTCAAACTCTTTCGGTAGACCTATTATCGTTAAACCCATTAAAACTTTATCTTCAAATTTAAATCCTGCACCTTGTACCTTTTTATACAAGTTCGTTCTTCGATTTGCGTAATCTATTATCGATTCGCTTTGCGTTTTTTCGGCGTTGATAAATTCTTTTAGCAAAAGAATTCCATGATAACTATCAAATTTGGTATGAACGTCTTGCAGTTTATCCCAAATTTCTTTACTTGTTTCGCATTCCTCGATATTGTCTAAATTATCATTGTCGACTCCTAAGTACAACAATGACTTACACTTTTTATCTTTTTTAGTTTGTTCCTCTGTGACTGTACCCGAAAATCCATCAATCGCTTCTAAGCAATCCTTTAAACCTAACACACCTCTCATGCGTAACGACCACTGTCAATAATTTGTGTTATTCAGTTTTTCAAATTTGTCGTCCATCATCTTTTTTCTAGTTCAATTTTATTCAAATTCTTCTCTGGGCCTCATAACCTGTTAGAACTTCTTAACAATTTTGGCATGCAAGTTCTATTTTAAATTCCGCAGTATTTTTCGTTGCGTATGAATTTGAATAAAAAATAATCCTACCTTAAAATTTCAATCTCAAATATTCCTTCACTATATTTAATTTTATACTGTCTTTCACTTATAATTACGCGCGTCGCTTTATTTGTCTTTTACACCTATTTGTCCTAAGTCACTTCCCGTTACCGTTTTCACTAAATTTTTCCAATTTGATCTTTCAACTTTTTAACACACACTTCTTTACGCCGTCTACCCCATATTCTTACTATCGTTTCTTTTACCATAAGTTTTTGTTTTTTCCCGTCTTTCCCCGTCTCTTTTAAAACCAGCCTCTACCCGATTACGCATACCACACTCTTAATTTTTATTGCTATTGTTCATTCAAAACTATTAATTATTTTTTAACCTTTTTAAACTACAACTATAAACTTAAAATTTAACTATGTATAACAGTTTGGAGAGAAGGGATGATTTTAAAATTTATCAAAGTGATTCCTTGCAAGAAACTAGCTACTTTATTGAATAACATGCTGAGTAATAGATGGTTTCAGGTTCATCTAAACTTCTAAACGAACGAACTAGTCGCTGGAGGAAACTAAACGATGGCTTACCTCAAGGGTCGGTGTTATCACCGATTTTGTTTAATCTCTATTCTATACAAACGATCAACCTGTGACAATATCTAAAAAATTTATTTATGCCTATGATGAGGTCCTATCTGTCCAATGCAAGACCTTTGAGGAAGGCGAAAGTATTTTACAAAAAGATATCTGTGATCTTTTCGAATATTTCAAAACCTGGAGATTAAAACCAAATGCGAGTAAAACGGAAGTGTCCGTCTTTCATCTAAATAACAAAGAAGCTAATCGTGAACTAAAAATAGAAATAGAAGGGCAATTACTAACATTTAATCGAAATCCAAAATACCTAGGGGTATTTTTAGATCGGTCCCTTACATTTAGACATCATCTAGAGAAGTTATCACGGAAAGTTCGCACTAGAGTAAATCTTATCCAAAATTTAGCTGGCACTACATGGGGAGCAAGTGCGGATACACTGAGAATTTCATCGCTTGGCCTCGCCTTCTCTGCTGCAGAATATTGCTCTGCGGCATGGTACAAAAGCTCCCATGTACACCTGGTAGATAATTAGTTAAATCACACGATGCGAATAATAAGTGGCGCTGTCTCGTCAACTCCCTTACCGTGGCTTACAACTTTTTGCAACATAGCACCCCCTGACATTCGGGGAAAAAAGGCAATTTCACGTTTGATTAAGAAAACATTACACCTAGAGAATTCCATCCTTTATAATGTCATTAGAGATACTTCCATACATAGGTTAAAATCTAGATAACCTATCCAAAAGCAACTCACCAAACTGGTTACATTTGATGAAAAAATAGCATGGGTAAACAGCTAGCAATATTTGGTAAACTCTAAGGTTTCCAACAATGATCTCATTGAGGATCCAACTAAGAAAGTCGGTGGTTTCAACTTAAATCGGAAAGACTGGGTTACTTTAAATCGACTCAGAACTGGACATGGCAGATGTAATCATTTTTTAAAAAAATGGGGTATTACTAACTCTTCTGATTGTGATTGTGGATGTTCCGACCGAACAATGTCACACATTGTAAGTTACTGCCCTTTGAGAAAATTTACAGGCACGATGCGTGAATTGAGTGATGCCGTATCTGATAGATCCCGTGATTGGCTGACGAATTTAGACTTACAATAAATTGTAACCATGAAGGATAAATAAACCATAGAAACCATACGATATATATATATATATTTATATATTGTGATGTGGTTCCTGTATCATTTATTTATGACAAGAATAATAGTCACTCCGGTAACTTTAAACAGCGTATAACTGTTTTATTAGTTTTTTTAATTTCATAATTAGGCGTTTTGTTGCAATTTTCTTTTCAGACTGATAATAAAATTATCAAAACTTATTATTATTATCATCGCGTAATAATAGTTATTTATTTATCAAGGTAATAGAGTTCAAGTTCAACATTAATGCCGAGGTAGCCCACACATATTAAATTTTATCTGAAATTGCAAAATGATAATTAAAAATTATTAATACGCAACTTATCTTTATCATGAAAAACAAATATATAAAAAGTCTACAATAACGTGTTTAAAATGATTATTCTGGAAAGTAGTCACCATCTACTTCAATAACTGCTTCCCATTTGCTTGGAAGACGGACGATTCCACGGGGAAAAAAGTTACGATTCTTGGAAGCAATCCATGCTTTGACATCGGCGACTAAAGCTATTCAAATCGGCATAAACTTTGTTCACCTGCCAATTTTTCAGGGATCGATTGATGTGGTAGTCCGTAGGTGCTTCTGTGGAGAATATGGAAGCAGTCCCCAGCTCTTATTGGCGATACTTTCGGCAACACGACGATCAACATGTGTGAGCGCGTTATCGTGGTGGAAGACGATATCATGCGCTGCTTTCCATCCTTTCTCGAAGTGGTAAAGCATAGTATGACGAATATGAATATGCCTACCGTTGTCGTATTTTTATAAAAAATTAAATTAAAATTTAAAAAATTAAACAAAAGAGCAATTTTTACTAAAAAAAGAGCCAGCATTGTCCAAGTCGAATGGCAAAATTTGCACAATATAAGCGTAAGCGCCAATTCAGGGGAATGTTCAGAAGAAAAAACAATTTGAAAGTGAAAATTTTGAATTTCAAAAATAAAATATTTAAAAGAATAATCTCATCCAAGAATTGATAATAAATAATAGATCTTGGTATATTTGGATATTTTTAACAAACTTTAATTAAATGTAAGCCAACGTTTCGGCGTTAAATACCGCCATAATCATGGAACTTAAAAAAAAAATCCAAATATACCAAGATCTATTATTTAAAATAAAATATGTATTCTATTTTAAAGTTGGAAAAAGTTTTTTTAAGAAATTTTAGAAATTTATAAAAAAGTTAAAAATCAAAATATATGAAAAATAATTACAGTTCAATATAATTTGCTAAGATATACAAATAACAATAAAAATAAATTATTATATTTTTTATTAGTTTATGGAAATATAATAATAATTACAGTGTTACAAAATTAAGAAAAAATATAAAATAAAACATAATGCTAGGAAGGAATTAGTTACTGTAGAAGTTTTAGTACCTAATTAGTTGTCACATACATCTAAAAGTATCATTATAGACCATAAAATGTATATAATATCCAAATATAAAGTTATAGCTCCGGAAATGTATTCTTCTGGAGATAATTCTATTCTGCGCCCACCCATAATCATTTGTATATCGTACATTAAGTACTGTAAATTATTTAAAAAAAATTTAATTCGCCAATCTAATTTAGTCAATTTTATTATATTTTTACCATCGAAAAAAGGAGGGCAATTAATGCGGCATAAACCACAAACATAATGCGACTACCAGTTATAAAAACAACTATCATTGCAATAAAGCCAAATAGCAATATAACATTACCAATTATATATAAATATATTCCACATCCAGTCAGGTCAAGCTGAAAAAATTCAAATTTTTTTTTATATCTAAAACATTTGTGCTATAATAATGTACACACTATACCGAACTTTTACATGCAATTATGGAAATAATTAAGCAAACTCCTGCTGTAATAACCACACTCATCATTACAATTTTTGTAGATTTCGAAGCAGAAAGAAATCCCATTTGGTATGACAGTGACACGGTCTAGGTATAACAATAAATAATAAATAATTAGTTTTTTAAAAATTTTAAATAAATTCAATTAACTAGCATTTTTATACTTTGAATATAGATGTTTTGTCCGTGAATATAATATTGTGCTCATCAGAAATTATATATCTTCAACAAGTAGCTTTTCTAACTTTTAATTTCATCTGTGTTTAACTTTGATACTTACTAATATCCCTAACAAAATAAAATTTATTGGAAAACTTCTTCTTGCCGATTTAAAACACATCAAAACAAAATATGTTACAAAGAAAATAAATCTAAAATAAACAGAAAATGTTAATGAAAAATACTTTTTAGAAGATTAAAACTTATCAATTTGATCCAATCAAAATTTGTTTAATAATAATAAATTATGCACCAATTCATTGATCGGAACATCCAATGCATATTTTTATGTAAATAAATCAAATGGCTTATTAATTATTCAAACAATAGTTCAATAGTTCCCGTTTTTACAAATGTGACTTAAAATTTAATTTATAAGCAAATTATACTTATATATTAGTATTAGGTAGTCCTAATTGAAACTTAAAAATGGAAACAAAATAGATCTTTTCACGGAAGGGAAATTTCTGTTTCCATGTAAAATTATATCAAACTTTTGCGTGTAAACCAAATTTTATCATTTTTTGTCTCATAAGAGACAATTTCCAAAATACCTGCCTAAACTAATCAATTGCACAAAGAATTATTAGTAAGGGAGTTGTTTTAGATTAAGGTTAAATTTCGTTTTGTAGTGTTTGATTAGAATGGGCGGCATTAATTGTGATATATATCTCCCGATATAAAACTCTATTCAAATAAACCAAGAATCCAATCACATTGATACATCCACACACAATACCCAATAAAATTTGAGTACGGGAGATATTTGGATACAATTTGACGTCATATTTATTACCGGTATTATTAATTACAAATATTTTAACTTGGACAAATAGATACTGTTGCGATTATTTACACTTAGATTACAATTACTCTATGAGAACTATTAAACTTCTTATCCTAATGGTGTACATTATACTTACATAGCAATAATAGCTAACAATGGATTCGTTAAAACGGCATATTTCACAGAAGGCCTAAAATATATCTATGGTTTAACAATAAACTACTAATATACGACTTACTCAAATACACAAAGTGCTATAAAACAGAAAGTGCAAATTAGCTGAATTGTCAAAATAGTGTAAACCTTTTGAATAAATTTATTTCTAATAGCCGTTTCGTTAAACGATTCAGTGAACATAAAACTATCACCAGAATAATCTCTTTGTACCTGCCCTTGGCGATAACGAGATATTTCTGTAACATTGACAGGTACTTGAACAGGATTGTAAGTCTAAAGAAAAATTTAGGATTAATAACTTATAAAAATTTCATCAAGAAATTTAATACTTGCACGTACACCGGTTGTCCTCCTACACGCTGCTGCTGGTAATAGGAAGGTTGCCCACCCCCTTGATTATAATACTGCCTTCCTTGACCATAATTATCCATATTAGCAGTAGTAATTTTCTCACATGGAACATTTTCGCCTGAAGGGCCCACGACATTTTCGTTTATCTCGTAAACTATAGTTTCTTCCGGCACAATTTTATCTTCAGCACATTTTACGCATTTTATTTCTTCTAGTTCATATTGTTCACTCATTTTTGATAAATGTCAATAGAATAATAAATAAAACTCAAAGTTGCCTACTATTTACTTTTGTATTAATTTATGTGAACTACGCAAAAGCATTTTCCAAGAAGAACAAAAAACAAAATTCGCAATGTTAAGATTTATTTTTTAACAAAGATGAACACACTTATTAAAAGCAAACAAATACATAACAATATTAATTAGTAAATTCATAATGATAAATAACAAAACAATTCATATAATATGTATTATGTAGGCCAATTTATTTTTATTTTACCCCTTTAAATTATAATAAAAACCACTTTAAAAACTCAACCATTTCTTCTTGAAATAATATTGCATTACAAATATAGAAAAAATTAAAAATAAGTATAATATGTAAGATCAATAAAAAATATGTAAATCTACAAAAAATGTCTTATAGGAAATACTAAAAATGAAAAACCAATTGGGAAATTAATCACAATAAAAATTGGTGTATAATATTTGCACAATAAGCCAACTATACATCATTTCAACTAAAAATAAATAACATGTGAAAAATATTGTTTAAAAAAAACTGATCTGCATTTTACAATAATAGAATTGAATTTTAAGATTTTTAAATAGAGATTGTAACTAATTGCAGCTATAAAAAAATTATTACTTTAATATAACTATTGAAAAATGTTATTAATAGAGAAGGCATCTGCTTGAAGAGACATTCAAGTTGTTTGTAACATGGAATTTGAAAGATGGTTTAGTGCAAATAATAAAAATCACTGAATTGTTTAAAAAGCTGAAAGTACCACAATATAATTTTGTACACCGTTCAGTTAAATGCCATTTTAAAATATTTTTAGAAATCTCCTTTTCACTTTCAATTTTATATACAATTCATAATATCAAAATTATGTAAAAATAAACATTTTATATTATATGATATAGCTCAAGTGCACTTTCTCAATAACATTATTACACACACAATTAAACTGTAAGCATATATTCAATAATATTGTAATAATAAAAAGATCATTATATTAATGTAACATTTACATTGTAAAATAAAACTATTGGTAAATATTGGTAGAGTATAAAATATTTAAATACGCAGTATAAACAACTAATTTCCTCAAATTATCCCCAAAGTACATTCAAAATTTTCCAAATTGTCTAAGATATGAATACTCATCGGTGCTATTTAATTAATTTATGTTTTATGTAATTTACTTTCAGAATTATACACAAATAAAAGTAAGCGCTAGTTACCACCAAACTAAAAACCTTTGTGCATGTAAGTATAAAGAAAAAATATAATTTATCCACAGAAATATCACTTAAATTGAAAAAAATTTATAATTAGAATTTTACGATATTATAAGTAAATTAATTTGTTTTTATATTTGCATAAACAAGTGTTTCAAAAATTAGTACCTAGTGACTAACAATTTTTCTACTAATCTGGAAGCAAATTATATAAAACATGAGCTACTCAGTACAGTCCAGACAAGTATTTTTCGTAAAAAATTTAAACAATTTGCAAACAAATTAAAAACAATTTACTAAAATTTTAAACTGTCGTCATAGTTTTCAGTTTACTACAATAAATACTAATACAGTAAGTGTTAAGCATGTAAGCTAATAATTATATTTTAAAATTTTAGATAAATATAGTATAGAGCTATTTGTATTTTAGGCATTTCAGCATTTTTTATATAGTTAAATTTGTAATGTAAGCGCATTAGAAGTGCATTTATTATAAAATTTGTACCTTAAGAACTTTTGGACAATTCTTCAATATTACGACAAATTTCATTCTTTAAAATTGGATCTCCAATTAAAATTACCTTACCGGAATCGTTGGATCCAAAAAAGGCTAATTTTTTCTTTTTCGTTTCTGCAGTTGCTATAGCAATACCTTTGGGTACAATTTTGGGCGGATTTGGAATTTCTTGCCACGTGTAGGACCAATCCACCTGAGAAATTATTAATAAATTAGTAACGCAATATTAATAAAACATTGCTTTCATGTTTATTAAAATGAAATAAAGAACATTTTTATATTACTGCAACTAATATTTCTATATAAGCATTTCCTGTTACTTTCCTCATATCTCACAGATCAATGAAGGCAATATATTTTGTGCAACCAGGAAAAGAACTGGGTTTTACCATAACCTGCCTTCCTAGTGTATGATTTATGCTACACTGCAATAATTGTTAACAATAGCCACGTTCGGTGCTAAGCGTTAAGTTATATCGTAAAGCACTGGGTACTGATTGGTCCAATTTCTATAATTGGTTCAATTGAACCAATGGAAACCCAGTGCTTTACGATGTAACTCAACGGTTGGCACCGGCTGAACGTGGCCAATGTAATGGAAATTGGTAACTAAATTTTCTGTTAGCTATTTATGCAAGTTAATTAAAAATAACAGAAACCAATAAAAGAAATCTTGAGTTCTTATTAGTCAATAACAAACCTTATCCAACACTTTCCTTTACTATGTAAATGGAAAAGTGAAATATTCTTTATTTCATTTTAAAAAATACTAAAAAATGTTGCACAAAAAACATGCATAGTTTATGTAAACCTAATTCCAATACAAGTCATAGATTAAAATTTGATGTCTGATTTTAATAAGTTTATTTATGTCAACATGTGTTTACAGTATTGCATGTTATGATGACAGTTCAATATGTTCAACCATTGTAGTGGCATGGGTATAAAACTTTGATAACTCTGTTCCAATGTGACATCGTCGATGCTCATGATGTGTATTGGAATAAAGTTTGCAAACACTATAAAATATATTTTGTTTCTAAAAATTATTACCTGCCATCCTCCAAATATATCATTGTGTGTGATATAAGCTAAACGTTGATCTGTTAACATTAAAATTTCTTTTTTCTCAATTATAATGAAATGTGCAAAGTAGATATCAGTAGTTGCATATTTCCCTTTTTCCATTTCTACCAATATTTTGTGACCTGTAGCTTCCTTAAGATTATATGGTCTTATAAAACCATCAGCTAGAATAAACCTTGGTGGTCGTAACCTATTTGCTTCTTCACCCAACTCTGTAGCTCTACAATGAACAGTCAAAATAGACCCTGATTAATACAAAATAATAGGTTTACCTCTTAACTGCATCTAGTGACCCGCTAGCAAAATCAATCACGCCAGCTGTTGGACGTGTGACTAATCCAACTGCACCTTTTCCAAGTCCCTTGAAAAAACCTTCCACACCTTGTTCCTTAGCTCCACTTATTGGTTTCGTAAATACACCTGTAACGCCATCTACTACGCCCTAAAATAAAATCATTATTAATTAAATATGTGATCTAAAACAAGAATAACTTGATTGTACCATTACGAGTCCTTTACCACCGCGAGCAATTCCTTCTTGTACCGAGGCAGGTCTCTTATTGAATTGATCTCTACGTTTGCGTTGATAGTCTTTATCAAAAGTTAGTGCAGCAATGCCCTTTCCCATTGCACCTGTAATACGTGATACTGCACCGGCTGCACCACCTACAGTATGACCAAACAAACTACGCACACCTAACACTAATCCTTCCGCAAATTCGCCAGGACCTTGAATTGCACCCTGAAATAATAAAATTTAGAAAAAAGTTAGCACTTTATCAAGTATTTCTCCTACTTGGAAAGGTTCGTAAAACAAATCTTCAACTCCTTGTGTTATTCCAAGCACTAAACCGTAAGGATTTCCAAGAACGTCCAAACCCAAAACCAAAACATACAGTTGTTTAATAGACTGACCGACGTAATGACTAACTGCTTCACTCATTAATTGTTTTCGAGTAAGGAAAGTATATTCACGTTGAAAAAATGCCAACCTAAAAGATGATACCAATAAATTAGTACAAAAAGAAATATACAAATGAAATTTAAGCAAACCTAAATATTACATCTTGCATATCGGTTAAGGTTACACCCAATCCTTGTAATAATACGTTCAAAAAATTGGGGGTATCACTACCTTGAAGTGACGAACCACTTGCCATAGAAAAACTAATGTGAACCTTAAGTGGTGAAAAATGAAGCAAATCATAAAAGTTCTTTTGTTCTTGTAAAGATTGGGTTGATACATGTGCAAGCAAAGGCTGATCCACCAGTTTAGCGTCTTCCAAAAATTGTTTTCGCTAAAATTTTATAAATTTATATTGGTGTATTTGACAAGTAAATCATTAAATGGAACAAGTCTTAATGTTTTCACTTTAGATGCTTAACAATTTAACCATATTATAATTATTTTTCAAACTTACCTCTTCTTCCTCTGAATACTCTGAACTTTGTAAGAGATTACAAACTGCATTTACAAAACCCAAGTCAACTTTAATGTGAAATTCTTGAATCAATACTTTGAAATATTTATATTGACATATTTGACTGTATTTTATGATACGTTGAACCACGCTCAATTCAGCAAATGGTTTTTGCACTAATAAAATAAATTAAGACAATTAATGTTTTTTTATTTGAATATTACTCACCATTATCTAATGCTACACTTTTAGGAGGAGGCACTGGTGCTAGAACAACAGGAAAGATTGAATCAAACATTTGATTGTCAATTTGTAAGCGATTAACTTTTGCATGAAGTTGTAGCTGACTAGGACTAGTTTTCATTTGTAACCAAAGTCCGGTTTGGAAAGTGCGTCGTAATCTCCTTTTATGTGGTTTTAACATAAACCCACTTTCAAAGTCGACTTCTATTTTGCTGTCAATTATAGCTCGTCCAAAGTCGGGTGAAGCAACGTATTGCTTATTTAAATATATTTGGTAAGCATTTTCCACGTTAACACTATCGCGTAGGTTTAATTGTTTATATCTTCGAGAGTGCATTTTGCATGTCTCCCAAATAATACCGCTGCTAGCAATACCAATATACATGACTGCTTGCAATTCCATATTATTTACCAGCGATAAACCTAATCCATAAATAGAAACGTTTATTTCTTGTTGTATGGCTTCAAATTGTTTTGCAGTTTGTACATTTTCCGCCACTTCTTTATCGGTAGTAAACAATAGAATACGTTGCATTCCATCCAAAAATGATACCCAGTAAATTTGACAATTTTCTTTTGGTGAAAACTCTCCAATACCATCTTTGCGTAAGTCATCCTCTAATTCTTTTTTGTGACCACTATCCCACACCAACACTCGAAGTCCAGACGGATTTTCCCAAGTGTATAAAACTTTATGATAAGGTTGAATTTTTCTATAAATGAACATTAAGCACTGATAAAATTTAAAATTTCACTTCTGTTTACCTGATTTGAACTGTTTCTTTTTCCCACATATTCATTGCATCACCTGTATGGTTAATAATAAGTGCGGGTGCCATTCCAGATTCATAAGCAAATAGATTAATATACACGGCACCTTCTGTCATTTGAATATCCACATTAATTCCACCATACTAAAATAACATAAAAATAAATAATTATTAACAACATTTTTGCTTTAACAAATCAATATTACTTTATTTAATAGTTTTAAAAGTGTTGTATGAGTTTCCGTATACAAAAATGGAGCTGAGATTTCTTGTGTACCACAAATTCTTAATTTAATAAGTTTATCGTCTTGTTCACTTCGTGGCCATAAGGCAGAACAAGAGTTTGCTTCTACTTTTGTCCAACCATCACCAGGACGATCCAATTCTTGGCATTCTATATCAAAAGCGGCATTATTTATTATTACATAATAAGGTGTAAATGTAACTTGTTTTGTCAATCCATTGTAAGTTAGTTGATTATGAACTCCAATCTAAAATTATTATTTTGAGTAATTTATGGTTATAATCGAAATAACCTGTTAATTTACCTGATAGATCCTGTTATTAGCTTTGCAGACGACAAAACCGGAAGAGCCAGCAACATCTAGAGAAAATTTATCTGACCATTCGCCTTGCTCTACCCTTACTGCAGCCTTTTTCTTTCCAAAAAAGTTTTTAGCATTAAATGAAAATAGAACTGGCCCTTTAAAGTGTGCAGGATGATGCAAAACATTTAAATTTTCATCTTGATTCTAGAAATTTATATTAAGTTAAAATACAGCAAAGAGAGTTGCATTTAAAACATTAAAATCACAATAAAACAATAGCCTAGCAAAATAATCACTTCAAATAAGCAAATTAAATTACAAAAGAAATAAAACAATCCTTAACAAATTAAATTGTATAAAACACCAAAGCTACAAGGAAAAGCGAATACCTTTGCAGGACTTCCTACAGAATCATTTTTCTCTGTCTTTTTTGATTTCTGTAAAAGTATTTTACTATGTTACAATATTTACATACAAAAATATACAGAATCACAAATAATTTCTTCAACAGTAATCATTTTAACAAGAACAAGTATTGAATCGACAATATTAATTTTACCTCCAAGACTAACAAAAGTATCACTTTCTGTACAATTTTGTCCATCTTTCTTCAAGTTACAATTATATATTTTTTATCATTTCAAGTGTAGAACTTTTGTTGCAATCTGTCGTATACTATTTACAAGTGTTTTAAATTTTCCAACTTAATTTTTCATCAAACAAATTTTCCAACATAACAAAATTGCGATAAAATTAATTCCTAATTTTATTAATGTTTATTTTTAAAGAGCGTTTTTTATTACCCATCAGTTTACCCCAAAAAGTTTACTTTTTTTTTTATTTTGAAAAGTTTTTCTCTTGGAAGTAAAACTGCATACGTGATTCGCACCAAAGAATTCTTTATGTAATTTATAAGCTATCAGCACTCATTTCGTAAAGGATATATTTCGATTGACTCCCGTAAATAGATATTATACACTATAATGCTATTACGGTCTATAACAGGCCCGTAGCCAGAAATGTTCAAGAAAAAAAATTTTTAAATTTTGAATTTTGAAAATAAAATTTATCGTTGTTTACCTTGTCGGCTTATAGGTCAATCCTATTTATCCTTTTTTACGTGAAAGGCATAGAATTCATTTAATACAAAAACCATGAACAGTAAACATAACAGCTGTTCTGCTGTTAAAATTAATATTCCCAGTGACTATGGCAACTGCCGAGAGAAGATTTTCTAAATTAAAACGAATAAAAACTTATTAGAGAAATTCTACAAGTGAAGAAAGGCTAAACGGTATACCGCTCATGAATATTCATAGGGATCGGTGGCGAACTAAGGGGGAGGGGGCACAGCAAGGAAAGGAGCCAGATTTACGTGAAATTATTATTAAAATAATTATGATTTAAGGCTTACTTAATTCCTTCTTTGGTTCCTTATATGGTAAAAATTTCATTGGAATTTTGTAGCTACATTTGTATTACAATAATACCTTCAAAAATGTCTAACCTTTAAACCCTGTTGATCTTGAAAACTCAAATTTTCCCGCCTGACGCGCTCATGGGGGCTTCGCCCAACTCCACCTCTTTGTTTACAACATTAAAAATTCTCGGAAGGGGAACCACCGAAAGTTTTACTTTTTACAAGTGCCCCCCTCCCCCCCAAAATGAAATCCTAACTACGGGCCTGGTCTATAAAGAATTATTATAATTTTATTTAACGCCATTTATATTAATATATTTATCATGTTGACAATAAGAATTTAATGTTTTATTGTTTGAACAATAAATTTATATCCTCTAGCATAAAATTTTGCATGTACCTTGAACGTAACTAAGCGTTTTTGGTTCTAGTCATTACAGCCCTATTAAGACGTTTAATGCCTTTAATAAGTACATAAATAACTATTTCACTTACACAAATAACAATCGAGGGAAGCATTGCATATTTTTCCACCAAAAATATTAAAACGAATAGTAACCCAACATGAAAAGCTACTAGCTATCATACTACAAAGATTCAATAAAATTGTCATGTACCTACAGCAAAAGTTCCAAAATTTATATAACATAAATATTTGATCAAGTACAGTTGACTCTCACTAAGACAGCAGGCAGGTGGCTTTATGTCAGTTTCCATAAGGGAAAAATTCATTATTATTGAACACTAGCATTAGGTGAGACCAGGATTACTTGGCTATAGGGGTAAGTTGACACAGTTCATTAATTATTTAGAACACTGACCAATATAGAACATCTCCACTTTTTGGTTAGTTTTTCTTAATCTGTAATTTCATTATTAGTATCCTAAAGGGCGGATTGATAAGCCGAGATTCTCTCAATTCAAGTTCAGGCAGAGTAACAACTTCATTTTGACAGTCTTCCCTTGGAAATCAATGGCAAAAATTATCGGACATAGTATATTACTGGCCGACACTAGGAAATTACTCAATACGCACAGTAGAGCGTCCGTTATTTGGGGTTTTGGTAGAACTCAAGGTTCCTACCTACATTAAGGCGAAGTACTACACTGCCAAATAGTTGTTGGCAAAACTTCTTTGTCTTTTTCAATTTATGACGAAGTATAAAACTATAAACTCTATAGTGCTATGTTCTTCCTTTTTTAAAAATAATTTTGAAAGTACTTATTTTTTGAATTAGCTGTTTATTGTAACGTGAACACAAACAACATGGCTTTATAAGTCACATAATTTTTATAATTAAATCTAATTTATATTAACATGGGATGAAAATAAAATTTAAATATTTTTGAAACTTATGGAGATGTTTGGTGCTGCCAATAATATTTTTAGTGAGCACTTGAGAAAATAATACTGAAAAATGCAAATAATGCATTTTCAATAGTTTTTTATACACAATCATAATACAAGTTTACCATTATGTATAATTTGTTCACTATAGTTTTTGAGTTGTAGCATATAAAAATTTTAATATTTCAGAAGACACGAAGTTCTATCTTTCTTTGCCATTTCTAGAAGCTTTTTGAATAAACAAAAATGTAGTGTTATTATGTACTAGTACACAAAGAAACAACTCTTATGGTCCTATCTGTCACAAATATTTTGCCTACTTTTTAATGTAATAGATGTCCTTCTTATCCCTGCTGATGAACAAGATTATTCTTAAATCACAATATGCAAAATTAATGCGATGCCACAACGGTTTTTGTTTGGATACGCTCTGATATCAAGGCTAATGATAGAGCACTAAATTAATCATAACTGACTAGTCCTCCATCTTGGAGCATACTTTTAACGCAGCGTTGTGCATAACAGTGAAAGGTTTAGATATAAAAATATCGAAAAAGAAAAAATAAATGCCTAGTCTTAAACTGAGATTTGCCCCCAATATAGTGGACAAGTCAATTGTCCTTTTTGTAGCAGCTACTATAGCTAAAGCCAACAATGCGTATTTACAATAGCTGATAATAACTTCATAACAATTACTTAAAGATAACCCTGGTCACAAAGAGCGTAGAAAAGAGATCTATCACATTGAACAGCAGTAATATGTAGTATTAAATAGTCAAATCAGCAGTAGTACTTACTGCCTACTACTGCCATTAACAACCTGGTACCGCCGAGCCGATACTACCCAATATTGCCACTTATACTACTAATATTTTTTATTATTATTACAAGTAATGTAGAGCATTATTGGCTAACATTGTTATTTACTGCCTTACTGTTAATAAATTCTGCCAAATAGCAGTGCAGTGTACAATATACTCAAACCCACTTATTTTCCCTCTATTATATAGGGGGAAAATAATCTCCTCCTTAACAAGAGAAATATGTAAGCCCTTTGTAAAAAATTTACTGTTCTGTTATATCATAACAAGAAACTAAAGTATTGTTATTTTATTCCAAGAATACTCGCATTAGAAAGTACGTTCACTTTGGAATGGTAAATATATTTTTCATAATTTTGTCAACAATTAGATATTAATCTGGACTAAAAATTAAGATAAAAATCACAAATGAAATAAAACTAATATTCATTATATAAAACTTCGCAACACCACAGATTCTTTATAAAAATCAAAAACTTGGGAGAAAAATTATTAAAAACTAAAACGTGTGTGTCAACTATCCCCGGTCTCGCCTATAATTTTATATTATTATAATTATTAATATTGACGATTTAACTATACTGTCATAATTGTAAAATTTATATTTTTGAGGAAAAAGCAGCGCTTACCCTATAAGCTATTAATAATCCAGTCTTATTTAACATCCAAAATGGACAATACAATGACATAACCATAGATCCACCCTTTGTTAAAATGTGCATTCCCAAATCTAAAGACATTTTGATCGTGCTATCGTAACTATCAAATTGCCACACTGAAAAATCTTGAGGGTTTATAGGCACTTCACGTTGACATGACCATTCCTTTTCCAAATATTCTGGTAACTGAAAATTATAATTTGTAGTAAGTATCATTCTTAATTATTATTTTAATTTATAAAAATCATACCCGTATAACTATTTTCGTTGTGCCTGGATCTACATTTGGCATTTGTAAAGTTTCTCCTGGTTGTACTAATTTTTCGTCGGTAATATTTTGCACACAGCATATTATTTTCACAGGTAAACAATTTTTAAGTATTACTGCTGGATGTAAATGAATATTGTAGCAAGTACTCGCCATGGTGTGGCGTGTAGTATTTTCGTGGTATATCTGTTCAGTTTCTCCAACAACCTAAATACACGAACAAGAGGAAATTTAAATGTAAAACTTAAATATGTATACATTGCACATCTATAAAAACTTACTTTTATAACAAAAGGTTCGGTGCTGTTACTATTAGTCTTGCTTGCAGGACACTGCATTTGTTTTGTAATAGACAAATTCAACTGCAAATCTTTCCAAATAAAAGGTGAAGTAGTAACAGAATAACCAGGAATTGAGAAAAACAATTCATTAGTAGGCGTATACACAGCTTTTATTGGTATGTTTATGCAAGTTCCTGGTTCTATAGTTGCAATAGATTCCAATTCGTTACCCCTTATAGTCATGTAGTATACATCAATGGGGGTATTAAAATGATTATGTACCTGCAAAATAAAACAATAATATTACTACACCATAATTTTTGTAAAATTTCGCATACTTGAAGAATGCTTCTCAATGTAATTATTTGAACACCATTTTCAACAGTCACTGCAGAAATAAAACCCCAACTATCATTATTTCCACCACGATAATTTAACAAAAAGTATCTTTTATCAGCTCGTACTACAGGTAACTCCAAATGGCACTTTATAATATCCGTGATCTAAGCACACAAAAACAATTATTAGTAAATGAATAAAATAAAATATTAATTTCAATTATTACCTCGACATGTAAAAATCGTTCAACACCTTTTTTAGAACTTTGATTAACTTCTTTTCTTAATTGTAAATTACTAGTAACTTCCATAGAAGGTTTTAGTTCTAGGGGAACTTCAGTTCCCGAGTCAAGAACAACATCCGTTAAACTATCCGTTCCGCAAACTTTAAATGCACCTTTTGTTAAACAAAGAGTTATTTTTAAACCAGAATCATTTTTAACTTTGTATGGTGCCATCGATGTTTTGGTTAGAGTTACATCTTTAGATGTGATGGCATTCGTGAAACTTTGACTTAAATTATTTAAAACTTCAAGAGCTGTTTTAGTCACTGTTAATTCTAAATTAGTTTTAGAAGAAATATCAATACACATGGCTGCTTGTTGAATCTGAATATGTTCTTCAGATTCAGATGCCGGACTTGCTAAAAGTTCCTCATCTGATTCGTTTTGTGCTACCTGTTATATTAAATATGATTAATTTTACCCAATAAATTTTTTTAGCCCTACTGCTTACTTCTAACTTCAATTCCCAGGGCACGTAAGTAGATTTGTTACCTTCTATAACTTCCACAGGTTCAATTAGAGGTTCCCACATTGCCAATCTACTATTATAATATCCAACTTGTAAGGTCAAACTTGCATCAACGGTCATTTGAGAACTCCAATCGTTAACAGATCCGTGGAAACTACTTTCTAACAAAAGCATTGGCAATGTTTTATTACCAACACCTGCTTCGAGAGTTAGTACCAAAGAGGGCATTGCTACTATACACAATTCCTTAAGTTTAGTGATTGAACTTAACGAAGAATCATTGTCGGGTATTAAGCACACGGCATCTTCGCCAGTTTCTAAAAATAAGTATTTAAAAGTGAGCAAAATGTTTATTTTTTATCTCAACCCTAATTTAGCTAAATTCCGAATTTGGTCAGTAATAACAATAATATATACATGTTGATGTTTAAATCATTTGATAAAAAATTTACAATTAAAATCATCTGCAGAAAATTGCAAAATTAAAGAGAAAGTTAACAAATTTGCAGTTCAAATGCTGCAAAATCTCTGCATTTGAGATTTCGTTTACATACAGCCAACACCATCAATAACCAAAGTCTATTGTATTTAGTAAATATTTGCCTTCAATCTATATGTGTTTTAATCCAATTAGTTCACTATAAGCTGAGGTTCGTTATAGATAAACACCACTGTAGTTGCATTACAGAACAACAGATTGTAAGTAATATTTGTTATTTAAAAAGATGTTCAGAAATTAGTTTAGCCATAACTAATATTTAAATAAAATATGGATGTAATTAAGAAAGATATCATAATGCATCCTGCACTAAAGGTAAAAATTTTTGTTGTAATTTGAGAATAAAAGAAATTAATTAACGAAGGAATCTTCTTCGGTTATAGAGAATTATTTCAACTTTATTTTCTAGTGTTTTTACTTTTTGAAGTACATACCTACTACTTTTTAATTTTATAATTTTATGAATGTCACATAAAAGTTCTCATATACCAAAATATGGTCATATAAATTTCCAGATAAAATAAAATATATATAATGAAAATACTGATTGCGCTCCTCTACTGGAACAGTTAACTAACCTGCTTTTAGAAACCAAAAATCGTCCTCGGTAAAGTTTTTGCATTCCCATATGTCGTCATAATACTGTAATGCAACACTTCCAGCTTCACTGGCTGTGTTAGCTGTAACCATGGAAGAGTATACTCTATTGAGTAATTCGATGGTGGCAGGCGATACACTAATCCTTACATCGGTTATACACACCTAAGAATAACAAGCACATTAGAAATTTAATTTTAAGTTACATTTACAATACAAACTTCTATGTGTAATCCTTGTCCTTCGGGAGTAGAACCTGCAATGCTGATACTAACAGGATGAAGAACAGAATTTCTTGATTCTGCCCTTTTAGCAGGATTAAAGCAGCACGTGTATATCTGAATATCATTTATTGAACCACTAATCACTTGATGCTGTCCCGATGTTCTTAATTTTATCATAATTTCGGTCTAAATGAAAAATTGTTACTTTCATAGTTACTTAAATTGATAAAACTAAACAAACTCTTACATTCAAAAATAGTGCATTTGTATCAATGCTATTCATATGCTCAACAAGAACGATATCTGGTTTCTCTATACGTAAATTAAGCGTCATCTTTGATTCTTTTTTAACTGCAACGGTTGCACTTTTTGTGGTAGAACGTTGACTAGAAGAACTTCTTACTGTAACTTGTTTACTAGGTGCATGAAGTGCTTTGTTTTCCTCATCTTTAACGGTAAAAAATTCAGAAATTTTTAATAGGAAATCCATCGACAAAATGATGATAAAACTGCACACTCGCACATCAACTAAAACAATAATTATTTGTAGAATAAATTAAAATTAAAATTTTTTTGAGATTACCGTAAATATCATCATTTGTCATTTTATACACAACATCTATCATAGATTTTGAAGGACTTGCAGATTCTGAAGAGGTAGAATTGTTAGACACATCAACTTCACGTTTTCGTTCCATCAAACGATTGAGTTTATTATGTTTACTCGTGCGCATGTCATCCATCAAACAGTTTACCAATAATACAGAAGTTGCAATTGTATTGTCTGACATAATTGAACCTTTTAAAGATAACACTTCTAAAGAAAAACGAGCCAAAGCGCTTTTAGGGTCATGTTTTGGTGACAAATCTGAAAGCTATAAAAAAATGTAAACAAATTAAAAGTGTAAAAGCTTTAAATAATATTTACAGATTTTGAACCGCCCATAAATAGATCGATGATTAAACTTTCCATTGTTAAGCTAAATTTGATGCTTGTATAAACGTTTGATTTTGGTACAAGAACAATAGTACTGGAAGGCAAAGTAGCAATATCAACAGATGTTTCGTTTGATTTACTACTCGAGATTGACTTGACTTCAGATTTACTTGCAGGTACAGATGTTTGTCCTTCGGTTAAATTACCACTCAAAACGCTCATTATCATTTTGTAATCATATTGACTTAAAAGAAGCTAGAATATATTGTTATTAGGCAGAATATAAATAAATAAGTTAAAATTTTACCAAAATAGCATCAATTTTTCCATACAAATCTATATCAGGAACATTATTGTACCACGAAGCAGACAAATTACGTTTAACAGATAAAGTGAAGGTTACCGGCTGCAATAAAGAACACTGGCTAACAGTTTTCAAATTGCTACTTAACTTGATCCTAGCTAAGGAAAAATCAGTAAGTTTTAAACTCATTTCGTCCAAAACTGCATTTTTATTTTCATCGTTCACAGCCTCGAGCATTAAAAATTGGTTTGAAATTGTTATGTGACCTAAGTCCAACAACAAAGCATCATAACTTTTAGAATTTACTGGCACAATTATATCGGGTGCTTTCAAGTTGACTTTTAAACTTATTCGAGTAGCATTTTGGTATGCATCCTGCATATTTTGTTTAGCACTCTGTGCAGCTGCTTGAGATGCTTCAATTATTCTCTGTTGTGCAGCTTGAAATTGATTCAAAAAGTCCTACAAAAATATTAATTATTACAAATTTTAACAATTAAGCACAAAGAAAACCAACCAGCATATTTGAAACAAACCAATTGAGAAAAACTATTCTTAAGCAGCCCATGGTAACTTTAACTGACATGTCGACTGAATTTGGATCAATAGCTTTATGTGCATCTGTGTATAACACGATTTGTGCTTTAATTGCTTCATCACTACTAACGGTTAAAATCTGCGAATGTATACTTTTAGGATTTAAATCTGTAATCGTAATATCCGATAATTGCGCCTCTACTTGAGTATAAAACTTTTTCATTATAACATCGGATGTTAAACCTTTAATTGCACACGTAGATATCTTAGCTTTATCGCAAGCAAAAGTGACCGTTACTTCATTTAGCTGGGCTGACACTTTAAATTGTATAGTTTCGTTTACCCTGGTAGAATCTACATTTTTACTAGCTACAAAATATAAAATATTATACAAAAATTGTAAAATATAAAAACAAAAATTAATACCTGCTCGCGACTGTTTTACGTTGGTAACAACAGATTCAGTAATAGACGATAATCTACGAGTCCTTTCGACGCTTGCTACTGCATTCATGGCATTTCTAACTTTTGATGAAGAATTTAAGATGTCATCCACTTGTAACTGAAGGTCTGTTGCAAATTTCAATATCGAATGCAATCCTTCTTGATGTAAAATTACATTTAGTGAAGTAAATTGCAGGGTAAGTAACGCTTCACAAGATTTATGTTTAGAATGAAATTCTGGAGACTTTTTATCAACCTGAGAAAATTTAACAACAAACAGATACTCTCCATCTTTGGCATTCAAAGGAGAATCGATAACTTTAATAGAATCGTTCTTATGACTTTGTTTACAGTCAATTTCACCTAAACGAACGACAATGTTGGTATTGTAGTTTTGTTGAATAAGATCACACTCCAAGCAATTAATTTTAAAATGAACTAATTCTTCACTAGGTGAAGAAGACATTTCTTGGTGACTCAATACCATTGAAAATTCTAAAAATTAAATATCACAATTTACAAAAAACCACTACGCGTAAAATAGGGTTACTTTAATATCAAATTTTAGTATGTATCCTTTGTTGCATTATTATACAATAAGTGGAGCTAAAAACATCGAAACTGTTAATTATGATTTGAAAAAATGTATTACTCGACTTCAAATGAATTATAAACATATGAAAAAAGACTCTCGGGTTGGTGGATTAGCAATCAAACAAAAAACGACTTGTTTTGGTTGACGTTTTGAAAATTATATATTTTCATCTTCGGAACGAACAAATTATAAACGCATTTATTTGTTTCTGTTTTGTTCACTTGTAAAGATGAGAAAGAGGTGCCAATGGGCACATCTATATCGTGTAATTTTTATAGCAACATCATTTAATGAATGTAAATTTAAATCATATTGTATAAATAAATTAATTTTTGTTTTAAATTCATTTAAGTATACATATTATGAAGAAAAAATTGTTTACGAAAATAATTTATTTCGTTGAATCAGATATGTATATCCAAGTCAAAAGCTTTTTTAGAGCAGTTCAATTTGTTTTTAATACAATACTGGACTGGTGCAAGTAATTGTTTCAAAGTAATTGTTATAAAAATAGCACCAATCCTCATTTTATATTTTAGGTAATCTTCAGAGCACAAAATTTATAATTTGAAATTTATCAAAGTAACCTTTTTTTACGGTAATTACAAAAAAATACCTTTCATTATAAAACTGGCATCCAAAGTTGTAAACTGAATAAAATCGTTTTGGTAATTGACTTCAGCAACTGTAGCAGCTTTAACTTTAGGTTTTTCGGCTAAATCCAAGTGTCTTAACATTGATAAACTCGAACCACGAGACCGAGAAGATCTCTAATAATAAACAATATTTAAAATTAATTAAAATTTAAATAATTTAAATTACCATAAGAGGCTGATTTTCTGGTAGACTTTCTTCTGGTAAAGGAATACTTGTAGCAAGAGCAACTAATAATAATAACCTAACATCGGTTATATTAAAAGAAATGGAAGGTAATTGTGCTCTAATTTTAGCAAGGGGTAATCTAGGATCATCGGTTATTAAACATTTGTAAAACGTTAAATTTAAAGTAAGAGGACTCAGCAAATGTGATGGAGTGACTATAGATTCGTTGATGTATCTATTCCAATCTTCCCCGCCTTGTGCTAAAACAATTTGCAAATCGGTAAATTCTAATATAAATTTATCGTAACTTCGCGAAATCATTTCTTCCAATATTTTATCTCCTGCAGTCCCTTGTGCATGTAAATTGCTAATATTTATGCTATCTGCTCGTTTTTCAGACAGCATTTGTACACGACCCAAGTTTATAACTAAAACATTTTCTACGCCAGTATATTTTCCACCATAAGGTATAATAACAAAAGGAGCATGCAAATCTACTTTTAAGTCCAGAATTGCATGTGTTTCTATTGTATGTTGTAATCCGGTAGCAGACATTTCTTTGATATTACTTAATCTGTCACCAGCTGCAGCCGATATTCTTAAAAAATCATTAAATAAAAATTTTACAACATAAAAGTTTATTTAATAACTCACTGCTCCAAAGATGATGTAGAGGGAACTTTAAAAACGTCAACAACTTTGTTAATAGTTAAAGCATCGTAAATTATCTTCACGGGTTTTGCATCAAGATGAAGTCTTTGAGAACAAGTTTTATCTAAAGGATTTGTTTCAAATAAAACGTCAAGAAGTGCACCACTCTCGCCGCTGTGTGTCTTAGAGGTTACCAATTGAGGAATAAAGTCATCTTGTTCTAATCCATAAACGGCGAATTCGTCAATGTTAACTGCAACTCTAAAATCGAGATAAAATTAATATTATTTGATTGAAAATTAAAATTTATTTTACTTAATAGCAGATGCAGCAGGCCTGGTATCCAGGCGACATTTTACACCTTTAAGTTCTGTAGTAATTACTTTTGGTTCAGAACATGCATCATCACGCACCTGAATTTCTAATGCCCTTAAAATAAAAGTACAAGTTTGATCAACGTATACTTCTGGATATTCTAAAGGTGCCGAATTTTCTTGATAATCTATGGCTTTATATAAACGATTCTTTTCTTCAGGCGTCATTGCCGCTTCAAACTTCTTTACTGTAAACAAGCAATCAATAAAAGACTTTATATTTAATAAAATAAAACTTACATATATCAGTCGATTCACTTAGTTCCATATCCGTTTGACTAGAACTACCCCACCAACTACTTAACCAAGATTTCTTCTCTACTTGCGAACTTAACCTTCCTAATCTTGCTACTTCGAGTTCAATCTTTTGACGTATAATAATAATATTAAAAACATCCAACTTTTTTTCACACAAATCTATTTCACTTTGTACATTAGGAGCGACCTACAAGAAAATAAGTAAGTATTGTAAATTACAAATGGATAGTATCACCTTACCTTTTTACTAGTTAATTTTGTTTGATACAAGGAGGCATAAGTTCTGCAAGCATTACGATGGCTCATTATGTAGTTCCAATCCCAATTACGCTGTCTTCGCCGTACGTCTGATAAGACACTAGAAATAGCAAAGTGCCACCATTCCTTGTAATGACCTTTGTAAGTTGTTATATGTGGTCTAAATTGACGATAAGGCATTCCGCACATCATGCGATCCATTGATTCGGTTAAAGCTATAATATCTTGATATTGTGCTTTACTAATTCCTACAAAGTTAAAAACGAATCGTACAAATTACACAAATACACTCCTTTGTTTTTACCAATTAAAAGTTTCTCCATTTCTAAATTCAAATGAACCTTTGGTATCGAAAATGAAGGCGTGTCCATATCAGGTTTAGGATTAAGACGTAATCGTGCTGAAGAATTAATTGGACCCAGTACTAAAATAAAAGTAATATTCTATAATATAATAATAAAGTTTCCAAATTTTAATTTTTCTTATTCTCTTTAGTTAAAACATTTTTATATTCAGCACTAGCTCAGATCTTCGAGATAAAATCTCTTATTTGGTTCATTGAAGATTCGTTCATCTTTAAACATATCAGATTAAAATTTTGCAGTTACTTAAGCTACTTTCTATAAACGTCAAGGGTAAATTATTTAATCAAAGAATCAGTGAATATTTTTGGCACGTAATTTCACAATGCATATTTTATAAACTTCGTAATTTATAATACAGTAGAACCTCGTTTATCCGGGGTAATGACGGGGAGGGGTCGCAGGATAAATGAAAATCACGGTTAATCGAGACATTAACTACTATTTAATATTTATTATGTATTTACTACAGTTACATATCCGTATACGTTGTCAGGGCTTGAAATATGCAGTAATCAGCCTTTGTTTTTCGCGGTTTAAATTATGTTTCTTACTTGCTGTTATTATGTTTTTATTTTTGTAGCATACCTTGGTGCTGGGCATTGTCGCATGCATATGTTATGAGGTGTTATGTGTTATGACCGTTTCCGAGTTAAGAATCCGTTAAATTAGGGTAGTTGCAAGTCAAGGGCAACAAAATTGCCCTACACTGGGTGCCAGGTCATGAGGGAATTGAGGATAATGAAATAGCTTACAAAGCCATTAGATACAGCCATTCTGTAGCCTGTATAAGACACACTGGGGGTTGGAAGTCCAGAAATGGGAAGCGGAAAGCAAGAAAACTCTCTGGAACAACGTATCAGGACAGAGAAAGGCGAAGAAATTTATCAAGTACTTGACTGCAGAGGCTAAAAAACATAACCCTCCGTTACTCCGTAGTCGGGTAAAAAGCTTCTTCTTTTATCGAAGAATCAAATCAGACTCATTACGGGGTTGCTCACCGGACACTACCAGGTGAGATGAATGAATGAAAGTGGTCATTGTTCCTGGCGGAATATCACCGTACTTCTTATGAAGTACTTCAGATTCAAAATTTGAGGTGAATCACTCCTCGTTATTCTTGGTCACTACAATCTTCTGTGTGTCTTTGCTTCTTCAGTTATCTTTTCCATGTGCTCCTGCTCTGACACTGAAATCTCCAGTTCTGGATGCTCATTTCCACCCGATTTTCACTCACTTCGTCCCACCATCGTACTCTGGGCCTTCCTCTTCTTCTTTCACTTGTTGGTTTCCATTCCACTACTCTTCTTATTGTTTCTTTCTCGTCCCTTCTCTTCACATGCCCCATCCATTTCATTCTCTGCGCCTTAATACTTCTTACAACATTTTCGTTCTGCATTATTTCATCCAGATCTACATTCGTTCTTATCCTAATTCTAATTATTTTTCGTTCAAAAATTCTCAGTCTCTCTTCTTCATGTTTTGCTAAACATAAGGTCTCAGCATACAGAAGTATCGGTCGTATCATACTCTTGTATATCCTTATCTTGGTTTTAACAGTTATGTTTCTGTTACTCAAGAGATGTTCATTATCATTAACATAATATGCCTTATTGGCTGTCTGAATGTTTTCATTTATCTCATCGTTTTGCTCGTTTTCTATTATTTATCACGACTCCGAGATATTTAAAATTTTCCACCTCTTGAAAATGTTTCTCTGTACTCAACGGTTGCATCATTCTTGGCGGGCAATTACAAAACATATACTTGGTCTTCTTTTCATTAATTATTAAATCAAACTGGTATGCTTGTATGTTCATCTTTTCAAAAGTTTCCAATACTTTTCTTTTTGTTCTAGCGATTATTACATCATCAGCATAGGCTAGCATCTGAGCTTATTTCGTTGTTATTGAGCCATTACATCCGACTTTCCTCATGATATATTCCATAACCAAGTTAAAGTGTTGCAGACAATGCATCCAAAGATGGAGCGACCAATGATTGATGGTGTCATAACGGATATACTTACCGAATACGTGCAGAAGAAGAACATATTAATTTATCTCGATCAATAAACAGTAGATGCAACTCCAAGTCATGTTCGTGGAATTTATGCATTATTTTGTTTCATTATATTATATATCGCATCCACTGTCGACCTCCCTGATCTAAAGTCATATTGGTAGTCACCAATAGTTTCTTTCGCATATTCTCTAAGTTTTTCTAGCATCAGAGATGATAGTACCTTATATAATGGTTGGCAACGGCGTTATTCCTCTATAATTAGAGCATTCTTCCATTTTGCCCTTCTTATGTAATGGCACTATTTGCCCTATTCGCCATTCTTCAGAAAGTTCTTCATTCCTTCAAACTCTTTCTATTAGTTCATGTACCCTCTTGTATAGTGCTTCCCCACCATTTTTTAACAGTTCTACTCCTATTCCATCACATCCCGGCGCTTTACCATTCTTCAACTTAATTATTGAATTAACAGCTATGTTGTCATCAATCCCATCCAAATGCTCTGGTAGGTACTCTTATTGTTTTTTCTCTCTTTTATTTAGTAGCAATTGAAACTTGGAAGTGCTTCTTCCATATTTCTTTAATCCTATCTTTACCACATTCAATCATTCCATCCATGTTGATCATTGCTCTTGTCTTTAGGTCGTATCTCTTTTTTTGTTCCCTTATTTGCATGTAGAATTTCATCGTGTTGTTCATATTGCTGCTCTTCTCTGGTTCCTTAATCATTCATTCTTCTTCTGCTTGCAGATTCTAAAGGCTTCCTTGCTTGTTTTTCTATATGCTTCGAGGTGTTTTGAATTTTCTGTTTTTAACCACATGTTTCTTTCGTACTTTTTTAGTTCTATTTTCTCTTCACATTCCATATCAAACCATTTCTTATTTTTTTTGCCTGTTTGTAACCTATCACTTTTTCTGCTACTGATTTCACTCCTTCCTTTATACTCTCCCACTCATTGCAGCCCCCTGTTGTATTTTCCCATCCTCTCATTAATTTGTTCGCGATATCTTTCCTTGATGCGTTCGTCATTAAAACCTTCCAGATCCCAGGACTTATTTCCGCACACTTTTTTATTGTACCTCAAGACTTTTTGTTTTATTGTCGCTATTACTGCTAGGTGAGATATCACCTCAAAAAAATGGGACTGGAGAACGATGACAGATGCAGACTATGTGAATCGGCCAAACACATTCTCTGCAATTGTGTTGCCTTAGATCGAGATAGGCAAAAATATTTGAGACAGATACAAATGACACAAAGAGAGGTGAAAAATAAACCTCTCAGGAGCATTCTGTGTTTTGCTAACAAAATCAAACTCCTGAAATCATAATTAGAAAGGTTATAAACAAAAGATCAACACTGGTCGCAATTTTGAAAGGCTCTCGCAGCCAAACAACCCCTAAGTACAATACGATAAGGCAGTTGCATAATTTTTCTCTTACAAATAATATGAAAAATATTTATTCTATCACTTTTATACCGGGCATTAGTACTGAAGATATTCCAAAAATTTAGAAATCGTAATATTTATTTTAATCCTTTAAATTGAAAACTGATCAAACCATAGATTTTTAACTACAAGAAAATTACTGTACTGTAACTCACTTGCCAATATCAACCATATTTTTTAAATTGAAAATTCTGAAGAGGTACCTATTTATCTAATTTTTAGTAAAAATAAATTTAATAAAACCTACTTAGGTTTGCAGAACATTTATAAAACAAAAATTGTTCATTGGACAAGGTGAAGGATGAAAATCTAGCTCGTATAATAAAAAAAACTCTTTTCATTTCCTATAATGAATATTACAAAATATTATGTAATAGTAATATTTTCGTGTTTAGATGAATCATGTTTCAAGATTGGCAGAAACTATCGATTATTTAATAAATATTTGAAGAATTCTAAAAATAAATTGCATACAAGATAAGTAAGACTAAGCTAACACTTTAAATATTTTACAGAATACGGATCCCATGAAATGTCCTACACATATAGGTATAATAAATACTAAAATTTCAATACATTAGTGACTTGTGAGAATTTTTATCTAATCAATATACAACCACACATCCGCTTGTTATGTAAAATTAATAGTGAAAATAAAACACATTTTTGTAATTTTGTTTCAAACCTCACTAATTTTTGCAATCCCATCTTGTTTAAAATGAAATAAATAAATAGTGAAAATTTTCCAAATACTAAAATTCCGATTCAAAAAGATAATCTCTAATCTAGCATGCAATTGTAAAACCCAGTAAGTCAAGTTACTCAAGGTTAATTGTTTGAAGAGCTATGGTGCAACGTAACATCATCCACCAATAAGTCTCACAATAATAAATTGGAACAAAATAGACCTAAAAGCCATAATAAAGAAAAGGTTAAATTTGACACTCTCAAATTTTAGATTAAGGCAAATCTTTAACAAACAAAACGCAAACAGGCATTTAAAATATCCGATCAGTAACACGTAATAAAATTCATGATTATGACAACATCCACAAAGAATGTCAACATCAGGGTGAACGAATCTGTACACGAGTTAGCAACAGATTTGATAAACTCATTTCATTGAAGTAATACAGGGTGCCCCCGAATACTTTTCTAAGAAACATTTTTAACATAATTTTTATTCTAAATTAAAGCCCTCGAGAGTTAGGCCTCTTTAAAAGCATTTTTTTAATTTCCAACTTCACGGGACCATAGCACAGAAAATATTGATTCTCTTTCACCAGGATAGCACCAACGCACTAGTTCACAATCATCTGTGATTGTGTCGTCACAAAACTGGCAGAATTACGGTACAAATTACTAACTCATCCACTGTATTCACTAGATTTGACCCTGTGCGTTTTCTTTTTGTTCCAAAACATGAAAAAATGGCTTGGCGGTTTTCATAGAAGGAAGAAGTTATAGCTGAAACAAGGTTCTATTTTGCCGAATTTGAAATTTTGTATTTTTTGGAAGACTTAAAAAAATTGGATCTTCGTTGGACTAAATGTATAGAGCTAAAAGAAGTCTGCATTGAAAATTAAATAAAAAAAAGTTTGAAAAAATTGAGTTTTCTTGCTTAACTCGGGTACTTATCAATCCACCCTCGCATATAATTAATGATTCTTGACAATTTCTAGATTTTAAAACTAAACAATTTGATTTTATAATTTCACTAGCTGACCCGGCAGACGTTGTCCTGCCCAAATTTGATTGTTCAGTTAGTTACATCAAGCTAGCTATCGATAACCTATTGTTTTAACCTGGTCGCGAATAAGTCAATCTCGACGCGATTGATCTGAACCAAAAAATAGATATGCAATCTGCATAATATATCTAAGCTATGGTGCAAATATGGCTTCGATATCTTTTGCGGTTTCCGAGTTTACCTAAGCCTAACAAACGCACAAACGATTTATATATAATATATAGGTAGAAGATAAACTATGTACCTACAACACTTCATACTTAATATTACTATCATACATATTATATTATCATTATATTTCTGATGAAAGCACAATCAGCGTCGAAATATTAAAGATCTATTAATTTATTATCGTTTAATTTAACTCGTTTTAATTTTTAATTTAATTATTAATATTCAATCAACCACATCTCTACAAACATTGTCATATCATCCACTATTCCATCATTGTTATGCAAATAATTATAGCAAAAACTATCTTAAATTACATTCTAAAAATCAAATTATAAACAAACATATTATTCACTATGTAGTAATTTACATAATAAAATCAAAATTCCGTAATAAATTTAATATCAGCAATTCAATTCATAAATCAAAATCGTAATTATAATCATTTCAAATCAAATATTTCAATCGGTTTTAATAATAGCATCTAAATACCATATTTAGAATATTATTCTCCAAATTATGTATTTTAATCCATTTAAACATTAGATTATCAATCCCGTATTGTTTTCATTCTTTAATGAAATCAAACCAAATTTTAAAATTTAAAAATGATATAAACAAAAAATATTTAAGGTATTCACACCCCCTTATATATTTCGTTGTATTTCTACACTTTAGTAAATGTTCAATATATCTCTCTCTCGCTTATATAAAAAATGAGAAAGAAGTAAAACAATCTCGTAACTATGCAACATTGTAAAAGTACTAGACTAAATACAACGAACTGTGAATACCCCTATTATATTACACCTTGATAAAAAATATTGTCTATGATGGCTACATGCAACAAGTCATCTATTTCATTAACGCAGTTCTTAGTTCTGCAGGTGTTTTTTATTTCAAAATATTCGAGAATATCAAGTATTCTTCCCTTTTTTGCTTGATGTAAAAGTTTTACATTAGATCTTGGTCGAAACTATGTCCACTGTGAAATAAATGTTTTACAAAAGAAGATTTACAATGGGAAGTCGAATAAAAGTGTTTCTTTGGAACCAATTATTTAGATGGTATTTGTGTTCACGTATTCTTAGTTTTAACTTCCTTCCTGTCTGACCAATGTAAATTGTGTTGCATGTCCCGCACTTTAATTCAGAAACACCACACTTTTCCCACACGTGGTCGTAGTTTTTGGGATGAGGTAGTAAACTTCTGAGAGTCGTGTTTATTTTAAAACATAGTACTTGTGTGGTCTCATTCTTCATCGTTGGCTAAACTATTAGAGAGTTCTCCTAAGTATGGTAATGAGATCCATCTTATGGACTTACATATCTTTCATTTGGTTGAGGTTGTAAATTTTGTTGGTAAAAAATTTAAATTTAATTTTTTGGAATAAAGATTGTATAGATAGTTATTTGATTGTATCTGTTGTTGTGAGCTATTTATTGTTTTTTTGTTCGCATTTTCTTTGCCTTTTTGGAAAAAAAATTGTATTTTCTCAATCATGTTTTTTAGACTTTGTTCAAAATTTTTATGATTGTCTACTTTTTTTATTATTTTTTCGATATAATCTTTGAATCATTTAACACCATTTTGTATCGTCCTTAAAACATTTATGTTTATTTTTTTCTATTTCCCCAGCTAGCTCAACTTTTAAATTTGTCGATTCTTCATTTCAAGCTTTATACACAACCTAGCATTTTTGTGGACACAAATACTCACTTAAGGTGGCAAATACCAATGTTATTCGGCCATAAGAATGAACGACGATTAGAATCAGAGTACAGATAACGTACGGTGCTGAAATTTGGACATAATATTATTTGAACATTTTTCAATAAAACAAAGTAATTAGAGGTAAAAAGCATT
Source organism: Cantharis lateralis (assembly GCA_963170105.1). Taxonomy (NCBI): domain Eukaryota; kingdom Metazoa; phylum Arthropoda; class Insecta; order Coleoptera; family Cantharidae; genus Cantharis; species Cantharis lateralis. The sequence goes on from OY720629.1 coordinate 22,746,833, forward strand.
AATAGTTAATGAACAAATAAATAAAGAAAACAGTTCTACCGAACAATTACGATACAGGCCGAACGATTACGATACAGGCAGACCTGTTTTCTTTATTTATTTGTTCATTAACTATTAATGCTTTTTACCTCTAATTACTTTGTTTTATTGAAAAATGTTCAAATAATATTATGTCCAAATTTCAGCACCATACGTTATCTGTACTCTGATTCTAATCGTCGTTCATTCTTATGACCAAATAACATTGGTATTTGCCACCTTAATATTAAATAATGAACTTGTTTCCAATGAAACCAAAACTTTAAGACCTCATACATTCCATCACTTGTGGTCAACCCCTGTCAAACTTAAACTCCCAGAGCACGTGCACACATCAATTCAAAATAATTAAGAATAAAATCTTCAAAATACGAAAAAGCTTCACTTAACTTTCTTGCTTAAAAATACACAGCAATATATAGAAGATATTATGGATAAACAACATTACTGGGAATGGGAATGTTTTATTTGATAATTTTTATTCGATATCCAAAGACTAAGTTTACCAAGTTGGCTAATTTAAAATAATTTTTATATTAAAGAAAAATAAATACTTACAATATTGATAATTGCTAGGAATTGAAGTTCTGTTAGCTATTTCGGTGTTAAAGTGATGCAGCATATCGACAACTGGAAGGTTTGAAAACATAACCGAGTTGCAATTCCAGTACATAGCCAAGCCATCTAAACTAACCACCTATAAATAATTGCATCATTAAATAATTTCTAAATGAAAATGTAAAATATAATACTTTATAAATCTTGGTAACCATCTCTTGCACAACGGTAGGTTTCCAGGTTTCATCGGTTGTTTGTAAAGATAAATTACCAAGAGTTACGCCCATAGCAAATGGATGGTTTAAATGTGTCACTTGATCTTCATATCGTATATGAATATTGGAAATATTAAGCTGGACATTTTTAATTATTTGAGTAGTTAATTTTTCAGCAAACGTATCATCAGCTTTAGGTTTATCTACAAAAAAAATGTACTAGTATATTGCTTAAAGCACGTAATAACAAAATCAAATATAAGTAAATTAGGTACATAATATTTATTATAGTTTGCTATTTATGCAGGTACTACCTTTGCAAATTAATCAAATAGATTATTTTTAAATTTTATCGGCACATAAATACAGATACATGTTTCATGTATCTGCACATAATATGTTAAGATATTATCTTCAGGTGCGACTATAGAGAAATATTTATTAGTATATTTAAAATATTTTTACAATATAGGGAATACATACTTTGAAAAATATTGGAGTATCGTAAAATATGATTTAAATTATTTTAGTTATAGAGAATATTAAATTATTTTATTGTTTGAATTGTGAAATTTTAATAATATATTTTTATTAATGAGAGAAGCCTTCTGAAAAATAGTAATTATATGAATATATGTTAAACAGTGATTGAAAATAATCTAATTGATTAATTTGCTAGCTGATCAACAGGAATAAGGGTCGTATTCACTAACTCTTAAAGGATCTTAACGGAAAGGACGCCTTTACGTAAAGGCAAAACCTATTCTGTAATAACAAATGATCCTTTAGTTAAAGGCTGTCCTTTAAGATCGATCTTTACGAAACGTCAAATGTAAAATATTTATAGGTTATTTTTGAAATCAACCAATGAGAACAGATATGACGTGCACTATTAGTATTAAAAACATCAGCCTTGCCTTTAGGTAACGACAACTGCTAATATTCAAATACCTTGCCTTTACGGAAAGGATCTTATTGTAAAGGATGAGTTAGTGAATACGACCCTTAGTCAAATGCAGTAAACTAGTGTGCACTTTATGTACTCTCAACTTACTAGCACAAAAACAGTTCCCATTAATTTCAAAAGAAATTAAATAAGTCTATAAAAAGTTTTGACACGATCGAATTAGTTATTGCATAATTTAGAAAAGCCATATTATGACAATTTATATTGGCATTTCTTCTCTTTCATTAAAATACTAACTAGATATTATTTGGCATTCGGTTATCTAAATATTCTTGCAAATATCTCATATTCTTTACTATTGGGCGCCTACGAGGTCGATCAATATGAAATCATTGATCGACAATTGATATCAATCATGAAATGAATAATTTTTCCAGTTTTAAATAATTTATCAAAATCAACAGGTTTATGTTACTTACGAGCCCTAACACAAACAAGTCAAAATTGCCAGGAATTTAAAAACTGGTCTTTACTTGTCAGACACGAGAGCTAGGTTCCACAGTTCACACCAGAAACACTACTAATAATTTGTTAGTGTTATCTTGATGTATAAATTATTATAGGTACCTTTCTCGGCTTCCTTCTTTTTGGCATCTTCAACTTTTTGCAATTCATCTTGTTTAGCTTTAACTTCCTTCTTCTCCTCCTTCTCGGCATCGTATTTGGCTTGTTGATTTGGAACTACAAGCAAATAAAGCCCTTCTATGCTAGCTTCAACGGATGCACCATATAAATTTTTCCATGGTATTTTAAGTACGAGCTTTCCTGTTGAAATAATGTAATTCATTTTTATACAGCAATTAAATTTAATAAATTACCTAAACGACCATAAACAGTTTGAACTGGTAAATCTAAGTCATCTAACGCCGAGGGTTTTAAAATAAGATCAGTAAGAACGACATCACCTTAAAATAATAAAAAAAAAACATGAATAAAAAATTAAGCACTAGTTTTTGTAGTCATTACCTCCCCATATTCCGAGTTTTAGTTGCTTACTATCTAAATTTTCGACATAATCGCCAAGAACTCGATTAAGCACATCGGTCACAATTGATTCGAAAACCATGATTAAAAAATTTTATTAATAAAATTTATCGTTACATAACTCGATAAAACATGAAATTTAAGTAATTCAAAATTCGTGTAATAAATATTTTTCTCTAAATTAAAATAACGATGACATAAGTAGGTATATGTGATGAGCAGTCAATATAATAACCTCAAATCAGAAAATCGATTTTTAACTTTAGTTACATCATTTCATATATTCTTGTCGGTTACAAAAACTTTATCAACTAATAAATGTCAACAAGTTAAAAATTCACCATCACTTCAGCGACCAGTAAAATTCGCGTTCGTTACACAGAAGTTTTGTGCACAAAACCGTAGATGACATAATTCCCATAATCGCCGCAGTTCAAGGAATTTTCATACAATAGCCAAACTCAATGCCAAACAAAAAGTTTTATTTATTATTTTTACTAAAATGTAATAAATAGGTAATATGTTTTCATTTAGAAAAGTAAAGAATTTATACTTATCCTTAATCGATGCTGGTGATTATTAATTTAAGTAGGTAAAGTACCTATTCAAAGAATGAGGGGGGGGGGATTGAAAAACTTGACAAAAATTCAAATTTTCAGAATGTCTTTTGTCATGTGACATGCTCAGATTTTTTAAGTGATACGCTTGAATGGATAAACGAGATGCAGATTTTAAAAAAGAACGATTGATGGGTAGAATTTGCGAAAATATAGGAATCAGAATAAATTGAGTTTGTCGATAAAAGTGTAGTGTCAATAAAATATAGTAATCACTAAGACCCAGATTTCGATGAAGTATCTTTAAAAAGGTAATAAAAATATTAATATTTCTCATTTAATCCAATAATGCAGATTTACTAATCAGGTTCCTTTCAGGTACGAAAATACTATTTTTGAAAAACAATTTTTGTTGTGTATAAAAATATAAAAAATGTAGAATTTTTTTATTTGTTATTATGTTGTTTTTTAATTTCTGTTTTAAAAATTTATATATTTTTATTTGCAATGCAACCTTTAGGCATTCTAAATTCGGGACTTGTTGATCACATTCCCAAGAGCCATGGAACTTGAAGATCTGTGGGACGGGACAGAATTAAACGATAAAACGTAATGCGAAGACCAGAATGGGACTGGGCGGGACAAAAACAAGTAGTTCCATGTTCTTCTGTCTTCTTTAGTTATTTTTCTTACCGTTGAGTGAACCATCACCGAAATTACCGTCACCGAATTGACATCTATGGTTGACACTTGACATCACCGAGAGATGGACCATAAAAACTTATTGAAAGCTTGAACCCTTAGAAAATTAAAACTTTTGTTTCTACCTAGCTAGCGCTCGTAAAATAAAAAGAATTTTCCTTTAAAATCATAAATCCTAACAAAACAGAATACTATGCCCTCCTCTATATTTAACTCTTCCGGCGCCACTGGTTGACATCACCGAGTGATGGACCATAAAAACTTATTGAAAGCTTGAACATTTAAGACAAAAGACAAGATGACCATCTAATATATTATATTATATTAATTATGCAATATAAATATTATATACAGTGACTCGCAAAAGTTCTCGGACACCCCTATCTTACCAATGTAAATTGAACATTTTGAAGCTGTTTTATGTCATATAAAAATCGATTTTACATCAAAATTTCTAAGACATTTTTTGTTGAAAATTTAATTGCCTTTAATTTTACTCCTATACATTTTTCTATTTTGTCGCGCCGTTTCTGACTGACAGCGACTTAAACAAGACTCCGTAAAATACACAAAATATTTTCGTCTATATCTCGGAAACGGTGTGAAAAAATAGAAAAATTTATATAAACAAAAATGTAGAGAATAAAATTTACAGAAACAAAATTTCTATTCATTTTTTTATTTTGTTTCACCATTTTCGAGATATAGATGAAAATATTTTTTGTATTTTACAGGGTCTTGTTTAAGTCGCTGTCAGTTCGAAACGGCCCCCCAAACTAAAAAATTGTATTTAAACAAAATTGAAGACAATGAAATTTGAAACAAAAAATGTGTACAAAGTTTTGCTGTGAAAACGATTTGAATATGAAAAAAAACGGCTTCAAAATGTTCAATTTACATTGGTAACATAGGAGTGTCCGAGAACTTTTGCGAGTCACTGTACATATTTAAAAATCAAACTTTGCCTAACAAAACATGTAATACTTTTTTATATTATTTTCGGGAAAACTACATTATTGTACAATAACTTATTCGTAGGAATTAAATGCTTTCTATCTGGATTATATTTCATATTTTGAAAACAATAATTTCAACAAAAGTTACTGCTTAGTAATGCAAATAAATTTAAAATATGCCATCATATGACTGGTGAAAAGGAAATGACGTTTTCACACTATCAATCTGGCTGATATTTATGCGCCTTGCCAGTTTACGCTCTATTAAATAATAAACTAATAATAATAGCAATGTAATATAATGCAAATAAATAAATATGCAAATAAATCTTTGTTGTCATTTTAATTTATATTCTAATTTTCAATTGTGTAATAAATTTTCCAGCTTTACCTTTCAACAGATGTGCAATTGTCATACCTACCACACATGGATTCGTACAATAAAAATCTTCCTCAACCCCCTCCTGCATCCAACATAAGTCTGTAGGTATGGCCCTTATTATTCTTTTACATTTGTAATTTCTTCAGAAAGCGTACAATAATTTTCAACACTAACAAATATTGTTCTTCTAACAATTATTTTATTATTTAATAAGAAAATTATTAAACTACCTATGTGTTTATTAAAATAGACAAGCATTTGAAAATATATCGTTTAATATAACAATATTAAAAAAAGAATATTTTTTTTAAATTAATGATGAAATAAGCGCAAGTTAGTATGAACCATTGTTATGTTATGTTCATTACATGCTTTAATCACTTCTTCGTCATTTGTAGAGCCCGCAGGGCTGGCAATGTATGAGACTCCATTCTTTAAAAAAAATCAAGTTTTAAGTAAAACATGCAATAAAAATTTGAATTATCAAATTACCAAGAATGCTCTGTCGATATTATCTCGGAAGGGGAAGAAAGCATCGGATCCCAAGCATACATCTTTCAAGTTCTTCATCCAGTTCTTTCTTTCTTCTTGTGTTATTGGAGAGGGAACTTCCTCAAACATATTTTCAAAGAATTTCATGTCCATATCAATTCCTGAAATAAAAGAATATTACTGCTTACATTCAACTAAAAAATATACTATTATAACCAACCAACACTTCCATTAACGTAGTTATCAATGGCATTTGCAATTTCTGCTCGTTTGATTGTTTTTTTAAATTTCATGTTTAATACTTTGGGATGTTGTCTCATCCACCAATTTTCTGCTTTCTCACCAGCCAATCGAGTACAATGAATTCTCGATTGTTGCCCTGCACCTATTCCAACTACCTACACATATTCAAAAAATAATGCAAAAGTAAATAAATCATTTCTACAATAGAATAAAAATAATTACCTGTCCATCTCTTGCATAACAAACAGAATTACTTTGAGTGTATTTTAAAGCAATGGTGGCTACAATCAGATCTCTTATAGCAGATTCTGGTAAGTTTTTATTAGCAGTTACTATGTTTGAAAACAGAGCCTTATCAATTACTGCATTGTTTCTTTGTTGTTCCATAGTTAAACCAAATAATACCTTTCGCTCGATAGAATCTGGTTCATAATTAGGATCAATCTAAAAATATTGAAGAATTTAGAAATGAATTATAAAATTTTAATGAAATTTAATTACTTGTAACACACAATATCCGCCATTCTTCTTCTTTTTCAATAATTCTAAAGCTTCCGTGGTGTAACCGGGAGCAATAATTCCATCTGAAACTTCCCTCGAGATTAGACGAGCAGTTGCATAATCGCAAGGATCAGATAACGCAACAAAATCGCCAAATGATGACATGCGATCGGCACCTCGAGCTCTGGCGTAAGCTGTAGCTAATGGCGTCAATTGTTCTGCCAAGTCAGACACCATGCATACTTTAGCCTGAAATTATTTTGATAACATAAGATATTTTTATAAACCACAGAATTATAGGTATCACAGAGTATAGTAATATTGATTTCTGAAGTCTTGACGACTAACTTTGCAGCTTCTTATAATTCAAGTTATTGGTAAAATTTTAAAAAATAAAAACATTTTTGCTTTATTTTATTTTATTTATTAATAATTTTTCAGTAACGCAAAATTGTTCTTAAGATGCTATTTAGCACTACAGAAGATATCGAGATTTTGAAGTTTAAAACGAGACTAATATACCGCATTGAAAACAGGATGTTATCACTTCAACTTATTCTCACATTCAGGTCTTCATAATACTGTTTTAAACCTATCGATTCAAAATTGATTTTGTAAATTTAATGATTTATTTATGAAGTTTCAATGTATTGCACATGGTGATAAAGCATATTCTATTTAATTTTTTTTGTTATTCCGTAACATTAAGTTGAACATAAAAAATTATAATCAATAACGTTACTGAAATAAAAATAACATTTAGCAATCTGACCTTTCTTATCAACACTATAAAAATTGTGTTTACGCAAAAATTGTATTTGATTGTTAATTATTTTAATTATTTATAAAAACAGGTATTATCTACAATAAAAAGGAATGTAAATTTTATATTATTAAAGCTATCGATAAATTTTGTTACCAAGTTATAAACAGTATTCGAGATATAAAGAGTATCAATAATACAACATAATAGTGTGGAACCAATAACTGTGACAAGATTGATTCCATAATATCCACTCTAGAAAGTTACTCTTTTGATTTATTACTACTAATAGTAGTTTACGACAATTGCTTTGAAACCCCCGATTTTTATGTACGATGAATAAGTTCGTCTAACGCAGCCGTAGGCCAAATTGGACAATATCCTAAGTGTGTAAAAGTTATACACATTTGGATGATTAAACTGTAATTATTTAAAAAAAAAATAATAACGAAAATCAATCAAAAGATTAAATAAGTTTTTAAACCGTCTAGCACTAGTGCATAACTGAAATTCATTTCGATGCTAAAATGACAATCAAAAAGTTACCTTTTCACGACGTTTGCAGAAAAAATATTTCAAATTGTGTTTTTACCTGGTCTGCTGATAGGGGAGTACCAACTGCAGCTCCAGCAGGGGATACATGTTTAAAACTGGTAGCAGCAGGTAAATTTAAAGCTGTTTTTAATTCTTTAACAAGTTGCCAGCCATTGAATGCATCACACAAATTTATAAATCCGGGTGAACCATTTACAACTGTAAGTGGCAATTTTGAGAGAGTGGTATACAGTTGTGCGGGTTTTTGATGAGGATTCATGCCATATCGTAATGTCAATTGTGAAACTCCACCAGAATACTGTTTACGAAAATAGTCTGATATAGCAACATCATAATCGGCTGTATGTGTAAAAGCTTTAAGGGCCAAAGTTTGTCTATAACAAACACAACAAATGTATTAAAAATATAACATATCATTAAAACACCAATACCTGGTTTCTACAGAAGTGTCTTTAACAGTAGATGTTTTGATTTCTTCAATTACTTTTTGATAGTCTTGTGGATCGCAAACAACTGTCACACGTTGATGATTTTTAGCAGCAGCTCTAAGTAAGGTGACACCCCCAATATCAATATTTTCAACAGCGTCTTCAATTGATACTCCAGGCTTAGAAATAGTGTCAACAAATGGATACAAATTGCATACAACTATTCTAATTAAATCAATATTTTGTTGCTTTAAATCGGCTTGGTCGGAAGGAGTTAATCTTAAATAAATAGAAAGTCTAGGAGGTGTATAATAATAAAAACATTTCAAGTTACCTTGCTAAAATTCCACCATGTACCGCTGGATGTAAAGTTTTTACTCTACCTCCAAGTATTTCAGGAGCTCCAGAAATATCCGACACATCCTTAACAGCGAGACCAGAATCTCTTAATGCTTTAGCGGTACCTCCACTTGCTACCAATGTAAAACCAAGATCCTTAAGATTGGTAGCCAAAGGAATTAAGCCAGTTTTATTTGATACGGATAAGAGAGCTGTAATAAACATAAATATGTATATCCAAAAGTTTAGTAATAAGTAAAATAATTTAAAATTTTACCTATGCTTCCAGAAGATGCCATGTTGAAGGAACTGTAAAAGAATAAGAACGATTTCAACACTGCGTTACGTATTTAAACAATATAATTCTTGTAATCTAAGGTCATAGATACAATTAGGAAATTGATAATGATAACCAAGTGAAATAAATAAATATGTTGTTCAATTTAAGTTGTTATTTAAATTTTCATTAAAAAAATAGAAGGACCGAACTATTATTATGTGAATTATTATTTTCCAATTTCCTTTTTTTATAGTAGTAGTGAGGGTAGGCCGATGCTACGCCCTACCTCATTTGTTTTCCTCAAGTCTAAATTTGTTTAATCGAATTTTGATTTGCTGATAAATTTTATTATAATTTTGATTCACGGTTTTTTGATTGTGATGTATCTGATTACGTTGTATCACTTGGGTTTAATTAAAATCAGCTTTTTGATCACAATGTAATTATTGATCATGGTTCATGGTTTTTATAATGAGATATATTATTTATTATAAACAATCGGGGCTGTGTTCAGGTTTCCCAGCGCCTGGGGCTCAATAGTATAAAGCGCTCCCGTCCCCAACAATTATAATTTTGGTTAATTATTTTGGTTATTATTTAATTTTAAATCGTGAAAGTAATGAAATAAAAAATATTTGAAATGCATTTTGATCTAGTGTTCATTTAAAAATTTTGCGCCCCTATTTGAAAAGCGCCTTGGGGCTCGAGCCCCACTGAGCCCCATATGTTGTTAATATGACTATGTAAAAATGTAAACTACAATAGTTACAAAAAAAATACAGTGTACCACATAGCTGTTAAAAGGACAAAAGTTCGTCAATTTTCATTCGACACTTATATTAGATATGAATTTCTTTCGATGCTTTCTTACTACCAGCTCAGAAATTTGAACTAAGGTTGACGATTTCTGAATTACTGGAAGAAAGAAAAGGTGTATTACACCACTTTTTCAAAAATACCCGGGTCTATCACGTTAACCTAACCTAGATATTTTTAAAGATAGCATTAAAATTCTTGCAGAATATGAAAGGAGACATTAAAATGAAGCGATTTAACTATGGATCAACATATATTTTTTCTTGAAATTTCGAAATAATTGAATTTGAAAAATCGATTTTTGCATAAGAAACTACGTTCCAGTCGCATTCTATTGGCGGTACGAGTGTTACAGGTAGGTAGTGGCTGCATCGTGTTTTGGAGTCGTTTAAAAATCTGTAATTTTCGAGTTCTGTCGGGCTTCAGGGATTAGGGGAATAGAAAACCCTAATTCTAACATATTTTGGCCCCTAATAAGGACCGGTGTTGTGTACTTCTATCGTTCAAAACTCAAAAATTAAACAAACGATTGAAATTCTTTCTGATGGGCGGAGCTAATTTTATGGTGTAAGCCAATTGAATAATAGCTTCAAGCAATAAAATTTATTGTTTATATTTTCTGTAATTTAGCAAAAGGACTTTTTACATAGTTTAAATGTACCAATTGACTGAAAGTTACACATTTTACTCAGGGCCGTCTTTTATTTACTCACGCCGAAAACACTCGCGAACATAAAACACAACAGGCGAACGATGATTTAATTTTCAGTCCTGAACGAAAATAAAGTGTTGTTTAGTGCGCGTGAAAGGGAAAGTCCCGATCATCGAGTCGGTTTACTTGCGGGCGGGTCGAGTTCCATGTTACTTCGCTATTAGCAACTAATTTGCTATTAGATAGGATTAGTTCTAGTTTTATTTTAAATAAACGTCAAAGTGATTTGACTTTTAATCATTTCAATTTCATTCAATTGATTTTTTAACTTTGCTAGCTCTTTTATAATTATTATACAAGGTTTATCTGATGAGTACCCAAAGAACGAAACACGCTTGATCGAGCAATAGTGTCATAAACTATCATTCATTGTATTTTATATAATAATTACGTAAGTTAAAATTCAATTTTATTTTATTTTTGTATTTTATTATAACATGTAAATCATTTAGATACTTAATTATATAATTTGCTATTAGTTACACAAACATGAAACTTAAAATTAATTTAGGGGAATCTCCTTGTAAGTAGGCAGCCAGACAGAGTTACCAGTGTTTTTTTAAGCCCCTTGCTTATTTAGAATACCAAAAAAGCTGGTAAGTACCTAAGCATTAGGGTCAAGTGGTGCAAAAACGAGACGATTTTTAAATCTTTTATTTTTTTGTCAACAAAAAAACCTAATTTAAAGCTTTTTCATATTGCCCTGTATGCAGAAGGCCATGTAGTATTACCTCACAGTAAAAAAAAATCATTAAGTTTATAATAAAGGGCGTTTTTTATTAAAAATGGTGTCTCGTTTTTAACCACTACTTAGGCTAAAAACGAGACAGTGAGAGGTTAAAAACGAGACACTGTATTTTCTGTGCTTTTAGTCATTTTACAAAAATGTTTTAACCAATTTTTCCCGGCTTTCCTTCCTTAACCCGTAACTGGTGAGGTTGGGTGTCAGGATACCCAGTAAGGCTTTGAAAAGCCTCTGCTGCTAGACGGTTGTGAGAACGTCATCGTACGTTCCTGTACCATCAGTCAGTTCGTTCCTAGTTGACTTAAAGTGCAGTACACGTCAGAACGAAAAGTACTGGGTATCTATAACCCAACCTCACCTGTTGCAATATAAAAATATCACCTCACCAGTTAAGGGTTAAACTGGGTTGTTTTCTTGTACAGAGGTTTGAACTAGTGCTTGTACCTTCGGTTTAGTAAGAGCAAACCTCCATTTTGCCATAATTTTTATCTTATCACTTAAATCTTCTTAAATTTCTTCGGTTAGAGAAATTTTTCTTCCCTGTTTACGAAGTGAACGAGTACGTCTTCTCAAAAGAGCAGATTTCTCAATTATAAACTGTTAAGTTGCATTTCTAAGAGATATAGTGCCATCCCCTATTAGCTTTAGGGCTGTTTCCAAGTCTTTTTGTCTTAAGCGGCCTTTCTGGGAACTTAAACCTTCGGCATTATTTTAAAAGATTTAAAAAATTTGTCTTTTTTTTAACTCGCGAGTGTCTCGTTTTTAAACTTGGTGATGTCTCGTTTTTGCACCTGTTATTTGCAACGAGTATCCTTGCCAACTAGTGAAAATATACTAAAGTCGTTATGGAATATCATAGCCACATGTGTTATTTGCGAAACGCGATACTTACTGGGGCTCTACAATCATGCACATCATTGCAACCGGAAAAGTTTGTAAATGCAATTTAAAAGATTTTTTAAGCAAAATACACACAGTCAACTTCAATATTTTTTTTCGATGATTGCGTTTAAGTTTTTTTTTTCATTATGGGTTTCAATAACTGCATATATGTGGAAGTAATTTGTAAAATATTTTTTACAATGTTATTGTATTTTTGCATTGGAAAAAATTGAATGTCTTCTTTTTAACCGCAATATCGGCCGTCTCGTTTTTGCACCACTTGACCCTATATATTTATATAGTCAGTAATTTAGTATCGTTTGATTTTCGGAAAATAAATAATATATTTATCGATAATATCGGTTTGTGATCTGGCAGGAACTAGGTGGCCCCATGGATCGCGAGGCCCGTGCGCTTGCCCAGAGTGGCGAATGGAAAAGAGGGGCCTGATTTTACATCATAACTTGAAAAATTTCAATTTTCTATAGATTTTTAAATAAACCCAATCAACTCCTATTTTGGCTCGTGATCAGTAAATCTTTCATTCTTTTCATGTGATTATGATACTGATATCACAGATTAAATATACTACAGAGTAGCACGTCAAAACGTCGAAACAAAAATGTCGAAAACAAAAACGTCGAAGTCAAAACGTCGAAAACAAAAACGTCGAAAGTCAAAAACGACGAAAACAATAACGTCGAAAAGCAATAATGTCGAAATACAAAAATGTCGAAATCAAAAAGGTCGAAAATAAAAACGTCGAAAAAATTTTTTTTAAAATTTATTTCACAAAATAAAAATCGCAAGGTGTTTTAAACTCGATTGTATCAACTATCCTGGAATTCAAAGTTATAGGCGATACCAGTCAGATAGTCATCGAGGTTACGCTCACCATACGATAGTACTATAGACTTAATTCTAGCAGCAACGTCGCGATACTTTTTTCGTCCTTGGGGTGGTTGTTGGCCGCTAATATATTGATCTATTTTGAACTCGTTCATACCCTGTTCTTTCTTCAAAACATCGATAAACTTCCAAATTGAAGGGTGATTGCAGCTCAAGAGAGAGCTGAAAGCTCGATGCCATCCTTCCACAGCATTGTTTGTTTTGGGCAGGTCGCTGAGGACACCTTCATAACAATTCCAAAGTGCGATTGGAAACTTTGGAGGGCGTCTAGTTAACCCGCGCTGGCGGCCAATCCATGTATCTTCAAAATAATCTACCAGAGGTTCAAGTATTTCATCGTTGGTAATGAAGAACTCGGTTTGTATGAGTTCCTCAAAAGATGGAATCACTTCGTCGACGGGGACAAAACTCAAAGCAGCCAACTTCCGAATATTAACTGAGAACTGAATGTTCTCACGGTTCTCGCACTGCACTCGAATCATATGGTTTCTTTGAATAACTCTCCATATGCATTGACTAAAATGGAAAAAACATCCTCTGTTATTAATACCTTCAAATGCCTGTCTGAAAGCATTAATCTGAGCGACTTCAAAATCTGTCATGACGCTCTCAGGAGTTAGCCCAGGCATGAGGTTTTTGAGAAGATCAAGGACTTTATCGTATGTCCCTTGACGTTTATTTAGTAAAAGAGCAAACACGGTTGGAATCGCGATATTGTACTGAACAGCGTGAATGGTGAACAACTGTTCGAACAATGGGGGAGCAGACTTGAATATTCCATCCGCGTACCGGTGGTTACAGTCCTTCATTAAATCTAAATTCCTTTGGGTACTAAAAAAGAGGATGCGGTCATCGGAGGGCCCACTATCAAAGAGGAGGAACGGTTCGTTTCGTTTCCCTGTATTTTCCAACGATAGTCAAGTCCATAAGATTTGTAGGATTGGGGAGTGGAGCTGTAGCCGCTCTTCTTGCGCGTTGAACAGTTCGCGTCATAAGAGAAACTGAAGGAAGTGCCGCAGAATGCCCTTAGCATAAGCAACAACGGAAATATTTTGTAAAATACCTACTTTTTAAGGTGGGTATTGGTGGATACTCCATATCCGCAATATGGTTGATTTCATTGGGGTTTACGACTCTGACTTTTTATATAAGTCACTGGCAAAAGCTAGTTTACCTTTTTACAGACGGGGAAAATATATTTCCAATTTTTGTGACCAAGCCTCACAGATCAACGCGGGAAACCGCGTCAGCGTATTTTAACTTTTTCTTAACCTCATTGCCAAAACTGCAGACACCAGATGAAGAAGATTAAGGTGCCTACGGCACCAAATGCTTCGCATTGTCACTCCGCTACGCTACGCGTTTACCTTTTTAAAGTACAGTGTCGAACCCCCCCCCCCTATGTAAAAGTTATAGATCTACGTCTGTGATTGTATCTACCTTTGTTGGTGAGATGCTGCCCTTTATCCAAAATTTATGACATTTTGTCATAGTGACAAAACTATGACACTTTGTCATAAATTCTGCACCATTTGTGCCAAAATTCATATGCAAATCACAAGCATCCATTTTAAAGATTTTTTAATTAAATTGGATTAGTTCTTAACAAGTGAAATTATATAATAAATTCAAAATCTAATTGATTTCATGTCACAATAAAATGCAGAAAATATAAAATTGAATTTTTGACTAACGTAATTATTATAAAATATAATGAATTGATAGTTTATTACATTGTTGGTCGATTAATCGTGTTTCGTTATGCCCGAGGTGCTGCATGGGGCTCCTTACATTGTTGCTATGATATCGCTATCTGTAGCTATTAGTAAAAATCGGTTGACGGTAACAAAACATTATTTTTTTATTACTCTCAAAATTATAACTAAAAATTTTTTATTAATTATTTTCGATTCATTGCCCATTTGGTGAACTTTATTCTAAACGTTCAGACAACAAACAAAATTAAAGTCGGTTAAAATTCAAAGTAAGGAGACATAAGGAAATTTTGAAAATTTCAAAATTTTATAAAAAGTATAATATTCAATTAAATGAAGAACTGTGACCATCGAGGTATTTGTTTTTAGTATCGAATGCACCAGTTCCGGATAACATTGATCAAAGCAGTGCCAAGTTATGACTTATAAATTAATAATTACAACTAAATAATTTGAAACTTGCATTTGAATCCATGGGAATATGGAACAAAGATTAGAACCATGGACTAGACCATTATGTAAAAATGACATTTTAGTGACGCTGGTCCTGCAGACCAAATTCACCTTTGAACGCGCTAATTTCAGGAAATACTAATCCGATTTGTAAAAATTCATTTATTTTTAAAGTTATTGGACTTATAATGACGTCATGTGAAGGATTTCTTCTTTATGACGTCATCACAATACGTAACACTGATTTACTATTGGCTGAAAAATTCTTATAGCTTGCGGAAAAATTAATTTGAATCGGGACTTTTTAATGGCGCCATCCATTAGTTACAAATAGAAACGTTTTTTTTTGTACGCGGTATGTTTGATAATTTTGGATAATGTACCAAGAATCTGTCGTCTTTGTGCAAGACGAAATTTATAATTTATATAAAAACTAAATAAAGAACTTGAAAAGGTGCATATTACCAGCACTTTAAGGGAAAATTAATTATTATGAGCTAATGAAAATTCCGGTTAGGTAGCATTATTAAAATGATAGTACTAAATTAATTAGATACTTACAAGTGAAATTGCAATTAGTATGGTAAACGAAAGATAAAAATAATTAATATTTTGAACTACAATGAACACAAATGAAAAATGTATTCAACACGTGGTTAATGAATAAAACTGCGTTCGTACTAGAATGTATCATCTCAGCGAAATTCTACTAATCACGAATCTAAAACATCGTTTCGAAAATGGTTGAAACTGTGATTTTTGATTCTTTAAATCAAAAATTTTAATTTATTTTGGTTATTATTATCATCAGTTTATTTTATTTAAGTAAAGTCGTTTAATTCACATTAGTGTTATTGATTACCATATCAAATCATGTAAACTCAGCATTAGCGAAGCACGCCGCATTTTCGACTATATAATAAAGGTTAATTTAAGTTGTTACCATTTGTTGCACTATTGCGTTTTGGATCTAAATCTACTAGTGATTTTATTCTTAAAATAACACAATTCGACATGAAATATATTTTGGTAACTGGTGGTGTTATCAGCGGTGTAGGAAAGGGCGTTATAGCCAGCTCTTTTGGTGCTATTTTAAAAAGTCGTGGTGTTACCGTAACTGCGATCAAGATAGATCCTTACATTAACTTGGACGCGGGAACATTTTCACCATACGAACATGGTAAGTATTATAACATAGCAAACATACTTTTGTTATAATGTTGAGAACCTTAATAATGTGGTTTTCTATTGATTATCTCTTGTCCTTTTCTTAAATATTCATATTATTAGACTCCAATGCTCTTCTTTTTTATCCTAGGCGAAGTATTCGTTTTAAACGATGGCGGAGAAGTAGATCTCGATTTGGGAAACTATGAAAGATTTTTAAATATTACACTACATCGTGATAATAACATCACGACTGGCAAAATTTATAAAACCGTCATTGATAAAGAAAGACGTGGGGATTATTTAGGAAGAACAGTTCAAGGTTTGTGACCACGTTTAGTGTGTTGGCACTTTTAATTACCCTTTTTTTTTTATTTAGTGGTTCCACATATAACTGATGCCATTCAAGAATGGGTTGAACGTATAGCTCATGTTCCTGTTTCTAAAACAAAAGAGACACCTCAGGTGTGTATAATAGAACTTGGTGGCACTATCGGGGATATAGAAAGTATGCCCTTTGTCGAAGCTTTCAGGCAATTCCAATTTCGAGTCAAACGAGAAAACTTTTGTGTTGCACATGTGTCGTTAATTCCACAAGTAAGGAATCAATAATTAAATAATGACTGCAAATAATTTTTATAGTTAAATAATCTATTGCAGCCTAAATCAGCTGGCGAACAAAAAACAAAGCCGACGCAAGCTTCCGTAAGAGAGTTACGTGGATTGGGATTGTCTCCCGATTTTGTAGTGTGTCGATCTGAACGACCAATTGGTGAAGGTGTTAAGGAAAAAATATCTAATTTCTGTCATGTCCCACCAGACCAGGTAAGCATTGATCGATGATTCCTTCTTAGACCCAATTTAAAAACACTTCATTTTAGGTTATTTGTATACACGATTTATCATCAATTTATCGTGTTCCTGTATTGATGGAGTCTCACGGAATAGTAGAATATTTAATTGAAAGATTTAAGTTGGAAGTAGCTCCTTTACAACGAAGATATATGAGACAATGGGTGGACTTGGCTAATAAAATTGATCGTTTACAAAATGAAGTGACAATTGCATTAGTGGGCAAGTACACCCGTCTCGTAGATTCTTACACATCTATAACTAAAGCATTAGAACATGCTGCTCATTCCGTAAATTACAATGTTAAGATTATATTTATAGAAGCATCTAACTTAGAAAAGCAGATGGAAAATGAGGACGGCGTGGCTTATCACGAAGCGTGGAAGCAACTATGTGATTGTAAAGGTGTTATTGTGCCAGGTGGTTTTGGCAAACGGGGCATCGAAGGTAAAATAGCTGCAAATAAATATTGCAGAGAATCAAAAAAGCCATATCTAGGAATATGCTTAGGATTTCAAACTTCTGTTATTGAATTTACGCGCAATGTTTTGAATTTAAGTGATGCTCATACTAGGGAATGTAATCCCGACACTACTGATCCTGTTATTATTGATATGCCTGAACATAACCCGGGCGACATGGGTGGAACCATGAGACTAGGTACCAGAACAACAATATTTAGAGATTGCGGTGCCAATTCTAAAATAAGTAAGAAGTGTGCACAAAATAAAGAGAAAGATCACTTTTATTTATGTTCTAATTTTTTTAGAGCGTTTATATGCAAATTCCGAAAAAATTGATGAACGGCATCGTCACAGGTATGAAGTTAATCCCGATTATATTAACAAAATTGAAGGTGGCGGTATGGATTTTGTTGGTATGTGTGAAAAGAATACTTATTAAATTAAAATTAATATTTTCTTTTTCTACAGGTACAGACATAGACATCAAACGTATGGAGATTTTTGAATTACAGGACCATCCTTACTATATAGGAGTACAATTTCATCCGGAATATTTATCGAGACCCATGTCACCATCTCCGCCATTTTTAGGTCTTATTTTAGCAGCAAGTGATAAGCTTAAGTCATACTTAGCTCGCGGTTGTAAAGTCTCGCCAAGAGAATCCGATTCTTCCGATTCTGGTGTGTGTTAAACTTGATTTAAAGTACTAACTTTATTTATACATTCAAAAATTGATTATTTATTTCAGACAATGAATCTTTGCTCTCCGCTAAACATTCACCAATCGTGAAACAATCGGGATCAGATAGTAGTGCTTATGGAAGTTCAACAAATATATTAGATTAGAAATGAAATGCTTATTTTATTACTACTGTGAAATTGCTTAATTTTTATTGATGAATAAATTCAACAAATGCCAATAATAATTAATTACTTTCCCTAAATTTTTTTATTAAAAAAAAAAATCAATTTTGATTGCAATAATTAATGTAAGGTTTGTAACTTTAAAAAATTGCTGTTACATTAATTTTTTATTATTATATTTTTCAGGGACGCACTGGCTATGTAGGGAATGTGGACAGTTCCGCACGGACCAGTCCACAGTTTAATACCTCATGGTGCGTCCACACTAAGTAACATTGTTATCAAAATGTTAGTAATAAACATTATCAGGACGTCTACACCATAATGCTATTACTGTCAACTCGGTTGGTAACATAATTTCATCAAGTCGAGAGAAATTCACACCAACATCAAGATGACATTGATAGTAACAAAGTTATTGAAAAATTTTGAAATATTATTAGCAAAAGTGTTAGTAACAATGAGCAGTGTGAATAAAAATTGGCAAAAGTTAAAATTAAAAAAAAAAAAATTATTTTTTTTATTTTCAATAAATTACTGTTTTATGACAGTAGTGAATATTCCCGTTTGTCTGCAGTTTGATTTTAATTTTGGAAAACCCGTTTCAAGCTTTGCTATCTATTGGGTTGTGTGAATAAAAATAAGCGATTAGAGATTTATTTAAATTGGGTGAGTAGTTTTTATGACTAAATCAAATTTCAGAAAAACCTTATTGGATATTTCACACTTGCATTATTAAAATTATTTTTATGTCAGTTTTTAACAATACTTGCTAATTTTATTCACACTTTCATTATTACCTATTAACTTAAATGTGTTATTCAGTCAAGATCAAAGAATGTCGATTCAAATGTTATTTGCTTCTCTTTTTTAACCTTATCATTCATAGTATATGAAAAAGTATTGTAATCGTGCAGAAAAAAGTTAAAACTTTGGTGCCTTTAAACTCACAAAGCTTTTCTTTACCCATTTAATTTATTCTCCATGTAGATAAAAATGCTTACTTTGCCAAAATTTTGTCTTGCATATGAGATGAGACAAATTCCGTGGGACAAGGATATCAGTTTAATCTCCCATGGGACGTTGAAAGGAAACGTCTGATGAATGGAGAGTAAATTTGAGGTTTGTATATAGTCAGAGAGCTGATGAACCAAAAATGCAACAGTTTTAGAAAATCTGATTTTTTACCATTAGGTCATACAGTGGCTAACGAAAATATTCGAACCCTCCTATGTTACCAATGTAAATTACACATTTTGAAGCTGTTTTATGTCGTATAAAAATCGATTTTCGAGCAAAACTTTAGACATCTTTTGTTGAAAATTTCATTACCTTCAATTTTGTTTCTATACATTTTTCTATTTTGTCGCGCCGTTTCTGACTGACGGCGACTTACACAAGACTCTGTAAAATGCAAAATATATTATCATCTATATCTCGGAAACGGTGAAAAGAAATAACAAAATAAATAGGTAGTAGGTATGTTTTTCTTGTAAATTTCATTCTCTACATTTTTGTTCCTAATACATTTTTCTATTTTAGATTTTAACGAACCGTTTCCGAGATATAGTTGACAATATTTTTTTCATTTAACAGTCTTGTTTAAGTCGCTGTCAGTCAGAAACTTGAAAAGGTAAAACCGATATCTCGGTTGTTTGTAGAGTTATAGAAAAAATATTTACACCTTCTTTAGACACTTTTTTGAGGAAAATAAATTGGGCCCAAGGGATTTTAAATATCTTCATTTGTTTCCGAGTTATAATATAAAGTTGTGATTTTTTAAATGGAAACCATAGTTGGCTATGACTTATTTAAATAGAGTTTTTTATACTCTTTTCAAATATATCAAACTGTAATTATTTTTCTCATATTTTGATTTTCAACTTTTTTATAAATTTCTAAAATGGCAACGTTCAACTTTCCGATACCGGTTTCCAGGTATCCGGTTATCGCTCAATTTCTGCTGCTTGCTTTTTAATTATACGAATTATTCGTTATTTATTTATTTATTTTTAACTTATAAATTCAATTTTCTATCACAATCATACAAAATAATTATCCAAAATTTACTCACGCCCGCCATCTTCCAAAACTCAAGCCGCCAGTTATCACCTTTCCTCGCGCCAAAAATATCAATATTCAAACTTAAAATAAATATAAAATTCTTCTCAATAATAAAATTTTTCATCAATATTGTATTTTAATTATTATACAACTAAACATATCACGACAATATATAACCATATGAGTTGCATTGTGTATATATGCGTAAAAACAGTTGAAGACATTAATTGTTTTGATGTCAATAATGATTTTGTGTTTTGTTTTGACAAAGCCAACGTTTAATTTTCCGATCTTTTATTTTTAATTAACATTTTTTAATAGTTTATAATTTTATTTATTGTAAAACCATTGTATTATTGTTATCACGAGACCATAAAGAGTCGGGTATATAGTACGCCACTGATTAAAATTCCTAATTCATGACGTAATCCGATGTAAAGTAAATGTCAAAAATTTACGAAAATTAACATTCGATTGTGTTTTGAAAGTGTTAAGGTAAATTGTAATTATAAGAAAATATGAATCGATTATTTGGGAAAGGAAAGCCTAAAGAGCCTGGTCCAAGCATCAATGATGTCATAACCGGGGTTAGACGACGTGGTATTAAATTTGCTATATTATTATTTCTTATTTAATTTTAAGGTGGATCAAAGAGCAGAAGGTATCGACAAAAAAATTACAGCATTAGACAATGATCTTCGTAAATTCAAAGATCAAATGGCGAAGATGCGAGAAGGACCTGGTAAAAATGCTGTTAAAGCCAAAGCGATGCGTATTCTCAAACAAAAGAAAATGTACGAACAACAGCTCGAAAATTTGAGAGGACAATCTTTCAACATGGAGCAAGCTAATTTTGCACATCAAACATTGAAAGATACGCACATAACAGTACAAGCAATGAAAGATGGAATGAAGCAAATGAAGAAAGAGTTTAAGAATATTAACATTGAAGAAATTGATGTAAATTTAAATATATATTCTAAGTTCTTCTTTATAAAATCGTATTTTAAATAGGACGTTCAAGACGAATTGGCAGATATGTTGGACGAAGCAAATGAAGTACAAGATGCACTCGGTCGTTCTTATAATACCCCCGAAATTGATGACGACGAACTTGCAGCAGAATTAGATGCCCTTGGTGATGAAATTGCGCTCGATGATGATGCAAGTTATTTAGATGATGTTTTGAAAGCGCCAGAAGCTCCTAGCAACAAACCCGAAGCTGAAGCTAGCAAGAATAAGGTAAGAACTTTTGATTTTATCCATATCGAAACATATTGACGATCTTTGTCTTAGGATGGTATTCAAGTAGACGAATTCGGATTACCTCAAATTTCTACTAACCGTTAAATTATTTTTATTAAACTGTATTTTTTTATCTTATGTTTTTTTATAGATTTGTATAGAACTAATAATTTAATTTTCGAAACTTTATTATGAAAAATATGCTTACATAATTTTCATTTAGCTTTAAGTGCAACACAAAAAGATTACACTACACCTTGTAAATTTTAATAATGTATTTACTAATAAAGTGCTTTACTGGTACATATTCTTTGTTATTTAAACAACTTTGAAAATAGTTGATATTTAATTAGTAAAGATAATATAAAATACATTTTTTAAGCTATTGTTATATCACAAAACAGGTTCATTGGAGTGTTCTAAACTTTTGTAAGACTCGATATTTCCATCTAAACTATTTTTACAACTTTCAAAGCATTGCTCATCAAATCCAGGAACTTCGTTGTAGTGATGCATGTGAGCCTAAAATGTATGGAATAATAATTACATGTTGAAAGTACTCAAAAAATATACCTTCTTCTTGTATAATTTTTTGTAAACCGTTAATATGTGTGAAAATAGTGTTGACATGGCAGTGGTATTAAATAGACACATCATTGATGTATTGTATCCAGTTGGCGGAACACCACACAGGCCAGTTTTTATGGATTTAAGTGACCATGATGTAAAATGTCCCTTGGTTTGTAAATGTTCTACATAATTTCTCATATCAGATATAGAATAATCTCCACGACCCATTAAAGTTGTTCCTAATAATACCGATTTCAAACCTAAAAGAGTTGCTAGTCAATTACAAAACATTGCAAATCCAGGAAAAATGCATTACCCAAAGGATCAAGCTTGACTAGTTGGGAATTTTTATTACAAGCATTTCTAAATATTTCGTCACGAATTTGTTGACTAAAAATATAACATCATTTCAAATTTATTATACAATAATGAGCGATAATGATTTTATAAAGATTTTATGGTTCCAACAAGGGTACTTTCAACAATAACCTACTTTATGAGCAATCATGTTGAAAGTGATGCACTGCTGTTGAGAATAATTTAATGGCACTAGTACCTCTCATTGGTCCGTTTATTGTTGAACCAATCAGAAGTACTTTGGTACTTATTTACCTATTTGATTTTCGAATACATTTATTGGAGCATGGAAAAACTGGACTAACACTGCTAGATAAGAAGTGTAATTTTGGAAATGGTACCATATTTGTATTGATTTCATTAATATCCACATTTAAGTCTCCCGAAAATCTCGATCCACTGGAAATTGTTACAATTTATCCTTCTAAAATTATCGTCACCACTATTATTTACCTGGTCAGATGTAACAACATATTGACTACGATATTATTCATATCATAAAACGGTTTAAATTCTACAATGGGGGTTTTAAGCTTTTCCATGTATGATTTGTTGTTATACTGTCGAGTAACAATATCCAGCAGAGCTCTATTTTCAATTGGAAACACGCATGTTGCATATTCGGTTAAGTATTCAGTAGATAACGCCATATTGTAAGGGCACGTTATAACGTCTTCCGTACCGGTGGGATATACACAAGAAACTAATCTAATTAACAAGAGAAATTAATGCTAAAAGTTGTTTCTAAAAATTGTTATAACATTACCTTTCGACATCTGGAAAATTTTCTTCAAGTATTTGCAAAATGTACGTTCCCAATCCAGAACCCGTACCCCCGCCAACGGAAAATAGCAAAATAAATCCTTGTAAACTGTCACATTTTTCAATTGAGCGTCGTACAATGTTTAGTATTTGACTTTCGTAACGTGGCCCATTATAACAATAACCTGTGGCCCAGTTATTGCCAGATCCAGGATAATTGCTTATGATGCATCGATCGTCAAACAAATCACGTAAGTGTCCATTTTTGAATCTCGACACTACAGTGTCTTCCATATCTACTAATACTGCCTGCAACAAAGTTAATATCTAATTTTTAGATAAAATATTTTTCTGGAAATATCTACCCTTGCTTTTATTTTTGCTTGTTTCATATCGGCTATTGTGTTTAACGTAGTACATGTTTTTGATGGTGGTACCGAAAAGAAGCTGTGAATCGATGATTGTAAGTGATTAACTGTCTTGACGGTTTTGTTACATTCTTCATTTACGTTCTGAATTCCGTACTCATCTAGTACGGAAGGCCAAAACGAAGACCCGATTTGATTCCCGCATTGTCCCACTAAAAAAAAATTGAAAATAGATAAGGATAAAATATAAACTACAACAGCGTACCTTGAATTGTTACGAATTCGCTCATACAAAATCTTGTTATGTCAACACTAAAAATAATATAAATGTAAATTTGGAAATAAGTAAATGAAAATTTAGTTTTAAATATCCAAATAAAATGTCATAACATTGTTTGAAATTTGTTTAGAACTAACGAGAATTTGACATCTTGATAATATTTTTTTTATTCTAACCTAACAAAATTTATCAACGGTTTTCGTGCTTCTGTTTAAATATAGCCTTTTGTTTTTAAAATAAATTTAGAGTTGGAACGTGGTCACTTTTAGTTACATTGCCATGTATACTGCTTATACGAACGTAATAATTTTAATTTTCCTGGTTATCGCTCCACTATGTAAAACTGATCGCTCACAACCTGGTAATTATAAGTTACAAATTGTAAATGGTAGTACTAACCTTAATAACATTTTTAGAAGTGTATCTGCATCAGGGCGAGAGAGTCAGCAGCAGAGGGCCGCATTTTCAAATTTATTGTTATTCTGGTAAACCAAAGTCAATCGTTTATTTGTGGCAAAGTGCTTCGGTAGGTTTCTATGCTTAATTACACAATATAAGCCAAACCTAATTTGTACCAACAATTTTACTTTTAGTTGGAAGTTAATTTACCTTCAGACAACTTTATTTATTATGAAGGTCCAACGGCAGATATTGTTCGTCACGAATATCAAGAAAAGCATTCAGGTTGGGGCTTTGATTTGTTTTCATGGAAGCAAAAATATTTCAAATTAAATCCATTTAACCAAAGTTGTATTGGGATAGAAACTCGGGAACTGTATGATATTTTTTTAAACGTTATACGTATGTACTCAAGTTTGATATTTTATTTCTGGATACTAATTTTAAATTGTGTGTTTTGCAGGCGTGGATTACTGGAAGGTGATTTATTTGATTACAGGAACAATATTATTCTTTTCAGCGAAAAAGTTGGCCAAGAATATTTTATTTTATTACATATGCGGTATTTCGCTTGGAATATGCACTTCATTTTTAATTCTGATATATTTTATAAGCAAACTGTTTCCAAGGGTTAGTAATTCTAACTTACATTTGAAAACTGAAAAATAAAGTTAACTTTAAAATGTTTTTAGAAACCAATGATGTACGGTGTAGCAGTGTGTGGTTGGACAGTGGGGGTGTATTTAATACAGCTACTATTTGAAAACTTAAGAACAATCTTTTTGAGTTACAAAAATTATGTTGCTTGGTATGCAGGTATTACAGGACTTATTAGTTTTATAAGTAAGTTTTGTAAAATGACCCCGTATAACTATCCTGTTACATTAACTTTTATTGTTTTTAAGTTTGTTATCGATGGGGTCCAGTGACAGACAAACGTACTCAAAATATTATTCAATGGAGTTTACAATTTTTTGGAATAGTAGCCGTATTTCAAAGTAGTCAATTTGAAGAGGCGGCGATGGCTCAAATACTAATTATATTCTTCATATATAATTTTCCTAAAAAGTGGCTTTCAAAATTAAAATCCTACTGGTTAGTATATTTTAATTGTTGCATTAATGTCGATTCTGTTAACCCTAAAGTGCATACGTCAACTAACATCATAATCAAAAAATGAAATAATTTTTTAACTCGAATATAAATATAAAAGCAACAAAAAAATTCAAAATTGTTAAAAAAAAGGAACAAATTACTTAAAAAATAATCAACATCTGAATCCTTGATGAACTCGATCACTACATTTTATAATATTTCATTTTATTAGGTGCCAGAGTTATTTTGATAGTAACTATACATACAGTTTGGTGCATAACTGAACCAACCACAGCAAATTTTTTAAACGTATTTGAATAGAATAATATTTCATGCAGCTATGCCTAATATTTTTTAAGATTTAAATAATTGTACATGTGTGATTGTTTACAGTAATATTAGATTTTTCTATGTAATGAAACAATCAGCATAACGTCACAATTTCAATGACTCAGTTTTGCATCGCCAAATCCTGTACATCATCTTGTGATTAAACAACTGCATGTATAAACATTTATCAAAAAAAATTAGCATGCAGATCATTAGTCTACACAAGACAGTTTTGTTAGATGTTTTAACCAAGTGTTTATTCCGTTTATTACTAGTTCAAAATTTTTTATATAATAATGGGAACAATTACAAAGTCAATTGAAAAAGAAGTTAAAAATTTATTAGAAGGTGGGAAATCTAGTTGTTCAAAGAATCCGAAATAAGTGCAAGATTTCCTTAAAAATAAATAAAGGAGGTAGACCAAACAAAATGTCTCCTCAAGATTGCAGAAGAGTTATTAGATATTTGGCAAGTGGTGAAGCTTCTTCAGCTAATAATGCTGCAGCACTTTTACGGCGTGATAGTGGTAAAGTAGTAAGCAAATGGACAATTCAGCGATCGTTACATAATGCTTAATTTGTGGCACTAGAGAAGAAGAAGAAACCGCTACTTTCAAAGAAAAACATCAAAGCAAGATTAAGTTTTGTAAAAACCTATGAAAAATGGACGCATGATGATTGGATGAAGGTGACTTGTTCAGATGAGACTAAAATTAACAGATATTCAACTGATGGGCGACAATGGCATTGGAAAAGAAAAGGAGAATCCATGCATGTGAAAGATTTCATTCAAACAGTTAAGCATGGCGGTGGTAATATAAAATTATGGGGTTGTATGACGGGATATGGTGTTGGAGCTTTGCATAAAATAGATGGGATTATGAATCAGGAAGTATATAAAAACATTTTGACCGAACATTTAGTTGAAACTGTGGTAAACATGCCCTACTCAATAAACGAAGTAACATTTCAACACGACGATGACCACAAGCACACTGCAAAATCAGTTAAAGCTTGGCTGGATCTTCAAGATTTTCAAGTACTACAGTGGCCTAAAAAGTAATATTGTTAATCAATATGATTCACCACCATCGTCTTTGAACATTTTATCTGAAAGAGTACAGGAACAATGGTATAAAATTCAGCCTGATTACTGTGAAAAATTAGCAAAGAGTATGCTAAGTCGTTTACTTTCAGTTAAAAACGAGATTTTATTGTATATAATTAACTAGTGTCCGTATTAATAGTCACGGATTAATCCGAGATTCAAGATTAATTCTTGGTCACAATAAAATAGTCGAAATATTGCAACTATTACACGCATTAAAGACAATTCGAGAATTAATCTTGAATCTCCGATTAATCCATGTCTAATAATACGGACATAAGAGGCCTAGTTAATGAGACTGCAATGACCTAATAAGTAAATACAGTGAAATTTTAATGAAGTGCAACTTGATTGGTGTAAGGTGCAATTTGATTAGAACTTGATTGGTGTGGAATTCGATTGATTACCTTTGCTAATCGCATAATATAATAATAATTTTATATATTTTTTGGTTAGTAAAAAATTGATCAATCAGATTCTTCGATCTTAAATGGGAAATGAATGGAAACAATCAGAATATTCGTCAGAACATGGCGCCGGTTCTTATGAGCGATTGCTATCCTTATCACTTATAAATAGATAGTTTCCCGCAGTCATGATTGATCATTACATAAGAAGTGATCTGAACCCACAGTGTGCGCGTTAGCATTTAATTTCTTTATTTCTGCGGCTTTTCCAAGCCTCTTTTTGTTTCTGTTGTCCTGGTGCGCCACATGGCCAATCATAATGGTTTAGTTTTGCCATCTGCTTTAACTAACTACCACTCAGAAAATTGAAGTTGATTTAGAATATACTCCTTTTAGCTCGGTATATAAGAATAAACAATCAGAAGCCTTAGTTATCGCGACAGGCGCTACCAAATTAAATGTTAATTAATAATATAGAAATGTAACAAAGTCAATTTTTATTTTCATTAATTTGGGGTGGGCGAGGCAAATTTTTTGTAGGTCTCTCGTCGATTGTAGGCGAAGTTTCCTTTGTAATGCATAGAATTTTGAAAGTCGATCAAATCTGATGTTGTTTCACTTTGTTTAATATTTCTTTGATGTTGAACAAATTCACATTTTATTTGTATCTACTCTAGTTTATTAAGAGTAACATTTGTTTTTAATTTAGGAAAAAGAAATTTCCACCAAAAATACATCAATTAACAAATGCGGAATATTATCAGCAAGGCGTGATAGAAACATCAAAAGCATTAGACGAATTAAGAGACTTTTGTTCTAGTCCTAAATGTAATCAATGGAAAACTGCTCTTAAATTAAAAGATGTAAAGCGGTATGTATTGCATGGCATAAGAAATTTTTTCTACAATGAGTGAAAATAATAATCTAGTCCTAAATATAGGTTTGCATCTTTTATTGAAGGCAATTCACATTTAAGTGATGACGAAATTTTAGAATATGAAACAGGAATACATGCAACAGATTTAACAGACGATGAAGATGAACTAATTAACACATTGACAGACGAAGAATTATAAATTAAAGACTGAACTATTTTGTGGTAAGTACGTAATTTAAAAGTTTTATGAGATCTGGAGTGCATTAAGACGATCAGTTGGATATTTATTTGTTTTGTTACTACATTTTAGATAAAATACTGATGGCTGTTTTAAAATTTTAAAAGAATAATTGAGAAGGAAAGAAAAGAAGAAAATGTGGCCACAATTAATGTGAACGATTGCACAATATTTTTAATGTTTAATTATTTCAATAAAAAAATTGTTGTTTTGTATTTTATGTTTTACATTTATTTCCAGAGTATTTTTATTGTTAAATGTACAATTAAAAAAAAAAAGTATTGTTCATATCGTCGGTTGCACAATGCTCCCGAAAAAATAATTCTGCTAAAATATGATTTTCATTATTCAAATCTGATTGACTATGTATGGTACATGTATTAAAACTGCAAACACTAAAAGTTAACGTATTAATTTTAATTTTGTGTTATTTCCCTAATATTTACTTTTTATATTTCACATCTGTTTGACATTCTTTACTAATCATTTCCTTGTGTTTACTTTTCATTGTATTAGTTAACTGTTGAATCACTTCGATTGCATATTTTAATTTTTTCTTATACATTAAATATTTATTTTGAGCCGTTGTAAATAATTTTTGTAACGCACTATAATTGGTATTATTTTTAAAAATTTTTGCGTTCAAACTTGCAATCTCTTTTTTAAGTTCTTGTTGTTGTTTGTCAATTAAATATTTTTGCTTTTGATGCTCAACGATTTGATTTTTACTCTAAAATAATAATTTGTTTAAAATAATAAAAGCAGATATCTTTTTTTGCAACGAATTGTAATATCTTATTTCACCTCTTGTTGATATTTATTTTGTGCCTCTAATAATTGATTTTGAGATTTGGTTAGGCTTACTTCTTTTTCGTAAATCTTTTCTTCAAATTTTTTAATAATGGACATTAAACGTGCTTTTTCTTCATTTGCATTTCTTTGTTGATCAACAAGTTTTTGTTTAAGTTCTTGGCAATCAAGTTTTAAGCTCGATTTTTCCTGTTCAAGGTTTGCTTTATCATTTAAAGTAATTGCAAGTTCGGCTACCAAATCTGTAATTATGTATTGTTCTCGATTAGGTGGCATATGTATGTGCTTTACAGAATTTGCTTCCGATAATTTGGTGTCATTCATTTTACAAAATTATAATTCTAACAATAAAAATTTAATTAAATGTCGATACTGTAATTTTGACATTGAAATCTACATACCTACATGATTTTATGAAATCAAAATTATTCTTATTATTTTTATCAAAAAAATTGAGAGGCATTGAATAAAACTGACTGGAGATAAAATGATTAATTTTTTATTAATTAAGATTAGTGTTTATTATTAATTTTTTTCAGTTCGATTGCCATTATCTAATAATTTATTTCTATTGCTTTCGAGGGACATATTTAATTGTTGAAGGAACTCTTGCGCATATTTTAATTTGTTTTCATATTCGATACACTTTTTTTCATAAATATTGGCCATTTCTATAGTTTTATTGTACGAATCAGATACAGCAATTGCTTCTATTTTTAAGTTGGTTGTATTTTTGGATAGTTCTTTTATTCTCGTTGCAGTTAATTCTTTCTGTTCATTGTATTCCTTCTTCAAGTGAGCAATCTAAAAATTTAAACTACAGATTTTTATTCTTTAAGTAATAAGAGGATGGAATTAAAAGCACACCTCAGTAAGATACTTTTTATGGTTTTCCAAATATTCTGCATCAAGTTCTGATTTTTTGGATAATCGTGTTTGCTCTTCTTGTTCTCGTTCAAGAATTGTAAGCTTCAGTATTGTATTTTCATAATCGAGAATTAATTTACTATTTAAAATATTTGCTATTTCCGTAATCAATTCAATATAATATTTATTATTTTTAGGTTTTTTATTGTCTTTTAAATTTATTGCAGTTTCTTCAAATATTTGTTTACTCATCATTTTTAAAAGTTTTTAGAACACAGATAATTTAGAAATGTCAAATTTTGACAAATATACATACATTATACCTTAGCGATTATATTAGAGAGTCCCGCTTTCAAATTTATTTGTTTCGATTTCGTTATTATTAATCAAATTTGATTTATTTCTAATTTTTCTGGCAGCTTTAAGCAAGTGTTTTATTGTTTCCACCGATTCCTTGAGTTTCTGTCTACGTTCGAAATATGTAAGCTGTAAAACATCTACTTTGTGCTTTACTATATTGTAATCCTGTGTTGTTTTGACTATTTTATCTTTTAAAGATGTTTTATAGTTGACGAGTTCTTTCTCTAATTTTTGCGATAATTTCTGCTGCCTAACTGCTATAGTTTTTATATTGCTAATCTAAAATTAAATTATGAAAAATTTAGGTTTTAGAATGTCAGTAGCGCAATTCACCTCTTTTAGATATTTTTGGTGAGCAGCATTACAATTGTTCTTTGTGATGACAAGCTTAGCATTTGCTTCTTGTTCACTCTGACGTTGATCAAATCCCATGAGTTTAATTTTTAATGCTGAATTTTCGTACTCTGTACTGGTTCGTTCTTGTAAAACTTGAGCTATGGCTTCAACTAAATTTGACGTTAATTGATGCTCATTTTCACTGTTTTTATTTGTGCAATATACTTCATTCGTTTCTGTTACCTGCATAATTTTTCTATTAATAATAAAATTTTTAATTTCGGTTAATTAACACAAAAATTTTGACATATTCATCAAGAGATTCTAATCAAGAGGTATGGGAATTTATCAGTTTCCTTGGTAATTTCCAGAGCCCAAATTTTGTTTATAAAGCAATGTTTATTCCATCTATGGTTTATTCATCACAAGTAAGGAAATACATATACCTACAACATTTTTAAAGATGTAGGTATTGTTTTTTGATAAAGTAGATCTGATTTAACAATAAATTGTACATCGATGGCCTAGAACCAATACCACGTAAGTGAAAACTTCAAAGTTTTCGGTATGAACAAAAAACGTTCCAGGATGTGGAAACGATTTACAATAACGTAGCAGCGCAAAAATCGTAGGTAATATTAAAAATAAATTATACTTATGTGTGATCGATTCTAGGCCTTTTTTCATATTAATTTCGAAATACTCTTTGTATATTTGATTGCAATTTGTTGTGATGACTCCTTAATCAATCGACTGAAAATCGTAAGCGCTGGCTGGTTCAAATTAAACTGCATGTTGGCTTTTGTGTGTTTATTACTTATTATAACGTGCGCTTTCAGTCGTGTTATATGACTTGCTTGCTACTGGGGGTGTTTTACCCTTGATCTTGCAGTTTACTTAAGCATGCACATAAAAATAAGAATGTGTTAGAAACATCTGTTAGTTACATGCATCTCCACTTTTAAACTTAATTAGTTTATTATTGTTAATTTATTCTTCCTTTTATTCATAGGGCATTTTGGGTTTTTATGACATTCTATTTCCAGTGCAGTATCACTTCAACTCCTGACCATTATTAGATAGACTTGTATTTGTGATTCACTTTTATTTTACTTCCAGTTGATAAACAGGGATTTGTATTTTCAGTCGATGATAAGACATGGATGTGACAAAAAGGAGAAATATCTCATTCGAAATCATGACAGGACCTAGTATTATATTCATTAGTTCATTACTCACCACTGGCTGGTAACCAACTTTCATTTCGATAAAATTGGCGGCGGAGGGGTCCGGCAAAATCTCACCAAGTCGGAGGGGGGATCAACGAAAATCTCACGTCAACTTTTTAATTCCGAGAATATACATTTATTATAACAGATAACATTTTGTATTACAAAATCAATTCCGGTCATAGACAATATGAAATATAAAATTAATATTATAAATATTGACTCTGGTTGGGATTTGCCGATTTGAAGCACAAGTGTCAGATGATTCGGGAGTCTCTGCCGCGCCGGTTGCAATCACTGCATGTCAGTTTTAATCAGTCGTGATATAGACTCTGCAACGCCTATTAAGCCGTATTAATTTCATTCAACATGAAAATGTCCATGCAGTGAATGAAGAGTTTGGAAAGGAGGCCATGGGTTTTACTTCTAATTAAATTCGTTATAATGCACCTTAAACTTATTGTTAGTATAATTTTTCTCCTCTTATTTCATAATGTTTAGGTATTTAGTGGTTTGAAGCAAATATATGAATTTATCAAATAAATTTAATTATTTAAAAATTATATGGTAAATCTCACTGAAGGGGGGAGGGGATTCCATCAAATCTCACCAAGGGGGAGGGGGGGATCTAAATTTACAATAAAACACTTCACGTAATTAATGGACGTCCCCAAAACAGGTCAATTACAGAAACGCAAAAATTAAGAAAAAACTAAAAATATATATTTGTTTAATATAATATTAACAATGTAAGTACAATAATAACAAATTTTAATAGTAAAAATGTATGCTTAAGAGCGTACGTTGTCTAGTGCTATACTCGATACAGAATTATACAAAAATTAAAATAATTTCTAGTTTCTGTCAATCTTGAAACATCTGTTTATAAGTAAATAAACAAGAAAAACAAACTGACTTCATTACAATACATTAGGCCTCCACAGACGGACACTTTTGAACGCCACACTCCTAAAGCGACACTGAAGCGTCCTTTCCCATAAGTTTAAGTAAGAGCGACGTTCCGGAGTGTGGCTGCTGCGTGAAACATTTTTGAATGGGGCGTTATTGAAAGCTATGCTCAATCCTGCACTACGAAGTGTCCGTATGGGAATTCCCTAATCAAATATCTTTTTTTTTCAATATGTGCTAGTGCGAAGTTCAGATAATAAATAAAAATAAATACAATGTTAGGTACTTCTTCGCAATCAAACAAGATTTACTTTTTTGTTTTTTTTAAGCTTATGAAATATAATGTCATTGTGACTAGTAAGCATTGTGAAATTATATGTAATCTTTATATTATTATAACAAATAAATTCTTGTAGTTTTTGCGTGAAGCTGGGAGTCTCCCGAAACTGGTAGCAAAAGTAAATCTTGTTTGATTGTGGAGAAGTACTTAACATTGTATTTATTTATTTAAATATCATTATAGTTTAAGCAATGTTTCTATGGATCGTTTTTCATATTTGTACATTATAATATGCTTTGATTAAATAATTACCTAATATAGCACTAGACAGTGCATGTAAATATTACTATATTTAATAAGGCACTGATTGTACTGTCAATTATAATGCATAACTTGTCGGAGAAGTTTTTTGTTATTCTAAACCTAGATCAAGCACATTATGCTAATACTTTATTTTTGATTGAATTATTTTAAATAAGCAGTTGACAAACTTTGCTTTGTCAAATGTCAATACTGTTTTTGGCAACTCTTCTGTGAAACAGTATAAAATAATTTGTAATATTTTTAATTTTTCGTGTTAATTACTTGTTTAGCAGAAAACGTAATATGCAAGATTCCAGATAATGGAACGAAATTCAATAAAATTACACATTAGACTCAAGCACGTGTTAAAATAGTAGATCTTTTATAAATATATCATTTGTTAAGGCAGTGGTAATAGGCACAATTTATCTTAAATTTAACGAATTCTTGATACCTTTTTTGCTTTATCTATACAAGGTGGAGGAATTTCAGGCTTATTTGTCAAGTATCGATTATGCAATCTAAAAATAATTATTCGGTATAGGAACTAAGAAATTATTTGTATAACCAACTTACATGCGATAAGTTTCACTTCGTAGGTAATCCATCAAATGGCCAACTCCAACTTGAAGTTGATCAGCAATTGGAGTTACCCATTCATTTCCTTCAAGTCTAAATACTGCTTTGTTACTAATCATATCGAGATTACCAATTTCGGGAGGTAAGATTGTTAATCTATTTCCTTGAAGATTTAATTCTCTCAGACGACCCAATTCACCAATCTCTTTTGGTAATTCGATGAGATCGTTTTCCCGTAATACAAGCTAGAAAAAATAGCCTATAAAAATTTGAACACCAAAGTATTTGCTAAAATATTCTTACTATTTGTAAGTTTTTAAGATTCTTGATATCAGACGACAGGTACTCGAAATCATTATCGCCTAAATATAAGGCTCTAAGGGTTTCCAGCATGAAAAAATTACCAGGTAAATTCTTTTCGTTTAAATTATTATAAGTTAAATCTAGCACTTCTAGTGCAGGTAAGGCACCGAAACCCCTAGGTAAATTATAGAGTCTGTTAAATGATAAATTTAAAATGCGCAGTTTAGGCATCGACGATATCGACAAAGGCAACTCTTCGATTTGGTTGTTGGCTAAATTTAAAATCTCCAAATTTATCAAATTGGCTAGACCTGGTGGAACAGCTGAAAATATATATATTATTTTCACTTTACACCGTAACAATAATTATTTTCAACTTACATCTGAATTTGTTGTGGCTCAAAGTTAGGCGAGTGATATTGACCATATTAACTAAAATAATAAAATTTTGTTAATTATTGATGTCTTGATTATTCTTTGTTTACATAACATCGGTAAGTATTAAAAAAACTACAATGCTGTAAATATTGCAGTCGAGATTAAATTTTTGATTGAGAATAATGTTGGATCTTGAAATAATAAGGTAAATAAAAGTTTGATATTGATTATAACACTCCTATAGGTGAATACTCGAAACTTGGACGTTTGATGCACGATCCGAGTGGTGTGTCGTCTTATAATCGACGTTACATCCTGTAGACGCGGGCAACATTCGTATACTGCTGCTTTGTCTTCGGGATCTAACTATTGGTTATAGAACCGGTACCATGCATTTCAAGTTGTTACGGAAGCAATATAATATAGTTTTATCTGCGGTTGTTATAAACTGGAAGAAAATCAAGTCAAAGAATGGGACTTGTACTGAGCTCTAGAGAAAAATTAACATTGCACGTAAACAGAAAGTGAATTTGCTTTCGAATTTTGAGCATTATTTATAACAATACTGTTCATTATTTTCCTTCTCATTCTTGGTCAAATGCAAATTAGTATTATTGGGGCACGCCCACCTCGAATAAGTAGAATAACAAGATGCCAAATTAGGTAATCGCGAATAAAACAAGATATTAAAGGTAACTTACATAAGCCAGGCATCTCTTCAAAATTAGAAACACCCTTATCTGCCAAATCAAGCTCGGGATTTTGAATTTCCCTTGCTTCGTCTAAAATTTTACGTGTTTTCGACATTTTACTTGTATTTGGAATACAGGAAACTGGAGCTTGATTCATTGCGCGCGCAATTTATATTAACCTGCCCGTCGAATTTAAAATAATTCACCACCTTTCTACAGAATGGTCAAGACTCGACTAATGCGGCTCTCAGTCCACTTTATTTTTCTTACTAAACTTGAAAATAACGTAGGTAGACGTACAAGTTATTTTTAGAATATCAAAATAATTTCAAATGCTTGCAATATCAATAGAATTTCTTGCAATTTAGTTATTTTTACAAAGTTATTTGTTGCAAATATTATTCCGTATAGAAATATAACTTTTAATGTTGTATTAGTGGGGAAGCCATCAAGTTTGAGTACTAGGATGTTGTAGTAGTGGTGAAAAATAATTTGCAATTATCCGTAGGGGAAATAGGGGCCTTGTCGTCCTTTTCAAAATTGTTTACTATAATATTACAATTGGAGAGCCGGATTTTGCACTGGTCTATAAGCGAGGACATAAACTTCCTGGAGCCTTTGAAACGACCAAACTAAGTGTTCTCTGGTTGTCATCGGTGGGAACAGTTCGGAGATGCTGTTTTTCAGTCTTGAAGCTTTTCGAAGAAAAGGGTAAACTCTGTGAATAATTATCACATCACAAGGGTTGCTTGGTAGATGAACACACAGTTTGGTCATTTGCAGCTCTCCGAGGAATTTTTTCTCACAAGTATAGTAGGTTGTACTCGCCCATTAAACAAAACAAATATTTGACTTAATTATTGGTTCTACCGCAAGGGCTGTATAAATATCCTAGTAATAGTAATGCGATAAATATTCACTACATTCGGGATAGTTTTTATAAGTCAAAATCAATACTGATGACAAACCTTGAATTTTCTCAAATTCAAATTTTTTTAGATATATTATTTTTTCTCTTATTTAAAATGAGGTAAAAGATGAGCCCGAACATCTTCAGGAAATTTTATTCTGCGTCTTGAATTTGGTCATGTTGCACAGAATTACAATAAAACTATACAAATATTTGCTTTTTCTCGGAAAATTTTCTTTTTGCGATATTTGTTTGTTCTCAATATAATTTCAAAAATGCAAGCTTTTAAAATGTTCATAAATATTGCTTCCTTAAAAGCGTTACAACATACACTGAAGTAAATCGGCCTACTTGGTTTGAAAGTAAGTTTGATGAAAAAGTGTTTTGCTTGTAGGCGTTTCTTTTAATAAAATGCCACAAGGAATTCTTTTCGTCAGGTTCAAATTTTACTACACAAATCTGGTTTGTTCAAACCAAATCAAACGAGTGTATGCTGCGACTTTAAAATCGATAGTTACAGACTAACTATAATTTTGAAATGCAAGTATTATATGTATGTATATTCAGGCCTAGCTTGTGGTTTTTTGTGTGCGAGGAATGTTTGACACATTTGAAATTATTTTTTCTATAAGTTACAAAAGGCTATATTATAGAAGCAAAAAAAGAATTGTTTAAAAAATTAAAAACTAAATTCTTTTGTAAATACTTTGTTAAACTTGAAATTTCATTGTAGGCGCCTGTGTGCGGTGGTGCACACTTCAAACACGGTACAAACTGGGTCTGTGTATATCCAATGTTATAAGTTATAACTTATTATGCAATAGCTTGATAGTAAAAGATAATTAAAAGACAAAAAGTTATAAATTTTTTAATTTTATTAATTATATCTATATAATTATTCTGTAATGACAAAATTCAGAAAGTCATTAGTTACATAGTATATTTCGATTTCGCAGTATATCAAGTGGTTACAAAATCCAGATTCACCCACATCTTTATTTAGAAAAATGTTTTGCCATGAGTACTTCTATTCTTAAGAGTTTGAGTACTCATGATGGAACTACAACTGTAGTATTACATTAAACGTAGTTGATGAATTTAGAATCAAAAACTTATTAACATAGTTCTTTCTCACATTTTTAATTTATACTGGTTAATGTAAATATGTAGTTGATGCCAAATTCAGAAACTTAGATGTAATACTAAAGTCCCATGGAATGTTGAATTAATACTGCAGCATTATAAAAATTCACTGTTGTAGTATGTAATTAGATCAGCATAAAACACTTACCTTAATTCTGTACCTCAGAACAGGTACAGAATTATAAAAATATGATCGATAGGATTAGTTCTTAACATGTGAAATTATATAATGAAATATCTAAATGAAACACGCTTGATCGAACAATAGTGTCGTAAACTATCATTCATTGTATTTTAAAATAATTCCGTAAGTTAAAATTCTATTTTATTTAATTTTTGCATTTTATTGTAAATCATTTAGATATTTCATTATATAATAATATGATAGTTTTGTAAAATAACATATAAGGTAGTTCCAGCATAAAATCACATTTCGAATGATTTTTTAAAATGTTTGTTCATAAGCTAATAATAACATTTACTAATAAATGCCAAAGTTTCAGAAATTTTGACCGTTTAGAATCAGAGATAATTAATAACAAAGTTTAACATTTAAAGCATGTAAAACTTCCTGTCCGCCCAACTATTTTCTATTATATAAGAAAATCTCTCGATAAAATTATGCAAGAATTTAGGAGTTAAGAAAAATATTTTATAAACAAATTAAAAAAAAAAATTGCACTTCGGCGTTTGGTATTCGAGGTATAATAATTTAAATGAGCGAAAAATGCTTGAAAATATTACGTATTAAGTTAGTCTAAGGTTATCTTCTTTCATAAATATATGGTAGTTTTTAATATGTTTAATTCTTATTTGTATCCAGTATATTTGTGTGCCTATGTCACGTGATTTTACGCTAGAGCTGCTTAAGTATATCGGTTCATGCTATGTTATATAAAAAAAGCGAAATGAAATATCTAGATTTTAAGAAAGCACATTACCTAGCCATGCTTTAATTTGCTATTGAAATAAAAATTCTTTGCAAAATTAAAATTCTGATTCTTATCTATAATAAAAAAAATTTGTATTTATAGGTACCTATTTAGCTAAATTTCAATTTGACCTTTTTTTAAATCTATATAGAATTTCATTGATAAATCTGGGTTATCAAGATTAATTTTTGAAAAAATATTGCTACGAGACTGTAGCACTTTCAAGTAAGATCATTTTAAAAACTTTTGGAATGAAGAAAGCATTATGAGTTGAGTTAATCGTTATATTTTATTTACTAAGAATAAAACATAACATTAGTCATTTTCGAGTATAGTTTAAATCAACATTTTCACTCTAGCTGAAGTGCCTTCTTAAAAGGGTATGTTATGTAGGAAATAATGAATGAAAGCCTCATTTATGCAGCAGTTTCAAGTGTTTGGAAACTGTCCATTACAGGTGCAAACTAGTTCTAGCATGCCCATGTACCCGGATGGTTTCAAGTTCACATGAAGAACAACTTCAAAAACAAAGCTCATGTTGTGAAGATGAAAAACGAATAAATTATTACGAAATGAAATACAAAATTGATCTTTTTAGAAGTTCAAAGAAACTGGTTTACAATACATTATTTTAAATTGCCAACATTCGGCACTGTTACTTGTCATGCGAGTCTTAATTGTCAAAATAAAATCACAAATCTTTAGCTTGAGCAAAAATTTAAAACAATGGACGTGAAGTTTGATAAAATATTTAAAAACCTCTTTACAAATACCTTTATTGCTCTTTCCTTTACATTATCAAAAAACTTACTAACAATAACAAAATAATACCAGGCCTTGGGATTATTCACTCTTCTGAAGCAACCACCTGAAACTTAAACAAATATCTCATAATTAGTAAATTGTTTCATTATATACATTTATGTATCTATAAAAAAAAAGGAATTCATTTTTTAAATATTATACAATTGGAACGATACAATATAATACTAAACCTATGATCACCTATGTACACTCGCTTATCTCATTACGAATATGATCACTGAAATTAAAGTACAAAAGTGATAACAAATCTGGTTTTCACAAAATTATGATTCTACCTTGTTTCTGGAAATTCCAAATGTAAACTTGATCTTTTGTATTTAAACAATTTATTATTACCTATATCGTGGATTCCAAAAACAAGGCAGTACTAAAATTGAAAACTACCACACCTTGAAAAGACAGATGTTCGGAAGGAAATACTGCAACCCTTCCGAAAAGTATTGGGAACTTGAGTCATGCCTGAAATTTAAAAAAACAACTAAAACATGAAACACACTTCAAATGTTTAAATAATAAATTGGTTAATGTTATTATAACGATGTCAAATAAACCGAATTAACAAAATTAAAAGGAAAGAGCTTTAACCAAATATTTACAAACTAGTTAAATAATGTTCTCAAAATGATATTACATTTTTAATGTTTATGTCCGCCAATAATTGTCCACTATAGTTCGTTTCTTTCCTTCCAGCCTTGAATTGCATTCTCACTACACGAAGAACAAAATTCCAACGATACTTTATGTTTGGAAACATGCAAACAAACTCCAACATCTTCACATTCTTCCACTTGCGAAAATGTAGTTGTGTAATTATGTTCATTGTAAGTGTTTTTGTCTGAATAATTACTATCGAGAACGTTTTGACATAAATTTTTTTCTACATTCATTTCCAGAAATGAGTCGAAATTGTTAATACCATCAAATTGAAAATCGGACAGTGAAGTATCAATATCTAAAGGAAAATTAAGTTCATCGATATTACTTTCCATGATGTTAAATTCCTGTTCCGAAAATCGATTACGAATACCATTTTCAACCAAATACGAATCTTTCTCATCTTCCCAAGAATGCATAGTTTTCTTGGCAATTTTGGATTGATGCTTTGAAACACAGTCACTGTTCAATAATACTGTTTTATCCAAACAAGTTCTTACCGACATACCTGTATTATCCCTAATATTTTTCACCAAATTTCCAATGTCTGCACTGTTGGCCATCAAGCTCTTCATATATTTCAATTCTTTTCGTAAATTTGAGATCGTTGCAGATTGGTTAGTTACAATAGCATTTAGTTTCGTTTTGTTACTTCGCAGTTTTGTAATTTCGTCTTCCAATTTTTCCATATATATTTTCTTCTTCATGCGATTGCGTCTTGCCATGATAGCATTTTTATTGGTACATTTTGATTTCATTGCATTTTTAAATATAGTAGAAGTGCGAATGTATTGACTTTTAGTGTCGTTATTTTCAAAATCGGCATGTTCCTGTAAACTTTCACTTTTATCACATTTTCTAAATGTTTTAGTATTACTTACTTTTTTATATACGCTATCGTATCTATTATACGATGAAGAATAATCATCATCGCCACTAGAAGAAGTGCCCGAATCAGAAACGTACGAATTACGTATGTTACGCGACGCCATTTTATATTAACGTTGTAAAAAAAATTATTGTATTCTTATTTCACTTTTTTAAATGTCACAATAAATTCAAATATAAAGTACCCAAAAGTCACTTTCATTAAAATATAATGAAAAACATCGATAATAAGAAAAAAATGTTCTAAATTTGTTTAACTTGACACGAAATAAACAACTGCGCCTCTAATCGTGTAAAGTGTTTTGCGTCTTACAAATAGTAACTTCGTAATCTGTCAGTAGGTGGCACCAAGAGTGGCAACTGATGGCAACCACAGAATAATAAATATTCTAAAAATAATAATACTAGTTGCATTCAACCATTGAATAAATAGTAGGAAGGAAGGAGCATTTAGAATATTTTTGCGAGTCAAATCGAATCTGATGGCGGCTGCTTAAATGTATTTTCAGTGGCGTTACATAAAATATGAGTAAAGATGACATTCATAAATATAATTTATTGCATTATATTTTAATGCGTGTAACCACGAATATTAACGTTTTCATAATATTATTAAGCATTCTTAAACCAAAAAGGGATAAAGCTCACTTACAAGCATCTGGTGGAATCGAATCTATTTAAAATAAAATCTGATATGCACGCCATTGCACTATGCATAACCACACAATTTACTACATTTAATATTAGAAAGTTAAATTAAATTTTAGATATGTTCTTATGCCATGTAATTCCATTTTCGACATTTTGCGCGTTCCTGATGGTTCCACAAGCAACACAATTAACCATTTTAGACAATTTAAATCGCATCTCAATATGGCCGAACACCCACTCCTTTTGACTCGCAAATGTAACACGGTAAAACATACATATGCTCCTTCCTTCCTACTATTTATTCAATGCATTCAACGTAGAGAGCAAAAAGTAGCAATTGAAAAATTCCGAGACATGATCTAAAAATTATTATTGGAGACTGCAATGCAAAGGTAGCAAGAGAGGAAGAATATGGATCGGCAATAGGAAAATATAGCAAGCATGTCGAAAGTAATGAGAATGGACAACTGTTAATTGGCTTTGCAACAGAGAGAAATATGAAAATCGTGAGTACCGACTACCATCGAAAAGATAAGGGAAGGTGAATCAAATAGATCATGTGTTGATAGAAGAGAAACATAAGAAAATCATAACTAACGTCAGAAGGTGTAGAGGGGCAGATGCCTATTCAGATCATTACCTGGTGAAAGTCATGGTTAAACAGCTAAATGGAAAGATATGATATTGAAAAACTGAAGAACGAAGACAACAGAGATAAATACGCAAAAAGAGATAGAAAAGCATCTGCAGGCAGAGGAAAATGGAATAGAAGGAAAATGGGAAAAAATGAAGAACGCTATAAAGAAATCAGCAGATCAAATTTTGGGAAAGTGCAAGAGAGGCAAAAACAAGATTGGTACAACGATGAATGCAATATAGCAATAGCAGAAAGAAGACAAGCAAGAATAGAAATGATAAATAAAGGAACAGAAGAAACAAAATCAGAATTCAGAAATAAAAGAAGCAGGGCTAAACAAGTATGTAGAATAGCAAAAAGAAGAGCAGCAGAAGAAGAAATGAAGAATTTGGAGGAGACCTATAGAGCAAAGGAAGTAAGAAAGTTTCACCAACAAATAAGAATGAAAAAACAATGTGGTCAAAAATTAAAGAAGGTGTATTGGTCTATATAAAGAAGGTGATGAAAATTGAAAAGGGAAGTCTCGAAAGATGGATAGAATATTTTGAAGACATACTGAACGAGGAGGAAGAAGCCAACCCTGGTCAAGCTAGCACCCCCACCTCTTCAAAATAGAAAAATTTTTATACTATAATTATGGACTAATTATGGACTAATTTTGGACAGCATTCGCGAATTTCGGACAACAACGGTTTCGCGATAATAGATAAATCTTTGGTGGGGGTGCTGAGTTGACGTCAAGCTAGCACCCCCACCTCGAAAAAATGACTTTTTTTTTAAATTAAGTATGCCATAATTATGGACTAATTTTGGACAGCATTCGCGAATTTCGGACAACAACGGTTTCGCGATAATAGATAAATCTTTGGTGGAGGTGCTGAGTTGACGTTAAGCTAGCACCCCCACCTCGAAAAAATGACTTCTTTTAAAATAAAGTATACAATAATTTTGGCCAGTATTCGCGAAATTTTTATAACAACGGTTTCGCGATAAAAGAGAAATCTTTGACGAGGGTGCTGAATTAACGTCAAGCTAGCACCCTCACCTCGAAAAAATGGCTTTTTTTTAAATTAAGTATGCTATGATTATGGACCAATCTGTGGCAAATTGACAAAATGGAATAAGTCTGATTTTGTAAATTTTCAGGTGAGCTCAAAGCAGTTCAGTTTAATACTAAAAATTCTTGTAATATGCAGTTTAAATATTTGGGCACATTGAAGGTTCTTTAGGTTACTGTTTGTATTGACGTGATTTTACTGATTTCAAATTTTATTATTTTTTGTGTTTTTACCGGAAAAACAATTCTCCCATTATAATTTTGTCCGGCTAGTTTTAACCTTTTAAAAATCGAACGTTAAATAGAATTTTATGCCGATATGCAGTTGTCCTCTTATCATTTAAACTCCGTCGTTCCTTTAGATTTATTTAAAATATTGTGTAAAAATTTGAGCACCATTAAATTCATTCCAAATCATCGATTAAAATTTCACGTTTTGTCTATCTTTACCTTATCTTTTAATCAACACTTACAGCTTCTAGTTCTTTTGTTTCCAATTTTTAATTTAAAATATCAAATATTAAACACAATCATCTGTTCACTTAAATTCACTTTTTTTTTATTTTATTGATTGTTCAAAATACAAATCAAAATTCAGGGGCTTAAAAATTGTATTTGATGCCCCTCGGCCATCTTGGCAAAAAGCCATTATCTCCTCGCCAGTTAGCGTCAGGTTCGCCAGCTAGCGCGAATTTTAAAATTATAATATAAATAAAATAAAATTTTAAACTTAATGTTTAAATACCCCCCTCCTTTTGAACACAGACGTACCACGACAAAAATTTAAAATGCTATAGCATATATATGTAACATATATGTTACAAGAATATAAGCTGAACTTCTTTTACCTCACCTGAATATTTACAAAATGAGACTTATTCTCTTTTGTCAATTAGCCACAGAATTATGGAAAAATGAAAAAACTTCGTAGGGCGAAATTATTTTAATTATTTAACATTGC
Organism: Cantharis lateralis; assembly: GCA_963170105.1. Taxonomy (NCBI): domain Eukaryota; kingdom Metazoa; phylum Arthropoda; class Insecta; order Coleoptera; family Cantharidae; genus Cantharis; species Cantharis lateralis. The sequence continues at coordinate 22,791,177 of OY720629.1, forward strand.
AAATACTAACAACATAATGTTTTTATTAAAAAAAATAAATTATTATTCTGAATACAATTAGGGGGCGTCCATTAATTACGTGAGCTCAAATTGGGGGGAGGGTCCGGCAAAATCTCACTAAATCTCACCAATGGGTTGGGGGGATTAATGAAAATTTCATGTCAACTTTTTAATTCTGAGAATATACATTTATTCCAGTCATAGATAATATTAAATATAAAATTAATATTATAAATATTGGCTATGGCCGGGATTCCCCGATTTGAAGCAAGAACCATTATATCTCCCGTACTACCAGTAATTATAAAGTATCTATTACTCACACTATTAGTCACTCATCACTCATATAGCCCGACCATGGAAAAAAAGGAAAAAAATTTCTCGTAGAAATGAAAGACAGGGGATCTATTGATAACAAAACGTATAAAAGCCTTACTAATTCGCGAATGCTGTCCAAAATTAATCCATAATTAGTCCATAATTATGGCATACTTAATTTAAAAATAAAAGTCATTTTTTCGAGGTGGGGGTGCTAGCTTGACGTCAACTCAGCACCCCCACCAAAGATTTATCATTTATCGCGAAACCGTTGTTGTCCAAAATTCGCGAATGCTGTCCAAAATTAGTCCATAATTAGTCCATAATTATAGTATAAAAATTTTTCTATTTTGAAGAGGTGGGGGTGCTAGCTTGACCAGGGTAAGAAACCAACTACGGACTAGAATTGGAGATAACTTCAGCAATGAAAGATGAAGAAGCGGAGAAGATAACACCACCAATGAAGGAAGAAATAGAAAACATAATAAAAAAGATGAAGAATAACAAAACTCCAGGGGAGGAGGGCATCTAGGCTGAAATGATTAAATATGGAGGTGAGCAGATTATACCGGGTGACCCAAAAAAAATGATAACAAAGTTTGATCGGTTTAACGTGATAGTTTTTTGTTGTTGGTATTTTGTTTTAGCACACCTGGATTGCCCGTTAAAAATGCTACATCTATAGTGAATTGTCAAATTTTTGTGTGTGTTTTATCCTATTTTTTTTATAGATGTCTAACCAAAAGGAGAAAATTTTAAGGTTACATCAACTGGAAATACGCAATTATAACATTGCGCGAAGGCTCGGTATTGCGGCACAAATGTCAGCCGAACGATCAAACAAATTGAGAAGCCTGGCCATACCGGATGTCATCCAGGGAGCGGAAGAAAGCGAACAATCAACAAGTCGAGGGTCCGTCAGATCATCAAGAAGCGATTCCAGCGAAATCTTAGGGTCTCAATGACGAAATTTGCCTGCGAGATCGGTGTTTCACGTGAATCGGCCCGTCGAAAAGCCAAAGAGTATCTTAAGATTAAACCTTACAAGCTTCAAAAAGTTCAACTGCTGACCGATGGGAATAAACTCATGCAACTTCAAAGATGTCGTCACCTACTTCGTCGCGCCGCTTCTCTGCCTTGGAATCGTATCTTGTTCACAAATGAAAAGCTTTTTCACCGTCGAGCAAGCGCACAACAGTCAAAACGACAGAATTTGATTTGCTAGTCTGTGATGGTTTGGGCAGGAATTTGTTCAACTGGAAAACCCCTTGGTTTTGGTGGATCAGGGGGTGAAAATCCATCAAGAAATTTACCAACGTAACATTCTCGACGCTGTCGTCCTTTTATAGGCTCACTAACTTTTCGGCGATGAGAGTTGGACGTTCCAATAAGATTCTGCTCCAGCACAGAAAACAAAAGCATCTCAAAATTGGTGCAAGGCTCATTTTCCGGATTTCATCAAATCCGCGGAATGGCCCCCATACTCATCGCATCTCAATCCGATGGATTATAGTATGTGGTCCATTTTGGAGTCCAGAGCCTGTGAGAAACCCCACAAAAGTTTGGAGGCTTTAAAGCAGAGTCGTTGCGCCGTGAGTGGGATCGAATATCTGTAGAAGAGCTTCGGCGCGTAGCTTAAAATTTTCGGAAGCGTTTGGCGTTGTGTATAGTAGTAGAAAGCGGCCACTTCAAAACCAGTTAAATATTTTTGTCAACAATAATGTAGGTTATTATTATTTGCTATGAAAAAGTTTTTCCTCTGTCGAATAAAGTTTTTATGATAAAATGTTGTGATATTATTTTTTTTGGGTCACCCTAAAAGAGGTACATGAACTGATTAGCAAAGTATGGAATGATGAAAACATGCCAAAAGAATGGTCGTAAGCGATGATATGCCCAATTTTTAAAGGGGATAGAACAAGATGTGAGAATTACCGAAGCATAGCATTATTAATTGTGGTCTACGAGATATTGGCAAATCTCATTAAAGAAAGGATGCAACATTACATAGAGAAAATTGTAGGAGAGTACCAATATGGTTTTAGACCTAATCGATCTGTGATTGACCAGATATTCACTATGAGGCAGGTGCAGGAGAAGTGCTAATAACGTAGTGGTACATGCGGCATTTGTCGATTTCAAGCAGGCTTACGACTCCATCGTTAGAGAAAAATTGTATAAAGTGATGGAAGAATTGCGAATTCCAAAAAAACTGATAAGATTGATTAAAATTACCCTTAAAGATACAGAGAATAAGGTTGCGGTAAACGCTAAGTTATGAAAGAAATTTAAAGTAGGTAAAGGGCTGCGACAGGGGGATCCATTGTCAGCAATGCTTTTCATAGTTGCAGTGGAATTGCTAATAAGAAGAGCCAGGATACTACGCGATGAAATGCTATACAACAGAGGACATCAAGTGATAGTGTACGCAGATGACATAACGGTAATGGCGAGATCTAGTAGAGGCTTGAAAGATGTTATGTTACAATTAGAGACGAAGGCTAAAATACTAGGCTTGAAAATCAACGAGGATAAGACCAAGTACATGAGGATGGGAGAAAAAGGTGAAGTCGAATTGGGAACTTGTTTTAGAATGGAAGCAGGGGATGGGGAGAAATATAGTTTTGAACAAGTGGACAAGTTTTGTTTCACGAGGACGGTAGTGACACGAAATAATGATTCCAGTAAAGAGATAAATGCTAGGATAGCAGCTGGAAATAGAAGCATAGGTTCTCTGATGTCAGTAATAGGAAACAAAAGCGTATCATGAAAGATTAAAGTGAAAATAATAGAACGATTATCCGATCGGTGGTAACTTATGCTAGTGAGACATGGATGTTGAGGGGAAGAGATAGAAAAAACTTGGAGATATGGGAAAGAAAGGTTCTAAGAATGATTTACGGAGGGAAGATGGTAGAAGACGAGTGGAAAAGAAGAACCAACGCAGAAATTGATGAGTTGTTTAATGAACCTCAAATAACGGATGTTGCCCGATCGCAAAGAGTTAGATGGTTCGGCCATGTACTCCGGCTTCAGGAAACTAGAGTCACAAGAAAGGCAATGGAAGGAAGACTTTTGGACACAAGAAAGAGAGGACGACCAAAGAACAGATGGCTGGATGCGGTAGAATCGGACTTGAGACAGATAGGAGTTAGTGGATGGAAAGAGAAGGCACAAAGTAGACAACAGTGGAGAAAAGTAGTGCAACAAGACTTGGGCCTTCATGGCCTGTCGAGCTAATTTATATATAGGGTAGACCAGGGTCGTTTGAAACAAGGTACGGTTGAAAGAGCGCTTATATTTCAAATACTAATATAGCTTTAGTGGGCGAAGTACAAGGAGAGAAAGATGCGACTGTTTTGTTGGAACATGCCCGTCAGTGTTTGATGTCGCTTTGAGTTCATTGTGTTTTTGCGTGCAAAAGTAAGTAACAGTACTGGTTACGGTTATTAAAGTTTTTAACGTAAGATAACTTTTATTTTTTATTTAAATTGTGTATTTTGGAAGTTATGACGACAAATTATTTTAAATATGTGTCGAGGATGATTGTAACAATTTTTTCGGGGTCGGATGAAACGTTTCAACCGAACCCGTGTATTTAAAAACTGTTAAAATTGTGTTTTGTATTGTTACAAAATAATACTAATTAATTGTATATGACTGAAGTCCGTGATGTTATATGGGAGACAGGGGCGGTCATATCTCCAATTTCTGGGGGGGGGGCATTTGTGAAGATATATATTTTGAATAACTAATTTTGAATAAAAATGTATTTTGTAAGCAAAGCATTACATAATCTTAACAGGCGCGGATACAGGGGGGAGGCAATGGGGGCAATTGCCCCCCTTTGACTCATGACCAAAGCACTATATTTTGACCAATTTCATAATTTTATCAAATAACAAACTAAAATTTTATTTAATTTTTTGTTTAAAACAAATTTTTTGGAATATAATCATGTAAATCACACAAAAATTGCTCCCCCCTAAACAAAATCCTGCATCTGCGCCTGAATCTTAATATGGTAAACAAAATATAATAAACAAAACAATAGATAAATTATAAATAGATAAGAAAAGGTGATAGTTATACAACGAATTCTATATTACGCTTCACTCCACTCTTTGAAAATCGATCAATAATATTTATCTTCATTTAAAACAATATCACGGTGAATATCTTCATTAGTGCTAAATTAGTTAGCCGTTCTTCTCCCATTGTACTTCTCAGCCATGTTTTAAGTCTTCTGAATCCCGGAAAACTTCTTTCAGAAGATGCTATACTAACTAGCAAACTACAAAAAATATTTTAAAATTCTAGTATGGTTACATAATTTTATCACAGGCTTTCAATGCAGTTAATCCATCACTTGGAATTTCCATTTCAACATTTCTTGACTATTTCATTTTCCAAAGTTTTAATTCAGCTGCAAAGCAATTCTTTACCACTTTTCCATTTTCATTAAATATAGTTCCATATTTATTAATTAAAACATCGACGGCGGAATCAATTTCATCTGCAGTTAAACGAGATAATAATTTTGGAATACACAGTTTTAGGTAAAATAAATCGATTGTTTCTTGTTTGAAGCGGCATTATTCGAAATAATATTTTTAAGTAATGGAATATTATATTGTGATTCGGTAATATTCTGGGGCTGAAGAAATGTCTGGCTTAGAGCGATTTTTCATAAATTTATTTCACCTAGGAATGGAAAAATCAACGTTTAAATTTTCTAAGAAAGGTTGAATTTCGTTCAATAAAGAATTAAAAGTGGTTTCTGAATTTTCACGTTTGTCATTTAATGCTAGAATAGTTTTAAGTACTTTAGATTTTCAGGGGGCCATGGCCCCCCCCTTATGACCGCCCCTGATGGGAGATTCGCCGAAACCGTCTACGAGCACTGAAATCTTTTCACCTGAAACATTAAAACATTAAAACATTACCCCAAAGCACCACCTAGACTGACAGCAAACAAGGGTAGAAAAATAAAGTAAAAAACAAGTTTTATAAAAAAAGCTTTATTGAATGAAGACAAATGAAAATTCTTTCTTCTATGTGTGCTCTTGCTTGGAACCGAATAGAGTATAAGTTTCTTGTAACATAATTTTCTTTTCAAACTTTAAAGCTTTGGTGGTGCTTCACATATTATACGATAACTTTCGCCGAAGTTGATATCTACTAGGTATACGTTTTTCTTCCTTATAGAAAAGTCGATGAAAGGCACCACCAAAGCTTTCAAGTTTGAAAAGAAAATTATGTTACAAGAAACTTATACTCTATTCGGTTCCAAGCAAGAGCACACATAGAAGAAAGAATTTTCATTTGTCTTCATTCAATAAAGCTTTTTTTATAAAACTTGTTTTTTACTTTATTTTTATTTTGTGGTTTTTAAGTTTTATTACAATCATTAATTAAAATTATTAACTCGTGAAACTCAGCGCCGAAATATTAAAGATATATCTGACATTAACTTGACACTTGAACTAAGTCAATTAATTTTGACACATGCTTACTTGATTTCGCGGCAGATAGATTTGTGTCAAAATTTTTATAGAAAATGTGATAATTATGCGGTGGATGATCAGATCGGTTTCAAAATTTGATAGATTAAAATGTCTCGAGATACAAGTCGGTGTTTCAAATTTCAGCTTGTTTGGATGACTAGAAGTGAATTAAAAAGTAGCCGAAAGATTTTTACCTCCTATATATATATATATATATACCCGGGCAAGTTAATATAAAGCTTTTAAAAAAAAGAGAAAATCGACTATATAATATAGGTGATACGCCAGAAAAAGACACAATACGAAAAGAAACTGAGGAAAGAGAACTAAAAAAGAAGGCAAGAGAAATCAAAGTAAATTTAAATAAAAAATTCAAATCTTCTGTTACCAAAAAAAGAAAATTACAAACAGAGCAAAAGTGTCTTCAGATGACGATGAAGAGTATTATTTCTTGGTATGCGTGAAAGTTATGGAACTGGAAAACAGATTGACTTGTGGTCGTGTACGATTTCACCTATTGTAAAGCCCAATTAATTAAAATCTTGTTTGTAAAGTTAATAAATAAATAATAATAATTTGTTAACGATCTTTCATTTATGAACACCTACCGATAAAGCTTTAATAATAATTGGACAAATAAAAAGTTACAAGCGCTTCCGTCCCCAACGCCTGGAGTCAGCCGGGAATATCACGGAAGCACCCCGTAACAGAAGATTTGAATTTTTTATTTAAATTTACTTTGATTCCTCTTGCCTTCTTTTTTAGTTCTCTGTCCTCAGTTTCTTTTCTAATTGTGTCTTTTTCTGGCGTATCTGTATAACAACATTATTTTCTTTATTGTGCTAGTTTTCCGCAACTGACCCCAATCAGTGTTATAACCGCCCCGGGTATGGGGTCGGTGGAAACATTTTCCCTGATTTTTTAAATTGCCCCCAAATGTTTTTTGAAATGTAGATATTGCCACTATAGCTATATCTATTAGTAGTCATACGTTCAGTTCAAATTGTTGTTATAAACGGTGATTTTTTCGAAAATGGTTCAACAGACCTCGGTCTACCCTACTCGTTGGCTTGGAAGATTTTTTGAATATTTGCTTTGTAAATGCAATATTAAATAATGCTGACAGATATATTTATTTATTGAAATTGGTGTTAAATGGTTATGGCACAGATATATTATGTTGTTTACACATGTTGCTCCTATGAGCTTCGGTTCAGAACTGATTAGTCAATCCTAATAACAAACTTTTGGTTACAATGTTACCAACGAATCATTCTGTATTTGCTCCTCAAGTTGGTTCCCCGATTCACATAAAATAAAAAAATAACGACGCTATACGTCTATGCTCTCACAGCCTGAACCAAAATGAACTAGAGTTACTTAATAGAGGATTGAAATTCTCAATTCCTCCATTAAAATCATCTGTAGAAGACCTGATTGTTGATAAAATGAGATATCTCGGCGACAATCTAGCTAATCAAAAGATTACAGAAACTACTTTTAAAACACATTGGAATTAATCAATAATAATTAATTGATACTTGGTTTAAGTAGTGTAACTTGATATTAATCTTATCAATAATTTAGAAAACCTATAAAATATGCACACAACACTTCAGAACTAAAAAGTTTTTAAATTATCTGTGGGATGTCTCGCGGTCAACCGCAATGCAGAAACCGGGCATAAGAAGAATATAAGTATACCATCAAACACTTCACAGGAACAATATTTTACAATGAAAAATATTAAAAAGAAATATGTTTATTGCAATGATATTTTGTATAAAATACAAAATATAAAAAAATAGCGCAACACGCACCGACTATCTCAGCCAGGAGCAACTTCTCATCCCCAGCAGTAGGTTCAATTACCGATCTTAAAAAAAAAATTACTCCCTCAATCACAATAACATAGACAAAATTAAAAATAATGCTGGTCCTACTTATGAAAACTGAAAATAAAATTGCATACTCATAAAAAAAAACAAAAATAAACTTTCCAAATAAAATGCAAATAGCAAAACCAACCGCTGATGATAAACAATTCTTGCAAATGTAATCTTGGCTATAAAATTTACACGCTTAAATATTGCAGATAAAATTTATAAAATTATTGCAAATACAACCAAACCAAAAATAATTCTCTAAGCAAATATTACTTATCTGATGGATCAGGAAGTGCTTCCTGGAGTAGGAATGCTCCCGAATTTGACTAGACCCAGCTCACGACAAGATGGACCAAATTCAATAATTTGCATCAAAACCTCTTCCACTGAAATGCCTCGGTAGCAAAGCCCAAATCTTCCCAAAAATATAATTTTTTCTGATTAAGCTCAATTTCTAAATTTTCACCTTCAAATTTATTAATACCTTTTCACTTTCGTGGAACTTATCAAATTTGAGTACGAGGCCTCGACAGAAAATATAAGGATGAATTTCAAAATTCAACCAAAATAAAAAAATAATAATGAAATGCAACCGATGACCAATAAATTACATCCTGTCTCAGAATTAATGCAAAGATGAATCGCACTCGATGATTTGTCGTTTGAAACATGACATAGGCAAATAAAAGCAAGAACGTAGTAGTGATTGATAAATAAAATGCATGAGAATACATTAATGAAGAGGGGTTTTGCGAATGTCCCAAATCCCAATACAAATCCTCTACCGTTCATGCTAAGAGAGGTAGATGGTACTCCGAAGAAGAATAAAAACGAATTACCTGAATCTAAAATCCATGGAGGAGGTAATTAAATATCTTATGAAAAATTTAGAGGAATTCCCTTATTTTAATTTAATTTTATTTATCCTAAGAATTAAAAAGGTTATTATCATCCTTTACCATTATAATGTAAATTATAATACTAAAACTGATTTCATGTAATTTTAATATTTACTTGTGATCGAGGAGCAACATTTTTCCAACATTTTTCATTAGATACTTGAAATATAAATTTTATTTTCTTAATAATTTCCATTAAGGGGTAATATCCACCAAATTTTTTTTTGTTTTCCAATTTTTTTGTGTTGGCTTAAATCATGCAAAAACTATCCTAGAATCAAAATCTACAACGCCCAAGTACTGATCTAAACTCAAAATTATAACTATATTATTGCGATTCTTAAGATTTATAGCATTTTGAAACTTGAAACGCGTTTTTCTCAAAACCATGTTTTCAAAATCGGCGAGCAGTAGAACTATAAAAGTTTACATCCGATCGACTTGAAATTTTAACTGTAGCTTCTTCATTAGATTATCTAGTGAAGTACACACGATTTTAGCGATTGATTAACAACAAAAAAAGTTATAAACAATTAAAGTCGATTTTTTTTGTCGAAAAAAAAATTTTTTTTTCAAACCGTCGCCATTTTGCGAAAAAAGATTCTATAAAGATAATCATGTGTACTTCACTAGCGATACTCATGTAGTTAATGAAAAAAATTTTTTTTTTGTTACGGGTTGAGTTGGGCACGACTTCTACTGCTCGCCGCGGAAGAACTTTTTAAAAAAGCGGTTTACGGCAATCGCTGCACAGCCGCCATTTTGTAAAATAAATAACAATAAAAATTTTTATTTTATTCTCCAAGAGTTGCTTAATCTAATGATATATTATTTATATACCTTACATCTCAAATATCCTTTTAAAAAAATCATGAAAAAACCCTTGGTTTTTTGAGCATTTGGTGGATATTACCCCTTAATACTTGAAAAATGAATTATTTTTACTTCATAATTTAGAAGAAACTGAAAAAAAACAGCAATTTTATTTAGCTTGTGAACACTACTGGATAGTACGTAAGTAATAATTTTGCAACGAAGGTTTTTCCAGTACCACCAAGAGCATCCAAAAAATAAATTCCTCCATTTTGCTGAGAGGTAACTGTTTAATAATATTGAAAAAATACATCTCCAATCGGGTAGTAACTTTAGTTTATTACCTTTTCCATATTCAGTTAAAAAGTTAATATCATTATGATCTTTTTCTAATTAACAAAATTAAATTATAAAAATTCCTGTCATAAATTAATACAATATCTGACATAACAAATTTCGAATATAAAACCACTAATAATTATTTATGTTGATAATGTACTAATAAAACTTATTTTACATTATTAACTTTAATCAATTAATAATTATAATCAATAAATCAATTTTAGATTTGGTGGTTTTATATTCGGAGTATTACATGCGCATTAGATTTCTCATTTATTCATTACTCATGTTTTTACTTCCTTGTATTACGGCGTAAAAAGGAACCGAAAAATTTCGGTTTTCAAATTTTAACTGAAATATCCGTTTTGACCTCCCTGAAGTCATTTTGACTTGTTTTCTTCCTACGGACGTATGTAATGCGCATAACTCAAATACAGTAAGTTGTAGAAAGTTGAAATTTTGTATTTGAGACTCTACAGCATCTAGTTGTGTACCTCCTATTTTTAGTTGCGATTGTCGGTGCGAAAAGGGCAAATTTTAGTTCTTAAGAAAATTTATGCTTAATATAGGTATACAAAGTCATGTGGATGGCCACATCCGATTTTTAAAATTATTTTTGACGGATATGCCGGTTTCGAAACCAGTTCGATTAATTTACATTATTACTTGAGGAAAGTGTACTTGTTTTATTATTTTTTCCAAATACTGAAAATCCTCCTTTGCTTCTCGGTTGATGAGCAACTTGACCCGAAGCGATTTTTGTATTATTTGATTTGTCTAATTTGATTGTTTGGTAAACTTGATTGTTGGGTAAAATGAATTGATAAGAAATTAATTTGTTGTGCAATTTGATTATGAGCAATTCAATATTTTTGACGGAAAAATTATATAGTATCAGCTTTGCTTAAGAAATTTATAAACTATACACAGAATAGGAGCGTTGTGGTATTTGAAATTATATTGCAGTGATGACACAGAATTAATTATAAATTATTTAGTGAAGTGACTATAAACAATTGTATTTGATAACAGTTTTATTTTCGGGTGATAGATATGAAAGATATTAGTTTATTGTACTCGTATAGCTCCACATTGGTTGCCATTTTAATATTTAGATATATTTATATATTAACAATTTATTAAATAGTATCTACTCAAATAATGGAATTATAAAAAACTTTAATGAAACTATATTATAATTTCTCTTAATTTAATTTAAATTATATGGAAACACGTAGTGCAGATTTTGTGAGGTTGCCCTGCCTCGTTGTAATCCAATCTTCATGCCTCGCGATTCTGCCTCGTAAAAACCACGGTCCGCACACTCTCAGTTCCACACAGTTCTCACGTACGGAATTCCAGAAGGCATGGAAACTCTATTTACTCTACCTGGGAATAATTTGTTAGCTTCTTCGTCGCTAACATTAGGTAAAAGCATAACTTTTTCACCAGGCTAAAATAAATTTTCAATATTGCAGATATTGATATACATAGGCAAATAAAACATAATTCTTACCATCCAGTTGACGGGAGTTGCTACTTGCGGAATTTTATCAACCAATTGAAGGGAATCAATAACGCGAATCATTTCACTAAACAAAATTAAATAAAATGTAATTTTATCGTTATTAAAAAACAATTGGTGAATTGTCTTACTCAACGTTTCGTCCAGTTGAATTTGGGTAGTGCATGGAAAGTCTTAAAATATGATCTGGATCGATCACATACAAAGCTCGAACAGTTACAGCACGATCTACGTTATCCTTGTTCTTCTTGTCGATCATGTTCAAAAGCACTGCTAGTTCTCTACTTTCATCAGCAATAATAGGATAAGGGAATTCTTCAGGAATATCGCGACAGTAAGATCTAATGTCATTTATCCAATCCACATGACTATCGAGACGATCACACGAATGTGCCAAAAGTTTAACATTGCGTTTTTGAAAGTGAGGAGAATTAGCTGCAATTCTTCCTAATTCTGTAGTACATACTGGAGTAAAATCAGCAGGATGAGAAAATAGAATGACCCATCTAAAAATATTTGTTTAATTATAATTACATAGTAACAATTCTTACATAAATACATTGTAAAGTACAATTTTAACAAAAACTCAGTAAAATGTTTTGCTATTTTAGCCTATGCAACCGACACGACGATTGATCATAACCTTGAAATGACCTTATATTGCATTATCAAGTCCCCGCCCAACTTCAATTTATTCAATAATTATTGTATTAGGTTTTTCAACTCTTTTTATGAATTTCATGATTTTGGTTTTTTGTTAGTATTATTTTAGCCGAACATTTCTAATTATACACTGGACCAAAAAGATAACAAATGCAAAAGCGGATCCAATGAAAGAATGGGGGTAACTAGTAACTACTTCTATCATTAAACGGGATCATGTTAAATAATTTAACAACCCTCAGCCAAAAACATACATGCAGATGGTCTAGCGGCTAGACTTTAGCCACTACAAGGATTGCAATTATTTATCGTACTTTGGTGGTACTATGGTTTCTGCAGTAGCCCCGCGTTACCCATTGGATCCTTCATGATAGAGCATTAAGCTCGAAAATTCACTTATACCTATTTTCTTATTATCAAATAGAATGTATTACAGTAATAATTATTAATTACAATTAAAAATTAATGAATTTATAAAAAAACTTACGATTTTCCTTGCCAATCGTAAAACTGAATTGGTCCCTCTGTTGTTTCAGCTTTAAAGTTTGGGACTACATCATCTAAATAGAGCGACATGTTGAAACTTGTTGCTAACGATTCGGTGGATTGTTCCGGAGAGTGTGAAAAATTAATTTGAACGAACAAGTTAGTATTAGGTATAATCTACATGTAAACACATGACCTGGCTTTATCAATCAAGTTCCTATTTTAATTATGTATCATACCTTTTAAAAATAAATATACTCTTACTAAAATTTGTTATTGTATGTCCTTGTTATCTAACTTATCTCTTAAGGGTGCGATAAACGCAAGTGTGATGTAAGCTAATTTTTAGAAGTATAAGAGAGAGAGAGAAACAAGTACAATTTTAGAGTTTTACTACAGTCGCTGCCGTGACTAAGATTAGTAATTAAAAATATCAATTTTGTTTTAGAAAATCTAAAAAACGCACACCCACACTTTTTAGAAGTAAAATGTTTATAAGTTATCACAAATAAAATACACTGTAAGTATTATTAATAGAAAATAATGTTTTCACCATTTTATGGGGAATAAACTAAATATGAACGAACAAACTGAACAGGGCAGTTTTGAACTTCTCTCGCGCCCTAGATATTTCAAATTATTTCGTTCCCCCGCCTCCCCTATTTCCAGTGCACCCCCCTCTTCAGCCCTTACCTTGCCAGTTTTGCTTCGGGAGGGATTTTCCCTTAATTCTCTTTTTTCCCTTTCTTTGTTTATGCTCTTTGGAGAGTCTTGCCATTATCCGTCACCTATTGGCCCGCCACTACAATACGATAGTACTTTTTACTGTTTTTGAAATTGTATTTTTTTTTAAATTTGTACCTTCTGCGTAAATAATATTAAATCATTAAAAAAAAATAATTTTTTCAACTCAGCACCCCCACCAAAAATTTATATTATATCGCGAAACCGTTGTCGTCCAGAATTTGCAAATACTGTCCGAAATTAGTCCATTATTCGTCCATACACTGAGAGAAAAGAAAATTGACCAATTTATTTGAATTCATTCTTACCTATATTCGGCACAAACCTAGTTTATTTGAAACACATATATCTTTACTTGATTCAACATCTACCTAATATTTCGCCAAATTCAAGTATATATTTATTTGTGGCAATTAAATTATTTTTTCAGTGTAATTATGGTTTACTTCATTAAAAATAAGAGTCAATTTTTCGAGGTGGGGGTGCTAGCTTCACGTCAACTCAGCACCCCCACAAAGAATTATCTTTTTTCGCAAAACCGTAGTCGTCTAAAATTCGTGAATACTGTTCAAAATTAGTTCATAATATAGTATAATTATACATTTTTTTATTTTGAAGAGGTGCGGGTGCTAGTTTGACGTGGGAAAATTATTTACTACTTATCAATGAACTTTTCAATCAATCAATCATGGCACAAAAAAAAATAGTTTCCAAAGAAACGGTGTAATTTCTGACTACAGAGATGTAGATTCCGAAATTTGATTTCGAAATATTGAATTGCGATGTAATATATTCGTAGATTATGATATTGGTTTAAATTTTGGACAATTTTGGAAGATGACGACGTTTTGAAAACCTATTTACTTGAGATGAAACCGGCCAATGCTAATCTTACCAAGGCAAGATTAGCGAATTTTTGTTTGCTTGTTTTGAGGAGGGGGAAGGGTGTTTTTTCTCGTACTACTGAACTGGACCGGTCTTCGTTTAATATCATTGTTGCTAACATTACACTGAAAAAACCATTTATTTGGCACAAATAAATATATACTTGGATTTGGCGAAATATTAGGTGGATGTTGAATCAAATAAAGATATATGTGTTTTCAATAAACTAGGTTTGTGCCGAATATAGGTAAGAGTTAATTCAAATAAATTGCCATTTATTGCCATTAATTGCAAATACTATGAGTTTTATTGAGATGTTCTTTTTGGATTTGTTTTAAAGTTAGTTTAAGTTTAACAATAAGTACCTATTGGGCAAAGCGAACACGGGAAAAGTGGATACGGAATCTGCACAGAAAATGCACGGATTATGAAGGAAAAGGCATATTTCTTTGTGAAAATTGAACTGATAACTATTATTATTATGTATATTATTATTATTATTCTTAATTTTTGTTTTCACTTACTATGTATATTCTTAGGTAGTTGATCCTTAATTAACTGTGTTGTCTTTGCCCTATGGTTCTATCCAGTAACCAACCGGTTGGTTGGTTGGGCAAATCGGATAGCGGCACCAATTGCAATATTATTATTGATTTTAAATAAAATATTGATTTTAAGTAATTTTTATTGATTATATTAAATACTTTAATAAATACTGATTCATACTCAGTCATAATTTTATTACTGTGTCAATCGGTTTTCTTCCCAGGGCCCGTCAAAGGTTACAGTGTCAGCTTTGCCCGGACTTCCCCTACTTCTGAGAGCAATATACAATACATGTGGGATTACTATTATTATTTACCTGTTTGATGGATTGCAATAATTTACACTCACTTTGGCAGTGACTCTATATTTACTCTGTACGCGTCAACAAACAAGCATGATGCTCTGATTTTTCAACGTTTGCAATACCCGAATAATTGTTCAAAAAAACGGTTTGTATAGGAGTATCCATGTTGTTAGCATATAAGTGATACGCTTTTGGTTATATAAGGGATGTATATTATGGTCCTTGAATCTACAAATGTTGACAGGGTTGGATTCTGTTAAGTATGTGAAGTACTTTATGTAACTTATGCAGGTTTGCGGTAGGAATAGGCATTTTTAGTCGAAGTCAGATACACGTAATTTCTTAAAATATTGTAGTTAATATTCTAAGAATTTTCCAGTTTGTGATTTTTTCCATGGGAGGGCGCACAAAATTAAAAATAAATAAATATATATTGTGATGACTCCCCTGTTTCTAAATACCACATTGCAGGCAACCTTGAGATCAAAGACTTTTTCCAGATTCGTCTTACTTAGTTTTGGGCACCAAATCTAAACGAATCTATCGAAATGTTATAATTATAAAAAAACCGTTTTTTGAATGCAATTTAAAAGAAAGGTATACATTTCAGAACGATTACTTTAATGCACGATAAAGTTATGCTTGACTTTGCAAGCTTGAGATGAATTAAATTTGTATTAGTGCTGTAATGTAGTTGTGTGTACTTACAAACCACGACTAATAATGAACATGATAACAATTATTAAAAATGAAACAAATGAAAGCAGTTGAAAGTGTAAGCAATATAAAAGTTAAAATTTAAATTTTAGGAAAACTTTCGTTGAGCGTTCTTCAGTTGCCCGCTTACAAAGCCCTCTCGTGGGTTCATAAATTTTGCACTTCGTACGTTTGGTGAACTTCCGACGACGCGACGGTGCTTGGATATTGTCCTTACTCTCAGGCTTTATTCCATTACATTACATTTAGGTCCATTTTTTAAGTTACAGGTTAAACCAAAAACCATTGGGTTAACCAATGAAATACGTTGAAAAGCGGCTTTTTTATAAAATATTATTGGTTAACCTAAGTTTTTTGGTTTAACCTGCAACTGAACAACTGGGACTAATAAGTGTAAAACCAAATTAAAATTTGAAGAAAAAGTGTAAACAATATCTTTGAGGAATACTAATAAAATATACTTTCATCAAGTATTTATTATATTTAAATATGCCAACTAGTTTTAACTGGAATGAGCGAATGGGTAGGAGTGCGTTGAAGAAGACGGGTTCCAGTCGAAATTAGTTCACATTAAATATAACAAATACTCGAAGAAAGTGTGTCTTTTATTAATTTTCCTATATATAGTGCCTAGTCAAGGGGTCATATGAATAAAAATATCTTTGAACTTAGTGTTTATTTAATTTGAAGATAAACTTTCAATAGATAATACTAAATTATTTTTTATACAATCATTACTCTTATTTATTTATTTTGTAACATTACTTAAATAATAGATTACGAAATAATATAATAGTATAGTATAATTCTATACTGAATTGTAATCTCATTTGGCTGTTAAAAACAGCATCACTGCAAGTCGCATCGCGCATATCAGATTAATCTATTATTTTACCATCATTTTATGTAGGCAGTGGCGGATTTCCGAACAGGCGCAAGAGGCGCACGCCTGGGGCCTCATACATCCAGGGGCCCTCAAAATTCAGCTCTCAAAATAATATTTTTTTGTAAAAGAATCCTATTTTGAAATAAACCGTATGCAGGTGGTCCAAGAAAATGTGGTAGTATAGGGAAAACACAATGAAAATTAACCAATATAAAATGACAACTTATATGGGTAGTGAAAATATTTAGAGGGGGGGGGCTTCAAAATTGAATTGCACCTGGGGCCTCTCAAGTGCTAAATCCGCCACTGTTTGTGGGTTTTCATTATAATTATTACTTAAATAATTTATAATACTATCTACAAATAATAAAGTCTTACCAAAAATAAAGTCCGGGGTTTTATTTTCGAGAAAGAACCACTAACCGGGTCTCCTTATTTCAAATTTTGTACTCTCTCATAACAAAAAGTCACAAGCTGCCACTGGTTAATGATATCATAGAATCGTATTTTCGCAAATTTTTTATACTTTTTTTGTGTAAATACTTCGTTACTATTGGTAAAATTTAATATCTTAAGGCCAGTTTCACTAGACAAAAACAAAACCAGTTTAAGCTAAACTATAGTTTTTACCTTGACAATATAAATAATATAAACATATTATATTATGTACACATATATGTACATAATATATTAAATTTACCTAATTAGGGCCTGTTTCACTGGACAAAAACAATTCGAGTTTATGCTAACCTTGATTATTTACCTTAGTAACACCATGTTAAATTTACTGAATTTAACTTTAAACCAAGGCTTGCTTAAATACGTTTTGTTTTTGCTTGATTGTTTATAAATAATATTTTTTATTTATAATATAATGATTTAAAAAAATAATATCTACTCCTATAATAATAATATACTATTAAAAAAAAATTATATTGATTTTTATTTCATTTTAAAAATCTATATTGATTTTTATTTCATTTTAAAAATCTATATTAATTTTTCCACTCTCAGAGAAAGATGACAAATATTTATTATCAAATGAGTACATAACTTACTTAATTTTATCAAAAGTTATCATATGATATAATTATATACACGTATTTGTTATTTAAAATAAAAAATCGTATTAATTTTTATCAAAGCCACCAATATGCCGAATTTTATACATTTCTTGAACATAATAATGCACTTTATTTTTATTTTAGTAGTCAACTTCCAAGGACTATGTACATATATGATTTATTTATAAACAGTTATAAACTATAAATATTCTAGTTAGGATTAATTCGTAACATTTGAAATTATATAATGAAATATTTTAATGATGTATATGTTAATTAAACTGCAAAAATTGAAAAAAATATTTCATTATATAAATATTCTATTGTTTTTTATTACACTACAAGTTGTACTAACGTATAAAACTTATTAGCCTTAAGAAGATTATATAATTAAATTTAAGAAATTAACAGGTGAAGCTTTTGACAAGATAATTTACTGCCTTTGTAAGATATTATGTATTTGTAAATAATTTTTTTGTTAGTTTTAAAATTTTATTTATTTAATTAATTTATCTACATAAAAAATGTAGATAGGTGTAACCATGGTGTAACTATAATTATATTATAGTGCTATTATTATACTGAACATTTCGAATCCAGACATTTCGCTCCAAGAGAATTCCCTATTATAATTACTTTTACTTCCAGTGTAGTACTGTCGATACTGCAAGAGTCAAAAGTATAAACTCTCTCGTTTGACTTAGACAGTATTTAGACTAGGCAACATTGTGATGGAATGTCGCGATGAAATGTCAAATGTCACAATCAAAACCATTCAATTATAATAAATAAACATTTTATTGCAAAAGTAAAAAAGTGACACAAAAAATACACAAGAAAAGACTGCAACAGGCTGCATTAACATATAAATTAAAAGATAATTGTAGAAAGTTCGTGCCACCTAACCCTAAAACTGACGTAAACATTACTTAGAGGTTGCCACGTCTAATGAACTACTATGTAAAAAGTACACTTTTGAGATTTATTTGCTAATTACCACTCTCACATGCTCTGAAGCTATACTTTTAAGTGTTTAAAATGTTTTATATATTATTTTCTCTTGTTTCCTCAATTTTTATTGAAATCTGAACGGTACTTTTTGTAAAATATGATAAAATCTGTGATTTCTCATAAGGCTCAATGTTAAAAGCATGAAATTTCAAATGTTAATATGTTTTGACTGGATCTCTGTAGCTCTTCAAAAATTTGATTGGACCATTATTTTACCATAATCTACTAATATGCTGAATTTCATTAAATTCTGAATGTGAATTCTATGACCGACAGTACTACCTTAAGTAAACGTGGATAAATTTAAATTTTCGAACGTCAGATTTGTGACATTTAAATTATACATAATTTAAGGTGAACTTCAATTTGAGGAACCATGGGCAAATCGAACTTCTTCAAACAAGTCCACGTAGCGCAGTTAACATGAGCAAATTTAAAACAAATGAGCATTTTAAACGTCAGAATACCTACAGTGGCTGATAAAAATATTCGAACCCACCTATTACATAATATCCTGTAAATTGAACACTTTGAAGCCGTTTTTTGTCATATAAAAACCGATTTTGGAGCAAAACTTTTTAGACATTTTTTGTTGCAAATTTTGTTGCCAATTGCCAATTGAAAAATGTATAGGAACAAAAATGTAGAGAATGAAATTTACAAGAAAAACATACCTATTCATCTTTTTAGTACTTTTCACCGTTTCCGAGATATAGATGATAATATTTTTTGCATTTTACAGACTCTTGTTTAAGACGGTTTGACGGCCTCGCAGGAGCTACTAACAGAAAATAATTCAAAACGATATAAAATAAATTTTTCAATCAAATCACTTTTTATTTGCTTCGTAATGGATGTTTTTCAGATACCTACGTAAAAAAAGCATCTTAAATAATAGTAGAATATCGAGTGCTAAACGGCAGGACCTTGTAAGTGTAAAAAAATTTTTTTTTTGAAAAGCTGTCTACAAGATAGAGACACATTTTTTCAATAGAATGATACCAAACACAAAAAATTTCAAAAATGCGACTTACGAGGTACTGCCATTTAGCACTCGATATGTCGATTAAACATACACCGAAAAAACTTTTTCAACCAATAAACTCATTTAAAAACCTTTCATAAATACAATGAACCATTCATAAAAATAATTAATTTCTTTCATTAATATTAATATTAAATTTTTCATAAATGTAGTGAATTTTAGTTCTATGGTTGAAATTTCATTGATTTAATGAAACTTTCATTGAATTTTCATTGTATGTAAATGACAGCTTTTGGGTCAGTGTAAACGTCGTAAGATTGAAATAAATATCAAAACATGACTTTGTTTATAACCACTTTATTTTGGGACACGGGGCTTCCTCAAATATTTCGCACCGAGGCCCCAACAACACTCGCTACACCCCTGGTCGCTCAATTATTTTTAGGTAATTTTATCTGAAAGAAACTTTTATTGGTGTTAGAACCAAATTAATTATTTGTAGTATAGTATAACTTTTAAAGAAATTTTTGTTTTTGATTTTATACCAGTAAATTGATAAGAATAATACGTTGTGTCTGTGTAGGCTATCATTATCTCGTACTTATGAAGTACTCCTATTGTTTGTTATTAAGGGACATTAATCTTTACTCTTGATTATTTTTATAAGATAATTATTTAAAATGTAGGGGAGACCGATGAGGTAATGGACAGAGGGGACACTGGACACGTTTCAATTTTTTAGTTAAATTCTAAGTGGAGTAAAATATATCTAAAAAAAATTTCACCGTGCTTTTTTCGAAATCCGTAGTAGAACAAGATGCGATCTAAATATTTTTATTAGTTAATATATCAAATTTAACAATAAATCGAAAAATATTACTTTTTTCTATAGTGGGTGACACGTAATTAACGAATTTACCGTATTTATTTAACCCTAATTAGTCACATTTCTTCAAACTGACGTAATAGCCATACGGGGTCAAATAGACCCGACACTTTTGTACCGCGATAAAAGACTGTAGAAAGCGGTAGAAAGCCAGAAAACGAATATTCAAAATTTCAAGCTTTCCTTGAAAAGACTTCATAGTCTTACTTTTATTTTACATGAGCGAAAAAATTTTGAATCGAAAGTTTAAGGTTCAAACTACCCTTAGATGGCAGCATAAGTCGAATTTTTCTTTGTTTAAGGGCCGTACTCCAGGTCGAAAGATTAGTTAGGGTCTATTTGACCCAGTGTGACCAAAAAGGACTAAATATTATAGAACTTTCTTATTACGCAAAATATTTTCTTGAAAATAATTCGAAGAAAAGAAAATAGCTTTAAAACGTAACTAGTAGATTATTACTATTACAGAAATAATATTTAATTATAAAATATCCCCGGTAAAAAATTGCAGTTTCTAAAAATTATTGTCTAAAATAGGTAGTGCAATTAATATTCGATGGTTGATGAATTTTACAACAAAAATTATTGGTGTAAAAAAATATTTATAGTAATAAATGCTATAAAATAAAATGCTTGGCTAAAATTATATCTTTCTCAGACTTCTCTGATAAAAGAATTATTATTATCAGCGTCACAATTATTGTTATTGCAATGTTTGCACTAGCGCTTGCATTTATCTCAGCATTTAAAATTTTATGCAAAATTTTATTTTCATCATACTGACGACCTTTGAAATAAATATTTATTTAGCTTTTAAATTTATTTTTATGGGAGTTTAGTGTTGGATACTTTATTTCAATATAGCAAATATAGTCGAATGGATAACTGAGCGGAGTAGGTTATGGAACGACAACATCTCAAAGATAGACGAAATAAGACAAGTAAAGAAAGTACGGAATAGTCCTCCAAAAGGGGAAAACGAGTGACGAGTGGGTTGCTTTATAAAGAGGTATGGAGAAATAGTTTGTAAAAAAACAATTAAAAATCGGTTAAAGACATCAGGTAAGTAATCTTGAAGAAAGAGAAGAAGAAAGCAATCTGTTTTCAAATATTTAAACATAGCAGAATCTTCAATAATCAATATTCCAATATGACTCGATCTTTTCCTCGATCTTTTCCTCGATCTTCAAATGTTTAGTTGACTCTATCTAAATAAAACGAAAAATTGCTTTTATATAAATACTGGACTACATTTTATCTATATGTATAATCTTTTAATATGTTGAAGAAAGTACATTTAGTTTAATTAAGCATTTCTACCGTACTTGCTTTATTGTATATCAGAAGGAGTTCGAACATTTTTGCCTTCTTCTTTACCTTAAATGGCAAAATCATGTAACTTTTTAACAACAATTTTGTTTTTCCCAGCGCCAGTGTACTTATTGCAATTTTCTTTCTATTTAAAAAAGTATAGATTATAATGTTTATTTGGTTTCCGGTAAGGTACTATCTACCTATAACTTTTTGAAAGGAAATTTCTGTTTTCTGAACTGAAGATAATATGTGTATAATATGCTTTCTTTTAAGAATAGAATGCGATCTTTTCCGTGGATTTTTGAATTAATATTATGGTCATTTAGTGAATAGTCGATTTTCCATTAATTAGATACTGTTGTTTGTTTGACGTCAAAATTACGACTTTCGCGGATTTCTGAAATATTGATTAGATAGTTCATTTTCCACTAATTAGAAAATTTTTCTTATTTTAAATTAAAATTTCCCATACTATAGCACGAGTAACATTTCATTTCCTACAAAATATTATTTACTAGGAATGAATATACCAAAAGTATTAAAAATGAAATTAAGAAAATTAAATATACAGACAACACAGAAGAAACTGGACGAAACTTGAAAGCACCTTTAAAATCACTGCAAGCAAACACCTAGGTTTCTTAGAAGACGCAAGAAGAAGAATCAGAAGATTGAAGAAATATTGGATTTAATGGAAGAAAGAAGAAAATATAATAATACGACAGAGTATTGCGATAGAAATAAAATAGTACGTAAAAAAATAAAGGAAGCAAATGAGACATGGCTAAGTAAGAAATGCAAAGAGATAGAATAGCTGATGAGTGTATACCACAACTTTAACCTGCACAAAAAAATAAGAGAAATGATATACGCAAGTAGATAACATCAAAGAACTAGACCATTAGTAGATGAAAATAACAAAATAAATACTAGAAGAAGAGAGACAAGCAGAAATATGGAAAATATATATCGCAAATCTCTTTAAAGATAATCGAACAGAGTTGGTTGATGCGGATGTGCAGATGGAAGGACCGAGTATATTAAAAGATGAACTGAGAAAATCACTTAAACAGACAAGGAATAGTAAAGCAACAGGTCCAGATTGAATAAGTGCAGAACTTATGAAAATGATAGACCTAGACTGTTAAATCTTTACAATGCGATATACGACACCGGAAAAATACCAAAGGAGTGGCTTCGATCGATGTTTATTACCCTGCCAAAGAAATCTAATGCAGAGCGCTTATGGAAAAAAATCGAAGAATCTATATGTGAAACCCAATTCGGATTTAGAAATGGAATGGAAACGCGGGAAGCATTGTTCGCCATATGGGTCCTTGTGCAGAAATGCTTGAATCAACAGAAACCGGTTCATATTTGTTATATAGAATACGAAAAAGCTTTTAATAACGTAAAACACGATACCCTCGTGGCACTAATTAGGCAAAGAGAAATTGATAGCAAAGACCTACGAATTATCGAGAGCTTATACTGGAACCAAACGGCGCATGTAAGAATAGGCAGCCAAATGACTGAAGACATCAAAATACAAGAAGGTGTAAGACAGGGTTGCATTCTGTCCCCATTATTTTTTAGCCTCTACTCCAAATGTGTTTTTAGAGATGCTTTGGATGATGTGGAGAGATGTATTCAAATAAATTGGCAATGGATAAACAATATAAGATATGCAGACGACACAATCATTTTGTCCGACAGTCCTTCTGATCTTCAGTTCCTTCTGAACAAAGTCAATAAGAGCAGTAACGAATATGGACTCAATATGAACATTCCAATATACTGTTATGTAATTTTTTATAAAATTATGTAAGAGGTGGTTTATTTTAGTTATGTTTTTGTAAAATGTTTTGTGTAGCATTCTGAATAAGTTGTGTTTATTTAAAATTGTTGATGTAGGTATTTGTTTAATGTAAAAATATGCTTCTTGATGCCGTAAGCCAACGCGTGGGGACGCGTTGATAAACGCATTGTATTTTGAGTCTATATTTGGACATAAATTGATGATAAGTTGGTAATAAAAAGTGAAGTTGTGATTTTGAAGATGGTTAATGATATTAAAAACATTAAAATAAAAATTTAGATTTGTAAAATTGAGTAAAATTTGGATGCCGGGATAAGAAGTTGCTAAATAAAAATTAAGGATGCGTGTGCACTAGAGGTGATTAATTTGAAAGAAATAATTATCGCTACCGAATGGCACGACAATACATAACAAAAGCCAAATAGAGAGAGTGACAAGTTTTCGATACCTAGGATGTTTGCTGAACGAAAATTGGGATCCAGATAAAGAGATCCGATAACGATCTGAAATTGCACAAGGTGCTTTCCAAAAGATGAAAAAACTTGTATGCAGTCTCGATATATCATTGGAGACACGTAGGCGTACAGCGTACGATGCTATGTAATACCGGCTTTGTTGTATGAAGTGGAGGGGTGGACACTGAGGGTGTCATCAGCCAACTAACTTGAAGCATTTGAAATGTGATTCTAGCGCAGGATGTTGAGAATCTCATGGGTGGACAGGGTTTCGAACGAAGAGGTGCTTCGAATCAATGGCTTCGAAAAATGCATAGGGACCGAGAGCTCTTTCTTTCCGAGAGAGTTTCCCAAATAATTTATGTGTGCAGTGAAACTTAGCTTAATGTTAAGATTTACACCTAAAGTAGTGATTTTATTTACTCTTTCCGCTACTCTTAAATATTTTTCTAACTAAAATCAAACCCTATGGATTCACGATTCAGAATCATATCTAAGCGGCGAGAAGCAAACGGTAGCATGGAACGAGCACTTAAGTTATGAAAGACAAAAAACAAGTGGTATACCACAAGCTGGTATCCTGGGACCACTCCTTTTTGTCCTATATATAAAACACTTTCCAGCAGTTATGGCATGCCGAACAGCTTTATATGTGGAAGACACTGCCTTTATAATGGATGATAATCGACTTAAATCAAAGGCTACAGAGACTAGACACTTTCCTTGTTTAGGAAAATAATCTGACTAGGTATCGGACTAGGTACAGTTCCATTTACACATTTAAACATTTTTCTTCATAACTTCCATTTGATAATACTCGGCGTTGATTTTAACACCTTTATCACCGGGACGCTCACATTCAAAAACTTCGCAATTATCACCTTCCGAAACTGCTTCATTATTTTTGTAAGTAATGACAAGTGACAGAAATTTGACACAACTCTCATTTGTTTGCCTAAACATTTAAGATGTCAAACTGTAAAAAATCATGTCCATACAAGTTGGTATTGAATTTACAATACGCGCTCCAGAAAGTGTATGCAAATATATTGGACACGGGTTATATGCCATACAAAGAATTAAAGCGACCATCAAAAGCAAAACTGCTAAGTTTTTTAATTTTTAAACATTTCATATGAAAATGGTACACGGTCTTCAAATCTAGAATCATTCGACATAATATACATAATTAAGCTGTATTTTTATAATGCAGAGGAAAGTTATAGATGAATTAGATAAACTAACGTGCAAAACACACTGGAAATAATTTTTTCAAGTATCTACTTAAAACAGTGACTCTGGCTTTTGCATAACGTATTATAATGTTTCCATAGTGCACATCGAGAGGAACAACACAACACACACCAGTGATAGCTTGTAAGAAATTTAAGTGGTGAGGCATGCGTGCGAAACCAACGGGTTTTGGGTTTTAAAAAATTTTTAATTATGATTTAGTGAAACTTCGTATGATGGCTTGGTGCGACACTGCCTCCCCTGCTTATCCTGACAAGCCGCCACTGGTATACACTACTATGGTACAAAGTGAGGGCCAAGAACATTTTGATAACATTAACCGACTGATAACAAATTTTAGAAAAAAACGAATTTTATAAACTAAAAATTGGAGAATCTTAATTTACAGTGATTTCATTGCACAGTTAATTATGTATTGTTAATTAATTGGGCTTATTTGATTTCATCTCGCGATTTCAAAATTTTACACAAGAGCGGTCGAGAGATTCTCAATTGCGCAGCGGCATTTCTTTGTCCCATTTTTGGCAGTTTATCGTACGTTTTGATAATTTCCACCATCTGTTTTACCGAGCGATCGTTTCGCTTTTTCGTCGACATAAGAAAAGCCAGAATAAACTAAACTTCAATTAGAATGCATAAAGCCAAGTGCACATTGAGCAAAAGTAAAATAGAATCACACCATGAAACGGGAAACTTCATTAGTTTTTGTATAGAATTTAAGACGAGTGACGTGTTTTGGAAATATATAAAATTTTAATGAAATATCAGAAAATGATACTTAGAATAAGAGATTATTGTGTTGGAAATTCCTTGAAAGTGATAATAATAAGCGGCTTTTTGATCACATTATCCGGTGGTTTTTGTAAGTAAACTAATTAAAGTGGCCGGTTCGCAGTCAAAATGATCACAAATACCGACTGATAACATTATCCGTGATCACATTAAGCGGATTCTACTATGTTGTATTTCACTTGATTTTAAAAAGTATATAATAAATAGTAGATATAAGTATTTCCAAAAATACCAACAAAATTACAATTTTTCATAATATATTCTCTGTGTTCCTTATGTAGTAGATATACCTATGTTTTTAAAATTTCAATATCGATTTATTAGTTTTGGAGATATTTATTTTTGAAATTATATATCAAATTTTTTAACTGATTATACGAGTATCAGTTGTATAATATATTGTTATTTATATAAAATGAGGAGACTAGTATTATCTTAAAAAAAGTCCTGACGCGACGTTCGCTAGCAGCATTTTAGACTTCGAAATAAATAATGCTATTCTTAAAAATGTGGTGTATAATTTATTGTATAAATATTTAATGAATACTATATAAATAATTAAAATTAATTGTTAGATTTAATTTGAAATCTTTATAAATTGATATGATAAGCCTAATTGCAACTTTATGGTTTTAAAAAATAGTCGGGAGTTTATTTAATTTATTTAATTGTAATATTTGAGATAATAATTTTAATTGTTTTGATGAGATTTTTATGTTATATTGTTATTGGAAGATAATTAATATGCATCACTTATCATAATTGATGAGTTGTTTAATTTTTTGTTATTATGATTTGTAATAATTTTGAATGTGACATAATTTATGATAAATATTTATGAAAGTTGCCTAGAGTGATCTAATTAGTTTTTAAGATAATTATAATAAACAAGGGTTTAATAATAGTAAAATATCGCAACTTATGTAGTTTTAACTCAATATTTGTATTTAAATCAGTAGCTACTAATTTCTAGAATATTTCCATTTATTTCCATAATTCTAACTTTCCACTAGGAAAGTCCCCTTTCCACTAGTTGGCGTTAGGTCGACCATCTCGCGGGAATTCAAAGCTTCACAAATCAAATCAAATTTTTTCAAAAATACAAAATTAAAAATTTTGTTCAAAATTTAAAATTAACATTTTGGAAATTTGAAAAAATATGATAATATTTTTTATAGCTATTCATTATAATTATATAATTATGATAAATGTATATTTTGTCCTTATAAATTTGGACCCTCTTATAGAAAAAAGTCTCGAGCTGCCACTGGAAAATTCTTAGAATGTTAATTACAATATTTTAAAAAGTTTCGTAAATGACCTCGATTAAAAGATGCTTATTCGTAACACAAACGCTGCACGTCTTAAAAGATAAGTCAGTTAAAAAGGTCATTCAAAAACAAATTTTGGTAACGGTAATTTATTTTTAAAAGGTAAGATAAACTCGAGCAATAGTTAAAATAACAGCTTGATTGTTAAAGCCAGGTCACGTGTTTATGTAGAGATTATAATACCGGTTCGTTCAAATTTATTTTTCACACTCCAGAACAATCCACCGAACAGTTCACAACAATTCTTAACATGTCGCTCTATTTAGGTGATACAGTCCCAAATTTTAAAGCTGAAACAACAGAGGGACCAATTCAGTTTTACGATTGGCAAGGAAAATCGTAAGTTTTTTTATAGTTTCATAAATTTTTATTGGTAATTTCCTAGAAATTATTTTTAAATTTTTTATAAAAAAATAATTTAATATATCCCCGTTTAATGGTGATAGGGGTAGTTACCCCATTCTCCCGTTGAATCCACGCTTGTATTTGTTATTTCTTTGGTCCAGTGTAGTACTAGAAATATTTGGATAAAATAATATTAATAAAATATCGAGGTCATAAATTTTGTTGAAAAAACCATCAAACACAATGGAATAAATTGAAATGGGACGAGGACTTAATAATGCAATATGAGCAGGTCATTTCAATTTTATGATCCATAATCGGTTGCATTTAAGTTAAAATTAATATTTTATTGAGTTTTCGTTAAAATTCTATTTTACAATTCATAGGTAGATATCTACTAAATAAAACAAATATTTTTAGATGGGTTATTCTATTTTCTCATCCTGCTGATTTTACTCCAGTATGTACTACAGAATTAGGAAGAATTGCAGTTCATTCTCCTTACTTTATTAAACGCAATGTTAAACTTTTGGCACATTCATGTGATCGTCTCGGAAGTCATGTCGATTGGGTAAATGACATTAAATCTTACTGTCGCGATATTCCTGGAGAATTCCCTTATCCTATTATTGCTGATGAAAGTAGAGAACTAGCTGTGCTTTTGAACATGATCGACAAGAAAAACAAAGATAACGTAGATCGTGCTATAACTGTTCGAGCTTTGTATGTGATCGATCCAAATCATATTTTAAGGCTTTCCATGCACTACCCAATTTCAACTGGACGAAACGTTGAGTAAGCAGATAATTCACGAAATACTATTTAAAAGCGATAAAATTATATTTTATTTAATTTTGTTTAGTGAAATGCTTCGTGTTATTGACTCCCTCCAATTGGTTGATAAAATTCCGCAAGTAGCAACTCCCGCCAACTGGGTGGTAAGAATTATATTTTAATTGCCTATCGTTATCAATATCTTCAATATTGAAAATTTATTTCAGCCTGGTGAAAAAGTTATGATTTTACCTACTGTAACCGACGAAGAAGCTAACAAATTATTCCCAGGTGGAATAGACAGAGTTTCTATGCCTTCTGGAATTTCGTACGTGAGAACAACCACCGATTATCAATAAATTAAACTTAGTTGATAGGTGTCTATATAAAATCATTTACATAATAAAATATTTTTAATTTGTTTAAGTAGTTTATTTGTTTTTGATTTCAGCTTCATCTTTTTGAGAACAACTGTATCATATTATTATAATATAATTCTCGGTTGTAGTTGCTCATCAATCGATTTTCAATATGTTAGTCCAGACAACCAAGCACATAAATTTCAGTATTTGGAAAAAATAAATTTGAAATAATAAAACAAGTATACATATTTTCCTCAAGTAATAATGAAATAGTTTTGACTCATAGTCTTCTTCAGAATTTCCATCAAACCAACTACAAAAATTCCTGTCATAGATTAATAAAATATCTACGCATAACAAATTCCGAATATAAAACCGCTAATAATTATCTGTGCTGATAAAGTAAAATAAGTTTTGTTACTTTATCCACATAGATATAGGTAGTTTTATATTCGGAATTTGTTATGTGCAGATATTTTATTAATTTATGATAGGAATTTTTGTCGTTAGTTGTATTTTAAATGGTTTTTAACGGAAATGCCAAAGAAGACTACCAGTCAAAACTTTTTCCTTTATTCCTTAAGGGGTTCTTGACTAATAAAAACAATAGGGATGTTTTGAAATTCTGTATGAACGTTTGTTACTGTTGAACATATAAAAAGTCTAGGAAAATTCAAGCTCGAGAAATTTTGCCATATGAAAAAATGGGTGCACTTGACCATCTGGATTCCCAATGAACATAAGCATAAGAAATACAAATAAATGCTTAATCGAGAATTCGATAGTTTATTAAGCTTTTATTTGCATTTCTATTTCTTATATGTTATGTATTTCTTATGCTTACGTTCATTGTGAATCCACACTAAAGCTGCATCTCCATTAAGACGGCACGGCAAGCGGTACTTTGATCTTGCAACAAAGATCAATTATAACGCAACAAATATTAAATACAAAATATGATTTTGTGTTTGCTTGTCTGGGCTATACTACGAATTACATAATCAGAAACAGTTGTATTATAAATAATACAGTGGCAATTACCGCTGCGTTTCCACCAATTTATTTAAAGTGTAAATTTAACAAAACAGTTTTTACGACACGTTATTTTCGTATGACATTTTTTTACGGGCTCGTGAGAAATAACGACAAAATAATAGAGCGCGAGATAGTTTATAAACTAGATTTAAACCTTTGATTGTCTAAAATCAAATATAATATATAATAATATATAATAAATATATAATATGAATTAAAGTAAGTAAGAAAATGTTGAAAAATTCGAGCATTTATTTTTTTTGGTTATTTCAAGACCCTGTATCTTTTAAACGAAAATTTTTTGTCTATAGTCCATTTCATTTAAGCATGCAGAGAATAATTTGTACTAAAATGATGACCTTGAATATTAGCCAATGAAATTGTCACGAAGTTAGCCGCTTTTACACTGCTGAAATTTACGTGTTGCTGACAGATAATATTTAATTTTTCATATTATGTCAGAATGTATAATGTTAAAATTAAATAGTTCCTATGCAGCCTTTCTTTATTTATTTTATCAAAATCGCATTAAAATTGAAATAAATTTGTGAAAATACGTTTTCTAAAAGTATTTTGTAAACTTCTACATTAGGCAACACACATTTCTTTAAAATTTTGAATCATTTCCCATTCTGTCTTTGTAAATGTGACTTTGCAGACGACCTGCAGATTATCTATCTGCATATTAGCAGACTTACTGCTAATATGAGATCGA
Organism: Cantharis lateralis; assembly: GCA_963170105.1. NCBI lineage: Eukaryota > Metazoa > Arthropoda > Insecta > Coleoptera > Cantharidae > Cantharis > Cantharis lateralis. The sequence continues at coordinate 22,821,840 of OY720629.1, forward strand.
CTATAGTAAAAATTTTTGAAAAAATGTGAAAATTGGGACTCCAGGATCGGGAGTAAAATGTTTATTATATTATTAATCTCTTGTACTATTAATTTAGATCCTATCGATACCCTGTTATAGAATATACTATTTATTAAATTCTACATTTTAAAAGAAAGTTAGATAACCCAAATAGCAAGTTACCTAATATTATTCTCATGTGGGTCGATTGAAAAGTAATCTTTTTATTTAAAGATTGTGTGGAAAGTTATTTAAAAAGTATGTAATTTCAGTTTATTTGTGAAAGTAACCCTTGGTGATTTTGAAATAATTAATTCTTATAGTATTTAAAATACATTACATTTTTAGGTTATATATAATTTTCAAAGTTAATGTTGCATAATAAATGGACAAAGTTGTGAGAGTACTTAATGGAGGTAGAGTTGGATATTTACAAGGTTTACAATTACAAAAAAGGTTAATTAAAGAACATCGAGAAAATAATTCGATAGCAAATACGCTTTTACTTGTGGAACATAATCCAGTATATACGATAGGTATTAGAACTAAAGAGTATTCAGAAGAAGATGAACGTAAGCTTCGAAGTACTGGTAAATATATTTTTATGTGGTACTGCCATAATCTCTGTAATATTAATTTTATAGCATTTAATGGTATTGTATTGCTTATTTACAGGAGCTGAATTTTATCGGACTAATAGGGGAGGATTGATTACATTCCATGGTCCAGGACAACTAGTAGTATATCCAATATTAAATTTGAAACATTTTAAAGCTAGTATACGATGGTATATTTGCAGTATTGAAGATACGATTTTGAAATTATGCGATGGTTTGGGATTAAAAGCAGAAAAATCACCACACACGGGTGTTTGGATTAAAGGTAATAAGGTAATGCCCATACAAAAGTAGCATTGATTGTTTTTCAAACTACATTCATGTTTACTACAGATTAATTTTAGGTTTGTGCAATTGGTGTTCATGGTAGTAGATTTATTACGTCGCATGGATTAGCATTGAATTGCTGTACAGATTTAAATTGGTATAAGCATATAATTCCTTGTGGAATTAAAGATAAAGGCGTAACTTCATTATCAGAAGAATTAGGTAGGTGCATATCGACAGAAGAAATTATTCCACCATTTTTAAATAGTTTTAAAGAAGTGTTTGATTGTACCTATATCGACTTACCAAAGAATGTAATTAACGATTGGTTGTGTTAAATTAAATTTTATTTAAATGTTTTCTTTTTAAATATTTTGTACTTAGTAATAAATTGATTTAATAGTATAATTTATTATTCTTGGAAAGTTTATTTATATTCTTTTACATGCTTTAAATATTTAGATTTAAATTAAAGTAATTTGATTTGAAAGTATAATTTATTATTATACAATAATTTAATTTATAAATAATTTCATTAGAAATTTCAAAATAAAAAAATGTATATAAATAAATAATATGAAGGGAATGAATTTTACAATAAAAAATGTCTGATAAGTATTTGTTACTTATATTCTTTATATTGCAATAAATAGCAATAAAAGCTATTTTTCACATGACGTAAAAACGGTTTTTTACGATATAAATTAGATTGCTATTATAGGATTGTACTTTCTTATGTACAATATGTCTCGGAGGAGACTTAAGTCACTGTATATTAATCAATGGTTCTTCATCGAAGTTTATATTCCCAGGTTAATAATGAACAATTATTATTACTGTCTGTTTGCAGAGCCGGCTAGAGGCCCGGGCATCCGGAGGGGCCCGTCGTCGTCCAGCCCTCCATACAAAATATTTTTTAATTATTTGTCGTAACTGTTACTGCATATAATTTAAATTAAACCAAATATTATATTTTTTTATTCACATATCATCAAACATAACAAATATTAGTACCTAGGGTTAAGTGATATATGTATGTATATCCTTATGCCTGTACTTATAGTCAATGCTTTGCTCGATTTCAGACTTGAGTCTGACTCAAGCACGAAATCAACCAATTAAAATAAACAAAAACTGCGTAGTATATTTAATTTTTATGTATTTTTTATAACCTGTTCAGAGTTTTGGATATAAACTAAGTTTTCTTATGTAAGTATCCCATTGTACAGTATATAACTTTTAAAACTGTTGAAAACAAATGTTGAAAGTGCAGATAAATACTGTTTTTGTTACTTATTGAATACATTTTTTTGTGGTACAGTAATACTATAATGTTAGGCCAATCCATAAATCTGGTCGCTTGATTATTTAAAAAGAATTGATTTTTTGTGTTCAAAATTAGGTACACTTGTTTGTATTTTATTTCCTTTTGTTTTCATGTAGTTTGTGGTTGACATTTTTTTGACAAAGAACAGTATATTTTTGATTTTCAATGGTTTGCGATAATCGAAACATTTTAGCTTGTATTTATCCTATCAACGTGAGGTTAAAAGTAATTTGTTTACAATGAAGCAAGCTACAACATTGATTCTTGCACATTTGCTAAATGTAATCCTAATGGCGAAAGTTCAAATTTTTTTAGGGGGGAAAATTGTCTATAAATTAACATGTTTTTGAAAGTTTTTAATAAAAATTGTACCCGACCATCAATTCCAGGAATATACAGTACATAGTTGAGGCTGGTGTACCACAGGGTAGCGTCTTCGCACCAATCTTGTACTTCTAGTACACTGCAGACTTACCAATAATGGAGCAAAACATTCCAGCTACAGTTGCGGATGATACGAATATCATGACATCACACACCAATCCCAAATTTTTGCCAGATCATTATAAATATAAAATAATAGAAAATAAAAAAAAAGCTGAAGACACATGGAAAATAAAAGGCAAACGAGTCAAAATCAACACATGTTGATTTCACTGTGGAGAGAAACTTGTCCTCTTGTAACCCTGAATGGTAAACAGGTTCCATAAACAGAAGTAGGGTAGAGTGGGGTTAACTGGACCGTTTATTGAAAATATTTAAATTTATATGGGATTGTGTAAACTTAGGCCAATAATTTCTTTACAGCATATAGTTTGGTTATATAGCAATAAAAAAATATATCTAACACATAGTTCAAAAAATACACCTTCAAATTTTAATTTCTTGCATGCCTGCAATATGGTTCAGTTAACCCCATATGCAGGTTAACAGAACCATATAGGTAGGTTAGTTGAACTTGAACCGACTTGAACATATTGTAAAAAATAAAATTTAAATAACTTTAAAATTAAAATCACCAAAATCAAAGAAAAAAGATTGCATTTTGCATTAATTGCACACCTGTACATTTAAACTAGTGTGATCTACAGTGGCTAACGAAAATATTCGAACCCTCCTATGTTATCAATGCAAATTGAACATTTTGAAGCCATTTTTGTCATATAAATAGTACATTATGCACCAATAAGGGAATAAATTGATCCTTTTTTGGCCTGAGGGTAAAGGTTTGTTTGCACGAGGCGTAGCCGAGGACAAAAATTACCCTCAGGCCAAAAAATTCACTTTATTCCCGAGGTGCATATACTGTTTTTTGCAATTGCGGGAGGTAAAGTACTCACTTCGACAATAATTACGAAATTTTAATTAAAATTTGTTCAATAAAGCACGTGGTTGATAGCAGTGGCGGCTTGTCATAAAGGGCACAGGGGCACGTGCCCTCCCATCCCAAAACCAAAAACAATAGAAGGATAGGTTTTCAATATAAATGGATATTTTAAAAACTATTTTTTTTTGTGCCCTCCCACTCGAAAATGTCACGAGCCGCAACTGGTTGATAGTACCAAAGTAAATGAAGCATAGTTGGTTATATTATTATTGCCAACTAGAATTTTTTTACTAAAAATTTTGTCACTAAAAGGTACTAGAATGGTTCAGTTACATTTGTGCCTTTGAAGGAATAAGACGTGTCAAAAGGTTAAAACGTTGACCATGTGGTCGCAGTATTCTATATGATCAAGGCGGTCACAAAGCGGTTCCGCTTTTATGAAGCGGAAAAACGAAGGATATGTTCCGAAAAAATCGCGCGTCGTAACCTCTGACCACGTGGTCAAATTTTTAAAAGAGGCGCCTCGTGAGAATTTTTTGGTAGCTAAAGTAAGTGCTTTTTATTTATTTACCAATTTATTTCATTGTAGGTTGCACTAATATTGGAATCACAAATTACGGTCAAGTTAACATAAATATAAATGTTACAAAAAAATGAGAATTAAATTTATAATAAAATCTGGTGACTTCTTTTTTACCCGGCAGTAACTTTTTTTTTGCCCTAGGGCAAAAAAGTACCACTTTACACCCGCAAATCGGAGTTTAAAGTGAGTACTTTAGCCCCGCAATTGCAAAAAATCCATTTTGGAATAAAACTTTTTAGACATTTTTTGTTTCAAATTTCATTGCCTTCAATTTTGTCTCTATGCATTTTTCTATTTTGTCGTGCCGTTTCTGACTGACGGGGACTTAAACAAGACTCTGTAAAATGAAAAATAAATTGTCATTTATATCTCGGAAACGGTTCGTTAAAATAGAAAAATGTATAGGAACAAAAATGTAGAGAATGAAATTTACAAGAAAATCATACCTATTCATTTTTTAATTTCTTTTCACCTCCAGTGTAACTAGGGTTTTGATTCGATGATAGATAAAAAAATTAAAATTTTGAAAGCTTAATATTTATTTACAATTACAAATCCCTCAAACTTTTGACTGCACACAGATTGTTAATAAAATTGGTCGAACCTGATTCCTTGTTTTCTTTTCCTGGTGATGAATCGTATTCCAATATTTTTTATAAAATTACCTGAATATCCAATTAATCCAATTTATGGCAGCTTCCAATTCTATCGAATAATCTCTTGTTGTAGAACAAATAATTTTACCTTCCACCAAACTTAAACACTTTTAATAGCATCCACTATTATTCCATTAATTCTCTTCTCAATACTTATCTGTTTCACTTTTACTCGTGGCAATATAACTTGCAAATTAATTTTAAATTGCAATTTTCCAACCTTTGCGGAGTACGACTTCTTCATGTCTTGGCTTATTGCCAACCTCATTATCTCCTTGTTTCTTCCCCACCTCTTCACTCTTCCTATCTTGATTTTCAATTTTGAATTTTGATAACCCGTAAAACCACATGTTTCTTTTAACTCCATTTGTCTTTGATCTTGGGACTACTAATGGAACATGTCGTCCATGCAAAACAAATATACTAATTGACAACACCGTCTCAAATACGCAGTCTGCCTGGTCCCAACTCTGACATTACCGATCACCGTGGGTTAACTCATTTTGATTGTGATTTAACTCTTCGGCTCCTGAATGGACATCGCTGTATATTCTGTACGTAGTATAAGCTTTTATGGATAGTACAAAACTTTATTTATATGAATTAACGCTATAAAGGTAAAAACCATTGCGATTCTGCTTAAATAAGATATACCTATTATTTTTAAGAATCGTTAAAACATTTATTTATTGTTGTATGAGAGATTGTAAATATTCCGTATAAAAAAATTTTAACAAACATTTTAAAATCACCACATGTGATTTTTTTTACATTTTGCGATTGTTATAGATACATAATGTACTTAAAATATTTGGTACTAATTTTGCCGTAAATATGCCATTTTTTCCAAGAAGACCTAAACATGTAGGTACAGTAAGCTTTCAGTTTCACTCTTCAAGATTGCATTTACATAGGTAAAAATGTGTAACGATGAATCTTGTGCCGGTAGCCCGCTTATTAAAACGTTTTTATTTATAGCTCGCTTTCTTGTTTTTAATTAAACTCACTGATTTTAGAACTAATGTAATCATAGTTCCTATGCAAATCCTTAAAAATGCAGAAATTGCTGCTCCTTGTTGAATAAATATGGCAGCCACCAGGGCCGTAGTTAGACATTGGCCATGGGGGAGGGGGTTTATAGAATTAAAAATGAGGTTGCCATATGCCCGTATTTTAATTTAATCCTTGTTATTTAGTTATTCATTTAGTTTTACTCAACCCATGGAGAGGGGTTTTAAATCCCCAAAACCACCCTCTTATATACGGCCCTGGCAGCCACATGAAAACAAAAGACAGTAAAATTTAAGTAAGAGCTATTTTGTACTACCAAAATGCAGGGGTGGATCCAGAAATTTTTCACCGGGGAGACGTAAAGTCAGATTTTAAAGTGATTAGGTTCCTATTAATCGAAATCAATTAAATAATTGTTTTTGAAGATTATGAAAAAAAGCTATTTCTCGGGGATTTGGAAGGGGCGCACGCCACCCTTGGATCTGCGCCTGCCAACATGTTAGACTAATTACACACCATATATCAAATCTTTTCGAAATGTTCGAGGGATCATATTGAATGCCTAGAGGCAAATATCTAAAGAAAATTAAATTCATTTTCATTACATATACATTTCCAAATTTCCAAAAATAACTAAAGTGATAATATAGAACTATGTAGACATACCGAAAGAATTTATGAAAGATAACAAGTGGATTTGCAATAAGATGCAGTATTTAACACAAAAAATGTAAAAAATTGCACATTAATGATTGCTAAGTTTTGGAGACATTGAGAATAAGCAGCGCAACTAATTGCTAAAAAAATTGTAAACTGTTAAATTTAAAAGACCCTGAGCAACAAGAGGAAGAAAACAATTCAAGCTAGAAGGAAGCCACTGATGCAAATAGTTAAATTAATAAAGAAACTTTACAAGAATAGATTGCGGATCAGAAATTTTTACAAAAATTCATACCTCAATAAATATTATTAAAAGTTATATTTGCTTTTTTTATTGGTTTAATATAAAAAAAACTTCAAAATATTTTACATACTAGTACCTATCACTCCTTCTAGTAGTTTTCAATGAATATGTTTTTAAGACTACGATTAGTTACGATATATATTTCAAAACGTTTTACTATTTTTAGTTCGGTTGTACACTTTTTATTAAAGTTAAGCAATTTGGTTCCTTGTTTTATATGTTATGCAGGATTGATGATTAAATTTTAAATATTTGAAAAAAACTGAAATTGCATTGAAAATTGTTGAAACCGGTTCTGCACACGCATTATTTATGCAATACAAAATAGCAGAGCGCATGCGAACGCTGTTTTTACGATATTATGTTTGTAATATTATTTTTCTTATGAATTTAGCTTTGAGCGCGCAATTCAACATTCAACCTAGAGAATTAAATATTTGACACGTGATAACAAAGTCAGTTGACATTGTGTTGCATCAAGTTATTATTGTTTTATGTTCTCGTTGGATAACCTTTACAATATATTAAATTCTTATTGTGTAAAACAATTGGTACTTTTCGCTAAACTATTTTAAATTTTACAGGTAAGTTCCATATTTACTGCACTCACGTTTAAAAAAATATTTTGTGTTAACGGTTTTAGTTATATATTGCTAATTTCTTGCACCAGATAGTTTGAATTATTTATTTTACCTAATTGTAGGAATTTCACAGTCAATGATAGATAATATTATATTGTAATGTATCTGAATATTTTTAATATATAAAATTATTAATATATTGAATGCTTTTTCCATGGATTTATCAATAATTAGACAAAAAAAAACAGTTGTAGACAATTTATATTATTTACTAACTTTTTTTTCATTGAAATATTGACTGACGGACGAATGTTGTATGGAAATGCTAACCTGTTAGTTAACTATATTGGTTTGTTTCTTAAAATCAATATTTAAAACATTTAAGTGTAGTTCAACCAAAAGATCGATAAAAAAATATTTTACAGCTGGATTGTGTATAGTTTGTAAATACTTAATATAATTTCAAAAATAAAATAAAATTTGAAATATTTATCCCAAAAAAATTCAAAGTTGCCAATTAAGATTATAGCTAATGGATTGGTTGCTAATTGATTTACAAATTAAAGTTTATGATTCAATATTCTATAAATTTTAGTTCAGTGGATATAATTTTGGAATTTTTTAAAATTTCAAACTGAACTGATTATGTAAGTTCATTAATATTCTGTCCTATATTTAGACCTTGGGTTTTTAAATATTTATTTTATTGTAACCATCACAAATTGAGGATACTTAAGTTATATACTGCTAAAGAGGATATGCTAACATTTTTTTTTATATATTACTTATATAATGAATTAATAAGAGTTCAAATACTTATACACAAATTTTTAACTCGTGATTAAATGTACAGTAACTTATTTAATTGGTTAAACGTAACAACATGGTTTGACCGAGCACGTGAAATTTTAATTGACCAAGTACCAAGTACTACAATGTATGTCAATGTCATTATAACATTGGATTAATAATTATATTGTTTTTTTATATACAATTCAAGCTGAGAGAAGTACATACATAACAACTATGTATTGCTTATTAATTTAGGGATTATAATTCAATTATTCAAAGGTCATAAGCACAATAATAAATTCAATTTAGTAACCGCAATACCTATACAATTTATTGATGTACCTTCTCTTAAAGAGAAGACAACAAATGTTTTTAACATTTAAATTGTAAAATGAATATACCTATATTGAAACGAAAATCAAGTTCTAGAACTACATACATACCTTCTATATAAAATATATACTACATATATATGGTATGTTTCGGTACATAATATGTATATTAATAATAATATAATAGTAGTTAGATACTATATTTAGAAATATAATGCTCAATTGGAAACTAAAAAAGGTACTATAATTTATCAGTAGATACTATACATAGGTACTTATGGCAATAATAGTTTTTATTTTATAGAACATTTTGGTATAAACTACGGAAGTAGTTTTTTTAGCCTGTTGTTTTGATTATTTTAACATTAGGTAATATTTAGTCACACAATGCATATGTAGGTATTCAAAATAAAAAACCTTCAGGTGACTGGCAATTATTAAACGTAGCGAGACTGGTGGTTAAAAATTAACAGATAAATTAGGAAATAATAGAAAACCTATAAGCAAAAGCCTTGGCATATCATCAAACTGAAGATAAATGAGGAAAATATCTTATAATGATCATTGATTTAACTTAACAGAGTTAAAAATGGAAATTCCTTGGGTTAACTCTGATCAGAAACTGATATTTTGTTATATAACTGATTTAAATGTAACAAATATTATTTCTACATTATATTATATTTTCCGTCTATACCCGAGAACTAGAGACCAGGTTTACTATGTACAATAGGTAATAAGTATATTAAAAAAACTTAAATTTCCTATATTAAAAGAAATTTTAACATCTTTGATTTTATTTGAACTTTAGACAAAATAACTCTGTTTTGCAATAGCATTGCCATATTTTGTTTCATTACTAATTATTATCTTTAATCTTTTTGTCCTGAAAACATTTTACGATTTCATAACTTGTTAATATTTTTTCCCTCAAAAATTTTAAATCCAGTCATGTTATATAATAATAAATTTAATATTCTTATGCGCTGTTAGTGTGAGGTTAGACCAGTGATAAAGCACTAGACTGCCAAGGTGAAGAGTATATGATAGAAACGAAGGTTGTTAATGAGCTGAGTAATATATGCTATATCCTTTAACTTTCTAAGTCAAAAATTGGTAAATTTTGCTTTCTGAGGAACTAGGTCTAGTTTTTATATTTTTTCGATTGATGTTTTAGGACTTCAGTGTAATACTTTTTGATAGTATTATATAAAATGATCTAAAGGAGCTAAGTCAAGAATTATTTTACCTAGAACGATACGAAAAGCAGTAAAAACAAAAATGTTTTCTCACTTAAAGCACTTTTTTCCTGACTTTAATGATATAAAAACTAGATTGTCCAGGTTGTTTTTGCGCTGACTCGTCACTCTCCCGTAATCTCTAGCAATATTTTAGGTTAGTAACTTAAAATGAACCAATCGGATTTGCGTTACTTATAAGAAAAAAAAGGCAATAGTATTATGAATATGAATAAATCAATTCAATCGTCAAGAGATCAAAAATAATTAGAGAAATGGATTTGACTTCGACTTCGGCAACAAACGGATTATTATTATCGCTTAAACATTCGCTTAATAAACGAATTAACGGATTAAGTCTAAAAGGAACGAAATTCAAATACTATTGTGCAAATAGAATTATATGAAGTTGTATATCAATAACTTTTTAACTAAATAAGTAAGATCATTTGATATGTTTGATAGCTTGTGCGGGTGTATTATTCATCCAAGACTTAACGTGAAGTTTAATAACATCTTTAATGATAGTTTTTCTGATCACCAAAATAATATAACAATTATTATTATTATTAAAGTCGCTTTAAATGAATTAACACTTTTAATTAAAAAATTTGGTTCCCGCAGCAAGATATAATGGGGTCCGTAAGTTAACTACAAACAGTCGTGGGTTGAAATGAAAAAGTTTTGATAGCCAATAGAGTATTATGTTAAAATACACATTAAAATTTATGCGTGAAGTACTGTTACGCTTTTCAACAGAGACAAAAATTCGATTAGCACGGCGAATATTAGGTACCTATTCGGAGAAAAGCACGAATCGCGAGGTGTTCACATTCATAAACTTTTTCCAGGCGACAGCTTGGTGTTTGGTATTTAGTTGTCGGTTTTTCTGTCAAGATTAAGTGTCCGAAAATCTTATAATTTTCTAAGGGCCGGTTGTACCAATTAAGTTCAACGGGCGTTCAGTTGAACCAAGTTCAGCAAATTTTTAAAACGAATTTTAGAACTTTAAGCGGCGAATAAGACATATTAGAAAGAATTAGCACACTTTTGTAAAATATTTACTACCATTTTTATATAGAATCAATTCCTTATTAAAACTTATAAAATTCGTTTTAAAAATTTGCTGAACTTGGTTTAACTGAACGCCCGTTGAACTTAATTGGTACAACCGGCCCTAATTGTATTACTTTAAATATTTGTAGTGGTATAATTTTCCCATTTTATGTAAATTTCCAATATAGTATAGCAGATGTAAACATAGAAAAATGACCAACTCCCCTATTTAAAAAAAAAAATTGTTACTCATTATAAATTTCTGTAATATATTGAATTTTAACTATAAATCAATAAATTAATCCTTTTCCTTAACCAAATTAACTACAATTGTAGTTATAAATTTAATAAATTTAAAATTGTTAATTTCGGTATTAAACAATCGTTTAATATTAATCTTCAGGTTTTCTAATCATATTAGCACCTCTTTTTGTGCTAAAAGAAGACAAATAACAAAAAGTCCTACTTTTATTTCTTATAACACAATATATACTATTTTTTTAACTTCTGAAAATTAGAAGTATTATTTAATGACTGCTAATTAAAATTTAAAATTTACTTATTTTGGGTTGTAGGGTATTTTAATTTTAAAATACCTAGAATTTAAAAATTCAATCTACAAAATGGAATACCCAGTAGAAGGTGTACCTATTACTCATATAGTTTTACCGATAATAAATTTTTTTTGTATAATTACTCGACATTGCTTGTATATTACGATGAATTAAAATTGTTTACACCGCAATATTATAAGCAAAATAACAGAAAAGATTTATATATATTCCGCATCCGTTCAACATTCTTTTGTGATGTTTTGAAATATTTTGTCATTTATATACCGCCGATTATAATTATTTAGAGAATTATTTAGAACATTAAAATCTCGACCATTAATTTATTATAGTATTCGATACGTACTATACCATGTTTTCTACTATTTACGTCAAGTTGATCTAGTAAGGACTATTATTATCCTTGACACACAATAAACTTGGATATAACTTTAAAGGTAAGTTGTTATTTCTTAATTGTGTACTCAATGAAAAAAGTTTAGGTAAATTAATTAAATATATTTTGGTACAAATACAGGATGTTTTATTAGGATTGAGCAGAATTTTGTTTTTTTATTGGTTCATTTTGCCATTAAAAAATTGGCACGAATATGGGTTTTATAAAATGAAATATACTTGATTACTTAATTTGTTCTTGAATTTGAGGAATTCAATATATTACGTTTGTACTTTTGGTTTTTTGATAAGGACTTTATGGTGCTCTTATCATCCCATAAATTTTAATTATTAGTAGTACCTACACAGTTTTTTGTTTGGAAACCAGTCTATTTTAAAAGTAAAACTTGTAAATTAATCTACTGTTACACATAGCTCCGATAATTTTATAAACAATTTCAATTTACAAATGAAAGTTCTAGAAAATACACTTAAAAAGAACGCTAACATCTAATAATGATGTAATGTTAAAACAATATTTTAACCTTACGCTATTTATAGAAATTAAATTAATAAAGAATTTCAAGTGAAGATATGGTAATTGCAGTATGCATTTTAAAAATAAACTTTAACAAATAAGCTGAAATGCTAAATATTTACATTTTAACACTAATAAGTGAATATACAAGTAGAACTTTTAATTACAATAAAACTTTGAAGAGATTTGTCTATCACTTTGTAACAGATGGGTAGAACTAGAAATATTTCGAAGAAACTACACTGATAAAAAAAGGGTCTTATACAAAAAATAATTTATTTCAAACATGGTTGTGATCAGAGCTGCACAAAGCACTATGTGAAAGTAATTCAATTACCAATTACCAAATTATTGTCAAAGTTTAAAGTGCTTGAAATACCAAATACTATATCTTCTTAAAAGTAATTGACATATCAATTACTTAATTACTTTACTCAGGAAAAGTAATTCAATTATCAAATACTTCGTAAAAGTAATTGAAATATCTTAAATTAACCAAAAAATAATTCAATTACCCAATATCCAAAGTAATTCAATTACTTCAAGTAATTCAATTACTCAAAGTATTTCAATTACTTAAAATAATTCAATTACTCAAAGTATTTCAATTACTCAAAGTATTTCAATTACTCAAAGTATTTCAATTACTCAAAGTATTTCAATTACTCAAAGTATTTCAATTACTCAAAGTATTTCAATTACTCAAAGTATTTCAATTACTCAAGTAATTCAATTACTCAAAATATTTCAAAATCCAAGTTCTTTCAACATTATTTAAAAAAATTAAAAGCTTGTTACCTACTCATATTATTATTTATTCGTATTAAAAAATTGTAAAAAGTATTTTTTTAAAGTTAATTATCTTTTTTAAAATTAGCTTTCATTAGCACTAAATTTTCAAAATTTATATCTGTTAGAGCATGTCTTCTGGGTGCATTGATAATTTCAGCAAACGAAAATAATCTTTCGACCGGTGCTGAAGATGGTAAACATGTATTGTATCGATAAAACAATTCTTTCATAATTGGATATGAATTTAATGCACTTAAAGTTGAACCGGAATCGTTCAAATATTGTAAAATTTCTAATTCGGCAGTTCTTTTAAAGTTATTTACTGAACTGTTGATCGTACCCGTTACATCGTCTTCTTTAAAATCAAAAAAATCGTCTTCTTCAGTTGGAGCAGATTGTGTATTAATATTGTCATTGATAAAATTATGAATATTGTGGTGCCGTTGAGCAGCTGAAAGCACTATTTTTTGCGTTAAATCGCTTACATTTACATCAACTCCGCTGAAGTTTCCAGCCCATATCAATTTAAATTTTGGTAATGTAAATGCTGCAATCATGGCTTCTTGGGTTTCCAAATTTGGTGTTTCACAAAAATCAAAATAAATTTTAAACCGTTTTAGCAGTCCATTTTTGCATGTTTGCAAAATTGGTTGACAGAATTGAAACGTTTCAGATTCTAGTTTTTTGAATTTTTTCAGTAGGTTACCTAAGCAAGGTAATACATACCCAAAATAACAGTTGTTTTCGCGTTGTAAAATATCTAATGTTTTGGCCAGTGGTTCTAAAATTTTACAATATTCAATCAAATATTGGTATTCGGTTTCTGTAAAACATTGATTTTTGATATCCAATTGCTCAAAGAGTTGTGACAACTTCTCTCTTTCACATAAGATTGCCGAAATTGAGTTGAACAATGAATTCCAACGCGTAGCACCTGGATAGCTCAGTGTATGACCTAAAGTTTCTTTAATTTTCTCAGCTGTTTTTGGTCGCCCAGCCATTCTCCATAGAAGTGAACATTTACTTATGCATTTTGAATGCTTATTTTTCAATGTGGTATTTTTATCAATGCAGTTTTTAACATCTGTAGTTGCAATTAAATTTAATGTGTGGGTTGAACAACGTACATGCTTTGGTAACGTAATATGACCGTTTTTAATGAAAGAATTTTCTGTGTCCATATCGAGAGGCATTTCAAGAAATTCTGGTTCATAATCGATTTCTTCTTCAATACTTTCAGAATCATAGGTATCGGAATTATTACGTAAATTGACACCAAATTCGTTAAAAGCCTTGACAAAATTTGAACCATTGTCGGATATTGTGGCAACCAATTTATCTTGAACATGAAATTTTGTATGTAAATCGTCTATTAGTTCTGCAATTCTGTCATATGTATGACTACCATTGAATCTTTTGCATGCCAATGCTGCCGAACATCTATTAAATTTGTGGTCGATCCAATGACAGGTAATTCCAAAGAAACTTCGGCGTTTGGCTGACCAAATGTCTACGGTAGTACAGACAAAATGGACTTCTTTTAATTCGTTTCTAATTGAAGTAAGCTTGTTTTGGCACATGGTATTTATTCTCGTTATGGCTGTAGTACGAGACATAACATTTAAATCCATTCCATCAAAAAGGGATATAAAGGATGGGTTATCAATAATCGAAACAGCAGACATCGTATTTGTAATAAATTTTATAACCCGATCATCAAATTCTTTTTGACTTATAGTAAATACATTACTTTTATACGAATCTGTTATTTTTCTTTGTTTAGTTATATTACTGGTACTTACGTCATCTGTTTTCAGATCATCTGCTTCCAATTTTCTCTTCCGATTAGTTATTTGGTTCTTGTTGGTATTCTGCGATTCTTTATAAGCCAAATATGCGTCATGCGTTTTTGCATTTGCATGTATTTTTTTAAGATGCTTAATGAAATTTGTAGACACTCCGTAATATCCTTTGATGGTCACTCGCTTAGGTAAACATGTTTGACATTCGGCTACAACTTTTTTATCATTTTCACAGTATGAAAAAACTTTAAAAAATTTTCCATCCAAATAAGGACATTTTTCGAACATAATATTGTAATCTTTTGTGTTCGGTAACATTGGCGTTTCTGAAACCGATGATTCATTGATAGTGAGATCTTGAGTGGAATTATCTGTTTAAAAATTTAAATAATAAATAATCGTTATAAGTTAAAGTTATCATTATATTGTTCTATATTACCTTCACACATCATAGATTGGTTTGGAATGATTTTCAACAATTCAGACATTGTTTTATTAATAATTAAAATCACTTATGTTTTAGGCACCTGCTTCACGTTTACAAATTTTGAATTTGAAGTTACAGAATTTAGATAATAAGAATGTAGCAACTAGCAACTATATGATACCACTGTACCAATGTAAGAAATTGAAAACATTTAAATTAATAAAAAATACTACACATAGTATTTTATGTTTTACAGTAGCGTATTTAGGAGAGGCAAGGACCAAATTGCCTCCCCCCCATCCCAAGGATTACTCGGATTGCATTCCTGAAGCTCTCCGTGATAAAAATCGTGTTTACCACAAGCTTAAGTGGGGTGTTTTGAGGTTGGCAAGGGGAATTTGCCTCCCCATCCAGGATGATTCAGAATGGTTTGCCCCCCCCCCCATAAGCAATTTCTAAATACGCTACTGGTAAACCGGTATCATCAACTAATAACTATTATACCCTTTCCCCTGTATTCACAAAAATATTTAAAGAGTGTTTTACACCTATTTTAGTTAAAATGTTCATTAAAGTTAAACAACCAATGAAAACTTTAGAATATTGACTAATGAACATTTGTGATTGGTGTTTTATGACACATGCCTTCTAAAGGGTTTGTAAACCTATCAAAACTTTCTAAAATTTTATGAATACAGGGGTTTAAATTTTAACTTAACTGAGTCGTGCAAGTGGGAGTGAAAATCCAAAGAAAAATTAGGACATAATTTTTTTCGTTAGATAGTATTGCAATTTGCAAAACGGTCGATTAGTAAGAAACTAAGATTCTAAGAATTAGCGTGATTAAAACTTGATCCGTCCTTGATTTCATCAAAAAGTAATTCAATTACCGAAAAAGTTATTCAATTACCGAAAATATAATTTAATTACTGAAAAAGTAATTCAAACGGAAAATATGTAATTCAATTACCGAAAAGTAATTTAATTACCGAAAAAGTAATTCAATTACCGCAAAAGTAATTCAATTACCGCAAAAGTAATTCAATTACCACAAAAGTAATTCAATTACCGCAAAAGTAATTCAATTACCGAAAAGTAATTCAATTACTGCAAAAGTAATTCAATTATCGAAGAAAGATTTAAAACCCAATTACCAAATACTCAAATACCTTGTTGAAGTAATTCAAATACCAAATACTTGAGGATAATTTCAAAAGTAATTCAATTAAAGTAATTCAATTACTTTTGAGTAATTGAATTACTTTATGCAAGCCTTTTAATTGAATTACTTTCAGCTCTGGTTGTGATAATGCAATATGGTTCTATTTCTAGCTATCAACAAGTTAATGTGAAAATTCCGTACAATTTTAGTGCAGTAGCACTAACGAGGAAAAGAGAACTCCATTCTCTGAAAAGAGGAGACTATCCTGTTCGTTGCATAGCAACGCATTTGTGACAGTGACGTGTGTCATTTATTTGATGTAATTATCTAAGAAAATGTAAAATAAGCTCAAGTTTTCTCTTTGGTAATTTTAGTTATTAAACAAATACTGCATTATTGATTTTAAGCAAGTCGGTACTCTCGTGCATTGCTGAGCAAGAATACTACATTTTTTATATTCACAATTTTATATTTCCAAATAAAACATGAAATTTTGTTACTCATTTGCTAGACTTACAATTATTTGTCACAAACATGTCTTATCAGTTATTATTTATCACCAATAAGATTTTTCTTTAAGGTTCTATGAATAATTTGAATTTCAGGTAATTTTGTTTATATTGTTTGTATTTTTATAAATACAACGAAAATTTTCATAAAAACAACAAACTTTTTCATTGGTACTAGAATAATCTTCATAAATACCCTGAGCCTTTGTTCATTGGCTAATATCATTGATTTAATGAATATGTTCCTGATGTATATTCTTTAATTTACCCTTTAAGGATTTAACATAAAACAGTAATACATAATTCAATTGCGAATAATTAAATAGATCGCTGGAAAATAATTGTAATCTAAATTCAAGTTTAGATTGATTACATAATATTACCAGAGTATTGGGAAAAATTGGCATTAGGTTTAGGTACACCAATCAATTATTATTATACGCAAGTTGCTGTTTGTACGCAATTATAAGCTTATAAAAAATATGATGATCCATTGTAAAAGAAACAAACCAACAAATTTTTAAAAATCAAAAAAAATATTTCGGAAATGAAAAAACTCTTTAGATTGGCATCGTAAAGAAGGCTTATTTCCTACATCAGACTCGTATCTGAAGATGTTCTAATTTGTTTGAGATTTAAACAAAAAAAATTAAAAAAATTAATGAAAACAGGTATTTTGAACTGCTACATTTTGAGAAATACTCACGTTGCAAATTTTTTAATTTTATTATTTGTATGCATTTGTATTTATGTTCTCTATAGTTCAGTTTATGTGGGGTTAATTGGAACGTCTATAGAAAATATTTAAATTTATATGGGATTGTGTAAACTCAGACCAATAATTTCTTTACAGCATATAACGCTTGTTTAGTTATATAGCAATAAAAAAAATATATATCTAACACAGTTTATAAAAATTCACCTTCTAGTTTTAATTTCTTGCATGCCTGCAAAATGGTTCAGTTAACCCCATATGCAGGTTCTCTCATCTCATTTCGAGAATTTTATTTAAAAATTATTATATTTATATAATATTTAAAAATTTATTGTTTTTGCTTATGCGGACTCAAAATTTGTATACCCTTGTTTTTTGATGCGTAGTATAGAAAAATAGCTCTTTATGTTACTAGTGACAAAAATATTTGTACACAGAAATTGGCCACTCCTATTTTTCAATACAAAAAACATAAAAATGTAAAAAAAATAATATACCGGGAAAACAAAATGGAGAAAAGAAAATTACCGGGGAAACAAAATTTGATAAGGGAGTTAGTTGAGTTGGGTCCGTAAAGGAGAATAGTCGTGTACTCCACGTATAGCAAAAATTTATTTTTCGTTTCCTAATAAGAGGAAAGACGTGTGTGCCACATTTGCCATAGTGTGTTTTTGGTTCCGTAAAAGGGAATCAACGTGTGGTCCACGTTCGTCTGGGCAGTAAATTTTTTGGAAAATACCGACGATCTGTGGTCGAGAAATTGTCGAGTGGAAAAAATACGAAATTGGAGTTTGTTTTGGAAGCAGATAGAGAAATAGGTGATATGAATCTTATTTAACTTTTTGTGCGCGTGCGGAAATTAACTCTAACATTCGTGTTAACTGTTTTCTTTTTTCAAAACAAAAATCAATCAATGAAATTAAAACTTGTGAAGTTTCTTTTTTGATTGAATATTTCATTGCAAAGAAATCCAAGACGATGGTTCTAGAGAAACCAAAATATTTATAATTTTCGTTGTTGTCGTTAATAATTCATATTTAAGCTGTCACCGATTAACATCTCAATATATATCCATCTTCAAATAGTAATAAGATACAGGGTCGCAAATAAATATTCGTTATATTAAAAAATATTAATGTTTTTCTAAATTTATCATTTATTTATTTTTGTTTTATTTTAATTCTATTAATAATAACATTTTAGAAAATTAATATGCATATAGAGTACCTATAACAATACAGAGAGTATAAATGTTTGCTCGAGCGTTGAAATTTCATGAAATTAGTTATTTAAACAATCATTGTACACACCAAGCCACTGCCGTGAACAATAATTTTTGAAGTTAATAATATTATCATTTCTAACAGTAGTAGGTAGGTATATTTAGTTTACAAATTAACTAAAACTTTACTACTAACATTAAATTTTATTTTCAAGAACAAATGATATCAAGTGTGACCATACTATTTTAAATTATGTAATAATGATTAAAATATTTATAAGGCGGAAATACTTAAACGTAATCGAGTGATTAAAAAATGCTGATGTATTTTTTATTACCTATAGAAATGATATAAAACCAAAAACAGTTTTCTTGTATTTATTTTTAATTTTTTTTTATAAATACTCAAATTGTGCCCATAAAAACATTATTAAATTAAAATATCTGTTCGTACTACGACAATAAATTGAACATTGAGATTTGCTTTATGGAATAATAAATAGTACCATATTATATTATTGATAATATTATTATAATAATTTAAATAATAAATTAATATATAATTTAATTTGCATATTATATATATAATATACATAATTATCTGCACAACACAATAATTTTTATTGTCTCCATACTTTTTAATTTTTAGTATATGGCCGTTTTATAAAAATTTCTTGATCTTTGTCCGAATCTATAGATGACCATGTGATAAAACTTTACCAAGTAAACAATAGAATTTAGAAATGTTTTCAACTCGGGTCATAAACAATTTATTTTTATTAAAACTAATTCTCTATTCCTTGGCAATTTAACCAATCGTCGTAAAAATACTAGCCTCTATTGTATCACAAAATAATTTAAATCTAAAACAAGTAATCGAAAAGAAAAAAGAAAATTGTTAAAGAAAAATTTTAACCTCAGGGTGCATTTAACTTTATTACGCAGTCCTTACTCTCAAGAATTTTAACTTTGCAAATATAATTTAATTTTTAAATTCAAATTAATTCTTGAATTCACTTCTCATCAAACAGCTCCTTAATTATTTAAATAAAACCACTTTGAAAAATATATTTTACTTTATGCTTATATTAATTCAAATTTATTGCATTGCAATAAAAATCACAGCCGTCCGGCACTACTTCCTCGGAACGATCTCTTACCCAAAATTTCCCCTCAACAACTCCGTTGCTGCGTATTCTTAACCCTTTCGAGCTTAGTGGTACACATTGAATATACCACAAATATTATATTTTTCTCCATGCTTATTTATTGTCGGTGTACTTAAAATTATACACGAGAAACGACGATTTATAAATGCTGCCTGCAAAGGGTTAAACAAAATTAATTAAATGGAAACTAAAGGTGACTTCACATTAAAATGCACAGTATCTAGTGATAAGAACGTTATAAGTTAAGTGCGATTACAAAATATAAAACCAACCCTAGGAAAATCAGAAATAAAATAGCCAAATTTAAGATTTTTAAATATTAAAAATTTAACCTTTTTAAAATAAAACCGTTCGCACTGATACGTATAATCAAATTCTTCTTTTCGAATGCTAAAAATTATGTAAAGCTTCTGGGGTGGAAAATATTTTTTCAAGTTATTAACTTATACATTTTTAATAGTTTCCAAATTTAGGAGGAATTATATAAGCTCCATCAGAGCTAACCACTACATACTATTATCATATTATTATAATGATAACGGAAGTAATTGTTTTTTATTTTGGTTAGTTTAGTTTTTGAATAATGTTATTGTATTTTTGCAAAATTTTAAAATGAGAATATATTTGCATGACAGTTAAAACAAATAAGAGTTTGATAATTAGAAGTTTTAAAAATTACTATGCTTATAAGATTCATGACAAAAATTATGTGTAGTAACTTGGGTGTTAAAAAATTGTGTAAGTATTTACTTAACAACTTATCTACAGACTTTCATAGCTCGTGTAAATAATTTAAATACAGTTTGTATGCTTGCGGCTTACACAATGTTAAATTTTAATTAGAAACTTGTGACTTGAATGTAGGTGGGCTCAAAAACATTTTCAAATCATACCATCTTTTAAAAACAAGTTGAAATTGATTGTGATAATATTATAATATAAATTGTGTATTTTAAAATTTGGAAAGTATATAATTTTTTTAGTGGTAAGTACCTGTTGAATAATACTTTTACGTACAATGCGATGCATAGGACAGGGTATAATATATTATTAAATTGCGTAAAAAGTTATGCCAATAAAGGTAAAAGATTTTGTTGTAAAGAGCTCTTTAGAAAAATGCTATGTAATTCAATTTATTTCTATACAGAGCGTAATAGTATCAAACCGGAAAGGGGAAGTTACTAAAGATTACAATTTTCCTTAGTACGAATAAAGAAATTTTTTCATGTAGTAAGATTTCTTTTCGTCAAGTCGGTACTTTTTATTAGATTGAAAAAATAGCTAAAAATCTACTGCATCGCATACAAAACTTTTAAAATTAAAATTTTTATGGTACTGTTTGTTACTTTTTCAAATATCCTACAAAATTATTAGCTTCGTTTTCTTCTACTTTTCTAGTTCCTAGTTTAGGATTACTTCCTGTTATTACCAAGAGGTTACCAAAATTACACTTTGCACTTTTGGTGCTATAAGTACTTCCATATACTCTGGTAGGATGCTAACCTTGCTAGATACAAAGTCCATAGATGGAAATTAGGCTGTAGATACTGTGTAGTCGGCGCGACCAAACATCGAACCGCGGTCTCCCGCTCCGTAACATGTCGATTTTAGCCTCATACCATGCTATCATTAGCTTCTTAAAGTTAATATTAATGCTAGGTTCGTAAGTACAAAGAAAATCTCTAAACAGAAAAACGTTAATCAAAAATAGTTATCTTGAATTATTGTCGAATAAGCATTACAGTATGGAAATACGTCTAACAAACAATTATTTATTAATTTAACTGCTACGCCACATGTTAAATAATTAAATTTAAAACTCAAAAGAATTTTAAAACTATAGTAGATAAATATGACCTTCAAATCTTTTATTAAAATTGAATCGACAAAATCGAAAGACCTTATACCCAAAGAGAAGAATTAAGATTTGATATACGAAGTTCAATGATTAATTGTAATCTAATTAATCTGTAATTTAAGTTGCAGTCCTTGCCATGAAAAATGATACTGTGTAATTTACGATGTGTGCATGAACTCATTTATTGTAAGATTAAATTCTCTAGTGAAATGGGTGCCTCGAGCTAGTGAATTTTCCCCATAAATAAATTAAAATGATTTTTTAATAAATGTATTGAAATTACATTTAATAAATGTTATCATTTGGCCACTACATCTATGTACAAATATGGCCACTGACGCAGATTTTTCTTTTAGATATACATATGAAGAAATGCTGTATCATTCGTATTTAAGTATTGCCTTTATAAATAATATATTGCAATACCCTTTGGTAATGTTTGGAAGCCGATAGCATGTAATTTTGAAACCTATTCCACCTTTCCCTGTCTGTCCTACTACCATAGACTAAATTTTATTCTAATTCAACTATAAATAATGTGCTAGTATAAAAATTAATCACTCCAATGCAATGGTGTTAAACATCAATCAATATTCGCACACGTTATAATTATTTTGATTTAGAAATAATTTTATAAATAAAATATTTTTGTTGATAATTAATTGTTATTAAATGTTGAATAGATGAGTAGTACATGCCTTTTAACTTCTTAGTGGTAGGGTGATGACACGATGATGTCATTGTATGATGGAAACACTTCTTAAGAGTAGGATTGAATTATACAATTGTTGGTCATTTATACAATCAAATTCTTTAATTTTTTACGATGCAGTATGTATACATGTAGTATTTTTGTATGGTACTTGTGTGCCTAACTTAATTTAATTTCTAAAAATACGTCCCAAAGTAAAGAGATATCAAGAAAATCATTTATTAAAGTAAAATATAAGTCATTTTACTTAATAATAACATCGCTAACGGTAGATATCTAAGATATTAATATAATAAGTTTTAATTCCATAGACAAACTAAGGCCGCATTTCGAATATAGTTTCGGGCAATGTTAAAATTGAATGTTTTTATTTTGATTTTGAAGATTTTTTTGCTTTTTCTGATTTTTTTACGATTGCATTCGGATTTCCTGAACTTTAGTAATTGATAAATAATTTCGAGAGAAGGGTTCTAATTCCTAAAACCCCGCCTTAAATAACCCAATCACAAGAAATATTTAAGGATACATATCGTCGCCGTTCTGGCAAAAGTCATTAAGTCCATTTTATGCGATTTAGAGTTAAGAACACCATCTATCTTAAAAAAGAAAGTTCTTAAACTTAAAAGCTGTTTATCTAAGAACTAACAATTTGGACTTAATGATTTTTGCCAGAACGCCGACGATATGTATTATAGTATACTGTACAAATGAAAATGTCTTTAATGCTTAAGAAAGAATTTAGTAATTGATTTTTGAGTTAGTGCTGATTCGAAATTAGATAAAATGTTGTACAACACTGTTGAAAAAAAGATTGACTTCGTACACTCGCTTGACAGCTTGTGATTACATCTAACTACTCAGATAGTGCTCTGCTTTTTTCTAACTTATATAAAAAGTAATAACTTGGGTTATTAAAATATTAACGAAATTAGAATTTACACATTTTATCCAACATAATTTGTTAATTGTTATGTAAGTTTTCCTCACAGATAAATAATGCGGGGACATAATATTTAATTTTCGGTCTTCTAAAATTTTATAATATTTTTGTTGTTGTTATATTATATCATGCTATATATGGTCGAAAAGAGGATAAAAAACGCTATTTAAAAATATCATTTTCAACTATGGTTTCCATTTAAAAAAACACAACTTATATAATATTATTAAGTCTTAAACTGAGATAGATATTAAAAATCTCTTTAGCCCATTTTATTGACCTTAAATAAGTTCTTAAAAAAAGAAGAAAGTGTTAACATTTTTTTTATAACTTGAAAAACAACCGATATATCGACATTTTATCGAAAAGTCGAAAATTCGAACGTTTGGCTATAACTCGAAAACAAGAAAAGATAGCGAATTCTGATTTTGGCTATTGAGCTTTTCTCGAAAAAAGAGATCGAGGATGTGCCATCCATTTTTTCATATCTCTTATAGTTACCGAGTTTCCCATAAGAACTATCGAAATTGGCCCACCCTGTACATGCAGAAAGTTTCCCGATCTTGATGCGTCAGGTCAAGGTTCTTCGCTTGAAAAAATGTTAGGTTAGGTTTAGTTTAATTAGGCTTACGTTAAACTAGGTTTAATATTATTGGTTTATATCAACAACATACAGTAAAACCTTAACCGACTGACTCGGAAACCAAAAATTGAGTTTCAAATCCCTGCCGAGTCTAATACACTGTTGTAATCTATAGTACATGGGCACACAATGAATAAATCACTTCGTTAATTACATACCAGCACCTCAGAAGTAAACTATATTAAGTCTTAAATAATGAATTCATAAATAAAGCAAATTCAACTTCAAAATAGTACCATTTTGCACTATCATCCTCGCTTTAACCAATTTGATCGCCTATATACTGATGTAATGTGTAATATGTACAAAATAACATACGTTATTTTAATGTCCAGTCTTAATACTCTGGTACATAGATTAAATTCATAATTTTTATGCTTGCTTAGGTGTTGCGTTCTTAGTAAATTATACAAAAACTAAAAATGGTCTTCATTCGTTCGTGTAATTTCTACATTTAGTTGCGACTCGTGCATAAGCTAATACTACATTCATGCGATAGAATGTCTCTCCATGCATGTTATTTAATATACTATTTAAATAAAATACTTTTATTTGTTAAATTATCTGATACCTACTCATTTATTAATATAAATTTTCTATTTCTTACAGAGAAAGGTGTAAAGGTGTCAAAATGGGAAGCTTTTTCCGTAGCGAGGAAATGGCCTTGGCCCAACTTTTTATTCAACCTGAAGCTGCTTATTATTCCATATCAGAGCTAGGAGAGACAGGAATAGTGCAATTTCGAGATGTAAGATATAATTAAAAATAATGGAATCGGTGTTATCAGCACAATTTAGTTTATAAAATTGGTACATATCATTATATGTAATAGATATGTGTAATCGTGATGTGACAGTTAGCTCTGATACGTCTACGCATTAAGGTGGTAAGGTCTACGTAAGGTCGTAAACGTAAGGTTTATGACTCTTCAGCAGTTAAGAAGGATGTTTCAAACTTCTAATTTGCCAACCATTTTTCTATATTTATTAGACACCATTAAATTGTTGATAAAATTAAATGTATGCTTATATTATACTAGAAAAAGGGTGCAATAATTATTATTGGAAGCAATATTGAGAGTAATTGTCACAGGGTTAAAAAAATAAATAGTCGCAAGACCGTAGGATTTCTCAAGGTAAAAATTAAATACTAAAATTGGATCCAGATGCTTTTGAGGGGGACTTGAGCCCCCTAGCACCCCTGGATCTGCTACTGCTGGGGACAGTTGCAGTGGCGAATAATCGTGTTAAAGCCTATTTACATTATAAAATTTTGTTTAAAATTTTGCTTAAAATTTTCGTTAAAATTTCTTTAAATTCCTTAAAATATGTAGATTTACAGAATTGTGTTTACACCTTAAAATTATTTTACGGAAATAAATGATTGTTTATAAAATACGCGAAAGTAAAATGCCCATACAAAAACATCAAGTGATGAGTTGTGCAATTTTAACAGCTGTAATAGTGTTGTTAAATCTATATAGAAAAAAAAAAAAATTAGAAAACAAAAAATTTAAAAAATTTGGCCCCGAAAGTGGCTTCAAAGACGTGATTGTGGTCGAGGTTTGTCGAATTTTGTTTTCAATGAATTAGCAGTTGAAGATGAAAAAAGTTTTAAACACTTTACAATGTACCTACTACCAACAGAAAACAGTGATACAACCTGCTATCACCAAACACCATTAAAACTCACTATATTTTACGTAAAATTTTAAGGAAATAGGTTCCGTCCTATTCATTAAAATTCGTTGAAATTTCGGTTAAAAGTTCTTTTAAAGAAAATTTTAACAAAAATTTTAAGATGTAAACAGTGAAATTTTTGTCTTATAAAAATTTTAAGCGAAATTTTGTAATGTAAACAACCCTTTAGGGTTAACTGTCAGTATACTATAAAATACTTTAAAAACTACTATTTCTAAATTTGATTTTGTTAAGTACACCTCTAGAAAGGACCCCCATTAATTAATTTCTAATTTTTTTAATCTAAAAATATTATAAAATTACAGAATTTTAACTGTAAAGATAAGAACACATACACAATTATTATTTAAATACAACGAAAAGACATTAATTTAACACTTTTGACAGGGTAAAACTAAAAATGTTTTAAAAAAGAAGAAAAAACATTTCCGTGAAATATAGCCTTATATCGCATTACCATAGTATTTTGATTTTTAAATTTTTATATTGGATTAGTTATTAACATGTGAAAATATAATAAAGAAAGATCTAATTAATTACATGTTAGAATAAAATGCAAAAAATATATAAAATTGAATTTATTATAATTAATTAAAATTGTTATAACTCGTGAAATTATATAAAATTAAATTAAAAATTAAAACGAGTTAATTATTTATTTAATTATATTTCTGATGAAGGCACAATCAGCGCCAAAATATTAAAGATCTATTTATTTAATCTATTATCATATGTTAAAGGATATCGGGATTTATGTTAAAAGATATCGGGATATCATATATTATCATATATCATAATATGTTAAAGGATATCCCGATATCCCGATATCCTTTAACATATTATTAGCCTTTGGAGGAGATTTTTCCACTTAATCTATTATCGTTTAATTAACTCGTTTTAATTTTTAATTTTATGAATTTATTATAACTTACAAAATATCTGGTCTCATAATGAAATAACATTTTTTCTTCTTTTTTAAACATTCTTAGTCCTACCCTGTCCAAAGTGTTAAATTAATGTCATATCATTGTTTTTAAATAATGATTTCTATCTATTCTTATCTTGACAGTTAAAATTCCATTATATTTTAATGTTTTGTTTAGATTTTGTTTAACATTAAATTTTAGAATTGTGACAGCTTTCGTTCAATCCGACTATGGACTATATAATAGTAGGTATATGTACCCCATAACTTTCCGATTTTTTTCAAGTAAAACATTTACAACATTTTTTAACCTTCAAATAAAAATTTCATAAAATTTAACAAAAAATTATTAGAATTTAGAATGGCGGTAACTAAGAAAGCTTATTACTCTTGAAGAATGGATACATGCTCAAAATTGTTGTTAAACGATTGAAAATTAATGTCTTTCAACAGTTATGTCAGATTAGCGATTTCTGATTTGAATTTAAATGATTAAAATTGTTAATGTAATTAAAAATTTCCGGATAGATGGGTATAACCCGTACGCCTAAATTAATTAATCTCTCAAATTTCACTAACTTAATTATGTACCTATATATTATAATTTGAGTTACACAACCATGTATGTTGTCTCTCTGCTCCTCTTTCTATAACCACGCTCTGATTGGCCAATTTTTTTTACCAATCCCAAAAATTTTCGATATGGCAACTGCTTTTACTAAGCTAAAAAAATCACGAAAGATAATCACAAATAATATTATAATAATTAATGTGTAGAAATTAATATTATTTGAGGAACGTAACTTATTGTAGCTTTAATTTCAGCTGAATGAAAATGTTAATGTATTCCAAAGGAAGTTCGTCAACGAAGTTCGACGTTGTGACGAAATGGAACGTAGGCTAAGATACATTGAATCTGAAGTTCGAAAAGATAATGTTGCAATTCCTGATTGCTTAGAAATACCTAAAGCTCCAAACCCTAGAGAAATAATCGATTTGGAGGTTATACTTAGCACTTTCTACATTAAAATAGAGATAATAATTATTAACATTTTAAGGCTCATTTGGAAAAAACCGAAGGGGATATAAAAGAATTAAGCGAAAGTGCAGTAAATTTGAAATTAAACTACTTGGAGTTAACGGAATTGAGACATGTTTTGGATAAAACAAAAGCTTTTTTTAACGAACAAGACGAAGCTAATGGACTTGCTATGGAAAACAGAGCTCTAATACCTGAAGATGCACCAAATGCCAATACAATTACGGGTCATCTTGGATTTGTAGCTGGAGTGATAAATAGAGAGCGAGTGCCCGCATTCGAACGTATGCTGTGGCGTATTTCCCGAGGAAATGTGTTTCTTCGTCAAGCGGAAATTGAAAAACCTCTGCAAGACCCTGCCACGGTAACTACATAATCTATCGTGGTTTTAAACCTAAATTATGAATTCACATAATTTTTTTGAAATAACTCGTATTTTAGGGCAATGAAATGCATAAAACTGTTTTTGCTGCATTTTTTCAAGGAGAGCAATTGAAAACTCGCATTAAAAAAGTATGTACTGGATTTCATGCATCCTTGTACGCATGTCCTAGTAACAAAACTGAACGTGTCGAACTTGAAAGTGGTGTTCGTACTCGTTTAGAAGATTTAAATTTGGTAAAATTAAAAAATATTCATGAGGGATTATTTATTTATTGACTATGCTAAATTAGGTTTTAAACCAAACCCAAGATCATCGTCAGAGGGTTTTGGTAAGTGTAGCGAAGGAATTACAAAATTGGAGTGTAATGGTACGCAAAATGAAGGCTATTTATCACACCCTAAATTTATTTAATATGGATGTAACTAAAAAATGTCTTATTGGAGAATGTTGGTTACCAATTATGGATCGAGATATAGTTCAGCAAGCATTGTCCGATGGATCAGTGAGCAACTTTTAATGAAACCTGCAAAATCATCTTATATTACTTTTTGTTTAAGGGTTTAAGCGGCAGTTCAATTCCATCATTTCTGAATATTATTAATACTGCAGAAGCTCCACCAACATTCAATAGAACTAACAAGTTCACGGAAGGTTTCCAGAATTTAATCGATTCATATGGTATAGCTTCTTATAGGGAAGTTAATCCAGGTACATCATAGACTTTTGGAATTTAACAACATATAGTGTTAACTGCTCTGTTTAAATTTTAGCTTTGTATACTTTGATTACATTTCCATTTTTATTTGCAATTATGTTTGGGGATGCTGGACATGGAATTATTTTATTGGCATTTGCTTTGTCATTAATTTTTATTGAAAAGAAGTATGAAAATAAGAAAAGTAACAATGAAGTTTTCAATATATTTTTCGGAGGACGTTATATAATTTTATTGATGGGAATATTTTCAATATATACAGGAATTATATACAATGATGTATTTTGTAAACCCATTAAAATATTTTCTTCGGGTTGGTTTGTAAACTATAGCAGTACAACTGTTCTAACCAACAATGGCTTACAACTTAATCCAGAGGAAAACTTTGCCGAATATCCATATCCATTAGGCGTAGATCCTGTATGGCAAGTAAGTCAAAAGATATAAAATACTATTGATTTCGAGATAATTATACATATTATGTAGATACTTCATTTCTTTTATTTTAGATGGCCGATAATAAAATAATATTTTTGAATTCTTATAAAATGAAGTTGTCTATAATCTTTGGAGTCATCCATATGATTTTTGGCGTATGTTTAAGTGTGGTTAACCACATGTAAGTACATTCCATTTTTTTGTAAAATATTTTAAATTATACTTTATAAGCAAATTGATATTCAATATATTTGCAATGTTTTAGATATTTTGGAAAATATATAAACATCTTCTTTGAGTTTATTCCCCAGTTAATCTTTCTAGTATTTTTGTTTTTGTGGATGGTAGTAATGATGTTTATGAAGTGGGTATTATATGGCCCTAATAATGGTATAACGAATAATTATAGTCCTAACTTGGAAAAAATACATTTTTCGTGTGCTTATAGTTGTCAAGTTTGGATCGTATTGTGCACCATCTGTTTTAATATATTTTATAAATATGGTTTTATTTAAACATTCGCCTATACCACAGGAATGCCAAGAGTATATGTTTGAAGGTCAACAGGAATTTCAAATGGCTTTAGTATTTGTAGCTTTAATTTGTATACCTATTATGTTATTTGGGAAACCGATTTATATGTCATTAACTAAAAAATCACATAAACCACAGGTGAGTTAACATAATGTGGCAACTAATAACGTCTTTACATTAATACAAACAATTTTTGAAGACGAATGGAAGAAATGGAGATATAAATCAGGGAATGGAAATGCAACCAGAGATTATTGAAGAACACAAAGCAGCTGCTCATTCCGACCATGATTCGGCAGATTTACCAATGTCAGAAATTTTAATAAATCAAAGTATACATACGATAGAATATGTTTTAAGTACTGTATCTCATACAGCTTCATATTTACGTCTTTGGGCATTGTCCCTTGCACATGCACGTAAGTATATAATTATGTTCTTAAATGAAAAAAAAAAAGAAAAATTTAAACATAGAAAACCAACTTTGTTGTCTTTTAACTGGCAGCAACCTGCAACTGATGGTTGTCTTTTTGGGATTTATATGGATTAGCCATTAAGCAAAACTTAATGTAGCGAATATTTATTTATACTTAAGTTACACCTAGTGAGTTTTAATATGGATTTCAAAGTCGATTAAAAAAGACGTGAACGTATTTGGCATATGATTTCACCAAGAAAATGTTGTATTTTATGTATATTCTTGTAATAATATAAGTATCGATCATATAATTGGCTGGATATCAATTTGGCTTTAGAATGGGGACCCATAATCAGTCTATCAAAGTTAGCAAAACAAACAATGCCACAATTAATTTAATATAACAAGCCTTATTAATACTCGTAACATAAGGCTGACTTGCGGATGAGCTGCCATTTTAACGGCGAATTTCTTTCAGGCAATCAATTGTATGACCTGCCAAAAACGTTTGTTAGGTCTTTGGCTAATTTTGCGAATCGCTCTGCAGCATAATCACATTTAATTTTATATAATGTGTTTTTAATATTATACTAATATAGATTATTTTATTAGAATTATCTCATGTGTTGTGGACGATGGTGTTCGATATAGCCTTAAAATCTGGAGGTTATAAAGGATCTATAATGATTTACGTTATATTTTATATTTGGTCGGCTTTAACAGTGGGCATATTGGTTATGATGGAAGGTTTATCAGCATTTTTGCACACATTACGTCTGCATTGGTACTATTTACACGTTATAGCATTATATATTAATAATTTTTTAATAATTTTAGGGTTGAATTTATGAGCAAATTTTATGCTGGCTTAGGCTACCCCTTTCAACCGTTTAGTTTCAAGGTTATACTCCAAACGGAGGAGGTTGTGGAGAGTTAGGAATAACTATTTTTAAATTCTGTAGTAATTTTTACACATTATGTTGCATTAGAACTTGTATTTTACAGAAATTTGAACATAATATGTATTTACAAAATAAAAATGAAGTAGTTAGTTATGCAAATCAATAATTTTTTTTGTTATTTATCTTCTAGTTCTGCCAAAATTTAGTGAATTCTAATAATTTTTATATACGATAAACCTAAAACTTACCGATGTGATCCGGCAACTCCTAGGAACACTAACTTCTAGGATTCATCTTGGTAACAGTCGAAAGAGTTTGTTAAAATTACACTTTTTAAAAATACACTCAGCCTCAACGCTGGGTTTTCTTTTAAACCTGTATATAAAATTGTCGATAAATACATACATCTACCTTCAAGAGCGAACTTGTTATCAATACCGTAATTGGCGGGAAAAATTTTCAACAATCACCAATGAAAAATTTGTAATATACTATGTATAAAGATTATAATATTTATTTTATTACTTAACCTAATCTAATTTGTAAGTACAGAGTGTAAAAACAAAGATACGGAATCATTACAGGGAAATGAACGTTGACAAGAGATTGCAAATAGTTCAAACTATCGGCGTAAATATCTCAAAAATGTGACACAAAAACTGTTCATAGTGATGATTCTTCGAAGAAGGTCAGTACTTGTTAAATTAACGTAAATAAAATTATGATTTTATGTCATATTATAAAAACACTTAAAATGATAAATATTTGTTGCGTTCTATTTATGATTAGTTTTGTGATTGCTTTATGATTTTTCCTTATCCAACTAAGGTATGGTTTGAAAAAATTTTAGTTCCTAACTTTAATTAGGGGAAGTCCGGGCAAAGCGAACAGCCCAGGTAAAGTTAATAACCTCAACTATTTCAAAAATAAAATTATAGAATTAATTTATAATGTGCAAATATTAAGTTACATTAGCTAAGATTCTTATGTAATTGCTTAATTATATATAAATTATATTACACAATATATAAAGTTATGTATAAAATGTAAAATATCTTCCTGCTGCGGATAGTACTTCAAGGAACATTATAGAAGTTCAATTTTCCCACGGTATCGAACAGTCAAATCTATAGCATGCGGTGATCCAACATGGATAAGAATGGATAAGGGTTGTTACAATTCTGCAAACATGTAAAGAACGATTTCCAAAAGGAAGCTGAGATTGAAATTAATCTCTAGATAAATATCCGGGCATCGATATGACACTGACAGGGCCGTATATAAGTGGGTGGTTTCGGGGGTTCAAACCCCCCCATGGGTTGAGTAATACTAAATAATAAGTTACTACATTTAAAAAATGTTTCAAATGCGTGCGTGAAAACAAAATAAATAAACAATATTATTAATACGACGGATAAATTCATCTCTAAACTGTACACTGAAAAAATGTACAAAAAAAGTAATAAAATCTGGTCATTTGTAACCAAGAAACTATAATTTCTTCTTAGTATTTCCTGATTACAAGAATTAAATTAAAATGGGGTCATATGCCAACCTCTTTTTTAATTTTATAACCCCCCCCATGGCCAATATCTAACTACGGCCCTGGTTAATTCGATTCCAGATGACAGAAGTATACTGGGTTAAAATAAAATAGGAAATGTATTTTCGATTATAAAGATCTATAAAAAGATATATACTTCTCCCACAATACATTTACAATAAGTACCGTGAAGCTACTACAAAAGCATCCGCATCAAACTAGCGCCGCCACTTTTGCAAAATATAAAAAAAATATATGGAGAATTTGTAGCTAATTAGTTGCCGCAATCGCGAATTTGTGGCTCTTATGCCGGCTGTGCATTCTCGTCAGAGTGCTCTCGCCCGAATGTCTCGGCGAGAGGCCTGTGCCCGAGTACGACCATGTACACTCTCGCCGAGTTTCAAATGTAATTGTGAACTCAGGGGAGATGGACCGTGTGGAACCTGTGACCAGGATTCCACAAAACAGGTACCATTTGATACATTTCCAAGAAATTTAGTTCGCATTCGTTATTCCATGCCATTTTCACGCAAAACACGTTTTTACTTTAATACAAAAGACATCTTTCCCTATCGTTAGGCACAAACGAGACTGAGAAATGCGAGAGTGTACAGGAACACATTTGCTAGTCGAGCGAGACCCTTTAACTCGGACCTAAAAAACCGACTTTGGATGGAGAACTAGCGAGGAACACCGAGACCAGCGAGGCGGAGCAAGCGCTCCCATCTACACTCTCGCTCTCGCCCTGTCTCGGCGAGAGTGTACAGCAGGCATTACTGTTCAGGAATTACAGCCATTTGAGTGGTGGCGGCGCTAGCTTGACATCAAGCCAGCGTCGCCACCACTAAAAACTTACTAAAAATAAAAAATAAGTATATGGGAATTTGTGGCCAATTAGTTCCGCAATCGCGAATTTGTGGGCGAGGACGAGAGTATTTTACTGTTATTGAAGTATTTCACATTTAGAGTGGTTAAATAGATAAGGTAAGGTATTTGGGTTGCATAGTCTGAGACGTTAATAATACAATATTATTTTATTGTCAGTTAAACGCGTTCACTGCTAAATAGCTAAGGGACTACGATGCCGATACTTCCCCTTCTTAGTAAAAGCAATAATATTTATACTATGTAAGGTTTTATTTTCCTTCAATTGGCACAAACCGCAGGTCTCTCCGTTTTACCGTTTTCGAGAAAAAAAAATAAAATATACAACTGTACGCGCTACCCCTTTGAGTAGTGGGTGGGGGGAGCCTCCGCGGGTTTTAGAGGTGGGTCTGTCCCTAAATCTCTTTATTTTGACTTAATCTATGCGTGTGTAAAGGATTTGCTTTTACTAAGAAGAGGAAGTATCTGACCATTTTTCTGCTCGTAGGCTCTTAGCTAAAATAGGCTTTTATGCTTCCGAGGGGTTGACCCGAGTGATTAACTTATACGCGCCTAATGGAATGACAGAATAGAAAACAACAATACGATAGTGAGAGCTCAACTACTGGAGAAGGTTCAAAAAAACGACAGGGTGATTTTGATATTTTGCGAAGAAGCAAAATGTTCATTAGAACCCCAGTCAAAGGTTCGGGCAGTACTACAGGTGAGATAGAAGCTTTAAAAGATATGATGAAACAACTGCTAACCGAAGTTAAAGAGATTAAGATGGGGCAACAAATGTATGAAAGAGATATCAAGAATTTGAAAGAGCAAAATAAGATTCTCAAAGAAAGAGTTTTAACCCTTGAAAGCAGGATGAACCAAGCGGAGAAAAGGGAGAAGAAGAATAACATAGTTGTAAAAGGCATGAATATGAACGAAGTGAAGATAAAAGAAGAGGTAGAAACATTTTTGAAGACAGAACTGAATCTCAACATAACAATAAGAACAGCGGAGGTAATAACACCAAAATCCGCTAAACCTTTTGTACTGGTGAAACTGGACTCTTGGCAGGAGAAAGTTACGGTAATGAAAACAAAAACTAAGTTGTGAGGTTCGAATAAGTACATCGACGACGATCTAACCCAGGATGAACAAAAAATGTAAGCTAGTCTGAGAGAAATTGTGAAACTAGAAAGGGGCAAGGGCAGGCATGCAAAAGTGGGTTACGGCAGGGTCTTTATAGATCGTGTACGCTGGGATTGGGACAACAATTGGGGGATATAGTTAAAAATAAGGCAGTCTCCGCACCAAAAAACTAGCGAAGCATCTACCAGGATTGAAACCAATTATAGCAAAACAAGCACTGAAAAGGACAAACGAAAATGGATACGATAAAGGAAAAGATGCAATGCATCTTTTGATGCAAGCAACATGGAATGTTAGAGGAATGTATTCGGAAGGTGCAATGAGGGTTTTGGTATGAGAATTAAAAAAGTATAATATCGATATAATAGCATTACAAGCATATCAAGGAACCTTGATAACCAATATAGAAGAGTACACTTTCTTCGGAAGTGAGGGACAAAATAGAAGATTTGGAACGGATTTTATGATCCATAGCAGAATTAAACAAGTGGTAATACAGTTTAAGCTATTAACAGACAGAATGTACTACATAAAAGTAAGAGGCAAACATCGAAAGCTTAGTTTTATAAATGTTCATGCACCTACAGAAGAGAAAGACGAAGAGGAAAAAAACGAGTTCTACGAAAACCCAGAAAAGCTATATGAGGAAATACCAAAGTACGACATTAAAATGGTTCAGGGAGACTTCAATGCCAAGTTAAGAAGGGAAGAACTGTATATGTAGGTCGACCATAGGACGTTTCAGTAAACATACCGAGAGTAATGATAATGGTACTAAATTAATTGCTTTTGCAATAGAAAAGAACATGAAAATTAGCAGCACTCATTTCCAACAGAAAGATATCTATAAGGGAACGTGGAGAACGCCAAATGGTGAAATAATGAATCAAATAGACCATTGTTTAATAGAAACACGACATGCTAAACAAATTAAAAACGTACGCAGTTACAGAGGAGCTGATGCAGACTCGGACCATTTTCTATTAAGAATTAAGCTGAAACGAGAAGTAACAAAAGGCAAAATAACAAAAGAAAAGACATATAAAAAGACATAGATAACATAAACGAAAGATGGAAGGCAATAAAATATCAGTAAAAAGAAAGGACTGGTTTAACGAAACATGTACAAGAGCAATTAAAGAAAGAATGAAAAGCAGAGAGAACGTGATAAAAAATAGCACTGAAGAGAACAAAGAATTTTATAAAAGTATCCGCAGAGAAGCAAAGCGAACATGCAGGAAAGAGAAACGCAAACACAACGAGATTAGAATAAAAATCTTGGAGGAAAAACTAAAAAATAAAGAAATTAGAAACTTCTACCAAGAAATGAAGAAAATAAAGCTAGGCTAAAAAAATATTACGACAGTGTATAGAAACAAAGAAGGTGAACTTATATGCGGGGAAATGGAAATTATGAGGGATGGAGAGTATTATTTAAGGAGCTGCTGAATAAAGAATATAAAAGCGATGAAGAGGAAGACGATGATGAAAACGGAATGGTACAAAACCCAGTAGTCGAACCACCAATTACTACAGAAGTTAGAAAAACTATAATGAATTTAAAAGACATGGTAAATAGAGATAAGCTGTATGCCGTAATGAGAATTTTGGGGATGCCGGATAAAATAATAAAGTTAACAAAGATGACCCTCAACAGAACTGAAAACTATGTAAAGTCTGCGAACAAAATATCTAAGAGTTTTGAAGTTAAGTGTGGTTTGAGACAACGAGATCCTCTATCGCCGGTATTGTTCAACTTGGTAGGTACTCGAAAAAATAATTTGGCTTACGCGGACGATCATGTGCTAATTGCATAAAGCCGACATGACCTGCAGAAAATGATAAGAAATCTCATTAAGGAAGCGCAGAAAATGGGATTACTGATAAATGAGGCAAAAACAAAATACATGGTTATGGGCGCAAAAGTCATCCCTATAATTGAAAGAGAACTTTCGGTTAAAGTAGGAATGAACAAATATAATTTCGAAAATGTGGAAAGTTTTATCTATTTGGGAACTTTAATAACGAGTAACCTCGACAACAGTAAAGATATCAACGCAATAATTACCAGAGGAAATAAAAGTGCTGCAAGCCTAGGCATAATATTACACGTAACAAGCAAATATCACGAAGAACAAAAATACGAATCTACAAGACAATGATAAGACCGGCGTTACTATATGGTAGTGAAAAGTGGACTCTAAATAAAAACGATAGCGAAAAGGTAGAACGGTGGGAACGAAAGATTCTCGGAAGAGTTTATGGTGGACGACAAATAGATGGTGTATGGCGAAGACTAGATAACGAGAAGGTAATGAAATGAGTCTTTACGGAGAGACGAGTATAATAGAGATAGTAAAAGCCCAAAGGATCAGATTGTTCGGGCATGTGGAGAGATACAGAGAGAAAGAGCAACCCGGAAAGTCCTACGACAAGGTGCGATAGGTACCAGAAGAAGAGGAAGACCAAGAAGAAGATGGCTAGATGCTGTGGAGGAAGACCTGAGGACAATATGAGTCGAAGACTGGACAATTTTGGTGAGGGATCGAAAGATATGGAGACAAATTGTTCAATTTTTTTATTTATTTCGGCGCATTAGTACTGAACGGGTGGTTCTTTTTCTTCTCTGCATAATTTGCAGTCATTTGGTTTTAATTTGAAATAATTTGAAAAATTATAAAAATAAAACTTAAAACTAATATTGTAACTAATAATGTCGGTATGAAGTTTGTAAGTAATATCTTCCATAGCCATCTGAATTCCTCTGGCTATCGCAGAATAATGGAAACTCGTTGGAGCGTTTTATCACAATTATAAATGTACACACATATATTTGCGATGATCGGGATGTAATATTTTATTTTATTTATTCGAACGCTTTCACCCGCAAACATCCACATTTTAGCACGAGACTCCCTTAGTTTTTTAAATATGTAGTTAAAAAATGTAAAATATTTTTTAATAAATTTGCCCGGGTATAAATTTTCAAATCGTAAACTTTATACAATAAAGGGGAGGATAAAATTTCGTTTGCCCTGCTCGCTAACTGCGAGTCCCTCGTGAAATTTTTGACGTGTGCTAATTCCGTTGAACGCAACTTTAACAATTATAAATTTTTCATCAGTAGGTACTTTTGATATAAATTTTTCTTTTATTATTTCCAGATTCAAAATTTTCATCTTCTGTTTCAATTAATTTATTTTATAAATTAAGTTTCATAAATTTCTAAATCATAAATTCACTCTTTATTTTTAATTTTATCAACATATGCCCAAATATGGACTGTATGATGGCATACAAAAGCAATCATTCTTCTTCAAGCAAATACCAATTTAAAAGTTTTAAATGCAAAAATAACTTCTAACAACATTGAACGTTTAAACATTTACAAATTTACAAACATAAAATTAAAAATAAACAACCCACCCCTTGTAATTTAAAACGAATATTTAAATATTTAAAAAATGCATATGTATGTTGTGAAGGAAGTATCGATCTCTGATAGCTACCACACTTTCTTTATTCATCAAACACGGTCGTCTTGATGAGTTGTATTTTATTTTACCATAGTTAATCATTTAATTTATTCGGAAACTTTTTCTTTAGTATCTCTCTCCAAAAATTGCATTTAATAGGTATGTAATTGTTACGATTACAAATTTTTTTTATATCTTTGCTTATCGTTGAATTAATTAATTTGTACTGCGTGATGTGATTTTTTCTTTATGATTACCTATATTAAATTCCAATCTATTGTAATTGTATTAGTTAATTTCGAAGTACTACTCATCGTTATCTAGACACTATTCATTAACAATCATTAAAAATCGATTTGTTTGCGGGAGAAAATATTTTGTCCCTAGTTGTATCGACTGAATAAAAATACACCGTTAGTTAATTACCAATAAACGTTTTTCAAAATTTGTAAGTATTAATTATAAAACCAAATTATTTATTACAATATTACAAGGTGCAAACTACACAATAATCTATAGTACCTATATTATTAATTCTTACACAATATTTTTATATTCCAGAGTTTAAGTTCTGTAAAAGGTCGAGATGGGAAATTTCTTCCGTAGCGAAGAAATGGCATTGGCCCAACTTTATATACAGCCCGAAGCTTCTTACTATTCAATTTCAGAACTCGGGGAGATTGGCATAGTTCAATTTAGAGATGTAAGTATAAAGTGCGATTTATAAATTCAGCACTAAATTCAGTTCACTGAATGAATTACAGCAAATCTACAAAATAATTTAAAACTATTACCAGCCTGTTACCAGCAGAATGTTTTACAACTTCATGATTTTATTTTTGAAGATTTTTTATTAGTAATTATTTTTCATAACATTTAAGTGATTCTTACACGTTAATTAACTCTCCAGTTAATCTAAGCTTTTATTTTATTGGTCACAAAATTCATAAATTTTAATGCCAAATAACAGTTTCTTTACATTTTTCTCAATTTTCTCAACAATAATGTGATTAAATTTGTGGTATTTTTGTGAATATACACGAAATCTGAATTTCGGGATCTGCCATCGGGAATAGATCTTTCGTTAAAAGTAGCACAACAGAAATTAAATTATTAGACCAATATTGTTTGCATTTAAATCATAATTTATTGTCATCACATTGTTATAAATCATAACACTTGAATGTAATAGAAAAAGTCGAGAATTTTAGATAAAATGATTAGATAAGAAGTATATAAAATTGACACATAATAAGTATCTAATAATATTTAAAATAAAAATTTTCACAGCTGTCCATTTCGCGGTATAGGTAGATACCTACTAATTTATTGTTAAATTATTTTTAAATTAAACATCAAGAGTTAAATATTTTAAATTTGCAATTTAGCACTATTTTATATAGTGTATTATATTATATAATGTCAATAAACATAATATTATCTTTTTCAAAAATTTTGATTGGTTATTTTAATTTGTAAAGACTGAACCAGTAATGAGCACTCCAAGACGATTTTCTTTAATATTAATATGGAAATATTAAAATCTTTATTAAGAATATTTACAGATAACAATGTATCTAGTTTTAACAGTAAAGAAAGCCTGTTAAATTATATAAACAGTTGCAGTAACACGAATTTAAACAAAAACTTTGTTTCATCAGTTTTCTAAAAAATTTTCTTCACACATTTTTAGCCAGTTAAAACCAATATAATTTCACATAGTCCAATGAAGCAGTAGGTACAGCACAATATTATAGTACAATATTATAGTAATTATACAATGGAATTCTTCAGAATAAAGAAATACTTAAATAGTCTCCAAATTTTTATCTTGTTTTATTTGATTCTTATCTGTCATTAATATTTGTTTCTAGCTCAACGAAAGTGTCAATTTATTTCAAAGAAAGTTTGTAAATGAAGTTCGTCGTTGTGATGACATGGAACGCAGATTAAGATATATTGAGTCTGAACTTAAAAAAGACGAAGTTGTTATCCCAGATTGTGTAGAAATTCCCAAAGCACCGAATCCAAGAGAAATAATTGATTTAGAGGTAAAATTATTATTTTATACATAAATAAAATGTACCAAATTTCAGGTTCAAACTATACTTGAATATATTATGTAGTCATCTTACAAAGTCATACACAACATGACAAGAATGCTGCGTCCTTTTCGAATAATTGAAGTGCATTTTGAATTTGGAGTATTTTACATAATATTTTGTAGTTATTCTAAAATATTAATGTTGTTATTGTCAATTGAGTCTTACTATCTGAACTCCGAAACATTGAAAATTATAATAATTTCTAGGCCCACTTAGAAAAAACTGAAGGAGATATTAAAGAATTAAGTGAAAGTGCAGTGAGCTTGAAATTGCATTATCTGGAATTAACTGAACTTAAGCATGTGCTAGAAAAAACCAAACAATTTTTTAACGAACGGGACGACACAAATGGAATGGTCATGGAAAACAGGGCACTAATACCAGATGATTTTCAAAACACTAGTGGTGGATCGGTGCAACTTGCATTTGTTGCGGGAGTTATTAACAGAGAGAGAATACCGGGATTTGAAAGAATGTTGTGGCGTGTTTCAAGAGGTAACGTTTTCGTACGGCAAGCAGACATTGAGATACCTCTGGAAGATCCAGTTACAGTATGTACTGTTTAAAATGATTCTGCTACATTTAAGAAATAAACGTTATTTTTAGGGATTTACTGTAAATAAAACCGTGTTTGCTGCATTTTTTCAAGGAGATCAGCTTAAATCACGTATTAAAAAAATATGTTCAGGGTTTCGTGCTTCGCTGTACGCCTGCCCTAATACCACAGCGGAACGAGCTGAACTTGAAAAAGGAGTCTACACTCGTTTAGAAGATTTGAAGCTTGTAAAAAAATTAAATATAAGATGATGTGATTTTTTTAACTCGATATTTAATTTAGGTATTGAATCAAACTCAAGATCATCGTCAAAGAGTTCTTGTAAATGTAGCGAAGGAATTGCAAAACTGGAGTGTAATGGTGCGTAAAATGAAAGCTATTTACCATACTTTAAATATGTTCAACATGGATGTGAGTAAAAAATGTCTTATTGGAGAATGTTGGTTACCAATCAATGATCGCGATAAAGTTCAGCAAGCACTGAGTGATGGTTCTGTAAGTGCCAACCAAGATATTTGTAATTCATAATATAATTCTTATAACTTTTATTTTATAGAATTTAAGTGGTAGTTCTATACCATCATTTCTAAATATTATTAACACTACAGCAAATCCACCGACATTTAATCGTACTAACAAATTTACTGCAGGATTCCAAAATTTAATTGATGCATACGGAGTAGCTTCCTATAGAGAAGTTAATCCTGGTATGTGGAAATAAATTTAATTTTAATTTTTTTTTATAATTCAATTTTAGCTTTGTATACCTTAATAACGTTCCCATTTTTATTTGCTGTAATGTTTGGTGATGTTGGGCATGGAATTATCTTACTACTGTTCGCCATAGCTATGATTGCAATGGAGAAAAAAATGGAAAATATGAAAGGAGGCGGCGATGGTGATGGTTTTAATCTTATCTATGGTGGTCGGTATATAATATTGCTGATGGGAATATTCTCGATATATACTGGATTTATTTACAACGATGTATTTGCTAAACCATTAAAAATATTTCCATCAAGTTGGTTTACAAATTATAACGAATCTACAATACTTGAAAATAAATTCTTGCAATTAAATCCAGATGAAAACTATCATGGTACTCCTTATCCTATAGGTGTAGATCCAGTGTGGCAGGTAAATAATTAAATTTTTAAATTTTTAAATTTTATTATTCAGAAAAGAACTTTCTTTTTCTCTCTGTCTGTAATGTGGCTACGACCCTACGACGTAAACTTTTACATAGGAATGTAGTTTGCTTTGGCACCGAATACAAACCAATTATGTCATTTTGCAGAAAATTGTTTTTTTTTCAAATAGAAGATCACGCAAGAAAAATTTTATAACAAGTTAAATATAATAATATAAAAAGTAATTTTCTCAGAACAAAAGAGAACTTTCTGTATGGTAGTTCGCACTATATTATAACATGCGAATGATTTGGAAACTCATTTTGTCGTGGAATAGTGTTTACAACCTGATCGGTGAACAACGTATCAACATGGTTTTTTATGTTGGTAATAAAGAAAAGGAACACAATTTCGAATTTATCAATTTATGGCCAGATAGATAGATAAAATTAAGTTCTTTTCAAATAAAAATATAATAATCTTTCATATATTTAATATATCTTTTTTTAGTTTTCAGAAAATAAAATAATATTTTTGAATTCTTATAAAATGAAGTTGTCTATAATTTTTGGGGTACTTCATATGATTTTTGGCGTTTGTATAAGTGTAATTAACCACATGTAAGTATCGATTAACATCTAAATTTGTATTATATTAATATATTATACCTACCTATTTATTTTTACCTCCAATCAATCAAAAAAATTTGAGGTATGGTAATCGAAAAAAAATTTCAATTTTTTTTTTACATTTTCGAGATCACCGTGTCCAGAAACGTAAAGATCTGCAAAAAATAAAAAATAAATTTCTGTGTCGGTCGGTCGGTCGCCAGATTTTGTCCCTCGATTTATTCCTGAACCATCCAACCAATCAGGACCAAATTTGGTATAATAGTAGAGTTTACGGTAGAAAAGTGAAAATAAGGTTTTCGTCGCGATCTATCAATCAGGAGTGCCACTACAAGAAAATGATATAAAATTTTTAAAAGCGATTTTGTCTTGCGATAGCTTATTTTAAAGACCTTGAAAAGCTATATCCAGAATAAATGAAATGAACTTTTTACCTGTCATCTGTCAAAAATTACAAGCTGTCAAGGTTAAAACTTCAAGAGTGAATAACTCCCAAAGTACTAAAAGAATGTCAACCAAATTCGGTATGTAGGAACATTGCCCTCAAAGGACTTCACAGCATATGGAACCTTTTAATAAAAATCAGGAATGCAATATGAAAAAAAATAATTAATTTTTTTTGTGAATACTTAAAAAAAGTCTTTGTCCCTCGATTTTTTTCGGCATTTCTATGTCGATGGCATTTAAACTTTTTGGACGTGTGTCTTGTAGGCTCTAGTCGTGAAAATAATGTTTTGGCAGAGAAATCTTTGCCAGGGCTACCACAATAAAAAAAATAAAAAAAATGAAAATGTCATCATATCTCCGGGAATATATAACCGATTCAGATAAAATTTGGTGTGCTGATGATTGGAGGTATTGCGGCAGAAGTGACGATATTTTTTTATACAGTATAAATTTAATAAATATAATTATTATAGTGAAATGCATATTTAGTTTATATAATTTTTTTTATATTCCAGATATTTTAAAAGATACATTAATATTATCTTTGAATTTATACCACAACTAATATTTTTAATGTTTTTATTTTTGTGGATGGTAGTAATGATGTTTGTAAAATGGATTATGTATGGCCCTAATAGAGGTATGTATTACAATTTTATTTTTAATTATTATTATTAGTTTTTCTGTTCTGATTATATTAGTTGTTGTTCAAAAGCTATAAATCGACCATTAGAAAATCTCTCTTTAAATTTTTTTGACTTTTTCGTCATAATCTTTTTGAAAGAGCTGATATTATTTTTGTAGTTGAATTTCATTTACATAACTGGTTGTGTAATGTATTTTATTTCGTTACCAACGGGGTAATGAAATATTATTGCGCAACAATGTGCAATGTTGTCTAACATAAAAGTTAATAATAAAGTGATACT
This sequence comes from Cantharis lateralis, assembly GCA_963170105.1. Taxonomy (NCBI): domain Eukaryota; kingdom Metazoa; phylum Arthropoda; class Insecta; order Coleoptera; family Cantharidae; genus Cantharis; species Cantharis lateralis. The sequence goes on from OY720629.1 coordinate 22,865,911, forward strand.
TTGTTATCATAATTAAATAAAATAATAATAGTTTTGCTTTTCAGGTGTGGTCTATGGATCATTTTGTGCACCGTCCGTTTTGATTTATTTTATAAATATGATCTTGCTTAAGGGCACGCCACCAGAAGATGACTGCAAGGAGTATATGTTCGAAGGACAATATGAACTACAAATGGTTTTATTAGTTATAGCACTACTCTGCATACCAGTTATGTTATTTGGAAAGCCTCTTTATATAATTTTTACCAAACCCAAATTAGCTAAGGTGAGTTTATAAGTAAGAATTTGATATTAATATAATCTAAATTAATAAAATTAAACTAAATTAAAACTAAAGTTTATGTTTCCTAATTATAGGCAGATGGAAGAAATGGAGATATAAACCATGGCATGGAATTACAATCAACGGACTTGGAAAGACCTCAAGAAGCAGCTAGCTCTGGGCACGATTCACCTGATGTACCCACGTCAGAATTATTTATAGGTCAGGGTATTCATACAATTGAATATGCATTAAGTACTGTATCACATACAGCATCATATCTGCGGTTGTGGGCATTGTCTCTTGCACATGCACGTGAGTATCTACTGAATAATTATTATCCTTATATGAAAATGTGAGTTATTAAAGTTACAAGCAAAAGAATAGAATGAAATGAAAAATAAAATGAAATTGGGTGGAGTTAGGGCAAAAGAGGATATCTACAGTTTTGTCAAAATTAAGTTAAATAAAATATTCAAACAAAATTTGTTATTCTGCATTTAAACCAAAAATAGTGTGACATTAATTAACACTTTGAAATATTATCATTAAAAAGGGAAATAACTCATCTATTTTGTTGTTTACATAAATTATACCAGTAATACTATGATTACTGAATAAAACATTTCAAAATTGATTTTGCCATTTAATAGTCTATGTATACAACTTTGAATTATATTTAGTGCATAATATTTAAAATATCAGATATGTTTGACTGACTTCTATAATTATTACTTTTTTATTTTCTCTTTCCCAGTACTCTATAATATTTTTTAGAGCTTTCCCACGTTTTGTGGCAGATGGTAATGTCTATGGGTTTATCAGGAGTAGATTTTAGTGGATCAGTTGTGCTTTATCTAATATTTTATGCATGGTCATTTTTAACATTCTTTATACTTGTGGTAATGGAAGGAATGTCCGCATTTTTACATACTTTGCGTTTACATTGGTATTGTATAGCAATCAAAAGAAAACAGATATTTATTAAACAAATTTATTTTTAGGGTTGAATTTATGACTAAGTTTTACGAAGGATTGGGTTATCCATTTCAGCCATTTAGCTTTACTGTAATACTGCAAACTGATGATTCTGCTGAACAGTAATTGTTTCAGCAAATTAGTTAATTAATTTATGAGAGTTCAGGAAAGAAAACCGTTACAATATAACAAATAATTTTTAATACCTAATTGAACTATTCTGCAAATGTAAACTGAAGTTTTAATAATTGTATTTAGGATGAACTAATCTTATATAAATGTTTGTTAATAATTTTAATTTGATTTTATTTAACTTAATAAGGACCCATGTATTGCTGTTTGTAATAAGTACCTACAAAACCAATGTGGAATCGAAGTCATTAATCGTTAAAGAGAAGCTTGTAGAGAAAATCAGTAAATCCAAATTGTCCAAAATTTTCGTTCATTTATTTATTTATTTTTATCAAAATTTGCGGAAGATATTTTTTTTTTTGTAAAGATACAATCCAACCAGAGTTATAAGCTACTGGTCCTTAGGTTTTCTAATAAGCGTATATAAAGGTAAGTACAAAGGGTAATTATACTCTACATAATGCAAAAACATTAAATTATTTCTTGTACAACTTGACTTATTTAGCTTGATGCTGCACTGTATCCTCTGCAACATTAGTCCGGGAGCCAGCGTACATGTTAACTAAACCATAAGGTACAAAATTTTTGACTATACAGGCTGAAAGAATGTTGCAAATGAGTACTAAAACCACTCGCAAGTGGCAGCGTTAACTCGGGAGCGGCGCGAGAAAGGGGGCATTTTTAGGGTTCAACTAAACCATAAGGTACATGGAAAAATTTTATATCAAAATATTCCTTATGTTATATAGTTTTCGAATATACTATGACAGACAGTTTTAAGTGCAACTTTCTTTGTGGCAGATGCGTTTGAATATACCGAGCGAGCGAGAGTAATGCGCGGAATCCTATTAGAACAATCCTATTACTAGGATGATGGTTTACACTAATAAGTGCAATGGTGTTGAGGGATTTGATTTCTCAATTATATATCCCAACTTAAAAAGACTATTGATGGAACCTGCGAATACATCAAAATTATTAATTGATAGTTTGTATTATATAATGTAAATAAGTGTATTGCGATGTCCAAATGCGTAAAATAGCTTTTACACTAAAGAAAACCTAATTAATTACCTTTTTTTGAACATCCATCCCTTTTGTTATGAGCTTGAGATTCCTTTAACTTATTTTGATGTTGAATAATTAAAGCAAATTTTGTCAATTTATAATTTTATAATTTAATCGGAAGTTATACAAAATTTAATTTTACAAATACACAGCTAAATAAATTTCATGTAGCATTTAAATTTTAAATTTCGATGTTTTTGATCATCATCCGTATTACATCGGTTTACCAAATAAATCAATTCCGTTTTATTGCAATTTTGGTCTTATTTAAAATTTAGTAATTCTTTCAACCACCTAGACAAAGTTGCAATTTTGATGGCAATAAATACAAATTTTTAATAAATCAAATTTATCGTGGTTTTACTTTCGAAAATTTAATCGTTCGTGCACTTTTTAAATGTTCTCACCCTTTATACATTGGAAGTTTTCATTTGTTTGTTGTTGTTTGTTTTCATCATTTCTGTGGGAGGCTATCGTCCAAATTCTGCGTTCCTTGGTTCTGCTACTTGATAATAATGTTGGTCGTGTATAAGTTTTCATCCTTCCTTTCTGTTAAATGGCACAAGCACCCTTACTCTGAATTTGTAATCTCCAGGTAAGTTAAATATTTTAATTGTATTTTAATGACAATATAATTGTCAATTACAATTAAAATTCAAATTTTAAACTTTTGACTCTGGGCTTTTAAATTTTAGAACTTGACAAGTTGACGGGTTTACCCAGAATGAATTATTTCACCAAAATTTTCTCCCTCCTTGATTTTTGTGACTTAGGGCCAGTTTATCAAAGTCCAAGTAAACTTGATCCCAATAATGACAATAATTCCCTTTGGGTTTTCCTTGATTCACGATCTAAGATTTTTATTTTTGTTATCATTAGTAAAACGTTGTTTGAACGTTTATTCATTATTTATTTTTTATTTTTAAGATCATAGATCGGCCAAATGGTATTGCTTCCCGATTTCCATGTAAATGCATTTTGTTTTTAATATTTAGATTTTGAAAATGAATGCATACGCTTTCGAAAGCTTAAAATAAATATAGAATCGTTTAATTTACTTGTTTTGGTTTTAATTCTTATATTATGTAAATAGCATTAGCTAAATAAACTTCTTATTATAATTAAAGTTTTATTACATTATTTCGTTAATTTTTTTCCAATTGCAATTGGGATTATCATGGCCTTGGATTATCATTATTAAAGCCACAAAATAATTCTGGTACCGATAAGCTGGTTTTAAAAATAAATCAAACTTTTAATATTTTGATTCAGAAAATAGTGACTTAAAGAATTCAAATAGATATGTTTCATTCAATAAATTCAATTTTCTATAACTTGGAGTGGTTATATGACAGGTAAAATGATGATTCTGATTTCATAACATTGTAATTTGTTCTGAAGAAGCTTATCAAGCTGTGCGAAACATCTGCAGATTTATAGCATTTTATTTATAGTACTTGCCCAAGTTACCGAAAATAGATAAGCTTTATTGACTTTGGAATTATTTATTTTATATATTTTATTGTATTGATTAATACTTGTTTGATTAATCGTGTAGTGATTACTACACGATTTATCTATGTACATAATATACAGTTACTCCAGAAATTATTAGAACACTGCTATTTTAGCAATGTAAATTGTACATTTTGAAGACAATTTCATTGTCTTTACTTTTGTTTATTTACACTTTTCTATTTCATAGCACCGTTTCTGAGCTGCAGTGATTTAAAATAGACTCGGTATAATTTTTAATAAAATTAACATTGCTTTTATGGGAATTCTATTAAAATTTTTGCCGAGACTTTTTTAAGTAACTGTAGCTCAGAAACGGTTTATAAATTATATATTATATATTATATAAACAAAAATAAAGAGAATGAAATTTGCAACAAAAAATAGATTAATTTTTGCAATCGATATATTACCAGAGTTGGAATATTTTTGTAGCATTTAATATATAACTTATTGTTATTTAAATAAATTCTGCAAATTTTCGGTTAATTTTTAAAATAGCATCTACTTATCTGATATTATAAGTTGAAGCAAACAAGTCAAAAAAGATAATTCCTGTACGATTTCCAAATCTTAAGTTACAGTTCTTCCACCTCCAGGTATTCTGGTGGGAATTACTCCAGTTTAATATAAGTCATTAGTCCTTAAGCATACAAAAACATTTTATCATTCAAGAATTTAATTTTTAATGTTAAAATTTTTTAATTCATGACCTATGTAATAATGAAAACAAATACTTACAGTAAATTAATGATTTAAACTTACCAAATCCCGTTTGCAAGCAAGTCGAACGTCTATCTCTGTTTGTTGTGCTATTCCGCGCATTACTCTCGCTCGCTCGGTATTTTCAAAGGCGTCTGCCGCAAAGAAAGCTGCACTTAAAACCGCTTAAAACCGTCTGTCATAGTATATTTGAAAACTATATAATATAAAGAATATTTTGATATAAAATTTTTCCATGTACCTTATGGTTTAGTTGAACCCTAAAAATGCACCTTTTTTCGCGCCGCTCCCGATTAACGCTGCCACTTGCGAGTGGCAGACGAGTGGTTTTAGTACTCATTTGCAACGTTCTTTCAGCCTATATAGTCAAAAATTTTGTACCTTATGGTTTAGTTAACATGTACGCTAGCTCCCGGACTACATGGTTTAACTGGTCGCAAGCATGGTTTATCATTTAAACATTGAAATAAATTGTAACGATTGTCACATGAGTCATTGATTTAATTGAAATTGAAATAAACACATACTTATACATATATATTTCAAAATTTTTAAACCAAGTTACCAATAAAATGGATTGGTTCTTACCATGTGAAATTATATAATAAATTCAAAATAATATTTAATATTTTCTGCTTTTTATTGTAACATGTAAATCAATTAGATTTTGAATTTATTATACAAGTTACTAATAAATATAACGGCTTATACCGCTATATCTATTACATTATATCGTAATAATAATTTATAATATAAAAATAAAATTAATTCAGATCTTTTTTAAAATCAAATTCTTTGTTTTTCGACATTATTTATTAAATTTAATTCATTTGCTTTCTTAAGCTTAATTTCAGAATCAAATTTAATCTAGTTTTAAAATTTAATCGACTATTTCCACATATTTTAATTTGCATTACGTTTAAATTCGGAGTGTGGGTTACGATTTTATGTATAAAAATTATAAATACTTAATAAGCGTTTTATTGTTAATTGCTATGTTTACACCAATTTAAATTTTATTTTGAAAATTAAGATGTGCATCGAAGCAACGCAGGAAAGAACAAGTACATTAGAGGATAAAGTACTGATACTTGAAAACAAACTGGAAAAATACGAGAAGGAAAAGAAAGCGCACAACATTGTAATTAAGAATATTCCTTTAACTGGGTTGGTAACACAAGAAAAAGTGGAAGATTTCCTGAGGGAGAAACTGAAGATCCAAGTAGAGGTTGTGGATGCCTTTAAGATAGGAAAAATACCTGGAAAGGAAGTATTAGTAGCGAAATTGAAAGATCGCAACCAGAAAATGAAGGTTATGGAAAACAAAAACAAATTGAAAGGGACAAGGACTTATATTGAGAGCGATTTGACCAGCTTCGAAAAGTCGATACAGGATATATTATGGGATCATGCTAAAACCGATATGAAGGATGGCAAGAGGGTAAAAGTTGGGTTCCAAAGATTGTACCGAGATGGAAAAACCTATGTATGGGATAAAGAGACAAATGAGTTGAAGAGTAGCGATACCGTGGCACCCCGGACAAAAAACTAAAAGAAAACGAGGAGACAGGTACTGGATTGCCTCGACCAGTACCATACATGGATGATGAGGCAAGTACATCTACAACAATGCTACGAAAATTGATACGAGATGATAGTAACAAAGGAAGCGGTAGGGTAAGAAGAACGAAAAGAAGGGGCAAAGGTGATGATAAAGAAATGAGATTGGCAACGTGGAATGTTAGGACCTTGCTGAGACCAGGAAAGATGAAGGAGACACAGAAAGAGCTGAAAAGATATGGAATAGCAGTGGCAGCGATACAAGAGGTGAGATGGAGAGGTGAAGGAGAGATGATGGATGATGATTATGTGTTTCTGTTCTCTGGGGAAAAAAAGCAGGGAAAAAATGGAGTTGGTTTTTTTGTAGCGAGAAATATAGAGAAACAGATAATGCAGTTCAAGCCGATAAACGGAAGAATTGCATATATAAGAATAAGAGCAAAACCGACAAATATATCAATAGTAAACGTATATGCACCAACAGAAGAAAAGCCGGAAGAAGATAAAGACAGACTATACATGGAACTAGAGAAGGAGGTTGAATTTTCACCGAAGAGAGACACACTTGTGATCATGGTACGGAAGATTTTGTAAGCGAGGTGGCTGGCAAACACACAGTACACAGCGAGACCAACGACAATGGCGTACGTTTATGCAATCTGGCAGCAGCACAGAACCTTATCATTAGCAGCACAAAATTTCCGCATAAAGCAACACATAAAATAACTTGGACAAGTCCGGGAGCAAGAAATGATAAAGGAAATCAGATCGACCATGTATTGATAGATAGAAGAAGAGCAACGAATATAAAAGATGTGAGAACATATAGAGGAGCGGAAGTAGGTTCGGACCATTATATGGTAGTGGCAAAAATGAACCAGAAAGTCATATCGTATGAAAGAACAAACAATATAAGCAAGAACTGGGATGTAGAAAAACTTAATGGCGAGAAAAACAAAGAATACTATAGAAAGGAAATAACAGTAGCTCTTGAAAATTCTAGAGGAGATAACGATATTGACGATAAGTGGAAAAAAATAAAGAAAATTATGCAAGCAGCTGCAGAAAAAGCAATAGGGCAAAAGAGGCAACATAGAAATAAAAGTTGGTTTGACGAAGAATGTGAAAAAAAGATCGAATTGAAAAAGAATGCAAGAATGGAATGGTTGAGAACAGGAAACCCAAGAAATATGGAGCAATACAGAGAAAGAAGTAAGGAAGCCTTTAGAATTTGCAAGCAGAAGAAAAATGCATGGATAAAAGAAAAAATGGAAGAACTCGAAGATAACAGTAACATGCACAACACAAGAAAGTTCTACATGCAAATAAAGGAACAAAAGAAAAATTATCAAGTTAAAACAAGAGCAATGAGGGGCACTGATGGAGTACTGGAATGCAATATTGAAAAAGTTAAAGAAATATGGAAGACACATTTCGAAACACTATTAAATAGAGATTTGGATAGACATATGATTCAGTGTACTGAAAATATGGAAGAACAAGACACCATGGTATGGTTGAACCCCCTACATATGAAGAAATGATGAATGTAGTGAAAAAGATGAAGAACGGAAAGGCGCCGGGATGCGACGGTCTGGTCGTGGAAATGCTAAAAAAGGGCGGATATATTTTGCAGGAAGAGGTATGTGAATTAATAAAGGAGATATGGATGAAGGAAGAAATGCCTGAGGAGTGGAAAATTGGAAAAATAGTGCCAATATATAAGAAAGCCAAAATAGACGAATGCAATAATTACAGAGGCATAACGTTGTTACCAGTGGTGTACAAGATTCTCTCTTCATTGATACTGGAGAAGTTAAAGGAATACGCTGAAAAAGCAATTGGAGAATACCAATATGGATTTAGAGCAGGAAAGTCGACAGTGGATGCTATACACATTATTAAACAAATAATGGAGCGTTTTTATGAACACAACATGCAACTGCATATGATCTTCATAGATTTCAGACAGGCGTTCGACTCAATAAACAGAAATAAGCTGATTGTAATATTACAAGAAATGAAAGTACCACGAAAGTTGATGAAGCTTATCGAAATGACACTAACAAATACGAAGGCAACTGTTAAAACGTTGAACGGAGAGACTGATAGTTTTGGTATCAACTCGGGTGTCAAACAGGGAGACACACTATCGGCGACGCTTTTCAATCTGGTGATAGAAAGCGTCATGAGGAAAGTTGATAATAGGAATTCAATAATTACAAGAGAAGCCCAAGTTTTGGCGTATGCGGATGACATAGTAATAATTGCGAGAACAAGAAGAAAAATGATGGAGATTTTTGAAAGTATGGACACAGAAGCGTCAGAGCTGGGACTAGCAGTAAACGAGAAAAAAAACTAAATATATGCTTTTCAACGGGAATAAACAAAACGAACTACGAAATCTGAAGTCAGCCAAATACGAGTTCGAACAAGTGGAAAATTTTAAGTACCTTGGTGTGACCATAAGTAGTAAAAACGAGAGAGGTGAGGAGATAAAGGAGAGAATTATGGCCGGAAATAAGGCGTACTATGCTAATAAGCACCTATTAGGCAACAGAAATATAAGTGTGAAGACGAAAATAAGAGTCTACAAGAGTTTGATTAGACCAGTACTTATGTATACTGCCGAAACCTTATGTTGTACAGAGGCGGAAAATGAAAGATTAAGGATTTTCGAGCGAAAGGTTATAAGAAGGATTGTTGGACCAGTAAAGATAAATGTAGATGAATTAAGGATGAAAACAAATACCGAAATTATGCAAATAATGAAAAACGAGGATATAGTGAAATGTATCAAGGCACAGAGAATAAGATGGATGGGCCATATAAAGAGGAGAAGTAAGGATGAGATGATAAGAATGATTACTGAGTGGAAACCAATGAGCACAAGAAGGAGAGGACGCCCGAGGTTGAGATGGCGGGATGAAGTGGAAGAGGACCTATCAAGAATGGACATTGAAAATTGGAAAGTGAAATGCAATGATAGAAGCGTGTGGAAGAAGATTGTTAGTATGGCAAAAACACACAGGGCACTGTAGTAACGGGGAGAAACGAGGACTAATCCACCTCAGAACAGGGATTTGGAAAACTTCTTTGAGAAGTGGTTATATTCCGCCAGGAATGACACCTACTTTCATTCATTCATCAGTGACGTAACTACAAGGTCTGAAGGCTTAAATTTTAGATTAAAGAACTGAGTTTGGTTTTTTAATTAAAAAAACAACCAGAAGAAAAATTATTACAAGAAATAAGAAATTTGTTACAAGGCATATTATGGATCTATCCACTCAAAATAGTTATTTGAGTCCCAAAATAATGAAGTTTCTTTTTATACTTGCTATACGATATAACTTAAGGCCATTTATAACCTATTTAACGGATATCGCGACTAAAATCGTGTTCACAATGGAAAAAGAGATGGACGGAGAGTTGCCTTTTCTATTAGACATGAAAATAATAAGATGTGAGGATGGCACATTAAAGACAAATTGGTATATGAAGCAAATTGCATCAGGAAGAATGGTAAATTATAACTCATATACCATCACTTAAAAATAAAAAGGTCAATTCTAGCAGGATTAATAAAAAGAGTGATCAATATTAGAAACCTAGATTTCAGATTAGAAAACAAGAAAAGAGTAAAAAGACTACTACATAAAAACGGGTATCCGAATTGGTTCTTTAACAAACAATGGGTAGAAGGAACGGAAAATAATAACAGAAAACTACATATAAATTTGAAGGAAACCCTAAGCGAAGAATGTCCACAGGTAGATAAGTATATAAAGTTCCCATACATAAAAGGCCTCACAGAACAAATTGGTAAAGTGCAAAAACCATTCTGCAAGTTAGGAGTGTATATTATCCGGTATTAGACAATAGAAAACTTTATACGCGTCTGAAAGATAAAGTGGAAAAGAAAGATATGTCGGAATTTGTTTATATAATCCCTTGCAAGGATTGCGAAAGATGTAATGTAGGACAGACATTACAAAGACTGGAAGAGAGAAAGAAGCAGCAAGAGGGAGATTGCAGGAAGTATGCTGGAGGGCGAGTTGGAAATGAGGATAACAAAGGAGATATGGTGAAAATGGACATGAATTTAATTTTAATGCGATCAACATCTTGGACGTAGAAGAAAATAGAACAAAAGGAAATATAAGCGAAATGTTCTTTATAAAGAGAAATAAATGCGTAAATTTCAGAGAAGATACCCTAAAACTGAATCTTATATACAACAGCTCGATATTAGAACCGTAATAAGGATGGAAGGTGTATGGTGACGTTTAGATAGCGAATACGTTGCATTTAGATTGATAATATTTTAACAAGTTTTGTTGACTTGACGATTTTAGATTTTATAGTTTGTATTTTATATTTTATATTTTATATTTATTGATTACTGTATTATTTAATGTGGATTAAGATCGCAGCGTACAGAAGCTATTTACAGCCTGGTGCAGTATACCTGTAACAACGAGATAACTGTGGATCCCTCACACATGTCGGCTAATTTTGAGCATATTTTATAATCTTGAGGTAACGGAAGAATTGTAAATTGTAATTGCTGTGTAATAATAAAAGCTTTTTAGTCCTGAGGAAGCTGCGATAGGCAGCGAAACGTCGACAAAAGATTAGAACAGTTGTTTTACCCGCTAAACCTTTTTTAATACTATAATTCAAATCGGTGTTATCCGATCGGTAGACCTGGGCGAAAACGAGTATCCTTGGACGACGTATTCACGTAAAACGTAACAGCTATGTCCACGAACATAGACTCGAAGCCTAGGCTTCAATTTTTTGATTTGCTCCTAATTCAAAAAGGGCTTCTTACAAGCTTTGAGCCCATGTGGCCCTTTTTCCTTCAACCGGTGTCTAACTGTTTGTAAAGATACTTGGGCCCCACATCTCGTTTATAATACTTATGTTGGTAAGGATGTGTGTGTTTGTAAATCTTAAAACTCAATTTACGCAAAACTTGACTTTTGTGACTCTGATCGTTATTCCCGTGTACTCTTCAATTGTATAAAACAAAATAACCAGTATAATCATGCACAAATACAAGAAATAGGAATGAAAACTGATCACAAATATTCGATATATTATAGAATGTTGATTTTTATATTACGAACAATGACGTATTTACCATAGCAACAGAGTTTTAGTTGTGTTTAACCGTTTACGCGGTAAATATCTGATTTTAAATTTCATTACAAATTTTTTTTTACTGCTACTTTGCTTATATGGTCATTTAACTATCTTCCTGCATACTTTTTAAAAAATGTGAAAATACCCTATTCTGGACTTTTGTGAAGAGCAGAAAAGGTGATTCCAGAATACCAGGTTCTTTGCAGTTCGAAGGTATCGAATATTCTGATGCTAACTCAATCATTGAATCCGATGTTACATTATCCTCGTGTTGCGACGACATTAATCCATCCCTTTTAATCCACACTCCTACCATCACGATAGCGGATGTCACTTCAGCTCTGCAACGCTCAAAAAACAAACTTACCAGTGGAGTAGATGGCATACCAGCCTTTATACTGAAAGACTGTGCTTCGACTATTGCAGATCCCCTTCTTCATATTTTCAACTTGATTCTTTCTTCAGCAACTTTCCCACAATCCTGGAAAATCCCACGCCTTTGTCCGGTCCTGAAAAAGGGCAGTCCTTCTGAAATTAGCAATTACCGTCCGATCTCAATTTTGTCCAACCTATCCAAGGCATTTGAGAGGATCCTGTATGATCACATTTGTCAGGGGTTCTTTATCTCTCTCTCACCATGGCTTTATGAGCGGTCGCTCAACAGTTACTAATCTGGCATCCTTTAAACAGTTTGTCTCCGAAACTTTGGACGGCCAGGGGCTGGTCGATACAATCTACACCGACTTCCAGAAAGCATTTGACCAACTTGACCTCTACAGACTGATTGGGTAGTTATCATCGTTTGGCTTCTCTAATCGGCTGATTGATTTCTTCCGCTCATATCTATTTGAGCGCAGGCTTTTTACCTACTATAAGTTCAGATCTTCAAGTTATAATTTGCACTAATAATTTGTATTTAAGAATTCGAAGTTATGTATTTGACTATTACAAGTTCAGATCTTCCAATTAATATTTGCAATCTTAGTTTGAATTTAACAATTCGAAGTTCTGTATTTACCTACTACAAGTTCGTGGCCATAAGTCTTCAGTCTTCTCTGCTAGTTCAGGCATTCCTCAAAGGTCCAACCTTGGTCCTCTTTTTTTTTTACTTTTTGTGAATGATCTACCCAGTCTTAAGCATCCCACAAATTGCTATATGCTGACGACCTGAAAATTTATTCAAGTATTTCCACACTTGACGATTGTTGGCATTTCCAAGCCGATCTGAATGCTGTTGCTGCCTGGTGCGTGTGTAATCGGCTGCAGCTGAAATTCCTAAATGTAAAGTGGTCTCCTTTACCAACAGAAAGACCTCGATTGATTTTTGTTATTCCTGCGATGGCATTTGTTTGGAGCGATGCGATTCTTTTAGGGACCTGGGTGTAACCTTCGATTCTCGTCTGACGTTCTCAGAGCACATTGGTATCACTTTGGGTAGTGCCTCCCGCATGTACGGTTTCATTTATCGTAACATGCATGACCTTTGGAACTTTTCTTGTTTAAAACTTCTGTTTATTAGCTTCGTACGGTCAAGGCTGGAATATGCTGCGCTATTCTGGTACCCGATGCACGCATACCACATCAGGCGACTGGAATCAGTTCAGAGAAGATTTTTAAAATACTTGGCATTCCTGCAGGATGGTGCTTACCCGATACAGGGCTTCGATCACAGTGTGCTCCCTGATCGGTTCGACTTTGAGTCTCTGGAGAGCAGGCGCTTTACGTCGTCTGTTTTGTTTATCTGCAAACTCTTGAGAGACGTGATCGACTGTCCATTCTTGTTGGATCGGATCAGCTTTCATATACCTAGAGGTTGCTCAAGACGGCACAACCTCTTCTACTGTCGGATCTGCAGGACGAACTATTTTGTTCTGTCTCCCATCTCCATTTGCTGCCGCAACTTTAACACCATCGCCGACGTTCCCGACCCCTTTCATATGAGCCTAAGGGAAATCGCGGCGCTTTGTCACCAGCGCGACACCTGATTTGCATATATGTTTTTTCTTTTTTCTTTGTAACATAATATGCTTAGGCTTGCCTTTTTTGTTATATAATATGTATTATATACTATATATTTTTTTATACACACTCAATTTATAATAAGTTTACAACTGTTTGATGTGTGTCTAAACTGTTAAATAAATAAATAAATAAGACGTAATCTACAGCAATGAAAATTTTACAGGTTGTTACTCAAAGCTTTATGAAGACAATATTAGAAAAACAGCATATAGAAACAATGATTATCTGAATAATAAAATAAATAAAGCGACGAAGAATTTGACATAAATGATCTGACGATTATAGAATTAATAATACATATGCAATATGTTATGAAAATAATAATATCAATTATATATAATCTGAAATCCAAACATTGAGTGTATTTATAAACAAGAAAGACGAATGTTTATGATTTTCCATAAGATGCAATGTTAATTTAATTTAAAAAAATTGTCATTAGATGACAAATTAATCAGAAATTTTTAGATTTTATAAAATTTCCAATTGCTTTCTATAGTACTGTACCCACGGACGTCGTAGCTATAACTTTTATATGGGGGGGGGGGGGTTCAAAACGGTACTTTACACAGAGCCGGATTAAGGGTATGTGAGGCCTGGGGCTAACTTCTTTAGAGGCCCCTTGACTTGCATGGTATGACAAAATACGCCGTAGGCGAAAATTTTTAATATTTCAAGGTCAACCGCGCTTAGATCAAAAGTAAAATTTTTGAAAAAATAAAATTATTATACATAGTAGTACTTTATTATACTTTTTTTTTATAAAACACAGATGTACATTAACATTTTAAAAGCATTGTTTTCTTACTTAAAGAAAGAGTCCAGCAATTTTTTGAGGCCCCAAAAATTTGGAGGCCCGGGGCTGCAGCCCTCTTAGCCCCCTCTTAATTCGGCTCTGACTTTACAACGATAAACTAGTTTTTGCCAGTGACTTCGTTAACGCCATAAAAAGTCAGAGCTGTAAACCCCAATAAAATCAATCAAAGTGGGCATTTGGCTAAAATTTGCGTAGTTGCTTAGGCTAAGGGAGGGGGGGCGGTTTGAGCCCCCCCCCCCCTTATATACGCCCGTGACTGTACCGTTGTACTGATTAAATGGAAGTAAAATTGATGCCTCGAGTTTTTCTATTTAAACACTTCTACATATTATATTATTTTATAATAGTATTTATATTTATATTTATAATAGTTCGGCACCAAACTACAATGAGGTATGCGGCAAATGAGCCGCCTCCTTTTAATGGACTTAAAATATTGTTAGAGACATCTAATGAAAATAATTCAAAACTTTTGAAAATTTTCACACCTTAAGGTCATGATTTATGATGTAGACGAGGAATGATCTGAGTAGATGGCGTAGCTATACATATTCTGAATTAAATTGCAATCAACGTTCATCTGTACGGTATAATTCGGTTTCATTGGTTGACGTAAAGTAAAGCGACATACTGAACGTAGGGCGCGTTTTCAATTTTATATTATACGTAGTATATATTTGCAATTTTTTCTAACATATAATCAATTAAAACTTTATAAAATATTTTCATATGTTAATAACTTAATCAATCTACTACTATTGGTTATGAAATCACATTAAAAATTGTATGATAGAAATATAATGTTTGTTTCATAAAGAAAAAATCGTTACAAAATCTTCAAATAATTTTGCTTCGTAAATGATACGTACTTTAAGATCGTACCATTGGGTCAAAATTATTCTAAATAGAAATCCAAAGAATTTTTTTTAATTCACTAAGTAGCTAATATTGAAAATGACAACGTCTAGTAAAGAACGAAACGTGTCCACTCTGTGCATTCTATTGTATTAATGTTTTAGTTAAAAAATTTAGTAAATAATGATTAGAATTATTTAATAAAAAAATTGAAATTTATTGTTCTGCATCAGTTTTATTACATAGATTGTATTACACAAGCTTGGAGCTAGTACCCGCACTTGAATATGAAAACAAATTTAATTCTAGCATAATAAATTTATTTGCTCTTTACTAATTAACTAATTGAAAGCAATTGTTCGCAAGAAAAGTTAAGTAAATAAGAGAACAACTTTTAATTTTATAGAAATATACTTCTTCTTCAGGTTGCTTATCGTCAACCTCAGAACAATATGTACCAACAAAGGGCGCTTAACAATAAATAGAAAGATTAGTGTTAGAAAGGGGAGTCGTGTCTTTATAATAGCAATAGGTAATAAAAAATAAAGCGACCCTATAAAATATTCTAACGGATTTACTAGGCACCTTAATGTGTTAATAGATAAAATAGAATCTCGTTTGAAAATATCAAACATAAAATTTTCTTTTTCACTCTGACATTATAAATTGTATTTAGAGAATGCAAATATTTACGTTTAATTTGTGCAGCCAAAAGTTTAACAGACCAGTGACATGCGCAAAAGTGATTTTAGCTTAAATTTTAGTAGATTGCACTAACTCGTTGAGCTTGACGCTTGCATGTAAAAGTTCTCAAAGATTAAAATCGTTCCTTTCTCAATTTCAAAATTAATAGGTGGTGGTTAAACAAAACATACAAAATTTATATAGGTAAGCAGATTGGTTCATTGATTTATTTTAATTTAATTTTAAAGTCCATGTTTACTTTTAAAAGCAATTAAAATTTTTTTTTTTTGGAGTTTAATTTTGAAAACTGAAAAAGTAATAATTTTTAAGTCAGTATTTTAAAATTATGCTAAATTTAACTCAATTCTATATTATACCAACAATATATTTGAAATATTATATGAACAACGTCGAATTTGTTAAAATACTTTCAAATGTTTGCTCTATTGCTTTATGAAATATTAAGTTTAATATTCGGAGACTCTTTAAGAAAATACAAAATTAATTAAATAATATGATAACTTCTTGTTAATACAATGGTTATTGGTTTGATTTTTGATACCTAGCTTCAAAATCAGAAATGTTTGATTTTGTAAAAATTATAAGGTAGGTAACTCAAACGCTTTATATTTTGTATGAAATAAATATAATTTCTGTATGCGTATATAGAAAATTTTAATATAACCTATGTTTGCTAAAAAAATTTAGTACGTTGTCGATTCCAGTTATAATTTCTCTCGGTGTTTAAAATTGGTTTTTATCAGGTATTTTCATGTGAAATGTCCGATTTTGTAATTTAAATGGCTTACAAAATCGGACATTTCATATATAACTAACAGATAATATTTTAACATTGCTTTTATTGGTGATTTTTACCTCATATTCTCTGTGCCGTTTAAATATTTGTTTTGAGTCGAGTTCCATTATATCAAATTTTGCATAAAAATAAAGTATATGCAGTGTAACTAACTATTCTTAATCACAAATTACCCACAACGTATGTGATCTACAGTTTACCGTGGATTTTGAACCACGGCACAAATTATTTAGGAGTAGGTAACTGAGATTTAATTTTCACCACTTGTAGGTATGCAGTTTAATCGTGTACATATTGTATATTTTATTTATAATTAATATTGTAAGTTGTAAAATACCCTGTAGATAATTTATTCGTCATCCATTTAAATGTTATGATTAAATTTTTTAAAAATATTTTCGGCTACTTTTATGTTTGCAATGTATATGTACTTAAAATTAATGAATTACTTAAAATTTGTAGCGTCGTATTTATGCGAAGCACTGATAAAATAAACAGAGAATTAATATTATTTACATAATTTAAACAGATTATTATGTTAATTATCTGATATTGTTAAAATTTGGCGGTATTAGTAGTTTTTTAAATTTACTGATATTATTGTCGATAGAATTTATAAATTTTTAAACACTTGCTTTTTAGTAATTTTTTATCTTTTATTTATAAGTCGGGAAGGTTAACAATAGGAGAGGTAGTAGATTATTGCCCGGTTTCAGCAACGTTAACTTTAATCTGTGTTAGTTAACACATGTTAAATATAATCAGTTGTTAAATTTTGAATGGGTTGCAGCAACCTTTTCTAATCTATGATTAGTTAATCTCTGATTAAGTGTAATATTAGTTCAAAAATTACATTAGTTCAAAAATTATCATAAAGTGAGGTTCAGTACAGTTGTTATTATTTTTTTATCATAAGAAAATGTATAAATGAAATTGTCTAAATACATAATAACGGATTTATTTATACTTAGTACCATTAACTAAATATAAATTATAAAACCAATTAAGTTTCTTTATATTTCGCACTTTTCGTCTGCATTGTCAGAAATTGCTTAAAATTCTAAAAATCTTTTTTAACTTGGACAACTTCATCAGGTCGAGGCATGTACTCGTATATGACGTCTCGACTTAAACTTGCTATTTGTTCAAAAACTTTCATGTGCATCCGGAATTTTGTTCGACAACATTTGTTCGATTAGCAGTTATTCGGCTTAACATTTATTTCAACAAGCATATTATGTTCGACTTGGATTTTTATTCGATACACATTTGTTCGACTGAAATATTTATTCGATGAGCATTATTTGTTCGACTTGGAATTTTATTTGACATACATTTGTTCGACTCATCAATTATTTGAATAAGCATTTGTTTGACTATGTATCTTCGACTCAATATTTATTCGATGATATTTTAAATTATTATAATGCCATACATTGTATAAAATTATAAGTACTACTTGTACAAAGTCGAATAAAATTCCATGTCGAATAAATCTTAAGTCGAACAAATGTGTGTCGAACAAAATTCCATGTTGAACAAATACTTATCGAATAAATATTTAAGTCGAACAAATGTGTATCGAATAAAAATCCAAGTCGAACATTATGCTCGTTGGAATAAATATTAAGTCGAATAAAAACAGTCAAATAACTGCTAATCGAACAAAATTTTTAGAATCAGGTTCCTGATCACCCCGCATGCAATGCTTCTACTAACGTTGACATGATTACGCAAAAGCTGTTGGAAGGACCCCGTTGCATAAAATCTCAAGTTCAGTAGGAGTTGGAGCATCCCGGCCAAAGATTTGCTTCGGTTTGTTTCTGGCTCCATGTTGACTAATCGGTTCATTAGCTTGATTACTTTGCGGAATCTGTAATGCAGTTAAAATTCCCTGTCGCCGTACAATGTGACAAGATCTCTTCTATCAGGAATGACATGTATTTCCTCATCTTCACCACTTGTTGATAAATCAGATATATCAGAAAAATGAGATAAATCAGACATTTAAAAAAAAACTTGTAATAACTTGGTAAACCTTCCTAGGGCGTGCATAATGTTTGTATATAATTTGTTGTTCATATTACGAGTATAACTTAATTTATATTTATTATCAAATTCAAACTTCAATTTGAAAAAATATAATAAAAGTAAATACATGCTATCAAAAGGAGGTCATGTCACTTTAATCACTGGTCAACCAGTAATTAAATATTTTGGGTATTTAACCTGTGTTAAGCCCAAATTAACGTTGCTGCAACCCAAAAGTGGCTTAACTAACAGTTTAATCTATGATTAAACTAATCATAGATTAAACTTAACCTGTGTTAAAAATTATGTTGCTGCAACCCAAATCGGACTTAATCTATGATTAAATATTTAATCATAGATTAAACTCCTAAATTAAGGTTGCTGAAACCGGGCATATGTATAACATAATTTGCTCAATAATTATAAAAAATAAAAAAAATGCTTTCTCCAAAAGTCTTTTTTTAATTTACTACAGACGCGTTTCGGGAACCTTTATTGTATTCAAATCATCATCAGTCTTAGAGGACACAAGTCAAGATTATTAAAAGTGGCAATCCGAAAATTAAAACAAGAGAAAATTTAAAAATTATTTGTTTCATTTCTTATACTTAATTATTATTTGTACACTTCCAAATTGAAAATTTGAGCTTTAATACAAAAGGTTATGGTAGTAAAAGTAGCACCAATATGGTATACATGTTACTGTAAAAGCCCGAAAACCGGTAAATCCTAGGTTTGACGCGTAAATCCTAGGATTTACCAATTTGACGTGGTAAATGTACGAAAAACTGAATTATCAGTACAATTTCGGACTTTTACCATGCCATAACGGTCAATCTTAGGATTTACTGATTCGGGTTGGTAAATCTACGAATAATATTATTTAATATTTTTACAGTTTATATAATATATAGGTTCCTCTGTATAATAGCTGTTAGTATTAGGGCTTATTTTATAATAAAAGTTAGCAGGACATTTAAATTTAAAAGGCGATTTAAGACAAAACTGCCCAACAAAAATCATCAGTTTTGTTTTAAGTCGCCTTTTAAAGATGTAATTGTACTCGTAAATGTTCCACCAAGAGATGTTTATGTAGATCATCCGGAAAACTATGCAATTCAAAATGCCATGGAAGTTCATCTTGCACTAACAAGTAAACTAACAATTGTAATGCCCGCTGTATGAATACGTATTATACGTAATAATTTTTTATCTTTAATAATCTACGCAATATTTTTCTACTTTTAAATAAACGTTTCAGTTGTATTAATAGTGTTGTAATAATTAAATTTTATTTTTTTAAATTATTTCAATTTGATGTCAAATAACAGAATATTCGTAGATTTACCAACACGAATCAGTAAATCCTAAGATTGACCTTTATGGCATGGTAAAAGTCCGAAATTGTACTGATAATTCAGTTTTTCGTACATTTACCACGTCAAATTGGTAAATCCTAGGATTTACGCGTCAAACCTAGGATTTACCGGTTTTCGGGCTTTTACAGTAACATACGAGTACATACATAAACAATATCTATGGTGGCTTTGTTCTGTCGTCTGGATTTTGCACCAAATCTTACCGTTATCTATCAAGAAATATTTTGAAAATAACTTTTTTCACCCAATAAACTGATTTCTGAAACATTGAGAAAATATGAAACAAATATAAAAAATTTCTTGAAATTTCATTAATTCAATGTTGGTTCATGAATTCAATATAATTTTCGAAATTTCCAATTCTTGATATAATACTCGACAATGATTCAAGTAGCGTTTGAGTGATGTACCGAGAGTAAGTGCTGCATGGCTGAGTTTATTGTTAAAACACTTCTTTACAATCCCGAAAGTTGAGCATGTTGATAGCTTTCAAAATTAAGATTTCTAAAAGTTATTTAAAAAACAAAATGTTTAAAATTGTATACGTAGATACATACTAGGTACCTATATTTTTGTAAATAGATACAAAAAAGGTTTTGATGCATTTGAGTGAAGCCGAAAGTTAAATAACTATGGCCTTCACCAATACGGGCCTTTGAGTGAGATTATCTTCTACTTACATATTATTTCAGATACAGTGCATATTTTTTACCAAGAGTCGTTTTGATGGTGTTCCAAAGCCACTCTTAGTACTGTGAGGATATTAATTGTTCTATATTATAAGGTAGCTTGTTAGGCTGACCTCAAATGTGCATGTGACCTTGTTTTTATATTAAGGTTGGCAAACTCAGACTCACTACTCAAATCATAAACTCAAAAGATCGATAGCTCTATGTGCCAATCAAAGCACAGACATGGCCATAAAACAGTTAGTATCTTTCCGGATTTGAACCAAATACCATGACTTTAGAAGTTGATTGCTCTAGGTTAATTACCGCCTCTGAACGTGATCAAAAACAACTAGATGTCACTATGTGATTCTATATTCTCAATATCTTAAAAACAAATTTTTTTGGCAGATATATCAAAGAAGTATTCTGTTAACTGTTTAACTATCTGTTATGTAAAATAATGAAGACATTTGTATGTTTGTATGGAATAGCCTTATTTAAGAAGATATATTAAGAAAAGTTATAAGGAAAATTTGTATTTAATTTTTATGTAGTAGTTTTGAATAAACTTATTAGTTACAAACGTAACTGACACGATCTTGTAGATTACATAATTTAAATTTTAAATAACTGGCGTAACTTAGAAAATACACATAAACCGGAGGAAGTTTATTTGCATAGCGTTCAATCTTTTAACTTTAATATGTTAATATTTATGTTAATGCGTTTTTCAGACGAAATTAAAATTGTTCAAAAAGAAACCTAATCCTTGACATGTGGCCAATATTTTGAATTTATTAGATATTTTATTTTTTACCATATTATGTCATTTTCGAAAAGGGATCAAGTGTTTTAAACATATAGATTAAAATAAAATTAAAAACGGTGCAAACTAAGTAATAACAAAATTGTTGAAATCAATTTGAAGTAATCTTATTAAACATCGTTATTTAAAAAAGAATCGCGCGATCAGCTGCTAAATACTATGTAAGTACCCGGTTTTAATTCGAAGAGAGATGACTCTTTTTGTGCTTCGGGGGGCACGTAAAACTGTTTGTACATCATGATTGATAATTACTATCAATAATGAATGATTAAACAGGGTTACGGACACATTCTTAATTTTGGTTTTAATTGGAATATTTATATTTTTAAATGATCTTGGGTGATTTTTCATTTTTGATAATCATTGAAATAAAGCAGAAAACTAAAAATGCATATAAAAAATTCGATCCTGTTTTTTTCTTTAAATTAGAAGCGTACTTACAATTTGAAGATGAGCTACATACAATCTATTATATTAAGTAAATAATATGACCTTCGTTAATATAAGATGAGTTTTAAAGGATCATATTAGCGGAAGCAATATGCGGGCGATATTTTTACTTATAAGGGTAAACTTCCCCTTAACCCATTATTACTTTAAACATTAATTAAATGTTTAGATACAAATTATGTTTGCACATTAATCTCAGTCTGTAATAATATTGGTTGTGTAGCCAAAAAAAGCAAAATTATTATTTCAAACATTTAAAATGCATTATTTACAATATATTTTTAATTATTTTGTAATGGATAGTTACATGTGTCGTTATTTGGATCATAGTGTTAAATACGGGTTGTTTTTTGACCTATTAAAGTGGTCATTGATCTAAATACAAATATAACTGAATTCGTTTTAAAATAGTCATGCAAATTTTGCACTCATATTCTTATTATTAATTTATTTTTTATGAAAAATAACTTTGCTATTACGTAACAAGTGATTAATTCTAAATTTCTAATTAAAATTGAAAAGATTTGAAAATGTTTGTTATTTATTATTTCTCCAAGTGTGAAATATTGGTACTAGTATATTAAGACGATTTGTTTCAAGTTCACTTACTATCATCAGGAATATCTAATTATGAAGCTCAATTGCATAGCGATTTTAGCTACATATACAGAGTGAGGCAATTATGTAAATTTCTTTCATAGTGCTTTTAATAGTAGAATTTAAACAAAAATAAAAATAATTTCTTTAATTTATTGCCAATATATCTAACTGCAATTCAAAAATATCTTTGTTCATACAGTTCATATATTGAAATCTTGGTAGTATATATTACTTTAGAGTTTATATCGAATACTAACTTGATATATATTTAGAAATTTTATTTCCTTATTTAATTAACTTTATGAGCGAGTTTTGACGCTTAACCAAGTTATATTAACATTAAATGAATTTTCCCGTAAATATAATATATTAATTTTTTGTTTATTATAATATATACAACAATCAATATTACTTTCTGTAAAGTTCCTGGGCAGAATTATCTATCAATTCCTGGGCAGAATTATCATTGTATACTACAAACAACTGAAAGTATAAAAATTAAAAATAAATAATATACAATAAGCAATGTTCGAAACATAATTAAATACTTACACATTGATTTATACAATGTGCATACAATGAAAAGCTCGCTTTTTAAAAAGTTATTGTCAGCTAGAAAAGGTATGTTGTTACTTGCGAACCTAACTTCCTTGTAATCCTTAATTTATTGTGTACGCCGATTATTTGTAAATCTGAAATCTTAGTACTCTCTTTTGGTGAAAACAAACATTAAACTTTGAAGCTTTGGATTCAATTTTTATTTTGCCCGCTAAAATGCATTTTTCCACAAATGTAAGGTTTAGTATTGTGGTTCTTCTGCAAATATTGTTATCTATGATTTTCAGATATGCATTTGACAATACATATTCATAATCATTTGATTATATTTATTAGGAATAATTTTTAATAATTTGTTATTTTTTCTTAAAATATCTATCTAGCACCATAACTATGTTGCCACTCGTAGATAATTTATTCAAGTGTCCGTTAATAAATTTATATACAATTTTTAAGTCCTGTAAAATATCGCACTGTCATAATATAATGCAATTTTGTTATTTTCTATAGTATAATATTTATTAATAACCTATATCGCATTTATTAATTATATATATAACAGAAAACACAATTTTTATATGATATTTAAGTACGATCTTTCCAACCCAACGCATGCATTTTTATACAATAATAATTTTATTGTATAATTACAATAACATAAATTTTTATAATAAAAATTGTATTTTGCCATTTCCTATAACTTGTATAATTTACAGACTTATAATATTACCCTTAAATTATTTTGAACAACATTTTTAGATTACATTTTGAAGTAAAATGATATCCTTAAATTTGCGAACAAAATATTACACTTTAATTAATTAATGTAAATTTAGATGAAGCAATTTATATTTAACAGGAAAAGATTACGTGCTGAAGTTAATTAGCAATCCATTTTCTGCACCGTATACGACTTGAGCAAACTTTCGTGTTCACGACTTTAATTTTAAAAAGAATTCACAAGAGAAAAGTGTACTATAATATATTATACAAAATGATTCTAAATTAAAAGCATAATTTTGATTAATTTGGACCATGTTCTCATTAATATACTACTTATTAATAATAACGCAAACATCACATAATTATGTGGGATAAATTTATTAGAACAACAAATTTTTATTTTTATTTATTTATATTCTAAATTATTAGAACAATAAATTTATTATTCGAAAAATATTATTTAAGGTTGTTAAGAAGGAAATCGAAGTATATGAGAAGTTTTTGAAATTTTTACAGTATATACTCGTACTTGCATAATAAAGAAAATTATGGCAAAGCTTGAACTTCATCCTGTTTTTAGTTATCGAGATAAAAAATGTCAGTTACTTTTCTACATTGCGGTAAATACACGAGACGGGTTTGTCTTTACTTTTACAATCAGAAATGTCAGCATTACAAAAATTTGCCAAAACAATTATGAAAGTCATAGAAATAAGGGTAGCAAATGTGAAAAAGGTCCTGATTTTAGTTTCTGAGATAATTAAGTTTTTTAAAATTAGTAAAAAATAGTTTAAATGACCAGAACTCTTTAAATGAATGAAAGTTTGAGCCAAATTATTAAAAACTAAGGCCTATTTTTTCAATCGCGAGTTAACCCAAATTCAATGGTTAACCTACAGTTATGACTATTTTGATTGGTCAGGAGTCGAAGTTAACTATCGATTTTGGGTTAACTCGCGATTGAAAAACTGGGCCTAAGTATTTTTAATAAAAAAAACATATTTTCATTATTTTAATTATTAAAATTTTGTTTATTTGAAGTTGGCAGTGAATACATTATCTTATGAATTTAGCATATAGGGCACCTCACCACAGCTTATTTCCACCCCTCTTCGTAACAACCTTAAAATACTTCATCTGTAAGTATCTGCGATAAAAACAATCAAGTATAAAACAGGCATTTATCTAGAATAAGAAAAATGCGGGAAAATTCATTTTCCAAAACAGAGTTCCAGAATTCACCTTCATTGAGGTATGTCGGTGTTCTTATCTAATAGTAAGACAAGAATAATATAAAAATCAGTTAGTGCATCCAAAGTGGACATTTATGAATTTTTCCATCTTGATACTGCTTGATACATTACTTGATACTTGATACATTACTTGAAAACTGCAAGAAACATTGTTAGTAAGACTAATAATTAAAATAATAATTTTTGATATAATTATTTAAAATAGTCATTTTCGTGAATAATGTAAATGAAATAAGCACAATATTATAAGCATTTTCAAAATATAAAATATCTGAATCTAATGGTATTTTGAAGTTAACAAAAAAATATTTGTTTAAACTTACATTCGTATTATAAAAACAAGAGTTTCTACACTGAAAAAACAATTTATTTGTCACAAAAAAATATACCACTTGTATTGCAAAGATATTATGTGTTTCCAATAATCTTGGTTTCTGCCGAATATAGTTAAGAGTTAATTCAAATAAATTGCCATTTATTTGCCACTAATTTCTTTTTTCTCAGTGTAACTAAAGTTAGAAATTAAATTTTCAGTACAGTCAAAGTTTACCACCTTGGTCACCCCCTAGATAATAATGACTATACGCGTACAGAACACCAACATTAATATTTGTATGCTCATTAAGAATAAAGTTAAAAATTTTAACGCTCTATTATTATTAAGTATACTATTAAGATTCTCAGGGGTGGCATTATCTTTGATAAATTAGATTACCTTAGTGATTAAACGCATAACAATAAAATAAATTACTTAAATTGGTTGTAATTAAAGGAAAATGATTACAATTAAAATTGAACATGATCACAATGCGATTAACCAACAAACAACTTAAAATTTTTAAACTTTTATTTTATTTGAAGAATCTCACCAAGGCAATAAATTGCTGTAAAATTGATGTGATTGAAATAACTACAATTAATTGTTTGTTATTAAATGATAGCAGTTGAAAATAAAGTATTAAAAATGATCGATGAGTGGAAAAACAGTACATGTATTGGTAAATACTTGGCACTTGTATTGTTCTTCTATTCAACGATTCAAATGCCTTCTATTCTTACAAATTGTATTATAAAATCAAATTTTAAAATATCCTACCTAATGAAATCTTTATAAATTGTTTAAATAGAACAACAAAAAACTAAGAGAAGAAGAAGTTAAAAGTCAATGGTTTTAGTAATTATACCACTTAATTTAACGAAAAAATCTGATGTTTCATATTATTAATTTTCAGCGGCTTGAAATAAAATTAAAAAATTAATTTCGGTGTTCCCTTTAAAAATGATGCTACACCATAACATCGGTGTCCGTAATTTAAGCATTTTTGAAAAATTTATATAATTATTCTTTTATGCCAAATAATTATTTGTACGAATATAATCAGGATGTTATGAAAATATCACAATTCCTGTTTTTATATTTTGCGTTCCAAATTATTTACAAATTTACTAATAATAAAAGAATTAATCTAGATCACAATAGTGTACTCACTTGTGTTTAGATTCGTTAAATCGTAACTATAGACAATGCAGAACTTGTTCTGAAAAAGATTAAATGGAAATAAGTACACCTGTACATGTGTCTGTACGGTCTGTACACTATGTATTGTTATTCGATATACAACAATGTTCGTATTTTATTAAAAATTCACTTTCATCACTATTTTCTTGTTTGCTTTTTGCCCATTTACGTTTAATTGCTTTTTATTTTTCTTTTACCATCGTTCATTGATACAAGAATATTAACACACATATTGCCATGTTTCAAACTTTAAAATTTGTATATATTTTGAAATTTGAAATTTTGAGAAAATTTTAATTTAATTTTGATATTTTGTAATTCCCGCCAATTGGTTGACCTAGCGCTAACTAGCGAAGGAAAGGGAACCTTTTGATACCAATATGCCGGAGAGCTAAGATATAAAAAAAATTGAAAATTCTCTTGAAATTAATTATAAATTTTGTAGTATTAATAAAAATTTAAATTTAATTTTGAGAATGAAGTGCTTTATATTAAATTTAAATGCGAACTTTCCCATTTTAGAAAGTTTTTAAACAAAAATGATTGAAGAGTTCTAATTTTAATAAAGATATTTTTTTTAAATTATTATTTTGGATTTGGAGAAATTCACAGCGATATTATAACAATACAAAAAACTATTGAAATAAAATGCAATATATTGCAAATATTGCAAGAGCAAAAGTTGGTTTATGCTATATCTTGGTTGTGAAACATTTATTATAAATGCTTTAATTAAGCTAAACGAGTGGTCTTATGTTAAATTGAAAGAGTATAAAAGAATGCTTACTAATTACTTTATTTAGTAGCTTGGAATTTTACACAAGATTCTCTTAATTTATTACTTTTTAAATAGTTTATGAGGAGCCACGCATAAGTTGAACGCACTTAAAATTAAATATTTTTGGGCATTTAAATTAATAGAAAAATATTAATATTTGTATTTAAATACATTTAAAATTTTCTTTTTGTTGTAGAATATGACAGATATATAATTTTCTGGACGTTATGGAAGTTTCACCCATAACTTTTGAGAAGCAAGAAAAAATATCTGTGACAAAAAGTTTTGCAGTGTTTTTAGGATTACTATTTCTAGCAAGCTTAGTAGGAACTGGAATACTTGTGTATTATTTATCTGCCAGTAATATACCTAAATCCGTCGTACAGACTGTAGAAGTATGTAATCGAACGCTTGTAGAAGATTTAATAACCGATAGCTTGGTAGAAGAATTGACTTCAACAACTCCTTTTTCGGCCATTGTAAATCCTTCTACAAATATTGTAACTTCAAATGATTTAGATGTGCGACTTCCATCAACAATTAAACCTATCCTCTACGAAATTAAGCTTATCCCATATATTTTCGAACATAATTTTACATTTGATGGTGAAGTTACTATACTAGTCAACATCTCCGAGGCAACTGATGTTATAATTCTTCATGCCGATGAACTCAATATTGACAACTCTTCTATTCTCGTATCTGAAGTTATTGCTAATTCTGAAATGCCTAGTAATTCAAATTATGATATAAAAGAAGTTAAAAATGATACCGAACGCCAGTTTTTATTAATATTTTTAACTGAAAAATTATTAGTTGATAAACAATACCATATTTACATTAAATTTTCTGGAGTTTTAAATGATTTACTGCAAGGATTTTACAGAAGTTCATATGTGATAAATAACGAAATAAGGTATATAAAATCTTACTATTTGTTTTCCCAATAAAATTAAACACGTAATTTTGCAGGTGGATTGCTTCCACTCAATTTCAACCTACGGATGCTAGAAAAGCCTTTCCATGTTTTGATGAACCTGCTTTGAAGGCCAAATTCAAAGTAAGTATAGCAAGAATTAAGAGCATGTCTACTATTTCAAATATGCCAAAATTATCATCGGAGCCTTTGTAAGTGATTATATAGTAATACTTGATCGAAAAAAGGCTTATTAGTAATATTTTTAGAGAAAATTTACCTGATTACGTATGGGATCACTTTGAACAGTCGGTACCTATGTCTACATACCTAATAGCATTTGTTGTATCAGATTTTGATTATTTGAAAAATGGAAATTTTGCAGTTTGGGCTCGACACGAAGCTATACCACAAGCAAAATACAGTCTCGATGTTGGTCCAAAATTATTAAAATTTTTCGAAAATTATTTTCAAATTAAATTTCCATTGCCCAAAGTTGATATGATTGCTTTACCTGATTTTGCAGCAGGTGCAATGGAAAATTGGGGATTGATAACTTTCAGGTAGGTATATCAAACATTACAGTCGATATAGTTGTACTGTTTGGAGTGTGTCTAAACGATTAAGTAACTTGAATAAATATGTACGAGTAGTTCTAACTTCTAATAATTATTAAAGTAGTCAAGTTAGGCTAAGTTAATTGAATAGCTTACTCAACCATAGGTACATACTTTTGTTTTGTAATATGCTTTACCATTAAAGGGAAAGTGCAATGCTGTACGAAAATGGAGTTTCAAGTAAATCAAATTTACAACGCATTACTTCCGTCGTTGCTCACGAACTTGCTCATCAGTGGTTTGGCAATTTAGTTACACCTAAATGGTGGACCGACTTATGGCTGAATGAAGGTTTTGCAAGCTATATGGAGTACATTGGAACTAACGCCGTAAGTTTTTAAACGTTTTGTTATCATCTTCAACATGAAAGATTTATAGGTTAAACCCGAATGGAAAATTTTGGATCAGTTTGTAGTTCACGAGTTACAAAATGTACTAGCTTTAGATGGACTTAAATCATCTCATCAAATTTCAATTATTGTTAACAATCCTAACGAGATTAACGACATATTTGATAGAATATCCTATGCCAAAGGTAATAATAATGTACCTAATAATGGCTCGGGATAAATTATTTCATTTACATTTTAGGTGCAACTATAATTAGAATGATGGAACATTTCTTAACACCATCAGTTTTTAGAAATGGACTTACTAATTATCTAAATAGCAGGTGCATAATATTATTGCATTAAAAAATTGTCTTTATTTAATAATTATTATTAAACCTATAGGCGATTTGATAGCGCGGAACAAGATGATTTGTGGGAAGCTCTGTCAGATCAAGCTCATAACGATCAAGTTTTTACTCAAGATATGTCGGTAAAAAGGATTATGGATACTTGGACTCTTCAGACCGGATTTCCCGTTGTTTTTGTAGCAAGAGTTTATTCCGATAGTGTAATAACTTTTACACAAGAACGGTTTTCGTTGGAATCTAATAAAACTGAAACTAATATATCCTTATGGTGGATACCTATAACATATAAAGGTCAACACAGTAATGTTACAACTGTATGGATGGAAGCTACCCCAGAGTTAATTATAACCGATTTAGAAATACCTCCAGATGATTGGCTATTAATAAATGTTGATCAAACGGGATACTACAGAGTCAATTACGACAATAGAAATTGGAAATTACTGATAGAGCAGTTATTAAACAAAAAGGAATATTTAAAATTTAGCGTGACCAACAGAGCTCAAATGTTAGACGATTCCTTAAATTTAGCTGCAGCTGGGTATTTAGATTATGAAATTGCATTGAATGTTACAACATATTTAGTGCACGAACGAGATTGTATCCCATGGATGGCTGCATTCACGGGATTAGATTACATACAAGAAATGTTCATTAAAACAGCAGATTACGACAAGTTCAAGGTAAAAAAGTATATACGGTTTATGGGGAGTTTTTAAATATTTCGAGACATAAGTTATTAAGAAAATTCTAGTTTCCAAATAATTTATAGATATTGCTTTTAGATTTATATGACTACATTAATCAAGGGACTTTATCAAGATATCGGATTTGAAGACTTATACACGGACTCGCAATTGACATTATACAATAGAATGAATTTACTTTGGAGAGCTTGTTTGCTTGGAAACTTAGATTGCATTAACCATGCAGTTACCTACTTTCATAATTGGAAAAGTTCACCAAATCCAGATCATAATAATCCGTTAGATATATCATTGACAAAGTAGTAATAAATATTATTTAAAAAAATGTTTTAGTATATCTCCAAATTTAAAGAATGTGGTTTACTGCATTGCAATTAGAGTTGGTGGTCAAGAAGAATGGGAATTTGCATGGCAAAGATATTTGAATACCAATGTTGGTTCAGAAAAAGATATTCTCTTATCGGCATTAGGATGTTCTCGCGAAACTTGGATACTTAGTCGTTACTTATATTGGGCTATATCGGAAGGATCTGGTATAAAAAAACAAGACTCTCCTCGAGTATTTACAGCAGTTTCAAATAATGTGATTGGGCAAGAAATTGCTTACAGATTTTTCAAAAATAATTGGGCTGCTCTAAAGAAATAGTGAGTATCAAATAGTTTAAAATTGGAAATAAGTTAAGCGACGAAGGCCGGCATTGAAACGATTACTTTATAAATTTTTCAGCATGGGTTCCTCTCTTATGCTTCTAAACGCAATAGTTAAAGCAAGTACATCTAAGTTTAATACTCAAGAAGAACTAAATGATGTAGATATTATAATACATTTTATATTGCAAATTTCAATTTATTTTAAATATTACAGGTGAAACGTTTCGCGAATGAAAATACTGAGGAATTAAGTATAGTGTCACGAACTTTGGAGCAATCAATTGAACAGTCGGAAGCTAACGTTCGATGGATGAATAAAAATTATAACAATATAGTGTTATGGTTGTCAAACTTTAATGCATCGCAACATTAGCTAATACTTATTATAAAATTAAATAACAATATTTTGACGTTTTCCTAAAAATATAGATTAAAAGTACAAACTTTAAAAACAAAATACTTAAGTCTAATTCACCAGATAGCTAAATATTAATTAACAATTAATTTTTATACATTTATATATTATTTTAGATGATTTTCTATCTTAACTTTTAATTGTAAAAAGGTGAAAATTAAATAATAAATTAAAATATTTTTAGTTGATATATTATTATTAACCGAGTAAAAAATATTTTCTTTGCTGTTCATTATTTTATTAAGTACTTAAAATATAGTTTTAAAGTTCAACAAAACATAGTAGATACAAATTTTAATATAAGCTTTTAAACAAAAATTAAATCGTTAGTATAATAGTATATTATTAAGAAAACTGTTCCAATTATTAAACCGGTAGATTTTTTTGACGCCGAACCAACAAGAACTTTTGTTTTCAAGTACTCCACCAATAACTCTTCATTTTCTTTAACCCATCTTAAATTATCTTTGGCCGATATTATAGCTATATCTGCTACTTCCGCTGCATCTTTCAATTCATCTTTATTGTCTTTAACGAATTTTTCCAGCTATAATCAAAAACATTATTATTTAATTGTTATGTATTAAAGAAATAAATCGTCACTTGGCAAAAATAAATCATTTTAAATATAGTAGTGTAAAAAGGTTAAGAAAGGACCGTATTACTGAACGAGTAGACATATTTAAATAGATGCCGTTAAACGAGCACGAGAAGTATAATATTTCAGTTTCATATTTATCGAATATTAAAAAAAAGGTAGTCATTAGGACCACCAAGAATCAATACAAGAAACCGTGATCATGCTCTCCTTGAGTTTATAACAAGTACTTTACGATTATATATTATATTCAACATTAATGAGTTTTTAATTATAACACTTACCTTATCGACTTGCGCTTGTGTTGTTAATCGATCAGCTAAATTTGATATAACGGTACTTAGAGCATTTAAACTTCCATAGCTAAAATACAATGTATATATTACTAGTAGTTAATTTTATTATTTGTAATATAATTTTACTTATTTTCAATTGCTTTAAAATTATTTTCCAAAAATTCCAGTGCTACAGGAACGTTTTCTTGATTTCCAGCTAGCACAGCAGTAAAGGCTGATAGTGCATCTTGACTTCGAATTTTAGATTTAGGATCAATGGAGAGGTTTAAATATCTAGAAGTAAGATCAATTAATTAAATATAGTAGATAATATTAACCACAATTATAGTGGGAATACAGATGTAATGTCAATTAAAGATGTAACAAACGTCTGAATCAAAATACTCTTAAAAAGAGACTTTCGATTGTTCCAACACGAGATAATCGAACAAGTTCATCAAGTAGCCAAAAATATAAACAGAAATTTAAATAAGAAACAGACCACAGCGGTGGCTTGATGTGATCGCTAGTTGAAGTTATGAGCGGAGATTCTGGGTTCAAACCCCGGACTCGGCAGAATTTCTTAGCTCAGCCCTCTGGTGAACATCAAGCTGTGGATCGAAATACTTATAACTTCCCTTAACAACTCAATGGGAAAACGGGGCACAATAAGCCTAGAGCTTCAGTGCAAAGTGGACCTTGACCACTACCCGTTTCGTAATGATGATGAAGTTAAATAAGAAACGCTATTCTTCGGTTGCATTCTTAGATATTTGACAAATCTTTAAATTCTGTGTTAGTAACACACATATTTCTTGGAAAACATCAAAACGATTTTTCTTTCATAAATTCAGTTAATTTTGAAGTTTCTCAAGAAGTGTTCTCGGTTCACTTTTAATCTGCTACACACAATGATCTGCTAATTGCATCGTGAAGCCTACAAATTTGTTTCAATAAGACCAGCTGATAGAGATACCTGTCTGGCTGAAAAACTCCATGACTGTCAATTTCCACAGAGTAAAGACAACGAGTACCTCGGCATACATTTGGACAGATGTTTATCATGGAGATTATAAACCTCCTATACGTGAATACTCGAAACATGCACATTCGATGCACAATCTGAGGAGTGCGTCATTTTTTAGTCATCTAAATAGCCACGAGAATCGGATAATATTCAAGTGCCACTCGACAGGTATTTACATCCAAGAGCATATTATATTGACAAAGAAACTACAACTCGGATGCAAACTGAGAAAAATGTACTGGCTCATCGCACCGAATTCTCGGCTCTCTGTTGAGAACAAGGTACTATATTATACAATACAATTTTACATAGTCCGTGGTCAATATGAACTACAGAATCTCGTTCTCGTATCGAAGGAGTTAGTACTTTGCTACTCTATTATACTGCTTTACGATGACACCTTATGGTTTTTATATAACTACTTCAACAAAACTTACTTTTTCAATATTTCTTCGTTTTTGCTACACCCCAATGCTGATAAAATTGTTACTGATTCTGCTGCCGATGTAGTAGTTTCAAATCTATTCCACAAATAATCCCAAGCATCACTACTTTTTGCATTTCTTACTGTTGTACAATACACCACACTCCGTATATTGGGATCAACCCTGAAAGATGTGATTAAAAAAATGCAAATTAAATTAAAAGAAATAAATCTACTCTTGACGGTGTTCTTCTAGCATTTTAAAATGTTCCTGCGAATTACTGATACAAATTTCATCATGAAGTTCACAAGCCCAAGTTAGAGCTAACACTCTTTTATGATTTTGTATTTGGCTGTAGAAACCTTCTTCAAATTCGACACTGGCGTAAAATTTAGTCATTAATTGTGAAATATATTGCTAAAAATTAATATTTATCAAAATCATTGTAGTATCTAATATTGTAATAATATTAATATTATTTCACTGATGATTAAGAAATTGTGTACTATATGTAATATGGTTAATGGGAAGTTTAAATATGTTTTCAAATAATGTTTTATAAAAGTGTACATTTCTTACGTCTAAAAGTATGGCCAATTCCGAACTGCTACTTATTCGTCTTTTTAGATATGCAAACGCATTAAATGCCGAATACCAAGGGTAATAATCTAATTCTTCTTTTAAATATTCTACAACATCCAGAGCAACTGCATATTTGACACTGCCAGCACGTGCTAAATTTAAAGCGTCATCGACAATTTGGGCTCTATTTAACACTGGAATTTTACTGAAATCTGTTTCTTTTAAAGCATTCTCCAATAGCTTATATAATTCATCATCATATTGAACGCGATAGTAACCTAAAATGGTTTAAATCTTATATTTATGTAATGATGTATTTTACACAAATTAACAATCTTAAAAATCTTTCATTGTATAAAATCAACGATTTACGAGTTACGGATGAAATTATTTAAAGAAATGTAAATTAGTTCAGGTTGTATCTGTTTGTTCAGTCACTGTTTTTCGGAAACTGTGTGACGATATACAAAAATGCATATAAAGAAAAATTACATTGCTAAGATACATTAATACATTGCTAAGATAGGGAGCAACAGAATAATTTTGTAAAACCTATCATAATATTAGAAAATATTATATATCTACTAGTTGTTATAATATTCTATCATAGAAATTTATCACGTCAAAGTAACTCAAAATAAAAGGTAAATAAATTTACCTGATGCTTGAATGTTTATAATCAACCACTTTGTTGTAGAATCCCAAGTTAATAGAATTTTGGAATTAGTTTTGTCCAGCCAAGTTTTGGGAATAGTTTGCGTAAAATCAGGATTAACAGAAGTAGCGGTGGTAATGGGAATATACCACTGTGTTGTATCGGTACCATTTCCGCCATATAAAAATCGTTTCTGCAAAATTATAAGTAGTATGGAATATTATAGTTAATTGTGTATTTTTAGTTATTTTAAAATTAAAAATTTTTAAGATAATTAACATTAATAAATCAAAGTTGGAAAATTATCCAGTAGTCGCCATTCAGAATTTTTCTAAATTTGGACTAAAAAATGTAACTTGACTTGGCGGTCACGTTTTCCATTTGCTTCGCTTCATTTCGGTGTTATTAAAACTTGCTTACCAAGAAAAGTTTAATATTTACTCTTAATAAAACATCATAAAACAATCCTAATAAAACATTTTGTCAAAACTGTGATTTATTGAGTTTCTCAATAAATTATTGTATGCAAATTATTAAAGTTACTTTCAAAAATTTTAAATTTTGTTTTTACTATTGAAGAACCGGATTACATGGGAAATAAATTAGTTTACCTCCAAGACTACCGAATGTATCCTTTCAGCACGATTTATCATACCGAAAATTATACTTTACTGTATAGTGTGAGAAAAACATGGAACCTGAATAAACACGAACAGAAAATTTTACTTTCGGTCTGTTTATTGAGGTTACCATTTCTTGTTCCTGTTTAGTCAGGTTACATTTATGCATTTTTTATCTTTTGAAATGTACCACTTTTGTTTTTTAACGTCTTGAACAATTGCAAGTGTTTTAAATTTTTCAATGTAACAAAATTGCTATAAAATTAATCCTCAATTTTATTAATGTTTATATTTAAAGTGGGTTTGGAAAGGCCCTGTCTTGGAGGTAAAGCTAAATACGTGGTTCGCACCGAAACAATATTCTGTACGTAATTCGTAAGCTCAGTACCCGCTTCCTCTATGCTTACTATAGCTTATACTATTATTACGTCAAGGATAATATTATGTTTCGGTTGCTCTCCCGTAAATAGCTTTTTTATTATTATGAATAAGGTTTTCGTTTGTATAAAATTAGTTTTCGTCACTGTGAATCATATTATAAATGTGGGAAATTATATTGTAAAAATATAGATGAATAATTGAACATTTCAAATAATAGTTATAAAGTAATAGTGAACAACTTAAACTTAATAATTACTAAAACTTACTTGCGATAAAACTACTGATTGGTTTTCTGCCTTTACAACTTCTACGACCGGAAAACCCCTTTGTT
Source organism: Cantharis lateralis (assembly GCA_963170105.1). Classification (NCBI taxonomy): domain Eukaryota; kingdom Metazoa; phylum Arthropoda; class Insecta; order Coleoptera; family Cantharidae; genus Cantharis; species Cantharis lateralis. The sequence goes on from OY720629.1 coordinate 22,902,183, forward strand.
CAGTCCAAGCCTTCATTATATTTACAAAATTATTTTTCAAATATTCGTCAGTTTGATTTATATGAAGACTCATTGCCTCCCAAAGCAAATCTGGGTTGGTATTTGAAAAAAGACTAAAATATAAATCAATATCATTTAATTATGTTTGTTGACATTAAATTTTGTCTTTACTCCTCATTATCATAAATAAAATAATCAGTTGTCTGCATTAACAAGGAAGGAGTCCTCGGCGTCTCTCTCAAATTTTGACTAAACTCTAACCAAGTTTTTGAATTAGTGGTCGAGTATTATCGAAAAATAAGAAACGCCAGTTCATTTAGCAATTAATACGCAATTTTAGAGGGTGCGATAGCTCTTCGAAATCAAGGTAAAACAACAAAATTTAAAATTTTGTACTGCGAAAAATTCTATATTTTTTAGTTGGTACACAAGCAGTGCTATGATGTTGATTTAATTCAAATGGATAAAATCCTATGTGAAAATTTGGAAATTAATTTTTTTACCCAAACTTTGAACGGCGATTACTCCCCCTAAAACCGTATATCTGCCGCTAAAAGAAGTGAAGAGGCTCTAATCTTTAACACATATTCAAAAATTAGCAAAATCGGAGAGACATCGGAAACCACTATCCTGTAGGTTAAGAAGAAGTAAACGACTATTCTCATCGAACTCATTACACATAGTTTTTGTAAAAAATACCTTACTTGTCTGTTTTAAAATATTTTTGAATTCCTAACTGGAAATTATTACTACCCATAAAATGTTCCATCATGCGAATAACACTTGCACCTATAATAGAAGGAATTTGAATTATTACTTCATTTATATTTCTTTTCTTGTTAATGTTTATAATACTGTACCTTTGTTATAAGATATAGTTCCAAATTTACTGCTTATTTGAGATGGGGTATAGCAATCTGACGTTAAAGCATCAACTTTTACATTAGCATCGGCAATAAATACGGATTGTTGTTGTTCAACAACAAATTGTTTACCTAGTTCCCAGTCTTTTTTAATCTACAATAATTTATTATTGTAAATAATGATCATACCTAAATCAATATTAAATAAATTTAAAAATATGTAAATATTAAAAGCAGTCACTTTCATTTCAGTTTACTAAAAAATGAAGATGTCGCTATCGGCCGTCGTTAAATTCACAATTTTGATTAATTTGCAAAAATTATAAAAGAGGTAAATATAAAAATAATCTTGTAATAATGTTGTAAACAATTTAATCAGAGATTTTCGTTAATCCATTGGTACCGGCACATATATGAGAGTGAATTTTGTTTCCGTCATGGAGTAGAGTAATTAAAAATTTTGAAGTAGCTATGCTACGTTCGCTATCCAGTATCAACTTTTTACATTAAAATTACCGAAAGTTAGATGTCCTCTAAGACGGCGATGATCTTCCACATAGGTAAAATAGGAATTTCATAAGATATAGAGTAATATTTAATACATTGTAAGATATTTCAACATGTCAATTCTAAATTTATTACACCAGTGCAGGTTTGTAATAACATTTTCAAGAACAGTTTTTCTTGGTATAGCTTACCTGAAAGCAATTATAGTAAACTCACCTCGGCAGTAGCGTGGTATTGGAAATATCGAGCAAATCCTTCGTTTAACCATGTATATTTCCACCACTCTAAAGTAATTATGTTTCCAAACCACATGTGAGCAAGTTCATGAGCTACTACTGTTGCAACTCTTTCTTTATTTTTAGCCGAAGATTCTGCAGGATCCCATAATAAAGCAGTTTCTCTATAAAAATCAATAATGAAAATGTTGATTATTTCAATGGATTTAAAATTTTATTTTCTAGCTAACTAGAAGGTGGCACCATATAGCCATCTAATATTTTAAGACCATTCATGTTCGGTTTCCGGCATTAATCAGCAGATATCAGTTTTATAAAAATGTCGCGGTAATAAAATAACATATCGTTCGGACTGCGGAGCGACATTTAATATTGAAATAGATTCTTGTCCAAACAATTGGTCTACGAGAAAGGATATTGTTGTGTAATGAATTTTTACCTTTGGTAAAATCGTCGGTTACGCCATTCGGTTTTCAGCAAAGCGCACCCTAGGGAGCGCATGGTTTACTCGACGAATTTGTACGCGAGATATTAAGTTTTGACGAGACCGTCGTAGGAAACGCAGTTAAAATTCACGTGGGGAGTTAGTGCATTGGGGTTCGACCGAATTTTTGATGAAAGTAAGTCGAAGAGCCGTATCTCATTATTTGATTATTGGAGAGAGCTATACTCTTTTCTACTGTTCATTATAACACCGGGAGCCTTTTGGGGATCTACAACCGAGGTGTCCGATCCAACACAATATACCACAAGTGTTTTCCATCGAGTTCGAATGCGACGAATGCAGGTCGCTTGCATCAACAATATTTTCTGTATCTGCCACTACGACCAACGACCATCTGTTTGTGAGTTAAGTGAAGCACCTTTTGTGAAGTGCTACTGTGCCACCTCTTATTTGCGGCGATTCTACACCTTTCCAACCGAAAAGCCGCAAAGACGTCTCCCAACTTCATCCTAGCAACCCGACGCAACCCGGTAGCAGGCCTTCTATACCACCGAAGTCACTCCTGGATAGCAAGCCACTGTCGTTACTATTTTGTAAGCGAACTAAAGTACTTGGTAAGCATTTTTTTGACTATTCCAGGCTGTGTTATTTTGGTACCGGTTATTTTGTGATCGAGATTTGTGTTGCCGATTTCAGATTTATATCGTTTGGAAATTGTTGTTGTATGACATTGCTAAATTGTAATACGATCATTTTAATATACGATTATTTGTCAATCGTCTTTTATTAGCACAAAGGAAGGCAGATTTATTTTCCTACAGGATTCACGCTCTCGCATCCGACTTTATAAAAGAGCTAGTTATTAATTTTCATCAGGGCTTCGCCACCTATTTAATACTGGAAGTCACCTATTCCAGGTGTTTTAGAATTTGGCGAATAAGTTTGTAACGATTTAATCATTTTTTTTAGTTCAAATTTAAGAATTTAATTGATAAATTCAAATATTGAACATCTGATTGTGTGAGCTGGAATTACTCGGGAGATGAATGGGTTGCATAGGTTGAAATGCGGAAATATCAGTTGTTAGATAGCTTTAATCTTTTACAGAAAACTAAAATTAAATTCAAATAGTAACATTCATTAAAGGTGCATAAGATGTCAGTATCGAGATTTGCTCCTAGTAGAATTTCCAGCAGAATAAAAGTTAGATGCCAACATTTTATGTTTCTGGGAGAGCCTTTGGCTCGAGCTTTGGCTTAAGCTTTTTGGCTTGAGCTTTGGCTTGAGCTGGAGCTTGATCTTGAGATACTTCCGAGCCGTCTTCGTTTACAAGATAGCTATTCCAAAAATACCTCTCGTCGTTGTTTACGTTTACTAGGCAACTACCGAATCCGTCCTTTTTAAACAACCATAAAAACCTCCGATCGCTTACGTTCTTCTAGGCGAGCTTCCGTTCCTACAAATTGTCTTTAGTTTTCGGTAACAAGACTAAACCGGCAGCTCCTGAAACATTTGATACATCCCGCCGTTATAATCAAAGAGATTACCTTCCAGATTTTCCAGTAGGAGTCAGGTAGCTGTTCCCATGATACAGTGCAGGTTGACTCATAGGTAGAAATCAGTTGGTGATAAAAACGAGTAACGTTTTCCGAATCCCGTACCAGTTTAAATCCTATCCAAATTAGATACCAACAATTCCGTTCCGTAGAGAGATTAGCTTCCGTGTTGGTAGTCAGATTAGATAGTAATTTATTGGTAGCCGTTAATTTCCAAAGTACAAATTTTCTTAAGTAAAGTCAGGTAGTTCCGAGAAGAAAAACGATTAAGATTAGATTAGAATATATTAATTAGGATCAACTCACCGTTAGAAATAGTTTCAGTAGGATTGGCATCTACCCGAATAAATTCAGCTCCGTTTGTTTACGAACATAAAATTTATAACCTAAAAAGTATAAAAAAGCCAGGAAGTTATTAGGAAGTTATTAGGAAATAATTCAGGTAGGGGAATTAAAATTGTAGGAGTAATTTCATAACTTACCAGTACACAATCACTCCTTAATGCAAGTTCATAGGCAAATTTTTCATACGCTATTAATTACGTTAAATTAATTTGTGTTACAAATAGTCAACACTACACCGACATTGCCGTAGCAAAATTAGTTTATTCAGGGTTCACATTTTTATTTTCAGTTTTGCTAAAAGAAATTCCGTTTATTTTGTTTTCAATTAATCATATTAATTACCGCCGAAATAATTATATAGATAATTAGTGGTTCGCTAATAATTAAGTTTTGGAAATCTATTTTGTTTGAGTTTAATACAGTTTAGTTTTAAGTTTTGTAAATAAATTATTATAATAAAATTCTAAGGTAAAAATCTCATCCAAAACAGTTAATTAGATTAATAATCTTGGGATATTGGTAAGGAAAAACAAACAACGATGACTCGTCAGCCGACGTTTCGGTGCTATATAATCACCATAATCATGGCACTAAAACAATATACAGGTTACAGATCAGTAAAGCATAAATTTTAAAAAACTGTACTCACAACGAGCAGGGTGTGAAATAGTTTGTGTAAATTCCAAAAATGTACAGACAGGACAGCAAACAGGTGGCGTAATACACTTCCACGACGTCAACAGGGTAAAATTATTGTAAAACATTAACAATTGTATAAATAAAAATAACAAAGAATCAAATTTTCAATGTCAAATATAAAACATGAATGATAATGTGAAAGTGCCTGTTGCAATCCTGAAGATAAAAATACTATACAGAGGCGCATCGTTAAACACAAAACAAACAAATTTGAACAGAATGTTCTCCTAGAATATACAGAGGTATACAAAAAAAAAAAAAAAAACAAGATGGAAAATTTATCGTAAGGTACACACCCAATTATATCGTGTGAGCACAGACGCAAATAACATGAAGCGAACAAAGACAATACAAACAAAGGCAAAATATAACAAAAACCCATTGTGAAAGCACCAACAACGTAAGATGGAGAATGATGTTGGAGAGGGGGGGGGGGGAGATTCCCATCGGTTAATCCGGGGGCCTCTTGCTCCTACTAAGGTATTCCAGAAGCAGGTTCTTGTAGCCTGAATTTATGTATCCATAGTCGGTCTGTTTATTAATATTTCCTGGAGTAGTGGAAATATAGGCTGCTTCTAAGAAAGTTCGTTTTCTGTAGTTGTTTTCAGAGTTCAAAATAGTCACATTGTCACATGAAAAGTTGTGTGAGTTGTCAATGATATGTTCAGAGAGGCCAGTCTTTCCTGACCCCGAACGTATGTCATATTGGTGTTGTTTTAACCTGGCAGATAACCTTTGTTTAGTTTGTCCGATGTAAGAAGACCCACATTTGCATTGGACACTGTAGACGACGTTGGCCCTTTCTGTGGTAGGTATTTTATCTTTGGTTTTGGAGAAAAGAATATTGTTCAAAGTGAAACGACTGTGGTAAGCAATGCAAATTTCATTATCTTTTAAAATGTTCCCAAACACTCGATTTATTTTATCTGTCAACCAAGGATGGAAAGTGATCTTATGGTATCTTCTTTCGGATTTGGAGTTGTTTAAGTTCAAATCCGACACCGGTAATTTAGGTATTCTTCTTTTGAATAACGTAGTATCAATCAGTTTGCCCGGGTAACCATTCTTAAGAAGCTGGGTCTTAAGATCATGTAGTCTGATACCAACTTTGTCTGTGGACACACAGGTAATTATCCTCTGCTTAAGAGCACTTACCAAATTCATTTTTTGATTTATGGGATGAGAAGAGTTGAAGTTCAACAATCTATCCGTTGATGCAGGCTTTCTATAAATGTCCGTGCAAAGTGTGCCGTCCTCCTTTCTTTTAATTAGTAGGTCCAGAAACGGTATGGAAGAGTTTGATTCTAATTCGTGTGTGAACTTTAACAATTTGTCGTAGTTGTTGAGGATCTCCAGGCATCTGTCCACCTCCTTGGATGGGACCGCGGTCAAAATATCATCCACATACAGCAATAGAAAAGGTAGGTTGAAGGTTGCGGATCCAAAGAAATTAAGCAGTAAGTCAGTCATCACAAAGCTAGAAAATATGGGACTGCATGGATCACCCATAGCCGATCCTATCAATTGGGAGTAGAATTGTCCACCATAGCTAAAATAGCTGTTATCGAAAATGGTGGCAACCATTTCCATGAATAACTTCGCAGGGATGGAAGTAAACGGCGAGATGATGTCCCAATTGTTAGTAAGTGATGCAATGACCGACTCCTTTGAAATATTGGTGAAAAGCGAGCTCACATCAAACGATATTAAAGTGTAATCCTCCGGCAGCCTGGCTCGTAGGATCTTTTCCTTCGCCTCTTCAGTGTTCTTCACTATAAACGGAAGTATAGGTGTGACATTTTTTAAGATGTTGTTGATATATCTGGCTAATGGAATGGAAGGAGACTCGATACAACTTATCACAGGTCGTAAGGGTATACCATCCTTGTGAGCTTTAGGCAAGCCATAAGCACGAGGGAACTGTGCATTATACTTGTTAAGTGATTTTCTTTCTAGGTCGTTGATGTGACCTAGATCATATAGTTTTTTGAACATCTTGTTGAATCTACTTTGAATGGTAATTGTAGGGTTTTTTGAGAGTTTTTTATACGTTTTGGAATCATCAAATAGTGAGCTCATCTTCTCTTCATATTCGCTCCTGTACATGATAACGGTAGAATTACCTTTATCAGCCTTGAGTATCAACAGCTCCGGATTATCCTTAAGGAACCTTTTCGTGAACCACACCTGTTTTGCCGTACGGTCGACCATAGGGTGTCTGTTGCAGAAATTGTGGGCTACATTGATTATTCTACCTCTCAACAATTCCCTACTTTGGTCTGGAACCGATGTGTCACTCAATATATTTTCCATCTCAGACAGGAAATTAAACATGGGGAAATCTCGAACAGAAGGAGTTATCGAAAATTTCGGTCCTAATGACACCGTTCTGACAACCATATCGGGAAGTTGAGTCTTCGTGCAATTAAGCACCCACTGCTCATCTCCCAAACATTCGCAGGTATATTGTTGATAGACCAGTCTCTTGAACTTGTCGCAATTTCTGCCTCTAACATTCACAAACAGCCGCTCAAAGTTACCTCTCTGGACATCTACAAAACTCTGTACCTCTTCCTGTGGCAAAAGAGACTTAGCCAGTAACACCTGTGTCTCCAGTTCATTCTCTAACAACTTTATATTAGAAATAGAAATTCTAATATGGATATTTAATATTGACTTTTTGAAACAATTTAGGAAAAGATCTGCCTCTCTTAATATTTTCCTGTCAGGGATAAGCTCCTGTGACATACTGGATACTTTCCTCTGAATAAATCCCGGGAAAACCCCCGCTTTTCGACATCTAAGTAAGAACACTCTCCTATTTTTGGCATTAGCCAGCTTTCTCAATGTGACCTTAATTGCGTTGAGTGATGCCACCGCCTGCGAACCATATACCGTTCTCGTGATCGAAAAGAAACCCATTGTATCAGTAAGGTAAAAATCTCATCCAAAACAGTTAATTAGATTAATAATCTTGGGATATTGGTAAGGAAAAACAAACAACGATGACTCGTCAGCCGACGTTTCGGTGCTATATAATCACCATAATCATGGCACTAAAACAATATACAGGTTACAGATCAGTAAAGCATAAATTTTAAAAAACTGTACTCACAACGAGCAGGGTGTGAAATAGTTTGTGTAAATTCCAAAAATGTACAGACAGGACAGCAAACAGGTGGCGTAATACACTTCCATTATCTATTTATTAATTATCTATTTTAAAAGATAATGAAATTTGCATTGCTTACCACAGTCGTTTCACTTTGAACAATATTCTTTTCTCCAAAACCAAAGATAAAATACCTACCACAGAAAGGGCCAACGTCGTCTACAGTGTCCAATGCAAATGTGGGTCTTCTTACATCGGACAAACTAAACAAAGGTTATCTGCCAGGTTAAAACAACACCAATATGACATACGTTCGGGGTCAGGAAAGACTGGCCTCTCTGAACATATCATTGACAACTCACACAACTTTTCATGTGACAATGTGACTATTTTGAACTCTGAAAACAACTACAGAAAACGAACTTTCTTAGAAGCAGCCTATATTTCCACTACTCCAGGAAATATTAATAAACAGACCGACTATGGATACATAAATTCAGGCTACAAGAACCTGCTTCTGGAATACCTTAGTAGGAGCAAGAGGCCCCCGGATTAACCGATGGGAATCTCCCCCCCCCCCCCCTCTCCAACATCATTCTCCATCTTACGTTGTTGGTGCTTTCACAATGGGTTTTTGTTATATTTTGCCTTTGTTTGTATTGTCTTTGTTCGCTTCATGTTATTTGCGTCTGTGCTCACACGATATAATTGGGTGTGTACCTTACGATAAATTTTCCATCTTGTTTTTTTTTTTTTTGTATACCTCTGTATATTCTAGGAGAACATTCTGTTCAAATTTGTTTGTTTTGTGTTTAACGATGCGCCTCTGTATAGTATTTTTATCTTCAGGATTGCAACAGGCACTTTCACATTATCATTCATGTTTTATATTTGACATTGAAAATTTGATTCTTTGTTATTTTTATTTATACAATTGTTAATGTTTTACAATAATTTTACCCTGTTGACGTCGTGGAAGTGTATTACGCCACCTGTTTGCTGTCCTGTCTGTACATTTTTGGAATTTACACAAACTATTTCACACCCTGCTCGTTGTGAGTACAGTTTTTTAAAATTTATGCTTTACTGATCTGTAACCTGTATATTGTTTTAGTGCCATGATTATGGTGATTATATAGCACCGAAACGTCGGCTGACGAGTCATCGTTGTTTGTTTTTCCTTACCAATATCCCAAGATTATTAATCTAATTAATAAAATTCTGTTTATATTTTAACGTACATTTATTTTTATTTTCTTGTTTTAAAACTTTCATAAAAGTTTTTGGCGCCTGCGACCGAAGAAGTGAAACTCCGACGACATAGACGTCCTAAAGAAACCTTGGGCCAGTCCGAAAAGTCCGACACTGGGTATTGTGCCGGAACCTTTCATTTAGAAAGGTCAAATTCGCTACAAGTTTTAAATATTTATAACGTAAATTTTAGTACAGTTGTTTGGATAAGTCCACCATACCCAATTTTCTTTTTCGTAGATATTTAATATTATATAAAAATTCGTTTAAGCAGTTAAATAATTAACTTTTAAATTTTAAATTAAAATGCCTTACCTGTAGGTAACTAATCCCCAGTTTTCCATTGCACCTGCAGAAAAGTCAGGAATTGCTACTTGATCTATCTTCCCTAGTTCCGATGTTTCATACGGAACTTTGGTAAATTCATTCATGACGTTTAAAATTTTTGGAGTTATTTGAAATGCGTATTGACCTGTGCCTATAACTTCTTTAGGCGAATATAATCCGTGGTTTATATTATCCACATTATCTTTGCCAATTTTTGCAAATTTTGATACTACTAGCGCAATTAGGTATGTGGACATTTTTGGAGTTTTCCTAAATGTTGTTACAATGTTCTTATCTGTCCTGTAATTAGAAAACATCTTAAGTATAGATATTAGGTATAGGTACTCTGAAGGTTCTTTCTAAGTTAATGAATTGTACTTATAAGTATATGTAGTAAAATTTAAATTGAATGAAAAGCTCAGCTTAAGCTGCTGTTGCAAAACTGGCTATAAGGTGTAAGAAGTGTATAAGTTGCAAGATTGATAAAAAATGTAATTCAGAATTTTCAAATCCACGAACTTTTTAGATATCGATTAATATTATTAAACTTACAAAACAATGTTTTATTAATGGATAACTAATGTCCGGTTTCTCAATCGCATCTTAAGTTGTTGCCTGGCTAAGGTCTAATCCCGCGACAGAGTAAAATCTATCTTAAGCAACTTAAGCTGCAGCTTAAGTCCTACCTGGAACTTAAGACGCGATGGAGAAACCGGGCATTAGTTATGTCAACTCGTAAATATGTATAATAAGTATCTTGCATTAATTTCAGTAAATTTTGCATAATTAAGTAATGAGCAATAGACGTTGTGTTTCTGGCTTATCGGCTGTCCTCATATCGCGTATGTCTCATTAATTCTTAATTATGCTATGTTGCACTCACCGGCTGTAATCTTCATGTATGTGGACTCACTATATTGGTCTCACCTCAACAGTCGACAATGGGCCGTATGAATAAAAGAAAGCATAACCTTATACTTGCAAAATATGAAGCAAATCCTTCAAGCAGTATGAATAAAAATAGAAGTAAAACCTTATACTTATAAGTATGCGATAAAAATTGAAGCAAATGCTTTTAAAGCAAATGTTTTGCTCAAACTACAAGTATTTCGTATGAATAAAAGAGTGCTTATACTTTAAAGTATAAGCATATCCTTCAAAATATATGCATCTGGTCAGTAGTAGACTCATCGACTAGAAATCTGTTTTAATTTCGACTCTATCGTTTTGCAATGGCAGAAATAGTGGATTTCATGAAAGCAAAAATAAGGAATTTAAATTGTTTCCTGTTAAATATCTTCAAAACCTATTTTGAAAATAATTTTATAACAAATTTGGTTCAATAATTTTTGTACATGCTGTAGAATATTGAAGATAACCTATTAAAAAGCAGAAAGTCAATCTTGACAAGTGAAAGATCAACTTAAACTGACATTAGATGACAGAACACATCAAATTTAAACATGTTTCAACTTGTACATTCTGTACCTTTTACTTATTATTTAAAGCATTTGCTTATAAGTATAAGGTAATCATTATTCATGACAAACAAAGGAAATGCTTTTACTTTTTGGTTTTATTTAAAGCATTTGCTTATACTTCGACCTTTTCCTTTAAAGCATTTGCTTCATTTTTATTCATACGGCCCAATGTCTAAAACGTGATCTCGAGCTGTTTGCTTAATCGAAACCCGATTAGATAATCATATCATAAAAGTTCTAATAGTTTACCACTGTTGTGGTGAGACCGAAAAAATGTGTCCAGAAACATTATATGAAGACTACAGCCCGTGAGTGCTACATTGCATAGTTAAGAATTAATAAGATGAATACGGCTAAAAAGGAGTTTACCCCAAGAACGCTTCCACAAATTTAGCTACTTGTAGTCTTTGGGGGGAGATTCTTGCTCTCTCTCACTATATTGACCATTGCCCAACTTTTGAAAGATTTAAGCATTAAAATTTATTACAAATTTACATACTTGACTGTTTTATCGATTGCAGTATTACTTAATGCGTGATACTCGGAATTATGTTTAACCTCAATTGTGAAGAAGGCTTTTTGGTTAGGTTCATCAAAACAAGGAAACGCTCTTCGTGCGTGGGTTGCTTGGAATTGGGTTGTAGCAATCCATCTGTAAAAAATTGAGAATATGTTAAAAATGACGATGACAACATAATAATAATGGTTTCTTTCGCAGAAAAACCATCGTATAAAATAAATACTCATATGGAAGTTAACGTGAAAGATTTATTTTTCTGAAAACATAAAAAGTTTCTTTTATATCACTCAATTTGCAAAGTAGTTCAAGTGTCACTTTTTGTAAACTTAATTGCTTTTAGAATAGAGATTGCAGGCGGTACTAAAGCATTTTAGTGGCTAAGGTGGTAAAATAAAAGTATAATGTTAATTAAAGTTAATAATTATGTTTTTACATTTTCAGAAAAAAATCATATTGTGTATTGTTCGGAGCTAATATACTTTTTGCTGCTTGACTGCAAATTATGAGTCCTAACAAACTTGACACAAAATGTCATTCAAGCTCCTAATACAACAATATGAGTATTTATTACCCATAGTATATTTATTAAATTTATTAATTTAAAATTTAAATATCAACAAAATCAAACCAGCATTGCTGAAAGTTAGAAAGTAAATTCTTATCCAAATGTATAATATAACGAAAGAATATTGAGTATTGGGGACATACCATGCCATCGAAGGCATAAAGTCTTCGAAAAGTCGATGAAGTGACTTTGTTGTTTGATTTGGGTCCATTATACCCAATATCCTTTCATTATATTGCTGGAAGTTTATAAAAAATTTAGATTTTTATTGTTTATTTAGGCAGTTTATTTACACAATTTTTAAATTTTAAATCAGTAATATTACACTGATTAAATATTTTAATTAAGTAAATATACGAGGGTGGATCAATAAGTACCCGTGTTCGAAGACAGGTGGCGTTGCTAAGGGAAGTTAGTATTACCGTCGTGTACTACCATCTGTTACACGACACCATACTAAATTTCAGACTGTTTCATAAGTTAGTTTTTATTGGGCAGCCAATTATTTCACACGTGTTGCGTGTTTCTCGATAAAATAGAAAAAGAACAATATCGATCCGTTATTTGCATTTTATTTTTGAATGGAAAAACATACGAAGAAATGGAAACAAAGTTGGGTGCTGTCTATGGGGACACTTCACCATCTATGATAACCACAAGATATTGGTTCAATGAATTTAAACGTGGTCGTACATCTGTTTTTGATGAGGGGTAATATGAGGAGAGCTGCGGCAGCCTGGCAGACGTGGTTTTTGGGACTCCAAGGGAATAATCCTCATGGACTCTTTACAGAAAGGAAGAGCGATCATAATGTAGTATTACAGTAAATTATTGGACCGATTCGATACAAAATGAAGGAAACACGGCTCCATTTGGCTAAGAAAAAAATTGCTGTTTCACCACGATAAGGCACCAGCACATTTATCCAGGATTGCCGCGGCCAAGTTGCACAAACTGCACTACAAATTGCTGTCGCACCCATTCGACTTGGCTCCCTGCGGCTTATTTCTGTCCCTCAACATGAAAAAGTGGCTCGGTGGAAAAAAATTCAGCTCTAAAGCGGAGGATATCGTCGAAACAGAAGCTTATTTTGAAGAGTTTGACAAATCGTATTTTTGAAGGGCTTAAAGAAATGGCAGAAAAGTTGGAAAAAGTGTATTGCACTAAAAGGAGATTACGTTCAAAAATAGAAAAAAAAAATTGAGAAAAACTTGCTTCTTCATTCCTAACGCGGGTACTTATTGATCTACCCTCGTAAGTATAACAATAAAAAAATACTTACTGAGTTTCATTATTTTCATCTTTATATTCACTTCGATAAAGTCCGTACATATCATCATGTAATGTACCGACATATTTTATTTCTATAGTGTACTCTTTGTCGGTGGTTAGTGCTTCATCAAAAGTAAGTATCAACATTTCTGTCTTAGAGTTAATTTCTATATTTGGAGTTATAACTTCATTCGTGTTGAGAGTTTCATAAATTGTAACATTATCTTTTGAAACACCTTTTATGTCTTTAACATTCAGTTTAATTGGATTTTTAGTAGTTGGCTGACTTGGGCTTATAAATTCAACATTAATTTTCACCATACCATCATATTCACTATTATCTGAAAACTGTTTTGACAGATCTAAAAAAATATTGTAGTCCGTTGGAATAACTTCGTTATTTAATCTGTAATCTTCATCTTTTATCTCTTCATTTTTTACTGAATAACACTGAATTAGTAAAAAAAGAATTGGTATTACTATAGGTTTTCTTAATTTAATCATGTTTATCTGAAAAAATAATGAATAATATTAAAAATTGTGAAATATTAATTTAAAATTGTAGATTTATGATTCATTACGTAAGTTATACTTACGTCAATTCGACATAATGTAACTTACGAGGTCTTGCTTTTAAACTTTCGACAAAGTAATTCGATTATAATAATATTACTAGAGCTCAAATGCAAAAGAATATTTCTCAAAAAGAAACCAAAAATGTGTAAATTAAAAGTAACTGATTTTGATTTTAATGTCATTATAATTATTTACTTTTAAGTTGATGCTTGTTGTATTTGAAGTATTTTACTTAAAAATAAAAGTAGAGATTTTCTAATGGAAACCAAAATTTTTCAAATAACTGATTTGAATTCCAATATTGTAATAATATATTTAAAATAGATATAATAAAAATAAAAGCTTTTAAACAGATAAAAATACGTTTCTTCCAAATTGAAAACAAATAAAGTCGATCATTTAAAAATGCAAAACTGAATGTTTTATCTGGAAATTATTTGATTTTCTATCAAAATTTTTTTATATATGATTGTGCCGGTGTACCCGGTATTATTGACCCTCTGATATTTTACCCCCGGCGGGTAAAATTACCATAGGGATATTTACCCCCGGTAAAAGTTTTCTAGAGAAATTTTACCCTCATTTATAAAAAATAATAGGGTAAAATTTTACGTAGTGAATTTTTACCGGGAGGTAAATAAATTAAAAATATCTTCAATGAATTTTTATCCCGTCATGAAATGTTACAGTTAGTAACAATTTTTATTACAATTTATATGTAGATAGATACTATCCATAATATTTTATTGTCAGTGAATTTTTAAAGAAATTTGATAACATAGGATAGTTGAATAGTTAAATTGAAAATTCAATCAATAATTTTAAATTACATAATTTTATGCTATATTCATTAAATTAATATATTTTTATATACGATGTTTTTAATTTATTGCAATTACGACTTCAAAATAATTTCAATTTTTTGAAAACAATATTCGCTAAGGATAAATAACTTTTTTATTATATTTCCTGGCGGTAAAAATTCCACTATTTCACTATAGTGAATATTTATCGGGGGTAAAATGTCGCTAGGGAAATTTTAACTGGGGGAAAAATTTCATTGAGTCATAATACTAATTGTTTCTTTGAATTAAAAGATAATATACAATAGATCTTTTAAAGAGGCCATACAATGGTTTGGATTTAATAAAAAGATAAAGTGGGGAAGGTGTAGATAAAATAGTTTTAATTAAGAAAAAGTATAGATATAATATATAATACCTATATAAATCGGATGTTATGAAATAAATTTAATTAAAAAAGATAGGTAAATGTAAGTCGCCACCAAATGTCACTGCAAAAGTTAATACAAGTAAATATTTGAAACTAAACAACTTTGTACCAATTGAATCAGACTTAAAATAAATTTTAATTTTTTGCTTTGAGAGGCTATTTTAGACAAGTAAAGATTCTAATCTATTTTATAAATTATTTTGAGTTTTTTAAAAAAGCATTTAATGATTAATACCAACAATTAACATTAACTATTTTACCAAAGTAAAAATAAAAAAATACTTTAAATTGAACTACTTCCATTCTCGGAGAATTTGGAATTCAACAAAAATATTTTAGTTAAAAATTGTATCATAGTCTAGGTATAATAATAATAATTCAATAAGGCCCAGTTTTTCAGTTGCAGGTTAAACCAAAAAATTTGGGTTAACCAATGAAATACGTTCAAAAGCCGTTTTTTATGCAATATCATTGGTTAACCCAACTTTTTTGGTTTAACCTGAAAGTGAAAAACTGAGCCTAAGTAGACTAGGTATACTAAACTTAATAATATATAATATTATATAAAAATAAGTGAATTCATTAAAAAATATGTTACAGTCGAAACTTGCTAAATTGTAAACACTTGTAAGTGACTTTCAAAAATTTAAATTATTGCAGTTTTAATAAAAATATCAAAATTAATATTAGTACACGTTTATTTATGTTATGAAAAATCTGTTAGATATTTATTTGATAGTCTGCTACGAACAACTAATGGAAACATTTTAAAGATAGTACGTAACTGATTTACGGCTTAGATAATTATTATCAATAAATTAATTCGTGTTTCAGGTAGCCCAAGGTCCAAATAGTGCAAATATTGATATTGCATAATATATAACATTATTACTTGAGAAAACTAATTCTTGTCTATAAAGTATTTAGGCATTTTTGATTATTTTAAATTGATGTTTTGTAAATTTGAATTTATATTTTAGCGAGATGCCATATTAGGAACCATATTTTTATAAATATATTATTTTTTAAATAAATGTACCTATACATTTGCAAATTTTTAACTTAACGAGTTAGGGGTTAGCTTAATTTTTATCCACGTTGCATCATTATTGTGTGTAAAAGTTTATTATAGCGGATTTAAAATAGTTAATTTAAAACTTATATCATAAGGTCTTCAAAATAATATCACATTTTAAATTTTATTCCGTCAATCTATTTTTAAGTAAAATCAGCATGGCGGATGCAAGAATGGTGCCAGATTTTTCGCCAGACCTGTTGTGGATAAATCCTAATCATTTGGTGAAAACCGCATTAAAATTTTTGTAATCCGTGTATTCATTCTAAAATTAAGAGGCAATAGAAAAGCATTCACAACTAACAACTGAAATTACAGCAGCGGATTGGTATGATTGCTGGTTGAGTTATAGAGTGGAAATTTTAGATTCAAACTTCGGACTTCGCAGAATTTACTAGTTCGGCTTAAATAAGTATTGGTTCTGTACCTACAGAAGTCTGGCCAATTGACAGAATGTCATAGTCAAAAAAACCTCTTTACTCTTTGTCGAGGGTAAATAGGTCAAGTAATAAAATATTATTGAAATGAAATAAAAGAAGAAATAGTGAACTGGGTTTTTATTGTTGAGAAAATTAAGCATCTGCATTATTATAAACAGTTTGAAATTGTATTTAGCAGAACTAGGTTCTTAATATTAATTTTATTTTATTATGATAAGAAAGTATCACTTTATTATGAACTTTTATGTTAGACAACGTTGCACATTATAGCTTGTTGTGCTCTCTAATGAATATTAACTACAATAAAATCAAATTTACCACGTTAATAATTTTAAAAGTTTCAGGATTATAATTATAGTATTTACGTATTATTTTAAAATGAAATATAATTTCATACATATCTACTGTAAATATTTCTATATTATGTCTTACTGCTGCTCTTATTATAGAGTTTAAGGTATTATTAAAATTATAACCATCATTAACCCTTATGGGGCCATACAAATTTACACCTTATTTCTTCCATACGTAGTAGCTGGGTTCATTTAAACCTTTTTTCGTAGAGATGTCGCCGAAGCTCAAAAAAATTGGCCTGACAGGTAAAAAGTTATGCTAAAAATTCAAAATAGTACCCAGGTACTAGGTATGGCCCCATAAAGGTTAAAACAATTAAAAAATTAACATCAGTCCTCTACTGTTGTTATTGCTAGACTTTCGATTCGTAGTGCATATTATGTGATCATCTCACGTAAAATCGCCTTATTTTTAATTGTTACGATACTCGTTCTTCATAAAATTATTAATTTTTTTCCATATTGTTTTCATAATTAGACAATGGTATCTTAAATTTAACATCTTACATCATTTATTTTTTGTTCAACTTGTATTTGCAAGTACTCGGTCGCTAAGCTCTTTCGTCTTAACAAGTTCGCACGCGTAGAACAAAATATTAAATGATCTAACTGTTTAAATAAATAGAAATGACATTTTTCAATGAAATAAAAATTAATTTTAGTTACAAAAAGGTCTCTTACCTCGACGAAAAGTATGTCTAGAGCATACTCAGGTATTAACTACTATGAAGTCGTATACTCACTACACAAGAGTTTGATAAAAAAATCAACAATTTAATATAATTTTTTATCTTATCTTTCATTGTTTCATTACTTTTAAACATGTTTCAATGAGTATTATAAAAATTGAATAACTTTTATTTTTAATATGTATAAAGGTCTATTATAATATAATAATATATCTAGCACGCATGTAAATATTGCTTTATTGATTATACAGGGTGTAAGCAAAAAATTGATTTACCAGCAATTTATTTTAAACGTAAGTTGCGAAAGCATAGCAAACCGTATCTTTAATTTTAATGTGAACGGATCTAATTTTGGTATAAGCATTTTCTGGTTAATTATGAATAGAAAGATAAATATAAAAAGTTTTCTAAAAGCTTTTATCAATACAAAATATAATTGCAAATTCCAATATGTAAAGAAGGCAATAACGGTCACTAAAATACTGATAGCCTATAAAATAATAATAAATAATTATTTGCATAATAATTATTTGCATAATAATTATTATTATTGCATAATTTGCAGTTGCATTTCATTATACCTTACCAAATTGCTTGATATTACATTATGTTATAATATCGTATTAATTCCACCGAAGAAATTAACTTCAACGGACAGACAGACACCTTTTGGTAATGATCATACTCCGTATGATAAGAAATAATGATTTCTCGCTAAAAAAAACTTTCAACTCTTTGTAAATGTTTTCAAAATTAGAATTGTGTAATTTATGTTAAAAATCCTAAAAGTAAGTTTTTGAAAACTAATCGAATTCATTTAAAATTATTCTTTCTATTATTATGTATGATTTCTAAATTCCTACCGAATGAGTTTTAAAATTAATCCATAATATTTATGGACTTATTTTATTCTTGTTTTAGCCCATTAGAAATTATTATGTTTTTGCAATTTTTAAAAATTTGGTTTTTAAGGTTTTGGGGGCTTCAGTTTTTGTTCAAATACCCAGTATTTATAAAAATTACGGTTCGTTACATTTTGAAACATTTTTCCGTTTTCCTTCGACACAACAGATTACGTAATTACGAACAAATTTTAAGATGAACAACGTTTCAGATGAAGATTTACGGTAGTCCCCGACACACAAAATGACTTTCTTTTTTAAAACGGAATTATGTAAATAATTTTTAGAAAAATGAAGGTCTTCATTATCTTAAACGCGAGTTATAGACATCAAATTAACCTAATCTTTCATCATGTCATAATTCTGTACGAACAATACTTCAATAAATTAAATGCACCTTGAAAATCACAGATTTAAAAAAAATTATCAGATTGACGTGGATACTTCCAAGATAATATAATTTTGTATTTAGTATAAAACATTTGTAATGACTAATTATTGTTGCTTTAAGTTTAATTTAAGGATTATATTTCAGCTTCGTATAACCGAAACATTTGATAGTTAATTTATTCAAGATTTTTTGGTTAATTTGTTTTTAAACTTCCAAAATATCATATTATTTGATAAAGAGCTTTGGTTTTGCATGCAGCAATCTAATCTTTTATACAACATCTCAATGATGATCCAGCTGTCTGAGCTGGATCCTATAATCTAATATTTTTTGTTTTTGATTTTTCATCAGGTACGTACCTTCTACCTAACTTTAAAGAATGAACTGGATCATTATTTTCTTGGAAAATAAAGCTATTTCTAAATAAACAATGCCTAAATGGTAAATCATTTATTTTCAATATTCAGAGATATTGTCGCACGAAGGGGGGTAGTTTACCCTTAACCACACTTGGGGGTAGCTCAGTTGGTGGTGTAGCTCATAATAAAACCAATAAATTTTATAAAATAACTATATTAAAATAAAATAAAATCAACTGTACAAACTTAAACTAGCACTTACCCTAAAATTACAATCATCATCTTAGGGATGGAAAGATTGACCATCTTGGGAGCTGAGGGCTGTTCCGTGGTGATCCAAAGTGGTTCACTCGCGAGACTCCTTACGAGCCTCCTCGCGAGACTGATTAATTATTTTTCCAATTATTTTGATCAATCTTTCCACACCCCTACTCTTATCTTGATCGACCCCGTTGATCGACATTTTCCGATATTGATCGTTTGGGGTCATCACCTTCTTATCAAATTGACACGCCTTGTGCCGGTAGCGGATATCTCACTGGTCACTGCCCTTATGGAATGTACCATATATGGAAATTTTATACTTCCTTACAATCGTTCTTACAATTTAGCCTGAGCTTTTACATTCTTGATTTATGATTATAAAATATTTTTATAAAAATGTAAGATTATTTTTTGAGTGTGACAATATTCTTCTACGGTAAAAGTTCCCTAATTTTTAATAAAGGCTTTAATACAATTATTACCGAACAGAACGTTTCCTTTACGTTGTAGAACAAAACTTATTTCGGCAGTTCTCTTTGATGCAAATAAACGACGAGGTTTTTCAAGTAAAATTTGTGGATTTTTATCCATAGTTTGTTAAATTACCCTGTGTATTAGATATTCATTATATGGTTAAATGAAAACATTAATTTTTAACGGGGGTGCATAATTTTTTAGTAATAAGGTATATTTATAGTAAATTTGATTGTAATTTTCAATATTACAATTATTTTCTGAAATAATTGTTGCTTAAATTATTGACATGTGTAATTACTTAAAAATAATTCTTCAAAAATCAGGATTAAAACGTATAGGTCTGATATATCAGCCTAGAGTTGTTCGACACGTTATTAAATATTGGCCCATGTGATGTTTACAAGTCACAGTCCAGTTCAGATAACTAAAATATTGAACAAACTCGGATAAAATTAGTATCAAGATAAAACTTGTAAGAATGTCATCTGTTTAGTATTAGTAGCAGCCAATGTAAATCCACCGTCCCCCGTGAAGAAATGCTTCACTCTTTAAACTATCCCTTAAAAGAAAAATTAAATTCTCTTTCTAAAAATGTGTAATATAAACTTCGTTAAGTTGAACAATCAAATCGATTAATGTTATGGTATTGCTAATACTACAAAAACTAACGGTTTCTACAGGAATTGGCCAATTGATACGAAATAAAATAATGACTTTGAGCAAGAGCGTCCACGCACATTGGATCTTAAACCCCCCTGATTCTAGAAATTATTTCAGTGGCAAGACTAACAATCATACGATCTGCTCACAAGATATTTGCGAGCCTTTTTAAAATTTAGATTTGCTATATTGCTCCTGATATAATGGTATTTGTTGAGTCAATCCAAATCTATGGGATTTTGAATTCTGCATGGTGAGCACTATATAAAACTTAAATAAAATAAAAGAAATCATTTTCTTTTAACATTAAATATACAAACAATAATTTAGATAAATAGAGGCTTTTCCTTGTACGGCACTGAAAAAAACATTAATAAATCTTCTGGAACTGAAAAACTTATATCCGCTTCTGGTGGTTTGCTCAAAATCTTAAGAGCACTCGACGGCATTGGATGTTACAATCGCCAATCCGCAAAGTTCTCCATATTATACATCATCTGAGGAGAGCAGTAACTATAGCTCCTCGAATAAACCGGGATGATCATTAAAACATTTTATTATTATTTTATGGTACAGCTTAATCACGTTACATTGTAATTAAGTTTTAAATGTGAGTATACTTAAAGATATTAAATTTTGTTATATTCCGTAAACCAATTTTCAATTTCAATATATTTTCTATGTTTTTCAGATTCTATGTTTTCTTTAACCATTTCTTCAAGTTTTTTGAGCAAATCACTACTAACTCGACCTTGTAGATTTAACTGCAATTAACTGTTATTAAAATTCGTACTTATTTTAGGAATCTGTTACAATACCTGATTTAGTTGATCTATACTTCTAAATTGGTCAGCAATGGCATACAAGTATCTATTGGCACTAAAATTTTACATAATATAAATTAATGCGTTATAAAAATATAGTACGTATAATTCATTTTTATTTAAAAAGCACACAGTTTTACTAACGCGTGTTTTTCGCTAACACGTGTGAACGTTCCTGAAAAGACCCATAGTTCACACGCAGGGTTAATTAGAGTTTTTATTATTTTTAGTAAAAAAATTCGCCCTAAACGACAGATATAAGAAAATACATGAAAATGTAATGCAGAACCATTATTTCAAATATGTGTAAATAAAAAATTTGTACTTACACGGTGATATTTGAATTGCTTATGTAATCCATTGCTATTTTCAGTCCACCAGCTTGATTATCAATAAATCGGAAAAATGATAAATATGTTCCCCTAGTATATATAAACGATGTATTATTAAGATTAGGAGCCAAATACAAATCGAAAATTCTGAAACAAACAATTTTTTATTTTACATTTAAATTCATCAGATAAGTGAATTTAGTACTGGCTTTTATTATAATTATATAGTAGGTAGATACACAGTAAAAATATGAAATATTTATTTATTTTTATTCTTTTATTACTATTTCGCTTAGTTTGAAACAATTTAAATTTTTTTTAAATAAAATATGATGTGTTTCCAATTTATGTACTGCAAAATGTTGAAGCTACATGATAGATTTAAAGTTTATTTAAGTAAATACCTGCTTAAAACATCTTCGTTGTCACTGCACTGTAAAGCGTAATAATATATCTGCTTCTTTTTACTAGTGTATCTTTGCGCAATGTTATAAACAAATTCCCAATCTTCCAATGGCGCATATTTCATTGCGCAGCAAAGAAGCTCATTCTCTAAATTAGGAGGTAATGTCGGTCTACCAGTTTTTCTCCATTTTTTAATCAATTCCAAGGATTTACTTGACAGGTCAGAATGACCATATTTGCAAAGCCATGGTAAAATTTTTATTCTGTGAAGTTTATCTATATGTGTATCTTCTTCTTTTTCTTCAAATCCAATATTATTGTAACCAGTCTCTAATGAGTTTAATACGAATGTCTAAAACAAATTTAATTAAATTACTTGTATAAATTAGTAGTAAATTAAAATAAAGTATCTATCTGTTGCGAAAAATGGCGTATATAATTATTTTTTATTAAAATTTTGTTTTCTTTTTTTTTCTAAAGGAATTGAAATAAGCGACAACTACTATTGATGGTAGTCAGAAGCATGAGCCGCTCTAAGTATTTGTTCACAATGAGCGTAAAACATAAGAATTAGATTTACAAATAAGAAATGCAAATACAAATAAAAACTTAATCGACAATAATTTAATAATGCTGATGCAATTTTGATATTCGCAAAAAAACATTCTACAGCATGCAGCTTAAAATTTTAATATTCATAACTTCTTACGTCTTACGTTCATTGTGAACAAGTACCTACTAAGGGTGTGAAAATAATTGAGTTAACTTATAATTTATTGTATAAAATAATATTTGAAGTTATCGTGGTTTTCATTAAGTGCAAACTCATTTTGCACTTTTTCGTCTGCCTTTTTCAACTTGTCATGTAAATTTTAAGTACTATTACAGATAATAGAGCTATATTAACAATGCTTACATATCTATTTTGATTAGTTAGATGTTAGATTAACTAAAATTAGTATAACTCTTATCTAAAATTTGACGAAATATTGCTAATGTTTTCGTTATCGAATCTAATCTAATAATTTAATTTAATTGTCGGTCATTATGTAAGTACGTGTAAGGGGAAATAACTCAGAAATAAAATTTTTACTTAAAGACCAGAAAAAAGTTAACAAAAATCATAAAATCTAAAATTAACCGCTATCTGTAAATTATATAGCTGATGAGGTGTTACTAAAATTAAAGTAGATAAAATTTTGGGCAAAATAATATTCTTGTTTATCTATAGTTTCCGAGATATTGCTCTTTACAGAACCTCGATGTTTATTCAAAAAAAATTTATTGATTATATTTTGAAAAGCCGTATCTCTAAAACTGTTAAATCTGCTACTCCGTGTCTTATTTTTTTCTTCGTGAAGTTTTGTTAATATTTTTTGAGCTATGTGCGTAAATTTAATAAATGGCAAAGAAAGCATCAAAAGCATAGATAGCCCTACTATTATTATAGCTTCAAAGTTGTTTTATACATATAAGTTTACAGAGAATTCAGTCTAATTTTACTAATTCTTTTCAAATTTACCCTTGTTCCGGTTTGCATCTGTTGTAGAAATCTTAGGGCATTCTTTTTTAATATGTACTGAAGTCAAAGCTTTAAATAAAAATAATTTATTTCCGGAATATTTCTACGCAGACCCAAAATACATAATACAAAATTCTTACCTGAAAATTGTCATATACTTTAGAAGATTTCAGCAATGCTTGTAAGTTGTAAAGGCTGTTTACAAAAGCGTAAACTGGGATATAATCCTTTTCTCTAGCCAAGTATTTACTTATATTGAAAGGAATGTTATATGGAATTATACCATTCTCGGCAAAATGAAAAGCTTCGTTTATCAATTGGGCTCTGTTAAGAGGATGAATTTTTTCATAATCTTCGGTGTTAAGGTACAAAGCTAATCGATCCCAATTTTTCAAATCGTAGTTTACTCGATAATAACCTATAAAAAAACAATTTAAATAACCACTTAATTTCTAGTTTTAATAAATAATAAATCTACTAGTATTTTACAATGAGGAAAATTGTTCGAATAATTTATATTCGCCAATTTTTCTTCTTCAATTCAATTAATTCAACTCAAGAGCCACCTTCAATTTGAAGAATTATAATATTATATTGTTGATTTTTCTAAAAATTGTTATATTGAAGTAAACTTAAAATTGATTTATGAACAGAATATTTTAAAGCATTTCTTTTTTTTTATAATATAAAACTAAATAATTATAACAAACTAAATTAAACTCATTAGCAGTATATGCCGTATAAACTTTGAACACGCTTTGCGGTATTTGTTGAAGTCGTTTATTAAAATTCCGAACCATAAGATCTACCTACATACGTGCATAATTATGATATATTATTATAATGGTCAACACATTTAATTTATCTACGTACATAGGTAAAGCCGTTCTGGTGATGCAAATTTTGAGATCCTTGAAAAATATAATTATGATAAGTATTCATATAGTTTGTTATATTATATTGTTTACAATTAATTTAAGCTTTTATATTTTATAAGTAAGTATTTAATAAACGATTACCAGTCTGTTGCTTATTAAGCAGAAACCATCCATCAACATTGTGATGTTGCAAAGTAATATTCTCATTGATTAACCACAAACTCGCAGATGTGTCAGAAAAATTGTAGTTCTTATCTGATTGATAAACATAATTTATGGGTACATACCATATACTATTAGTTTCATCCACTTTATTATTTTCGAAGTACCTAGTCTAAAATATTAGTTTGAAGAAGTAATTACGGAGTGATAGTTAAATACCTGGCTGATAGTAACAGTCCCTGTTTCATAGTTTCTAGTTACAGTTATAATAGGAAAACCAGCATTGGAGTCCCATGAGCTCAATATTGTAGAAACATTATAATTTCCTACAAGCTCGTTTGCATTATTTTCGTCAATTGCGTCTTGATAAGCTTGATAGAGATCTGATGGCGTAACAGCTTTAAATTTACTAGAATTTATAAATTATGGATTAATCGCATTGTGACAGTATTTCATCAAATTTTCTCACTTTCTTTCAAGATAAATATGCAATCCTCTCTGAAATATTGCTGGTGTTAAAATATGTTGGTGCATTCGAATTATCGCACTCGCTGGAATAAAAATTTACGAGAAGAAATTTTCATAATTTAAATGAATTATTTAAAAATTAAAAAAGAAGGTTCAAATTAAGTATTGAAAGAAAAGGTGTTGAATTTAAATTATTAGTTATTATATGAGAAAGATGGAAAATACCAAGATGAACGGAAATTAAAATAAATTAAGACAATAAAAAGAGCATTACAATTTTAATTTGTATGGCTGCAAAAGAAAATATTTTAAATTTACCTTTTAAATAGCAAATCCATACATTTGGAATTTTTCCTATACTTTTAGGTGGATAATTCATAGGTTCAGTATCAGTAGTATCTCGAACTAAAACGTTTTGGAAAATTGTTACAACATATTGATCCATTAATCGCCAAGAAGGTTTAGCCTGAAAAATATTAAAGAAATATTTTTAATGCATCTTAAATGTACCAATTTATTTCATTTCGAATAAAAAAACTTACCAAAGATGTTAGATAATATTGGAAAAATGCAGCAAATCCTTCACTTAACCAAATATACTGCCATTCTTGAAAAGTAACCAAATTTCCAAACCACTGGTGACTAAATTCGTGAGCTATGTACGTTGTGCAGCGTTCAAAATCTTCTGTTTTTGATGTTTCATTGGATATAAATAAATGGTCTTCACTGAAACAGTTCATTTTGTTATCTAGATTTATTTACAACATTATAATATATTTTTTTTAATTCAATATACCTAAAAGTGACTAATCCCCAGTTTTCCATAGCTTCTTCTTGAAAGTATTTTTCTGGAATAGCAACTTGATCCATTTTGGAAAGAGCATATTTTACGCCTGTAAATTCTTCCATGAGTTTCAATAAAAGAACGCCTTCTGCTAGGGCGTAATCTAATTTTCCATCATCTATAGCTTCTGCTTTGGCAAAAACTCGATGGCGTTCTACTTGAGCAGTATGTTCAAAATCAACGACAATAAATGCAACTACATAAGTGGGCATAATTGCAGTTTCTTTAAATGTATCTCGAAAACGATCGTTTCCCAAATCTCTGAAAAGGCAATGAAATAAATAATTATTATTTTGCATTTTACATTAATAATAATTATCTTACTCGGTGTGTTCAAGTTGTTCGTTAGATAGTGAAATATAGTTAGCACTACGTATAATATTTATAATAAATGTTGCTTTCATATTAGGCGCATCGAAGCAAGGAAATGCTTTTCGAGCGTCAGAAGGTTCGAAATCGGATACAGCAAAGTATTTTCTATAATAAAAATATTATCAAAGTTTACTTAGGAATAAAGATCTAAAGAAAATAATAAAACGTTTTCTTTAAGCTATATTTGAATTAATTTACCGGTTTCGACTTAATGCCATCTTCAGCACACATCGTTAGTTGTCAATTTTGATTCGTAATTATTGTAATTTTAAATTTTATGGGTTTTAATTTCAGATTTTACCTGCAACGTTTGTTTATTGTTAATTTTCGGTATGTGCTGTAGATGACGTTAATTCGAGAGTTTAGTATAGCCTCAAGAAAAATGCTAACTTTATTATTATACATTGTTTTAACATTTCGGGGGCATTACAATAGGGCTAACTTACTGACTGTATAATCCATCTTGTGATTTTCTTAAATATTTTCCTAGATAGAATCCAACGTTATCTTGACGTAAATTTCCTGAGAAGTCGGATATTATTAATTTATACCTTGCATTCTGAATCAATTCTATTTCCAAATTTATAATAAAAAATTCTCTAACTTCATCAAACGAAGTATTGACTACTTTTATTAGAGATTGATGTGAATCTATAACTTGAACAGAATCCGTATTTATATGTATGCTCTTAGAATTCAATTTAATGAAAGCAGTATTTTTGGAAACTTCTATGTCTATTGCAACACTGCCATTGAAATAAGCGTAATCATTTATATTAAAAGTTGGTTCTAGCGTTAAATTGTATCGTATTGGTTTTACACTATCTGGTAACACATATGTACTATCCATTTCCCCATTTACTTCTTTTGTTATAATTATTGTCGTACATATTAGAAAAAAGAACGCCGTGCGCTTCATTATTGTATCCTATAACTAAAAAAATTTACATTTTTAAAAGTTAAATACAAAAAGATGTTATTTATTAACTTAAGAAATTGTTTAGAAATTACATTCAAAACAACAATACTTATTGAAATATATCTGATATTTCTAAGATCTTATTAGTAGCTACCTAATAATTAATTATATTAATATTTTATTATTATTAAACGATATTAAATAATTATATTGATTAATAATAATATCTTATAACGTATTTTCTTATTAGACATTGTTTTAGGGATATTTTTTATTCTCTAAAGCACCAAAATTTAAATTTTATCAGCCAGAAGAAGAAGCAAAAAAAATTCCATACCACTAACCAACTAAAAGGTTATGGCGGCCAGTATGCCGCTTGAACTAGTAGTATTACAGCTAATTATGCCAGATATTCTGCATTATTATAATATGGTAGATTGGATAAAAAAACGTTTATGATAAATCATTCAATTCTACTATATAAGTGGGCCTCTTATTATTTTTAAAATATTCTAATAAAATAATGGTAGTTTATGGCTTAAATAACAAATATAAAGATTAAAACTTATGTAAAATCGAATTATTCGGGTAGAAACGGCCAAAACCGTTTTTTTGTAAATTGCACAATGGCGTATTTATTTTGACAGTGAATGTTGGAACCGTTCCTGTCATTCAAAATATCTCTGAAGCGGTCTCCACTCGAATATTACAGATTTACAAAGACGAAATCTTTGTTTTTACAATTTGTATAAGTTTTTAAAATCTACCGGGTGCTGAATCGAATAGCCGAACATAGGGAATTAACACGTAAAAACTTATTTATGTAAATTCCTGCTTCCCTAATTATTTTAGAGAAAAAATGAAAGGCACAAAAAGAATGCAGAAATATAAACTACGTATGATAAAAGCATTTGATTTCATCTAACCTTTGCTTCTAAAGTTTTTAAAATTTCCACTTATAAGCCTGGCCATGTAAGTTTCCAAGGTAATTATTTTGAAATTAAATTGAGTTTATTTCATGACCAGTCTGACAAATGAAAATTTTTAAAGAATTTTGGACTTTCATCTTCGAATTTCATCTAGTCTCTACTTAAAGGGTCACTATTATAATATTATGAAGTGCAGCACCTATTCGACGCACGAACCGTCAACAGAATGAGAGATATTCACCGATTTAAATTTGAAAAATCTAAACTTTAAATCCGATTAATTAGAAAATTTAAAAAAAATTAGGTCGATCCGGGATTGATTTGCTTCATATTAATATCATCTTTCAAATTCTATAAAAAAATTTAAGTGTATTTGTAAAAATCGAGAGGATCTCTAACGTGCTACACCCAAATAATCTTCGCATGTTGATTGTATTAAGCTCCTTTGAAGATATGTGAGAACTATCTAAACAAAAGATTCAATCACGTTGAGTGCAGAAACATTTCTAGCAAGAGAAAATCAGTTATGCTGTTCCATAAGGGTGGGTTCTTGTATCCATGCTTTTTAAACTGTAAATAAATGTAATACCTGCTGAGAAGTGGTGTTATAGTATTCTAATGAGTTGTTCTATGCAGATTAAACGGGGTTAATTGTAAAAAGGGCACATCACTTAAATAATAGAAAAAGAAGGTATCAAACAATAGGCCAAAATGAGCGAGAACAAGTGAATTTAAACAATATTTTAAACAAACTTATTATAATATTATAATACTATGTACAATACTGACCTGAAATAAAAGTGGCAACTGCTAGATATTTGAGACAGATTATTGATAGCTGATTGATAATCGATCAACAAATTGATGGATTCCAAAGAAACTGAATATGATGTGCTACTATTTTAGAAAAATATCGCAGCATCTAAACACCAAAACCAAATACTTGATATACTCAGCTTATTGCTTATATATATATATAGTTGCATTTGCATTATCTACTACTTATTTAAGGTCAAGCTTAAACACTTCGCACAGCTGCGAAGAGTTACAACGAACTTCAAGAAGAAATTAAAAAACAGTTAAAATATTATATAATGCATTTAGTTGTCGACTTGGCGTCATTTAGTGAAAACTAGTAGAAAAAGACCGGTTTCCTCGATAACGATACTCAAAACTAAATATTATGGGATTTTATATTGCAAATTAAGTCAGTAGTGAGTAGTCACTGGGACAAATAATAAAAATTGAATAATTGAAATTAAAAATTATGTAAAAATTAACACAAAAAAAGAAGAAAAGATAAAATTTTAACAAATCAAATTAATAAAATTTAAAGTTAATTTAAAAATTATTGATAATGATGAGCAAGTTGAAGAAACTGCTACAAATGCAATATGTGACCTGCAATGTAGAAATGTGGTAAAATAACCAGATCACAAGATACATAGTACATATCGTACGTACATAATATAATTAATATACATTATACATATGTAATGTACATAATTATTAAGCTGCTATACATTTCTAATTTTAAATAAAAGCACGTTTTATTATTTTTTCATATATTCAAAAACTTATTCAATTTTTGATTTAATTTTGCAATATTATAAACGCAGTAGCTTTAAGGGGTTATATATACAGTTGTAGCGAGCGAAATGAAGATATTTTCTCGATTTTTTTTGACAGAATAATAAGTATTTATTTAAAAACTATTTAGAACATCGATTAGTACATGAGGGTACTTCTTGTAATTTTTTCATAGAAAAATATTTGAAAATAGCGGAATTACAGGTGTATTCCAGGAGCGCCTTTTCTTGGGCATTACTTATGGCATGACCGAAAATGATGATGACTTTAACAAAAAATTTATTTTTAAAGATGTCACATTTTCGGTTTTTTTTCTTCGTTCAAAGACTAGACAATACAGTATACCAACGAAACTTTTTTGAAATTCTTATTTTAGACGACCCGTTCTCAAGTTACCATGTTCACCGCAAGTGATGCCCAAAAAAAGGCGTTTTCTGAAAATACACCTGTAGTTCCGCTATTTTCAAATATTTTTCTATGAAAAAAATGCAACAAGTACCCTTAAATATGTACTAATCGATGTTCTCAACAGGTTTTAATTAAATATTTATTATGCTGCCAAAAATAGTCTTCATTTCGCTCGCTACAACTGTATTATGTATAACTCCTCAAAGCAACTTCCCGAACTAGAATAAATTGCACTTGTAATATCTAAAAAAAAAATAAATGCTTAAGTTAGATTCTATTGTATTTGTTAAAGATATCAGTTCTATTAATAATGTACCTACATAAAAAACTATGCTTTCAAAATTATATTATCACAATTTTATTGGAATACTATGACGTGTGTTATTCTGGGTAATACCGAAATTGAAGTATTATCAAAACTACGAAAGAAAAGCCCTGCGTCATTAATAATGAGATTATGAATTAATACGTGGATACCTAGTCAAATCAACGTCTTGATTCTCATATATTTAATACCCACCACATAATTTTCTGCAATGAAAAGTTCAAAAAATAATGACGGAGGGCTTTTCTTACGTGGTTTTGATAATAATTTCAATTGAGTATACTGCTCTGGAATAGAAGTCGTATCTACAATTTAGAATAAATTCTATTAATGATGATGATGTTTACAGATCGAAAATGAGTATATCTACCTGGCTGTTAAGACTCAAAGTCCTATATATTCTTTTTATGGTTCATAATAATTAGCTCAGAAGTTTAGTCATATCTGAGAAACTACTACATTTGGTAGGTGCATTAATCGTATTTGAAAATATTAGAAAAATAAATATTTTTGTCAGTTACGACTTCTATTCTTAACAGGGCTAAGTAGTGGACAAAATAATTAAGTATTAAGGCTATTACCATAATGTAAAAAAATAAGCAACAGCCCTTATTAGCCCTGGTAATCTCAACAATAGAATTAATAAAATGCCTCTAAAATAAAATAATATAATATTACATTATTAAACACAGAGTTCTATGATCCTGAGATAGCAATTCTTATTCCCCACGTTAGAACTATTTAATATAATTTTTTTTTAAATCAAATTTTTAACCAGTGAAATTAATATTTCTGTTTAAAAAAAACAGATAATTTTTTTTTTATCTTTCTTCATAATATTATAAAGTACCTAGTACATTAATAACAAAAACAACTAAATTTTACTATTCCATTACTGAAGCAAGCGGCATCCGGTCACTCGGACGTGTGATTGCCTAGGTTGTATGGCCTTTGACGTCATTGGAGAAAAGAATATTTTCAGCTTAGACTGTAATTGATTTTATTTCGACAATCTATGAATCTAATTATTCAATCATAATTATCATAAATATTAACGTATGTATTCTGCAACGACATTTGTTTAATACGTCTCCATTAGAATAAATTCGAATAATATTTTCAATTTTCATTTATGTGATGTGAAATCAGTAGCCTTTTTAACCTCTCCCAACTATCAAAATAAAATTAAATTATATAATTAAGACCTCTTTCCCAGGTTTTGGTTAAGTACTGTTAAATAAGATTGTGGATGATCACTTATGTATATCAAAATTTTAAACAATTCGATAGGCAATGGAATGACAGGATACCTCTTCCATATTACAAGATTGAAGATTATATTATATGTAATATGATGTATACTTATTCCCTTAATCCCTATTTTATGATATGACATTTAAAGCATTGATAGTAATTCGTTATCTTTTTCTAAACCATGGAAAACCAAAGCTTTGTTTATTACCATTAATTGTTTGGATACCTCCCGACTTATATATTTTTTAATATTGAATATCTATGAAAATAATAGGCAATCCATGTAGATATTGGTCCATTTTCCGCTTGACCTCTTTGCTCGCGATAGTCACTAGTATAATATATGATTAGTTAAACTTCTTCGAATAGTTCACAATTAGCCAATAGATACTATTAATTAGGTAACTATATGTTATTCTTCAAAAATTTTAAAAGTTTTATCGGGAATTCCAACGATATATATATGTATAATTACAGATCGTCTTCAGTGGCATTTGGATAATAAATTTTTATGTATAAGTACCAAAACAATACCAAATATTGCTTAAGAGTTAGATTTAACCTAAAGTAGCTAACAATTTCGTTAGTATTTAAACTAAGTTTATTTATTAAGCCTAAGCAAAGTTTACTTATTATATTATTAACGTATGAATTAAAGTCATATAAGCAGATACTTAAACAGTTTATTTGAAGAAACAATTGTTTAACTTTCTTACCTAATTTTGTAAAATAAGTAACACTTGACGATATTATAAACACTTGTAATGTTTTTAAATAATTACACTTGAATGTTAATATAGTAATTATAATTTACTACTTACCACTACCAATAGAAATAGATATGGATTTGTCAAAGTTCATATGCAAACATCTTAATCGGTTTTTATTCGGATAAAAAATGTTTATCTGTAAATTATTTTGGATAATGAAGTGATAACTAAAAATACATAACATCAAAAATAAATTTGAAATTATTGTTTTTAAATAAATATTTTCAATTACTACATTTCTTTTAAAGGTTTTAAATAAATTTGAATTTTATGATGCACTACTATTGCCTTAGTTTTATTTTAGGTACTATAATGATTAATGAAATAATCATATTATTAGTTAAAATACATATTATTATATATTATTATACCGGGACATCCTATGTTAGCGATGTAAATTGAACATTTTGAAACCGTTTTTTTGTCATATAAAATTTGATTTTAGAGCAAAAAAGAAATAAAAAATTTTTGTTTAAAATTTCAGTGCCTTCAATTTTGTTTAATATATGGGGTTTTCCAATAAGAGGTGTTATTTTGATATTCAAAGAAAAATGGATTTTTTTGAGAAAATTGATCGAATTTTTATTTCATTATAAAGAGGAAGGTATGCCGTTAATAATGGAAAAAAACATCAGCCAAATGACCACCACGACCACGCTTACAGGACCTTATCCTTTTTATGAAATTTTCTATAACCAAATCGCAAAGTGGCTGCCCTAATATGTCCTCGACAGCCTCACGAATTCCATCTTTGAGGTCTTGAATCGACGCTGGGCTGTTGGCGTAGATCTTATTTTTCACGTTGCCCCAAAGGAAGAAGTCGCAAGGTGTTAAATCACAAGATCTCGGTGGCCAATTGTGATCACCTTTTCGAGAGATAACACGGTCCGGAAACTTTTCCCGTAAAAGATCAATGGTTTCGTTTTTAATTTTAATAATTTCAATGCGTTGTTGAAGCGTGTATCGTTCCATTTTTATTAATGGCGTAGTTTCTACTTGTATGCATTGATCTTTTACGGGAAAAGTTTCCGGGCCGTGTTATCTCTCGAAAAGTTGATCACAATTGGCCACCGAGATCTTGTGATTTAACACCTTGCGACTTCTTCCTTTGGGGCCACGTGAAAGATAAGATCTACGCCAACAGCCCAGCGTCGATTCAAGACCTCAAAGATGGAATTCGTGAGGCTATCGAGGACATAGGGCAGCCACTTTGCGATTTGGTTATAGAAAATTTCATGAAAAGATAAGGTCCTGTAAGCGTGGTCGTGGTGGTCATTTGGCTGATGTTTTTTTCCATTATTAACGGCATACCTTCCTCTTTATAATGAAATAAAAATTCGATCAATTTTCTCAAAAAAATCCATTTTTCTTTGAATATCAAAATAACACCTCTTATTGGAAAACCCTATACATTTCTTTATTTTGATGCACCATTTCCGACTGACAGCCTCTTAAACAAGACTCTGTAATATATCAAAATTGTTTTTATCTATATCTAGGAACGGTGCGATAAAATAGAAAATGACTGTAACACTAGACAATGAAATTTACAAGAAAAAAAGATGTATTCATTTTTTCAACAAAAATTTTGGTGAATTGTATTTTTGTGAATTGAATTAATGAGCATAGCCCGGAATTTATGTGTTTGAGTGAAACTCATTTATCGAAGCTGGATGATTATAGCTTGGTTCAGATTGATAATTTATGATGTAGTCAGAAACGATTCCACATCTCGTATTCGGGGGTTTTTGAAAAACAAAAGATTAGAAAAGTTGTTTTTGTCCAATTAACCCGCTAAATTATTTTTAACCAAAACAAGATGGAACTTGGATGACCGCAGTTCTAATAAGGCTTCTATACATCTCCTTTCTTTCTGGATTAATTGTAAAGGAAACCTCGATTTGATTCATTAATATGAATTAAGTGCAAATTATTTTAAAATCTCTTAATTCTGTAATCCGATAATTGGTAATATAATTTTACTATATAAGAAGAGAAACAATACACTAGATTTTAAGGTAGCTGAACGTTTGCTTGACCTTTTTCTCAATTCTCTCTTTTTCTCAAATTTTATTCTATTTTTATGTTGGTAACAGTTCCTTAATTTGAAACATGCGGACAGACGGACGGACGGGCGGACACGGGAGCAGAACATAAGGCTTCCTTACTATACTTTGTATAGAAGCCTAAAAGTATAAGGTTTTCAAAATACGACAAGGTCTTTGAAGAGTGCACGGGAATAATGATCAGGGTCCATTTTTCTCCATAAAAAATGTTGTTGCAGCCATCTTTTAGCTTGAAACCTAAGCTATCATTTAGTAGAAAGAAAATTAAAAAAAGTTTTAACAGTCCAGAGTAAAGGGTAGGTAAGGATGTGTGAGTTTGTAAATCTTAAATCTCAATTTACGCATAACTGTGAATTCGAGCTCTATTGAAATTTTATAAATGTGTGATAAAACATTGTAAACTAGGTATATTCTTTTCTATTGCTCGAATCGGATTTTCGGCGCCATTATACTTACCAATTTATTTAGTTATTTTTATTTTTCATTAAATTGTTATTTTTATTACAACCCAAGTGTTAATTCTTACACCTCTCGTATCGCGCGAGTTCCGATCTACGTTACCTGACATGATTTGGGTAGCAAAGTTTTATCTTGGGAAGGTTGCTAAATAATCACGTGGCGCCTAGGGCAACTACAGTACTTCCCTCATACTTTTTTATCTACGTAGGAACTCACCGATTTGGCACCTAACTCTTGCTCATTTACGCTAGCCTAGGGCATTGCCAAAACTACCCTGAAATTGGGAAAATTCACATCTATGCCTTGTTTAATTAACACCGTAGCAATTCGTAGATAAAGAAAAAGAAAAAAAAAATAGCACGGCGATTGAACAACAGCTAAATTAGATAAACTCTAGCATCATTCATTAATATTTTAATCAATTGAATAAGTATACTAATAAATTAGCATTACATATTGGTCAGTTTTCTGTATTATTTTAATTTAATCATGATCATTAATAATGTAACCGTTGTAATATTTTAATCATTAACGTAACCTTTGTAATATAATTATTAAATATAAACCTTTCATATATACAGGGTGTCCCAAAACTCCACGTCATCCCTTGGAGGGCTGATAGACCAGCTCATAACTGACCAGAATATGAAAATATGACTTTAATAAATTTAAAAGATGTTTTTGTTTGAATTCCTGATTAATGAAATAATTTCAATATGACCTTTTTTACATTAAAATAGCAATATCTTTTTTCTAAAGTTAAATGATAGCAAATGTTACACCACTTTGTAAACTACTCTTGATGAGCAATTTTTAAAAATAACTGGCCAGGTTATTGTGGTATAATTTTGTACAGTATGGAGAGCCAAAGATGGCGAATTAAAAAAAAAAATTAGCTCACGAGTCAGGCAAAAAAAATTATTTTTTCTAAAAGTATGGCACTACTAGTTTTATTTTAGTATATGATCAATAGCAGGGCTATTCAGGTTTGCGCAACCTAAGCTACATGAATATGGAATTTCGTACCTGTAAATTTTCACGAAATTTACAAAAGTGCTAATATCTCAAAAACGAAAGACTTTTTACTAAGGTCATATTTTAATATTCTGGTCAGTTATGAGCTGGTCTATCAGACCTCCAAGGAATGACGTTGAGTTTTGGGACATCCTGTATAATATCATTAACGTAAACATTTCATTATTCTTATTAATATAATCATTTCATTATGCATATAAACTTAACCTTTGAAATATAATCATTAACGTAACTTTTGCAATCATTAACATAACTTTTCATTATTAAATTCTCATTTATAGTAACAGTTATTATTGCCTTAGATTCAGATTCTCTTTGAGGAATTTATATCATTCTACCTTTCGGACTCATTTTTAATATAATATCAAAATAAAAAAATAAAATAATATTTATTTCACTTACGTGATACAATTTATTGCGCTCTGCACTTACAATCAAATTTAGTTTTAACTGAACGAGAATCTTCACTTTATTATCTCACCTTTACTTTTCAAAATACGTCTTTATCTTACAAAAATCAAAAACCATTTACCCCTTTTTTGACCGTTACTGGTCCCCTTCCATCAAAAGCTCTCCTACCCCTAAAATATGACACTTAACTCCCCGACCGCTAGATGACCGTTTCAAGCTAGGCAGTACCGTACCGGAACAATTTAATATAAATTAAATTTGGAAGTAACTTAAAATAAAATTAATATTACAGTGCGTCACTGGAATCTGGAGTTCTTCCTGATACTTTGCAGCAGGAATCATGAATAGTTCCTATTGCAAAAGTAAAATATTTGACCAAGTGTGACAAGTTTCGTCCAATTAACATGATATCGATTCAGGCAAAACATTTAGAAAATATCGTTATTAATCAATTGGTGGAATACTTGGAAAATAATGATATAATCTATGAATACCAGTCCGGTTTTAGAAAGGGGTCATAGTTGTGAATCGTTGGTTATTTTTGTTCTTGGTGAATGGAAGATAGCCTTATACGATATAGGGTGATAAGGCAGTTTTCCTCAACTTTAGTAGAGCATTCGAGACAGTCGATATGGAAATTCTTATAAGAAAACTTGAGAACTATGGTATTCGTAAAAATGAATTGAAGTGGTTTATTTCTATTTGGGAAATCGGAAAGAGAGAACTGTGATAAATGGCGTTGTCTCTGAAGCAGTGAATGTAGTTTTGGGAGTTCATCGGGGAATAATTCTTGGAGTGTTACTGTTTTTGTTGTATGTCAATGTTATGAAGAAGGCTATTGATAGGGCAAAAGTTGTAATTTTTGTGGATTATGCTTACTTTTATGTTGCAGGGGATAATGTGGGCGATGACTGTATCCATATAGTTAATCAGGGATTAAAGACCCTCAGTGATTGGTTACAGATGAACAGGCTTAAAATTAATGTAAATAAAACCAAATTCATGATTCTGAATGGCATAATGGGTAGGAATTTTTTTTTAACCTGGTATGATCTGTATCCATTTAATCTAATATTGTGTATATAAAAAAAGTTAATTAATAAATTGAAAGCAACATGGGTTTAACAATAAAACCAATAATGATAATCAATAGTCAAATACTTACCCTAAATCATTATGCACTAGGATTTTATATACCTACGCGCATTAAAAACCCTCGCACTTACATTATGTTGTTTAAGTATTAAAAATTATACTAGTTAAATAAACTTTAATAAAACAATAAGATATTTTTAAAATTTCGCAGACTTTTCGTCTGCTTCGTCAGAAAATATTTTTTTAATATTTTATAGATTTCTCACTAGTTAATAATTTTAAAGTTTATTATGTTGTTTGTTATGTTAAACTAATAAAATAAAATAAAATGGGCATAGTTGCATTTTTAATTTAAGCGGTGTTATCAGGCTGTCTGAACATAATACATTTAACCCCTTTACTGCAATAATTATAAAGTACACCCTTATAATTTTCCTGTTCCTTTTTTTTCGTTCTAAAGTGCCAGTTACTTGCTACTTTTTAAATAATTGTTTAATTTACAAATTTCAGGAAGAAGGAAACCAAAGTATTTAGTTTTGAAACGACAATTTTGAATATTTGATCAACGTGACTTTCCTTTAATCAAAATCTCGAATATAATTCAAATATAAATATTTTTACTATTTTAATTTATTCACATAAAACTTATTTATCCAAATTTATATCTATCTACGTCCACCTCAACTGCTGGAGCTATATATTTAATTATATTATTTTAGTCAATCCGTCTATCACACAACTGATTTTATTAAGCAAACTTTTAGATTTCATATTTATGATAATCTGCGACGGATATTGTCTGGGTGGCGCTCTATCTAATTAGACTGCACCCCATATAATATTTTATAATTAAAAGTAATCAAAGAATAGGCTTATCTCCAGTAATATAATATTCTCTTTATAATTTATTAACAATTAATATTCTATAATACTACAATACTCTGATGGCCAAAATCTTTGGGAATCATTGCATTAAATTAAAACAGTATCATCTAAAAATTTGTAATTATTAAAACTCAGTTTATTTTACAAGACTATATAAAATGAAACGAATTAAAATATTTTAATCATTATAATATACAATATTGTGAATAGGAAAATACTCGGAGGTAAAAGCGCCTTAGATCCACTATAATGATTTAATTCAAGCCAACTGCTAATTTGATGTAAATTATTTTTATTCCACTCAACGTTTTCTTTTGCTTTTGATATACCTTCAGCAAATACTGAAGGTAAGTCGTATGTTTGGGCTAGAGCTTCAAGCTGAAATTAAAGAATTTTATTAGTATAAGACGATCCACTTCTATAGGATTGCATTACATTAGCAAGTTGTTCCTCCGTTGTTAATTTTGAACCAATATCTCTAATCACCGCAGACATACTTCTATTACGATATCTAAAATTTAAAAATAAATTAGCGGTTGCTTTATGATACCAAAAAATACTGACATAGATAATAAATATATGAAATATTTTTGGACATAATCAAATGCTGCCTGCACGCCAACGGATCCACCGTTTATGGTTGCAGATATTCCTTGACTGAAGCTTATTCCATTCTTATAAGCTGGCATAGTTAAATCCAGGAAACTAGAACAATACTATAGTTAATTTAACGTTTTCATTTTCGAATAATCCACAAATGCATACTGCTTTAAAATAGTACTATCTTCGCTGCAACCCAAAGCGGATACTGCATACGTTTGAAAATTTAAATGTTTTGTTTCGTTGTTATTTATATTTTTCAAATACATATTATATAAATCATTCCAATCTTGGGATGTTGCGGTTCTCATTGCACCACATAATATTGTACTTTCTAAATCTAATGGAAGTGTACTACCAGTTTGCGATGTATGAAATGCAAACAAAGCTTTACTTCTGCAATCCGAATGGTCGAAACGACATAAGAAATTAATAACTTGTACACGATTTAGTTTATCTGTGTGAGACTCCCCATTTTTTATGTTAAATCCTAAGTGCTCATAAATTCCCCCTAAGACACTCAACATATATTTCTAAAAAAATAAAATTAAAAAAGAAATATATAGGTATCTAGTATAATAAAACATTCTAGAATTGTTTTAGATTATAAAAAGTTGATTAAACTTCATATTACCTGAAACTCTTTTTCTGTTGAGGTACCAGCAACCTTGTCATTCAAATAAGTTATGGCGTTGAAGAAAGATAGGAAAGGAACATACTCTTCTTCTTTTTGTAAGTATAAACTTAAGCTAAGTGGTATAGAATAATTTAAAATTTCAAATTTTGCAATGTTGAATGAATCATCAATAAGTTGAGCTCTGTTTATAACATTTATTTTGGTGTGGTCTTCCTTTAAAGCGTTGATTATTAAATTCCAGTTTTGGTTGTCGTAATTTACTCGATAATAGTCTATCAATATAATGGTAATATTTCACTATTGTTATACTATAATAATTTTTAACATTCGCAACTATTGCAACAATTTTACTTACATGCTTCTCGTTTGTTCAATATAAGCCAATCCGTTCCAGTCAATTCTTCGATTTCAATGCTTTTCTCTTGATTAGTTAACCATTCCGTAGCTCTAATATTTTCAAAATACGCATGTCCCCTTACGGCGTAGTTGATAGGTATGGCCCAAATTTGATTTTCTACTGGTTTGTACATAAATCTATTCTAATATTTGCAATTTATTAATTGAATTTAATTTAATTGATAATAATGGCAGTCGCAAGTACCTGAACTAATTCAACTATTTGTTCGTTGCCATCATAATTCCTCGTAGCAGTTACCAAAGGATATCCTTTCTGTGAATCCCAAGTGTTCATAATACTTTCTATTGTTAATTCTTTAGGTAGATTTATAGAAGATGCGTTTAAAGCAAGATCAAGGCTTTCATAAAGCATCTTCGGTTCTGCCCAATCATATTCTCTAAAAGGTTTCATTTATTAGATTTAATTATACAAAATATATTCTTTTATTTCCACAAAATATTCTATTACATCAAGGTCCATATTATCGAATGTTCCAATTTCAATAATTTTATTTTACAAATTATTAACTTTTTTACCAATGCAATACTTGACAAAATAATTTATACACGAATATTCAGTAATGTAACTCAACCGTACATAAACCAAAATCAGATCATGCTGACAAAAATATCGATAATAGAATATAATGTGTATTAAAAAGTGGTATACTAGATGATGAAACGGTCATAGAGTTAGCAGTTAGGTTTGCTTCTGTTAATGAAGATTACTCCGTTCAACTCTGGGCTTATTTTTGACGATCTTCCTGGGAAGGCAATGGCGAATCATCAAGGTCTAATATGCCCGATAAATTTTCTAATAGTTAAGTGTATTGCTCCTCCGGGGTTTGCAGACGTGTTACGCAGTGACTAGTGCTACATTTTTAGTAAAAGAAAGTGTTGTCTGATAAAAATTTCTGGGTAGGTAGGTACTACAAAATTTTATTGAATATTTAAGTTTTCGGTTGCTTTCGCCTAAACCCTCAGATCGATCATGAACTTTATATCAGAGCAGTGATCGATCCTGCTGAGTCCTGAAACGATCAGGATTTTAACCACGGTCTCCTCCCTCCTAGTCCGCCTGTATAGACTTTACGCCATACAGATGGTCTGTATGCTAAGTATTACTAAATATTTCGTACTAACCTCTTAGTAAGATAATCGTTAAGTCCAATCTTGAAAATATCCAATGTCATAATGGCTTCTATCATACGAATTACGGCACCAGCTGTAGAACAAAAATAATAATAATATAAACGTTGTATTATTGAAATAAGGTATACGACATAGAATTAGATTTTGTATTGCTATGAATTCTATAATTTTTTTAAATGTTTCGTTATAATAACTAACATTTTCAATTCGTTTCTAAATTAAGGAATGTACGAAATATGCGAAAATGTGATCTTTTAGAATGTCCTTGATCTTATTTGACATTTTTTACGCAACTGAGGGCCGGTTGTACCAATTAAGTTCAACGGGCGTTCAGTTGAACCAAGTTCAGCAAATTTTTAAAACGAATTTTAGAACTTTAAGCGGCGAATAAGATATATTAGAAGGAATTAGTACACTTTTGTAAAATATTTACTACCATTTTATAGAATCAATTCCTTATTAAAACTTATAAAATTCGTTTTAAAAATTTCCTGAACTTGGTTCAACTGAACGCCCGTTGAACTTAATTAGTACAACCGGCCCTGACTATCACTAGCAACTCCTGTTAATGGGAAAGTCTCTGAGAAACATACATCTGGCTAGTGATAGATTTCACAATTCTATCAGGTTCGTATTTTTGTATCTAATTGTATTATTATTAATTTTTGGCAAGTGGCAAAAGATCTACTAATAGATATAAGAATCATATTTTTCGAAATTTCGCGAACATCGCGATTCCCAATTTTGTATATGAATTTCAAAAAGAATTTTTTTATTCTGGTACGTTTGAACCACATATTACATACACATAGGGCAAAAAATCAATCGGTTAATGAAATATCACTTACATTTTTCGTATGCAATTCTGTCAAATAATGCAGATATTTCTTGAGGCGACCCGGCATCATGATTCATAATTCTGGTGGTATCCAAGCTGTCTGGTCCAAAAGCTAACTGAGTTACTTTAACAACAAACTGTTCCATAAGTTTCCATTCTGGTTTAATCTTAAATAATATTCTTAGATAATTTTTAATATGCATATTATCCAAATATTCTTGTAAATGCATAATAATTATACTAATTTAAAAAAAATTGGCAAACACTTACATCGTCCGTTATTTTATACTGAAAATAAGTTGCAAAACCTTCACTAAGCCAAAGATACTTCCACCATTCTTGAGTAGCCAAATTTCCAAACCAC
This sequence comes from Cantharis lateralis, assembly GCA_963170105.1. NCBI lineage: Eukaryota > Metazoa > Arthropoda > Insecta > Coleoptera > Cantharidae > Cantharis > Cantharis lateralis. Next base: position 22,944,721 of record OY720629.1, read on the forward strand.
TGATGAGCAAATTCATGAGCTATTATTGTATCTATTTGTTGCTGCATCGCTGTTGTAGTTTCTTTTGTCAGTAGTAATAAGTTATTTCTAAAAATTAAAATTTTTTAATTATGATTCAAATATTAATAGTACAATAATTTACCTATATGTAACAAGACCCCAGTTTTCCATTGCACCAGGTGTAAAATAATTGTTCGGTATTGCCGCTTGATACATTTTATCGATAGAATACTGAACATTAAGAAATTTTGCAAGGGATTCGATAATCTTATTTCCTGTATAAACCGAATAGTTGGCATGACCCTGAAGTATGTCTGCTGGTGGTGCAAGTGTACGAATTATATTATTTTCTATTACATCCGTTAATTCCATTTCAGATACTATAAATGCAACTAAATATGTTGACATTTGCACACTCAATTCAAATTCATCTTTTGCTTGTCTATTAGATGCGTCTAAATATCTAAATGATAAAAATTGTAATTCAAATTTCACATTTAATTTAAAATAGTGAAGAAATTAGTATTATTCATCCTTAAAAGTGAGAAAAATGATGTTTTGCCTGAGTGAAGATTTTTTCATAGCAAGAAATTTTTCAGCGAATATAGCATTATCGTAAAATATAGGTATCTACATTTTCGGAAAATCATGATATCAACCAATTATATATTGGTAGGTTTGCATACCTATAATAAACCTACTATCTATTTCTTATTATTGTATAATATACATATTTTTATCATCTATACGGTAGAATAATTATACAGTTAAACTGCAGACTTACAGTGGCTCACAGAAATAAAGACACAGTCCTATGTTAGCAATGTAAATTGTACCTTTTAAAGACCCTTTTTCTCATATAAAAATCACTTTTACAGCAATACTTGCTAAGACAATTTTTGTAGAAAATTTATTTTTCCTTCATTTTTGTTTCTATACATTTTTCTATTTAGTCGCACCGTTTCCGAGATACAGCGATTTGAAAAAAAAGCTGTAAATATTTTAATAAAATTAATATTGTTCTTATGGTAATTTTAATAAAATTTTTATAGAGTTTATTTTAAGTCGCTGTATCTCGGAAACGGTGCGACTAAATAGAAAAATGTATATAGACAAAAATGAAGGAAAATAAATTTTCTACAAAAACTGTCTTAACAAGTATTGCTGTAAAAGTGATTTTTATATGAGAAAAAGGGTCTTTAAAAGGTACAATTTACATTGCTAACATAGGACTGCGTCTTTATTTCTGTGAGCCACTGTATATTGATTAAGTTCAAAGTTTAAATTTTGCGTATAAAATTTCAGTTAAAGATTCTTTTCAATTTATATTAACATAATTTATACTAATATGTACGTCATACTACAACAATGAACTTATTTTCATTTTACAAACCTTGTATTCATAAGCTTCATATTAGATACGGAATTATAACTAGCTGGTCGAATAATAGAAATTTTAAATTGAGCTTTGAATTTCGGTTCGTCAAAGCATGGAAATGCTTGTCTAGCACCAGTAGGTTCGAAATGTGTAGTGGCAAATTTTCTAAAAATATAAATTTTGTTATAAATTATTATGTAGATATTATATGTAGATACTGATTTTACAAGTAGTTTTAGAAATTCTTGTTTAAATTTTGATAATATTATATCAATTACATCATAACAGAATAACATCAAAACATATTTTCAACGTAACAAAATAAGATGGTAACTACTGTAATACTGCTTCCACATCGCATCAACATGTTTTCAACGTATACGGTTGATGTAATGTTAAATGAACTAGTTCTCCTTGTATATTTCAAATATGTGTATGGTGTATATTTCAAATGGTGTATTGCTTACTGGGAATTTAATAAAAAAATGTTGTTTTTACCTAAGCTTCTTTTGGTCATCTATATACTCGGCATAATAGAAACCACGTAATCCATCTAGGATTCCTGTAAATTTTGGTATATGTAAAACATATAGTTTTTCTTTAGCTAAGTTATTCTTTGTAGTAATCGTATAAAACTCTTCTAAAGGTGGTACTTCGGGACCTTTCTTCCTAATATCTACTTGTGCATTTGGATCATCAAACTCAGTGATAGAAATTAAAGATTCGTCTATAGTCAAGTTTCGATAGTGAAAGGTTATGAGTTTTGTAGCTACATTTATTTCAAGCAATATTTTTACATCGCCTTCAAAAGTTTTAGTATCAAAATCTGGAGTTAATTGAAGTGTATACTCTTTGGGGATAACATCAGTTTTTAAACGATAGTTCGTGTCATCTGCTCGTGGTTTAGCTATTTCCTTTCTTGAAAGTGGGTCACTAGCAGATAAACCCACTAATACTATTATCACAGTTGTAAATAGCATTTCAATTCTAAAACAACGTAAAACTGTAATTATTGCAAAAATATCTTATACTGCTTAATGCACTATTAAGTCTCTGTTTCTGTATTATAAGATATATTTAATTGTAAACTTTAAATCATTTTTAAAATTCAAAAACTGAAATTAGTTTACGATTAATAAAACAATTTTTACAAATATTTAAAAGTAATATTACATTATACAGAATATGAATTTAGATAATTCCAAAAGAAAATCCAAAAAGAAAGAAAATTTATGAATTTATTATTAATTTTAAAATAGGTTTTCAAAGACTCTTTGTTATAATGTATGATAGTTATACAATTTTACTTATATGTGAATTTTAATTATAAATAAAATACAAATTTTAATTTGTAACGTACCTGTTACGCAGTTACTAATTGCATAAATATTGTTTATTGCGTGAACTAATACCAATATCACAATTTGTAATACAGTCTGATTATTTAGAAGGCACTTAAAAAAATACGTACCTATTTAAAGTTTCTTAATCGACAAAAGAGATTTTGAGCATTTTATTATCTATACCGATATCGATATAAATAATCTGTATATTATGATGATACCACTTACTATGTATTATTATTCTACTGATATTAAATTCATTTTATGACCCATGATTTCCAATAAGTAAATGAAATTTAATACACTTTGAATTATATTCTGCATAATACCTTCTTATAGGTACATAATAATTTACCTTTTGTAAATAAAATTTTTAAATCACAATTTAACAAATCAGTAAACAAACACCTTATTAATGTAATTTTTTTTATTTAATTACTTAATTCGTATATAATCAATATACATTTTACAACAATACAATAATAGAAACATTAATAATATATTTCAATTTTAGCATTTGTTCTATTGGCTGTTGGTGTTAATTGCATTAGCTGTAATAAAGTTATTAATCATTAGGTACAAAAATATTATATTCTAGCATGTTCTAAATTTGTTAAATTTTCAAACCGCAAATGTAAACTAAAAATAAAATTTATTGTTAAAAACAATAAAATTACCTTATTTAATAAGGTTCTGAATCTAATGCAAAGCTCATATGATATCGAAATTTTGTTGTATTTGGCATACATATGATACATATGGAGTTTTGTGATATTTTGTAATAGCAAATCCTAAAATCTAATAAAATATATTGCCCTGTCTGCTCATATAATATAAAGTTATATTAAATTTCTTCTATAAAGCCTCTTACAATCTTAAAATTTAATAGAGAATATAAACGAAATATAAAAACGTATGGATTTAAAGTAACACCTCATTTCAATAAATAGAAAGAATCTTAATGTAAAATTATATTAAATTGATACATTTTGCTAGAGTTTATTTTTAAAACATTTTTATTAAATATAAAACTTATTAGATAATAAAAATATAATTATAGAATTGATACATATTTATTATATATTTATGAAATAATTCACTATAAAGGTGTATTTATTCGGCCAATGTATTTGGATTCACGATCAATCCCGCTGAAAAAAATAAATGCTAGTCTATAGTTGACTTAATAAAATGTATCGTTATTTTGTAAATGGATCTAAATAATATTATCATACTAACTGTAATTCAGGTGGATGTCTGGTTGAAAGTGTTCAGCTTGGTTGGTGTTCAATTTGATTAGTGTGTCGCACGATTGGTGTAAAATTCTATTACTGTGCAAATCGATTTAAAATCCCTAGACTTTCTTACCGGTTTAATTCGTCGTAGATATGAAATAAAATTATTAACTAACAGGTGTAACTAATGAGTTCTTGGCTTAAAAATTTTATTGGTTAAACAAGAAAAATTAGTTTATAAAGATGTACTTACAATGGAGTTATGTTTTCTTTTTTAATTAAGTCTCCGAACCTAAGATTGGTAGTAATTTTCGAAAAGTTGCAATATTCTAAATAAGAGCGGCAGAGATATTAAAGTGCTGGTTTATTATTTCTCTGAAGAGATATTCGTGATATGAACACATTTGTCTTCATGTATTTGTATGGGCACAATATTTCGGGGAATAGGGCACTATTGAATAGGAATAGTGCTCAATAGCTTATAGGCATTTCCAGGTGTTGTTTCTAACGAAATACTGTGTCCGCACATACATGAAGCAGGAGCGGATACAGGATTTTATTTAGGGAGGGGAAATTTTTGTGTGATTTACATAATTATCTTCCAAAAAATTTGTTTTAAACAAAAAATTAAATAATTATTTGATAAAATTATGAAATTGGTCAAAATAAAGTGCTTTGGTCGTGAGTCAAGGGGGAGCAATTGCCCCCATTGCCTCCCCCTGTATCCGCGCCTGACATGAAGACTTTAGCTTGGGAGTACAACATTGTACAATTAAGAGTTAATAACATGTATGCAGTACCGAGAATGGATAATGAGCCACAGATATGGAGTTTCGTTCATTCCTTAATCATGTAAAAGTTTCTAATAATACACTACTTTCCAATACAATACAGTGCAATACACAATAATATAAAATTGTATGAAACATTAAATGAGCCATTTTCATAATAATTTATAAAACAATAATTGTGAAACGATTTGGAAGAGTTGTGGTTTGAGTTCTGATACTTACTTCTGAAGATTTAGCGGACTAATCCAGAGTTGATAACGAAAAAGTGCTTAAGTTAATATTTGTCCAACTGAGATAATGGCGAAAACAAACTTATGGGGTAAAATAGGTTAAGTGCATTTATATTATTTAATTCGGTAAAATATAGCATGATCTTGGCGTACAAAAAAATATTATCTAGAATGCTATAACTTTGTTTTGATATTTGTGAAGTAAACAGATGCAGAATACACGTCGACAAGCCATGTAATACAAGATCCCGGAATACTCGCCTCACGTCTCGTTTTAGCGTTTTGCAGTGCGACATCTGCAAGATCGCTTAATTTGACCGCTCCAGACTTGTTTCTTTTGAGTCTATGTGAACAAGCCACAGACTCTGGAAGCTCTCCAAGAGACTATCCGACAACAGTGCGAAAACTTTGAAAACGCAGTAAAATGATCCCAAATGGACATCAATAATGGTAGAACCTACTTGACCGATTCATCCTCAAAAAGTATTGGAAAAAAACTTCAAGGTTCAAATAATAAACATTTAAAAAAAATTATGAAATTATGTCGTTTCATTTTTTGAGCCACCTTGTATTAATTATCAAATGGTTTTTTAGCCCGTGGTCTATATTAAAATTTTTTATTCGGTCCTCTACAAAAGAAGGTTGCCTATACCTGTTTTAAATTCTCATAAAGGGTGGTTTTTTTTTAGAGGCAAGAATGTTTCTAGCAATAAAATGAAATAAATTAAATAAACTAAAATCTTTCCTAAAGTGGATGGATACATGTTCAATTGATATGCACTATGTCGAATTGACTCTTTGGGGTTCTCATCAACACTAACATTATCCACACAGCATTAACAACTCCTTCAGTGCGCACTGTACGACAACTCTGCGGATGCAGATTATCAACTAGAGTATATGTAGTGCGAAAACGATCCATGGTAATTCGAATAAGTGACTCGGATGAACGATTATGTCGACCATAAAACGAAACGTAGTACACGGTAATAGTTTGGCGAACTGAACCACTATTTTCGAAATAAATTTAAATAATTTGCAAGCGTGATTTTGTGGTAAGTCTATTCATGACAAAATGGCAAAGTATACTTAGCACAAATCAAATCATTTGTTTGTTCTCAAATTTACCATCACTAGAAATAGTGTTGCCAATTTAAAAACCAAACGTCTAAAAAAACTATCTCCTTGTTTTTCTGTTAAGGCGGGCATAAGTGAGACAGAAAATGTATAGTACTCTTTCTCTCATGCACATGGGAGCGCATAGGAAACAAAAATCAACATAACGTCGTAAGAATTTTCAAAACGAAATATAATTTCTTGATTGTTTTTCAATTTTTAGAATCTTAAAGCTTCAACAACTGTTCTAAAGAAAATTTCTAGCCGATCGGATAATTACTTTTAAAAATACGAAAGTTTTCAAAACAGCCGAAAAATAGTTGATACAATTTTACACAGATTTTATTTTTTTTAAAAGTCGTTTTAAATCAGATCGTCTTAACAATTCCTTTAGAACAACCGCAAATATATTATCCTTCGATTAAAACTAAAACATTTAAAAAATTCGGTTTATTTTCGAAGCAACCTTCGACGTTTCGTCAAATAATTTTCTGATCGATTTCGATATTTTTATTGTAGCAAATTTGATTAAAATTTACAGATTGCTAAAATTTTAGTGGAGCTTTAGAAAAGCAGAGAGCGCTGTATTTTTAAATGACTTTTGTATAATGAACATTGTATAAGAAATAATTAATCTCCAAGATTTTTTATTATAAATAACTAAGCAATAATATTTTTGTATAATTAGGCTAATAAAAATGTTACAATTTTCAATTATTATTCTAGTTTAGCAAAGACGAACAATTTTTTTCTTGAAAACAAATCAAGAGACCTGCAAAAAGGTTGTTGGGATTCACGTTCAATTTTTAAAACGCAACTATCGGTCAGCAAATAAAAGGGGAGGAGCTTATGTTTCCCACTAATAAAATCACAACCTTAATGTAATATAATCTAGTTATAGATTTCATCATATTAATTATTATTATACTTTTATTTCACAAAATTTTAGTAAATTGATTTCGTTGATTGATATACCTTTGGCCTGTATCACTCAATAGATTAAAGTAATGACACTATTTTTTATGACGTGACAATCAAAAGTCACATCGAAAATATTCAATGGAATCTAAATGTGCCTACTGCTAAATCACACTTTGAAAATAAATTACCATTAATAAAGCATGAAAAATATAAAATTCGAGTTTTTAGCAAGAACCTATTGTTGGTACAATACTGATGTAATCTTATAATATTACACATTAATTTCACTATGATTGCGTCTATTAATTCCGTACGGACGATTTTTATAATGTTTGACCCCCTCTCCCCCCTACGTAAGGGTACGTAACATTGTGGTACCTCCTCCCCATATCTTACGTAAGGATTATTTAAAATAAAATCAATTTTGATGAAAATCATCAAAAATCAACACATTGTTTTATAATAAGATGTTGTCAATTTATACAAGGTGTCGTAACATTTATGCATTGTTGTGGATGTGTACGCCACATTATTATACATAATGTTTGTATATTTCAATATGAATTTCTAAAAATAAAATTTTTATTATTAATTTTAAGGGATTACCAACCTTATATTGTAAAAAAAAAAAAGCTATAGGTATATTTGATTTTTAAATTTAATTTAAAAAAATATTTTCAGAAACTTACGTAATGAATACGTCGAACCTCCCCCTCACACGTACTCCTACAAACCCTTACGTAATTCAACGGACGGCCCCGATTGAAAATGTTTTTAAATTTTTTATAATAAAATGTACCTACCTGCTTCAACTTTCTGTAAGTTCATGTACATACCTATTCGATTCAGATCTGGGTGTTTCTATAATTTGAATGTAGTTACCTTAGAATATAAAATAGGAAGGAAGTAGCAAATGGACTATAACACATGCATCGAGTACGAGTCAAAAGTCGTGGGTAGAAACTCCGCCCATTGCACCACGTTTGTAATCGGTGACCTATATTTTTAAATTTTAAAGTTGAATTATGGTGAGTTGCAGTGTTTGTGGGACCTCTAGGATTAAAAAAACTATTAATTGTGGTATAACTTGGCACAAGTAAGTACTTAGAGTTATTTAACTAATTTTATAACAAAAACATTAATTTGTGAGGTTACTGACCATAATCTGCTTGAATCATTGGCGTACATATTACGAAGTAATCCTATATAATTATTTACATTAAACGCCGCTTTTATAATTTATATTTCCAAAAATTTAGATGAGAAAGGCTATTTAGTTGAAAAATATCAAAATTCCGGAATATTGGTCTCCAACTCGATCGTCATGCATGTGTTCAAAACACTTTAGTGACTATGCTACGCCCCTGGCAATTATATTAACCGGCCGCCATAGGATACCACGTTGACTCGGACTTCCTCCCTATTTTATATTCTAAGGTCTGTCGCCAGATTTTGTCCCTCCATTTATTCCTGAACCATTCAACCAATAACGAATAAATTTGGTATGGTAGTAGGATTTACGGTAGAAAGATGAAAATAAGGTTTTAGTCGCGATCTGTCAATCATGAGTGCCGCTACAAGAAAATAATGCAAAATTTTTTAAAAACGATTTTTTCTTGTGCTAGATTATTTTAAAGACCTTGAAAAGCTTTATGCAGAATAGTTGAAATTAACTTTCTATCTGTCAAAAATTACAAACTGTCAAAGTTGAAACTTCAAGAGTGAATAACTCATGAAGTACTGAAGGGATCTCAACCAAATTTGGTATGTAAGAACATTGCCCCCAAGAACAATATTTTTTGCGAAAACTTGAAAAACTCATTGTCCCTCGATTTTCTTCGGCATTTCTGCATTCGATGGTAATCAAACTATTTGGACGTATATCTTGTAGGCTCTAGTGGTGAAAATAAGGTTTTGGCAGATGAATCTTTGGCAGGGATACCACAATAAAAAAATTTTATTTAATGAAAAGGTCATCACATGTTCGGAAATGTTTAACCGATTCAGATAAAATTTGATGTACTGATGGAGCTTTTTACCCCTGACTGCTTTATTCAAAAAACACAGGATTATGATAATTATATACAGTGACTCGCAAAAGTTCTCGGACACTCCTATGTTACCAATGTAAATTGCACGTTTTCAAGCCGTTTTTTGTCATATTAAAATCGATTTTACAGCAAAACTTTGTAGACAATTTTTGTTTAAAATTTCATTGTCTTCAATTTTGTTTATATACAATTTTTTAGTTTGTCGCGCCGTTTCGAACTGACAGCGACTTAAACAAGACCCTGTAAAATACAAAAAATATTTTCATCTATATCTCAAAAATGGTGGAACCAAATAAAAAAATTAATAGGTATTTTTTTTTTGTAAATTTCATTCTCTACATTTTTGTTCATATAAATTTTTCTATTTTGTCACACCGTTTCTGAGTCTTGTTTAAGTTAACTTAAGAGTCTTAAGTTTAAGTCGCTGTCAGTCAGAAACGGCGCGTCAAAATAGAAAAATGTATAGGAGTAAAATTAAAGGCAATGAAATTTGCAACAAAAAATGTCTTAGAAATTTTGCTGTAAAATCGATTTTTATATGACAAAAAACAGCTTAAAAATGTTCAATTTACATTGGTAAGATAGCCCAAGTAGCATTTCTAGCTACAAAACAGCTGCGAAGTTTAGTAGCTGGTTATTAGCTGACTACAAATTAGCTATTTATTGATATTTTACCAGCGGTATATTAGTATAAAAAATAGCTGTTGATTAGCTAGGTAATAGCTCTTAAATAACTGCTACCATTTGTAGCCGCTTATAATACCTGCTAATGACGCATGAATAATAGCTTAATAATAGCTTCTTGGTAGCAAAGTTTAATATCAGCTAATTCGGAGCTACATAGGTTTAAAAATTGCTGCTTTTGAACAACTCACCTTCGTTTGCATTCGGCTTGATGTCGAATATAAACGAGAAATTATAATAATACACCGTTAAGCTAACTAATTCCGTAGCTGATTTGTCGTTACAATAAAAATTTATTAATTTCCATACATTATTATTCCTTAAATGTAAACAGTGCTGAACTACAAATTTTAGTAAGAAAATGATTTATTTGATTAAATGATTCGACCGCGGTGGCATACGGTGACCGTGCCCCGTATTAAAAGATAGTTTAATTCAGGGGCGCATTAAGGTACCCCAGTCCCGCTAGGAACACAAATGTAACCGTTTACAAAATTAACCAATGATTTCTATTGGCTTATTAATAATGATAAATATTTCCTATTGGTTAGTTAAATTTAACGGCTTCATAAAATTTTTATGAAACTTATATGGTAATCCGAATTAGTTTCATTGGCATCGACGTCGACATCGCACAAATTTTGGCCATTGGTTTCAGCGTTATTACAGCCAGCATTGTCGATTGCCTCCAAGTTGACATTACCACGTGTTGATTTTAGTTCCAATTTTTTATGTATGATTCTCGTATTAACGCGTCTTTTATACGTACCGCTTCTTTTGAATCTTCTCATCATATCGAGCAAATCAATATCATTCGTAAGATTATATTTACAGATACCAATATTTTTATACGATAGTTCTCCATTGCTTTGCGAGTAATTTACAATTTAAATAATTGTTTTTTATTTATATACTTACATATTATATACCACACGTAAGTACCATATAATAATACCTGCATTTTAACATTATAAAAATATAGCAGTCATATAGCCTAGGGGGTTAAGTGGAAGCTTCGTAATGCGAGGGTACGGCGTTCGAATCCCAGTCCAGCCAGGTAAGTAAAAAAAAAAGTTTACAAAATTGTATTTAATATTAAAAATTTATAGATTTACCATCTAGGAATTTCGAGTGTCATAACCAGTAAAGAAGAATAAGTGAAAAAAATTTAATAATAATATAATAATTTGTAGATTATGAATTATAAATAAAAATCGAAACCACGGTATAATCAAGAATTTCAATTGTGAGAAATTATATATTTTTTTTAATTTTGTTGAAAATGAAATTATTATATCAATATATTATATAGGGTAGATAAAATAAACAATTTTTGATTTTTTTAAATAAAAAATGTTTTTTTTTTTAATTTTAAATAAATTACGGCTGCTATACAACTAACAAAATTTAAGCAATTCTAGTCAGTCATTTACACGCTACCGTAGCTGACTTTTAGTAAGCTATTCCTGAGTGTCGCAGGCAGCTACCAAACAGCTGCATAGCGTGCTACTACCATTAAAAATTGCTGGCTTTCTGCTCAAAAATAGTGGGCCAATTTAGCAATATTGCAGCACCTTTGCTGCATTGTAGGCGCTAATCGGCTGGCTACTGTAGCTGCTGCAGCTGCACAACAGAGCATTTAGCTAGCAATTTGCTTTTTTGTAGCATCAAAATGCTACTACAATAACTTTTTCGAGTCACTGTAAGTAAACGATAATAAATTAATAAGATCTTTAATATTTCGGCGCTGATTGTGCCTTCATATTCATATTGTTCATTATATTTCTGATGAAAGCACAATCATTCTTCTTTATTTCGTTTTTAATTCGTTCTACTTTAATTTGTTTTAATTTTATCAATTTCTTTAAATATTTGACCCCAAATTGTATGGTACCTGCTCCTTATCTCTTACTTCAATACTGCTTGTCTTTCCTTTCCTTATGGATATCCTTCGGATTCTTCTCCAAGGTTATGTTTTCCTTGACTAAAACAAAAACTTCCCGACACGGGAATTATAGTTACTCCTTCCCCATTAGGGAATTCAAAAATTGGACTACACGTCCATCCTACTTTAATCCCGCATGTGTACACTGGGTCTTTTAAGGAACAGTTGAAATTTTAAACTTAAATTTCTTTTTCATTAATAGACGGCAGACTTCGGCTATCTCCCCTAAAAACAGTAGGTAGTAGTAGGTACAAAAGGCTCAAAGATTATTTGGGTCTGGCCTCTATAGGAACGACAGATTGTGGGGCCGTTTCTGCACCGCAATCTACATCAAATCGTCAATAGAGCATCACGAGAAGCCCCCAACTCGAGTCGCTAGGGCAACATTAATTGCAGACCATACGGGCAACAACGGATAGCTGCATATTAACTCATGTTAATCACATCTGACATCACGGCACTCCTAGCTAATCCCGGCGACCTAAACGCCAAACACCCAGCTTGGAATAGTCGCAAGGCCAATCCACCAGGTGTTGTCCTGCTCCAACACTCACATGCAGAAAACTTTATAGTAGACGCCCCCGTCGACTACACCCACTTTTCATACAACCCCGCCATCAGCAACCAAGATCCGGATGACAACTTTCATTAATTTAGATCACTACCACGACGTCCTAGACGTACATAGCCATCATCAAGAACCTCAAGTTCTTACACCACCTCTCGACATTAAACGAATTGGACTCGGACCACAATCCAGTCCTTGAGAAATTGCAACTCAGCCAGCCTTCAGCTTGGAATTAATTAAAAATATTCAGGGGAAGGGCAAAAGAGTTAGAATCCACCCCTTCGATGGCCCTCAGCCTCCTGGATAAACTGAGGTCTTACCCGAAAGTCTGGAGGAATAATTCAGTCCAAACACTGACCCTTCAGACCTTATAGCACACCGCAAAAATCAACGAGGAACTCAAGCGGAGACTAACCACGTTAAAGACCAGTCATTTTTCGTCAATCCAGTAACACTCTGATAAGTTACAATGAAATCAATCAATCTATCCGGAAATTTGAAGTTAAGAAAGCCCCGGGGCCTTGTGGGATTTCAAACCGGGTGACCAAGGAGTTCCTAAAGAAGGAACAGATGCAATGCTGACAATCGCGAATGCCATTCTACGGCACGGTCACTTCCCATCTCGATGGAAGGCGGACGACGTTGTCATATGCTATCAAAGCCAAACCAGAACTTGAAAAATCCAAAATCATACCGACCCATCAGTGTGCTACGTGTCTAGGGAAACTTGTTGAAAAACTAATTGGGACTAGATTCGACCAGGTCGCGGCAGAAAGCCGAATTATTCCAAATGAGCAATTTGGAAACAATTTGTTGTTATTACTTGCACCCCCTGGGGGGGGGCACAAATTATGCGCAAAGGGAATACACATTCCTCCCATGGCGCATGACTACAGCCAAGATCAGGTAATGGTAATTGCTCCATTTCCCTTCCGGTAGCCTATACTCGAGTACGTGACGTAAGTATTTCACTAGGACCAAAGAGGGATCCGAAAATCCGAGCCTTTTCTCGGAGCGATTGATTCTCCTCCGACTAAAGACTGGACCTCGGCTCGCTCTTACCAGCCTTCGCCTCTGAAGACAGGCGACTAGCCTTATAGGCAATTCTATCCTTATAGGAAATTTCTCTCCTTCTGCCGCTGGGTTAAAAGAATTAAGAATATGAACTTATTTTGTGCTAAATAATTATTATCGTTCCTATTATTATGCTTCTAACCGTTTTTTTTAACTATTTGTTTATTGCAGAGTTGTGGTAACCTGAGGTTTGTAGATTTTTGCGAACTTGTACCGTTTTCGCTGCCACCACGTCTATTTGTTGAGAACGGGGATAGACTAGCCTGTTTGTTGTTGGTTTGGTAGGTTGCACTATGGAAGCGTAGGATTGAGATAAACGATTACTTTGGCACCCACATCAAGCTAGCGCCGCCACTTTTTCAAAACCTAAAAAAACTATATGGAGAATTTGTGGCAAATTTGTGGCCAATTAGTTGCCGTAATCCCGAATTTGTGGCTCTTACCGTTCGGGAGTTACAGCCATTTGAGTGGTGGGGCGCAAGCTTGACATCAAGCCAACGAACGTCGGCACCATTCTGGATTCTGAATTTTGGTTAGGAGGGCAGGGACAAGTCCCCACGCGCACGTAGGCCACTAAATCGGGCCCATTGTACTGCCTCCGATGCAGCGGCATCCCCGTCCTGTCATTCCTCAAGCCATCCCAGTTGCAGGATGAACTCAAGTATTTTGGCAGGCGGGGTGTCACTGATTCTGGCCATGTTAGGCCAGAAGTCCCCTAGCATGGCACCTCTCTTTGACGCCAGAGCCGGGCAGTGGCAAAGCACATGTTCAGCTGTTTCGTCTGCTTTATTGCATCCTCGACACTTGGGGTCATCTACGAGTCCCATTGTGTTGAAGTGTTTATTTAGCTTGCAGTGTCCAGTTAATATCCCTGCAATTGTCCGTAGATTGACTCTGGACAGCTTCAAATAGTATTTCGAATGTTTACCGGAAGGTGACTTTATCGCCGCCCTTGCTTGTCTACATTCGGTTTCTTTTGCTCATCTGCAGGAGTGCAGTTGTAGGGTATGTTGTTTTAGGAGAGTATCGACTGTTTTGACGGCTGGTGCAATCGTCGGTTCCGGGCCGCAGGGAAGACTGTTTGAACCGTTTCTTGCCAGCTCGTCCGCTTTGGCGTTACCCTCGTTGCCTTGGTGCCCTTTTACCCAAGAAAGGGAAAGGGTGTTGGAGTTTGATATCTCATCCAGTGCCTGGATGCATTCTAGCACCAAGCCAGAGGTGACCCTGTGACTACTAAGTGTCACAAGCGCCGCCCTACTGTCCGTAGATATCTGAATGTCTTTGTCGCGGACACATTTGTCCTGGACACTCTTTGCGCAGTGCAGTATACCCATCAGTTCCGCTTGGAAAACTGATGTATACATGCCCAACGGTAAGCTCATGCTTAGTTCCAGTTCGGCAGAAAAGATACCTGCTCCTGAGCCAGCATTGTTCTTTGATCCATCCGAAAATAGACAAATGTCATATTCGTGGGTCTCTCTTGGATTCAGCAGGATGTTGTATTTCCTGTCAAATTTATATTTGGGAAGAATTCTGTCCGGTTCAAGATGCAGTAGAGGTACTTTCGCTGAGTAATCCTCCAAGATCCGCATATGGCCCGTAATTCCTCGCCTGTTATTCCACAGCCCCCAACTGCGTAGTCTGAGAGCAGCCCTGACCGCCATCTCCTGCACATGAAGGTCAAGTGGTGGGAGGCAGAGAAGGGCCTCCAACGCCGCAGTGGGAGCCGTTCGCATCACTCCCGTTACCGATAGACAGATTAGTCTCTGACACCGATGTAGAGAGGACGCTGTTGTTACTTGCTTGGTTCTGGGCCACCAGACAAGTGCACCGTAACAGAGCATGGGTCTGACCACCGCAGTGTAGAGCCAGAGGGTGATCTTAGGGGAGAGACCCCATGATCGTCCCATTGCCCTTCGACACTGCCAGAAGGCCATCCTTGCCCTGTCGAGTTTGGTTTTTAGATGTTTCCCCCAGTTCAGTTTCTTATCAAGTATTATTCCCAGATACTTGACTTCATCCGCCAGTTTTAGAGGAATACCCATTAAGTTAGGCATTATCATGCCACGTAACTTTCTTTTATTGGTGAACAGAATCAGCTCAGTCTTTGCCGGATTGACCGAGAGAGAGTGCTCAGTACACCATTTTTCCAGTATATAGAAAGCTGTCTGCATTCGCATGCAGATTGTGTTTTCAAATTTGCCAGTCAGCAGGATGGTGATATCATCTGCGTAGCCCAGGGTATAAAATCCCTCATCGTTCAGGCGTCGTAGTAGGCTATCCACAACCATGATCCACAGTAGTGGGGAAAGTACTCCCCCCTGTGGGCAGCCTTTAATTACGGCCCCTTTGATTTTTACGTCTCCAACACACACCTCCACAGCCCGCCACTTCAGTACAAAACCGATCCATTTGGCAATGGTTGGGGGGACACCGTATTGGTGTAGTGCTGCGTTTATGCTTTCAAAGGTAGTTTTGTCAAAAGCCCCCTCGATGTCAATAAACGCTCCTAGGGTGGACTCTTTGTAGCCCAATGACCTTTCGACTCGCCCTACTACTTCGTGTAGTGCAGTCTCAGTAGATCTCCCCGGAGTATACGCGTGCTGATTTTCGTGTAGCGGTCTGCGGATCTGCGGCACCATTAAAAATTTACTAAAAATAAAAAATAAGTATATGGGAATTTGTGGCTAATTTGTGGCCAATTAGTTGCCACAAGCGGGAATTTGTTGCTGTTACCGTTCGGAAATTACAGCCCTTTGAGTTGGGGCAGCGCCAGATTAACATCAAGCCAGCGTCGTCGCCACCACTAAAAATTTACTAAAAACAAAAAAACGTATATAGGAATTTGTGGCAAATTTTAAATAATTCACAAACAACGATAAAATATAAAAACAAATACTAATCATTTCTTTTAATCATCATACATGAAACAATATGTTCCCAATACTCCATGCTTCTATTTTCAACTTCTAAATTTTAGACACTTATGTATTTGATCATGACAAGAACATCTCAAAAAATCGTTCGGTATGTCCCTGTTATACGGTACGTACAAAATAATATAATGACAATAAAAATACTTTTTGCAATTGCGGGGCAAAAGTACTTCACTTTAGACCCCGATTTGCGGGTGTAAAGTGGTACTTTTTTGCCCTAGGGCAAAAAAAAGTTACTGCCGGGTAAAAAAGAAGTTACTGCCGGGCAAAAAAGAAGTCACCAGATTTATTATCAATTTAATTCTCATTTTTTTGTAACATTTTTATTTATGTTTACTTGACCGTAATTTGTGATTCCAATATTAGTGCAACCTATAGTGAAATAAATTGGTAAATAAATAAAAAGCACTTACTTTAGCTACCAAAAAATTCTTACGATGCGCCTCTTTTAAAAATTTGACCACGTGGTCAGAGGTTACGACGCGCAATTTTTTCGGAACATATCCTTCGTTTTTCCGCTTTATAAAAGCGGATAACTTGTGGAAATTGCCGATGTTAATCTTATTTTTTAATTTGGTGATCGCCTTGATCATAGAATACTGCGACCACATGGTCAACGACTTCAACGTTTTAGCCGTTTGACACGTCTTATTCCTTCAAAGGCACAAATGTAACTGAACCATGCTAGTACCTTTTAGTGAAAAAATTCTAGTTGGCAATAATAATATAACCAACTATGCTCGGCTACGCCTCGTGCAAACAAACCTTTACCCTCAGGCCAAAAAAGGATCACTTTATTTCCTTGGTGCATAATGTACTATTAAATCTCAAAACCTTTCATACAATACCTACTACATAGGGTAATAAAAACACAAGTAGTACTTAATTGTGAAGCAGCGGCGCAGTTCAAAATTTGATGTGGGGCTCAAATATTTTTCACGAAAGGAACAAAAACGCTCGTATTTAATTGAAATAATTATAATATTATATTGATTATAACGCTTGACAGCATTATGTTGCCATTCGCCTAGGCAGAGGCGTATTTACAGGGGTGACGGCGGGGGCTCTTTAACTCATCAATATATTAAATTATTTTTGTATTTCATATTTTAAATTTCTATTAGAGCGAGTGACCTTGAAAAAATATTCCTTCGCTCGAGATTTAAATGTTGTGATTTTACTTTTCAATCCCAGGCCCTCCCTACACGTAAGTGCTTTGTTATTGTAAATTTGATTTTGTTGAATTTGTAAATTTGTATTTAAAATTTTGTGGACTTGTAATTTTAATTTTAGTAAATTTGGTGCCCTGCTCATCAGGTAGGGTAGATCAGTTTAAGGGGTTACATCTTAATGAAATTATTTTTTTTATTTAATTCGTTTTATTGGATAAACGGCTATGAAAAATTCCAAAAATGAAACCTAATAGCAATTTTGGCAATGGTACACGAATCAGCAAGCTCTTTTTTTGAATATTTATTTTGGTAAATCTATAGCGGAACAATGTTTTACAAATTGGCAAGATGAATAACTTTTGCAATTTTTATCCGATCGCCTTCAAATTCGAACTGTAGTTTCTTAGATATATTTTAAATAGAAGTACACACGATTTTAAAGATTGATTAACAATTACGTCTTTTATAAACGTTTAAAAGTCAAATTTTGATTAAAAAAACGAAAAGAAAAGTTCAAATTGACGTCAACTTGCGAAAAATTAATATTTTTTAAAAATCATGTGTACTTCTGTGACAAATTTAGTGTACATTATGAAAAAAAATTTTATTTCATCCAAGGTGCAGATGGAAAAATGTTATTCATCTTGCCGCAGACCTCCTCCAGAAAAAAACCCTTTATTTCAACCGTCTGTACTGCCGTCATTTTGGAAACAAAATTGAAAAAAAAATTGTTTTTGTGCTCCTCATTATATATATAATGTTCCCTTAAAACTGCATTAGGATTGTTTTACTGCTTCATAGAAAAAAAAATTTCCGAAAAAATGTCTGCTTTAAGAGCATTCAGATAGATGTAACCCCTTAAATCTCTCAACATGCGTCTATGTCTATACATGGAAGAACATTAAAATCTCAATGGCAACAGTTGATTTTAAATTTGTTGAATTATTTTGAACGTGAAAAACATCATGGGGGTTCTTGAATTCCATTGACATCTGTTCAAGAGGTAAATATAATAAGATTCCTTTCCATTACATCATTTTATATACTTTTTATAAATTGTAGCGAGTTGCCAATGCTGTAGAAATCAGTGTAACTTCCGTTGGACGAATTAAAAATCGTAGTTTAGTAAATCCAATACTATCAAGTCCTGAAAATAACTGAAAACGTAATAAAGTTAAAACAAGTGATTTACCAGAATCGTCGAAAATGAATATTAGAAATGCAATTTATACAATGTACACTGAAAGTAAGTTTTATTATAATTTACAATTAACATGGAATGTAATTATTGTGTATTTTTTTTTCAGAAAACCATTTAACCTTTCATTGCACGGTGTTGCAGGTATGCAACGTAATTTTAAATCACCGATAAAAGTTTTAAATTTCGCATTTCATTTGTGGTCTTCATTTAAACAGTGCTAAGATATAAATGTCAGATCCTTATTAGCACTTGCAAAAAGTAGTAATTCCAATAGATATTCAGAATTCAGCAATTTACTCTTTGCTAGACGTGTTGCTTGTTATTCCGTATTTACTTATAATCTATTTTCATTGATGTTTTTATTTTGTGATGGTAATTTTCAATTTTTTATATTTTGTAACTTCTTATGAGAATAACAAGTTGAAAATAAATTTAATTTGAATGAAAAATATTGTATAGTTTTCGTGCAATGTGGCATATTTGTTATAAAAAAATTAACGTTTTTAATCGATAATAATAAAGCCTTGCAAGAAATATTTTTTTTAGTATTTTTCCATGGATCAGGACAGTCTAAAAGGCACAAAAATAATATTTTTAAGTCAAATGAAAAATTTGGGCATTGAAGGGTTAACTGTTGCTTTGTTAAACAAAGAAATTCAACAGCTGCATATTTTATTAAGCAACAATAGCTTACATCGTGTTTTGCACGAAATTGGGTTTAAATTTTCAAAAGAAAATAATCGCAGAGCATTGGTCGAACAAAATAATATTGCAATGGATCGAATAAATTTTTTTTTAAATTATAGGAATAATTTAAATTCTCAGTTCAACGTAATGTCGTATTTTTAGATGAAACATGGATTTTTTCTATAGGTAGATAATGGTTCATTCGTCAGAATTGTCATTTATAAGTGAATAAAATTTGTCTCGATAACATTCGGTGATTCATAAACGGTATCAACCCTTGAATCAACATCGGAAACAAACCCTGATTCAGCATCGGTGATAGAGTTCCTCCGACGTTATATGCTCGACAGTCGCCGGTGCTGCATCTTCAGCCATATTTGACAATACACCCTCAACTACCTCTGCAACTATCTTTGACACTGCATCCGCAACTACCTTCAACGGTGTATCGGAAGCTGCCTTATGCACTTCGAACCACGCTATATTCTTAACTACCTAGGCAACTGCCTTCAAATTATTAGTGAATATAGCTTTGAGAGTCTTAGAGTAAGTGCCAAGGAAGTGCTAGGCTTCAGAAAGAGAGGAATATGGAAGGCTTGGTTTGATGAGGAATGCGAAGAAATGAACAAAAAAAAAAGAAGCAAGAATCAAATGGTTAGGAACCAACGAACAGGAACACCTAGATGAGTACAAAAGAAAACGAACGGAGGTTTATAAACTGTATAAACGTAAGAAGAATGAATGGATTGAAGAGAAAATTAGAGCAATAGAGATAAGTGGTGTGAATAATAACGCTAGAAACTTTTATAAGCAAATTAGAAATACAAAAAAGACGCACCCGATAAAAAGCAGAGGAATGAGAAACGAGAATGGAGAATTAGAAAACGGAACCGAAAAAGTTAAGAAAATATGAGAGAACCACTTCAGAAAACTATTCAATTCCACACAAACAGAGGTAAGACAACAAGAACAGACAGAAGTCATGCAAACCGAAGATGAAATAGTTGAACCAACAAATGAAGAAATTATCCAAGTAATAAAAAAGCTAAAAAACCGGAAAGCACCTGGCTCCGATGAAAAATGAGGTATGCAAACTGATAAAACAAATTTGGAAAGATGAAAAAATGCCAGACAAATGGAAAGAGGGAATCATTGTGACAATTTAAAAAAAAAAGGTAGCACAGACGAATGCAACAATTACTGAGGTATAACACTCCTAAATACAGCTTACAAGGTTTTGTCAACAATTATACACAATCGTCTTACAGAATACACTTACAAAACAGTCGGAAATTATCAGTTAGGATTCAGAAGGGGAAAGTCTACGGTGGATGCATTACACCTAATAAAGCAGATACAAGAGAAAACTTATGAACACGGAATAGATATTCATTTGATGTTTGTGGACTTTAGACAGGCTTTCGACTCAGTGAACAGGAATCAACTGATAAGTATCATGAAGGAATTTAAAATACCACCTAAACTGATAAAGATGATCTCGATGACTATGGAGAATTCGAGAGCCACGGTAAGAACGTCGGCTGGGGAGACAAACAGTTTCGAGGTTAGCGGAGGAGTGAGGCAGAGGGACGCCCTATCAGCGACGCTGTTTAACATTGCACTCGAGAAAACAATCAGAAACACTGGGTATACAGGTACAATAATTAATAAAGAAAACCAAGTAATAGCCTATGCGGACGACGTGGTTATCGTGTCAAGAACAAAAGAAGGCTTAAAACATACATTAAGAAACATAAGAAAGGAAGCAATCAAAATCGGACTAAGCATTAACCAACAGAAAACGAAATATATGAAGTGCACAAGAGAAAGGAACAATTTCATACCTGACCTAATAATTGACGACGATATATTTCAACACGTACAGGACTTCAGTTATCTTGGTGTACCAATCAATTACAAGAACAACAGAAACGCGGAAGTAAAAGCAAAGATCCAGGTGGGCAACAGAGCATATCACGCGAATAAGCACTTGCTAAAGGATAGACAAATTTCGAAGAGATCCAAAATTAAAATGTACAAGACATTGATAAGACCGGTAGTTACTTACGCAGCTGAGGTCATGTGCATAACAAGAAGGGAAGAAGATGATTTTCGTGTATTTGAAAGAAAAGTACTAAGAACGATACTGGGCTTCAAAATAGTTGACGGGGAATACCGAATTAGAACAAACACCGAAATCCTGGAGGAAATAAATGGCGAAGACGTTGTGAGGTATATTAAGTCTCAAAGATTGAGATGGTGGGGACAACTGACAAAGAGGAAACAACGAGAACTATAATGGCATGGAAACCTGGTGAAGAACGATACAGGGGAAGACCTAAACTGCGATGGAGCGATGAAGTGGAGGAAGATTTGGAAAGGATGGGAGAAAGAGGATGGAGACAGAAAGTCATTGAAAGCCTGGAGAGAGATTGTAAGAAATGCCAAAACACACCCGGACTTGTAACTAATTATGTGTAAATACGAGGATTAATCCACCTCAATAAATGGATTCTGTAAGCCCGAAAGGGCAGCTAAATTCTGCCTTAGAATGTAATGATATAAATAAACAGCTTTGTCTATATCCTTAGAAGCTTTCAACATAACCTCGTCAATGCTCGCTACATCTTCAGAAGTCACCAGTGTTTGTTCATAATTTGTATTCATTTATTTTATAAAGTGAAACGCGTGGCTGTTTTTTTCTTATTATAGTGCTACTAATGATAAGTATAACTGGAGTATGATCTGATGTTAGTTCCAAACTCGATTGTATCTCCATAAAGTTAGATGAAACTCCATTAGTAATAAAGAAGTCTAATAAATCAGGAATCTTTTCTACATCTGTAGGCCGGTATGTTAGTTCTCCTGTTGATAGGATGTCATATTTTTTTTTGTTAATAAGTTTTAGGAATTCTCTTCCTTCCTTGTTATTAATCTTAATAACCAGATTGTGTGTTTCGCGTTAAAATCTCCTCCTGTTATAAATTTCTGTCGAAGTGATTCAAAGAAAGGTTCTAAATTTTCTTTTTGAATATTGTGTCTAGGTGGGCAGTATACGAGTACTGCTGATATGTTTATGAAATTATGTAGTTTGTTAACTTGGATTGTTGTTGCTTGTAAAAAAATCAGTTTCGTAGTACTTATTTAATTCATGATGTTTAATTATAACAGCAGTTCCTCCGTGTGCTGTTCCATCAGGATGATTAGTGGAGTAGATTTTATATTGATGTATTTTAATGAATGTGTTTCGGATACAAGAAGAATGTCTAGGTTGTTAGCTTTTAAAAATAGTTCAATTTCTTGAATTTTTGACTGAATGCCATTAGCATCAAAAACTAAATTTATCGCTAAGAATTAAAAATAATAAGGAACTAGAAGAAGCGACTAATCACTTTATAACAACTGTACAAGAAGCAAGTTGGAACTCAACTCCTACGATTGAAAATATGATAAGAAAATCATATAATATTCCCGAAATAATTAGAGAAATCTTAAAGCAGAAACCAACGGCCCGTGCGAGATGGCAATGAAGCAAAAATCCGTTAGACAAAACCGACTACAACAAACTTGCCAACCAACTAAAAAGAAAAATTAGAGAAGCCAAAAATCATACATTTTCACATACAAATACATAATAATACAGATAATAGATACAAATCTTCAAATAAAAGATCACTCTATTTGGAAGGCTACAATAGGGTTTAAACGACCCCAAGTTATGGTTCCTCCTATTCGCAACCCCGATCAATCGTGGACAAGAACAAATGAAGACAAGGTAAATTTATTTGCGCAACATTTGGCGGAAGTATTTAAACCATATGGAGATGAAACGCATGAAGAAATAGAACAATTTCTAGAAACGCCATTGCAAATGTCTTTGCCAATCACCAAATTTACCACCAATGAAGTAGCAAAAGAGATCAGAAAAATGAATAAAAAGAAAGCGCTCGGCTACGATTTAATAACTGGCAAAGTGCTCTATGAATTACCTCGTTTAGGTACTAAGGCTTTAACGACAATATTTAACTCTATCCTAAGGTTATCTCATTGGCCAACACAATTTAAATTTGCACGAATTATAATGATCTTAAAGCCAGGTAAACTCCCCACTGAAGTTACATCTTATCGACCAATAAGTTTGTTATCAATAATATCTAAACTTCTGGAAAAGCTAATATTAAAAAGGATAAATGATAACAAACTACTAAATGATTGGCTACCGGCACATCAATTTGGATTTCGGCAACAACATTCCACCATTCAACAAAGTCATCGAATAGGGAACAAAATTAGTAGAACTTTCGAACTCAAGCAATATTGTTCGGCGGTATTCCTGGACGTAAAACAAGCTTTTGATAAGGTATGGCACAAAGGACTTTTATTCAAAATCAAGCAAGTTCTACCATACCATTACTACCACTTATTAAAGTCATACCTCGAACATCGTTACTTCCTAGTAAAACACGATGAAGA
Organism: Cantharis lateralis; assembly: GCA_963170105.1. Taxonomy (NCBI): domain Eukaryota; kingdom Metazoa; phylum Arthropoda; class Insecta; order Coleoptera; family Cantharidae; genus Cantharis; species Cantharis lateralis. The sequence goes on from OY720629.1 coordinate 22,968,526, forward strand.
AATTTCTGAAACCTATTGTATTACATCTGGGGTTCCCTAAGGTAGTGTTCTGAGACCGGTGCTTTATTTACTGTTTACTTCGGATTTGCCTACCACACCAAATACGGAAACAGCAACATTTGCTGACGATACGTGCATATTAGCAACACATGAAAATGCAATTCAAGCATCAGAACAGGTACAAACACATTTAAATTTGCTACAAGAATGGATGGGTAAGTGGAAAATAAAAATAAATGAGACTAAATCAGTTCACGTCACATTTACACTAAATCGTTCATACTGCCCGTCAGTATACATTAACGGCATAGTAATACCACAGGACAAGAAAGCAAGATACCTCGGACTACACTTAGACAGCATACTTACGTGGAAGAAACACATTACAGAAAAGAGAAAACAGGTGCATTTAAAAATTAAAAACATAAACTGGCTAATCGGGAAGAAATCCACACTCTCTTTGGAAAAAAAATTAATAATCTACAAGGCTATCATCAAGCCGATTTGGACGTACGGATTAGAGCTCTCGGGATGTTCAAGTACGTCCAACATTAATATCATACAGAGGTTCCAATCAAAGGTACTATTTTTTTACGTCTTACCCTAGTATAAGCTTTACCACATTCACAAAATATTTATATTTCGGTCTGGTCAGAATTTTCGGTAGCCGGATTTTTGTTTTTAAATGTTATCTTTTATTAATATACGTGGAGTTAATTGGGTAAAAAACTACATTAAGATGTTTCTTTTACCTATTAGTGTAAACACGAGATTAATCTAAAGTAAACCTTAAACAGTATTAATTAATTCAATTTTTCAATCTAATGTTAAAAAACCATCATAAGACCAGTAGTAACCTACTTAGGCGAAACATGGACGTTGACTGTGCAGGATACGCTGATGTTGCGTGCTACGCGCACGTAGTGCTACGTAGCACCAAGAAAGGTGCTACGGAAAATCTACGGACCACTGAAAGACCCAGAAATAGATCAATGGAGAATAAGGACAAACACCGAATTGCATCAGCTATATAACTACCACGACACAGAGATTGCGATGGGCAGGTCATCTAGTTAGAAGTGATAACGAAAGACTGATTAGAATAGTATGGGACGAAGCACCATAAAGAAAGAGACCACTTGGAAGACCACGACTGAGATGGAAGAACGGAATCAACAGAGATGTTAGGATGCTGGAAATAGACATGGACACATGGAAGGAATCTGCACAAGATCGTCAGAAGTGGAGGCAAATTGTAGAGGCAGCCAAGACACACAATGGATTATAGCGCTATGGAGTTATAGTTAATTTAATTTAACACTACATTTTATTTTATGTACTCTATGCTTAAAATTGTAATAAAATTTAGTAAACTATTTACGCTATACGTTTATTAAAACTGCTATAGTGTAAAAATTTAGACTAAATGGAGTGAACTTATATAAACACAAGCTAGTGTTTTTTATTGTGAAATATTTACTCTCTATTTCTTACCGTGTATTAGTTATTTACATTGACTATATTATAATCTCAACTATTTACTATTATTATGTATTATGCAAACTCAACTAAAATTTAATGAAAGTACTTTAGGTACTCTGCTCTGAATGTTAGGTTACTATTTATGCTGGTGGTTATTTTTTATATTACGTTGCATAGAACCTACCTACTGATAATTTATTAATAATAATAGATTGTTTCTTTACCTTTTATTCATTTACATGTTATTGGTGATGTTTCTAGAAGATTAGATACCATATTTTCAACTTCAACTACTTTTTTTTGTAAAGTTCCACAAATTTTGTATAGTTTCAATGAGCTTATATTTCCGTTGTTTGGGTCATAAGCGTAAAGTGAAGAATTCATGATAGATTGCCTTAGGTTTTAGCTTTAATGAGTTTCCGTTCCCAACACTGGAGTTTAAGTTTTATCCCGAGTATTGGACCTGTACTTTTTAACATTTCGTTGTTAATATTAAATATAATTTTTGCTTATAAATAATTTCCATTTCGTATCTTAAATATTACTACAAATTAATATTATTCAATTGTTTTGTCTGCAAAATTTAGTTAATCAATACATGCATGGGTAAAATATATATTTTTAAATCAAGGCCAAAGAAAAGTATTTTAAAATTGGTAGATATTGATTGAATCATAAAAAAATTGGCTTATATAAATCAATTTTACTACATTTATTTAATGCTATCGTATGTTGTATAAGAGGCTATATTAAATTAATTACTGACCAGTTGCTTTATAGTTATAATAATTTTTAAATCAAACATAATAATTAAAACGCTTTACGTTATTTTATTTGTCCTTTTATTATAAAAATTTAATCAAGTAAGAATCTCTTATATTTAACAAGATACCCACATTGGCCTGTTTGAAACAAACTACTTTGTGGATAGAATGGGAAAGCAAACTGTTTTTCGGTTGTGTAATATCATGGTGGTATCATGTTGAATCAAGAGCACTTTAGCACTTTGAAACAAACCAATTTCTTTACTAAGAATGTCTTTAATTGTATTGCTGTTTTCACAATCATTCCTTGTGTTAAATTCGTAGGCACCAGTTTCTCGTGTTTTATTTTTTTATACGAAGGTTTTTCTTTCATTTGTTTTTGTTTAATCCTGAATTATATGAATGCATTTACCATTGCAATCATAAAAGCTTAAATTTTTTAAATGGTTTAATATAGTACATATAGGTATAACATGCATTTGACTCGACCATGATTCACATTAGGTGGCAATTATTTCAAAATTTTAATTCAGTTTAATTTTGGATTATAATATAAAATTGTTTATACAAAACAATTCGGTAGTTTAAAATTAACTTTTTCATTATTTCACTACAACACAATCCTTTTATTATTTTACAATGACGAACAATATAAAAAAACATACGCAATTTGCTACCCATTTAGCATTAAATTTGACATGATAATATTTTACCATCTCTGGTTTGCCACAAAATTTCGCGTGTAGAAATTTTCGTCTCTGTTGTACTTTCCAATTAAGAAAGAGCCCGTCAGAACTTGACTAGCAAAATTTTTGACTGCCAAAATACCGGTTATTATTATTTTGAGCCATGTAAATAATTGAACAGCTATAAATAACCTAACTAAATTATAATTGAGCCCGTATTAATTTGTTTAAATAAAATACTTAATATTATGTGATAATATAATATAATGGTAAGGGAATGTTAAAATTTATTAAAAATACTCTAATTAGATGGATATAGGTTATCAAGAATATTGAATGGTTTTACTGCTTGCTATTAAGTTGACACAGTGCATTGCTTGCTTACACAGCGAGAGGTCAAGCCCTCCTATAGCATGTAGGCTCATTTAACATAAGCAAATTGCTGCCTTTGAGATTAAAACAGAGATGGTTTTCATGAATAGTTAGAAAAGAGAAACACGATTTCTAACTTTAAAACTCTAATTAATATTAAAATGAGTGACAAATGTAAACAACGACCTTCCATTTAGGGTGCATATGCTATATTAAATACCTACCTAGATAATAATTTATTGCGATCAATACATTGAAATTTGTGGTGTAGGTATCCTATAATTAACAAAAATTATAATCGAAGTAATGGTATTATAACTATGTCCAACAAATTATTAGAAAATGTTACATAATCTAAGTAGGCACCAACCTACTCAAATGAAATTCAATAATTAATTATGGTTCTATAAAAAATATATTGCAGGTAAAAAAATTGCAACTTCGATAGAATCTGATTTTATAAAAGTGCTTTAATATTTTTCTATTGTGCTATTTTTAAAATATTACTCTTTCAGCTATAACGCCAACAGTAACTTCAGATTCACAGGTTTCATTAATCGATCAAACTTAAAATAACCTAAGTGCGATCGAAACGTAGCGATGTTTGCAACAATATTAACTATGTGTAGGTACAGTTCAAATCTTGGCAAATATATAATTGCAGTTAAGGGGTGTTCCACACCCAGATTTTTCACCGATTTTATTACTCAATTTATTACTCAGTTCTGAGGATCATGTATTTTTGATCTTATAAAACGCAAAAAAAATTGTTTTATATTTCTGTTTCCATTTAGTACTAATTTTTCACTTACCGTAATGATCATTAGCTTAGTAATTTGGTCAAACATCTGCTGACGATTAAGGTACCCGGTTCAAATCCGATGAAAATCTTAAATTTCATCCTGAGTTAATGACTGCCACCATCGCAATATAGGGTTACGAGTAAATCAGGTTGTAGTGCCTAAATACTGAAACCTTTATCATAGAGAAAGAAGCCACGAACAGCTGAAAATGAATTGTTTACTTATAATACACCCGATAAGTAATAACAATCAAATTCCTGAAAGTACATGAAATAAATCTGTTTTTATACTAACTAGTTTAATAAAATTTACAAATTTTCAAAATTATAAATTTTAATGTCATATTAATATTTTTGCAGCAAGGGAAACTGAGTACCATGTATCGAGAGTGTCTACATGTACCAATATATTTCAGCAAATCTCCGATATTTGAGCTTTCTCAATGTTTTATAAGCAAACAATTATATAAACGTTTGAACCAGCTTCATTTTAAGTTTCGGTCGAACGATCTAAAATGTTTTCTCACAATTTTTTTGTTTATACTGTGTAGTATATGATTGTATATTGTAACATAGGTACTATAAAATATAAGTTCTATAGTAACTTTGTAATACATATTGTACTAACTAAAAAAGCTTTCAAGGTTTCATAAACTATTTTGAAACTTGTGTCTGTGGAATTCGAAAGAAAATAAAAATATACGTTCCACTCATATTTTTTTTTAATTGTTAAAAAATTGTATAATATTTTTTCTCTTACTACTAAAAATACAGGTAGTGGACACTGTTTTTTTTAGAATTTTTGTTTCTTACGAATAAATAAATTAAAATTTTACAATTATAAAAAATTCATCTTTATAGTTTTTTGTTTGGCAAATAGTACTACCTACCTGTTTATAATTTTGAGTATGGTGATAATGCGTTCAAGTGGTGTCAGATTATTGATTTCGCATTGATGTAAAATTTAATAAAAAAAATTTTTTTGAAAAAATGTGTTGTACTGTTGGCATTTTATATTTTGTAATTTATGGCATTTCTTATTTTTAGTAAGTAGACATATTACGATCACATTTTTGTAGAATTTCAGCATGTTTTAAGTCTTAATAATACTGAGGAATAATAATATAAAACTGAAGGAAATTTTTATAATTAATTTTAATTGCTGAGTTCAATAGTTTCTTTTTCTAGTCTTGATGAAGAGTACAATAAACAGCTCGAAACATCGACCGTAGTAAAATTCTTTTTGAAACCTCAGACCAATTCCTGAAAACATAATAGGTGTATATTGGTGAAATTTGATTAACTTTGCGAACTTAGAACTGGGGTTTGTGTAAAACAAACTTATAGATTCGTTGAACAGTATTCAAATATCTTTTTGGTTTCTAAATAAAATTTAGAAATTTAGAAATTCCTATATAAAATTATTAATTTTAAAGGATTTAATTGTTTTATTATTCCTAGTTTTCTATGCATTCCAAGCTTAGATTAATTTTGTGTTATTATGAAACATAACCAGCACTCACCTACCACTACGAGAAAAATATGTTGCATTGCGTCGTATTATATATATAATATATTATATAACCTGGCATATATCATAATAATATTCTATACCGTCGTAGTTTGAGTCGATACTTTTTGATTGTCTGCAAAATTCTATTACATAACATTATTTTTGTTTAACGGAAGTCCAATATTTCCACATTTTCTTTTCACATCTAAAAGCTTGTATTATTAGATTTTAAATAATATAATATAGTAATTTTGATTTCGAAAACAACATATTCACAGAAATTGTATACACTATTATGTCAAACTTTTAAATAAATTGAACAATTATTAATTTCAAATAACTTCATGAATGTTACTTTGGGTTTAGTAAACGACATGATAACTTTAGATTATTTTCTAGTATTCTACTAATATCCTCTAACAGAGTTTAAAAAACTTTATGGAAGATTGACTTATCTTCTCTTTGAAGTTTTGATTAATTCAACTTATGTTTTCTTTTTGGCGCTCATACAGCCATATAATATATTATTATATTATATTTTATTTCTATTTGTAAAAAGGTTAAACCGTGTAAATATATAAATAAACAATGACGTTAAGATATTATCGCTCTAAGTAGTAATAAAGAAAAAGAAGATTGTTGAGTGTGCTGACTGCTAAGCCGAGATTTGCCTTGCCTCTGCAGACAATATTGTAAACCTTCGGAGTTATTATATATTACTATGATATATTTAGGGCCAATAAGCGGGTTGATCGGGTAGAATAGAACCACAGTCAAAATTTTAGTCAAATTAAATTTTAACAATAATTCAAGATTACAATCAAAAAGGATTTAAATTAAATAAATGTTTAAAATTCAGTTCATATAATAGAGTCAAGACTTTTAGAAAATTACTGTTCAAAATTTAAGGGAGTAATTAATATTAAGTAGTCTGAATCGGCAGGAACAGTTAAATGAAAATTAAAAACAAAATGGAGATCACCGGCAAAACAAAAATTGACAAGGGTAGTAGTTGATATGGGCCCTTAAAAAAGAATAGACGAGTGTTCCACGATTGGCAAAGTTTGTTTTCGGTTCATCAAAGAGGAAAGACGTGTGGTCCACGTTCCGGGAAGTCAAATCTTGTGTCTTTAGAAAATTCCATCGATCTGTAGTGGAGAAATTGGAGATTGGATGTCGTATTTGAAACTGATATTTGCGTCAAAATCTGGAAACCGAAATTTTTTGGGATTACAATACTTTCTTTTTACTTCGTACAAATAAGTAAAATATTGTTTTTAACTAATAACTTACCTACAGATCTTACTTTCTAAGTAGAATTTAAACAAAAAAGTTTCCTATCTTATAGCCAAATTGAGATACTAAAATCTTTAAAAGAAATATTAATAAATTATTAAAGCCACTATGCTGCTCTCCATCTTATGTCAGTTGGCCTAAGTCCTGCACCCCATATTTGAGAAACTTTCTTTCTTTGGAGATCTAGGGTTGTTCTTTATCTTAGGCTATTTGGATTGTGATTTGCACCCATATGAAGTAACCCTTTTCTTTAAAGCACCAGGATTGAGGTGCTCGCCCAATTAAGCGATGCGACGTGAAGCGAAGAGTGTTTTGACGCTTAGAGAAGTTTACATAAAATCAAATGGGAACACAAACATAAAGGCGCAAATGCCTTAATCGCATCGCCTAAGTGGTCGAGCACCTTCTCTATTTTATACCAGTTGTTTTAGGAGCTTGACCTCAGGCTGGGGCCTTCTTGAAACCTTAGGGCTTCTCTCTCATTAGAAGCTCTAAGTAAACTCTAAGGTTTTATCTTACTTTTAAATCCCTTGGCTTAGAAGCCTAAGTCTACATGTAGTTTCTCTTTATTTGACATTTCATATCCTTTGTTAATGACGACGACATAAACAATTTATTATCAATAGTAATATAAGAAGATCTCTTTTTTAGATCGATAAGTTGCATTGTGAAAAGAATTAACCCTCCCGCGGACGGGTGAGGCCTGTCAGGATCACAGTATATAAAATCGCTGTAACATTGAAGTATATTTTTCTTATTTACAAAAAAAAAAGTATAAGCCTACATTTTTTTACAAGTGTATTATTTCATGTTTAAGTTAACTTATAACAGTACATATTGAATTAAAAAAAAAAGATTTTTATTGAGAAATACAGTTTTTACGCAATTCTAAAGATTAGGCTTCTTAGGCCTCACGCGTCCGCTCGTGAGATTCTAAGTCACTCGTCCGCTGGAAGGTTAAAGAAGTCATGACCTGTGAATACGGTAGTGGGAAGGTTGGAACGAAAAAATTAACAATTGATTAACATTTTGAAATATGTAAGTAGTCTCGCGAGTGCCCTGGTTTGGAAAACTTCGAAAACCATGAGGTGGTCCGTTCCTACTTCCCTAACCGTCTTTCAGCTTGTCATAAGATAAGGCCCGTCTATGGGCAGTGCCGTAACTAGGACTTTTGGCGCCTATGGCCAAGCACGAAAAATGCTCCTTAAACGGAAATGGGTTGGAAGGAGGGGGAATTTGTTTTTAAATTTAGTGCAAAATGGTAAATTTTGAAACTAACTTTCAGTTAAAATTTATTGAATTTAAGAAAATAGATAGTTAGCTGATTAAAAACCTTTCGAAAATTTATATATTTTTTATCGTAGTTTAGCCAACAAAATAATAAAAATTAGGCACCTTAATTTAATCGAGGCACATTTTTAAACATTTATGATTTTATAATTTAAAATTTTGAAAAATTTCAATTTTTAATTATTTTTTCAATTTCTTACGGATGGCGCCAATATTAAACAATAGTTTGTATATCGGCCCTTTCATTCAAAAGGCGCCTCCAGATAATCGAGGTTCTACTGTAGATAGACAATAACTATATTTAATGATTGAAGATAGAATTCCAAAACTGTCATATTTTGCAGACAAAAATATTTGCAAAAGAGGCATACCTACTATTACGTCAGGAGAAAAATTTCGAACATAAATTGCATACAAATTCTAACTAATAAGTTAACTGGAAAGAAAAAATAATGTATCAGAATTGTATCAGAAAACCGGGTGTTAAGCTATACCTTAATTTAAAAATCGGAATGCATTCTGAGACATGACCTATATCTGTGTTACCTGTATTACTAAGGCATTTTGAATCCACAATAATTACAATGTGCTTAATATCTTGTGGTTGTAATCATGGTTTTAATCAACTACTTTATAATTGAATTTAAATTGTATTACTTATTCATTATACACCAGATCGATTTTCCTCAATATTAAAATTTGAAACAAAATATTTAAAAAATCTCCACCCAGAAAATATTTAAAAAGTAAGTGAAAGTGCAAAACTTTTAATTAGTGTAATAATTAATTATATTTTTATAGAAAATTTATTTATGAACTTACTTGTTTTAGAATGTAATGCTGTACCTACCTAACGTACTGTAATTAAACAAGTTTCAAGGAAGTTGGAAACTTCGGCTATATGCTTAAATTTTTTTCAATTCAATTAATCTTAATTTAATTTGTAAATAGCATTATATATATCCGAACAATTCTTTTGTTTAATGTATTGTACCATTATATAAAATCTATATAGGTATAATATAAAATTGTATATATGTATAATATGTTTCCGAAAACAAGAAAACCTGTTGAACAAATCAGTCCGGAATGCAAGAGAGTTAAATTATCAAGAAGAGATGAAACCCTTGAAAAGCGTGGAGTTCGCCTTGAAAATGATCGTATTATGCCCGGTTTCTTCACTCATAGATAAACTACCGACAAGTATAAACTGCCGATTAAATAAATTTTAGTTTTCTTTATTATGATAAAAATACTAGGCATATCTCAAAAATACATTTGGCAACATTAAATTCAGCATGTCTGACAAGTATAACGTGGTTATTTTATGTCATTTTATCTTATTAGAGTTATTAATGTATATAACTTGCATTTTAATAAATAACAAAATTTATTAAATTAGACTAAATTACAGATTAAATTAGATCCTTTAAATCCACCTCCCAAACCATTTCCTTCGTATATGTTAGAAATTACTTCAGAATTAAAACATTCTTCCAAAATATATAAGAAGCTAAATTCATGTTTTCAGATGATTTTTTCGGTGCAACTGCAATAATGCAAGAAACTGGTTTTTGGTCATATTTAAAATTAAAGATAAATTTATCACAGAACCGGATCGATTCTTCCTCTTCGAAATGAACACCCTAAGTTTTTAGAAAACAACGCTTTGAAAACATTCCCATTTCATTGAAAAACATTGTCTTAAATTAGCAAAGATTCTTGCATTCCCATAATAATTTATTAAACATAATTTAATAACATAATTTTTTATTAGTTTAAACAAAAAAATATTCAGGGGTGACGATTACGTTCATTTGCGGGATAATGTATGGTTTATGATGGAAATGTTGCAGACGATGAAAAAATGATTATATTAACGGTTATACATACGTTTACAGGAAGTCCAAGAGCACAAGCACGAATATACTCAAGATACTTATGATGTATTATGTTCGAATATATTCGCGTCCCCATTTCTGATCCTGAAATTTAAGAGAAACTTTTAATTGGGCAGGCACCAACTGATCGGCATGATTTCACAAGATGAAGTTTTGAACAGAAACTAACAAAGTTCATAGATGTAATAACAAAGATTTATATTTTTGTACAAACTCGCCGTTGGGTGTATTTAATTGAGTGGTCAAAAAGAGGTCTTCCACATGTCCACATCTAAATATGGTTCAAAGAAAGAATTCGACCAACGCAAATCGATGGTATTATTTCAGCAGACATTTCAAGTTCAAACGAGGACCCTAAGTTTTAAAAATTTGTCACTAAGAGAATGATTTATGCATTGTGTGGACTCCTCGATCACAATTCACTATGTCTGAAGGAGGGAAAATGTACTCAAAAATACCCTCGGCAACTTCAACAAGAAACTCAAACTGGAAATGATGGATACCCTCTTTATAGAAGACGAAAACCAGAAGATGGACGATACTTTGCCACAAGGATAAATCCCCATAATGTGCAAATAGTATAATATGTAGGAACTTCAAAGTAGAGCAGATTTGAAAAATCGTTATTTTGACAAAGTTTAAAAATTGCAGTTAACGTCGTACTTGGGGGTTCCTGGACTCTTTGTTTGGACATTTGCGGTATTGAAGTAAACTCTCGTTCCAGTTTCAAGGTAAACGCTTAGTTGCATTACAAAGAGATATCTTTCATCAACGGGAAAATTAAAAATACGCCTAACTGCTTTATTACGGCTAAAGTAGTGGCCGGTACGATAACGTTCAATTTCGTCAATCGATTTTCCATCTTTTTGGATACTAAGCACAGCTCGACAACAACGGGAAATATGGAACAATCCCTTTATATAACTTAAATTCAACTAAACTATTTAAGTTTACCATCACCTTAAATTTAACAAACAGATACAATCGGTATCGCAATATTAAAGATCTTAAGAATATATTATCGTTTAACTTGTTTCAGTTTTGAGTTTCTGAATATGTTAAATATTATATTTTACACTACATACTTAAATACAACATAATTTCCTTGAAATTCTTAATTTCGTAAGTTCATTTCAATTATCTTATTTATGAAACGTTTCAAACATTTCAAAGTGCATTTTTTAAATATTTTTGTGCTTAAAAATCCGCATTCTATTAATGAATATTTAAATATATTTTTCTCAAAATATATAAAACTACCTACTTGTTTTTTCTTGAACGGCTACGATGTGACCTAGAATTTAAGTAATTTGTACTTTTCATATACAAAATATTTGTATATTATTAAAAAGTATGAATTATGCACTTCCCTAGTTCTGATGACACAAGTTATTAAATAATATAAGTAGACGAATAGTAATTAAATGTAGGGCAATTAAAGAAAACATTTTCCTTTAAAGTAACAACCAGAAAAGAAGGAAAAACCTTCTTTTGAATTGAAAACTTTAATCAAAAACCACAAAGCTGCTACTATAGTTTTCTCGCTTTCATGTCGACGTGACAAGTTAGCAAAAAATTCTACTTATTTGTCTTTATGACTGTCTTTTAGTGTTAAAAGTTGATTTTTTATACGTTTTATTTTAGTTTTATAATTTCTGTTTTATTATAAAATCCAATGCCCCACATTACACAGCAATGTAGAAATGTATTATGCGATGTAAAATGATTCTGTAAAGTAAATTAAATTTATTTTTTACTTAGTAATTTTGATACATAGTTTAATTCTTATTGGCTACAATAATAAAATTCTTAATATTAAGTGTATTTTAATCATTTATTGCATTTTCGTGTATAAAATCGCACTTGCGCAATTTCAAGTTTAACCAAACAGACGCGCTTCGTAACTAGTAAACTGCATTCGGCATCGGTTATTCGGTAAATGTGGTTTACAGCACTTCTTTTAGGCGCGCTATTATTGTTTATAGGAAACTTTTGATATTCTTTCTTCTTAGTTTAAAAATTATTACGATTATATTTCAATCTTATACTAATATTTTCTGATTATAATTATGTATTAGAAATTACTTTTTAATTTAATTTACTTTATATTATATTTTATTCATTATTATTGTTTCATTATTTTAACATTTTTAAAATTATGTATTACGTATCGTGGAAATTTAGTTAAATTTTTAACGAATCTGATGGATGCAATCAAGTTTAGTGAATTCAAAGAAATTATTTAAGGTATGTGAAATTATTAATTTTGAATTAAGTACTTATTAGGTTGTATAAAGTACATAATCATATTATTATTATCTACTATAATTCTTAATTCTACTTTGTATCTAAATTTTATAAAAGTATATTTTATTTCAAATTAGAATAAAACAAAGTTTAAAAAAATTTTAACATTTAAATTATTAAATAGGAAAATATGGTATAGTAAGTTTCCATTCATATGGTTTCAAAAATAATAGCTAGATATTCCTACCTATTTCAAGTTAATAAAAAAGTGAAGTATAGAAACTTTACAAACTGCCTGTTAAGAGAGAAAAGTTTCAAAAGCTTATCTTACATTGAAAATCAACGTTTTGGTAAAATTATTTGTTCTGTAGCATTTGTTAAGTAACAAATAATGTTAATTAAAATTAGCATGAAAAGAAAAAGTAGGTAAACTCTGATGGTTTCATTTGCAGCGAATGTCTATATAAATTGACTTTTATACATATCTACGTGGCATGCAGGAAAAATAAAAATAATGTCTACAAAGATTTAATATTCTTTATAAATAAAATAATTTTATATAATTAGAAAGAATAATCGAAAAAAATATTTTCCAAAATTTAAAGCTCCAATTGAAGCGAATTAAATTGGTGTGTGCTAGAATATATAATTTTTTTTATTATTAAGATTGACACCAAGTGGTTTTGTAAGAGGTTACAACCGCATTAAACTGATTAATTTACACTTCATATGTTTAACGTGAGACTAATGTAGCAAACTTTGATTTTAGGTTTAAATCATTATAGGATTGTGAATTTTAATTTTCTGACTGTGTTTGTAACTAACTACTTAAGCTACATTTTGGTAATTGATTTTAAATCAGTGCTTCATGTTATTCTTTGGATGTTCGTATTTTATTAAAATTCAAAATTAAATTTATTGTAAACATACAAAGGTTATTTTTTCAAAAACGAACGTAAATATTGCAAATAGTACATTTTTTAACAAAAAATATTAAATAAAAAGTACAATAATGTTTCCAGCAAATTAAAAAAGTATAATTTCCACAGTAATGGAAAAAAAATATTTTTGACTTGGATTATTTGCTAGGTACTCAAAATATTTTCCAACTATTGGAAACTATAAATAATATTTAGAATAATTATTTACATTTTCAGAAGCTTCTTTTGCATATTTTCATTTATGAAGTAAGATTTCATAAAACTCCTGGAGTATGTTTCATTACCGTGTTATTATTATAAACATGGCACTAGATTTATAGTTGACCCTCTCCCTACATACTAGTAGATTTAAATAAAATTAAATAATTATTTAATAATTTATTCTAGAATTTATTTATAATTTTCATTCGAATCATATTATAATAAACCATCGAACATTTAGTAGAATCATAAAAAATAATAATTTGTTTTTAACTAAAACACTTTTTTAAAGAAATAGTTTTCTTATAACGTTTATTAAATATAATTTCTATCAACAACTTAAAAAAAACTTTGTCTAAGTACCTGCTGGAATTTTATATTGCCATTTATTACAATTGAAAATTAAATATTTCAGAATTTTTAATATGTAATTTTCTTTAATTTTTCAGTTAATAATTTTACTATTTATAATTTTTTAACTTTCTACTACTACTATTTATTATCGCAATATTATGTAGTATTATTTAGCATTATAATTTTAGTTACTTTTATTAAATAACCCTCCGTTACTCCGTAGTCGGGTAAAAATGAACTCGTCGAACATTTATTAGCTGGTAACGCACAATTTGTACGTTTGGTATCTGCTATTTAATATTGAAAACTTTCTTTATATTTTGACTATATGGGGATTTATTGAATATTTAAGTTATTACTTTCAATTTTTTTTTCATATAATTTTCTTTTTCTTTTTACTTTACAGCTTCTGTTTTACATTTTCTCTTTTTCTCTTCACTTTACCTCTCAACTTCTAAATTTAAATTATGCACACTTTTAGTTAATCAAAATTACACTTTATTTCTATTTTTTACAATTAATTAATAAGAGATACCCTTAGTATCTCCTTTTAACATTCCTGCTCTAATAAGTTACATTTGTCGCATTAATACAAATTAAACCATTTACAAATTTTTAATTAATCTCAATTTCTCATTACTTTTATCAATTTATGCTTTTTCCACTTACATAAGCAATAATCGTGTTTTATCAAATCATTACATAATCAAATTAAATTATTTAGAAAATTAAAACAATTATTTCTGAAATTTTCATTAACTATAATTTTCATTTCATTAACAAATTTTTCATATTATTTATTCAGAATAATAATTCCTATACAAATTTATTAATCAAAGCTACAAATATATTTAAATATTCCAATTACACTTAAATTGATTATGAGGGTGTCCATGGTCCAAATTCCTTTTGACACTCCTCTTCCTTTACCATCTCTATCTAACGTGTTAAAAAATTCTCATGGTAGGAATCTATAGATTTGGAGGATTCAGGATAATCATTTAAAATTTAAAAAATTCATACCCAGATCATCAAATTTTTAAATTTTTACCATAACTGTCATTTTTATTTTTCAATATAGATGTCTTATTGCTATAAAACTGATATCCATATATTTGTAGGTGGATAGATTTTCTCCCTTGTCCTACTTGTCCTCAATATAAACGTATAAATTTTTATATCATTTCCAATTTTTGCTCTTGAATTTTTCAATTTTAATAATTTATATTGAGACCATAATATTTATTTATTTTAAAATTTTTTCTTCTGTTTTCTCTGGGGTTAATAATTTTTATGTCAAATTTGCCAAATGTTACTATTTTCTTTACTGTTTTTAAATTACTTGTTTGTACCGTATATTTTAATTTTCCATAATTTATTTCCATTAAATTGAGAGTTTATCACATTTTCAATTTTTTGTACTTGTGTATGGATAAAAATCATACATTATTCTATATGATTTTCACTTCATCTTTATTTTCTTATCTTATTGTGAAATTGTTTTTTTTTTATTTCCAGTCTTTTATACATAATTTCAAGATTTTAATTCTAGTATAGTTTTACATACTTGGTTATGTTTTTATTATCCAATCTTTTTCTCTTCTCATAATGCAGACCTTCAAACTCAAAATTTCACGCATACTTTCAAATAGCAGCTGTAACACTTCATGAAAGTCAATTTCCATTTTTCACGGTCAAGTTGACTCCAACTTAAACTAAGCGCTACAGTGAAAATATGAATACCTGGTTCTTTGCACACCTAGTACACTAATGGTTTCCTATCCAAACGCTAATATTCAATTTACACTATATTTTTTATTCGAGTAGCAAATCTCATTGTTTCATGTTTTGATAAAGCAAATATTCCTACTATGTTGTGATTGTACTTACTATCATTAAATTATCGAAGTCGAGCTATCGATCATTTTACTATTCTAGAAATAAATAATAACATAAAATATGTATGAGTTATCTATTTACCTCTATGCTTGCAATTGCAACTTTTGTGTGCTTTTAAGTTGTAATTAATTGTTTTAAATTTGAAAAATGTTCTTCTTTTCAGATATTAATCATCATTTGAAGATTTTGTTGAAGAAATGATAAAACTGACGTAGTATCAGCATTTTTCAGCATGGTAAGTTGTTTCATTAGTCAGTTGGGAAATCTTAATAAGTAAGGTAAATGAAGTTTTCTGAAATGATACACACTGCACATGTTATTGATTTGGTAGCTCATGCTGAAAAATAAATGAAAATTTCAATTAAGTCTTTAGTTTCATGATTAATAAATAACACACAAAACGACAAAACAAAGATCTGAGATGTTTAACTCGTTCAGTAAATTGTTTTAATCTGAAGCTTATGTAAGCAAGACGCAAATTTCGAAATTCTATCCTATAGTTTAATAGGATTTGTTGCAAACTATAGATTTTTGTACTTTCTTAATTAGTGTTAAGCACACTATCAAAAGTTTTACCTTAGAGCATATTAAATAAATTGGTACAATTAAATATACTAACAAATAATATTAATCATCAAAAATTAAAATATAAAATGCTATAAATTTAAAAAAATAATAAGAAACATCAAATGATGTTCAAAACAATTGAAAATATTAAAATCATTCTTGAAGTCAACTGCACTACAGCCTGTGTGACTTCTAAAAATTAAATTTGAAAAAGCATTTTCGTGGTTGCACCTGTGAAGCTGCGTAGTGTAGAAATAAACTTAAAACAATTTACTCTACTCAAATCAACATTACTTGAAATGGTAATGTTTCTGTTTTAAATAGAAATTTTCCTGGTTACAAATTTTGTACCCCAAGTTTAGAGGAAATTATTAGAATATTTATGGATGACTGAGTATGTAGATAACGCTTTTAAGTTACTTTAATATATTATGAAAATTTGGCAAAAATTGAAATTGAATGTAAACTATTACAGTGTAATCTACTAATTTATCTAGACCTGTGATATATTTTACAAGAATCAGATACCAGACGCATCAGAATAGCTACTGCTAAACGCTTTTAAGCACGATAAAATCAGAATTGGTGGTAACAACAAATTTATAGTTGACATTATTAAGTGAAAGCGTCATAGTTATTAAAAATGTTTGGTAACTTAGTACATTAGGTATAAATTGAATATTATACAGAATGTTAAGCAAACAGAATATTAGATATTGACAATGATTGGATTATACAGCGAGGTGGTAACTTGGGAACCCATTCGATAAAAATAGAAACCCATATTTTTTATACGGATTTGGATAGATCACAATTTTCTAAGTACGAAAGTGTAAAAACAATGACTTTGAGACCCCGAAAAGGTGTCTAGCTAATCAGTTTTTAAGTTTCAAAAATGTATGATAAAATTATTCGAGTAGGTATATACCCATTATTTCATAATCATGAAATAGGATCTTATATCGCTTTACTAAAGTTTAATTTTTGAATTTTAATTTTGTTTCATAACGTAATATTTTAATTTTTCCGTTTCAAACATTCTTAGTCCTATACCCTGTCAAATATGTTAAATTAATGTCTTTTCATTGTTTCATAAATAATAATTTTCTATGTATGTATACATGTAATCTTCACTTTACGGTTAAATTCCATTATTTTAACGTTATATTTAGGGTTTATTTAATATCAGAAAATTGTGCTCTATCGAAATTCGTAAAGAAAAATTAGGGTTGCTTAATTTTTCACAAAAAATTTTCACGTCACAAAACAAGATAAAAATATGTGATTGGCTGGAAAAAGAGACGTTTTGGAGAAAGTGAAAACTTACTGAGAAAATTCCTCCAGAAATTTATATCGAATTTGTTCCAAACTTTACGAGCTTCCTGTATATAATAATATAGGAGTATTACCTATTAATAATAAATAATTATCTAGAATTACGGTTTTTGTATCAAGTATTCTAACAATATAATTGCAGGTCAAATAAGTGTTTGGGATAATAAATTTTGTAGAAATTTAAATTACCGACAGTAATGGTAAGGTTCAATAACCAATTTGATCAAATTTCATAGTATTATACTATTTTATAAAATATATTATTTTATAAAGAAGTTAAAAGCACAAGGGTAAAACAAAAAGTTAATAACAATATTGACGTCTAAAACTAATTGCTAATTATGAAACTTTATTGAAAATTCTGGTTGATAATATTGATGTACGTTACGAGCACTTAGGAACCTCATTTAGCATAATTTCGGTTTATTTCTCAGATGATAAGCTAGGTGTTTAATAAATATATTACGGTAATTGAAATCTAAAAAGTGTACACAAAATTTTAAGATATTTACCCCTTGTCAATACGCCTTAAATAATGACTATAAAAACACAATGTTAGAAATTCAAAGACATATTTTGGATTTAGCTATATCACAACATCATTAATATTAATAAATCGATATTTTCAATTTGTTGAAGTTTTCTGTACGTATAATGCTTTTTCAAGATACAAATGTGTAGGTATTGAAGAAAAAAGGTAAAATTAAAACGCTAAATCTACTGAAGAGAAATCTTAAATTCAAACAGGTATTTAATAATTCGATATACGTTCGTAAACAGGTATGAAAGGGAAAAAGAAAATTGTAATTTATTATTTACATAAAATAATGTAATACATCCATTATATATATATATTATTAGAAGAGCCACGGTCTAATTTGGATAGGACCGGTGTCAACGTGAATTTTTACCCCTAGAAATTTTACCCCCTGTAAAAATTCTTTAGGAGGTAAAATATCCCTAGCGAAATTTTATCCCCGGTAAAATATCTCTAGCGAAATTTTATCCCTAATGAAATTTTACCCCAGTATAAATTCTTAAGGGGGTAAAAATTCTCTAGTGAAATTTCACTAAGGAATTAATACTTTCCAATTCGTAATTTTGTAAAACAAAAATTTGGAAAGATATCTATTGATATTTTTCAACATTTTTTTAGTTACTTTAATTCGTAACTCGAAAGCCGTTGATTTTAGACAATAAAAGGTCTAAATCTATTTTTGGTTTTTGATTCAGAATAATTTTTAACGTCGCGTCGGTGAAATTTTACCTCCTTGATAAATATACCCTAGTGAAAATTTACCCCCCTGGGGTAAAATATCCCAGGTAAAAATTCTGCAAAAGGGTAAAATTTCACGGTTACACCGGGGCGAATCCAGAAATGTTTCACCGGGGGCGGGCACAAAGTCAGATTTTATAATGATCAGATACCTATTGCAGATTAAGAAAAAAGCTTTTTCTTGGAGATTTGGAGAGGGCGCGCGCCTTCTGCATCCCTTCCTCTTGGATTCGCACCTGGAATAGGAACAATAATTTTGTTTAAATTTTATATTATTTGTACTTATAAATACCACCAACCCCATGTGCCAAGAAATGCCTTAAAATTCCTCTCAACTGTCACAAGGTGGTGACCTTTTTTTAAATAAGTTTTATGTATTAATTGAATTGTTGAAATGCAGAAAAATTTCTATGAACCTTCAATAATTTCCTTAAAAGATATAACAAATTTTTCGGGTAGCCATCCCCTCGAGGGATAATAAATATACTATCGTATATTTTCAGCAGTATATAGTCTTAAAATCTAAATGTAGATCTGACGACCAAAACATCATAAATAGCAGCAAAAACTTTAATTTGGTAACAATACCCCCTTCTATGTATTGCTTAGAGAATACATAGGAAAAGCCGCAATTTCAAGCAAATATGTATTTTGATGCGTAGAAATAAAAAAACTTTCAAGTCATAAAATCAGTATGGTTGGACAGAATTCGAGCTATTTTGGTACGAGTTTCATAGATTCTTGCCCACTACACTTAAATCGATATGGTTACAGAGCTGAAATTTTTGATGAAGAATGAAACTTGTGTAATTTTTCAGCTTATTATTATTTTTCCAACACCAAATAATTCTAAACAAATTTCATATCATTTTCGGTTCCTGAGATATTCGCATTTTAACAAAAAATTATGCTGGAAAAACTGGCAGTTTTACAAAAAGTTTGGAAAAAGCAATTGCCACGTTTATGATTAAAATTTGAGTTCTTCCCTTACCTAAAATTTCTGACAATCCTACGCAGAAACTGCATATTAAAAAATGGGATCAGAAATTCACTTTTCTCAATTTTAAACAAATTTTACTTCTAAACCGCAAGAGACACTAAATGTTAAGATATATTTGCAAGTAATATTGTTTCCAGTAAAAGAAGAAGAAAATATGGGCTGATAGCTATTCATAATATTATGTTTATTTAATTTCAAGTTCATTTCTATTCGATAGGTAGCTATACATGTTTGTGAGCTTACCTTTCTATAAAAGGTAATTTTTCAACACAATTGCATCAACACAAATTTTGTTTTAACTTCAGTTCTGATATGTTAAATTGTGGTGGGATATTTTTCCAAATTTCATTAGGTTATTCTTAACTCAAAAATTGTAGTCTGGACTGATTCTAAAATCAGGGCCCGGAAACAGCCGTCGGCTCCGAGTGCATCAATATAAATAATAAAGTCTTATGCCCGGTTTCACCAACCTTCGTCAAGGCATTTGATCGACGTCAAATGGTTTGACGCTCGTTAACTCATGAAAATCTGTTTCACCATTGCAAAATGTAGTTAACGTTGGTCAAATTTACGATCAAATTTGACGATCGAATATTCCACCGTCAAATATTTAACGACTCGTTTATTTACTATTGACTTGCATGTTGCAGTTTTGTTTGATCATTTTCGCAAATATTTTTAAATAAATTACACGAATTTGGATTTATATTTAAAAAAAATTTTAAATTGTAATATTTTAATTATGTTTTTTTGTTAAACATTTAATATTACTTTAAGGTTAAAAATTATAACAATTTTGATGCAGAGAGTCTTTACATATACTCCTATGCAACAATTACTTTTAACATTACGGTTTTCTTATGTTCATTCATTTTCACTTATTTAAAGCTGATTATAACCCTACTTAACAAACTTTCTTATTTTAATAACTGTCAAAACTTGGAGCCAATAGGAAACAAGTAATTTGATATTTCATTGCAGCCAATATAAATGATACTTGGTTACAAATTTAACAAACGTTAAATTTGACGATAGATTTTTAACGAAAGATCAATGTTGGTGAAATGACTTTTGGTTTAACAAGGCGTCAAAATTTGACGGAGCGTCAATTTGATCAGCGTCAAGGCATATTTAACGAAGGTTGGTGAAACCGGCCATTAGTATTATGTACATATGTATATCGAATTCCGTCAGTACAATTTTTTTGTCAGTAACATCAGTCTGTATAAATTTTTGGTCAATATAATAAATTATTATAAAATTACACTAATATTTTTCCACCATTCCACCAGACCATTTAAATATTAGAAGTACTGACTAAAATTTAAAAATACTAACCTAATAAATACCACCTTTTCATTATTATATTATTTAATACTTACTTAATTAATTTGTTACATTATACAACAAAAGTCCAACGTCAAAATGTCAAAAGTTAATAACAACTATTGTTATCCTTTTTAATGTTATGTATTGATTCTATTAAACATAATGTCTTTGTCATAGTTGTCATTTTTGGCAAGATATATATAGGTGCAAGATATTAAAATTTGTTCATCCTTTACCATGAATTATACAAGTAAAATTGTGTTGGATCATACTCGAGCTTTCGTGCTTATGACCATAGTACTAAGTTTCAATTATTCAAGTAACCAGTTGTTGGGGTTAAATTCAGATATATGACGCAGCATTCATTTTTCATGAAACAACGACATTCAACTGTAAACATACACGTAACTGCATGTTACATTTCAAAGTAGTTAAATAGTTACAATATTCTGGTTTAGTAATATTATGAATAATTGTTTATCGTAGCTTTTCTTGCAATATGTAATCACTGATAAGCAAAGTATTAAGTAATAGTGCATAACTTTGTTAGATTTTACTTTAAATTGTATGGTAGTAAGTATCCCAGTTATTACTCGAAAAGTCCTATGTAATAAAGTTTTCTATTATTTTAAAAATTCGTTATTGTCCACGGTAATTATAATTGACACAGTAGGATTCCTAAAATTTGATTATATCGAGATTTCGGAAGATAAGGGATAACGTCTTAAAAAGCTTCAAACACGAATCTTCTCTATTTTAAATAGTTCTTTTCAAGAACACATATGTAAATTGCAATGAAAAATGTTTAATATTCAGATCGTATAATATAACTCCTGCTGGAGTAAAATCAAATCTAAATACAGTGCAGTCTCGGTAATCCGAACACACCATAATCCGACCATCCAATAATCCGAACAAAAGAAGAAAAACTCAGTAGTCCGCACAAATAGTTATAATCCGAACACAACTAATAAAATGTGCGGACTATAGAAAAATGTTCGGATTGCAGAAGAAAGGATAGGATGAAAAATATGTATCTAATGCAATGCATAATTACTACAAATATTTATATTATGTGTGACCTCCGTGAAGTTAACATCTTATAAAATTTTGATAAAAAAAAATGTAATTGTTAGGTCTTGAAAGGTCACCAGTGTTATGTTTTTCATTTAAATATATTTTGAATTGCGCGCCTCACCTTTTGTGGCGCTATTTTGTATTTAGGATTTTTCAATGCATAAACTTTTAAGTTGGTATTAGATACAAGAATGTTACATGTTAAAATGCAGTTAATAAAATGGTAAACTTTATAATCGTTTTGAATCCAATTATATTACAACAATCTAACGTTCCACTACATACAACTACAAAACAACATTGGCGACGAGGATAAAAAGAAGATTATTACGCGTGTTACTTACAAATAGGAAGAATTAACAAAATAAAAGTTAGTGCAACGCACATTTTTGCAAGTTTTTTTTTTCCAATTAAAACGTGAGTTTTACAATTTTTACATACATACACATCTACAACATTACAACATACAATTACAATTACATTCAAAATGCCTGGCGACAATCCTAGTGCAACTGCAGGTGTACCTGTACATTCAATACATACAGTTTTTTCAATTGAAACTTACAATCCAAGTTTAAAATTTGATCGTTGGTTAATGCGATTGGAAAGTGCATTCAGAGTATTCGCCGTTCCAGAAGACAAAAAAGCCGCATATTTGTTACATTACATGGGTCCTGAAGCATACGATGTACTTTGTGACAAAGTTTCACCTGATACACCAGATGAAAAAAGTTACGAAGAAATTACAACTGCCATGCAATTACATTACAATCCAGAACCTTTGGAAATTGCCGAAAATTTTCGTTTTCTACAGCGCAAGCAAAATGAAGGAGAGACGGTTCAAGAGTATTTGGCTTCACTTCAGAAGTTAGCGACTACATGCAATTTTGGAAATTACTTAAAGAAGGCGCTGAGAAATCAATTTGTATTTGGTTTACGTACGCAAAATATTCAAAGTCGGTTACTTGAACACAAGGATTTAACTATCGAGAAGGCGTTAGAAGTGGCAATAGGCATGGAAACTTCTGCAAGGGATGCTGCCCAACTACATCGTTCTGCAGTTACGATCAACAGCATCAATACAAAAATTCAAGGTACAAGAAAGAAAAGTTCAGAAAATTCAAGAAGGAAGAGCTACAGCGATGGAAACAGTTCAAATACATCCAATACAGGACTACATAAGCAAACTAATCATTTATTTTGTTACAGATGTGGTTCGCCACAACATTTTGCTAACAAATGTAAACTTACAAATGTATTTTGCAGTTTTTGCAAGACCAAGGGTCATTTGTCAAAGGTATGCATAAGAAAAAAAGGTACGGAAAATGCGAATCAGATTGAAGAAATTTTATCAATTGATGAACATAGGGAATACAGAGAAAAGTTTATGATTGCACTTCAGGTAGAAGGTCATACAATTACATTCGAGGTTGATAGTGGAGCAGCTGTCACGATCGTAAGTTTAAAACAATTTAAATCTCTTTTTCAAAATTTACAAATTCACAATACAAATTTAAAATTAATTACGTATTGTAAGAGCGAGTTGGATATTGTAGGATTCTCACAGGTTCAATGCATATACAGGGGTAACGAAAAGTTTTTAAATTTATACGTTGTTAATTCAGATAGAAATCCCATTTTAGGTCGCGAGTGGATTCGGCAATTACCTATTTCATTTACAGAAAATATCTCTTACATTAGTACAACACAAATACATACACATGTACAACAAATTTTACAAAAATATCCTATCCTGTTTAAAAAGGATATGGGTAAGATAAAAAATTTACAAGCACACTTACGAGTGAAAGCAAATACACAACCTATTTTTATCAAAGCACGTAAAGTTCCATACGCATTGTTACAAAAAGTCGAGGACGAATTAAATTATTTAGAAATGGAGGGAATATTAATTAAAGTTAATAGTTCTGAGTGGGCTACACCCATTGTTCCGGTGGTCAAATCTAATGGGAAGATTAGAATTTGTGGGGATTTTAAAACTACCGTAAACCCTAGTTTAATAGTGGATGAACACCCATTACCATCCATTGAAACTTTATTTTCATCCATGGCGGGTGGGGATAAATTTACGAAGCTTGACTTACAACAAGCATATTTACAATTAGAGGTATGCCCGGAGGATAGAAAGTATCTCACTTTAAGTACACCAAAGGGTCTGTACCAAAGTACAAGACTTCTGTACGGGATTGCAAGTGGACCTGCTGTATGGCAACGTGAAATTGAAAATATTTTAAGAGACATTGAGGGTGTTTCTGTATTTTTAGATGACATACGAGTTACAGCGCCAGACGATGTTACACATTTCAAAAGATTAGATCAGGTTCTATCGCGACTATCAGATTTCAATATAAGGGTAAATTACGAAAAATGTTCTTTTATGGAAGATCAAATTGAATATTGTGGATACGTTATTGATAAAAATGGAATTCATAAAACAAAACAAAAAATTGATGCTATTCAAAATGCAAAGATACCTACAAATAAAACCGAAGTACGAGCTTTTGCCGGTTTGGTAAATTATTACGCAAGATTTTTACAAAATTTGAGTCATACATTATACCCAATTTACAATTTACTTAAAGATGGCGTACGATTTTTATGGGACAAAAATTGTCAAAAAGCTTTTGAAGCAGTAAAGAAAGAAATACTTTCTGAGCGAGTTTTAGCTCATTTCGATCCACGATTGCCTCTTATTTTGGCTACAGATGCCAGCCCATACGCTGTTGGAGCTGTACTTTCACACGTATACCCGGATGGTACCGAGCGGCCAATCCAGTTTGCATCACAAACTCTTACAACAATACAACAAAAGTATGCTCAAATCGATAAAGAGGCATATAGCCTAATTTTCGGCGTAAAAAAATTTTATTACTATTTGTTCGGTAGAAATTTCATTTTATACACGGATCATAAGCCGTTAGTACAGATATTTTCACCATCAAAAAAATTGCCAATTTTAACTACTACGCGAATGCAACATTATGCTTTGTTTTTACAAAATTTTCAATACGATATCAGATACAAAAATACAACATTAAATTCTAATGCTGACGCTATGTCAAGGCTTCCTACAAACTCAAAACAAATAAGTACATACGATGAATGTGATTCTTTCGAAATTTTTCAAATTGAAACTTTACCAGTTACACTAAAACAATTAGCTACGGAAACTATGAAAGATACAAGTTTTGCTAAGATCATACACGGTTTACGATACGGGAAATTAGTTAACAAGGAACATAGATTTAATGTAGAACAAACTGAATTTACACTACAACAAGACTGTTTGTTTCGTTTACAAACTGCGGTTATACCACAAACCTTACGGAAAAAAATTTTAAAAGAGTTACACATTACACACCCCGGTATAATCAAAATGAAGCAACTTGCCAGGAGCTATTGCTGGTGGCCAGAAATTTCATTGGATATTGAAAACGAGGTGAAGAATTGCATACAATGTAATAAATACAAAAATAACCCTGTTAAAGTACAAATTCACCCCTGGGAAGAAACTTCAAAACCATTCGAAAGAGTACACATAGATTTCGCTGGCCCATTTATGAATTGTTATTTTTTAATACTGGTGGACTCTTATACACGTTGGCCGGAAATCCACGAAATTAAAAACATGACCACTACAACTACAATTTCCTTACTAAGAAAAATTTTCAGTACATTCGGTATTCCTCATGTTTTGGTTAGTGATAACGGCCCTACATTTGTTTCATATGCATTTAAAAGATTTTTACAAGAAAATGGTATAGTACATAAATTTTCAGCACCCTATCACCCAGCTACAAACGGATTAGCGGAACGCTATGTGCAAACATTTAAAAATGCATTAAAAAGAATGTGCGAGCAGGATCGAGATGTGGATAAAAATTTAACACAATTTTTACTCCATTACAGGAAAACTCCACATTCAGTTACATTGGTTAGTCCTTCCTATAGGATGTTTGGACGCCAAATTCGATCAAGGTTAGATCTTTTAAAACCAAATTTTCCTAACAATACAAATTACACTGAAAATCTTAAAGTTAGATCATTTACAGAAGGGGAAAGAGTGTCCGTACGCGATTATTTACATAATAACAAATGGGAATTTGGTAATATACAAAAGAAATTAGGTAGATTACATTACTTGATTAAACTTGATAATGAGCGCGTGTGGAAAAGACACATTGACCAAATTAGGTCAATTGGGGAAAATACTCCTATTACGGTAAACCAAAATTTTATTCCTACATTGCCTGTTGAGAGTCTTACTTTACCAAATTTAAATAATTCAATGCAGAATGCGGGTATAACGCCAACTGCAATACAATCTCCTCAAAATGAAAATTCAAATGTAAATCTCGAAGTGCAACCACAAAACTCTTCTGACATTCAAGATACCATCGCAGAAGTGCCTATACCTACTACAAGTGACACTTGTACCTTGCGTCGTTCGGAGCGCATACGTAGACCTCCTCAACGATTAATGATGTAATCATATTTTGTAACAAGGGGAGGACTGTTATGTTTTTCATTTAAATATATTTTGAATTGCGCGCCTCACCTTTTGTGGCGCTATTTTGTATTTAGGATTTTTCAATGCATAAACTTTTAAGTTGGTATTAGATACAAGAATGTTACATGTTAAAATGCAGTTAATAAAATGGTAAACTTTATAATCGTTTTGAATCCAATTATATTACAACAATCTAACGTTCCACTACATACAACTACAAAACAACAACCAGGTTTTACCTTTGGGTCACTTCTACTTTTTTCAATAAAAATTACTTAATTTTTTAAAATCTTTTTTGGTATGTTAGCATACTTATTTCTAAAATAAAAATTAATTTAAAAATTTCGTTTTTAACTTTATATCCAGTAATCTGAACTTCTCTGTAATCCGAATGAGGCCAGGTTTCTATTAGTTCGGATTACCGAGACTGTACTGTACTCTTATTATTTAGCCATACAAAAATATACCATTGTATTATAGGCGATTTATAAAATTTTTTGGATCACCAAGTCCATCACCACCATTTGAAATATGTAAACAAATTTTGACAACCGACCTAATTTTACAATATCCAGACTTCATAAAACCTTTTGTTTTAACCATAGATGCCAATAATTTTTTAATAAGTGCTGTAATAATCAGAGTTAAAAACTCGTTTTTGTCCAGGCAAATTGTAATTATTTTGAATTTTTTATAACATTTTTGTACTTATTTTTATCAATTTAATATTGCAATAATGGCTTCAAATACTTATAAAATATAGTTATCATGTCATGCGAATTACTTTTTTTTTTTAAATAAAAAATACACGCAATTGATTGGTATACTGCTAAAAGTCGTACTACGAGTATGTCTCGAAGTTTTACAGCTAATTTTTAATTGCATTCATAATTATTATCATTGAATTATGTATTTAAAAACCGAATTAGTTCAATATGGTGAGTATGTACCTATACGTATAATAGATAATAGTAACTAAGATTAAACTAAAGTATTGAAATATATTGATAGCCATTTATTCCACTTGAAACAATATTGTGTAATAGAAGATATAATAAATTGTTTATATTTATCAAAGTATAGTGTTTCGAATCAAGATCTATACGAATGGTTTTATAATTAATTTTGACTTAATTAATTTCAGAACTACCGATGTGGAGTAAATGAGATAACCAGATTATAATCGGAATTAGGTAGGTATACCTTAATGACTGGTTTTAGGCATTATGTAATACTCTAAATTAAAAAAATTTAATTCAATGAAATCACAGAGTAACTGAAATTCTTATTCCATCAACAATAAGTAAATATTATAATAATTGACAACGGGCACTTAATACAACTTGTGATAAACCTATTAGATATCATTATAGACAAATAGTCTTATTTTATTGGCGTATTACTTAATTTACTATTCCAAAAACGTTCGGATAAGTTAACTTTATTCGAAGAAATAATATACTTCGTATTGGTTATTGCGTCTTACCTAGTAACTAAAACCCCCACAGGATTGGCGAATTTTACCCGGAAATATTTAGTGACATACTATATTATACCACAACAGGGAAATTCAAAAAATAGCAGTGTTTAAATTTTTGGAAGTCGATCGTTACTTCCGTAGTAAATTTGCTCCATAAACAAAACAAAGCAAAACTAAACTAGACCAAACAAAAACAAAATAACAAGTTGCTAATATCAGAATTAATTTAAATTAAAGCCAGATAATTTTATTATACCTACCCTGTGACTTCATCGACAAGTAATTCGTTTTATTTTGTGAAAATTTATAAATATTTTTTATTCGACTGTAGAAAGAATAAGAATAAACTTTGTATATTTGCTAATGGTTCAATTTCGGTGTATCTGGGGGTATACATTAACAAAACCTAAAAAATACTGAAATTTTCAATACAATTTTTGTGAGGATTATAAAATTTAGATTTGTCTATCAAAATAGTGTTATAATAAATTGTTATAATAATAGTCAATATAAAAATTATTAATTATAAATATTTGTAATATTACATATTTATTATCTACTAGATTATGTAATTCGTATGTTACAGTATTTGCTACTAGTGCTACTACTATAATATTATGTAATTTATATTGATAATATTACGCTTTACAAAAATATAGGCAAAGGCATTACAAGAATAAGGGCCAATTTCACCCCCCGACAAACTTAAATAAACAACCCCCCCCCCCCCAGTGCGTCCTTACCACCCTACAAACTGTCAGAGCCTTTTTAGTTAATAGTTTAGTTAGTTTAGTTAGTTATCAATTCGACAGTTACTTTAGTGCATCCAGTGCTATTCCCGGTCATCTCCGCCAACGAACCTCATTCGGAAAAAGAAAACTACATGTTCTTCGTGACTGCAACCTTTACAACACCCAGACTGACGAAAAGAAAATTTTCGTCGGCGTAAGTAAATTACTAGCTCTCCGAGCACAATGTTATTAGCTCAAACACCACGATGAAGGGGATTAAGGCGCCTGCGGCGCCAAATGCCCCGCAATCCATCCAGCTACACTACGCTACGCCGGGCCAATTTCATAATGAATTTGGACCTAAAATTGAAGTTTTTTCCCGTTGCGTATTAATAAAATACAGTGTTCATAAGCGAAAAACATTACATTTTTCATTAACGAAAAAAAATAAAATGAATATTTCTTGTAAAAAAAATTTAGATGCAAAAAAAGCATATTTCATTTCAATTAGTACTACTAATTTAATTTCTAATTAACGAATTGTTTAAAATAATTTAAAAATGAACAGCAGCTATAAAAGTTAATCGATTCTATAAAAGTAAAATATACGGTTTTTAATAGGATTGCATGGGAGAATGCGGAATTTCTCAGTTTTTGACGTGTAAATTTATTTTGAATAACTTTTTAATAAAAGTAGCTGTTGGTAGCTTAATTATGCATAAATAAATTAAACTCGGTTACTGGGATGGCGTAAAGTACTTATATATCAACGGGCTAGAGAAGGAGTACATTTTTTTCTAGCAAATCGGAGCTTCGGAAAATTTTTCTCTCGATATGCACCACGAAGAACAACAATTAAGTTCATATTATGTCAAAAACATTTTTTGTCCGATTCAAATTTTTGTTGCTGCAACGTGGAAATCATAGTACATAATTATATAGCAATTTTGAAAAAGTTATTTATTCTTATTAAAATAAGAAATTAAATTACATTTTAACTCTTTTCATAAATTGAGATAATTTTTTGAAGTTTTCTTATATACACGCACGTACGATTGACTATACACTTTCTGCATATACAATTTATACAGTTGCTTAAAAGCCAATTTGTAATTCAATTTATATTCAAATATATTATCGCGAAACATTTATGTGCAAGGGGGGGAGTAGACTAAAATTTGAATTTTGTTTTATTTTTGTTTGAAGTTTCAAAACTGAAATTTCCGCGAGTTAGTCGAGTGACGTGAACAAGCGGGGAGTACGAAGACTTAGATTCAAGTTGGCGAAGGAGCCACAAGTTGCATTTGAGTATCTTAATTTTGTTTATGAAATTTTGTATTGTTGAAGAAATTAAAAATTGTATTTTGAAATATATGTAATTTATTCGAATTCGAAGGTGAATCTGGTGATTTGAGTACGAGATAATGATTTTGAAAAATTTATCAGGACGGAAGCAGTTGATGGATAATTGCGAGAGAAAAAGATATAGGATAAGAGTTGATATAAAATAAAATTATAACTGAAAAATATTTAGATGGTAAGAGAAACTTTAAGTATTTGAATAAAATTATAGAAGGAACGACTGAAACGAGAGATAGCCGTACACCTGGGTGCAGGTATCAAGTTTATTTAACGTTCCATTTAGAATAAAATTTGGATTGAGAAATTTAATGTTAGCAGAGCAATATTTGAGGTTTTTGTAGTTTTCCCGAGAAATCCGTTGAAAAAATTTTGATGCGTCAAATATATCGTTACAAATATAAAAGGACTAAATCAAGTATTTAATCTAATAATTTTATCTACATAAATAATTATTATGTACTTACTTATATGAAATAATATAGTTATAGCAATAATTGTTGATTTATACTCTTTTAAATTATAATACAAAAGCAAACAAGTTTTTTGACTCCACATCCCCTTTGTTATAAGCTTGTGATTCCTTTAACTTATTTTGATGTTGAATAATTAAAGCAAGTTTGTCAATTTATAATTTATATAATAATCGAAAGTTAAACAAATTCTAATTTTACAAATTTCACAGCTAGGCAAATTTCGTATAGCATAAAAAGTTTCAAATTTTTGATGTTTTTAATCTTATTCTGTATTACATCGATTTACCAAATAAATCGATTTCATCGAATTGCAACTTTAATCACATTTAAGATTTAGTAACTCTTTCAACTATCTAGATAAAGTTGCAATTTTGATGGCAAAAATACAAATTTTAATAAATCAATTTTATCGTGGTTTCACTTAACGAAAAATTAATCGTTCCTGCGCTTTTTAAAAGTTCTCACCCTTTGTTTGAAGTTTTCTTTAGTTTATTGTTGTACGTTTTCATCATTTCACCTTCTGTCGTTAATAAATTTTTGATTCTTCTTCTTTCTGTAGAAATTATTTGCACAAGCACTCTTACTCTGAATTTGTAATCTCCAGGTAAGTAAAATATTTTAATAGTATTTATCAATTATAATTAAAATTCAATTTATTTAAATTTTTGACTCTGGGCTCTTAATTTCGAACTTGACGAAATGACGGCCTTGCCCAGAATGAATTACTTTTTAAATTTTTCTCCCTCCTTGATTTTTGTGACTTAGAAAACTTTTAATTCTCGAACTTATAGTGGTGGGATTGCAGATTCGGCGCATTATAATTTTAATCACTTTCGTTGATTTAAAACACTTTATTTTAAATTTTTTTATAATAACTGATTGAATACCGATCGATTTCCTTGATAAATTTGGCATTTGTCTTTTCATTCAAAGATCTTGGACCAAAAACATCTTTCTTATTCATAATTGTTGAAGATTTAATTCAAAGTTTCCCAATAAGCTGTGCTTTTTGATTTTACTTAATTGTCATCACAAAATATGAAACTGAACCATTCATCATCATCGAAGTTTATTTTAAAGAAAAATCCCACATTCTTAAAACAAAATTTATCTAATTAAATGTTTCAAAATTAATCCCTGTTTTTAAAAAAAATTATTTATACCAAAAGATGTGAGTTCAAAATGAAACATGACAATATGTATTTAACTCTTCTGGCACCAGTGTTACTACTGGTTTTCTGCAGATTTGAATGCGCTTATATGCTCAATTTTCCTTCATCATTCTCAATCGAGATCTCGGTTCCTAGGACACCTAGGACCTAGAGAACTCGGGTTTTCGCTAGATGATAGTCCTGGTATATTCTAATTTAGCTCATTTTAGGAATTTTTCAATGTATAATAATGTAATAATTATTTTATTTTTATTATATAATGAAGGTCCGTTTTTTACGAAACGGTAAACGTCAGCCGCAGGCACGGCTTTATTATCATTGCCTTTTTGTTTGCGTCTGCCGCTTTATAGAAAAATAATCTCACATAAGAAAGTGATTAATAAGCTTATTATTACAAGATAGCACCAGGTGCAGTTTCATAATCTAGTCATGTTTTTCAAAAGATTATATATGCTCATTTCTTTTATAATGCCAATTTAATCTCTTACGAAAAAAATGTTGTCAAAAATATTTTAATAGTTTTATCAAAATATTTTATTCTTGAATTAAATTTAAGAATGTATTTACAAAATGATTTACAGATGTTTCTGAATTTTTCAGTAATACTTATTTTATTGCGGTAAAAATACTATTCCATCACAAGTAAGTTGCGCGGCAACACCCACGTGTGGATTTTGATAATTTTTTTATAGTATTTCTAATAGTAATTTCTTTAACTTGCCCGTGTGACCCTCGGGCATGGGCGTTAAGGGGTTAATAGTAATTATACAATTTATTTAATTCATTTCTTCACTAAAAAAAATAGAAGACCAATAGAAATACAGAATAAATTATTAGCTAGATAAGTAACCAAGTACGCTTTGGCATTCTATGTAACAGATAAGTAAAAACATAATTTATTATAAATTATTTTTATTAGCTTCCATTTAAAATTTACAATCTGTTCGGTATACAAGAACAATCAATAAGAGTTTGAACAATGATGCACAACAGACACAGAGGGAGGAAGCCCATTGGCGTACTCTCGTATTTATGATAAATACGGAAATTGAATTTTTTTTTACTACTCGTATTAGCTATGGCGTTCCTCATTACCGGCAAATTCTGGTACCAATTTATTACAACATAATTTTATTTTAAGTTTTGAAAGCAGATTGTACAGCAAGGTATAAAGAAGCGATAAAACCAAGGTAAAAGAGGCGAGGTTATAGTCAAATAAAAAAGTACACACGTAATTTGTTAATTTATTTACATAAAATATATTGTCGTGCTTTTTATCTAAAGATTTTTGTGTAAATAGTTTTTCGAACTTTTATTTGCAAAATCGTGCAAAATAAAAAAATAAAGAGAAAATTTTGGTATTTTATTTTTATTTGAATTTTGTTAATATGCTCGCGAAGAGGTTGGTAGAACTGGCAAGCGTAGAAATAACTGTTACGGAAAATGAGCGGAGAGTGCGTTTTAAAATATATTATCATCAATCATCATTACAACTTAGAGCAATCAATCCAAGCCATCGAGCGAAGTATGATGATAAACAGTGTAGCTCTTCAAAGTCATTGACAAATCTTCTCAAGGGGCAAATACCGATTTTGTAACTCACTATTTGGCTTGAAGTCCCTACAATGGCAACTTTCAGATATTGGCAAATTCCACTTATAAATTCGAAATTATTGAATCGCACAAGTTTCACAAAACCATAATTTTTACTTTTATAAACTCTAAAACCCTGATTTCACACCCATTCCTTACCACCTAAAGTCTTCACAAACTATCACAGTTGAATCGACATAACGAATATGGGAGATTTGTCTCTACATGGAAAACAGTGCTCAGCTACGGAATATACTGATTGCCAGAGTTGATATTCCTAGTGTTGAAGTAGAACGCTCCTCCGATGTGGAGAAGATGTGGATAGAATTTGCGGTCCTCATAATTCAAGAGTGATTATTATGCTGATTACTTTTGAAATAATTTTAATAGAGTTCAGCGGGAGCGATTCGGTGGAGGTGGTTTGGCTGAAATCTGTTTTACCATAAACTTGATTGCTTATGTGCGATAATAATTTATTAATAAGCCCTGCACCAAATAGGGCTTACACCAAATAAGTATTCAACCAAAAAAGTTTATAAGAATTAAAAATAATTTGTTCGGGAGAGGAAGTTAAATCCACATAAATATAATGTTAATGTAATATAGTAGGTAGTAATATCAACAAGAATGAATCTATAAAACCATAAATCTTCTAATTTGGACTAGCCATAAGAAATACATTGTATGTAAGAAAAATTAAAATATAACGAAATCTTCTTTTTTTAACCTTGACGCTGTGTCAGTCAGTTGGCTTACTGAGATTGTAAAATTGCTCGTTATTGGACGCACAGCTATATTGGAAAGCGAGCGTAAGCGAGCATTTCAGTCAATAACGAAAGAAAATTTCGAATAGAGATTTGTATACTATTTTATCGGTAAACAAAAAAAATGAAATGTTAAGGCAAAATTAATAATAACATTAAGAAAATAATATTTAAGTAACACGTATAATTATCGTCGAATGCTGTTGCTGTTCTATTGAAATTTGTATGGTTCGTGAACTTAGGGGTCAACTACTGTTCATAAACTTAGGGTCATTAAAATGTCCTTCTAATGGTTTTATTTTTATGTAACTTAAAATATAATAATTTGACGGATGCTGTTGTTAGTCTATTGGAATTTATATGAAGGTTGCACTTAGGGTTCAAATTATAGATGAACTTAGGGAAATACGTCACCAGGGCGACTAACAATAAATTCCTTAAATTGTTGATTACATGTTGTATTCGTTCGTTTAAATGGTTCTTGACAACATTGAAGTTCAGTTCGTTACTAGTGGATATTTTTTAATCGATTAGTTATTCAAGTGAGCTGAAGTTAACAACAATATATCGCAAACAATCAGTTGCAGTTTTGCATTTAGTGTTGAGTGCAATATGGAAAATTTACAAAAAAGTGACGTTAAAATTCATTTAAATCGGACCCAGCTATCATTAAGTGTAAAATTTATTGCCTCACCAAACGACCCCGATGGTAAAAAATGCGACTTCGATGTTAATAAGTACTTTTTACCATCGAGGTCGCGTTTTCTTTTAATAATTCTGTTTCTCACCCGACAAAACGTTCGGAACTGATTGCTTTCTCTACGTTTTCCGATAAATAATTTTTTTGTGAATAGCAAAATAAACCAATCATTATTCATTCAATACTTGATTTAGCTGTTAGTTGTATTTATATTTTTTATGCCTTATGTATTTCTTATGCTGGTGGTATGTTTCTTCGACGTAAATAATTAAGTGAACTGTATAAATTATTTTTGTTTATTTTCACTTGTTACAATAAATTTTACACTGTGTATATTAATACTTGTACCCTCGTACTTGGTTGTAATTGTACTGCCTTTTCGTTTACTTCCATTCATGGTGTCCACAATGGTAGCGCAAGCGTAATACGCATAAATTATTTCAAACAAATATTATGAAATTCTAAACATATGCGAATCTTCATTGTGAATCCAGACTTAGTTCCATTAATAAATAATTAATAGTTTGTCTATAAAATTATGTTTATTGCCGTTATTAATAAATTTTTATCACGCAAATACTCATCACGCAACCACGAGCCAATTGATTTTCACTTATATTAGAATACAAGTTTAAATCTGTCTTCAAGTATCAAACTATATTTTTAAAGTACAGGTGATTGAAACATTATATCAATTTTGAAGGACTAAAATTTTAAGAAAAAAATGTTCTTCGACTACTTTGTGCTCAACAGCAACACCTGATTTTGAAAATTCAAGTAAATTGGAACACGAATCAAATTAGGTAGGTATGTATGTATATAATTACAATTAACTGAATCTTCTTCTGTTTCTCGACAACTTGGGGAATTGATATCAAATTAACAAAATCGTCCATATCATATTATGATACAAGCACATTTTAAAAATAAATAAAATGCAATTCTTAATTCGTACAAAGACTGCATTTAACACTCAGCCACACCTGTCGGAGTGGAACTGTTACTTTGGCACGTTCACTTTATTCTAGATACTTTTACTAAAACCCAGCTCTCGAATCTACAGACCTAACCAACAGTTTTAACCGACAATATTGACGTATCACGAACCAGTTAGCTGTAGGAAAGATAAAATCTGCGGTGTTTAAATGGAGCATAGAACAACGAAAATCCTTATGGTTTTAAGAAAATGGAGAGAGCTATACATATTATTATGAAAAATAAAAGATTTTTTAATTAGCTGAAAGCAAGAAGTTATTGATGGTTTCATGTTAAATTTAAAATTAGATAAAAAAATTGCAAAAGAAAATATTTAATCACCTCTATAATACCTAGAAAGCCGAAATTTTGCACAGATGACTAGTGTGTATTGGGTAAATTAGAGATAGGGTACATTTTAAACTAAATGAAGCCAAGTTCCATATCTTTGATAATATAATTTCTGATATTAATTATCTGAATCGCGATGTATACAAAATCTGTTTAACAAATTAGTTCAGATAACTAGTATTCAGCAGCAAAAGTAATTACTTTTAAAATTTAATAATGTAAGAGGTAAAAAAATAAAACGATTTCAATGGTTAAGTTATATATAAGTTATATATAGTTACCTATATTTTAGTTACCTTAATAATATGCATCTACTAGATCGCTGAGTTGAAATGGAAAATGATTACATTCCACAAGTTGTTAAAAATTTAAGCACAAGCGACGGTATTAGAAGTACGAATGAAGCCAAATCGATTAATACCTCTATAGTATGTTTAGAAATTCAAACTGGAATTACGATTCGGTGGCGATTGACACCACTTTTAATAAAAAAAATTCTACGAAGGAAAGCAAAATAGTTTGTAAGTTAATAATATTAAAACAAGCATAAAATCAAGCAAAAAAATATTGAAATATGGCGATATAAAGAAGAAAAAAATATGTCGAACTAAAATGTTTGCATCTATTGCCGTTTTACGTAATAGCTCACCTCTTGAG
This sequence comes from Cantharis lateralis, assembly GCA_963170105.1. Taxonomy (NCBI): domain Eukaryota; kingdom Metazoa; phylum Arthropoda; class Insecta; order Coleoptera; family Cantharidae; genus Cantharis; species Cantharis lateralis. The sequence goes on from OY720629.1 coordinate 23,005,647, forward strand.
TAATTTGAGTTACATAATGATACACTTTTTTGCACTAGTGCGGAGAGTGATTTAATTTCAATAACGGTGTTGAAATATCGGTGAAAATTTCGATATTCACCCTATTTCAGGGGGGTGATTGCACCCTCTAAAACACTACCATGTTATCTAAAGTTATTCCAAATCAGTGAGGAACATCAGGGATCTTTTCCTTATTAGTACACTTTTTAATTAGTAGGTAGTGATTTAAAGAATAATAACAAATTCGGGTGTTATTGCAATCGAAGATTGACTGTACAAAAACATTTCCACCAAAACAATTTGTTTATGAAATTGCGAAATTTTTTAAAATTAGTGCACTATTTATAAAATTGTAGGATGATACATTTTTGTATTATTCCATATCAAATGGTCCAATCTGACTACTCAACCATTATAAAAAATATTTTATTTTGTGCTTAATTAGCTTAACATAAATCACCATAATATTAAAATTGTATTGTTTTTGTTTTCGTGCGGCGGCCTTTAGGTTTGACAAGATATTCGTAATTTAAACAGTTTAGGGAAGCTAAAATATCTTAGTCCTTATTATTTATCTTACTAATATCGGGATAAAAAAAATTTGTTTGAATAAAAAAACAAGGCTCAAAGTTCATTAACATGTATTTACACCTAAATACAATCCTAAATATTGAAATTTCACCCTCAATTGTTTTTAAACTCCTAATATAATATAATATTACAATCTATACTTTACAGTATTTAGTAATTTCAGTGACAAAATGCAATAATACGCGAAAGAGTCTGGCCATTACTAAATAATATCCTATTACAAATTATTCAAACGATCAAATCAATCGTATCGAATATTATTAACAATTGAGTTCTCATTCGAATCTAATAGTTAGGTCTATTGGAGTGTATCTTTTGAGTCTACGTACGGTTGGGTATTTGATTTTGGTACTAGGTAATGGTCTACTATATAGTAAATATAAATAATAAAATAATAAAAATATCCAGTAGTTTTTAGAAAATAACAAAATTCGAAAATTACAATTTCAAAAGTGATGGATCCGAGATTTGCGTAAAAACTCATTAAAAACATCATGTAAATTGTTACAAACGCCGGATCGTAAATACACTCGAAAATGCACTCTCTCCCCACCTAAATTACTATCGCCACGGCCCTAGTAGAGCACACGCTCCTGGCACGAGAATGTTTTTTTAAAGGTAACATGAAGTAAAAATGTTCATCCAAAAGTCGATTTTCAAAATTAAATTGTGAAGTTATCGTTGGACCGATTTTATTTATCCTCACCCCATAAGAAAGCTTAAAATTTGGTCTTTCGGAATATTTAAGGGTTTTCTATCGTACTTTTACAGGAAAGAAGCGTAGAAGTTGGACGTTAACCTAAAATTTTAATAATGGTTATAAGAAAATATTCAACTTGGTTTGCCTCTAGTGAAAACTTGTGCTTATGACTTAAGCTCTTTATCGTAAACCTGAAGAATTTGGAACTATAGTTTTTGACTTCCTCTTTGACACTTAGCACTTTAAAATTTCGGCGAATTAATTCATTGGGCACATACCCCGGGGCATCCACTATCAGTTGTAGCATCTTCGACTGGAAACGCTCCAAAATTTCTATATTGGAATTAGATGCAGATCCCAACAGTTGTATTACATACGTCCATATCTGGTTTAATGACATCTTTGTACAAAACAATTTATTTTCTATTGTTCGTTGTGACTTTTTGCCGATGATCCAAAATAGTTTTTAAAGTTTCAGGCCCAATTATTTTCTCTTCGTGATAATATGTTTCCTCTATGTTAGACGTCGGTCAAAGTGAATCCTCAAGTATTTTGCTTCCTCGGCGGCTCAGCCTGAAGTATATCTAGGTTATTTAGTTTGACTGGCGGACAGTCTCCTCTGCATATTGGGAAGGTTACTACTTGAACTTACTTGGTTTCATTGGCCTTAATCCGCCACTTCTTCAACTTAAAAATATTTTTTTCGAAGATTAAAATTATTTTTTATTTTTACAGGAAAGGATTAATAGTAGTAATAAATAAATAAATTTTACAATTTACGAATTCTAAAATTATAGAAAGGATTAATATTTTTAAATTTTTCCGAAAAAATTGGATTTGATAACGATTTATAGAATGGTTTTAGGGACAAGGACACTTTGAATAATAAATTTTCATTAAAAACTCAAATCATTATAATTTTTAATATAAAATGTAATTAAAATAACGGCTATAAAATTTTTTCAATTAAAAGTTATAATATTTACTTATAATTATACTTATAAATATATTATACTATAAATAATTATATTATTTCAAATGTGAAGTTGGGCGTTTGCATTAAGTTTTTATAATATGAATTTAAAAAATTTTATGGAAATTTCTCCAAATTATACTTTTTTATGAGCCTCAAAGGGTTAATAAGTCACATAAAATTTAAAATCTGCGGAAATTAGCGACCATTACTTGATACCAGTAATAATGTTGTAATTATTTTGAATTTGACGTTGAATTTAAAACTACACAGCTCATACCTATAAAACTTGACGCATATTTTTTGTTAATTATTGTAAAATACGTAAAACATATCCTTAATAAATTTACATATTTTTAAGCCTTTGTCTATTAGTCGAACTATTTATTAGATAATTATTTTGGTGTAAAATTAAAAATTGGAAGAGTTTGTTAAAAACCGAGAATGAAATCTAGATTTATTTAAATATAGTTTTTTTTTCAGAAAATCTTATTAAATTAATAGTTATTATGTAAGTTAACTCCTGTAAAAATATTTTCCAAGTTGTTTACTACTGAAAATAAAATTAAATGTTAAATTCAAATTGTCTTTCTAAAGGTGCTTCCATACCTGTACATTTCAGTGGCGCAAATATACCTACATGTGGCTCCTAGTAGGTATACTAATTGACATTATGTCTAATATTTTTTCAACATTCTATTATTTATATGTTATTCAACATATTTAATTAATATTAACAACTAATATCAATCGACAACTCACTGGTCCATTTTTATACTGCGGAAGTATATCGGTTTTGACTGTTCCCACATGTATATTTTGAAATGTACGCAACTTGAAAAGTGGCGTATAGTTTTAGAAGTTGCTCGACTTTGCATTTGCAATCCTGCTCACGTTGAAATATTAAACTTGCGCCACTTTTTAAGTTGCGCAGTACAAAAAGCGTGCAAGCACCTTAAGCATAAAACTACCTGTAGACTTAAATAAGCGAATATATAAATAAAATTTATGCAAATACTCAAGGAGCTATGAGTCACATTATTATGAAATTGGGAAAATTTGAAAAATGATGAAAGTAGATACAAAAGTTATTAATTCATCCATCCTTCCATTAAAAATATAAGTTTTCCATTGAAATATCTCGAAATAGAACAAGACTATGAACAGTATATAAATCTTTAAAAAATCTGCGCTTTAAAATGCAAAACAAGTGATAATAATTTATTAATGGGCGTATGGCAATTCAGAGCAGAAAATAGAGAGAATCGATTCATGAAAATCGGAAATTTGTTTGGATGTGGAATGCCTCAGAATTTTACAAACGGAAATAAACAATCAGCCAACAGCGTTACCTACTAATCGGGCAATGAAAGTAAAAAGTATAAGTTACGTTGTTGCTATAACCAATATCATTAATTTAAAAATTCGAGTTCATGTAGTTTAAAAAGTTAATACTGTCGTAGCTAAGGATTAGCTAAATATTAAATTTTTATTATCTATTCTTATTTAGGTACTAATTTTAATTGGATAGTAGTGTTAGTTTTATAAACTTCAACAAAAGAAATCATTAAATACTCTTGTAGTTTGCACGATGAATGTGTGATTGATCGATTTAAGTTGGAATGACCCGTATATTACACGCATTATACACATTACACGAGCTTTTCTCGACTCGGAACATCTCAACTTTCTCCGGCAGAGACCCTGCATAAACCCTAGAATATTGGTTTTCTTAGTAAAAAATTAGCAAACTGAAAATGGTGTAATTTGTTGGCTGGTTAGCTTTTTGATTTTAAAAAGAAAATGGGTTTTTAAATAGCTTGAATTGTTAAATAATGTGATACTATTTATACTTTTCAAAGGTTAAAAATTTAATCACATCAGTTTTGCTTCCAAACATTTTATTTAGATTTTTTTTTAAGAAAAAAATATTAAATCAATGTAATCAAGTTCTATTTGTATAAGATGGCAAAGTTGAGCATAGGTATCTAATATTTAAATATTCCAAAATTCAATATAAAGTCGTGTATTTATATCGAACTTCTTGCATTAGAAATTGGCACATGTCACTTCAAAACGTAAATGCGAAATTGTGATAAGGCTTTCGGGTATAAACTAAAGGGAAGAGTTTTATATCCACCATAAAATATATATATAAATTATCTCAATTCTATTTACAATTGCTTAAAATAATTTTATTTCATTTCTAAATATGAATTACGAGTATATAAAAAAGGTATAAATCATAAACGCAACAGGTTTCAAATTTTCCCATATTATAAAGCTTTTGAATGGAACCTGAATACTACACTATTATAAAATTATTACATTGAACTTACTGGCAGGGAAGTATAATACATATATCATTTTATGATATATACTCGGCATTTATACGGATGAAACGAGATTGATTTTAACACGTTAAAAGCTATCTCTATATAAATAATTTCGATGGCCCCACTCTTTAGCACGTCTGCAAATCGTCATCAAGATGGCGTTTGTCAATATTGGTTATATTTTTTATCAACTATTGTATATATTAAAAACTCAAAAATTAAACAAGTTAAACAAACGATTGAAATTCTTTAGATATTTAATATTTCGATACAGAATGTATCTTCATCTGATTATCATTATTATTATTTTCTTTCTAAAGAATTTCAATCGTTTGTTTAACTTGTTTAATTTTTGAGTTTTTAATATATTAAATATATTATATAATATTATAAATATTTTAAACACCCCATGTGTTATCTTTGCATTGTATAGTATACCCACATACCATATATTATAGAGGTTGTCTTTACAAGTTAGTTATATAATATGTAAGGGTATTAATTAAATTAAACTGCACTTGACCTATAAATAAATAAATTTATAAATATAAATAAATATAAAAAAATAAAATATGCTAATTTTTCTTAAAATCTCGAATTATAAGACAAGACCAACATTACTGTAATAATAAAATCAATCAAAAAAAGCGACACTTCAAGTTTAACAATTGGTTGAGATAAAATTAATTTGTTATATTATATTGTTTTCAGAAAAATAATATTTTTATAAGGATAAGTTCTAATAAGATGGAAGCATGTAATAAGCTATAAATTTTCCCATTCTCTTCCAAATACTTCTCAAGTATGTTTTCAAACTTTTCAATATCATACTTTTACCCTTGCCCCTATTTAAATCATAAAGTTCGTTATTTCAACTTGTTTTGATTCGACTCAAGAATTTGTATACATTTAAACTTACATACCTAGTACTGTTAAAATAAAATAAAAAGTGTTTCTACTCTTGAACATTGTACAACTCGAAAGTATTTAAAAAAGTTTTTGAAACATTCAGTTGTAATTTTGAAACCGGAAGGCAAACCATTTGGACTACAAATGCACTTAGGAAGTATGATGTTGTCCCACGCGTAGAAAGGAGTAAACGTTAAATAAATAATTGTAATATTATATAAAACGCAAAGAACGGAAAACTCTAAAGAATTGAAATTTTCACTGGTGGTTCTACCACAAATTTTAATACGAATGCCGCTATTTCCAGCTCCCCATGTCGTTTCTTTTAATACGTTTTAGAAACATCGAAATATCAGGAAGGTTAGATCGTAAAAAAATTTACCACCCGATCATTAAGAGTATTAATATTACAAACATTAATAATGTACATATAAAACATAAAGTTTGTTTTAATAATTATATTCTATGTATAATTCAAAACGTAACCTTCATTACAGCGCAGAAAATAGTTTCCTCATCTTCTATTAGGTACTTTATTTATAGGAGCTCAGTAAATACGACAATGACAATTCAAATAGGATTAAAACTTACTAATAATACTCATAATCGAGTATTTTTCTACTTTTATCTTGGTATTTCTATATTTCTATTCTGATCAATTCGCGTTCTTTAGAGCCACGGATGATTTTTCGTCGACCAATTTCAAGCAAACATGTGGCTGATGTGTGACATATTTTTTTGATATTTTTTATGTTTTAATATATTTCTGAAGAGTTATAAGCTCACACCAAAAGAGTCACATTTTGCCTGACCTAAGGAGAACCAATTACTTAATAGTGTAACAAAGCGCAAAACGCTTGGCTAAAGATAGGATTTAAAAATTGAGGGTAAAATGGACTATTCACGAAACATCCGCGGAGAGGGTTATTAAAGATAGCTCATACTATCAAAAGGAATATAATATAAAGCATTAATTTAAATATTGAAAATTAAACAAAATACTTTAAAAATGAACTTAAAAATAAAATTCACATTATGAGGTATTTAGAATGTAGGTACTACTATTACGTAAAATGTAATATTAAACAAATTCTAAAGAAAACATTAAAATAATAGAATTTTAACTGTAAAGTACGTGTAGTTTTAATTTTTATTACATTTTAATTTTCTAACATTTAAATAATAAATAATTTAAACAATTGTTGCATTTCTTTGTGACAAATTAAACTATTGATGAAATTCTTCTGTCTATTTAATATCATATATGAATTTTTACAATTGTTAAAATTATCACAAAGAATTGCAACAATTGTTTAAGTTATTATAATTTTAACAATTGTTATTTAAACGGTAGAAAATTAAAATGTAATAAAAAGCAAAACGGCAAGCTATTTATAGTAAAATGAAGAATATAATTATAAATATTAGAAAACAATGAAAAGACATTAATTTAATACTTTTGACAGGGTAAATCTAAGAATGTTTCAAAAAAAAAGAAAAACTATTATTATATTATGAAACAAGATAAAAATTTAAAAATGAATACACAACTTTAGTAATGCGATATAAGGCGATATTTGACGATTATTTTCTATCTTCGGTTGCATATACATAACTAGGAAAAAAATATAAAGATAATATGAAACAAGAAATTATATTTTAAACAATTGAGAATGTTAAAGTTACCCAAGAAAACTTTTAAAAAATATGGATTGAATATGCCTTACTATGAAAACCAAGTAATTAATCTAACCAATTTATTTGAATTTGAAGTCGATTGCACTGCAGCCTATTGTGACTTCTAAAAATTAAATTTGAAAAACATTTTCAAATTTTATCACGTGGTTGCAGCCGTGAAGCTGCGTAATGTGGAAATGAACTTAAAAATAAATTTCAAAGAAATTATTTAGTATTTAGTATGCATAATCTGTAAAATGTACTACATTTAAAAAACATTGTTCATTGATTTTTAAATAATAATTTTCTACATTATGTATTCTTCACTTGACAGTTAATATATATTTTCGATACAAGTTAGGAAAACTAACATTATACCATTCATTTACTTGAAATTTTTTATCAAATGATAATTGGTTGAGTTAATGTATTATATAGGTATATGTAGAATGTAAAGGAAACAGCAATAAGAAAGACCTGATAAAATAGAATAACTACTGAGATTCTGCATATCTAATATTATCTACTACGTATATTATAATAAAAAAACTATAATTTTTGACATAAGGAAATCGAGTAAATTGTACACAATTTAATAAATAATATCAAAAAATGAAATAATATAGATGAATTTCTACAACAATTCCTCTACATCGTAGTTGTTAAAAATAAAATATTAAAATCTACTATGTTCGTATACTGTGCCTAAAGCGAATTTTAGGTCCTGCATATTAAAATGAATAAAGGTGACATAATATAAATATTTTAATAAAATATGATTGTAATAATTTTACAGTTATTTTATTTGAAGCGTATTAAAAGAAACTAAAATATTTATAACCTTTTTATTTATTTAATCTTTTCAGTGAAATAATAATTGCATAATATAGGGTTTGTTTATTTTACTGTTGCCGTTCTACACTTTACTTTGTTTTACTAAAGAATTATATATTATTAATTTCTCTCTTAGAAGATTTACAAAAAATTATTTAACATTCTCTTTAAGTTCACATTTTTAATTAAGTTAGTAAATAATTAAGATAGTTTAATAAATCTGCAAGGAATTATTTTTATAATTTGAAATGAAATTGTATTTTTGCATTTATTTAGTAGATAATAAATTATACATTTATAATGTTATTCATGTTAATGTGAATAGCCGAAATCCTCTGATTTTCTCCATCTAATTTATGTCCCTACTACATACATACTTGTATAATAGTCGATACTTCGCTTAATGTATGATTATGGTTCAAGTACTAAATCGACTATTTTAATTGGTTGACTTCGTACTTACATCGTACTGAATCCCTAGATCGAGCGAAGTATTGACTATTCGTATGGGCGAAGAGTATTTTTAAAGTAATTTAATTTGCACTAAAGTGTGATATGGACCGATCATTATTTTTTACATTCTCAATTTAAATGTACGGTAAATCTAGAGTAACATAATATACTGGTTTACAGAATTTTAATGTGCTATACCAAAAAAAGCAGTATAACGTCAATTCTTTGATCTTTCCATGATTATTGTTTATGTGCAAAACTTTTATTTGCCCAGTATAACCAAGTTTGGTACACAGTAGTACACAATAATGGTACAGTTTAATATAAAATTATCTGCCAGCCTTAAAATTTATAGAATACTCTGTTTGAAAAATTATAAATCTTACAAGATAGCAGGTACATTATACTTCCAATCAAGATCAGGATACACAGCAGACACTAAATCGTAGAATAATAAACCTATTGTGCTCTAAGATGGTCTCTGCATTTAAAAAATATTATAAAAAGGAGACACTAGGCAATATCTTGCATGTCGGTTTATATTTAAATTTTTTTAAAGTGCTGGCTAGAACTTACACTGAGAGGGCGCGACCTTGGGGTCACGGATTTTAACGCCCTTTTGGGGTAGAAAAGTACTTCGTAATAACAAACTCAAGGCCAAGCGACAGCGCGCAACTCTAAGCCGTTTTCGAAAAAAACCAAGTTGAAAATTTAATATCTGTTCATTTACCTGCTCGGTTGCATTAATTACAAGGAAACCGAGATGGTTCCGAGGTAAACGATACGACTTATCATCCGGTCGGTCCAGGTTCAATTCCTCCAAGAGTTAAATTTTCTTTTTAATTTAAAAAAAAAATGTTTGTGAATTTTTTTTGCTACCCGTCAACGTCGCATGTTTATCTATCAACAATTTACCAATAGAATGATTGAATTATAACCCTAATATTTTTCATTCATAAGTATCTATCATCGCATTTTTAATAATGATTAATGATAAGTCAGATCGTTTACCTCGGAACCATCGCGGTTACCTTGTGATTAGTGCAACCGAGCAGGTATAAGAAGAGATATTAAATTTTCAACTTTGTTTTTATCGAAAACGGCTTAGAGTTGCGCGCTGTCGCTTGGCCTTGAGTTTGTTATTACGAAGTACTTTTCTACCCCAAAAGGGCGTTAAAATCCGTGACCCCAAGGTCGCGCCCTCTCCTTGTTAGTCAAAAACTTAACCATACTTTTATCTTTGATCTTTGTCTTTGTGGTATTTCAGGATAATATATTGCGGGTATGCCAAACAAAGGAAAATGACTTCAAACATCAAAATGATTATTAGTTTTATAGTATTTTATTGAAACAGCAATAGAGAAAACTGTTTTTCTTACAGAACTTCCACTAAAGTTTGACTTATTTGTTGCTGGTATAAAAATCTATCCTTTGGTACGGAAATATGTATCTATGTATACAACTTTACTTTACTAGTGGCATGAATAGGTGTTGATCAATTATGAAATTGTGAAGTAAATGAAAATATAAAAACAAAGGAAGTATAAAAATGAAACAAATGTCATTAATTTCAAATCTTTTCTTTTTTAAATCATAATTTCCGTTTTCGTTGTTTCAACTTCATTTTTATATTCTTCTATAATGGAATTTGTATGCATATAAACTTATAGTTGAAGTTAATTAGTTTATCAACATTCAGTAAAATTTTATATTTATAAACAGTGAATGTTAAATATTACTTTGTGTTTTATACATTTTTCCAATTAGTCAGTCATTAGGTATACTTGTAAATGGAAATGTCTCGGAAATAAAATTAATTTTGCTTATCCTTTATTTTAAAGGAAAAAAGTATCAGAAAAAAAGACTTGATTTTTCTACAACAAAATCACACCGGAACAGGGCAAATTTGTCAAGAAAGGTGACCTATACCCAAAATAGATTCATTATTATTAAAGTAGATAAAATTCTGGGTAAAAATATAAAAAGTTATTGTTCTAATCTATCTAGTTTCCGAAATATATTATAGCTCTTTATAACACCTTGATTTTTTTGAAACATTGTTTTCAGTTTTCGATGCAAAGTTTTTCCGTTTCCGTGACGCAAAACAATAAATTTTAAATTAATAGCAAAAATTTGGAAAAGTATTTTAAAAAGCCGCATCTCTATAAGTGTTAAACTTACAACTCTACATAGAAAACTGGAAACTATGTTCTTGTTGGGCAAAATTCAATAAAACCGTTGTTCTGTGAATTTTATTTTATATTTAATTTTAATATAATTTATTTTGGGTATATGAGACATTGAGACATTTCTTGAAGCCTCCGTTCTGGTTTGACTGTTGTACATAACTTAAGGCCTGTTTTTCTAATACTAAAGTATAGAGGGCTTAAGAAAAGAAATTTATTTTCAAGTTATTTCTACTTTATGTAGATCTCTTGTTCACTACGTACTATATTGAGTGGACTAAATATTCGTTTGAATATTAAAATGTTTTTATGTTTTTAAGTTATGGTCTTTGCTTCGTCAAAATGAAATGCATCTCTGTATAAACTTCTAATTTGCTTTATACGAGTACATAGTATTTAAGGTATATTATATATAGAAGTTGTCCTAAGTTGTCCGGTCAAATAAAATTTATTTAATTGCTTTTAAATTATAAGTCAAAAACATACACTTCCAAAAATATTTTGAGTATATAGACATTAATAAATGTAATCTATCAATTAAAAAATGATTATTTGCATATGATACTTTTAATAATTCAGTTTTTTTACAGATCAAAATTCAATTCAAATATAGTTTTCGGAATACAAAAAACATGAGGTGAAATTATTTTATTATGGAAAACAATACAGAGGTTGGTGGTCTTGAATTGGAGACGAATATTACTACTCCCGTTTTTGCCATAGGACCTCAGTTTATCGCACAATGGTGAGTACCTAGTAATTCAGTTAGTACCTATTTCATTTATTAAATTTGTTTCACAAAAGTAAGTTAGAACACAATCTATGATTAAAAATTAACAACAATACTGTAGACTAAAGTGCTTGCTAACAATATTGCCACTTGTTTAACCGTCGATTTTTTATACGGTTGGCCAGCTTCCGAGATTTAACCCACAGTTCGTTAGCGTTGGGTAGGTGTGTCCACCAATCGCAGGTTCCCTTGTTGATTGTTCCTACCACTTGGTTATCCCGGATGATGGGAATCGGCGACACTATCACTTTGAAAGGAAATGCTCTTAGGGCGCCAAATATTAAATAAAATACAACAAGTAGAAAGAAGGGAATTTATTTAATACGAGGTTAATACGAGGTATAAACTCGAGGTCCCAAACAGAGATAGCTGAAGGCTGAAAAAATAAGGCTACTGCTGATTGACAGATGGTCTTCAGCAAAGAAACAACCAGAGGGCCACCAATATCCCCTCATCCAAAGTTGCTCCACTAGATTGGTGCAAGGCCTGATGTAGCGTTGGACAAGAGTGATTGCAAAATACTGAATAAACAGCACTTACCCCGTTTCACCCTTTCCAAATCTGCTATTGAACAATTGCAGTGACGCAAAGATTTTACTTGGTCCGAATTCCTTCCAAGAGTTCTTTTCTGGATTCGGATCTGCGCCAATGAAATTAGAACTACTAAAACAGATAAATGCCGTTCACCCAAGTAATTCACAGAACACAAATTATCCAACTCAAGCTATCTAGTTGGGCTCACCAAAAATAAAGCTGATTCAATGGCCAACCAATTATCTGATTGCAAAAAAAAGGAATCAGCAGTAGCTACAAATTACAAAATTTAGAAACTATGTTGTAACAAACAATAAATCTTTTTAGAAATCCAAAGGTAGGGCAGATGATGGATCGATACAATTTGGGGTATTCCTCGAATTACTTCTTCCAATTAATATCAATGAAATATAATTTTCACAAACCATTCGAATAAGGCATGCAGATTACAGTACTGGCTTATCCGCTGATTACTGGCACCTTGGAAAACCACTCGAACAGCAATAATTTTTCCTACAGCTACTATTAAGCAGATTTGCAATCTTGTACGTCCAAATTTTATTTTAATTAATATTTTGAAAATTAATTTTCCATTATAATCCAAATTATCCAAACTTAAAATATTTTCATATAAATTTATCGTAACTTTTATTTTCCACGTCTACCACGTTCGTTTCCAAAAATCAAAAAGCCGCTTATCAGGGGCGAGCGCTCGGTTGATAAAACTCTCTACCGAGTGCGTCGTAATTATTGGTATGGCTAATAATTGTTACATTTATGTAACGAACATAAGTAACGTTACAATACATTATGATACAAACATTGCATTTTAATTGACCTATAATTTTAATCATAGATTAAATTTTAACTCACCACTTTACCAGGCATAATGAATTTTTAATACTAAAATCATAAAAAAACTAGAAATTTTGGATGTGCTATTGCCCTAAAATTTTGATGCAAATCAAAATCTTTAGAATCTTTCGGTGCAAGAAGCTAAAATAATTTTTTATCTGCACTTTGCTCGAGATGAAAAGACTTTTCTCTCTTTATGGATCCTAAACTCAATTTCTATATCTGCGTGTTAATAGCACCAACAAGAACTTCTATTCTGTTTCATAAGATAAATCCTCTATCTAGTCTATACTATCTATGAAGTTAAGTTTTATTTCTTTTATTTTATATACGATAATTTTGGTTTTATAAAAAAAAAACTTTTTTAGGGTCCTCTTTTTTTTAAATTGAATTTGAAAGAAATTTATTAATTTACCATCTGCCAGTAAACCATCAAAATCAGATCATAAAATAATAAGTGTTTTGCGCAATTCATATTTTATTTGTTTAATTGTTAATTGTGATTGTGCTTTAATTTTGGTTGAAAGTTGTATTACCATTATTCATAAAAAAATTGTTTATTTTTTTTGTTTATTTTTTGGTTATAAAGATCTTGTAACAGCAAAGGACATTTAATTACTTTATTTTCTTTCTCACTATACTATTAGAGGTAGACCCATGGCTTTGGGAATTCCTCGAAATTGGAAAAACATTCCATCAATTCCTTTTGTCTAATGTACACCGTGGCACACCCTGTAATATATAGTACAATAATATAATAATTTTATTCTAAGACTAACGATTGAAAATAAAGGAGCTAAAAATGGATAATTAAAATTTATTTTAGAATCGATAAATTAACAGCATTTATAAAAAATTATAAACCTTGCTTAAAATAACCTTTGCTATAAAATATATATTTCACTCAATTCTCAACGCAGGTATTGTCAAGCTGCTGTTAAATAACAATCTGATTTTTTTGCTATCGCTTTAACATCGACATACTGCATCTGCTAATAAATAAGCATACCCCTATAATTACAATCAAGGGGTTAAATCTTTAACATACAAATATTACCGATATCTCACAAATTTTGCTTTGCGGCAAAACAAACACGAGTAATAATAATAATAATAAAACGAATAATTGCGTTATTAAAATTATTATTAACCGTTATTATACAACATAAATTTTATTCGTAGTTATTACTGACTATGTTTAAAATAATTTATATTGCAATTTTGCACAATGTGTGTTCAAAAGGTCATTTAGATTTACGAAAATGTTACAGTAATAAATATATACAGGGTAATTTAATATTTTGTCATTTAAAGTGTTCTGCATAATACTTTATTATGTATTCTACACGGTACTGTCATAAGTATTCGTCAAATGAGTCAAAAATTATTTTTTTATACAAAATTTGCAAATAAATCGAAAAGCCAAAGTTATAAACTTCAGAAATCTACAATACAATTTAAATTTTTTTTATATGAGTCAACCAGTTTTAACCTTTCATAGCTGAGAAAATATAAAGAATTCATCGCTTAAAATATAAGAGAGCTCTCTAGATTCGATTTTGAGATAACAACGTATCTATTTTTAGCAAATTGTACTATTTGCACGCATTTATCTATCTGTGTTCCAGTATTAATTATTCATCGTAACAAAATTAACCTTTTAAATATTTTACAGGATAAACAACAGTGCTCAATACTCTCATTATGGCAAATAAAATACTGCATTTTTATAATACATTGTTCAAGGCAACCGATGTCCAGATATTCGTGCTATATATTTTATACCTACCAACATATAAACACGCAAAGTTGTCGTGACAAAAAATCTTATTTTGAACTTCGGCTAGTAATAATAATTTATTCAAATGTGAAGTTAAAAAGTTTTTCGCAATATGTACTATTTAAATTTTAAACGACACAATTAAACATGTTATAAATACCTGCCAATATTTTTTCTTGATTCAAACGCAACATAAAAGATTTATTAAATTAGTTCTCCGAAGAAAACAAGCAACAAGAGGTGGTACGATAATTTAATATATGAAAAATATATTTAACTTTATTTAAGTTTGAAGTGCTCAACTAAAAGTCTTAATGAACTCTTATACAAAATTTAAGTATTAAATTTATACATTTATCCAAGCAGTATAGATAGTAATTTTATTATTTACATAACATAAATAAACGTATCGAGTCAAATTTTTCATCTTAATATTGTAGAGTATTGTAAATACATATAGATGTAATAATAACGTAATTGATTTATATTCCATGATGTTAGCCCCCCCCCCCTCTTTTTTAAATAAAAATGTTTGTTGTACTTCTGGTATATTCAATTTGTTATTAATTTATTTTATTACTATCATTAAGGATGTAGTCTGGAAATAATGGCACGGTTGCTCTCTACTCGCTGTCGTTCTATTCGGCTTTCACTATATTTAATATTTTAAAGTAATATTGCTACTAATTGTTAGGGTTGAAAGTAACTTATCGGAAATTACATTCAGTCCGCCGTCTGTATTAGTTAATACAACTGAAGTTGGTGAACCATTGAACATTTTCAATTATGATATTGCAGATAAAATTCTACTTAAGAATTTTTTCCCATCTAGTAATAATTTATTTTTAAAGTCATTAAATTAACAGTTAACCTCTCCTATATATTATCGAAGACAGTATTCAAAGAGAAAAATAAAATATTTCCACCACGAAAAGTAAATTAAAAAAAGGAAAAGTGAGAGCACACGTCAGTTGACAGAAAGCCATCAAGGATTAAACTTTTTCACTGTAGAGTACGTCGTAGAGATTTGCAGCTTAGAAGAAAACCCCTTTTTACACCGAGCCAAAGCGAAATCATTCGTCAAAATTAAATGTTCCAATAAGCTATAAAAGTTTTTATCTCTTTGATGATGAATTTAATAAATACTTTCTCCCCTTTTTATGCATAATTTTATGATCTTGTATGTGAGGTAAAGCTGACAAAGTGCCTCGCACTTATTAAAAATTTCACTTAATAAAAACAGCTCATTGACGTACGAAAAAATAAAAAAAAACATACTATAAAACATTTTTCATGTGCAGAAAACAATAAATTGTAAAAGATACCTATATTTATACGGGGTGATCATTACATCCGAACACCTAGAAAAATAAAATAACGAATTATGTGGTTATTGTGCTTTCCATTGCAATGAACAATACGTATCTACATAATAATATGTATACCAAAATGGAAAAATCGAAACAGATTTTTTATATAAAATGTCATCTATCTACTTTAAAAGAAAAGCATTTTATTTTTCATTGAATACCTATCTTCGGTTTGTCAACGCAATTTTTTTTATAAAATATAAAAAGATGTTGTGACAATTGAAAATGACTTTTCAAATCTCGTTACTAGCAAAATTAGCTGTACTATTTTTGACAAAATACTACTCTTGGTTTATTTCGTTTGAAAGTTATGACGAATAACAATTTTCTCTTATAGGTACAAACATTTTAATTTTGATTCTTTCTACTAGGGCAGTTTTTGAGTTATTTCGTTCTTTCTTTTACACGCTAATGTGTTCAAATTGTTGTAAAAGTGAAGAGTCAATTTTTCCTGCATACATGACTTTTCTTACCTGAAGGACTAGAAAAAGTATAGATTTTAGGGCGTATAATCTAGAATGGATTTATAATTAACCTTTTTCTAACTAACATTAGATCATACTGATTTTAAAATGAAGCAATATAAAATCAGTAAGTTTATTTTTTTTAATTTGAGTAAAATATTTTTGTGTTTGATACTATATTTTCTGCGTTAGTAAATATCGCATGTGCTAAATCAAAATGAATATATTATTTGAAATACTATGAATATAGTATTTCTTTCATTTGATTTTACATTTACTAATTAGTGTTAACATCGTTTTTTTTTAAATACATAGTTGTTTTTTTCTAGTCATATGCCTAGAATATTCTATTCTTTGCAATGTTTATTTTCTATCTTGAAAAATTTAGATGTAATATAAAACAAATTTAATTTAAACATAGCTAATAAAAAATTGATTATATAAGTATAAAAGTAACGACCATAGACCGGAAATACCTACATCAAAAGAATAATGCATTAGGCACTAAAAAAAATTTGTCAGCAAAAATCTGAATTAACTTTGTAAAATTTTAAAAGCCAAGTTCTAAACACATCAAAATGCAAAATACTTTGCTCAGATAGAAGTATTCCAATTTAAATATTATAAATAGATTATTGGTTAATTTTTATAATTAATTTAATTAAAATGCATATATTTTGCATCATAGTTATTACCTAAACTACATATGTAAAATGTAAATAGAAAACGGAAATTAAATTATTTTGTTAGCAAAGGTTAAACAATAATTGTTTTTAGTTAAATAAAAGCTAAAAGTGTATTTTAAGTTGGGTTTATTGTTGTGTTAAGTTTTAGGATTTACTTTTATTTGGGACAGTTTAATCTTGATGCTAATGGAAGTAGTGATATATTTTGACTCGAACAATATATTCGTAAATATAAGTAAAAGCATGTCCTGATTTGTATCCTTGCACTAAGCTTCCATGTTGAATTGAAAATTCAAGTTTGAATGAACTGGACGTTCACGCTATTTTTAGTCTGCATATTATGTAGTTCGATGTGAGTTAACCGCCGTATGAAATGGATCATCAAGTAGTTTTGATACCTATTCTAGTAGTTCTACCTGGTATAAACACAATCAGTGTTTTTTACTGCCTACCAAACAACGAAGCAATCAATTTTAGTAAATTTTCTTAAGCAGTGGCTCATCTTGATCTAAAATAATTACGTGTGGTAAACCTTTCAAAACACTGTTCCTTCTTCCTTCCTTTTCTTATTCTATGACCGCTGTGAGCACTAATGATTCACTTCAGTAAGGTGCTATCCTAGCTACGAGCCGACTAATAATAAATTTCCGAGATTGACATTGAGCTTTTCGAGTTGCTGTATTCATAACGGACCTTGTATGTTTAGCATTGCTTGCAGACTTTATTTTTTATTTACTGCGGAAGTACATCAGGACCTTAAAAATGTAAAGAAGTCCAAGGATCAACATTGAAATGACACGAACCGAATCCTCCTTAACAAAAAAGTCAAGTTGTAAAATGCTCATCTTTTTTTTTCAATAATACATTTTTTGCCGAACAAGAATCTATTGATAATATTATAAATAATGCATTTGCAGGAATAAAAGATGCAAATTGATCACATCCAAGGCTACTAAATTTTTTTTGTTATTTTATCATTGTTTATTATTGGTATCTATTCTTATAAATAGTAAATTACTTGTTAGCTACCCGGTAACACATAAAAACGATAATTTAAGTGTTACAAAAATTTGATATGTAATTTAGATTAGATACTATTAATACAAGTAAGTATTTATTAAAAATTTACAATATTTCTAGACTGTTTTAAGGCACTTTTAATGTGGCTGCTTATAATATAAACGACAAGTGAAAATATGAAAGAGAAACAAGCCGTCTAGCGGAAAAGCGCGTTATTCCAGTTGGCGTGTCTGTACCTGGGTAAGCTTACAAGGACGACGGTATTAGCTATACCAATCCATATCACATAATATTGATATTTCACGTTATATATTTATTGTAAATTTTCTTGAGCTATAAAATAATAGTGTCAAGGTTAATTTTCAATTGTAATTTAACAAAAATTTCCATATTTCAGCTAATAATAATATATTCTAAAATGTTTTTTAATTATTAATATTATAATACCATTATTAGTCAGTCAAGTACCTTGACTTTTATCACTCCCACTGAAAAAGGGGGAAGATGAGATAATAATACCAACCGACAACTTTGAATTTTGTTGTTCTCTTTGAAAATTTTCACCCTTAGTTTGGTATAAATTTAAAAAAATAGTTACTAAGTTATTAAATTGTTATCAAAGTTCACAAATACTAAAAAAATTATTTTAAAATTAAAATTGTAAGTAATATTTATTTAATAGAATAACTTTCCACGTTCATGTGGGATTTTGGTTTATGTCGCTGACTGATGCTTATGCTCAAGCTGAAGTATGCAAGTTACGTATATTATTGTAATTTATAGATATACGTTGACACCTATCAGTTGCATCCAATTGATCAACTTTAAACTTCAACGTCTACGTTTGAAGCCTTAAAATAATATTGTGAAAAGTTGTCCTGAAAAGTTAATCCAAGATTGCGGTATCATTTTTTTGTAACTCTTTTATTGAAGGGTATTGACGTAATGTAAAACCATGATATTATGTGGATTATCTGTACCTTATTTCTCTAACAAAGAAAATCTCTTTTGTACCAGAGCTATACACTTGTTGATTTATATTTTTAATTTAAATATATATTTAAGTATTTAGTTTAATTATAATGTTATCTTTAGGAAAAATAACAAAAATTATTTTTTGTTCATTAAACAATTTTATAACAAATTAAATCATCGCATCGTATAATGTAGGCGATTAATTATTGCAAAATGTATGAAACTATAACCTAAATAATTCAAAAAATTTCATAAAAACAAGACCAATATAGAAATTAATACCAATACACATCACGATTACTTATAATAATGTTGATCAAATTTCGTGAGAAAATGTCTTTTCACGCATGCAAAATTTTCCGCAAAATGATTCGTTAGGTAAGCATAGCGTTCTTTCCTGGAGAAAAGACAAATCCCGACGAAAAGAATTTGTGATGTTAATAATACAATTTTATTATCAAAATTGTTATGTCAATATTCCTTTTTATCACTATTACCATTTTTATAACATACATTGAACTACACAAAAGCTCAAACTAATATGAACAATTTCAAATAATGCAAACTTTTATTAGAATTTTGCTATTGAAAAATATAAAAAAAATTTGTTTCGCATTCTTCTGAAAAAATTTCCTATAGAAAATTTGCAATCTTTTAGCCATACTTTACAATGATTTTATAACGTTTTCGATGTCTTTCGATACCCATGAAGAATTTTGGTAAGTTTTGTGCTCAATCAAAAAAGTTTATAGTTTTATTATTGCTCAATTAATAAAGAAAAATTGAAACATAAATAACTGTAGTAACTTAACTAACTTCCTAAGCTTGGTAAATTGGGAAAGAACACAATTGCCAAACAACAAGATCATAAAAGCAAATACGAGTATTATTGATTTCTAATTTATTGGATTTTTATTGACCGACAACTTAATTTAATTCTGTTTAACGTAAATTATAACTATAATCAAACTTTAAGCACCGACGTCCTAACTTTCGGCGTACAAATTCGGTTGTGTGCCTACCAAAGCCCGACCCCCGCGTTGCACAACTTTAACATATTATATAATGTGTACAATAAATTGCACAAGTGACTAACTGATGACCACGACTATCGATTCCGTAAACCATGATTGTTTTGTATAGCATAATATACTCGTTATCGTGAATAGGCCAGCAGTCCTAGGGCCTATATTGTCGCTGGGGTCAATTATTGTCCGAAGCGATTTGTCACAGGGCCAGCTATCGCTAGGGCCTATTGTCGCCAGGGTCAGTAGTCGTTACGGCCAGTTGTCGCCAGGACCAGTTGTTAGTGGCGAATTGTCGCAGGACCAGCTGTCCCCAAATTCATCAAGATTTAAAACATAAAAAGTATTAACTTCGAATTACATTTTTTTCACTTCATAATATATTAGATATTATCCAGAGATTCTTTTAATACAATGTGTCCTTAAATGATTTTCTGGGTCTCCTATATTAGACGTTACAAAAAGATTTATTTGTTAGAAATAACACACATTTATGTATTATTGTTTATATGAGCAATTTTTGTTCGGACTCCCACAATTTGTTTAATGAATTATTAATTTTGTGGTCCCATCGTGGAAATATTTTTAGAAGAAGTCCAGAGAGAGACGTCTCCATGTTATCTTCATTGGAGTATACCTACCTTTCCCAATTAGCGCCAGGATTAAAATTATTTTCTCCTTATAAAATATTATAATACTACTTTTTTTATGACATTACAAATTAATTGAATTATCAAGTTTCAAAGTTACAAAAATTCAAATAATCGAATCCTTTTACAATGTTTGATCAATACCACTCATTGTTTATTAAATTATATTGTAACATAAACATAACTAACAAGTATTATACTCTGCAGGCAAAAAGTTTGGACGCTGTAACTAATATTATAGTACTACTACTAGAAAAAAAATAGCTTTTACTAAAGTGATTTCAATTTAAGTGCTCAGTGAACATTACAAGACAGTATAAGAGAAACAAAATCAATAAAAATAACTTAAGCCTTTGCACCACGGTCAAAATTTTTATCAATATTTTGATATAAATTTTGATGAAATCCGTTTGATCATGGGACAATTCTTATTGATAAAAATTTACGAACTGCCAAAAATATTTTTATGGTAGTTCTATTTTCAACATGTTGATGGAACAACAAATTAAATATTTTGTTTTTACAAAAGAAACCTTTTGTTTTCTTTTGATAATCTTTATCTTCAAAAACAAATGCCTCCATAAACATATTGTTCAAACTTCTGCTCAGCAGTGTACTTAAATACTACATCATTTTCATGTTATTATTGAATATTTTTTTAAATTTTTTTTGGTTTTAAAGTACAAGTAAGTAAATACAATATTATAAATATTATAGGTATGTCCGTCAATATCTTGCATTTTCTTCGAAATTGTGTTCATGTTCAGAACGTTATTAATATTTTTTTCTAGTTTTCAACTTATTAAGAGTAAAATAATTACAATTTTTTTATAGTTATTGTTATTAATACGTGAAAATATTTAAATAAGTTTTTCAAAATTTATTTAAATAATTTTTATGTTTTTATTTATTTTATTTTAATGGTTTAGACACACTCCAAACAGTAAACTAATTATAAGGAGTGTGTATAAAAAATATATTTAATACATATTATATAAAGAAAGGTCAGTTGCATATTATATTACATATAAAAAAAACATATAGGGCAAATTAGGTGTTACGCTGGTGACACCGATGTTAACGATGGTGTTGAAGTTGCGGCAACAGATGGAGGATAGCAGACAGAACAAGATAGTTCGTCCTGCAGATCTTACAGTAGAAGTGGTTGCGCTGTCTTGAGCAACCTCTAGGTATGTGAAAGTCGATCCCATTTAATAAGAACGGACAGTCGATCACGTCTCTCAACAGTCTACAGATAAACAGAACAGACAACGTTAAGCGCCTGCTCTCCAGAGACTCAAAGTCAAACCAATCAAGGAGCACACTATGATCGAAGCCCTGTATCGGGTAGACACCATCCTGCAGGAATGCCAAATATTTTAAAAATCGTCGCTAAACCGATTCAAATCGCCTGATGTGGTATGCATGCAACGGGTACCAGATCAGCGCAGCATATTCTAGCCTTGAACGTACGAAACTAAAAAACAGATGTTTTAAACAAGAAAAGTTCCGAAGGTCATCCATGTTACGATAGATGAAACCGTATCGAAGATTACACCTAGGTTCCTAAAAGAATCGCATCGCTCCAAATAAGTGCCTTCGCAAGAATAACAAAAATCAATCAAGGTTTTTCTGTTAGAAAGGAGACTGCTTTACATTTAGAAATTTGCAGCTTCAGGCGATTACATGCGCACCTGGTAACAATAGCATCTAGATCGGCTTGCAGACGCCAACAATCGTCAAGTGAGGAAATACTTAAATACATTTTCAGGTCGTCAGCATATAGCAACTTTTGGGATGATGTAAAACTGGGTAGATCGTTCACAAAAACTAAAAAAATAAAGAGCACCAAGGTTGGACCCTTGAGGAACGCCCGAACTAGTAGAGAAGACTGAAGACTTATGGCCACGATATTGAACAAACTGCCTGCGCTCAAATAGATATGAGCAGAAGAAATCAATCAGCCAATTAGAGAAGCCAAACGATGATAACTTCCCAATCAGTCTGTAAAGATCAAGTCAATACCTTCTGGAAGTCGGTGTAGATTGTATCGACCTGCCCCTGGCCGTCCAAAGTTTCGGAGACAAGCTGTTTAAAGGATGTCAGATTAGTAACTATTGAGCGACCGCTCATAAAGCCGTGTTGAGAAAGAGATAAAGAACCCCTGACATGAGCATAAATGTGGTTATACGGGATCCTCTCAAATGCCTTTGATAGGTTGGACAGAATTGAGATCGGACGGTAATTGCTAATTTCAGAAGGACTACCCTTTTTCGGGACCGGACAAAGACGTGCGACTTTCCACGATTGTGGGAAAGTTGCTGAAGTAAGAAGAACTCATCAGATTAAGATATTCCATGAAATATTATTTTGCTATAATAGTCTATCATCGGCATGTGTATTTCTGTCCTTCTTCTTTCAATTTCAATTTGAAGTACCTGTATTGAAGCGTCGTAGAGCACACTTTAAGTTAAATAAGGAAAATCTGACTCTGTCACCCTATCCATCCTTGTCGGCTTCGGTTCCTCATTCTTGTTTTTGTGCGCGTCTTGACTACACGCATCCCACGCAAGTGTGAATTATAAGTAGTGACGGGCCGGATTTGGCCCGCGGTCCGTAGTTTGGAGACCCCTGGACTAAAACATTATATCGTGGTCGCTAATAGTATTTCGAATTCTTATCCTCATTTCAGGTTTTCTATAGATAGAAAAATCATATATGGGAAAATCAATTAGAATCAAATTAACTGAAGCAAAGTTATACTTTGGACGATTTCAGAATCAACCGGTAACGATTAAATTATAATCAGCAAGTATGGAAATGGTAATTAATAATTTCGATATTTAATTTAAGCCGAAAGTTTAGGCAGCAGTAAGTTTTTGTGAAATTTATGTTATTATTAGCAAATTCTCAGCAAATAAAGCATTACGAGTTGTTATAAGCAAATATTTCACTATTTATGATTTGTCATATGGAAAAACTCGAAAAAAAGTGAATTCGTAACCAGCACAACCACTAACAGTTAAAGCTCATAATAGAAATTCTAAAAGAAATCCCGCGATAACTCGCATAAAGCAAACTGACTTAACTTTGTGATTTCAGGTTCGAACCTGGATCAGACTCGTAATAATTGTCAATATTATTGTTCCGGATTATAGTTGAATTGGGTTTACCGATCAATCATTTAATTAAAAAAAAATATTGATTAGAACCGAACATATTTAAAATTTATATTTAAGGAAAGAAAGTAATAAATAACGAAGAGAACATTTTTTATTTTACAAAATTTTAAATATTTCAAATACACTACATTTCGTTTTATTTTTCTGGTTGTTCAGAATTTAAAAATGCCAAACTATCCTATAGATATGGAGGGGATATAAAGAAACCCAATGTGGTACATTTATAGTGTATCTACTGATTCATCTTTGATGAGGGTTGCATTTTTGTTAGTAGATAAATTTTTCATTTTCCTTTATGTTTTCTTGTAGTCTAAGTTTATTTAAACAAAATTTCAATTTCTTGCATAAGTAATTTAAATTTCAATACGCAGGTATTAATAAAGGTATGAAACAAACTTTTATAATATTATGTTTTATGTATCAAGTTCAGAACTGTATCCATTTTAATAGCTTTTGTGTAGGAAACATATTTATCTGGAGGCATAGTTAAAAATTATGAGCGGAATTTAAACCTGATTAGTATTTTATACAGCAAATGGTGTCTATATACTTCTTTAATATATTTTATTATCGCATTTCATTACAAAACGCCGAAATACAGTTGTTCTTACAAATCACCAGATATCTTGGTAACACGAATAATCTTTTATAAGAAGACGAGGGAGATTTGCTTTATGTGTCATAACGTTTTATTAGGGAGTAGATACTGAAAATCAGATTTTTCCTATATTTTCTTCTACGAAATAGTTTAAAATTTAATTTCATAATTTCGTTATTAACAAAGTAAATTACTTAATTACAAAATAACTTTAAAAATTATGAAAGCACGTTGCTTCAAAATTTATAAAAATTAATTTTTCTGGAAAAGTTAAAAAAACTTAAAATAATCGATAAATTAGTAGTTTTCAGTTGAAATGACTTAAGCATGTACTACACAGATTTTAGAATTACGAGGTGCAAAGTTTTTACAAATAAAATGCACTGTAAGTATAAATTTCGCAAACATTTTTGCCGTTAGTGGCATCATCGGGCAATGAAATGGGAAAGACCATTAATTGATTTGTAAAATATGGGTTGTTATACCGCATTATATTTGACTATTATAGTTTTATAAATCTAAAATAATGTAACACTGAAAAAGGAGGAAAATTATAACTTTTAATATAGAAAAGCATAATAATCAACTTTTTAATAAAAAGTGAACTTGAAATGTTTAGTATTTATATAGGTTATAATAGAAAATGAGCACAAGATTTTAAAACAAAAACTTCATGATGTGGAAGTTATAGTTTATTTTTTCGTTATTTGTTTGGGCGACACTAAAAGCAAGAATCTCAGATTCGAATACGAAGCCACGTAATTACCGATACTCAGAGTTGCTATTACCGAGTGTGTTTGCGGTTAGCAGCATAATATATTATTTTCTATTCGTTTTGAAATCTTGTCAAGCTCACAATACAAATTTATACCACATTAAACATTATTTGGAAATTGTTTCATTTAATTAATCTATATGGAAATTATATTTCCAACAAAAGTTATAAAACATTAAAATGACGGATTACTTGTAACAATGTGATTGCTCATTTCTAAGAGAATGCGTTCATTTTACATGATTTAATTTTTCCAAAATAATTGAATATATATAATTTCATTTGAAGGCGTAGAAGTAAATCATTAAAATGACAGATTATTTGGATGGGTAATCTTTAAACAATGTGGTGTGGCCTAGTACGACCACCATTAACAAGAGAGTGTCATATTTTATATGTTCACTTTTATACTAGTTTACCACTCGAGTTGGAAATTATTGTATAAACTGGCACATACCTTTATATAAACCTTTCATTGTATTCTGATCGGCATTGTTGCTAACCATAACATGTGAATACTATATTCTCGAATAAGGGAGGAAAGTAAAGTGAAAATTTAAAATTATTTAAATATTTTTTATTTCTAATTTTGCCTGATTTTAAAACTTTTTTTTTGTAATTAATGGGAGTATCTATTAATTAAAATTTTACGTTTCTATAACTATAGTAATATTATGAAATTAAGTACCAGAATAATATTTCAAAATTTTATTCAGCAAAAACTCTTTCTCGGTTCAAGAAAAAATTATCCTGATCACATATTAGGCTAAATGCATTTCGTACCATATTTTGCAATAATCAGTAAAGCTAGATATTAGTTATACGCATGCAATACGAAATACTAGTAGTTAAGTTTGAATTATTTATAAAATAAGTAGTAACCTATAAACAGGGCCGGCGAGAACCTTTGTGGGCCCCGGGGCTGATCGATTCCGGGCCCCCTTTACTGGGGGGTTAAATGTTTAAAAAAAAGTTGTATCGAGGCCTTACATAATATATTATGTAAGATTGTGGAAAATTGAAATTTATAGGTATTGAATATAAATAGCGAGATTGCAGTGTGTTAATTTAACAAAAGTTATTATATATAAAAGTTATTATAACGACTTCTTAAAGCACTAATTAAGTTTCAGAAAGAAGGTCAAGTAAGCTATAGGGAAACTCAAATTTTATATAGGTAAGCTTATGTTAATCTAATATTATTTACATAGTAATTAGTAAAAACGATGTTATAAACTACTAAAGTTTAGTAACTAAACTCACATTACATATACTACATAAAGGTAATTTTATTTAGTGCTTAATTATAGGTTATATATCATTAAGTATGAATAAGGATTATTAAACAATCATTCACATTATTTTTTATTTGTAATTAGAACCTACTTGAAATTGATTGTCATAAATATTTAGATGCATTTAACTAACCCGGTTATCGTATTGAGTTCCGTATGCGATTAAATCATGCAAT
The DNA here is from genome assembly GCA_963170105.1 of Cantharis lateralis. Classification (NCBI taxonomy): domain Eukaryota; kingdom Metazoa; phylum Arthropoda; class Insecta; order Coleoptera; family Cantharidae; genus Cantharis; species Cantharis lateralis. The sequence continues at coordinate 23,032,481 of OY720629.1, forward strand.
ATGCATTTACCACTGAAAATTGGCTTTGTTCGTTAGAGAACTTAATTAGCACACAAATTAAAAATATGCGCTGTATATACAGGCACATTTAAAATATTTTTGTTCAACGAGTAGTATACGTACTCTATTTTCTGCAGTCCATTATGAACGTGAAAAAATATAATAAAATCATTAACTCCGCATTAAAAAGCACTACGTATTTATATGATATCGAAGAAAAATGTATAATTAAACATGTTGACCTTTTTGCACGAAAGTAAATTTTTGCAGCATAAATTTTAGAAATTAATAATTTTAATTGTTTTGTTAGTAATAAAAATAGATGGGTAGTATATATTTTTAGATAAATTAAATCCTGTAATTTAAAACTTAATTATAATTTTAATTTAAATTAGTGTTTATTAGCGTAAGTTTTTTCATTTGGAAAATAATTTTATTTAAATTTCGTAATCTCCAATTTACTCGATCTGAAACGTGAAATATTATGTAAAATCATTTTAACACTGATATAACCTCAAGCTTTCATTCTTTTTCTTTTAAATTTTTAATTGTATCAAAAATTATCATACAAATTTCTTTAATCCATCGATGTAATTAATTTTTCGTGTTAACATAGATCTAGTACACATTAACTGTTTATATTATATTGTAAAATTAAATTTACCGGTAAATCCAATTTACTCAGCTTGTTCCATAAATATTATTTAGTTTGTGTTTTTACCATAGTAATTCATGGTAATTCTGTATAGGGTGAGTCATGCAACTCTCGATCATAAGACGAACATGCAAAATCATATACTCTTGCAATTGCCTGTTTCCCTGAATATTTTAGATATAACATAATATTCAAATATAAATTTTAGGCCACACAATTCTGCATTAGTTTAATTTGAAACAATTTTTTTAACTTCAATTAATTGCTATTGAAATAAATCAGCAGTATGGCAGAAGGAAATACAACATGCCCATGTATGTACAATAAATATACGTTTTGTAAATGTATGTAAGTAACTTTATTAATTTAACCCAACCCACAGATAGAGGACGGTACTAAAGTACTTTACTGCCTGGCGGTAGGGAGTGTTTTAGAGTGCCACCAGCCATCTGTTCGTTTTAAAAAAAATTGCGGATTATTTGTTTATACCACTCCTCATTACTTTAAAAATCATTTAGTTAAATCGTTAAATCGAAGGGAACACCGAATTCAGGTGTCGAGATTTTGAAGTATCACCAAGTCCAAAATTTTCGATTTACAACGCAAACTTGAGTAAATTGTTTTTACGATATCATCATCCCAATATTTTATGCATTAACCGGGTAGTTTCGTTTTCCCTTTGCGAGTTGACAGAACAAAAGGCTTTAAATCGTGTTCGAAGTATTCTAGACAAGTAGTCCGGTGGTAAGTAGTCAGGCGGATAGTGTGAAGAGAGTGATGAGGTGTCGTCTTCCCAAAACAGAATATTAAATCATTATATGTACCTATCTGGTACTATATATCATATAAATAAAAAATTATTTTGTTGCCAACTCGGAATAATTTTTCTTATACATTCCTGATAGCATAAGTTACTACTTGTCTCTTTTACGTTCGTAGTGTAAAGTGGAAAGTAATCTACCAAAATAAAAACTACTTTTTCAATATCATTTAGTACCAAGATACTGAAGGGTACTTCACACAAAAGATTTGTTTGCATATTCTCTGATGGACCGAATTTTCGGTCTGATGGCCACTATTTTTTCTTATTTAAGTGGGCTCAACTGCAGTCTTAACAAAAAATTAAATCAACGGCTCCAATTTATTAGATTTTTTTGATATTGTGCATGGTTGTGAAAAGTGGCTTGTATAAAATGGTATAATATTATAAAAATGAGGAATTTTAGTGATCGTTACGGTTACACTTTCATGGAAATTTTTTGTAATTCGGTATAATCGTGACAAGCTTGCATATTAAATAATTTGTGAAATGTAGATAGATGGTGGCGACATTAAAAAATAATAAGTGTCCATAAGTGATTATTTATGTAATTGTTATTATTTATTTTCTACTAATTGATATTATTTCACTGCATATACAATACATAGTGAAATTTGTTGCACAACTTTTAGTGACAGTTTTAGCATTATTCATTTAGGTTATAATAATAGAATTAATGAAGATTGAAATATATGCAAAAGTCAAGTTTAATTACGTTTTTATTTTTGAAATGAATGCTAATGTAAAGCCGCAAAATTGAATTTTAAAATATGATAAGGTAGAATCAATACTCACGATTGCTGCTACATTAGATAATTATTTCTTTATTTAAAAATGATTGTGCTTAAAACAGAATTGAAAATATTTTACTTCAGGTATACCTAGTATATTCACATTTTATAATATACATATGTATAGCAAACAATACCGTAACAAATTGGGTAGAGTATAATAGATAGTAGGAACTGGGATGAATATTAATTAAATAAATATTTAAATCTATGTAGGTATGTACCTATTATAAAGCTGAAATTAAACTCAATGAATTAATAGTGTAATTAACTTAACTTGCGCTTGTTAGAACTTTTTAATATTTATTGAGCGAATAATTTAAGCTATTTATAAATTTCTGTATTTGCTGAAGAATTTTGAATACTCAAGTATTTAAAAAGTATAAATATTAATCAAAAAGAGTGTTACTTTTGTGATGAGTTTACCATGGTTTTGTATACTAGCATACGATTAAATATAGAATAGGAGTATAGGGTAAAAAGCAAACAGCAATGTAATATAATGCGACCCTAGGGTCGCTCCAGTTTGAATATCGACACAGACATATTTGCTTAAAAAAATAAAAGAAAGTGTACTTATCTGAAACCAAAGCAATTTAAAAATAGGTGATGTCATTAATATCTAATATTTCGCATTTAAATATAGAGTATTTCACATAGTGCAAAACAAAAACTAACAATCTTTAGTTTAGTTAATCTAAACTAAAATGTTACGTTCAAAATGTTCAATCATTAGATGAGAAAGTTATTGAAAATTTCATTATTATAATTATTATTATGTCATGCTCTCAGTGTATATCAATATAAATTAAAGTGAAAACTTAGACATAATGCAAATTACATTGTATAAAATATGGTTTGAAATCAAAATTTAAAATAAATAAATTAAATTAAAAAGAAAAAAAACTAACGACTAAAAGTAAGTATATTATGTCCAACTTTACGACATTTGATTATATATCACTTATAATTATTTAATTCAAATCACTAGTAGATTTTCAGAAAATTTGTAAGTAGTATTCAAATTCTTCAAGGTGGTTTTGCAAATAGTAAAATTTAAACTTTATTTTGCAAGTTGTATACTGTTTCAATCTCCAGTCAACTTATTAATGGAAAAATGTCCATTTGATCGATTGCATTATGTGAACAGTTTGTTCGTGATAAATACTATTTATTTATAAATTTAGTTAATCACGATGTGATTTCTGCCTGTAGCATGAAAAGCTACCCGAGTATAATCGTTTGATTATAAATATAAGTCCTAAACTTTTTTTAGTTGCCAGCTATGACCTATGAAAGAGATTAATAAAAATTAGGTTAATTATTAGAATATTGACTTATTTTTAGATAAAATTCACTGTAGGTACCTGACACATTAAAAAAAAAATTAAATAAGAAATATATTGATCCATCGCCGGGGAAAGACATTCTCTAATGAAGGTACAATTATTACCTCTCGTCAGGAAATTATAACAATGTATATTAAGTTATCGGTTACATTTTTAATTTCTGAAAGTTTACTTTTTCATTTTCCCCCTCAAGGTAAGTGTATATTTTTTTAAATTGAATATTATTTTTGAGATTTAGTTCAGTTTAGTTTGTTTTAAGTAAAATGAGTTTTCCAATGATAATTGCTAATATGTAGTACCTAATCTCTAGAGTGTAATAAATCTCGGGATTTTATACCCCGATTTAAGTTTCAATTTGTGTTTCTAACTCTAATGTGCCCTATACCATATGTACCTCTAATGTTTAATAATACGTAATAATAATAGGTAAATATATTGATAAACGCGGCGACATCGACGATAAATTTCAGGTTTGCGCCTAACAGTGAGCGCAAAACTTTTGCCGACAAATCATGAAAAAATCTAAATAAAATATTAAAATACAATATTATTATTATGGCAATATCCACTAATCAGTCAAAAATTAGTCATTAGTTTTCAAGTCAACTTGACAATAAAACTAATGATTTTAATTGAGTTATTTTGAACTAAGTAATCAATAGATGTAAGAACCAAACCAGGACAATCCAATGAGATGCATTAATTTATATTGTATTTATAAGAAATCTCAGGAAGATATTATTATATAGTATTTTGTCGATCCTAGTTAGACACCTTATTTAAAATTTTATTGTTATCTATTCTAGATAACGTATAATTTTTTTTCGTTGACTTTCCAAACTACCGTCGGCGGCGTCGTCGTCATATGTAAGGCGTCGAGTTGTCCTGGTTTGATTTTTTCATAACCGAATCTTGATCCGCACTTTAATGTCCGCTAATGTTCTTTTAAAATTTTAACTTTGCTGATAGTTTAGAAGTGACTATTTTTAAACTCGCGCGTCATCTACTTCAAACTTTTCAAAAGTTTAGAAATAAGTGCAACATAATCCCACTAAAAGTTATATATAACTTATTTTTATTTTGTAAATAATTGATTTTTGTTAAGTAGGTACTTTCATCGTTAATTATTTAACAATAATATAGAATATAAACAAATACAGCAACAATACACGTTCTAACTTTGGCCCATATACTGAGCTGGGCACCCTAGTGAAGCGTACGTTACGTTTTTTACAGTCTAAAGTTCATAGAAAGCTGTATTTGTAAAAGCTGGAAAAGTTTACATTTCATGCGAAATTATAATAACTGAAATTTTGCAGATTATAGAGATACATATCGTGTAGACTTCAGATGCCAGTGCAATGCTCAATTCATAGTAATAATAATAATAATATTATTATAATGTATGATTGATCTTATTAATTATTGTATGTACTTATGCTAAGTTAAGAAGTTAAGCTAATTAATTAATAATTGATTTGTTTAATATTTGTTTTCAACCAGTTTCGCTAATAGTATAGTACATATAACATCATCAGGGTTTATCATTTATTGATCAAAAATTAATTACATACATATTATATTAGTATTTTTCTAAATGAACATTTTATATTTAAGTTTATTTAATTTAGTTAAGTTATTGAAGTTTTCAAAATCAGATAATAGCGATGGAGAAAATTGTAGTTATTTATTACATTATTTAATTTAATGAATTCATGATCAAAATCGGGTAATCTTAATTCAAATACCGGAGTTGCAAGTAAGGTGCCAGTAAATAAGCAAGGTACATTCTGTTGTAAAAGTTACAAATCATTATTACAATAATGCACATAATGTAAATAATTACAATCTGAAACAAAGTTTCGTCTTATTTATATTTTAGCTTTATTCTACAAAAAAATGTGTACTTTCTAGAACAAATCTTCATAAATTGACTGCAATTTGACAAAATAATTTATAGATTTTAAATATTAATTTTAATGGAAAGAAATGAAAAAATATATAGACAAAATATAGCAAAATATATAGACGCAAATATATTTTTGTTTGATTGCTGCTCATTCAACCCAATATTACCTTTCCACTAAATTAGCCTTGGGCGAGATACCGATTACTTATTAATTTTAATAGCGCCAGCCACGCTTCTAACGTCATCCTTTCTAAAGTTGGTGGAGTTGTATATTGATTTTATTTTTATAACTGCATTTTAATGGCTTATATTGAAAGTAGTATGGTCTAACAAAACCAGGTTAAATTTAGTTTCCGAGAAATATTGATGCATATAATCTACATATATGATTGCATATGATTATCATAAAATAAAATGAAATAAAAACCGACAATTTATCTATATAAAACCTCTGTTTTTTCAGCACTTCAAGTCGTTTTCTAGTTAAATATGACATTTGAACGTGCTTCCTACAGTTTCTAAACTGTTTTGGGTTTTGAAATGACAAAGTTATTGTAGCATAATATAGGAACCACAAACTGCTTTTGTCAAAATTAAAGTTTTTTTTAAATTAATTTAAGAAAGATAATCTATAATATTATTATGTAGGTAGCTACCTACATAATTTATATTTATAATAGTTTTTTTTTTTTAATTGTGACAAGTTAATTAATTACTTTTTTGTAATGATTTTAAATATTTACAATAAATTATAAATTAATAACAATAACAGAATTAGAATTATCATCAAATTATCCAGTAAGGATAATTATTATAATAATAATCGTACATTATTAGGTATGGATTTTTGCAGGAAAATATAAAACCATGCGGTGTGGGTTTAATTATGTATAAATCCTATTTTTACATAAAGCAAAATAAACATCCTTTGATATATTTTAGAGATACGATTGAATGCAAAAATTTTTATTATTAACTTGTAAATATTCTAATTTTCGACCGGCTAAAATATTCAACAACTGAAAGGAAGTCGAAGGAAAGCGCGGAAGTTTTGAGGGATATGAAATTAAAATGCTTTTTTAATAAATGGTAAGAAATTATTAATTTAGTATTTACTTACAATTTTAAAATCAAGTTGAAAGAATTTTATTTCAAAATAAGGTTTTCTTGTAATATAAGCTGTTCCATTTTCTAATGAGAGTTGTGATCATTTCTTTTGATTGTTAGACATGAATTTTCATCACGAGAGACAGTTATCTTTAAAATACGGCACAAAAAGTTTGAATTAATTTTGATATTATCAACTTTATTTATGTGGCAAAACATTTTAAATGGGGTAATCGAAACAATAGAAAATCCCAATTTCTGCAATTATAATTTTTTGTGGGATTATTATTTACCTCTGAGAATTGTGCACACTTTTTATACAGCATAGTTATATCAGTATTATACTAAGTAGACACCAACAATACTAACAATTCACAAAGAATTATTGAGTTATAAAAATAAAAAGATATAGCTAAATTAATTATTGGTATTATATAGGGGGTTAATTCTACTTCTTTTATAATAATTATTGCCAAAGTATCTAATGAAACATTACATCAGCACAGCAGCTAAGTACTACATCAGCACAGTAGCTAAGTACTACATATTATTGTATATCACTGTTATGTAGAATATGTTGTTTTTTTCAAATATCTTTGTGATTTTCTATTTCCAATTGTAGCGGTCTGAACAATAGGACAGCTACGTTTCAAGTACTTTCTATACCGAGTAACGTGGGAATTCGTTTTATATTCAATATTTTTGCTTTCCATTGTGACGGATAAAAATGGGATCAATAGTATCATTTATGTTCAATGAAACTTCAGTATGATTAATAACAATATTCGTTTCATAAAAATAATAATAATATGTAGTTTGCTAAATCACGCAAACAAGCAAAAAATGTATTAAGTCTATGTAAATTCATGACTATTTGGCCTTTCGTTCCTATTATTTATTTCACTATTCTTAAGCACAACAAATAGTTTATAAAATATATGTATGTATTATTTATAATCTATAGATATTTTCCACCTCGATTCGATTATTGATAAAAATAACTTGTAGATTCAATTTATTTGGCAAAAAAATTATCTTGAAACCTGAACAATGTACCGGAAATCTAAATCAAGATAAAAAAATAGTTTTCTTAATATTTGAAATGAATTAAGCAAATTAATATGAAATTGAGGGTTTTCTTTAGGGTGGATTATTTTCAATTGGGATATCTGCCATTGCATCTTCAGCCGGTCTTGCATACTTAAACTACTGACTACTCTTTTAGTATTTAAAGTTTAAACTGTGTATAATGGTAATAAATTAATACAAATAACTAGCTAACTAACTATAAAAAGAAGATTAATGAGATCTCTCGTTAGATATTAGTCTCGAGTATTAAACTTACTTTGTAGATAATTAAATGGGATATATATTATAAAGCAAATATTACATTATAACAATAAACATGAAATGCAATCTTTTGACAACCGGGAATTAATCTATAAAAGTTTAGTATATATTACCAACTTATCAACTTTCCTGTTCATCAGTCAATGTCGGCTTTTTCTTGATCAGTCAAAGACCCCTAGGGAAAGTTCGGGTAAGCATCCCATTTCACAATTTTTTATACCACCTAGGAGAAAATTGTAAGCAAATTTTATAGCCAAAAATTGCACTTTTCAATGTAAGTTTTATATTTAAAAAAAAAATAGTTTTCATGTTTTATTCGATTATTTTTTATATTAGTAAATTATTATTATATAACGGAAATATTTAAAAGTTTTAGTTATCTTGAATTTCGTCTTTTAATTATCGACCCACCATATTAATTTATTTTTTAATTACTTTAGCTTACTTACTACAGATCTTGCATAATAAACGTTTTACTGAATACATACTAAGTGATTTTTAAAGTTTGTTAAATGTGTTTGAAAAAGTTTATAGACATTTTCAGTTCGTCATCTTGGCGTGAGTAAACGCTGGCAGTTTAAACGGTTACTACCGTTACTACACTGATAACTAAATGGTCCCTTAGCTCTTGAAAATTACATTCCTGCCTACTCCCATCTTTCTTTCATTACATAACGGATTTTATCATTAAAAATGTAAATTTAAACAAGGAATCGCATTAGGTTGTTTTTATTAAATATTTTGTACCTATATAAAATAAATTAATAACTTTCGAGAACATAATAAAAAATTGTAATTTTATGTACCTAATACAGAATAAAATTATGTAAGTTTATAATTTTATTTGTTTACCCACCTTAACTAGATATCCACATTATATTATCAACTATTGAAAATCCAGTAATCTAAAAAGCATACAATACATAGTACATACATATATGAATAAAAAGCTTATTGTTTGAATCCATATGAATTGAAACGTTCGCTACAAATGCGAAATACATACATAGTACATATTAAGAAAGCAAGTAGATACAAAAAATAATAAATATCAATTATTTATATCAATGTAATTATTTATTTTGTATATAATAATATGACTAATATAATATACACTTAATCTTAATATTATAATAATAATAATAGATTGTTTCAAAACACAATTGCTTTTATTTTGTAGATACCGTCATGGCTACAAAATATTTAAACTATATATGCTAAAATTATCAATTTTCTAACTGATTTGTATTTGTGCTACATTTAGATTCTTAAACTTGAAAAATAATAGTTTATATTTGTTTTAGGAAATTACAAAAACAAAAGGAACGCTTTTGCAAAACCGTATATCAAGGATTATTATCATTTACAGAATGTACTCAAGCCTTTAATTCTACTACATCATTTCGTTCTTGGGATCCAGATCCTCTAAATATCTTAGGAAATGATTCTGCCTCATTAACTGATTGGATAAAATACGAAAACAGCACGCAAAACTATAACACAACTTTTTCAGAACCTACCATTGTTTCCGTTTTACCACCATTTGAACTATGGCAAACAATATTTATAGCTGTGTGTCTTGGAATATGTATAATTTTAACTGTTGCTGGAAATGTTTTAGTGCTTCTCGCTTTTATCGTTGATCGCAGCATTCGTCAACCTAGTAATTATTTTATTGCTTCTTTAGCCGCGACCGATATGCTCATAGGTAAAATTTTTTTTTTATATTTTACGATAAAAATAAATAATATAACTTTTTTTATGATCTATAGGGACAGTTTCCATGCCATTTTATACAGTTTATGTCCTTATGGGATATTGGGATTTAGGACCACTGTTATGCGATCTTTGGCTGTCAGTTGATTATACAGTGTGCTTGGTATCACAGTATACAGTATTACTGATAACAATTGATAGATTTTGTTCAGTAAAAATTGCAGCAAAATATCGAGGTTGGAGAACTAAAGATAAAGTAGTTTGGATGGTTACTATAACGTGGATTATACCAGCTCTTTTGTTTTTTATTAGCATATTTGGTTGGGAACACTTTGTAGGTTATCGCGATTTATTACCGGGCCAATGCACCGTGCAATTTTTAAAAGATCCTGTATTTAACACGGCTTTAATAATTGGATATTACTGGACGACACTCATTGTATTATTTATTTTATATGGTGGAATATATAAAACAGCATACGACATGCAAAGAAAAAGTGAAGCGAAGCAACGTAAAATGCAGTCCATGGTAGCTCTAAGTGCCGGTGCCATGTCGGGTATGGCAGGGCGTGCTGCCGGAATAGGTTTGTCGAAAACGCAAAGTACTTTATTAAGTCAAGATAAACCGCCTATACTATCTAGTGTAGCTTTTCCAAATGTACAAACTAGCGCCCCAACTCATTTGGGGTTACCGGTGGCAGATTACAATCAAGGAGTTGGATCGGGCGACTCTAATTCAAGTCAAAAAACAAACCTTCATCATAGGGGTAGCGGTGCTACTATAACAACTACAACCGCGGATTACAAAAGTTGCGATCGTCGTAATTTAAGCCTTCCAACCACACAGCTTGTTGCAGATATTGATAAATCTGAACGATCAAGTAGTCCAGCTTTCGAATCGGACGAAGATAGCACTGCTCCGAATCAGCAACAGCACTTTCAAAATCAAGAAAATTTAAACAAGAAACGTTCTTCTATGGTAGGAATTTTAATACAAACCAGCGTACCGCTTTACGCATTCGACGGTAGTAATCGTATTAACGGTGGAATTCCATCAACTCAAAAATCAACTCCAGGAGCACCGAGGCCGCTCAATCCACAAAAATTAAACAGCGATGACGATTCTTGTATTTTGCCTAAAATTGTAGAGCAAAATTCATTCGAAGCAGGTCATACCGGGGTAGGTGAAAAATTAATACCCTTACAATCCGAAAATGTTAATAGCGATGATGAAGTAATTAATAAACCCGTAGATAATTCAATTTCGCCAAGTCTTTCTCAAAGATCTCAAACGATAATTCCCCCTCCTGTACAATTTCAAGGTAGTCCACCTGTATTGCACAATCCTGTATCGTTAAGTAAATCTTCACTGCCTAATAGTAACATTACTTCCGTATCCGAACGACCACGTAGTTTGCAAGTTAAATCACAAGTCACTTATGATGTCTTAGTAGGACTCGATGGTGCCGATCTTCGTTATATGGACGAAAGTTCTGTAAATGTACCCTCACCTGTTTGTGAAAGTTCACCTCCATCAAGTATAGCTAATGAATCACCTGTACATACTGTAAATACTGTAACCAATACATCCTTGCTTCAGACTGCACTCTTAAGAGCATCTTCTCAAAATCCCCCGCCATCGAAGAAGCTCAGTACAGAAGTTACCATCGCATCGGAAAAACCAGTTACGAGTATTGTGAATCAACCGACATTCAACACACCTGATTGCTCTACAGAAGAAGATACTCAAATTTGTGGTATATCTAATAATCAAACGTGTACTGCGCCTAGTATAATATCTGAAGTACCTCACGAAAATAATAAAACCGCCGTTTCGTGCAATACCGAAAGTACGAAATTAAAAAGAAGTTTTGTGAAAAATTTAGGAAAAAAATTAAAAAGTAAAAAACAAAAAACAATAGAAGGACCTTTTGGGGTACTTGGAAGGCAAAAATCAAAATCGGAAAATCGGGCGAGAAAAGCTTTGCGTACGATATCGTTTATATTGGGAGCATTTGTTGTATGCTGGACCCCTTATCACGTCTTAGCACTTGTAGAAGGATTTTGTGCAGAACCGCCTTGCACGAATGAACACTTATTTATGTTCTCTTACTTTCTTTGCTACGCGAACAGTCCTTTAAATCCATTTTGTTACGCGCTTGCGAATCAGCAATTTAAAAAAACTTTTACACGCATTCTTAAAGGTGATTTACATTTATCGTAATTTATAATTTAATTAGATATTATAAATTTATTGATATTACTTATTGTAGATTAATAATAATAAATTAGAACGGCAATAATTGTTAGGTATCTAAAATATTTGTATAATGTCACATTTTTTTGCATTTCTTACTACAAGTCAATATTATAAAGGACAATAATTACAGCTTATGTTCTAATTTGTAAGTTATTGTTATGCTGTAAGAATGATACTCGAACGATTTTGCAAAACCTCAATTATTATTAGTGTTAATTGTATAATACAGAACAAAATTAGTGTAACGAATATTATATTTTATAAAAAACTGTTTTACAGCAGATTTTTATAGAACGTTTATAGTAGAATGCTGTTAGTTTTAGTGAAAATGTACTTCGTAACGACAGTTTTCTATATTGAGCCCTATAGTTCACTGCCATTATGACCAACCCAATGATATATTTACCTACGCATTTTAAACATTGAGCGTTTATAAAAATGACGATTAATAGTATTTAAATATTGATTATGTTTTTGTGAAGTTAGCCATCAACATTCCATTAACTGCAATGTCGATAATTAACTATTTATCGAAGATGTGATTAATAAATTAAATATATTAATATAAAATAATAGAAAGAGTATGAATTATTATTAGTTTCCTAAGCACAATGTAGCTTGTATAATATTTAGGTAGGTACCATTACCTAATAAAATAATTATTATAACACAAAAACCCTGTGATACAACATTAAACATCTATGTACGTTTGCAGATTTTTTACATATCAATAACTCGTAATTAAATTTAATAATTTTAATTGTAAGTGCACCATAATAATACAATTATTATCTTAACATTCCAAAGAGTAGACTTTACTGCTGTACCATAACAACAGTTTTTTCCTCAAAGCAATACTTAGAGATTGTTCAATTATAAAATTTTATATTTTCTTAAAATAATGTTTTTAATTTCATTACCTTATAATAAAAATCAAAAATTTGTTGTTGTGTTTCTACTATAAAAGAACGTTTTGACCATGTGGGAAAATAATAGAAATTAATTTGCTAACTTTCCAGAGCTTATGATGAATATAGTTGTTATTAAGCTACAGTAGATGCTACATTGATAATTTAGATATTGTGTCATATAAGCAATGATGAAACCCAAATAGACAATAATTAATAGCTGCTGAAATCTTAAATATTAATCCGTAATATTAATGTGAATTTTTATTGAAAAAAATGCTGTTTTATTTTGTGTAGGATTCAAATTTTAATTTTAATCTGTAATATTCTTCAACATAATGTATCTTTATTGCAATAATTAAATAGAAAAGAAATCGGTGAAAACCAAGACCGAAAATGCTAAGCAAATTTTACACATAATATTATAAATAACACATTGAAATTAATAACAGAACATGATTATTATTAATAAAGAAATTTAATATTAATAAATATAATATATTTTTCACAAAATATAATATTTTTATTATTATAATAATATAAATACATTAGAATATAACAATCACGACTTGAGCAATCAATTAACAAAATAAAAAATATGTTACATTCAACACAAAACAGAAATTGTAAAACTTTCCGATATCCGATACGAAAAAATCGATAACATGGATAAAATTTTAATTAATCACCGTTCACCTAATATACAATCTAATTGTAAGTATTTCTAACTTCTCAGTTTTAGAATCTCAGTAAGTACAATTTATTTATTTAATTTTGAAAATAGTTTTAAGCTTCTTTGAATAAATCAAAGTAAGTACTTCATCAGCCGCAAGTATTTGCCCATACCTATTACAGTTTATTTGTTTCATGTATTTTATGTATTTTTGTAAAACTTTTCAATATGTTAATAAAAACTTATTTAATTTTAGTAGGCTTTATTTTTTTATTACTATCAGATCATAGTAATTATTAATGTACATATTATATTTAAGAATCACCAATAAATAAATTCAACACTTCTTAGGACTAAAAAAATAAATAAAAATATATCTTCAAGGAAGATTCATTTAAATATGATTGGATCAGATAAGAGGACCAGTAAGGTAGTTTGAGAAATATTTTAGGAAAAAATTGTGTAATTTATTGATGGGGCAGTAGGCAGATCGATTACTTATTTAAAAAATTTAACAAAAGCGTATTTATATCTGATTGACCATTGTAATAAAGCAAATAAATATTTCAATCTGTCGATTCTCATTGATTCCAAAAATTAAACTAATATTTTTAATTTTTGATAAAATGTGTTCTATATTAGGACCGCTCTGTTTGTAATCGATATCTAATAAGTGCTTAGCAAATGTTAATTTTATGTCGTTAAATATCTATAAGACGTGCGATGCGTCGAAACACGTTTGAAAAGTTCAGTATACCAAATATTTTTTTAGCAACATTCGCCTGTATTCATATACCCCAGACTTTCCTTGTGTCTGATTTTGATTACGTTTAATAAATTAATTTAAGTGTTGGCATTCTAAGAGAAGCAATGCTCATCGAGTTTATATTCAGCGTATGGATGTTGTCGAAATACTATAACAAGTCTGAAAAAATTGGAAAGTGTGAGAGAGTTACCGTCAAAAGAATAACAAAAATGTTTAAGTTGTGTTTTGAGCGTGAAATTAAAAACCATAACAACCACTTGAAGTGCATATATAAGTTAATTTTTTACAAAATTAAAGTGAGTGAGGCTGAAGGCCGAACAAATATTTTCACTTACTAGCACATAAGATTAAACATGGGTAAAAGAATAAACAACCTAAACCAATCAGTTAAATATACTATAAATATGAAGCCTTTAGTCTGCTTGAGAAAGTGTAAGCATTTGAGGTAAGTAGTAATTGTTAACGATAATAACATTTAAGTTTTAGAGAAACTGTAGAAATTGTCGGACTTTGGCCCCCTTTTCAAAATATTTTTGTACAAAGTTGATTAATCGAATTTTTGATTCATGAATTAATTTTATTAATTTTTTATTCGAAGCCTTTGATAAAATTGACTTGGCGATTATATCAAATTATTTGACGTTTTTTTACATAATATTAATAACTTACAGTACATACCCTGCTTTCGTGATTTAAATTTTGAATGCCACATAGTTGGAGACATGAAATCACGCCCGATTTAAAATCCTTGTAACTTTTCTGTCCTTTTGAGACAAACGATAAACTTTACGGTACAAACGACTGAATCAAGTTTTTCGTCGATTTTTAAAATGGGGGTGTCAGCATTATATCTGTTTTTAGACCCGATTGTACAATCGTCGGTTAATGTATGGGTATAACTAACCTATGGTATAATTTTATCCTAGTGTTAATGTTTGTTTTTGGTAATAACACCCGTGACAGAGATGCTGTATTCGAGGGCCGCTTGCAGAGCGGCATGAGCACGTCAAGAAGTTTTCGGTGCGATTGAATTAAAGCTGTTATGGAACCCTTATTGTGTAATATATTATATTGCTATATGAATTTTTCCCGGACCCTTATTTTTTCTGAAGGTGCATTTTTATGAGGAAATTTCAAATCTTTTAATATTTGCCCGGCTATTTTTATAACTTTGAAATTCAAAGGTAAGAAAATTTATATGGTGCGTTGCCTCGCACGTGAGCCTGTATCGTTGCCAATGTGCTTTCCCTTGATACACGATTTTAAAATAAATAATTTAACAATCTCACGACTTTATAATTATTTATTCTATTTTTTTTATAACCATTAATTTTGTATCCAAATTCGTCTTCTAATTGAAATTTTCGTTCTAATAACGCTCCAGCTTCCGTCCATATTTAATTTTTTGAGAACTTGGTTTCAAATAATATAAATGCGTCCGCCGCATTGGCAATCTCGGCTATAGCATTTTTGTTACCTCCGCTGCATGTGAAATCCTTTTTAAACAATACCAACTTCGAATAATTTAATTTTGGCCCCAATTTCAAATTTTAAAACAAAATAATAACAAAAATTCAAAATTACAAATCAAAAATATTATTACAAAAATACAAATTAAATATCAAAATTAAACAATGCCACCCCCCTCCCCATAAAATTCCACGACAATATGATCCAACCCAACATTACCATGAATGGGATTCTAATATGACTTTTAACAGATGTGGTCTATTATTATATTTACTCGTATGTATTAATTTATTAATTTTTAATATCAATGAGCAATATACTCATTATAATAAATTATCATATAATTTGAATAGTTTGTAAAAAAGCTTCTAAACAACAAACTAAAAGCGATAACATTACGCTTTTAAGTAGTATCGAATGCTATTGGATCCTTTACATCGGACACTTTGCACTTCTTCTTGGGCGGAGAAGACTCTGCCATGGTTTTCATTAACAAAGTTCTTTTGAATGCTAACCGCAAGCTGCGACGCGGTTTTGAGAGAACTTCTTCAGCAAATGTTAAAGAATCGTCAAATATCTAGAGAAGCAACATTTAACCACAATAAAAATTTAAACTTATAAGTAAAATTTTACCAATCGTTTCTTAACTTTTATGCTGTCATATTCCACAGCAGACTCAGCATTGAGCATGGTTTTGTTAGCTTTCGGATGCTTGCAGGAAGTTACATTTTTTATTAAACTAGGACTACTAACAACCATTGGACTGTGACGGGTCAGCATTATAGTTAACAATTTTGTGTTGTTTTCCATAACGTCATATAAAATTTTTTTATGTCAATTTGCATTTGACATGGTGACTAACAGCACTAATTTGATAATTACGTTAGAATCTTGTTTACATGCTTCAAGTTCATATTTTTTATAGTAAACTTTCTTTTCATTTCTGATAGCTTGGGCAATTAAATTTCGCAGTTCTAGCTAAAACAATTGCTTTTTTGGTTTTCATAAATGTTTTGTAGACCTTGTCTTTTAGTTTGATCATGAACCGCACAACTTCAGTTAACCAACCAGGCTCGTTGATTTTAGTGTGTGGATTATTGGATCGTGTTGGTCAAACAACTAAATCAATATCGAATTGATGCATTGGAGTTTCTCATTGAAATCTGCTGGTTCAAGATTGTGAAGTCAGGTTCTACATTGTGAAGCCACTTGCCATGTCTCTTTATAAGATTGGTAATAGTAGCTGATAATGTTGAAAAATTTGGACTGAAACGACGGTACTAACTGATCATACTTATGAAATGTTTAACACCTGTTGTTATAGTTGTAGGTTTAGGTAGTTTGGCTAGCTGTGTGATGGCTTTCACCTGAACTGAATCAGTGTGATGTCCAGTCTTATCAATAACATGACCTAAAATCATTAGTTTTACCCTACAAAATTTATAGGTACTTGTTCAGATTATTAGTTAGATTCGCTTCGTGTCAACGAGAAAATACCTACGTCTTTTCGAAAGAAGGATCCGCTAGAAGTATTTTCCAAATGGAGTTGATAAACAACACTCATCAGATAAGGACATGCGCATATCCTCTGGTTAAAGCAAGGGGTAGTCAGATCAGATTGTTACTTAATTTAGTTATCGACCTACATTTTTCGGCAACATAAACAGTCTTCTTGATAAGCAATATTGGAGACAATTTAGGAAATTTTGAGGAATCATCTTATCAAACTTCTCATGAGCTATCTAGCGTATTGTCGGTGATAAAGGGTACGCTCTCTGTTTTTAAAGACGCAGGACCCCCAGTTAAATTAATTTGTACATTTGATTGTTATTTTTCACGTTTTAGTACCTTTAGTGTTAGGTATATATTTTATTTTTAAAAAACCGTTACAATCCGTTCATAAATTAATGAAATTATAATTTGTAAAATTGTGTCAAATAAAGATGACTAGCGAAATATTTGTTGCACACCTGGGCTAATAGGAATTTATTTTTCATGAAAGAACCAGAAGAAAATTATTGATAGAATTTAATACCCCGTTACATTGCAATATTTACTATATCATCACGGTCGAGTTTCACTATTTAGCTTTGTTCCCTGAGCTAATCCATAGCTATACATAATAATATATTGTCATGTTTCAATTAACACAGACCCCGTAATTAAGATTTAACATTTGGTAACAACAAAAAGTTATAACTTTTTTTAATTGAATTTTGCTTTGGGAACTCAGGATTACTTTTGATTGATTTTTATGATGATAATTGGTTCGGTTTCACATATTGTTTGATTTTATTAAGAAAAGAAGACACATTTGAGATGTTGTATTAGAATTTTTCAGCATTTAAATTAAAAGATGTTTTTGGTCCACGATCTTTAAATGAAAAGATAAACGCCAAATTTATCAAAACGCCATGGCTTTAGTTTTTGTTAAAAATTTTAATAACAGGTGGTTTTAAACAATGAAAGTGAATACGTGTGATAATTTAAATAAGTGCGCCGAATCAACCAAAGTTTTCCACCACTTAAGAATTCTAACGTTGAATTTGCTAAACAATTAAATGGAGGGAGAATGGTTTTTAAAAATAACTCATTCTGGGTAAAACCGTCAACCAGTCAAGTTCGGAAATTTTAAAGCCCAGGGTCAAAAATTTAAGTTTTTAATTTAATTGCAACTGACAAATGCAATTGAGTCATTTTACTTACCTGAAGATTGAAAATTCAGAGTAAGGGTGTTTGTACTATTTCGTTGAAATCAAGAATTGAATCCACACTTGACCAGATTTATGACCAACAATTAACCTAGCAGATGTGCCAACACATTATTGGAAAAGCAGTAGCAAATCACAACAGATGAGCAGAATAAACAACAGCAAATTTTATGAAGACGTCAAAAACGAATAGGGTGAGAACAATTTTAAAAGCGCAAAACAATTAATTTTACGTTTAGTGACGCCACGATAAAATTGATTATTTGATTTTTGTATTATTTTGCCATCTAATTTGAAACTTGATCTAGAAGTTGGAATAATTACAAAGTAAATGAGGTTTAAGTTTCAGGTTTTTTGGTGCTTTTGTTTCATTTGGTGAACCGATGTTATGCGGTTTAAGATCAAAAACATCACAAATTTTTATATCAATTAATAAACTACAACTTGATCAAACTGTGCCTTTTTGTAACATTTGAAATTTCGTATTCTGAGTGATTAAAATTACATTTGATATTTATAACTTGCTTAATTTTTCATCATAAAATTTATCATAAGGATCGCAAGCTTTATTTACAGTGATGGGTGTTCCAAAAGTAACAATTTAAGTTTTCTTTGCATTAAGTTTAGCTTCTACGCTTTTGAACATCGCAATATATTGTCATGTTTCAATTTAACACAGATCTCTTAATTATGATTAATCATTAAAACAGGAATTAAGTTTAAACCCTTTTTAATTAAAATTTTGTTGTAAGAACTTGAGATTATTTTTTAGTTAATTTTTATGATGATGATTAATTCGGTTTCACATATTTTTGATTTTATTAAGAAAGAAGGCACAGTTGAGAGCTTGTATTACAATTTTTCAGCATTTTAAAAATAGAAAGATGTTTTTGGTCCACGAACTTTAAATGAAAAGACAAACGCCAAATTTATCGTAGAAACCGATTGGCACTCAAATTTGTTAATTATTTTAAAATAATATAAGTGGAAAGTGTTAACCCTAAGTAAAATTGAATAGTGCGCCGAATCGACAAAATTCCACCACTACAAAATTCTAACGTTAAAAATTTGCTAACTAACAAAAATGAAGGAGGGAGAGAAAAATTTAAAAAGTAACTCATTCTGGGTAAAACCGTCAACCAGTCAAGTTCGGAAATTTTAAAGCCCAGGGTCAAAAATTTAAGTTTTTAATTTAATTGCAACTGACAAATGCAATTGAGTTACTTTACTTACCTGAAGATTGCAAATTCAGAGTAAGGGTGTTTGTGCCATTTCATTGAAACGAAAAATTGAATTCACACTTGACCAGATATTATGACCAACATTTAACGTAGCAGATGTACCAACAGATGATTGAAATAAGCAGTAGCAAACCATAACAGATGAGCAGAATAAACAGCAGCAAATCAAAGAAAACTCCAAACAAATAGGGTGAGAACATTTTAAAAGCGCAAAAAAACGATTAATTTTACGTTTAGTGATACCACGATAAAATTGATTATTTTAAATTTGTATATTTTTGCCATCAAATTTGGAACTTTATCTAGAAGTTGAAATAATTACTCGAATAAATAAGATTAAATTTCCAGATTCGGTGTATTTGACTTATTTGGTGAGCCGATGTCATGCGGCTTAAGATTAAAAACATCTCAGTTAACTATTATAAATTTTATAAATTACAACTTGATCAAACTGTGCCTTTCTGTAATATTTTGAAATTTCGTTTTATAACTGATTAAATTACATTTGATTTAAATAACTTGCTTAATTTTTCAACATAAAATAATTAAAAGAATCGCAAGCTTTACAACAAGTGATGGGTGTTCAAAAAGTAACTATTTGAGTTTTTTTTTGTATTACGATACATTTTACGCTTTAGAACATCGCAATATATACATAACAAATAAAATTAGGGATTTACTACAATATCATTATGGGCATTTACTATACGTTGATTGAAATTCCTTGTTATTAAAATACGATAACCGATTGTACTGCTCTCGAAAATTTAATATTAATTTACTTCTTATATTTGAAAAATTTTTCTCACTTAATAATAAATGACAAACACATTTTTCTGCCTTGTCAGTTGTTATTAGGATCCTCTGCATAATAATTCTTCAGCACTCAATCACATAGTATTAGTATTCTCCACAGTAAAACAAAAATGTGACTGTGCACATAGCTGTATTT
The DNA here is from genome assembly GCA_963170105.1 of Cantharis lateralis. Lineage (NCBI taxonomy): Eukaryota > Metazoa > Arthropoda > Insecta > Coleoptera > Cantharidae > Cantharis > Cantharis lateralis. The sequence continues at coordinate 23,053,159 of OY720629.1, forward strand.
TAGTAATTTATAATCATTTGATTCATTTTATAACTTACAATTAAATGTTTAGCGAGTTACTAAAGGTTACGTAATTATATCGATAAGAATATTATTTAATAACATTCTGATATTCTCAAAAATATTCGTAGAAGCGTCAAACCAAAAATTATGTTTTAAATTTTCATTGTAAGGGATTTACGATTTACCTAGGAGAAATGAAAATTCAGCATTAAAATTGGCCAAGCGTATTTTAGGATTGAGCACCTTATACTTCATAAATTATCATTCGCCCATAAAAAGTGATGTATTTTCTTTTATCACCATTAAATGCATAATTCAATTATTCAATATCTAAAATTTGTATAGGTTAAGGTAAAATTGCCAGAATATTTATAAGTAAAATAAATAAATTTTTAATCTTTAATATAAATATTAATTCAAAGATTTAAAAATTTAATAGCAAAATATCATTGCTGAAAAGCTTAACATGTTAGTAAAATTTTAATTATTGTTTATTTAACCTGCTTATTTTATAAACTTGAAGTAAAAATATAATATTTAAATCAATTTCAAGAAGTCGAAAATGGTATGCAGTCATGAGGGCGCAAAAGAAGCTTTTTCTCGATTTATTTTTCAAAGAAACGGTTGAATATGTTTATTATTTAAATATTGTTGCATAATGTTCATTATCATTTAAAAAATAATCGATTATAATTTTATAAACAAATATTAATAATTGTAGAAATTATTAACTATATTCCAGAGTCCTAAAAAAAAAGAGATTTCCCGTGGACATGATAAGTCGAGACAGGATCATCAGAAATCAAAAAACGTAAAAGATTTGGTTAGTAGATATATTACTTTATCTCGGGACAAAAAATTTTGAAAAAAAATTGAATTTTGGATTTTTTTGAGGATTTTAAAATCAAGAACACGATTTTCATTAAAAAAATTTACTGTTTTTTCTTGTAAAACAAGTTCTAATAATTGAAAATCAAAATCTTCGTCCACCCCCTAGTAAATCTTATCTAAAAGAAGTGTGTAAAATTGTAGAAAGATCGGTTCATTATTTTTTGAGATATCATGTCCACCGTTTGAAAATGCAGTTTTGAGATAAACACGTTGAAAATTTTCCATATGGATAAATAACATTTTTAAAACTTACGAGTAGTACTATCTTTTTCAATTTTCTTCGAATCGACGCAAAATTTCGGGAGAACATTTCTAACATGTTAATAAAAAAAAATAATAAAAAATCGATCTTTTAAAAATGCTGACTGCGTATTACCTTTGGTAATTTGGTAATATTGGAAATCTTCCAAGTTCCAACTAAAAGCGACTATTTTTAATCATATCGGCTTTTTTGAATAATTACAAATTTTTTAAAACTAAAATTCACAGTATTCATAAATATGTATCTACCTAATACATAATATGTATATAAATAAATATATAGGTATATTGTTTTATTAAGAGCTAATTTGACTTTTTGTGGATTTATAAATTTGATGGACGAGAATCTGATAATTACAGACAAGCCACAAAAAGTACATTTGCTCCGAATAAAAAATATTTTTTGTTTTGAAAGCGTAAAGTAATAAATATTTTTATTCGCAATAATCGTTTAGTAATTGTGTTTAGAAAAACACAAAAATCTTCAAGAACGAAGAGTTTAAAAAAAATCTTGACAAAAAATGCGAAACATGACGAATCCTTCACACGGTTTTGCCTATTTTTCTTTTTTGAAATAACATGCCATCTAAATATCGTTAATCTAAAAATGTTAGACGTTCCCTTTTTTTAACAGCTAGTGACCAAATTGACCATATATGATAATTCATACAGAGTCAATTTCTAATCTGTTATCTACGCATATTGTATAGTTTTACCCGAATCCAGGTTTCCATTGGAAACTCAATAATTCTTTTTAGCTTTTTAAATAAGCAGGGAGGGACTATTAGACACAAGTATTGTAGAATTGGGCTCAGTTATTAAAAATCACTGTGTGTTATTTAAAATAAGATTGTTTGAAGATTTTGTGTGATTAGATTTGACAAATCATGAAAAGCATTTATTATTATGAAATTATGTATAAAACTAATATTTCAATCATACATAACATTGTACATCATTTAATGTAGGTACCTACCTAATCCTAACTAGAGTGGAGAAAAAATTTAAATAAACTTGATGCTTTTTGTATTCCATTTATTAACACGTCTAACAATCTGTTATAAATGGTTGCGGTAATTAATAAAAACACATTGGAAATGATATTAATCTCTTCCTGGGTTGCACGTATAGTGTTGGACTACTTCTGAATTTCAATTACTCTCAATTTCGGTAGGGTGTACAAGTCCTGTGATTTTAAAAATATTTTGTGAAAAATACTAGAAGTATTATAGTTATTTTTAATATACAATTGTGAACCAGCACATTTGTATATTAGATATAATTAAAAATGTAGTAAAATTTGATATATTGAGACAAACTTCAATTTTTTTTATAGGGGAATCTCCTATTTGATCGAAGTGGGTGGAACTTAACTCCATATTATTGATCATGGTGTAGTAATAAAAAATATTAGTGTGGTATTGCGAAGTTTTAATATATATAATATAATAAATAGCGAGAAAAGTGCATAGTTTTATTTATCTTTTATAGTTTAGTAGTAGTTTAGTATTTATAGTATCTACTAGTATTTGCTTTAAATAGTTTTATTTTAATTACAACCGAATTTTACTTAAAAGCAATGATTCATATGTGGTTATAGACCCATGTCTTAAAGATCTGTCGTTTTCTGGGAATTTTTTAACAAGTTGACTGATTTCTTGACCTGTTTACCTTAAAACTCCAATTTAAATAAGGTAAAAAACATTTCAAGTCAAGTCACATTTAATGATAAAGTACGTGGCACTTTTGTGGCACGATTACTTTTACTATGAGTTATACTGTGAGTTATTCTATGCGTTGGTTATACTAACTAAGCTATAGTAGTTATACTATGAGTTACTATGAGCTTACTTATTATGAGTTATAAATTTTAGGACGAGCCCTTTCATCTACATTTAACTAAGTGAATAAAGTAATCCGATTTTGAAATTAAGTAATTCACAAAAAAGGTTTTGAAATACCTAAACTTCAAATAAACAAATAAACACTTCTATTTATAAATTTTCACAAGCGGAGCTAGCTGTATGAAAAAATTCAAAACAGTCTTTTATTATAGATTTTTGCATTCATTGCTTTTAATTATTAGTTTTTGGGTCCCTTTTTTGATCAGCAGTGTGGCATAAAACTTATACCGATCGATTAGGACCGTGATTCAAATCCTGATCGCATCGGATATACTGCTGTGATCTAAGGTCCAATATCGATCTGTAGGCTATGGGGAGGGCCTTGACACGTCACCTTGAACGCACTGCATGGTGTATGCTATAGTCTACAGAAAAAAGAAGGGTCTTTTGTTACAAAAATTTGCGTATTTCGTTCAAATTTATGTTTAAATTTGAAATTTTCGCTTTTAACTGCCATAATTTCATTAGAAAATTTTAAGCTGCGTAGCATCGGATATCGTGATATTTCCCTACGGTAACAGAATAATGTTATTTCAAATTCCAGATTTCAAAATATTTCAAAATTAATTAAAATAGAAAAACAAACAATAAATATTAGATACATTATTTTGAAAATCATTACCATTATCATAAAATAATTTATGTTCATTTTCTGAACATTCTGAACACAAAAATGCGTGAGTTTTATAGAATTGGAACTTGTATCGCGAATTTTGTATGTTATTTTTATTATTTTTACGGTCTAATAGTTTTCCATCAGGCAGAAGATGACGTTAAAAATATCGATTACTGCTTCGGAGATCGAAATCTCCAAATTTTTAAATCAAGTGCTAAATTTCGTTCTGACTCTTATTCCAAGTTCAAGTAAATTGTACGACAGTGATCCGATAGAAGCTTGATTGACATAGAATATTGGTAGAATTAATGGCCCGTGATATTACTTGCAATACATCGCGTATTACGCGTGTTAATGTGCCGAATAACTTTATTGCTGAGAAATATGTCAATAATTATTTCGCAATTCCTATGTAGTATTGAAAACTATAAGAATATGGATTAGCAAACCTTTATTCAAAAAATAATAGGAAATATAAATTACTTCAATCGATTCTAATAATTAAAAAGTTCAAACTTGATTTGCTTGAATTGAAGCAACAATACCAACGTTAATTACTTTCAACTTTCAATTATTATCAAACTGCAAAAGTTAATTTAATATAAAAACGAAAAGGACATGAGCACGGGAAAATAAGGGTGTAGGTATAGATAGACCTTCAAGCATAAATTTAACGACCGCCGCCTGGTTGTGAAACACTTAACGCGAGCGAGCTACCCCCATAACACCCAATAATACATTGTCAGTGCGTTTTCAGTGTGGGAAGGATCATAATGTTTTGGATTTTGCGTAAATCTAGATTTAAAGGCAACTCATTATTGAATGTCATTAGAAACAACACTCTTGGTAAGTAGCATTAACTAAAAATATTGTTAAAATTCAGGAATAAAAATTTAATTATTTCTTTATAATTGCGTTTCGTTTTTTTTTAAAGTGCAATGCTAATTTAAGAAAACTTTTTTGCCTACGTATTTAACGAGAATTTTTAATGAGGTATCAACTTACATGGAAAAACTATTAACCGCGATTTTAAACTCAAGGTGAAAATGGATTTTTTCAATTTCTTTATAATGCCAAACGCACATTTGAATATTACACCTATAATAGAATTTAATTAAGTGCTTACCAACTTTTTTCGATTTAATATGTAATTTTCATGCGGTATTTAAATTTATAGTTTTAATATTTCTTATCATTAATATAATCTTGGAAAATATATTGCTTCTTGACTTTAATTTTTATATTAAATTTTTGAACACAAAATATATTTTTCTTTTACAAAAAACTTCAAAGGTTTTATTTTTCTTTAATTATTTCACTTTAGTAGATATTTTTAAAGCATAAAGAATTGAAATATAAAAATAACTTTATGAAGATTCAAGTAAACATACTCGCAAAATTAATTAAAACAATAGCAAATTGGATTGCACCGTTTGATGTGCCTACATACATTCTGAAAACAAACACTGAAAAGAGAAAAGATATTTCGGAAGCGTAGACCAATTGGTACATCACCTTTTCAATTTGCAATACTCAGCAAAGGTGTTCTTCACAATATCGGTGGGCATGGGCTTTGAATTTGTTCAAACAGTAATAATAATAATTTTTGTCCCTATCGTCATTCTGAAATGATGTTACACCGTTTGCCCTGCAAATAATAATCAGTTAGTTTGTAATGCAAATATTTTAGAGTAGAGATGCGCAACCTATTTCTTTGAGTAACCGCTTGAAGAAATAAAAAATTTAAATGGTCCTCAGAAAAATTAAATTATTTTGGAGATGTTTTTATCCTTGTTTTGTTTTTATGCATAACTTGAAACTGAATTATAAAAAATTACAACCAAGTGTCTTAATGGAATATTGTCGAAAAATGTAACAGGTGGAAAAAATCAGTTGTTATTTAACTTATAATTTTATCATTGCATTGTCATTAGTAAAACCTAAGATTTTAATATTTTTAGATATTTGTTCTTCTAAGAAAAATTATAATAAACTAACACAGCAAAATAATCATAACTCAATTGAGAATATCAAGTTAGAAAAATCAATTACCAACAACCCCAAGGAGTCGACAATGAGAAACGAGGCTGTAGACTATGCCAATTGCAATAGCATTAAGGAAGATATTATAATGGATCCAGTTTCTAATAATAACGATAATATTAACAATAATGATTTTAATTATTATGGTAAGTATCACTACTTATTATTATATATTATGGTATACTGATACCTAGATATTATAATTAGTTTACTATAGATGTTTAAATTAAACTAAAACATTAGCTTATACTCATAGTTCGTATTTATTTATTTATAATGTTACAAATTATAGCTAAATTTAACCGAAATTGACATGGCGTATAATATAATTATTATTGATATTATGATATAGGACATAGGAGAATCTATGCAATCATCAGTAATATACTCTCGTGTAAACATTAATTATGTTTATATAATTTAAATTTTGCCCACTGGAAGTGTACCTATTCGTATAACTTTATAAGATTTAATTAAAATTCAGAATTTAATTAAACAATTAAACTCGGATTGTTCTCATACGCTTTCTTAAAAATTTTAATAACATCAGTATTAAAATAAGCCACGCGATATTATAGTATATGTTAGGTATGCGAAAAATAAAAGGTAAACTGTTACCATTAAATACAGGTAATCACTCAATTTTCAGAAGTATATATACGATTTTTGTGGTAGTTTCATAATAAATTCTAATCAACTGCCAAAATTGTCTAGCAAAAAAATAAAATGTTGTACAATATCGTTGGTAAACGTGATTGTATTGCTGATTTTTTAATATCAAAGTGAACTTACACCACTAAGGGCCGATTTCATAAAAAAATTTAATGTACCTACATATGTAGTATTAATATTTAAGTGGAGAATTAAGTCAATTTTCGTTAACAATTTTAACTTCATTCTCAGTTTAAATTTAAATTTTAAATTAAATTTCTTTCTGAAATTTGCACTAACATTTTTTATATTACAGATAGTTATTGTTTTTTAATTAAATTAACTTAATGTAGAATTTTAATTTTATATTAATTTCTCAAGTAAAAAATTTATTCTAATAATATTATTGTGATTTTACTATATATATCTACGTAGTACTTTAATTCTTGTATATTTATATTGTTCATTTAATTATTTTATGAAAAACATAATCTTACATTAAATTCGGCGGTCGATTTTCCGACATTTTTAATTATGTTTGAATTTGACAATAAGTACCTATAAAGACAGAATTTTTTTTTATTGGATTACATTTTTTAATTAAATTTTGACTTAGTACGCGATATTGTCGTTAAATTTAAACATGAAACAATTCTATTTTACATAAATTTGCGTGGTAATGAATCTTGTAATACTTTTTTGTACTTTGATATGCAAATGCTTTGATCTGCTTTTACTTGATTTTAGATGAAGCATTAACTTGCAACGTATGTGATACATCATTTGATTGCTCCAAACAGCTGTTCTCCCACAAATTAGAAAAAAGGCATTATAGGTATGTGATTCACATCAAATCAATTAGTATATCTATTAAATTATTACTCATACTAATATTAATCATATCATTGGGTGGCTCCGATTCAACCAATAATACTTCTCAATCAAATTTAGCGTTAATTTTTGATTATAAGTGTGGTATGCTATCAGTAATATAAATTAAGCCTAAATTAATAATATAAGTTAATACTTTTATTAAGTTAATATAAATTAAGTAAAATTGTTTTACTAATTAATTTTTATAGTACATAATCTCCATTGAGAGGTGACACAGCATCACGGTTTTTGAAGATATTTGACCTTGATGATTTATATACTCGTAATAGTTATAGCTCAATTTCGATTTCGGACATAATATTATAGCTATTACGAAATTACTAATTACTTCATTGAAACGCATCTTGTCGGTGCGGGTCCTAACTGAATTAACGAGATTCCAATTAGTGTTGAGTGGATTATCATGATTTCAATTTTAAACTTGTAACATTTTATAATTAAAAAAAAGTTTAATAACATTAATATTATTCATTCTTAATTTCGATATATTCATATACCTACGATATACGATTTATTATTTCTTTTAAAAAATCTTTTAAGAGTTTAAAGAGTAGTTCATAAATTTTATGTAATTTTTATCCCATTTCCTCCACCGTCCCATGCTTGAAAACAATGGAAAATAAGAAATTAAAATATTTAAAATCTTTTTGTACTTACAAATAACTCCCTAATATTCTAGCTTAACCGACATGAGTACTTGTACATTTTATGATTTTATGACCGTTTTATTAATGGAACACGAAATGATAGGATCCACGTCAAAACGTCGCAGATATTTGGACGCGGTCATTTGGGCGGGCGACAACTGGACTCATACAACAATTTCGCGCGCTTCAATTCGACGCATGCGACAATTTGGGGATACGACAATTGGACGCTCGCCAATCGGAGGCATGCGATATTTGGCGCATGCCAATTGTACACATGCAATAATTTGCCATAAATATAATAGTTATAATCTATCTATTCTTTTTTCTATTTATTTTTATATACCGGGTGTTGACTCGAATAGCCGAACATAGGGAATTAACACGTAAAAACTTATTTATGCAAATTCCTGCTTCCCAAATTATTTTAGAGAAAAAATGAAAGACACAAAAAGAATGCAGAAATATAAACTACGTATGATAAAAGCTTTAGATTTCATGTAATCTTTACTTATAGGGTCAAAAAATGCTTTTAAAATTGTTAAAATTTTCATTTATCAGACTGGCCATGTAAGTTTGAAAGGTAATTATTTCGAAATTAAATTGAATTAATTTCATGACCAGTCTGAAAAATGAAAATTTTAACAATTCTAAAAGAATTTTGGACCCTTTTAGTAGAAACTAGATGAAATTTGAAGATAAAAGTCCAAAATTCGTTTAGAATTGTTAAAATTTTCATTTGTCAACTGGTCATGAAATAAATTCAATTTAATTTCGAAATAACTACCTTGGAAACTTACATGGCCAGTCTGATAAATGAAAATTTTAACAATTTTAAAAGCATTTTTTGACCCTATAAGTAAAGATTACAAGAAATCTAATGCTTTTATCATACGTAGTTTATATTTCTGCATTCTTTTTGTGTCTTTCATTTTTTCTCTAAAATAATTTGGGAAGCAGGAATTTGCATAAATAAGTTTTTACGTGTTAATTCCCTATGTTCGGCTATTCGAGTCAACACCCGGTATAAAATGCCAGGACGCTCAGCGTGTCATTTTTTGGTAATCTTTTACCAATCGCAAAGAAAACACTTCTCTTGCGATATATTGTTATATTTTCAATTGATTAACAATATCTTCTTTCTTAAGAGCTTTAATAAATTTCCAGATATTGGGATGATAGCAGTACCAAGTAAATTACTTGAAAACAATGGTGGTCTTCAACGTCCCCTCCTGTCACTCATTGAAAAGACGAAACTAAACGTACATCTTCGGTGTCTCGCGGCTAAACATCCGCGTCCAATTGTCGTATCCCCAAATTGTCGCATGCGTCCAAATGACGCTCGCCAAATTGTTATATGAGTCCAATTGTCGTGCGCCTAAATAACCGCGTTCAAATATCGGGCGGCCAAATATCCGCGACGTTTTGACGGGATACCAAATATTATATTATGATCTGAAAAAATGAGATTATTTTAATAATTTTGAAAACAATTATATAATATATTACGTTTGAACCTCTTTTTTAAAAACCTTTTAAAAGTCATAACCGAAAGAGTTAATATTTTTTCTACCTCTACCCTAGTAAACCATCCCTCAAAAATTTCCCTTTTCAGAAATCCCCCTCTTCCTGTCACTCTTTTTTCTTGAAATTTGAACAATATTTAAACGGATTTTTTTTAGTTTTCTTTCTAGTTCATCGTCTGATGATTCCATAGTATGCTGAAAACGTTTGCTAACAGTGTATTTTATTTGTGATGATTTAAAATCATATTAGTTCTAAAGCGTGTGTGTGTGAATTTTTTGCATTTGGTATAATATTGATTTGGTTAATATCGTGTTACACTAAATACTTAAACCACGTAGGTATAAATTGATTATTTTAATAAAATTTTCTTTAATTTGATTCGTTTCTTGACTACATGCAATATTTCTCTAAGTAGCACTTACGGCATTTTAAAAGTTCTATAAAAGTCGTAATTTATTTAATCCAAAAATAACTTACATTTCCCTAGAAGTATAATTATAATTATTTCTCGATCCGGACATCAAAGAATAGTCTTTAAAGGCAATAATTTAAAATACTGCTTGATGATTGATCAAGCAGTGCTTCCCAAATTTTTTCGCCAATGCACAGTGTCCAAAAACTGTGGATTTAAAACGTGTTACTTCAAAGTGAATGTTTTCTAGTTGCTTATTTAGGGTGTGTACTTTATTTTATATAAGTTATGAAAAAGATATTGGATTGAAATGTTGAAATAAATTATTATATTTATATGGAGTGTTTTACAAGTCAATCTTGTTTGCTGTAGTGTAGAGAAACAAAAAAAGTCTTACTTAGTCATGCCTATAAAAAATATTGTAAAAAACCTAAGTCTTCTTTTATAAGATACTAAAAACTGTAAACGCTTTCAACCACCTTTTCGAAATTTATTCAATCGACAGCAAATGCATATACTTATTATTTTTTGGATACTCTTATGAACCCATGATTATTATTTGTTATCTAAGTTGCTTATTTAGTAATTATTTGTTATCTAATGCTAATCAAAATACTTTTCCAATGGATGTTTACTCAAATTGAACACATCCCCAAAATATAACGAATTTAAATAAGTTAAAATTGCAAGCTTTCGAGTACCGACGTACTTTTTTTCAAACAGTAAGTTTGATTTTTTATTAACTTGTTCATCGTTTAATTTTTATTATTATACTAGCTGGCGGCCCGGCTTCGCTCGGGTTTCAATTTGAATGGTAATTGAACTTTTCCATTACTGAAATTTAATTGATGTGCGATTAAATTACAAATAATACCATTCACATAAACCACAATAATTACTTACTATACTGATCATCCACTGTTCACTTACTTGCCACGACCCCGACGCGACCAATCTGGACCAAAAAATAGATATGCAATCTGCATAATATATCTAAAGCCCACCTCACACGATGCTTGCTTTGCTGATGGATTGCTTGATGGAAGCCATGATGGCTACGGTGCGGCTGCGCTGATGGAAAATGACGTCACTGCTGGCTTGCTTGCTGGTTAACATGATGGTTTTCTGTGATAGATCTCGTGCTATTTTTGTTGATGATTTACGTGATGGATTTCAGCGCTAACCAATGAAAAGGTCTCGTCGTGTTCGTCAACACGAGTGGTTACCAACACTCATTTTCAACTACCTGCGTGCGCATTGAAACCACGCAAACTACAAAGTGCATGTGAAGCCAACAATGCATGTTGCAACAATGCAACAAAGCCAGAAATCCATCAGCAAAACAAGCAAGCAATCCATCAGCAAAACAAGCGTCGTGTGAGGTGGGCTTAAGCTATGGTGCAAATATGGCTTCGATACCTCTTGCGGTTTCCGAGTTTACCTAAGCCTAACAAACGCACAAACGATTTTATATTATATAGATATTTTCAGAAGTTTGAAAAATTTTGACTTTTTATAATGTTTATTATTACAATCTCATATTATTTGTAATACATACGTGCCTTCACTAGTGACTTTATTTTTAACGACTAGATACTGTTTACCTATTTTGACTTGTTTTTATTGAAGGTCATTTACTTATTTACTCTATGTACATATACCATATAATGTTATAAAAGTATAGACTTATATATTATGTATTATATTGTTTTTTTTTTACTGAAAATTTTTTTTATTAGGTAGATACTAACAATGATTTTTGAATATTACAGTAAATTATGAATTATAAAATATAAATAACAATAACAGAATTAACTTATTAACATCATATCATAAACATTAACTTAAGTAAGATTGAAAAATTCGTCCATGTACGCCCCTGTAGGCATCGACCCTAGCACCGAAGCAGAATTTCCTCTTTGAATGCACAAACTGATCTTTTGGAATAAGAAGCTCTATTGTATTATATAATTATATTGTATTATATATTGCGGTGAAACTTCCAAAAGTTTATCTCCTTGGTTTCGGTTACAATTATTTTATTCGCATCCAAATTTTAATTACCAATTTCTGATAACATAATCAATCCAATTTTATCAATACCAATTAATAAACTCAATTTTCAAAATTTCACTTTTATTTTTAAAAATATAATCACATTTTAAACTAATATGCCCAAAAATGGACTCAAAAACTGGAGCGTTTATCAACGCGCCTATACGCGTTGACTTTCGGCATCAAAAAGCATACATATTTCCCACATTAAACAAGTACCAACATAAACAATTCAAAATAAAATACAATTTCTACAGGATGAAACATAAAACATTTTACAAATTTAAACATAACTACAATAAAACTATACCTCCTACAATTTTATACAAAAAATACATGACAATATATTATATATAATGATGACTGATGTCAAGAGAAAATAATATACAAAACATTTTAGCCACTTAAAAGTATACCTTCAGAGCATGTGATAGTGGTAATTTTCGAATAAATCTCAAATTCATTAGACGTGGAAACCTGGCAACCTCAATAATGTTGACGTCAGTTTTAAAGTTAGGTGGCACAAATTTTATTATTAATGCTTTCAGCGCCAGTGTGGTAGGAATCCTAACTAAAACCTCCGATATACTTTCACTTGCCAATTTTGCTTCAAATGGAAGAATTGTGAAAATTCACTCTTTAGGCTCGTTTAGAGGCCTTTTAATTTTAATTATTGAATACGGTAAGTCATGTATAAGAAATTAAGCTCTTATATGAGTAAATAACATCTTGGTAATGTATTTAACATCAGCATTTTCATAGGTTAGAATTATTTTGAAAATATATAACTTAAAAATGCCACAAAACTTGATTTAGTTGTACATTCAGAACAGTATTATGGTGTTTGACATTGTCGTTTTTATTAGGCTTCTATACAAAGTATAGTAAGGAAGCCTTATGTTCTGCTCCCGTGTCCGTCCGTCCGCATGTTTCAAATTTAAGAACTGTTACCAACATAAAAATAGAATAGAATTTGAGAAAAAGAGAGAATTGAGAAAAAGGTCAAGCAAACTTTTAGCTACCTTAAAATCTAGTGTATTTTTTCTTTTCTTATATAGTAAAATTATATTACCAATTATCGGATTAAAGAATTAAACGATTTAAGAATAATTTGCACTTAATTCATATTAATGAATCAAATCGAGGTTTCCTTTACTATTAATCCAGAAAGAAAGGAGATGTATAGAAGCCTTAGAACTGCGGTCATCCGAGTTCCACCTTGTTTCATTTTGCATTAGCATCTTTAGTTATAAATAAATTTTTTAAAAACAGGGATTGATTTAAAAAACATTTAATTAGATAATTTGTTTTAAGCATGTGAGATTTTTCTTTTAAATGAACATCCGTGGTCATGAATAATTCGGTTTCATATTTTTAATCACATAATTAAGTAAATATTATTAAAAAGTTATTGTCTAGTCATTAAATTTTTTATTTGCATTTAACGCGTTTTCATATTTAAATCATAATCATAATAGTCTAAAAATATACATGGGTTAAAAATAAAAATAATTAGGATTAGCGGATAGGAAACAAGGAAGCTGATTTTATAAATTTAGTAGCGCACTGCCAAAGCGCTCTTAATACAGATAATTACCACAACGCATATAAATATATAAAAATATTGGAAACCCCTAGAAAAAATAACTTGAATGATTTAGCGAATTTTAGATGCATATCCCATAAAATAAAAAGTGCAAATTTAATTATCACAAAAGCTGACAAAGGCAACACTGCCGTCATCATGGAAAGATCATCTTATGTAACAAAAGTCGAAATGCTTCTGACAAACGACATATTTTTAAAAATGAATAAAGACCCAACTGAAAATTTTCATAATTCAATTAACCTCCACATTAAAGAAATGAAAAATATATTCAGCGATAGCAAAATTAGAATGCTGAGAACTATGAAAGCAACCGCTCCAAAATTATCTGCTTACCTAAAAATCCACAAAAATCACTACCCCATAAGACCAGTAGTCGCAAGTTACGATGCCCCAGCTTATAAGCTATCCAAAGAAATTCTCACAATACTAAAAGAAAAGTTAAAATTTTTACCAAAAAGAACCATTAAAAATTCATTAGATCTCGTCAACAAAATAAAACATGTCAAAATTCCTCACAATGCAATTTTAGTTTCCTTCGATGTTGAGAGCTTATTCACGAATGTTCCACGCAACGAAGTGATACAAATTATAAAAAATCGATTAGAAATGTCACGTATTTTAGATCAAGATATTTACGAAATCATAACACTTTTAGACCTAATACTAGAACAAAATTACTTCCAATTTAATGGCACAATCTATTTCCAGCGGGATGGTTTAGCCATGGGTTCCCCCATTTCTCCCTTTTTAGCTGATATATACATATTGTCATGTTTCAAATCAGCTCCAATATTTTTGAGTTTGTTTTTTTTGAAAGAATTAGTTTTGTTTTAAATTTTTTTGTTTTTTGTTATAAATTTTGTATACCCGCAAGAAGGGAAATTTAATTGATTATGATTTGTAATTTAATAATTTAAAAATGCAATGGAAGAAGGGATGATAAGCAGTTCGTTCCCAGGAGATAATCCCGGACGGCCACGATTTTATGAGCTCTGATGAAAAATTGAATTAAAACTGGATTTAAATTGGAAAATATAAAATTTTGTTTTGGAAAATTTGTTTTATTGAAATTATAGTAGAAGTAGTGATATAATTTGATGATAAAAGGTGAAAATCTATGGTATTTAAAAATATTTGGAAATTAATAATTTACGAATTTGTTTGGATGATAAGGAGTGCAAGAAGATAAAGCGTATCAAGTTAGAAAAATTTTGAATAAACGTTAATTTTATATTATATTGGAAAAGTTTTGAAATTTACAAAAATTCATAGCAATATATATATGGATATTGGGAAGATAAGTTATTTAAAATAAATTCAACTTTAATTAATAATATCACTTACTGGTACAGATACGTAGACAACATATTATGCTTGTGGACTGGAACACTGCGACAATAACTGGACAATTTCTTAAAAATTATGAATTCTTTAGATCCTTTTATCAAATTTACTAGTGAAATTGGAAAAAACTCTATCAACTATTTGGACTTAGAGATTTCTATTAATTATTACACACACCAATTCAAAATTTATAGAAAGCCAACATACACCGATTCTTTAATACATGCAAATTCTAACCACCCATGGACCAATAAACTAGCTGCATTTAGATCTATGATTAACAGAGCCTTATCAATTCCAATGAGTGAAATTAACTTAATCCAAGAATTGCATATCATTAAACAAATTGCAGTAAACAACGGATACGATCCAAAAATTATTAACTCTTTAGTACATAAAATAAGTCAGAAAAATTTAATTAGCAAATCATGCATGTTGATTCAAATAAAGAACAAACCCAAGAATTGGATTACCTTACCTTACTTAGGCGATATGTAACAAAATCTTGCAAATTCTCTATGGAATGAGAAAACACAAGTCTCTTTTAAAATTTATACTACTCTAAGAAGCCTACTTTCATATCCAAAAGATCGAGATTCTATGTGGAATAAGAGCGGAGTGTACAAGCTACAATGTGGGACCTGCAAAGCTTCATACATCGGACAGACAGGACGTAAACTGATTAAGAGAATTCGCGAACATAATTATGATCTTAATTAGTTTAACAGAAATCCCCACAACACAGAACATAATTGTAAATCCGCCTTTGCAAAACATTTATATGATAACCAACACCATTTCGATCAGGCTATTAATGTAAAACTTTTACACCATGCTAAAAAGGGAAAATTAATAGATATTTTAGAATACTTTGAAATAAGGAATGCCTGCAAAGACACTACATCAACTTGTGTTAATGAAATAGATAGCTTGATGCAAACTAATATAATAAATTGATCATAATATTATATACTATCAAGACGTGACATAATGTTAATGTTTTTGTTTATGTCAATATTTTTTTTAAAAAATTTGTCACCAAACTTTATGAAATTCGAATTTTGTCCGCTAATCCTAATTATTTTTATTTTTAACCCATGTATATTTTTAGACTATTATGATTATGATTTAAATATCAAAACGCGTTAATAGCAAATAAAAAAAAATTTAATGACTAGACAATAACTTTTTAATAATATTTGTAATGGAAAGTCATAACAACATTAGTGAAACAATTAACCGTAATTAAGTAAAGTTAGAAAGCACAGATAAGGAAATTTTGAGTTGAGTTTTCAACAATTATGAATATGAAAGATGTTCTTGGTCCAAGATCTTTGAATGAAAAGACAAATGCCAACATTTGTCAATGAAGTCGATGAAAATTCAATCAGTTATTACTTTTTTTTGAATAAAGTGTTTTAAAAATCAACGTAAGTGATTGCGGGAAGATTGTGGCGAAGTTGCATTCCCACCAAAATTAAGTGGGAGAATTAAAAGTTTTCAAAGTCACAAAAATCAAGGAGGGAGAAAAATTGGTGAAATAATTCATTCTGGGTAAGGCCGTCATTTCGTCAAGTTCGAAAATTTAAAAGCCCAGAGTCAAAAGTTTAATAATTTGAATTTAAATTGTAATTGATAAATACAATTAAAAGATTTATTTTACCTGAAAATTACAAATTCAGAGTAAGAGTGCTTGTGCCAATAATTTCTACAGAAAGAAGAATCAAAATTTTATTCACGGCAGAAGGTGAAATGATAAAACAAACAGCAACAATCTAATGAAAACTTCAAATTTATAAAGGGTGAGAACAATTAAAAGTGTACGAACGATTAATTTTTCGTAAAGTAAAACCACGATAAAATTGATTTATTAAAAATTTGTATTTATTGCCATCAAAATTGCAACTTTGTCTAGGTGGTTGAAAGAATTACTATAATTTAAATAAGACCAAAATTGCAATAAGACGGAATTGATTTATTTGGTAAACCGATGTAATGCTACTCGATGTTGCTACTCGCAACATTATTGTTGAGCAACAACATGGCTTTATCTCAGGACGTTCAACAACAACAAATCTTATCTCATTTTCATCTTACGTTACTGATTGTTTGGAAGACCAATCCCAAATCGACACTATCTACACGGATTTTTCTAAAGCTTTTGATCGTGTATCTCACTCGGCTCTACTTGCGAAACTTAAAGCAATAGGATTTGACAACAGTGCTTTAATGTGGCTTAGTAGCTACCTTATTGGTAGAACGCAGAGAGTCAAATTTGACAATTTTACATCTGACGAAATTTCCGTCTCATCAGGAGTTCCCCAAGGGTCACATTGCGGACCAGTCTTGTTCTTGTTATTTGTTAATGACATTGGTAGGGACATGATATGTCACTATCTTTTATTTGCAGATGACTTAAAAATTTTCTCACAAATCAAATCGGTCAGCGATTGTGCAATACTTCAATCTGATTTAAACAGATTATGTTCATGGTGTAAAATTAATAATTTATCATTAAACTTTAGCAAATGCTCTGTAATCTCCTTCTCTAAAAGTAAACCGCTTAAATCAGATTATTTCCTTAATAATCAAATACTAATGAGAGTCGATGAAGTTCTTGATTTAGGCGTGCACATCGACAGCAAATTCACATTCAATACTCACATTCAAATTATTTGCCGTAAGGCGCTACGCATGCTAGGTTTTATCAAAAGGCAATGCAAGCACTTCTCAGCCGATACAGTCAAAATTCTATATTATTCATTAGTAAGATCACATCTCGAGTATGCTTCATGTATCTGGTCTCCATATTATGAAATTCATATAAAAAAAGTTGAATCGGTGCAGCACAAATTTCTAAAATATTTTTATTACAAATTAATGGGTAGTAATGATGGGTTCTTGGACGAAGTATGTTTAAATATTTTGCAGACCAGTACCCTTACTCGCAGACGTACGGCATCTGACATCTTGTTCCTGAATAGGTTGCTACATGGACGTATCGACTGTACCTCGCTCTTGACCAAAATCAATTTTAGGGTCCCTACCCGCTCAACTAGGAACCAAGATTTATTCACTATCCCACATCACAAGACAAATTATGGACAGCACAATCCTATTACTAGGATGATGGTTTACACTAATAAGTGCAATGGTGTTGAGGGATTCGATTTCTCAATTTTATATCCCAACCTAAAAAAGCTATTGATGGAACCTGCGATACATCAAAATTACTAATGAATAGTTTGTATTATAGTATAATGTGTATATATGTATAAAGGATATTTCCGTTTAAATAAAATAAAATAAATACGGATGATGATCAAAAACATCAAAATTTGAAATTTAAATGCTACATGAAATTTATTTAGCTGTGTATTTGTGAAGTTAAAATTTGTTTAACTTTTCGATTAAATTATAAATTTTTAAATTGACCAATTTTTGCTTTAATTATTCAACATCATAAGTAATAAGTTAAAGGAGTCTCAAGCTGATAATAAAAGGGGATGGATGTTCCAAAAAAGGTAATTAACTAGGTTTTCTTAAATTTAAAAACTATTTTACGCTTTTGGACATCGCAATATATAGTTTTATTATTGATATAATGAAAATAATTAAATATAAATTATAAACTAGTGAAATATATTATGATTACTTAAAATTGAACAAGTTAAGTTAACAATATTAAAAATTAATTAATAAATAATTTCTTATCAAGATGGTGAACACCATCAAAAGCTAAAAAACTTAATTGGTTTTTAATATTGTTAACTTAATTTGTTCAATTTTAATTAATTTAAAAACATAATGAAAATATTTATAATTAATGAGCTTTAATAATTTGCATGTCAAATTAATTGAATAAATTGCATAACTAATTTTGCTAAAATCAAAAATTGAATGGAAACGATTCGTCTACTTTGTTTGTTTCTTTGTAACTTACACATTGTTTAAACATTGTGTTTCGGTCTTATACAAAAAGTTATGCAATTTAATTATTCAATTAATTTAATATGCAAATAATTAAAGCTTATTAAAGCAAGTTATAAATATTTACCAATTTTGGTTTCAATTTAAACTTGACGTTTTTCGGCATCAGAAAAATGATTAAAATTTATTTTAGAGTTTCTTTCGCCCAAAAAGATCAATGGGAAACTGAACGACAGGTGCTATTCCTATGTAGCATTCAATTTTATATGCTAAGGCAAAATTTCGCTACAGGAAATATTTACCTTGAGTTTTATTTTAGTAAACGTCTGATAGAAAATAACTTAATAAAAAATAGATAATTCTCCAGTTTCGATTTTTTGAGACGACTTTGACTCGTCGGACGGCGAAATCGGAAAAAAAAGTTGTCGGACTCATATACCATCTAATTCCACATATTTTTCTTAATCGATCCTGAAAATATCAGCTGGTTATCAATAAATTTTTGGAAGCCCATAATTTAGCAGGTTTGGGGTGGTAGACACCCTTAACGGTTCAACATTTTAGTCGGACAAATTTTGTTTCGCGCGTATCATTGCTATCCCAATCCCATGCGGCTTAGATTGGTAAAAAAATAGTATCTATACATTTTTTGGGCACCGTAAAAAGGTCGACTTTCGAGCAATGCAGAAGAAAAAAGCCGCGGATTCGAGAAATTTCGCAGAAGAAAAAGTTGGAGACTAGGTGTCCTTAATCTATACAAAAAGTTTCAAGAGAGTATGTATTACTTTTTTTGTCGGTGGACACCCAGACTATTAGGTACATCATATTTTTATTTTTATTAATATGAAACTTGACTTATAACTTTCAATAATTATACAAAACTCTACCATTATAAATTTTCAATTCTAACGTGAAAACACTCAAACTATTCATGTGGTAATTCTCGACCACACTCAAATAAAACTTTTATAGTCAAATAAAACTTATAAAATGTATTATTCTATTTTAAACTTTCCTAATAATCAATAGTCACTTATACAATTTATGTGTTATTTTCTATCAATTTCAATACAAAACTTCTTTTCTAAATTCATTCGATGCCTAGTTATGAATAGACGCTCTAAGTCATGGTTGTAGCACATTGTCCCGGCTTACAGGCTTTTATACATCAATAAAAATTGTTGTAGAATTAGACAGCTGACATTAAAATGAAGCGATTAAACTATAAATTAACCTATATTTTTATTTTGGATATAATGGATTTTAAAGTTTCGAATTTTTATCTATATCCATATTTTTCCAGGTGTGGAGTTTTATATTAAAATAAATAAATAAGAGACGTCTTCGAAATTTTACATAAAAGTCGGAGAATTGATCATATTGTTGAAGGTGCATGTGTTTTCAAGGATATGGTACTAAAGTTGCTCTCACGAAAAATGAGGCTGACGTCAGAACCATCTGAATGAAGTATCGACAAATTACTTTTTAAATTAATAATTTGTACCATAGGTGCAACAAAGACAGACTGAAATTAATGTGTCTTAAGTATGTGAATTTAAAATACTTGTACGTCAAAAATAATATGATACTAAACGCATGCGATAGAAAAAGATAGCTACAATAGTTCTTAGCGTGCATAATAATTATAATGAAAGTAGTTTTTATAGTGACTAATCTGTAATTGTGACAACTGACAAGTACACAAGTTTGGTTATATTTTGTATAATATACAAGTACAACCAAAAATTTAAATACAAATATATTAAAAAATATAAAATATAGAAAATATAACCAAACTTGTCACAATTACAGAACCAGAAGAGGTACTTAGAAAGTATTTTTCTTTTCTTTACTAACTGCCAAGAAATTCTATAAGAACTTCATCTTCTTCTCTCAAGGAGTGTTATATAACACAATGAAAGATTCGGCTTTGATGTAACTCAAACGCTGTACTGGTCTCCACTCAAATTTGTTGCCAATTTTATTTTTTTATGTACCCTTGCACACGTCTTTCATTTCAGCAAACAGGAAAAATCATAAATTATTTCTTGGATCGTATCTGTCACGATCATCGGTATTTTTTTGGAAGAGATGCGAATAAGTTGCTTCCAATTGTATGGTGCTCAATTTTCACGTTTGACATATTGACTACGATACACATTCTTTTAAACCGGAATTGCTTCCGTTGTCTAAATTGCCCAAAAAGGAAAAACGATACGAAGTTGACGAATTAATAAGGGAACATGGTCATGAAGTGTTACGACTACCACCTTACCACTGCGATTTTAATGCAATCGAATTAGTGTGCGTTCATTGCAAAGATTATTACAATAAACATATAGGTCGGGACAGTTACGGGAATGACAAAGTAATAACAAAGTGAGAAGAGACAGTGGAGGAATGTTCACAAGAAGTCTAGAGAAATTGTGTTTGTCATACCAAAAAAATTAATTGAATGATGATAGCGATTCCGACACTGATGTAGAAAGTGATTAAAGAGCAAAACTGGGGTGCCATTCTATCTTTGCTTCTTTCTGCATTTGATCTTTCTTCTTCTTCTTCGTCGTCGTTCGAATTCTAACGTCGTGACCTGTTTCTCAAGGATTGTGAAGTGGCTTTCTTGGCAAAGTACCTCGGTGGTTTGCCACTGCCTTCCGAGGGAAGATGGTCTGAATTTATTATTCCACCCGGGATCGAACAGGGCTTCTCGGCTTAGCAGTCGATGCACTTAAGCGTCAAGCCATAACCACCGTCTCTTCGAAGGCGGAATTTGATCTTGACCTTTGTTATATTAGTTTATTTAACTTTTTTTTTATCAATAAATAATTTTAAGTTCTAACGTAATGATTGTGTTAAAAATTGCAATATTATCTATTGCAATAGCTTGTATAATGAACAAAAATAGTTTAATAAACATATATACTTCTCAGCCTTTACTACATTATTTTGGAAACTACATGTTTCAAGCAATGAATATCTTTAGGAAAAACAAATCTACGACTAAACCCTTGTCACACGAACAAAATGTTCATTATTATTTTTATCAAAATGTTAATAAAATTTTTTACCGTGTGACAAGGACTTTAAAATTATTGCATATTGACAGTCATTTGAATTTTTTGTTTTTATATAATGATTTAAATTTATTATATCAAACACTTATTTGACTTACAATTTTCATCTTATTTCATACGAATATCGAAAATTGCGTCAGCTTCTTTTTTCGTGATGACAACTATATTTAAATTTTTTAATTTGGGGTAGCTATGAGTACGTTAATTCTAGCGCAATACAGAGTAAGGAGTCTAATAGTCTCCCCTTTCCTATCTAGAATAGATTCTTTTATAATTTTTCGATTTAAAGTGGATTGTTTTCCAATATACATCCTGTATAAATATTATCAATATGGAAGTCAGCCTTAGCGGCCATCTTATACATTCCGATTGAGTCACACGTGAAGTTTCTGAAATAAAATTTCAAGTTTATATTGGATTTAGTATGTATTCAAAATATTAGGTATTATTATTATCCACATATACTAAAGAGGAAGTGAAACTTCTTTAGCCGTGCACGCAAAGAAATTTTAGTTTTAAAATTAAAAATGTCGACGTTTAAATGAAAATTAAAAGGATGTCCTTTAAAACAAAAATAATGCAGGTCAAATTAAAATAAATACATTTTTACTTTATCATATGAAATGTGAAAAAGTATTGTAATCGTGCAGAAAAAAAGTTGAGATTTTTGCTGATTTAGACGTTTTAGGATCCCAGAAGCCCAAAATCATCATTTCCAAAAAATGTCTGGGTGGGTGTGTGTGTGGTCAAATTTTACGTGCGCTCTACAACAAAAAGTAATAGGAATTTTTTAACCAAATTTAGTATTTAGTAATTTACCAATGAGACTTTTAGTGCTGATTAGATTTTAGTTCGAATGTTTTATTTGAATGTAATTATTTTACAACGTTGAAATGAAATTTTTCCGATCTAGCAAGAAAAAGTTGACGTAGAGAGCTGGGAATAGTGTTAACCTTAGAACTCTTAGCTGAATGTTCAGTTAAAATTTCATTTCAATATTGCTTTGCGTTGAGGAGATTTTGATGGAACGATATACAAACTTTGTGTTTTATATTATGTATATTAAGATTAAGATTAGATCAGTCTTTAATAAATTATAGTTCTATTTGAGAAAGGATATGGGGAAGTTGGCCATACACAAATGAATACTTTTTCATATTTTGATGTGAAGATAATATATTATGCTCCGATAATTCTGCTATAAATATTTGAAACACCGTCTACACTATATTATCTTGCAAACCGATTTATTTACAGATTCTTTTACCTATAAACAATTATTCAATAATTTAATTTTCAATAACTTGAGATTGTACCCTAAAGTGAAAAGTGAAACTATAATTTTTTTTAAATAATTTATTTTTAGATGTGATGTTTGTGACAGTTTCTTTCAATCATCGATGGTATTGGAGCAACATAAGGATGCATTTGAACACTGGTTTGATGAAGAAGAAGATGATTACACCGATTTCAGTAGTAACGAATCTATTCCTGAAGAACTTGAAAGTTTATTATAATTTTACAAACCATATTGATATAGTTGTACATCTATATACTACTCATAACTCGATAACTCCTATGTCACACTAGATCAAAAAAATATCTTACAAAAATAATGATCGTAAATAGGTAATTCAATTGGATGACATTTATACCCAGTTATTCCGTTGCAGGTTAAAGTAAATATTTAGTTTAACCAATGACATTTCATAAAAACAACTTTTCAAAGTATTTCATTGGTTAATCCAAACTTTTTGGTTTAACCTGGAACTGAATAAATGGGATCTGGGTCTTATTGATTTAAAGCTGCATTTGACTAAAATAATATTAATATTCCGAATATACATACATTAGATGCATTACTTTGCCATTATATGTAACTACTAATGTAAAACTGAAAACCCCTAAAACATGTATTTAAATGTATAAATAATGTAAAAGACATATCTTCCGTATATTATCATGTTATATTATTTGTAATATATTGGACATTGTGACAATATCATAATATAAGTAGTATTTTAATTAAATGCCAACATCTCTATATATTATCTAAACTTATCCAACTTTATAGTTCAGTAAAATTAGCATATTCATAAGAACTTATTTAAATTGGTTTGTTAACTTTGAGATTATATATGTATAATTTATACTAACTTATATTAATAATTATTATATTATATATTGTCATGATTTTTAATAAGCCGAACCTGAGCTGTGTTTTCATTTTAATAACTTCTATTCCGTACCAAACATGATCTTCTCAGTGCTACTCTGCAAGTAGGAATTGTAAGTGAACACTTCACTTTGATACTTCGCGTGGGTAGGAATTAATGACAAAATTGTCCAAATAAAGAATTAAATGGTATTTTGATTAAAAAGTATTTTAATTATTATGTGGAAAATATTTGTTGAAAGAATTAAAAAGTGAAGAAAATAAGATTATACTAAGAAAACAGATTAAAGAAAATAATAAAAGAAGTAAGCAAACAAAATTGAAATTTTGATTAAAAGTTTTCAATAATTGGAAAATGGTATTTAACTAATAAATACAGAAATAAGAAAATTGATAAATATTAATATTAAATAAAAAGTGGAATGCGATAAATTGTAGCAAATAATATAAATGTTATTACAAAATTAATTAATTGCAATTGATAAGCAATGTACGTATTGGCATACCTGATAGATCCTATGTCTGAACTAATACAATCGGCCTGGAAAACTATAATAAAAATATATTTATAGAAAGTTCACCGAATAATATGGGTGCCATAAAAATTATAATTATGGATCAGCAGACCAAGAACAGGGCGACCACAAAAAATAACTATAAGATATAAAAATGACCGTTCGTGAAGCAAATCCTGCGCAAAGCGAAAATTCTCGTCTAATGAAAATCGCGAAGATAAGATACATCTTTCGACAGTGAAACGTCAACTATACATTCTGCGAAACTATTTCGCAGACATCCTTTTAAGAAACCACTTATATCAAAGAAGAATCGGATAGTCCGTCTGAAATTTGCTAAAGGTTATTTATACTGCGAAGAAAATGATTTGTCCAAAATACTTTAGAGCGACGAAAGTAAAGTATAATTTAATTCCTCGGATGGTATTAAGTACATTCCACAAAACCATAATATTAAATATCAAATTCCTACTATAAAACACGGTGAAAGGAACATCATGGCGCGGGGCGTGGTGGCATTGAACATCTACACAGAATTGATGAAATCGGAAACGGAATCGTGAAATGACATTATGGAATACCGGACTCCGGCGAGAACCGCCTGGCTGGGCAGCGGGTTGAGGAATTAGCACACAACCGTCCGCCGAGGAACTGCCGACTTTAGATCTGATTAGTGCCGTATCAAGATTGTCGGCATTTTGGCTGAGATGTGATGGGGTTACGTGAGTCCCATCGTGAAGGTCGCTGACAATCCGAATCATGGCGTGCGGAATGGATCCAAAAACATGGCGGGACCCAACGGCAGAAGGATAGAAATTGCCTATGAGGATAGAGTTTGGCCGTAAAGCTTATCGACTGTTTTTATAGGCGCGAGGCTGGAAAGGGCGAGGCGAGGTCCAGTCTCTTGTCGGAGGAGAATCAGTCTCTCCTAGACCATTGGGGGGGGGGGGCTAAAATCGACTCCGATTAGAGCCGTTGTCGACTTTTCGGTGCTCCCCAGCACCGTCCAGTATTGGCTGCCGGAAGGGGAATAGAATTATCATTACCTGGTCTTGGCTGTAGTCATGCGCCGTGAGCTCCCCATGCGCATGAATCGTGCCCTTCAGAATTGATAGTATTATGGATCGGTTAATATGTGCCGACATATCTAGGATCATGTGATCCGACATAGTAAAAGAAAAATATTATGTAAATAAAATAAAATATAAATAAAAATGACCGAAGAATCAGTCTATAGATTTGAATCCCACAGGGCACTTGTGGGAAAAGATCGAACGACGAATAGGTAAGTAAAACTTATCGTAATACGACTAAATTTGTAGCACTGTAGAGAGAATCGAAGAGAATAGTTAAAAATACCGTTAGAACGCTTAAGGAACCTGGTTGACTCTATGCCATCACGCACTGTAAAGCTGTTGATTTTTAAAGATGTAAAAGTAGTTTTTGTATGTTGTATTATTGAAATTTTAGGTTTTTAGAGATTTTTATCATAGTTTGCTAAATGCAAATATTTCGTATTTACTTTGTATTGAATATTTTTCACAAAATTACTTTGGGCTACTGTACTCGTATATTATATTATCGAAAGAATGTAAATCGGGGTAATTAATAAACATTGAAGCTGAATAGTAAAATCAGTAGCGGCTCGTGACATTTTCGAGTGGAAGGGAACAAAATAAAAAAAATAGTTTTGAAAATATCTATCTTCTATTGTTTTCGGTTTTGGAATGGGAGGGCACGTGCCCCTGTGCTCTTTACGACAAGCCGCCAATGGGTAAAATAATAAGTGAAACGCAAATATGAAAATGTTTTGGACTTTTGACAGGTAGTTAAATCTTTATTTTTAAAGTTAACAAAATAAAATAATACATACACACTTTGGGAACTTTGATTAAGAAAAACTTGGATACTACATAGAACTATGATGACGTTGAATATTGAAGCTATATCTAGGACTCCATTAGCAGTGCCGTAACTGACCTATGTTGGGCCCGATGCGAGTTAAACATTTTACGCCCCTCCAGCAAACATAATAAAATAACTTTTAATTGAATAATTTTAATTTTAATTGAAACGAAAATAAAGAAGGTACAAACGGGCACAAACGATTTAAACTATTTTGGATCAAAAATTCAAAATGGGGGGGGTCTGGGAAAATGCACCTTATATTTCGTTTACTGTAATGGCACTATGGAGATCGTTGCAATCCTTGTCTTTTTCTTATACATTTGTATCGATTTTTGTTCAATTCCACAAAGCGTTAACATTTAATTAAATAGAAAATCCATCAATACATAGAAAATATTATCTCAGTTGTAGGTTTCCCAGAACACAATGTTTCTAATTATTACTTTTTATTGGATATCTACGTGCATAGCCGAAGAGATAGACAACTCTTAAACGTCAAGATCGGTTGAAGATAATACGAGTAGGAGTGCTGTTTACAAACTTTTGATATAGCGTATTAAATATTATCGTATAGACAGGTGTTTCAATTGCATTAGTTTAAATTGAAGATTATAAAATTACTTTGACAAACCATTAACTTCGTTAATTGAATTGTATAATTATTATAAAATACGACGTAATAACGCCCAGTAGTGATAAAATCATACTGTAATTTATTTTGAAAAAACCTGCTGCTGTAAACTGGGGACATCGGTGTGTCGATAACTCGGCTAAAATATTTAGTTTATCTTGTAATATTTTGTATTGCGAACTTTCATAGATGGATAAATTAAGTAACAATTTATAGCTTATTTTGCCGGTGCGATAAGCTGCCATTGTTGTTTGTTCACAAGCTGTGGCACACATTACACCAAGAATCTGCAAATTATCCAAGGTGTACATTATTTAGTGTTTAGTGATCGTTAATTTACATACCAACGCTTCTAGTGTCCAAAGACACGAAATACCAGTAACTTTTCCATTCCCAACAAGACCAAATGTTAGCATACAATTTAAAGAATCCATAAAGTCGGCCAATATTGTAGCTACCAAGAAAAGCACTTGCCAACCAAAAATAGCATTAAAAAGAGACACCTGTTCTATCAATATGCAATAAGTTTTCAGAATTTGATCAACCGTTTGAATTGGAATACTCGGACCTGCTTTCGATACATCACTAACGTTTATTACTTTCATGGAAAACGTATTCTTGCTTAATTTTATAAGAACACTGTTCAGCACCCGAAATCGAAACGCCATTAATCTCGCAAAGGTTATTATAAAAATCGTCATGATAATCATATAATAATTTTGAATAATACGAAAAATGTAATATTTGTATTGGTGGAAACCAACCACGGTTATCCACATATAAGCGTCCAAAAAATATAAAATTAAAGTGAACAGATGAAGAATAATCAGTTCGTTCCTGTTCTTCGTATAAAATGTGGTTGCAAGTTGATTGAAATCTAGTTTATCACAATAACAAACGTAGTTGAACATATTTAAGAACTTTTCATAAAATTTTGCATTTATGAACGTCGGCATGATTATCGAACAAATGTTGGTTACAGTTTTAGTTACATTTAGTATGGAATCCGTAATGACTTTACTAAGAAATGGTAAGTTAGGATAAACATAGTATATGCGTCCGCTTGTAGAGTGTACAAATCCAAAAAGAGTCAGTAGCACTAAAATAAAAGCTCCGTAATTGTAAACCTCACATTTTATTAGTTTGTAGTTTGAAAAATCAAAAGGTGGTGCAATTCCCAAAATTGATCCCAAATAGTAAATTAAGCGAACAGCGGAAATATCTTCGTATTTTTTCAAATTTTTCTTTATCATTATGATTATTATTAAATTATAGAAGTAGTATGACCTAGACGTTCAAATATCGAATGTTATAAAATGAAAACAATTGTTATACTCATAATTGCCTGAGTAATTGTCTCTTAATAAAATATTTAGTCGACACGCTTATTTTATTTTAAATTATTTGATGTGAAGATATTATAAACTATGTATAAAATAAAATTTCATTACCGATGTAAATTATCAACTTAAGCGGAATTATAAGCTTATTTATCTTTAAATACGCGTTCACGTTCATACACGCTACAATATACATACATATTATATGCAGGTAATTACGTACAAAACTAGCTTTACTCCTTCAATAAAGAAAAACTCGGATTTTTTTTGTAACCATCGAGTTACATTTCAGTCGAAATTCCCGTCAATCGAGTTTCACCCTATTCACTTATTAGGTCATTGCGAAAATTTTTCCCACTAACTTTTTATATCTTTTATACAATATTAATTTATTGGATAATAATAATAATAATCAACGAATTATTTAATTGAAGCATTCTTGATTTTATTTATTTTTTCTCACTATAATTTCAAAATTCTAGAAGCAGCGTTTGTATTGTTTACTAGGTACCTAATATTATCTAAAGAAACTTTGCTTCAGGGGTCTGCCTTTCTTACATTTCTTCGAGCTGCTTCTGCTCGAAACATAGGATTGAATGAGAGGCATTCAAGACCGAACAATGAACCGTTTTCATATGCATCGGTTTCATAAAATCATAAATATCTATTTTAAATAAAATAATTGAAGTAGTTTTCCTTGTAAAAAAAACTTGAAACAAGAAGGAGACACAATTAACATAGCGCTGCAGTATCTTTCTGCCGATGAAAAATTTCCTTCCAAGTCGTCAACTGAGTAATTAAATATTTTGAAGCGCTCCAGTTCGTCATAACGTGATTGAAACACAATTAATTACCTCTCTGACTTCTATGGATACTTTTATGTTTCCATAGATAGAGAGTATACCAGATATGACGGCATGACAAACTATTGACAAATCATCATTATATTTTAAAAATTCAGATATTTTGAGTTGCAGTATATTTATATTATAGATATCGAAATATTTCCAATGATTTTATTTACACAATTAAATAATTACATATCCAATGATTTCTCTGAAAGAATTAACCATTGTGATTTAAGATTCATGAAGTCTCTGCAAAACAAGAATATGAGGAGATATTGTAGCATTCAAATTTGCGCACTAAGCAAATTCGGCTACAGAAGATCTATATCTTACATTTATATTTTGAAAGCACCCGGTAGAAAGAACCAAAGTTAAAAATTCAATCGAAAATTTTAGTTGGAAATATTTTTAAAAGGCGATTAGGAAGGAAGGTCGAGCGATAAGGCACGCATTGGGGTGATTAGTTAGAATAACCTGAGAATTTTTGCGAATCAAAAGTGCGTTTTGTTAGCTACCGAAAACGGGAATAATTTTGTTATCCTAGTCCGTGTAACGGGATTCATCGGCGCTAAACGAATCAGTGAAGATCGTCAGTTAGCTTTGGATACAGGGCGCCTTCACTACCTTAGAGGATAAGTTGCGCAAGTTTGGCTTCCTCAAATTTTTGGTCTGGTTAATTTAATTAGATATTTGGATATTGTGCGAGAAATTGCGTTTTGGTTTCCGGATACCCAGTAGGAGATTAGTTTTGTGAATTGGTAAAGCAAGCTCCAGCCAAGCCGATCAACCTGGCTTCCTTATCTGTAAATTATCTACAGCAAATCATTTTGTTCTTTTGGCGTCCAGCAACAGTGGCATTCCTGCGACCAGTGGCGTAACATCGTCTTCTGGGTGAGCACTAACTATTATTTAATTTTGGTGAAAGATTTCGTTTGGGTCGCGTCACGATACGCGCGTGTTCTTTGAGACGGTTTTGAAGAAAGAAGAATAATATTCTTCCTAACTTTTTTTTGTTTGCCGGAATTAGGGAAACAAGCCCTAATTGTATGATTTTTGTCAAAAGCGTATCAGATCTGACGCGTTTCTCTTTACAGCTACGCCTGACCTTTTTCTTAATTTTTTTTTGCATTGACTCTGTGTGTGGAGATACTATTTGTTTTATATTTTGCTTCATTATATGTTATCACCTTGCCTGTTGTTTTATTTAATCTGCTTTCTCGCTTTCAGAACAATAACTTTTTTTTACGGCAAAAAGCGTGTGGCGCCCATATTTTGTTTTGTGTATGTAAAGTTTTGGTGGGGGATTCACCCTCCGCAAAACGCCCACGCCCAATTGCTCCCGATTGGGTTTAGCCGAAGCGCCGTATTATAGACAAGAAGGTGAGGTGAGTCCATAACATTTTTTTTAAGCAATTGCCTTTTGTGCGCTAAAGGTTTAATTAGCGTTACAATATAATTTTTAACCTTACAAGTGCGAAGTGCCTTGCTGCATATCACCCAAATCATCAATCTCGGAAACACAATTAAAAATTCATCCATTAATACAGTAATCGAATGCGCTGAAATTATGTTTGTAGTATGAAAAAATTTAATTTTAAGTTGTTATTCTGATACCATAGATTTAGATTATGGAGATCTAATTGTAATAATAAACTATCATGATTTGATTTATTTGCATTGTATAACTTGAGGTCATCGATAAAGTAACAATAAATACCTGCAGTGCTTAATATACTGTCCAATGTCATTGATGAATAATAGAAATAATATCGGACCACAGTGAGAACCCTGCGGAACACCTAACGACACTGAAATATCCATCCAGTGAAAACTATTGATGTACACTTTCTGTTTTCGGTTCATTTGTATCCTATCCTATACATCCTACAAGGAGGCAATTTTTGAAGGAAAGGAAGAGTACGATACACGATCAAACGCCTTAGAGAAATCGGTATACACAGCGTCTACATTCATGTGATCTTCGAATGACTCCACAATATCGATAACAAAAACCAGGAAGTACTTTCCATTAGATGAACTGAAACCAAATTATTCAGTATCTTTGGCAAAGGAGATTGAATCGAAATACCTCTATATATTTTTTAATGTCACCTCGATTACCTTTCTTATATATTATGGGAGTTATGAAACTCTTTTTCCAAAGACTCGGAAAACGATCATTGAACAACGTTAATTCGAACAACTTGAAAATTAGACCCAACAACGAATATTGACATCTTTTCACAAAATAGGCTGTAATTCCATCCTGTCCACAAACTGTTTCAAAAACTTATTCCAATGTGTTTTCAAACAATGTACAGTTAATAACATTGTTCCAGACATAACTGGAATTGGTGGCTTCATCGCTCGAGTACACATTAGAAAATTCTTTAGCAAACAGATGATTGACCTTTTACAAACATCAATATACCGCCAGAATGACAGAGGACGATTTGCGACTGCAACGATTGTTTCTTCAATTCTGTCGATGTAACTACGATGAAGCATTACGTTGAGTTTCTTTACTTGATCACGGATTTCGAAAAACTTTTGGTAATATTTATAACAACGAGCTCCTTTAACCCTCCAGTACTAACATATCATTTTATAACACGAGTACTAACGTCGGTCCGTGACCCCGATTTTAGTTTTTAATTTTTTTAACGCATTGTTTACATTTTTTTTACCACAAATGAAATAATATCAAATGTCTAGGTATATTTCTTTATAATAATGTTAATTCAAAAAGGAAAAAATCATTTTATTTAACAAAATTTTATTGTTGTAAAAATATTAAAAATTATAAACACCAACAAATTAAAAGTAAAATTTTAGAAGAAGAAAATAAAATTTGACGACAACTGATATTATTTTATGGGTAAAGATAATTTTGTTATTTAAAAAAAAAGAATTGTTCTAATTTCGCACCTAGAATAACCGAAATATTTCGCGTACAATTTACACCGTTATTTATACATTACAGTCATTGCAAATTATCACCGCATGTTCTAAACAGAGGTATTTATTGCAAAACTACCTGTTTTCCGGTTTAATTTTGAGGTAAAAATAGTTTATTTACACAAATATACATATAGTAATCGGGTAAATTTTCCAATTGCAAGCAATTACCTATTAATAATTTAAATATTTTTGAAACGTTAGTACTAACGTCGGTCTGTGAGACCGATATGGCCTATAAATAAAGAACAAAAGAACGCTTTCACTTGCCGAATGTCACGAGACGTACTAATTTAGTTAATTTGAAGGTACTAACAACCCCCCGTCCTTCAGCTGTTATCGGATTAAATTTACAGTTAAAAATAGAAGTCGTCGGTCTGTGAGACCGATTGTTAGTACTGGAGGGTTAAAACCTCTTATGCAAAATCTTCTTTTGAGTATCTAGGCTGATCAACTCCTTAGAGATGTGTGCGTTTAACTTCGAGAATTATTTTCGGATTAACATAAAATATTCTTGACAAATATTACACAATATTTTTATTTAGAGTCTTGTCCAAATCCCCAAAAATCTACATTGAAATTAGTTAAGATGATAAAAGATATATGAAAAATTTGTGGATAATTAGTTGCCGCAATCGCGCATTTGTAGCTCCTACCGTTCGGGAATTACAGCTATTTCAGTGGTGGCGGCGCTAGCTTGATATCACGCCAATGCTGATACTCAAAACGAAATTTTGATAAACTAAAATAACATTTTATTAAATAAAGTATTTATTATTTTTACCGGGTGCTGAAATCGAATAGCCGAACATAGGGAATTGACACGTGAAAACTTATTTATGCAAATTTCTGCTTCCCTAAAAAGTATGCTAGAGAAAAAATGAAAGACATAAAAAGAATGCAGAAATATAAACTACGTAAGATAAAAGCATTAGATTTCATCTAACCTTTACTTATAGGGTTAAAAAATGCTTCTAAAGTTTTTAAAATTTTCATTATAAGCCTGGCCATCCAAAGTCGGTTTTTTAGGTCCGAGTCGAAGGGTCTCGATTGACTAGCGAATTTGTTCCTGTACACTCTCGCATTTCTCAATTCTCAGTCTCGTTTGTGCCTTACGATAGGGAAGACGTGTTTTGTATTAAAATAAAAACGTCTTTTGCATGAAAATGGCATGGAATAACGAATGCGAACTAAATTTCTTGGAAGTGTATCAAATGGTACCTGTTTTGTGGAATCCTGCTCACAGGTTCCACACGGTCCATTATAAAATTTATTTTTATAATACCTATGAAAATTAAAATTTATTTTTGTTGTTTTTAAAAGTGTACTGTAACCAAACGGATGTGCTCAAAATTGGACAAAAGACACCCACCGGTTAGTGAAGAACTCCAAATTTGTCAACATTAATATAAGGAATTTGCTAATTACATGTTACTTTTTAATGTAAAGCAATTAATTAAAATTAAAATAAAAATAAAAATTATTCATTAGTAGGTAATCCTATATGTATTTTGTATTTTTATTATTTCGTTTAATTTAAAATGTTTTGAAAAAATAAAAAAGCTAGTAGTGAATAACAATCGAATCTAAAATCTCCTCTATTAGATGGTGTATGACTTCTTTGGTAAACCTAAATCTCGGTCTAAATTCTTCGTTGTTCAATTTAAATTTTTTTTCGTTTTTCTAAATCTTTGTGTTCGTTCTACCTAGTATTCGTGAACGTCAATTTGAACTGCAGTTCAAGCTTGATTGAGGTTGGTACAACGCAATTTTTGCGTTGAACCGAAGTTCACCTTAAACGACGTTTAAACGAGGTTGGTACAACCGGCCCTAAAAGAATTGTGGACTTTCATCTTTGAATTTCATGTAGTCTCTACTTAAAGGGTTAAAGGGTAAAGGGTAAAAACGAAACATTTTAAAATACAAAATTTTGAATGACAGCCAAATTCTCAAAAACGTATAAAATACCAAGAACAAGATATTACTCAAATGAAAAAATTACACTATCCAACAAATGAAGTTACCAAGGAAGAACCGATGAAATCCGAGGCGAAGGATAAAAAAAGGTGATTAAAGTAGACAACTCGGAACTTTTGATTAAGGGCCATTTGTACAGTGGTGGTTTAACTTTTAGTTTAGTCAAACTAAGTTTAATTTTTAAACCACGTTTAAAATCGTAGGCGTTGTATAGATCTAGTTTAAGGTAGTACTGTCGGTCATAGAATTCACATTCAGAATTTAATGAATTTCAGCATATTAGTAGATTATGGTAAAATAATGGTCCAATCAAAATTTTGAAGAGCTACAGAGATCCAGTCAAAACATATTAACATTTGAAATTTCATGCTTTTAACATTGAGTCTTATGAGAAATCACAGATTTTTTCATATTTTACAAAAAGTACCGTTCAGATTTCAATAAAAATTGAGGAAACAAGAGAAAATAATATATAAAACATTTTAAACACTTAAAAGTATAGCTTCAGAGCATGTGAGAGTGGTAATTAGCAAATAAATCTCAAAAGTGTACTTTTGACATAGTAGTTCATTAGACGTGGCAACCTCTAAGTAATGTTTATGTCAGTTTTAGGGTTAGGTGGCACGAACTTTCTACAACTATCTTTTAATTTATATGTTAATGCAGCCTGTTGCAGTCTTTTCTTGTGTATTTTTTGTGTCACTTTTTTACTTTTCCAATAAAATGTTTATTTATTATCATTGAATGGTTTTGATTGTGACATTTGACATTTCATCACGACATTCCATCACAATGTTGCCTAGTCTAAATACTGTCTAAGTCAAACGAGAGAGTTTATACTTTTGACTCTTGCAGTGTCGACAGTACTACCTTAAGAAAAGTTTATGTAATTTGTAGTTTAACAATAAATTATTTGGTTGGTATTGAAATTTTGTAACGTCAAATTGAAATTTGTATACTTACTGTTTTATAAGTCGTACGTGTGCACTTAATAATTTTATATGAAATGAAAACGTATTTCTGTGTTGGTTTGGTTTTTAAAATATATTTTAGTTCTAAAGTACATAATATTACATTAAAAATAAAGAACCGTGACAATAATAATCTATCCGAATGTTCGAAAATAGTCAATTAAGGCAATCCTTGTAGTATTATTTCCTACATGTACCTCTGGAAACTCTTCAACATCATTAATTAATTCGATAGCAGTCTCTTCTTCGACAGTTAAAGGAGGTGGCTCGTCTCTCAATAGCAAGGAATATTATGGAGAATTGCTGTAGTGACCACAATTGGTTCAATTTTTCTTTTATTTAATTTTATTCCTAAAGCAAGAATAGAGAACCTGCGTTTCCACACATCACAGCAGCGTT
Source organism: Cantharis lateralis (assembly GCA_963170105.1). NCBI lineage: Eukaryota > Metazoa > Arthropoda > Insecta > Coleoptera > Cantharidae > Cantharis > Cantharis lateralis. Next base: position 23,088,743 of record OY720629.1, read on the forward strand.
CTATATGATTACGAGTCCTGATCTGAGACTCGTTAAATAGTTGTTCTGCCTGAGATAGCGGATTGGCTAATGGTGTAATTAAATATGATTTTACACCATAACCTGCATCACCTACTAATAAGCTATCTCCCATGAGGCCATTTTCAAAATTAGTCCTAATTTTTGAATTGTTAAAAATAGTGGAGTAATGCCTAGATATGGGTCATCTGTAAACTAAATTTTGAATTTTGTATCACATATAGCTTGAACGTTCATCGAAAAAAAAAACTTTTGCGGTATCTATAAATTGCCACATCTTGTCATTCTGGAATTCTTGGTCTAAACACTTGCGATTTTCTGGGACGCAAAACAAGATCAGCATAATCTAGAAAATCTTCATCGTCGGTTTGCTCTCCCAAAAATTCCATTTTAATTTTGTTGTTTAATTTTGTAAAAAATGAAGTACAAATCGGTTGTTACTTTAATTTTACTTTTTAATTATAATAAGGTTATTGAATAAACCATGCTTAAACGGTCGATTTTGATGGTTTAAGTTTTCATGAGTTAAACTATGTTTAAACTCCGTTTGATCGTTAAACTAATACCATACAAGGTGAAAAAATGACTAAACCTAGTTTAGCCTTAAACGTGGTTTAAACGACTCTTAAACCACCACTGTACAAATGGCCCTTAAGTAAAATTAATTTAAACAGGAAGGCACTTTTTCGGGAACCGGGGTGACTGAAAAATAACAAAAGAGCGGAGAGTGGCAATTCAAAGAGGTCCTGGGTCACTGGTTTCTTCTACTACAATACATACACTAATGCTAGTATTTACGTTGAGCACAAGGACCGGCTATAGAATGCAATTTTAATGCGGCGATTGACTTGTAGATGTGAAAATTCATGTAAAAGTTCGATTTTCAAAATTAAATTGTGAAGAACCGTTGGACCTAATTCATTCATCTTCACCTCTTTTCTACTTTGAAAGGAAAAACTCGTAGAAAACTACCAGTAACCGAATAGAAAATAAATTGTAAAAATATGTACAACATTTACTATACTGTCATGTCAATAATGACAAGATAACAAATATAATTCTTCTTCTTCTTCACATCAGGGATTAGGCCTTTAGGCCTGTTCTGACTTCTTATTGCCATCGCTTTCGGGGTCTTCCCTGCAGCGCGGGGCCAGCATTTTTGAAATGGGTGGGCACACAAAATTGATAAATAAACTCAATAAATTACATTATAGAAATAAGCACCTAAAGAAAGGTTTTCGGTTTACTACATTTTAATTTTGGATGGGCACTTGGTGGGGTACTTCAAACAACAGGGTGGGCATGTGCCCCCCCCTTGGCGCCGGCGCTGCTTCCCTGGTCTATCTTTTCTTTAGGACGGTATTGACTTTGGCTATCGCTAATCATCCATCCGTTCTAAGTAGGCTCTCCAAATATAATTATTAAATAATAAAACTTGTGAACCAGCTTGATGTATTTAATTGTTTTAGCTCGCTCTTGCTCTTTCAAGATTCTCCAGCTACGTTCAGGTTAACTTTTGTTACGAGAAGCACTATGAAAAGGGTTTGTAACATTTTTGGTCAGTTATTCGATGTGTGCACACGTGGGGTTCTGTTACTCGACGAGACGGTATATTCGGGTTGATAGCCATCATGCTTTGTTCTTAGGAAATAGGGTTTAGATTTTCTGGTGTAGGAAAATCGGGGAGATGGGCGTCCATTAATTAAGTGAGGTCAAATGGGGGGGGGGGGGGTCCGGAAAAATCTCACCAAGGGGGAGGGTCTAAATTTACGATAAAACACCTCACGTAATTAATGGACGTCCCCTAAATATCAAATAGAGCAACCTGAACATATGTTAAACGTGTTGTCTACCTACGAATTATAAAATAAAATTATAAAAATTATTAATTATAAAATTATAAAAAATTTGTGTGAATTTTGTATCTTTTTCAAGAAGAAATTATGATTTAGTGCAAAAAAGAAAGTACTTCACAATACAAAAAATGGGTTTGTTAAAAAACTATTATTGTGGGGGCGCATTTTTGGGTGGTTTCCAATCAAGAAAATATGTTTCTAAAGGATTGTAAAAAAAAATATAAAATTTAAAAATCAATTACACGAAGCAGACACTTTAAATCGATTATCTCGAAATGTCGATTTTGTAGTAGTACTTCCCTTTTTTTGCACTTACATAGCTATTCAAATAGTCCGTCGTCAATACCATATTAACAAAACAACACTTAAATAAATTAGTAGTAAGAACTAGGATTACTGGATGGCTTTCATAAAAGAAAAATGTTATTATTATACGATATGTACTTGTAGAGGACTAGGGGTAATGTTATTCAAGTTTAACCTCTGGTCCATATCTTGTTTGTTTGCTGATGATTTGAACTTTTTATCTTAATTATGACAGTTCAATATAAAGGATAATTTAATAAAAATTTGGATTTATTTTTATTTAATACACTAATTATTATAACATGGGTAGGATACAACAAATATTTTTTATGGAACTAAAGGGTGACAAAGGACTAACTTTCGCCGTATCAACAATGGATTATGGACAACTGTTGTTGTTATGGATAATGCTGCTTGTTGCATTCTCACCGATTCCTGGATTCCACAAATGAAATGGACAGCGATGATGCTCTGCCGCTATATACTTATGATAAACATTGAAGAGAAAAAAACTTCCACCAAATTCAAGAAATTACTTAGTACACAATCATTGTGCCCATTAAAAAGCATAATATTAGTATTTATTAATTTTATTTAAATATAAAAACGGTACATTCATATACCTGTAAATGTTCACTTTAAAAAAGCTGAAAGTTTCAACTGACGGTATGATCTGTAAAAGTGGCAATTGACTATCTATGAACATTTATACATTCTAAAGGATTGTGATATAACAAGAAAAAAGAACTACATACTATTACCTTTTACCCTTTCAGTTTGCTTTTCCAATGTCGGTAATACAAAGAACAATAACAAAAAATAGTTATTAAAAAAATGAAGCTGTTCTATAATTTTATTCAATGCAAAAATTTATTAACTCGAGTTAATACATGGCGAAAGTGTAACAAATCATAAATAAAAGCGTGTAATCCTAACAAAATTGAAAATCGTTTATATATTTGGCTATTTACATAATCAGCTGGTTTTCAATTTTTACACACTCTGATGGAACACAAAAACTTATTCAAAAAAATTTAAGTTAACAAACAGTCTAACTAGTCTTAAAAAAAATAAAAAATAAAATAAATAAATATTAAGAATAGATAAATTAACAAATTTCTTAAAATCAACTTAAGTTTTTATGATGTAGAATCAACTGTAAGCAATTTAAAACTATCGAATAGTGTGCGCTAGTAAATAACATCAAAATATTACAGATTACAAAAATACTTGCTAACCCTATTGGGCTTAAAATTAAATTAACAGTACCTGCCCTTGCAGTGTAATAATAAAGATGGAACGCCAACTCAAGCGATACGTAGCACACAGTCTAAACCAACATGGTGGACTCACGGTTCACAGAACCTAACAGTCACTTTGTTTCAGCCAGGAATAGGGCAGCCGACCACCCACTAATTATTTACTATGCTGGAGAAATATTATGAAACACAACATCAACAAATGAGAGAACTTATTTAAACAAGTTTTTGCTTACACGTGAAGCACACACTGGTAATTAGTAATACAACCTCTAATTAATACTTTGGCACAGCACATTAAACTCTTAGGCAGTTGTACCATTAACAAGTGCTTCTTTCGGTTTTGAATCGTTACGTCGGGACGGCGGTGGTTTATTTGATCTCTGCTGCTTTACTTGTTTCGGTTCTGAATTTGAAACTGCAGTAGTACTCAATTGTTGATCGCCCGAACCTCCTGTAGAATGACCATTGTTAACTGTAAACAATAACATTTAAAAATACCAATTACTCCTCCGCTATTGCAACATTGTATTATTAAAGCAAATACATGGTCATAAATTATTAAGCAACAAGTAGTTAGTAGTACTTGGTAATCATTACCCACAAATTCAGAATTCATAGTTAATAAATGAGCTATTCAATTCAAAATTAAAACAATGAAAAACTCTATAATTTCAACACCACCTTAGAATGGTTAAAATGGACAAACGTAATAGATAAAATGTTGTTTAAATTTTTCTGCTTTCATACAAATTTGAAAATCTTGATTAAGACATAAATTTTGTCTTTCACCTAACAAAAATGGTAAGTACACATTATTAAAGACATGCAACTACAAACTAGAGCTACAAATATTAACACAATACAAACTAAATGTAAAAAAAAAAGAAAACATATCAACACTTAAGCTGTATGCATTCCGCTGTTTAAAATCGACAGCTGAAAATATAGACAAAACACTTACCAGCCAAATTCATAGTGGCAGTGCGACTACGTTGTTTTTCACGACGCCTACGTCTACGTTGGGATCTGCTACTTGCCCAAGATACAGTTTCTGCACTGGATAACGACTCTAGACAAGTGTCAATTGTCTTACATACTTACATAAATACATGCAAACTATGTGTTGTAAAATATGTGCGTGCAAATTACAGAGTGCAACATTCAGATATTAACTAAATATTAAGCCAAAATTTCTTTCGGGTAATATAGATAAATAAATTATACAAACCTTTTGTTAAAACAATGGTAATGATTACAAAATTTTACTGCTTAAGCTACTAAAAATAAATATACTTTTTAAACTTACCACGATCTACACTAGATACTTCTTGACTATCTAGAATTGTGTCTTCTTCATCATTTGTTCTTCGTCTGTCATCTCGACGATTATCACGTCTTCCTCCTCGAGGAATTCCACGACTTCCATATTGCCTAGGAGGAAGATCTCTCACTCTTTCGTCAACAGTGTCTGGTGTTTGATGACGTGATCCTGAATATTAAAATTTTATATTAGAAAATGCATTTGCAATGTGTTGAAAGCTTATAAAATATATTCAAATAATTCATTTGATATTATTAAATTTAGTTTCCTTTAGTGATTTTATTATTCCAAAATTATTCAATCCCTAAAATTCCCCATTGTGTCACCTTAAAACCAAAACTAAAAATGAAATTCTGAAATATAAACACAAACTGACAAATTTATAAAGGTATAATAAATATTTTAACAGAAACCTTCTAATAAAAATTCTAATTTAATTCCTAACATGTTAATAGAAATTAGTTAAATGATTATGCAAATGAAACTACAGTCAACTCTCCCCAATGTAAAATTTCTAAAAAAAAAAAAAAAATACAAACATTTAATATACCAGTGTATTTGAGATAGAAGAATTATCAATTCGTGATGTAATATTCAACGTTCATACATAAGATACTCTGATGAGACTTAATTTTTATTTTAAATTGAGCACTTTTATACAAAAGTACATTAAGATAGAGAGAATTGACTGTTTATGCATAAGTCAAAAGATTACTATTTTAACTGCGTTAGAAAACTTGATGAAATCAAATAAAATTGCTGAATTAAGATTATCTTAATAATGAAATTAGTATTTAGTTTCGGATTAAAAATAACTTCAAAATCTTTTTCCAAAAACATACAGTAAAATTCCATCAAAGTAGGCAATAAAAAAGAAGTAATCACAGACTCGAACCAACCTTTCGGGCAAACATGCAACATGCCACTTAATTACACACATCGGTAGTATTGAAAAGTCGATAAATAAAACATGCAAGCTAATTTGCTGAAAGGGTACGAGTCTGCTCTTTTAAGTAGAAAAAAACACACTACTTTATTAATAAGTTATATTTCTAAAAAAGTCTCACAATAAGATTTGACATGAGTATGTGCCAGTCTCGTATTTCATGGCAGTAACCAATGCCTTCTACGTTAGCAAACTCACAAAGGGTCTATTCCTTGTTCGTAATATTGATACAAACATAAGAATTTACAAATTTCAGTGTCCACTAACACAATCTTCCTACTATTAAAGTCCGACTTGAGCACCCTTCCAGCAAGGATTTACTTACATATTTAATAAGTTCTAAGCCTTATGGGGTTTACTAAGTTGAAAATGTCATTTCTATTGACAAATTTTAAAATTATAAACACATCAAAATTAATAACAAAGTATGTAATAATATGTCAAGAGAAACGACATCCCATTTGACAAATAAATGACTTATAGACAATTTCAATGTGGAAAGTGCAGTAACATAAAATAGAAAAGACAATTAATAAAATATTGGAAAAACTTAATATGCACCAAATGTAAGTGGTACACACATAAAATTATTGGTGAAAAATATTTTTAACAGAAACAAATGTCAAAAATCAAAATAGAAGATCAAATTAAAAAAGTAAAAAATGAATGTTTTCATGATATAAAATAAACTACAGTTTCCACTTACACTTATAGAAATTGCCAGTATTATAGAATAAAGTCCATATCAAGGAGCATATTGCTCTAATATAATTTATGTGAAGATGTAAAAATAAAAGAGAAACAAATTTTATTTAAAAATAAAAAAGTAAAATGTCAGGTCAATCCAAAGTGCCATTCATTACATCATAATTAAAAATGGGCCTACGTGCAATTGTGAACATACCAGCTACTACTAAATTTGAAAGAAAAATCAAAAACACAAAATAAAATACTGTTCTTGAAAAATAAATAAAACAAAATAATTCAATGTCGAACATAATATATTCGACTTGCACTGCACATAGGCCTATAAAAAAATAAAGATACACGAATAATATTATTTACAACATGAAGCTTGCTACCATTGTAAAATAAAAGGTTTAGTTTTGAAAAAAAAAGGCAAATCTTTTAAGCCGTTATAAGTTGTTATAATTATTAGTTTACACAAACATGCCATTATTAATTATAGATTTTAAGTAAATTAACATTGACCTATAATTGTTTATGAAAAATAGTTTCAATATGATGTCATGTAAAAGTCCAGAAAAAATACATTGTTCTTTCTCGACAGTATATTATTAATAAATAATATACTATCATCTATTATACCATTATCAAAAACATTTGATAATAATCAAATTATAAATTTCTCGTCATTAAATTGCAATCAGTGTCATTTCAGTGAATTGCTTAAGATTCATAAAGAAAGTCATCAGCCGGGTCAGTCTATTTTTATCTGCCAGAAGCCACCTGTGGCTTTACACACCATGATTAAAATATGGCAAAAATTGAGTCCCAAAAAATTGATTATTAGTAATTTTTTCCCATTTTATTAGAATTCAGAAAAACAAATCAAAAAAAAGTTCTTGCAAACATTTACAAACACATTTTGCTGTTTAATTTACATAAATCCAAAAGCAATTTATTAATTTGCTATATGATTTTAAAATTTAATTTGTGGTGCATAAAGTCGGGGTACTGTTTCAATTTCTGATGCAGTGGTAGTTAACCGTAGTGGGTAACGTAATATAAAAATTTAAAAAATCATTTACGTTCTTGATCTCCACCCGCACTAGCATCAACTGTCAATCTCCCTCTATTTGTCCTATCTCGTACATTACGGTCACCTCCTGAGGCCCCCCGCATAGGTTTACCATTAGTCGTAGGACCACGTGATCTATCATTACCTAGTCCTTTTCGCTTGTCCACATTATTAATATAATCTGAGATGGTACTACCAGAAGTATAACGAGAATCGCTGTTGCGACCTGGTCCTCCTCTTCCACGCCCACCACGTCCACGCATAGAACCCCCTCGTCCACCTCGAGGACCACCGTCCATATCTGAATTGTATCCACGGTCGTTTCTTCTGGACATAGAAATACTTTGCATTGAACCCATTGTTGAACCATGAATATTTCTTAGCTGCTGGTCAATCTCTTGTTTTTCTTGTCGTAATTGCTCTACCTCCTATTAAATATACAATTAGATATACGTGCTCATATATTTATATCAAGCAAACAACTCACCTTTAGATGTGCTAAATGATATTCAAGAAGAACTTTAGCATTAGTTATACTATCCACTGTGCCAACAAAAACAAATGGTACTTGTCCTTCTTCACGGGGTATGGTAGGTTGTGGTTCATTATCACCTTCAATTTTAACCCGAACCTGAAAAATTGTAGGGTAAGTGTAATTCACATTAATTTGTAAACTAAATTTACTAGTAGTTCTGTGAACTGCAGACCACACTCAGAAGGGAAAAAAAGGACAAGGAGATAATATTATTTTTTGCTCTATTACCTATATTTTAATTAATTGCTATATGAATGTATTTTACTCTTCTTTCAAATTTTTAATATTTTTGAAATTGCAGGTTTGAAAGAAATCAATTTAATTTGAATAGAATATACCTGCAATGTAACATAAAATATCTTGGCACCTATTGAAAATAAAAAGTTGCAAAGTCAGGAAATAATTGATGTGTATGTGGGATGTTTTAAAAACAATAATCTGCCTTGGTTAAAACTTAAAAGTAAAATGTTTTCAATGAAATAGCCCTTCATGTAATTAAAATATATAGAACTATTATCGCAAAATATAAAGATGAAGTTGCGGGTATGTTCTACTGAAATTAAATTAATTTCTTTTGAACCTGCATTTTAAAAAATATTAAAATAGTATTGCATTTCTGAGTCCATACATGAATAAGCGAGACAGTTGAATTGACACTCGATATACATACGACGGATCGAGTTATATAATGAACGGCTCATATAGTAAACCAATTTATTAGTCGCATTGAAGTGCAAACATGTTTAAAATTCATAAGGTCACATCTGCTTAAAAAGATGACGGCATCATAGAGCCTATGATGATCCAATGACGCCCAAAAATTAATCAGTAATATTCCTAAACGTGTTCAACATGTCTACCAAATTTCATCAAAATCGGACAATATGTTGTAAAAAAACACAACCAAATGCAAAATCGTCTAGTTAAAACTTACACCTCACTTCGTTCGGTCAATAATGAATTATACTGATTAGAAATGATGAACCAACACATGTCACGGATACAAGTTTAATGACGTCTATCATGACCACCACATAAAAATTAAATTTCAATTTATCTCATATGTGAAATGTGATTGTATAGTGAGTTTTATAAGTTTGTTTATGTCCACTAGTAATTATATGTCACATAATGTGAGAAAATTCGTATTACAACCGGTTTTTTTACTAATTAAAATGAATTTATAAATATTAATTATTATAAAATTAAATGAATAGTATGAGCAAAAATTATACCCGGGGGTCCCAAAAGATCCCACGTGTCGGCCCAAAGGTAAATCAAATATTTTGTTTTGGAAAGAGACATAAAAAATTTGGCAACACTGTTCCAATTTGACGTTATCAATGCTAAATACGTGTATTGTTTTGGGTTTTACATGTTATGTACTTACAACTCCACTCTTATCAACAATTTCTTGGATAATTCTGCCATTTTTTCCAATAACTTTACCAACTAAAGCTCGAGGAACTTGCAAAGACTCCTCACTATATTCTAACATAGATCGTGCTTTTCGAACTGCTTCATCCGACTAAAAATACAAATTATAAATGTTTATTAATAATCATATTATGATAAAACTAACTTCTCCATAAATTTTAAATGTACATGAATTTTCTTCTAGCTCAATATTTGTAATTCCGTCAACTTTTCTAGCTTGCTGAATATTTGCTCCGTGAGCGCCGATGGCAAGTCCCATCAAATCTTCTCGTACATTAAATTCATCCGAATACCTGCAAGAAATAAAAAAACATTTTAAATTAATATAAAACCAAAAACCTGTAAAAACTACGATAACAAATAAAATTAAATTTACATCTCCTCATTGAAATATAAATAATAATAAGAAATAATAAGTATTAAAAGATTTGTGTAATCAAAGATTGATATCAAATTTTATAATACACAATACATCCCTATGCTCTATGTACATCATAGGGAATTTGTAAACAAGTTAAAGAGTGAAAATAATTGGGCTCTAGTAAATTCAAAGAAGCAAGTTGTAAGATTAAAAAAATATACATAAACCTTGAAATTAATTTTTTGAATACAGGAACAAAAAATTGAATTCAAATAATAAATTGTTTTAAATTATAACATTCTATAAAAAAAAAACAAAATCAAATTTAAAATAATTAAAAATATCACATTAGAATCCCAATAAAATAATGAGATTTTTAAAAACAGTTTACATAGAAAGACCAATGCCAATAACACAGATTCTTTTGATTACAAAACTAACATAATTTTTCCATTAAAAGAATCACATATATTCGGGTGGTCCAGTAGGTTCAATTTTGAGAATTTTTTGTAAGAGCAAAATAATGCAGCTACTGTTTTATTATTCGTGTCTTCAAGTAGGAAAGGAAAGGTTTAGAGAAGGAATTAACCACACTGCAGCGATCATTTTGTAAAAAAATAAAATTGTTTTTTCTTTAAACAGAAAGATTTAGCACTTGCATCCTCTTTGTTAGGATTGATTTCCCCGGAAACACATATGAACGAATTATTTAATCTTACTAATTATTTTTGGTCAATATGATGTTAATTAAAATTTACACAGTAATAATTATTAATAAAAATTTACTGATATACATTATATTTATATATGAAAGCCTGTACAGTAATATTCCACACAGTACAGTTAATCGGTTCCGCTAATATGCTGCACTAATCGAATGATGTATAGGAGACAAAAAAATAAAATTAAAAAAAGGTCCAAGATCAATGAAAATTGGTACTCATGTCCTCAATGACTTTGTAGTCTAGTGAAAAAAAAATTCAAATCAATTCACTACACCATCTAGTAGTTCTTGCAGTTTTAATTTAACACTTTAATTTTAAGTAAAATCTTAAGGAAAGCTTGTAATGTAAAAACCATCTTATTTTTCATAAGAAAAACAATATTTTATCGAATATATTAGCTTAAAACATATCGAAAAAAAAAAGGTCTGAGTTCTTCCAAATTTTTTAGTTATTGTTGGTAAATAGTAAAATGTTTTAGCAAAATTGAAGCATATTTTACTACACCGTTCCTGAGAAATTAATTATAACTCCATAAAATGTTTGCTATATTCATTAGTTTTAATAGATATTGACGTTAAAAGGGCCTTAAATATGTTTAAAATTTAGGGGAATTATAAATATCATAATTCTTTAGGTTTTTATCTATCTTGCAATAACGATTATAAATTTAATTAACATTTTTTTTATTTTGTGAGGTTGGATTATAGTCACTCGCAAAATTTTTGTTGAAATTGATTTTAAAAGAAAAAAGCTTCTTAGCATACATTTTAAAACTTTGATTATCATTTATGACATTCAAAAAGTGTCTCAAAACACACAAAAGGTATCTCATATACATCCTAATAAATAAATACATATTGTATAAAATAAATAAAAGCTCCAGTTTTAAGGCGAATCAGGATGAGCAGTTAGTGTGTTTCTGGCACGCTAGATGGCTCTGAAATTAATTAGCTGTTTGCTTAAAAACCATTTGATTAATTTTAGATTTTAATGCTCTCATGTATGTAGAAATACAATAGAATTCACGCTAACGGAGTACATTTGCCATTTTAATTTTTGTTAAAAAAATAAACAAATTATCTCTTTAATTAAAGGAAAATCAAAAAAACTGGCAGCCAGCAACTGTAGGGGCCTCTTTGAAGAAACCTTGGCAATTTAAAAAAAAATTTTTTTTTTAATTTTAGTCCATCAAAACAGAAAAATTAACTTTTCTTTGACCATTTCTACGCCGCGAAGTCGGTCTAATCTCAGTTAATTTATTATCGCTTTTATTATCTTTATTATGATAAAGATTACACAGGTCAACACGATTTTTGGGTCTGGCTTCTGCATATGAAATTTTGGTTTCTTGTATGTTAAAAATAAGGGAGAAAATAAGGTTTTTGATCAAAGTTTGCTTTTGTAGAAACTAGAGCAAGTAAATGGTTTAAAATTGTCGATACGTTTTTATAATATAGTAATAAACATTTTAAAACTGTAGCTACCCGATACGGAAAAATGCACGAGAAAGATGCTGTGACTTTGTAATTTGACTGAAAAAGAAATATCAATTGAACGGATTGAATCAGATGAGAGTTTTTGGGAAGAAAAAGTTTTGCCAAAACTTGCACAATTTTTTAAAAAGCTTTATTGCCTGAAATTATCGATCCTAGAAAATCGCGCAGTATGGCCATACGGGAACCTGTTTGATTTTAAATAAAATTTGATTTCTTTTTTATTGATTCTTATCACTTTTCAACGCACATTTAAAACAAGAATAGATTGTGTAAACCTAAACATATTATTTATTTATAATTTTATGCTTTCATTCAAGAATCCTTCGCAAATGCACAAATATTTTTACTTCCGAGACCAGGCCCGTAGTCAGGGGGCTAAACGGTATAGCGCTCATGAATATTCATAGGGATCAGTGGCGGACTAAGGGGGGCCACCACTCTGGGCCCTGCGAGGATATTGCAAATGCCAAGTACAGCAGTGGCGGATCTACGGGTGGAAGGCGCTGATGTCAATCACTCCCCCCACCCCCCCTTGGAACTCAAAAACATTAATTCTTACACCAAAAAATTCTGAACCGCTACAAGTTCCTGAAACAATAATTGTTTTTTAGAATTTAAAACGTTTTTTATATTTTTTAAACTTTGTCGCCCCTTAATGGTAATTGTCTAGATCTGCCACTGAAGTACAGTGAAGGTAAAGTTCCGTATCACGAGCGAAACTTTAAAAACAGTTCACAGTAAAATTACAACAATAATAGTACATTATGCACCAAGGGAATAAAGTGATGCTTTTTTGGCCTGAGGGTAAAGGTTTGTTTGCGCGAGGCGTAGCCGAGGGCAAAAATTACCCTCAGGCCAAAAAATTCACTTTATTCCCGAGGTGCATATACTGTTTTTTGCAATTGCGGGAGGTAAAGTAGGTACTTACTTCGACAATAATTACGAAATTTTAATTAAAATTTGTTCAATAAAGCACGTGGTTGATAGTACCAAAGTGAATGAAGCATAGTTGGTTATATTATTATTGCCAACTAGAATTTTTTCACTAAAAATTTTTTCACTAAAAGGTACTAGAATGGTTCAGTTACATTTGTGCCTTTGAAGGAATAAGACGTGTCAAAAGGCTAAAACGTTGAAGTCGTTGACCATGTGGTTGCAGTATTCTATGATCAAGGCGGTCACGAAATTAGAAAATAAGATTGACATCGGCAATTTCCAGAAGTTATCCGCTTTTATGAAGCGGAAAAACGAAGGATATGTTCCGAAAAAATCGCGCGTCGTAACCTCTGACCACGTGGTCAAATTTTTAAAAGAGGCGCCTCGTGAGAATTTTTTGGTAGCTAAAGTAAGTGCTTTTTATTTATTTACCAATTTATTTCACTGTAGGTTGCACTAATATTGGAATCACAAATTACGGTCAAGTTGACATAAATATAAATGTTACGAAAAAATGAGAATTAAATTGATAATAAAATTTGGTGACTTCTTTTTTGCCCGCCAGTAACTTCTTTTTTACCCGGCAGTAACTTTTTTTGCACTAGGGCAAAAAAGTACCACTTTACACCCGCAAATCGGGGTCTAAAGTGAGTTAGCCCCGCAATTGCAAAAAATGCTTTTTTTTCAAAAATTAATAATTGTGGTTAAAATCTGATTTTTTAATTTTATTGATCGTTATCTAGTTTTCAATCCAATTTTGAAACAGTGTAAACCTAAACTTAACAAAACCTTTATTAATTACTTATTGAGAAAACCTAATTTTTTTTTATATTTACTGAAGAAGTAAATTTTACTGAAGAATTTATCGCAAACTGATAACTGATAAGTGTTCTTGTTTGGTAACTACCACCACCACACCACGTGACTAGTTCACCGAGCGGAACATAAACGTCAAAGAAAAATTTCTTTTTCTGTTTAGGGTGCTAAAAATTAAAAAATAAAATAAAATAAAATATGCATTGTATTCATAAAATAGACCTCTTTGGCGGCTGGCTAACACTTTTTTCATTTTCATTTTTCAAAAAGATTTTTTTTCCAAAATTTTGAAAATAAAAGTCAAAATTAGAAAAGTACTCCGTTAGCGTGAATTCTAATCTAGTTATAAGTTCTATAGCAATTTTCAAATTAAAAATTTTTGTTTTTAAAGTGCTTTAAATAGCTAATTACTTTTCCGATATATTTGTCTCTCTTGCACACTTGTTCACAAATCTTGTCCTGTTTCGCCTTAAGTTTAATTCTATAATAAATTTATCACAAGTTTAAATTGCGTTAATGTTTTTTTTTTATTTTTTGTTATTGCCTTCAATGAAGTAATAGCTACTAAAATCAACAATAAAATCCAAAAAAATTTCTAAATTTTTACAAAAATAGTGCAGTTCTTTTACGAAATTTAATTAAGCTATGCAATTATGTTTTGTTTTTTCAATTCATTTTGTCGTTAACAATGTTACTATAGCCTATCCGTACTGTGCAGGGTGTTACTATAAATATATTTTTTATTTAGTCTCTTTCCAGAAAAAGTTCTCAAAATCCAACCTACTGGAACCAAAAGCCCCTTACTAAAACTCTAAAGTGTTACCCCTTAAGAAGTTAGTTTTGTTACTACTTGTGCATCAACTGTAAATGTATAGATACACAATATTAGAGTAGATACACAATATTAATTACTTACTATAGTTGCTTTCAGTTAATATAAAAAAAAAATTTATTTACATAATTGTTATTATTTATGAATTTTATAAAGAGGCTAAGAAACAAGACTTCATCATACTTTTACAAAATATTTAAAAAAAATTTCAATCAGTCTATGGCGCTATAATTTGTAGAATCGAGAACTAATAATTTATCATTAGCTAATTAGTCATTGGTAGTTTTTTAACTGAAAGCAACTGTAATAGCAAATGAAGAATTTATTTACATAAAATGTAATCTGAAATAAAGTAAAAGCCTTATAATAGTAACTAAATTAACAGTGATTTTCCTGGCAGTTAAATAAGTAAACAAAAAACATGCTCACAAATATGTACATCAATATTTATTCATGCTAATTCAGATACTAATCACGAGAACTAACAAACTTAATAAAAAAATTTGCCATAAAATTAATACTGCCAGGAAGAGCCAGGAAAAAAGGTACTACGTGCATACTGCTGCAGTTCAATCTCACCTGGAATTACCCCGCCCAGCCTCATAATTCGAGACCCGTTGGTACATAGGCTTATATTTGCTGAAAGAAAAACAAATTGTAAACGTAAAACCATGGCATGGTAAATCCTTTCCTGGCTAAATATTAATTTTAGGCAAGAGACTATGACTGTATAAAAAAGTAATTCTAGCTTGTGTTACTTATTTTAATGAAGTGCATAAATGTCTGATTCAAATGTAATGTACGACATTCATTCATATGAAGAACGTTTATATAAAAATTTTATCAAGGTTTTTTTAAAAAAAAGCAACACTAATGTAACTGACAATTATTAAAAATTTATTATAAAAGTAGCCTTATGCATCATTGGTTGGTTTTCTATACTTTCCTTATTTTAATTTATTATAATAATTTTGTATCCAAATACACAGCTCTACTTATTGACACAAGACTTCATCATACTTTTACAAAATATTTAAAAAAATTTCAATCAGTTCTTAGTGTTAATATTCAACTACAAAATTTCAGTCTAAAATTCATATTAATTTTTTTGGCAGAACGCACCCAAAATTTGATCATATCACCTGAATGTAAGAACTAGGTAACTCGAAAAACCTTCATTTTTACTTTATTTATTGTACTTCCATAACAAAACTAACTATGTATTAAGTCACGAACACCTAAATATCAATACTATCGCTTCGCTTGAATCTTAAAACAATTGTAAAAAAATTTATAGTCTCTTTCTAGCTCTTACTTAAATTCAACTTTTTTGAGTTACCTAGTTCTTACATTCAGGTGACGATATGCCCACATAACTTCTTACAAATGAACATTTTCAGCTTCTGAGACACTTCAAAGTGTCCACCAAAATCTCAATTTTTTATGCACTATGATAATACTTTTTTATATTACATGCAATCTAAGCATACAATAAAGTAAAAAAATAATAAGACCTGTTGATTATAGCTAATTTTTACTTTATTGAAATTCTCCTTTAATTTTTGTTAGCGCTAATATGCATAAAATAAACTATTGGATTAAAAAAATTAGAAATTACAGTAGCGCTCCTTACATGAGCACACCTTAAAAACATGAATAGAATTAACAAATATTTTAGAGTCACCTAGACTTTAATATCATATAAATAGTTCATATTATTATAATTTTCATATAATATTGAATCTCGTTGATAAATAAATCTGTTGTCAAACATTTTGCGTGTACATTTTACAATGACAGCACTAGTTAATACGTTTTGTAAATTTAATAATAGTTGACAAAATTTTACATTACCTATATTAAATTATTTACTTTTAAAAAATTTGTCGCAAGCTGAGAGCACGTGTGGCCTGCTACATAAGAAACAATGGGTAGCGTTTCCATTTAAATACACTCAACACATCATTGCGACCTTAGTTAGTTAGCGAGTTACATAAAGACTTAAATTGCCCAGCTCAGTTACATTCAAACGACTCCTTGTTTTGTATAGCAGTCGCTACAGCACTAAACGTTTCGTCACTTATAGATAAACCTCTGTTGTTATGACTTAGCATTTTTCAAAATTTAAGAAAAAGTTATTGTCTAGTCATTTATTAATATTTTACTTTTAATTGACCGGTTTCGATAGTTACGTCATAGTCTAAAAAATCAAAAATTAATATTAATCGTTTATAAAATAACGTAGTGGACAAAATTTGAACCTTAAAGTTTAAAATGTTCTGTGACAATTATTTAAAAAATATATACTGACGTAGACAAAAACATTGTCATATTACGTCTTGATAAAAAATATGGTCAATGATGTTTGTATGTTGTAAGCCATCTATTTCATTAACGCAAGTTATCGTGGCGTCTCTGCAAGCCTTTTTTATTTTGAAATTTTCAAGTATGTCAAGTAATCTGCCTTTTTTGGCTTGGTGTAATAATTTAACGTTAGTCTCGTGATCAAAATAGTGTCCGTTGTCGTATAAGTGTTTGGCAAAAGCGGATTTGCAATTAATATCTGAATTATGGGGATTTCTTATGAACCAGTTTAGGTCATATTTGTGTTCACGGATACGGTCTTTTAGTTGTCTTCCCATCATTCTCTATTGAAATTACTACATATTTATAAAAGAAAATAACCTCGGACTAACATAATATTATAATAATACGTAGTATTTTCAAGCACATTTCGCGCATTAAAATTATTATATCACGAATACAAAACGTCAAAGTGCTACTATCTTTTTTTAAATTTGTTTAAAACACATTTTTCTTTAATCTCCAAAATTTTTGCAAAATTCTATTGGGTGATTTTTTTTTTGTATAATAGAAAATAGTTAGGCAGACATGTCAAATCAAAAAGCTCTATATTGTTTCAATACTTATAGTTAATCACATGGTAATTTAAAGTATTAAATTTACATTACATTTGTAATGGCAGAGAGGTAGTTTTACATACTTTAAATGGGAGGCGAACTTGAAAGTCCTCTAATACCTGTATTAATAGTCACGGATTAATCCGAGCTTCAATACGAGATTGTATGATCCGAGATTCATCAATCTTTGTTGTCGTATTTAATAGTCGCGGATTCGGGTAGTTTCGGCGAATCCTAGATTAATGGTGGGTTTCATAAAGGTATCTTAAAATATAAACTACGATTAAAATTATAACCATAGTTACAACAATTAAAATGCATTGTTGTTATGTTGTTTGAATATTATAATCCTAGACTGAATTTTAAACCTCTTTTGTGAAACCCAGCATGAATCTCAGATTTGGTAATATTTTTAGTGACTTTAGAATATCACCAACTTTTATGTTTGCGCTAGTGTTTAATTAGTGACATAAAATTTTAAATTTTAATTGTTCAAATGTCAACTTTGACATGTATTGTCCAGTATCGAAGACAAACAACGAGTTTTCAGTAATTTAAAAACTTCCTTAAATTTCCCTAGCTCTCCAAGTAATGGGGGTTATGCAGTGGGCCAGCTCCCCGTGCATGTTCAAACACTTGAGTAAATAATGCTAACAAATCCATTTCCAATTTTTCTCGAAATTTTGATAATTGCAATAAAAAGCGCAAGACAAGAAAGATGGACAATAAATATCGGAATATAGAACATTCAAGGGCTTAGAAACAAACAAGAGGAGGTTTTTACTTAAAAAAAAAGGAAAGACCATGACTGCGAGAGATGGAGAGATGAAATTAATGAATCAATTTTGTAGTGTTGTCTGCATTAATTGCAAATTGTATTATTTGTGTGATATCTAAAATGGTTGCAGTGATAAATAAATTGATCAAAAAATTCATCTTCATGCAGCTTCGTCCATTTTTTAAAATTATTTTTAAACAAATTCGAATAGAGACGTCCGTTAGGTTATTACGTCTGAAGTGCACATGCACTAACATCAACAATCTCTGATCAGAGGTTCAATCTAAGGTATGCGCAGGATTATTATAACACCGAGATTAGAGGGTTATAATTTGGTCAATCTCGGATCATTGCGACTATTAAACGCATTTAAGGTCAATCCGAGAATTAATCTTGAATCTTGGATTAATCCGTGACTATTAATACGGGCATAAGCTAATTACTAATTATCTCGGATTCTAAACGGTCAAAAATTCTGAAACTTGGGAATTTATTAGTAAACGTTATTGTTATCCTATGATTAAAAATTTTTAAAAATCGCTCGAGAAGTGATTTCACACAGGAACTACCTTAATGAAATTATTTTCTTTCTTTTCCATGTGCTATTTTAAATTAGTGTTTACTCGATACATGGCGTGTCAAAAGCAATTTTCTTTCATTTAGTTCTAGTTTTTCAACCCTTTTAGTATTCAACGTCGAGCTAATAATGGCAATAGGTTAATTACTGACAGCAAATGACATTGTCAAATTCTAAATTTTACAAATCTTGATAGCAACCAGGAATTAAAATACAGTCTAATTTAACTCTCGAGTGACTGTGAACACTAGGCAATCAAAGCTATGTCATTCTGTGAAAACACCAAACTTAAATTTTCAATTTGAAACCCTTTAACACATGGTCATTGCTCACAAAACCATTTGGTTTGTAGCCCTAGTCTTCTTAACAATTATTGTATTGTACTTCATAATAATTATATGTGTTGGAATTTTTTCATGCTAAATATTTTTTTAAATTGCTTAACACTAGAAAGACGGCAGCGGTATTTGACCGTTTCGTATTCTTGTTTTAGTTATACTTTTAAACTAAGTTTTTTTAAATTATGCTGCTTTATGACTTTTCCTAATTTATTATGAACTCTTATTTGATAAAACTTCCCAAGTTGCACATATTATTTTAATACAATAATCGATTCGACCACTAAACAAAATAAGAGTGCGCAACGGTCAAATGACCGCTGCCGTCTTTCTAGTGTTAAAGAGTTCAGATTAAGTAGTAAATTTTTTATTTTTTGAAACTTAAAATAGCTAATATCGTCATGAGTCTTATTGCCTAAACGTTTATACTGCCGCCCTTAAATAAAATAACCTAACTAGGTATAAAGTTGTTCTCATAAAAAATGAAGATGACTTCAGATCTATCTGAATGAAGTAAATCTTGGTGATTGGTTGAGTTAGAACGATGTAACACTGAACATTAAAAAGTTATACTATATTAGTAATTGTAACTAATAGTGGGTTTTAGAAAAGTATTACAAAATTTAAACGATTAAAATTATAACCATAGTTAAATTATTTGATAATAATTAATTATTATTATAGTAGTTCAAATTTTAAATCTGTTTTGTGAACCCAACATTAGATAGATATTATTATTGACAAAATATTGCTAATAATTAAAGATCAAAAAATTACGAGATAGGTCGGCAGTATATAAATTGTAACAATTTATTATAAAAAGTATTAGTATAAAGGATTATAATAATGTTCATTCGGGTTATTATTTCACAAAACCTTACATTGGCGTTAAATAACTGGAAGTATGACAGAATCAACCTTATTGCCTACATTATATACTTATTAATATTAGGTTAATCTTTCTGCGCCCACATAAAAATATCTAATTTGCACATATTATGCAACTTACAGAAACCAAAATAAATTACTTACCCTCCAACAGTTGCTAATTTAGTGCTTTCTAATTGACGAGCAGCCTCTTCTGTGCGTTTAAGTAACAGAACTTTTTGTGATAGATTTCTAAAGTGCATATCTTGCAACATAGACGCACGTTTACGACAAGCTTCGAAATTAGATATTACCACCAACATTCCTCGATCAGCATCGTAATTAATTATACTTGCGCCAATAGCCTTTTGAAATTCCTTGTGAGCATTTTCAATTTTTGCACTAAAATATGAAATTATGAGAAAATAATCCATTTTAAAGAAGTAGAACACTTACTATTCGCGAACGTCTTCGGGAACTTCAATTTCAAATTTATGAAACATACTTTTATCGATCGGTGGATTATTATTTTTGGGACGAAGTCTATCGCTACTTACAATCTCTGTGTAGGTTGTATCCCAGCCCAAATATTCCAAAACATAAAAGTCACCTTTCATCATCTGCAAGAAAAAGTGGTAAAATTAATCATATTTGTAAAAAAGAATTACTGCAAAAAGAAACAATATAATTCATTATATAAAATATGGTAATGTCTTTCATTATTACTTTTTCTTGATTGGTATCATGGAGAAGGTTTGAAAATATAATCTGTCATTGTCGTTAATAGTAATTGCTCATATGTGGGAGTTCAAAACTAAAAAAAATTAAAGAAATCTTTCTTGTGGGTATCAAAATATGAAAACAACTAGGTAATCTTAATAAACAGTTTGCACGAGACAATTTTAAAGTAGAATTATATCAGTCACCTAAATTTTAAGCCCAACTAAAAAGGTTTTAAATCTTGATCTTGCCTATATCTCATATACCTGAATATAGTTGTAATAGTTATATTTAAATAGTTAATTTGTTGTTTAATACTTCAACAATAAAAATTGAATTGTCTCGACAGTAAAAGTGCTCGCCAACTGTTTGCAAAAGTAAAGTTTTAACGTCATTCAGAGCAAAAATTGTCAGACTTGCTCCGCTCTGTTCATTTGTTATCCTTACAGATTAGCCACAAAAAGTTCTATTTTCGCTCCTAATGAAACAATACTAATGGCCGGTTTCACCAACCTTCGTTAAATATGCCTCGACGCTGATCAAATTGACGCTCCGTCAAATTTTGACGCCTTGTTAAACTAAAAGTCATTTCACCAACATTGATCTTTCGTTAAATATCTATCGTCAAATTTAACGTTTGTTAAATTTGTAACCAAGTATTATTTATAATGGCTGCAATGAAATATTAAATTACTTGTCAAGTATGGTTATAATTGGCATTAAATAAGTGAAAATGAATGAACATAAGAAAACCGTAATGTTAAAAGTAATTGTTGCATTGGAATCTATGTAAAGACTCTGCATCAAAACTGTTACAATTTTTAACCTTAAAGTAATATTAAATATAAAAATAATATTAATTAAAATCTTACAATTTTAAAGTTTTTTAAAATATAAATTCAAATTCGTGTAATTATTTAAAAATATTTGCGAAAATGATCAAACAAAACAGCAACACCCAAGTCAATAGTATCATCATTACGAAACGGGTAGTGGTCAAGGTCCACTTTGCACTGAAGCTCTTGGCTTATTGTGCCCCGTTTTCCCATTGAGTTGTTAAGGGAAGTTATAAGTATTTCGATCCACAGCTTGATGTTCACCAGAGGGCTGAGCTAAGAAATTCTGCCGAGTTCGGGGTTTGAACCCAGAATCTCCGCTCATAACACAACTAGCGATCACATCAAGCCACCGCTGTGGTTAAGTCAATAGTAAATAAAC
Organism: Cantharis lateralis; assembly: GCA_963170105.1. Lineage (NCBI taxonomy): Eukaryota > Metazoa > Arthropoda > Insecta > Coleoptera > Cantharidae > Cantharis > Cantharis lateralis. The sequence goes on from OY720629.1 coordinate 23,110,771, forward strand.
GAGCCGTTAAATATTTGACGGTGGAATATTCGATCGTCAAATTTGATCGTAATTTTGACCAACGTTAACTATATTTTGCAATGGTGAAACAGATTTTCATGAGTTAACGAGCGTCAAACCATTTGATGTCAATCAAATGCCTTGACGAAGGTTGGTGAAACCGGGCATAATTCCTTTCATTTCCTACCAACACTGCAAAAGGCCAACTGGATTTTAGTACTTTCTTTGTGTAAACAAGTATTTTAGTACTATATTCCAGTGTTGGATTTAGTAACAATTCCAGTTTAGTGAGTAGAAAGCTATTTACTGGAGCCAGTGCTAACCCCACTTCCACTTTCCTGATATCTAAACCCGTGTAAACATATTGTTGTAGCAGGCGTTCTAGCGTTCCATGATAGAATAGTGATTTGACACTTCGAATTTATGAAACTGGGCATTACTCACTTTAGTGAGTAATGTGACATATTATTGAATTTTGCATCTATAAGAGCTCACTTGTTTAATACATAAAAAATAAATTTTATTATCAGAAGAACTACATCATGGGTATTGTGTATCTCTAACATTGTTAAAAAAATATATAGTATTTAATAAATTAGGATTATTAACTTGTGAAAATATATATTTAAAACTCAAAAATTAAACAAGTTAAACAAACGATTGAAATTCTTAAGATTTTTATACAGAATGTATCTTCATCAGAAATATTTGAATGTTACAATGAAAAATTACTAGGAAACGGAATGATACTATATAATGAATATTATATAGTATTTATATACCAAATACAGTAGTGTCGGTAATCCAAACTAATAGAAACCTGGCCTCATTCGGGTTACAGAAAATTTCAGATTACTGGATCAAGTTAAAAATCGAAAGCTTTAAAATATTACTTTTTTATTTTAGAAATAAACAAACCTCAAAATAAATTTTAAAACTGCATTCTACGGTTTCTATTTTTATTTAATTGAAAACGTGTAAATGGGATGCCAACTAATTCTATAAAAATTGAATACTAATATTTCGGTTATGCACAAGTGCAACAGGAAATTCAAACTGGAATTCATTTATTACAAACAAATTAATGACGACCAAACGATAATTATATGTGACCAATCCTAAGCAGTCGATTTCCTATTGGTTTCTATTTTTATTTTATCAAAAATGTGTAAATGGGATACTAACTTACCAAGAAAATTTTCCAAAAATTTTAATAATTTTATTAGTTATGTTCGGATTATAACTATTTGTGCGAACTACTGAATGTTTCTTCTTTCTTTCGGATTACTGGATAGTCGGATTATCGTGTGTTCGGATTACCGAGACTGTACTCTATTACCAAATAGTTACTGGGATCTATCACCAATTTTATTGAAAAAGAAGTACAAAGAAGAAGTATTGAATGGCACTATGGACTCAACCATCAAGACGTCAAAATTTTTAATGTACAAATTTTCAGTCAAAATCATTTCTATGGTTGAATTTATATCATGTACCTACTGTTTTTTTACCTTTTGTATAAATCTTGTTTATTTGTACAATAAAGCACTATTATTATTATTATTATTGTAATAAATTCAAATTAAACAAAGTTAAATTAACTAAAAATTATTGAAATATATATTTCATAATAATAATTGATAATATATCAAGTTACTAATCTTACATTTATATTATTATTATTATTAATTGCATCAAGTCACCAGACCAGAAAATGGGAGAAAAAAAAGAAAAATCTCGAGTTGGAAGAAAACAAAACCACCCTTGGCCACACTAGTTTGGAAATAACATTATAGAGAAAAAGACAGACAACTATGAGATTAATAGAATTAAGTTGGATAGAAAAGCAATAAAATATCTCATTTATAGATCTTGTATAGTAAAAATGTATCTAAGAGAACTTTAGGTGCCTTTAGCTCCACTGGTGTTTCGACACGCTTACCAAGTAACACCTAGAAGTGGAAGCACCTAATAGAATATACTATACACTAATATGAAAGATGTCACTAAAAAAAAGCATATCTTGGAGCCTTCCAAAAAAACAAAGCATAAATGACAAAGATCGAGTTAAAAAGAAAGCACAAGATGACAAAACAAGGACTAACGGTGGGTTTCTTAAAGGTATCTTAAAATTTAAACTAAGATTAAAATTATAACCATAGTTACAACAATTAAAATGTATTGTTATATTGTTTGAATATTATAATCCTAGATTGAATTTTAAATCTCTTTTGTGAAACCCAGTGTAATTGTGCCATTTTGGTAATTCCCTCAATTAATAGAACAAATTTCACTAATTTGCTAAAATAAATTATCCTACTTTTATAGGACTTTTCACACCTTTAATTTTAATAATTTACGTATATAAGAAAACCCAGTTTTTTTTTATATTATTGCATAAACATTTTTGTTTTTCTAAATTTCAAAGAATTATCCCTGGCCCTAAATTTTAAACGAATATTGTATAAACCAATAATTATAATAAAGCGAGTATTATATCTCTAAAATCTAGAAAATGCCAAAAAAAACGAAAAAATAAAATTTTACTTGTATAGAGCGAACAAGCAGAAACGCAGTGCAATGCAAATATCTGTTCTTGTTATATCATGTAGTGCATAGGTTTCTTGCAGATTGTACTCGAATGGATGTGACCGCTTTAAGAACATCGCAAGTCCCTGCTCCCCTATCTACTAGGAAGCGTAGTAGGGTATGGCTAAAAAGGTAGGTCCAGTAGTGGACGAAAGACGACTGAATGATGATAGAACATAGAATGGGATAAAGATCAACAAGATGACAGCAAGCACTTGATTTACCGATATCTAGAAATTGAACAAAACATCCATAGTACCTACTATAGAAATTAATGAAAACTTGTTAACAGACAAAAGTTCACGTTTTTATAACAATTTTGTAAAATTTTTCATAAGTAGACACCAATAATAAGTCGATACCCCAGTATCATACCGTAACAACTCAAAAAAAGTTATGTTATATAATTATGTTATATTAATTTATTAAACAATGCTACAATTATTGTATCAAGTCATTTGCTGTTGATAAACAGTCCTGAAGTTAGTTTAAATTAAAAAGAATCAGATAATCGGTATTTTTATGTTTCTGAAATCTTTAAATCGCAATTATCTCAAAACACTACATTTCGACTTGTTACGGTATGGTACTGGGGTATCGAAGTGTCATAATCTCGTCCAATTAATAAAATAATGATATTCATTGGCTCTAGGTGTTGCCAACAAAATTGTACTCTGAATAAAGCCGCTTGTTAAGAGAAATTCCATCTTTTACATAAATGAAAATTAAATTCTATAATTATAACAAATCTAGTGTACCTGTGTAAGACCACATCATACACAATAATTAAAATGCGTTATTAACGCATAGAACTATGGTGATTTAAATTTTCATTCGTTTTTATGTAATAAAATAAATAAAAATATTGAAATAACGGCTCAATCCAAAGAAGTTATTTAAAATTGTTTTGTAAATTTTTTGTCTTAATATTCTCAATTTCTCCATTTAAAGCACCTATGATAATGAGTTCTTCCAATAAATGCCAAAATAATGTGCAAGTTATAATATTGAAATGTAATTCTTGAATAAGCAAATTGTGTTATAAATTAAAGTTATTTAACAAAATACCTTGCAAGTCCAGCATTTTAAAAAGGTGTTGTGAATGCCTCAAATTATCAAAATTGGTTATTTATAAAACAAGATGATATTCAAAATTATTTTCTTATCTTATTTACCAGAAAATTTTAAAATTTGTTTGACTTCTGACATGTCAATATTATATCAGAGAAGGCAGAAAACAATTAAAATCTCATTTTCCTGCACACCTGTACTTTGGAATGGAAAGAGAACCGACTCATAAATTAATGATAATAAATAAAAAAAGAAAGATTAAAGCAAAACCTAAATCATAAAACCAACAATTATTGTGTAAACTATTGATATTTTCACTTTTACTACTCGATATCTGAAGCTCCTCCTGATTAAAAATTTAAATTGTCATCTGTCAACCACATTAAATTTGTTGAGCAGTACTACTCCTTGGAAGCAATACACGAATTTGCAAATTTGGCATTAAAAAGAAATTAAATGTATACCTTTCTGAATGCATCAACCTCAAAAATTTGTAATGATAAAATCGTTCTTGATCAATAATTTATCTTCTAGATAAGGTAAAGAATTTTAAAACGCTTGCTCCTTCCACGAGCAGATAAAATAAATGAAATTAAATATGATAAATTAAAATAAAAATATTCATAATGCAACTTAGTATTTACGTAAAACCCATACCTTAATACGACATTTCCACCAACCGTTGGCTTCTTGACTATTAGCTCGTGAATATACTTCGACTTCTTGATTTTCTGCAAATTCAACTTTAGGATCATGCTTCGGTGGAAATTTTACTTGAGAATAAGGAAATCTTGAATCTGGTTGCCACCTGCAAAGCGAAATTAGCATTAAAAAAAGATATTTCGGTTAGAAAAATTATGACTTACTCGTCTTCGAAATGTATTAGTATTTCGTCGTCGAATACGTCGAGAACGGTGCCCTAAAATAAAAAAAAGAATGATTTTATGTGGTAAGAAATAATATTTTCCAATGATGCAGTTTAAATGTGAAACACGATACTCGCCATCAACTAACCTAAATATTCGCCGGATTGTATTAATTTTAAATGTGAATAACCTTTGTCATATTTAAATAAATAAAATGTGAAAAAAATTATCTTACAAGTAATTTAAACGATCAGTTAAATTTATTTTAAGACACATGGATAATCACGCCCTGTCAAATAGCTATGGCGTCAGAAAGACCGCGTTCTGTGTTAAAAATTTCAGAAATACTCGTGAAGTATGAAAGCACAACAATATACCCAACTATATTATAGTAGTGCCATACTTAACGATTAACCACGCACAAATTAAGCAAAATATAATATTATACTTTAATTATTACGAACCTTATACAAAGCACCATTTTCGCCGCATACTTCGACATATATGTCCTCCATGTTGATTTGGTTCTTAGGTGAGCAAACGGCCATCACTTGAGTATGAGTTGTGCTAACGCTCTGAATCTGGACGAATAAATACGAGATAAATGACAATCCCCTATGGTTGGTCTGTAAAACTACTACAAAATCTGTAAAATCTGCACTAAACCAAATTTTGACAGCGCAAATATGGCGGAGCGGTAAATAAATTTACGTACCCGAATTTATAAATTCGTTATTTGTTATATTGATATGTCTAGTGAAAGCGAATCGGAAGAATTTTACGATGCAGAAGATTCTGCGTTAAATCAAGCTGCAAGGTATGACACCAATTCGTTTTAAAATATACCTAAAGTAGAGATTACACAAAATTAAATTACCTTGGCAAAACTTTTCATTCGTATTTATCAAAAAAACGTACAACTATAACAAATCAAATTTAACTTTATCTGTTTATAATGGTAAAATTAACAATTGAATAAAAACAATTTGACAATATCATTTTTAATCTGGATATTTTTATTAAAAAACTTGTGATCACAATACCCATTATTTATTGGTTCCCCATTTCCCGCTCGATTTTAATTTGAATTTCTTTTAGGAACAGTAATACTTTAACTAGGGAAAAACATAGAACTAATTCGGAGCCAAATATATCAAACATCAAAGACGAGGATAAATTAATTAAAAAGTATGTTTTCGAAAAAATCAACACCTCGGGGGAAGATGAATTTGTAAGTACAACTACTTAATTACGTGTGTTGTCTGCTATAATTTATTTTACTTTGATTATATAATTTTGTTTTTCATTTATGGAAGACCAATAATGTTTTCATGTTCAAGGTTTACTACCTACTTACAAGTACATAGGTTAATAAAAGTTCACATCATGGTTCATCATCTTTAAATTTATTGTCGTGTAAAATTTTTCAAGTTTAAACTTTTCATTCATTATTATAATGGAATTTTATAAGTTGTTGATTAATATTGGAACAGAACTCTCCGTTTTCACCTGTCGTCATGCATCAGTAAGCGTGTGGGATTTAAAATATTTTTCTTGACCACTTTTATGTTTTCCTCAGTAACAGCATTTTGAAGATTATTGAAGTAGTTTGGTCCTCCCTTATCTTGTCCCCCCCCCCTCGTTTCATTCTATTTTTAACTTAAATTATTTTATAAGTATTATGGTACTTTATACTGTATTCTCTCATCACATTTTTTATTAAATTTCTATTAATAGACATTGCAGTCACCAATAATTAATGATATTTATTAATACATTTTTTTATTATGAGTGAAGAAATTGTGATTTTTTAAAAAGAAATAATGCACTACACAATGAAAACTTTTTATATTGGGGTGAAGGAGGTTTGCAGAAAGATAATGTTGTCAATGTCGATTATGATTACAAAAATGCTGCCAAGTGCAATATTTAATAATTTAAATGTTTTATTATGTCGTTTATTTTCTGAATCTTAGAAAAATTTAAATAATTGCTAGTTTCCACTAATATTCAAATCTTTATACATGCAAATATAAAAATAAATTATGTTTAACCTGGTGAAACATATCATAAAGGGCCGTTCATGTATTACGTAAAACGTTTTTTCCTACTTTTAGACCCCTCCCCACCTCCTAATTAAAAAGATTAAAAAAATTATACCCCCCCCACTAATCTTACGTAAGATTAATTATTACCCAATGAGAAACCAGATCGACTCAGGTCAAAAGAATTTTTGGTATCTATTAACATTAAAAGTGAAATTAATGAATTTTGCCCGTCACTAATAACTTAAGTCACTTAATAGTAACGAATAAAATCTTACGTAAGAAATTATTGTGACCACCCCTACCCCAGAATAAAAAACAATAAGATGTCAGCTACCCCCCCCCCCCCTCCCCATAAACGTCTTACATAATACATGAACTGCCCCTAAATTGAAATCAAGGATTTAGGGATGACCAAATTTAAATTTTTATATTACACGATATTCTAAAGGTGCTCACACAAGGTCATACGAAACCTACAAAATATCTTAGATGCTAAAACATATTTTTAATGAATTTATAGCTTTGGCTTCTTCATTTGGCTGGGGGGGGGGGGCTAACCCAAATTCCAATTAGCCCCCAAGATTAATTGGCTGCAACCAGTATCGGTGTCGTGTGGTTGTGGATCGGACTGTGAAAGACGTTTTCAAACGACATAAAGAGCTAAAAAAAGAAGGTTATTTGTAGCCTCCCCCAAATTTAGGTTCAAGGGTTAACCTACGTCTCTGACCAATCAGAATGGTCAAGAATGGTTAAAATAAAGTAATCGAATTTTCAAATTGTTATGTCGAATAGTCAAAATTAATATTTCTATTAAGAAAAATTTAGATATTAAATAAATCTTTACGAAGCAATATTCTCACAACTATTTGAATTTAAAATATTCCCATTTAATATGGCTGTCTGTTATTGGTTGTATACTAATTGACTCACAGCCAAAACTCACCTAAGAGATACCAAATACAGAATTTTAAATCTAGAAGTAGATAGCAATAGAAAAGTAACTCGTAGATATATTGGCAACAAGTTTAGACCTTGTCTTGGTATCTACAATACAAGCATATTAATTGTTTTCATACAAAGTATCTTGCTAGGCTTGCCTCAGATGTGTCCATAAGTCTGGATTTTTATTATTGATGAAGGCAAATCATCAACACAGGGCCGGCTTTACTAGTTCTCCAAAACACGGAGACCATCATAAGAAAGTTTAAACTCCCTGGATTCGAACCGGATACTTTAGTGTTAGCAGTTATTCGCAAATGTAAAGTAAAACTTTTCATTTTCATAAAGCTCATGGGGGTACTGCAATCATTATAAAATCAGTAATTAAGTACTTCGAGATTGAAAAATTTCAAGAACGTCACCTCCAAGCCACAAGTACAGTCGAAAGCTGGATTGGCCCTATAACATTCTCCGCAGTTTACTGACCTCCGAAACACAATATTAAGGATGACCAAATTTTTAATTTCTTTGAAACTCTCGGAAACAGATTTGTTTTTGGCGGGAACTACAATATGGCCAATCCCAGAGGTAGAGAACTACTGAAAACTATCTCCAAAAGCAACTATAGACACAAGCCGATGTGGCTAGGTACCTTGGAATGCACTTGGATAGAAGACTCACTTGGAAGCAACACATCTGGTCAAAGAGAAAACAGCTTGGTCTAACACTCAGAAATATGTACAGGATGATCGGTCCTCACTCACAGTTAACCTTGGAAAGTAAGACGTTGTTATACAAGGCTATACTGACCATATGGTCATATGGAATTCAACTATAAGGCACAGCATGTAACTGAAACATTGAAATATTGCGAAGATTCCAATCAAAAGTACTTAGGATTATCACTAATGCTCCTTGCTACATTTAGGTGAAATTTAGCGAAAAATACCAATCAAGACTAAGTGTATACACCCTAATAGTTTGGCATCGAGCTCCTTGACGATGGAGACCATACACGAAGATTGAAAAGATTCACACTTCTGGATTTAACCCAATGATTTAATTAGTCTCAACGAAATGTATGTAGGGAAACGGAGAAGCACTACTGGGTGTTTCTTAACATGTTAGAATGCTGTTAAATCATTTACTACTTAAATGTTATAGTGTAACAGATTGTAAATAATAAATGGATTTTAAAAAAAATTTCATAAAGCACTGGACTGTGGACTCAATATTCCTGGTCAATAAATTAATGGTAATACAATGAAATTTTGTTAAAGCCTGTTTCGACTACACAATTTTGCTTTAGGCACCATCATAATTATTCATTCGAATACTTGCCAATATCGTTTTCGATGTACTACTGTTTAATTTTACTATAATAATCTTATAAAAGTGACGTTTTGGTAACTTTTCTTTTTGAACCGCAAATAGGACCAAAAATGAATATCTTTTTAATCAAAACCTAAAACAAAAATGAAATTTGTAATTTTTTGACACTTAACATTTTCTATTGAAATTTTTTTGTACTAAAAAGTAACGTCAAATTTATATTTGGATATAAACGTTCTCGCTGAATAATAATCCTTCTAGTTTGGAAATAAATACAATTCGTAAAAAAAACGTTAAATCCACTTTGAACTAAAATTTAGTTATATGTTATTATTTCGTATTAATTCAATGCTCCTTTACCTACTGAAGGAGTTAGATTTGAGCAAAAGTCGATATTTACCTTTACAATCTTATGCAAACCCCATAAATCCAGTATTCTAGCTATACGTTATTGTCCATTTGTCACATACCTAATTTAAAAAGTGGTTTTAACGCCTTTTTGCACTGCTGCTCATCAATTATGAAATATCTTTAAAAATTATATTGTTTCCTTTTTATTCTGAAGCTTGTAATTATTTAATACAATAATTTATTACAGTATTGTGATTACTTCATAAGCAAAATTTAATTCAAACACTTATGGAATGTTTTTTATTAGGCTAAACCTACTACTACTGCTGGCCGTAAAAGATTTAACGAACTTAGAAACAAATTGCAAACCGATGATGAAGATTGCCTAGGTAACACTGTAACACCCCCCGACAGTCAAACATCTTCAGTGGAAGGTGTCTTTGTGCCTTCCAATCGAACATCTCATCCATTTAGAATTATACAGCATGATGCTGTTAGCTTACAAAGTTTAAATTCTTTAACTAGAGCAGGAAGAGTTTTAGGACCAATTGAAGGTAAATTAATAATACTTTCCTCTTATTTGTTTTTTCTTAATCAAAATATAATGTTTTGCAGGTATTGCTGATGTACAGATCAATAAAAAATTACCTTCGACATCAACTTTATCTGTAAGTTCACACGAATCGGGTTCATCTCCAAGTTCAAAAGAAGTTTCACAATTTCCTAGTAGTAACACTCTTTCTGAACCCAATTCGGAGGAAAAAACAATTCATCTTCCCTTACAAGAGCCTGATGTAATTGCTAGCACAAAACCGACTAGTACTACAGTTAAATCTACCATTACTTCACAAACTTATTCTACATTAAGATGTGCCGTACCTGTTGCTCCACCACGTCGAAAAAAGAAGATTAAAACTGCAGTATCTTCTCTTTCTCTTGCCGTAAGTAATTTTCGAGTAATATTGATCTTGACATTTGCAAGAATTTGTGTTGAATGTTTCAGGAATCATCCAATGCTACTTTTACTTCTTCCTGTTTAGTAAGTCCTGCAAGCACAATTGAATCCCTTACAAGAGAATTTGAAAATTCTTTAGATAAACTTCCGGAATCTAAAGTAATATGTTCAGCAGATAAAAGTTCAGGATCTTCAAAATCAAGTACTATTCGCTCTATTCATTCCCTAGACATTAAACAAGCTATCAAAGGTCATTATGTTGTAAAACCTCAAGATGATGACGTATCCAAAGCAGAAGGACCTTCTATAGATGAAATTGAACGCTTAAAGAATGAATTACTTTTAGTACAAAATCAAGTTTCACGTTCCAATGATCCGGTTAAAACTACAACACGAAGTGGCGTGGGTCACTACAGTTTAGGGCCACACAGGTATTTCAAAATTTAATTTTTTACTGGTAACTTCATTAATTTTAATTAAAACTTTTAGAGGAGCTACAGCACAATCTACAAAGGATTCTAGAGAACGTAGAAGATCGGCTGGTGATGAAAATATGCTGAAGAATTTGAATGTATGTGTTAGAACACGCACAAACTCTGGAAAACACCTTTCCGATAAAGAAATACTAGAGCAAGTTACTGTTTTAAATTTAGATACTGGTGAACGAGTTCCTTTAAGTATTGCAGAAGAAAAGTTACCACAGTGTATAAATCCTCTTTCTCTACACATAATGAGGTTAACGTCTGAATACGTCAGTAATTCTAGTCTCGAGAAAGAAAAAGAATCCGATGAAGAAAGTATCTGTGGTGGTAAAAAAGTTGATATACCAGTAGATGATGACAATGATGTAGAAATCGGAACTGTTCGTAAAAGAACTGCAAAACTTAAACGATTGCTTGGTTCTACAGTAAAGAGAACCATGCATAAAGCTAAAACTATTGCACAAGAAATGTCAAATGCACGTCACAAGGAGGAAGTTATGGATATAATCGATGAAGTTAATCCTGGCGAACAAAATATAAAATTAAAGGTAAACACTGAACTCTTATTACCCTACTGCCAAAGGAGCTTTTTCAAGCATATGTATGTCTATTTTTTTGGCAATAGATTAAATATCGTAACTTGTGATAAAATGAATTAATAAATATTAAACGAAGAACAAGTTAATAAAACGATTTAAGAAAAATTTTAATTTGCAAGCTTTCGTGTACTGGCCTACACTTTTTCAAACAAAAGTTTATTTATAAAAAATACATGGAAACTGATTTTATAACTATTACCGCTATTACCATTTGGAATGGCCTACTGTATGAGAAAAACTTTCTTATGTAGTAGGTCATTAAATCAAGAAAAACCCTAATGTTAACGATATACGGAAAACTTGGTTTTAATAGTTGTTAACAAAGCAAGGAGGTGTAAATATTGCTAAGTCCTTCTATATGGTTTTTCTGTTCATAACATTTTTTTCCCTTTTATACTGATCATCTCATGATCTTTGTAATTGGTGACGGTTTTAATAATTTCAAAGTTCAGCATGGTCTCCTTTGTTCAAAATTCTGGGAGTTTTTCTCATAGCTTACTTTTTCTATTTCTCCAACTTTACTTCTGTTAACAAGGTGTTCTAATTTATCTATTTCATTGTAGAGATTTTCTGTTTTCTGTAAAGTTTCTCTATCAATTCTATCAGATACATAGTTAGGTGAACCAGTAGCTATGAGATCTATAAGTGTCCCGGTATCAATTGATTTTCTTACTTCCAGTAATATTTTTTTCTTTTTTTAAAGCACACTCAAGCAAGGAACCTGCTTTGTATTTAAATGCAAGGGCATATCTAATTAGAGACTATCCTTTGTGTGCAAACGTCTCACAAAAATTTTTAAATCGTTTTATTAACTCGTTCTTTGTTTAATATTTATTAATTTATTTCTTTAGCACGCTCTGTAGTCTAAACGGTTTGACGGATTTTAATATATGATGTGCCATTAGAGTCGTCTTAATTGTGTAAGTGACATAGGGTATAGGTATTTAAACATGGCGTCCACAAAAAAAATATATATCGAATCTAAACTGAACAACTCTTTTATTAATATAAACTAAAAAGTGTGAAATAAGCTAAATTATTTAAAAAAATACAAAACGCGCGACTGAGTTAAAAAATATGAACTGGAAAGCGAAAAACAAGCTCTATAATGTTGGAAAAGTTTGCAGGTGGGGACAAACTAGTAAGTAGTCCAAGTGGTGATCTTGAATGTTTCTTGCTTTTTAGTTCATATTTTTTAACGCAGTTGTGTTTTTTGTATTTTTTTATTTTAGTAATTTAATTTAATTTGTAATTCTGTTATAATTTTAAATATTATGTAATAGTAATAAATCACAATATTGAATTGTAATTTGTAATCATGTAATTTTTAGGCATCAAATTCTCATAAAGGTCCGTATGAACTTGAAAATATCCAACACGTACAAGAGTTGAAAGACGAACATGAGGGACCAATTTGGTGCATGAAATTTTCAGGTTGTGGTCGATTACTTGCAACTGCCGGTCAAGATAAAGTTTTAAGAATATGGGTAGTGAAAAACGCATTTCCATTTTTTCAGGTACAGTTTTAATATCTCGAAAATTTTTCACAAAATAATTATCCTTTTTGAAAATCGTAGGATATGCGATCAAAGTACAATTCCGAAAAGGTTTCTCCTACACCATCTCAAGAATCATTGGTATCTCATCATTCTAGCGACGAATATAATTTACTAGCAGAAGCTGTAAAATCTGACGAGGGAAATAAGAACATTTTTGTTTCAAAGCCTTTTTGTACATATTCTGGTCATACCTCTGATTTATTGGATGTTGCATGGTCAAAAAACTATTTTATTTTATCTTCCTCTATGGACAAAACTGTTCGCTTATGGCACATTTCTAGGAAGGAATGCCTGTGTTGCTTCCAGCACATTGACTTTGTGACTGCAATTGTATTTCATCCTCGAGATGATAGATATTTTTTAAGTGGCTCACTGGATGGAAAATTGAGATTATGGAATATACCAGATAAAAAAGTAAATTTTGTTATTTTATTTTATTCTTTTGTTCTTATCCAAGCTATTTTATATAGGTTGCTGTGTGGAACGAAGTAGAGGGTTCATCGAAATTAATTACAGCTGCAAATTTTTGTCAAAATGGAAAATTTGCTGTGGTGGGCTCTTATGATGGACGATGTATTTTTTATAATACAGATCAATTGAAGTATCATACTCAAATTCATGTGAGATCTACAAGAGGTAAAAATGCCATAGGCCGTAAAATAAGTGGAATAGAGCCAATGCCAGGAGAAGATAAAATATTAGTGACTTCATGCGATAGTCGTATAAGATTATATGATTTAAGAGATCTTAATTTATCTTGTAAATATAAGGGATATGTAAATATCAGTAGTCAAATAAAAGGCAGCTTTAGTCATGACGGTAAATACATAGTCAGCGGGTCTGAAAATAGAGATATATATGTGTGGAAAACTAATCATGATTATTCCAAGTTTACTTCGGTTAGACGTGATAGAAATGATTTTTGGGAAGCTATCAAAGCTCACAATGCAGTGGTAACTTGTGCCATATTTTCTCCCAATCCAGATGACATTTTAAAAATGGTCGATGAGCAAATTAATTCAGAACTTCAGAATGAAAAGGTATATATATTTTAACTTGACACTTGAGTAATTAATGTTACCTTAATTTGAGTTGTTTTTTATTAAATGCCTCTATTTTTAACTTTAGATTGTGGATCCAATGATAGAACAGCACACTAAAGGTTGCGGTGGTCATGTATTAGTTTCTGCAGATTTCAACGGTTGCATGAAAGTTTTTATTAATAAAATGAAGCCTAAGCATAGTTCATTACCAGCATCGGCATTGGCATAAAATTTTTAATTGTATTTATGTAAGTAAAAAATGAAGACGTATAATTTTAGAGGTGCTATACAATTTATTTTAAAGATATCAATAAAATTGATCAATATACTGTAAAAATGTATTATGAATTTATTATAGATGTATTTAATAACAAAAGTGATATAGTTTGTATGTACAATAATTTAAATATATTTTAAAGAAAGACTTTAAGATCAATATACTGTTTGTCTGCTTGCTCTATAATATTTTATAGTTCGTGCTAGTTTTATACACTAAAAAATTGGACACCAACCTATAAGTGAAATGCATGCACATTGTGCTTTGTGCTATCTGAAACTACGAATGGTCACTCGAGCCAGAGAAACAAGAGTATTTTGATCACCATCGCTTAATTTGCATAATTTTGAAAATTGCAATCCTACTTGGAATTACTTTTTTTTAAATTGGAATAAAATTTACTTTACGTTTAGAGACATCTTTTACGTATTTATATTTTTATAATATTATATTTTTAATAAGTGTTGTTAAAAATTGAGCCGACGAATGATTCTGGTTGCTCATACAAAATATATCAGTAGTTTAAGTGAAGATGCATGAGTTCAAAATCAGCGATATATTTGTCAAAAATAATGCTATTAGAAAGGGTCAAGGTCAAATTTTCAGACAGCATATTTTTTGTGTACAGAAAAATTTTAAATCTTGAATAATTTGTTTTCTCAATTTTATTTTGCGTATAATCTATATTTGAACAATCTGTTGCTTAAAATTGTTGGTGATTTACTTATATTTTGTATATTACAGAATCGCTTCAGATAATATATTTCAAATTGTTACAAAGTGTTTATTTTTTTACTTTATCATATGAAATATGAATAGTATTGTAATCGTGCAGAAAAAAAAAGTTGAGATTTTTGCGGATTTAGATGTTTTGGGATACCAGAAGCCCAAAATCATCATTTCCAAAAAATGTGAGGGTGTGGGTGTGTGTGTGTGGTCAAATTTTGTGATAAAAACACTATTTAAAAATATCATTTTCAACTATGGTTTCCATTTATAACTCTGAAACTGAGATAGATATTTAAAATCTCTTTAGTCCATTTTATTTCTTTTAAAAAGTGCCTGATAGTAGAGTGCCCGATTCAAAATAAAACGCTTAAAAACGATTTCTGTGGGGGTGTCGGGGTTAAAAGCTGAAACTTGCAGGAATGAAAGGTTAGATGGCATATATTCGTAATCCGAAGGTAATCAAAAATAATCACGCGCAAAAGGGCGCTATTTAAAAAAAATGAGATAATACTATTAGCAGGAAGCCCATAAAATGACGATCATTTTGATATATAATTTGAAATCATTTTTGTACGAAATGTATTTTTTTTTAATGTTTGAAAACTGAAATTTGTTAAGTCGCTTATGGGAAATCAAATTTTAAATTGCAATTATCTCGGTTCGAACTTGGCAAAAATTTTATAAAATTTGACAATATTTATTTATATACGCTTCTATTTCCGAAACGAAAGACTAAATCAAAATTTTTTGTACTTGATAATAGATGCGCATATGTGTGGAGAATCGCTTAGTTGAAAAATTATAATTTTTGGTTTAATATTAAACACGATATGAAATTATTAGTAACATTTAAAATTTAAAATTTTTAATGCTCTCACTACAAAATCACAATTTCCCACTCCAAATTTGTATTGTACAGCACCGGTCATGAAAAGTGCATCGGGAATTAGTTTTTCTGAATCATTGAAAATTTGCAATTTCAATGTTTAGAATTAAATTTTGGCTTGGTTTCTTCTTTATTGGAACGTTTAACCTAAATGGTCACTTGCATTTGACAAATCGTGGGCTTACTGGTAAAAGTAACCAAGTCAAAAATAAATACAATGCCATGCGAATCGATGTTGTATTTGATCACACCAAAGAAGATTTCATAAAAAATATTACTCGTCACAAAAGCGGGTCCCCAAATATGAATTGACGGAGTAATCGAGAGAACTGATGTTCCACTTCCACAACAATGGAATTTATTTATTCATTCAGAATTTAATAAGAAACAATTAACACATTTTCTATCTGAGCAACTGATTAAACACTCCACAGAAAAATTAAATTTACAGTTTGCAACTAGTGGAGGTTTCAAAAATATTTTAGAATAGAGAGGAAATTTCGAAGTAAATGCTGATGATTTATTGAGTTCTAATCAATAGGAATCTGATACTAGGATTTGGTGCATATACTGTCTGCAAAAAGGTATAGTTATTCTAGATGCATAATTTAGTGCAACGATACCGATGTGCTAATACGGTAGTTTATTTCAAGAAATACTTCAATCCTTTACGTAGCAGTATACGACATTAACTGGTTGTCTTACCACCAGTCAATTTTCAGGAATTGGGAAAAAATCAGCATGGAAAACAATTTTAGATCATTCTGAGTGTTTAGGCGGTGCCGGAATGCATCAAATTTTGGAAGACATATTCATAAATATCCAGAAAATTGTTATTAAACCATATTCAAAAAATACTGACATTTCGTCAATTAATATTATAAGAAGACTGCTGGCATCTTTTGCTTCTATTACAAAATTACTCCCAACAGAAGATTCTTATATTATTAGATTATTATAAGATTCTTATAACTTGAGAGCGCATTATCAAGCTAAAATACGGCTTAATTATTTACAACCTCGTCTTCAATTACCGAGTGTTGCAGATCATGGGTGGAATAATTTATTCTAACAACTTTACCACTTTTTCCTGTGGAATTAAAAGTTCTAGCTTCATGTGGATGTCAAAAAGGTATAATTTCCTTTAAACTACTGCAATCAAAACAAAAAGTTATTCTTATTATGCTCTTGATTGCGGAAGTAAGGTCTGTACTTGCAAGAAAAATAATATGGGTTGCATTGGATCCTGTAATTGTATGGGTCAGAATGTTTGTAAAAACCGTAAAAACAAACATAAAAATCGGTTACGCCATTACTGCTCGATAAAGAAAATGTTTTTGACGAGTAGTTTTCAAATGCAAGTAACCATTTAGGTTAAACGTTCCAATAAACAAGAAACCAAGCCAAAATTTAATTCTAAACATTGAAATTGCAAATTTTCAATGATTCAGAAAAACTAATTCCCGATGCACTTTTCATGACCGGTGCTGTACAATACAAATTTGGAGTGGGAAATTGTGATTTTGTAGTGAGAGCATTAAAAATTTTAAATTTTAAATGTTACTAATAATTTCATATCGTGTTTAATATTAAACCAAAAATTATAATTTTTCAACTAAGCGATTCTCCACACATATGCGCATCTATTATCAAGTACAAAAAATTTTGATTTAGTCTTTCGTTTCGGAAATAGAAGCGTATATAAATAAATATTGTCAAATTTTATAAAATTTTTGCCAAGTTCGAACCGAGATAATTGCAATTTAAAATTTGATTTCCCATAAGCGACTTAACAAATTTCAGTTTTCAAACATTAAAAAAAAATACATTTCGTACAAAAATGATTTCAAATTATATATCAAAATGATCGTCATTTTATGGGCTTCCTGCTAATAGTATTATCTCATTTTTTTTAAATAGCGCCCTTTTGCGCGTGATTATTTTTGATTACCTTCGGATTACGAATATATGCCATCTCACCTTTCATTCCTGCAAGTTTCAGCTTTTAACCCCGACACCCCCACAGAAGTGAAAATAATTTCATGATAGCACTCTACTATGAAGAAAGTGTTAACATTTTTTTGATAACTTGAAAAACAACCGAGATATCGACATTTATCGAAAAGTCGAAAATTCCAACTTTTGGCTATAACTCGAAAACAAAAAAAGATGGCGAATTCTGGTTTTGGCCATTGAGCTTTTTTCGAAAAAAGAGATTGAGGATGCGTCATCTATTTTTTTATATCTCTTATAGTTACCGAGTTTACCATAAGAACTATCGAAATTGGGCCACCCTGTATATTGTGAACAAGCACTTCACCTTTCTAGTGTTTATGGGTAGGGGTACGTAAGTATGTACCCATTATTTTACTTTA
This sequence comes from Cantharis lateralis, assembly GCA_963170105.1. Lineage (NCBI taxonomy): Eukaryota > Metazoa > Arthropoda > Insecta > Coleoptera > Cantharidae > Cantharis > Cantharis lateralis. The sequence goes on from OY720629.1 coordinate 23,128,872, forward strand.
AAATTCCGTTTCTTTGTAAATATGCATGTACCCCCCCATGTTAGCCTGAAACACACAAATTCCTTTGTACTTGCAGTATCAATATTAAAAATAAAGCAAAAAGAATTGCCAAAAATGTAATCAACATGTTTATTGTATATTGTACATTTGGCCGACAGAGTATGTGGTCGATAATCATTTAGCCGAAAGTCAATCGGATGGCAATGTGAGTGCTGAAGCCATGTTGTGGTTGTGAGAGGGAGACACAACAATTAATAATTTTAATGATTTCTCTTCCAAGATTAAAAGCCCGTGCCCCCTTTTCCCTCGCTACGGAGGGGGGGTCGTATTTTTTGTTAAATAAAAGATATATTTATTTATTTGAGAGAGCAGTTTAATATTCACAGTAAAATTCAACAACAACTTAACGTATATACAATTTATCAAATTTTTAAAAATGGTGGCACTTCTTAATCTAAATATAAAAAATTTCATCCAAGGCGCCGCCTGACAAAGGTAGTGTTCCCAGAATGCTAGCTGCATTACCGCGTTGAATAGCTATACTTATCCGTTGTATAAGGAAAGTTATTGCACGAGGGTCGCCAAAGATGTGATTCAACGAAAAACCTAAGTTGCATTGTTTTTAATTGAAATTAATAAAATTAAAAGTAATAATTGTAGCGCTAAGACCCGTTCGGTTTGAAATGAAGGTTATGCGCAATGCCGGTAAGAAAGTCGTACTGAGATTTGTTGGGAAAATCTTCGACAAGTCGTTTCATCCGGTTAGCCAATTTGACATATTTTGGCTTGGAAGGATCGGGCAGTAAACCTGCAATATACTGAGCAAGGTTAAATTCAATATTGCCTTGCTCCTGTTTAAGTCCATCAATCAACTTCCACACAACGCTTTTTTCGCTTTCGCTAAAAAGCGTGTAAAATATGCGTTCGCTTTGGAAAAAGGCGTGCCTAGTAGTCTAAACGTGTTCCAAACCGAACGGGGTTTTTTAATGTTTGAATGATTTAATTTTAAAATTTGCGGGTGGTACTTAACCTAACTTTTAATATAATATTATAAATAGAGCTCGGATTTTATGCTTTTACATATTCTTTAATATCGATATGCCAACAGATTCGTTTTTAAATCTGGACGAATTTGGCAAAATCAAATCCGAAAAACCGCTTATCAAAATGCATATTTTGCATATTTTCAACGTTTGGTGCATATTTGAGCAAATGATGCATATATGTGCATATTTGGGCAACTTCTGTTGTTTTTTAAAGAATTTTTTTTATTAATTAAAAATTATTAATTGGTAATAATAATTACAATAATTAAAAATTGAAAACAAATTTTAATATCGTTAGTAACGTTTTAAATAAGTTAGAGGCACAAGATATTATGCTACTTGTAGACTCAATACAATAATTATTAGTTGATTACTTTATAAAAATGAAATCACGCAAGTTAAAGTATGTGACAAAATAAACAAGAAACGCAGTGATATCTTAACAAAAATTCTTGTTTTGAAATGCTTTTGATAGTTTTAAATGCATCAAAAGGAAATTTTTATACCAAAGTTCAAATATGCTCCAATATCTTCAGTCAACGTACTATAAAAATTTAAAAAATATATATATTTTAGTTTGCATATAAATGCATATTTTATGGTTTTTATCAATTTTAGTGCATATTTTAGAGAAATTCGGTGCATATATATGCGCATATTTTCAAGTATTTTGGTGCATATAAATCCGAGCTCTAATTATAAACAAATAAAAATTTATTCGTTTTGTGAATGAGAATTATAAATCTTTTAGCAAAATGGACCACTAAGAAAATGCGAAATTATGTAGTGCTGCGGCAGTGAAAGAAATTGTAGAGTTAATTTTTTCTTCTGACGAAGACGATCGTCCGTATAAAATACCGAAAATTCAAAATTTTTTGAAAGACTTGGTTTCTCAATATACTGAAAAACAGTTTAAAGAGCATTTCAGGTTGTGTTGTCCCACGAAAGTCTAAAATAATTAAAGCAAACTTAACGGAAACGTGTTGTGTATAAAAATTAAAGAAAATAAATTCAAATTTAAATTCAAATTTATTTGCAGTTTTGCCACCAAAAGCGCCACGCTTTTGCCGACCCACCTAAAATGGAAAAGCTCGAAAAAGCGTTTCAAGGCGGAGCTGTTAGGTTTGGTTGGGCGGGGCCAAAGCATTCAAAAGCGCGCAAAAGTGCCAAAGCGAACACGGGTCAAAAGTGTTTGTTAGCGCTTCGAAGCGAAAAAAGTGCCAGACCGAACACGGCCAACATATGCATCAAATGCGAGTCAAAAGTCGTGGGTAGAAGCTCCGCCCAGCATACCAACTTTGTTATCGGCGACTCATATTTTCAAATTTTAAATTGATATTATGGTTAGTTGCAGTGTTTGTGGGACTTCTAAGACCAAAAAAACTCATAAATGTGGTATAACTTGTCACGAGTAAGCACTTAGAGTTATTTAAATAATTTTATAACAGAAACATAAATTTGTGAGGTTACTGGACCATAATCTGCCTAAATCATTGGCGTACATATTACGAAGTAATCGTATATAATTATTTACATTAAACACTGTTTTTATAATTTATATTTCCAAAAAATAAGATGAGAAAGGCTATTTAGTTGAAATATATTAAAATTCCGGAATATTGGTCTCCAACTCGATCGTAATGCTTGTGCTCAAAACATTTTAGTGACTATGCTACGCCCCTGGCAATTATATCAACTGGCCGCCATAGCCGACCAACTTAACTCGGCCTTGGTATTCATACGCTCCTTCCTCCCTACTTTATATTCTAAGCATTTGGCCGCCAGTTTTTGACCGACAAATCATTTGACCGACAAATCATTTAGCCGACAATCATTTTGCCGACAGATTGTTTGATCGACAATCATTTGCCTGTTTATTGGTTATAATTAGAGCAGGGAATTATATGCACTAAAAACAGAAGATATATGCGGCATAATATATGCAGCTTAAAAATAAGCATATATACTTAGAAATCTACTAAATATGCACGTTCATTTTATTAATTGGAACATTTTATTCAACAATATTGGAAGCATTACAATAAGCAAGTAAATATTTTTTATTTTTTGCTAAAGAAGAATGCCTTTTGTCAGACAATAGTTATAGGCATAAAAAGACCGTTCGACATTACAAGATGTCATTGGCGCATATTTATACCGATTAATAATATTTTTAAATTTATCCTCTACTAAATCAATGTTTTGTAAGTTTCCCCAGACAGATTTGACCCAAGCACATATTATTATCTAGATTAAAAATTTTAATTGCTCAAATAGTGTTATTAAAAATATTTTAGCCCACATTTTGCAAATATGCCAAATATGTAGGTTAAATTGTACATAATTATATGACATGATATCACCAATTTCCAAAAATATGCAACAACGTGCGAAATATGCATTTATATGCACTATAAAATTCGGGTTTTGGACTTCTTTTTGTACAATTCGGATAGATTACAAAGAATTATTCTTGGGCATAGCTTCAAAAAAAAAAGCAATTCCATACAATTCCCTGCTCTAGTTATAATAATTGTTTTAATTAAAAACAATTGTACTACGGTTTGATCTTTACTTTCATTTTTGTTAGAATTTAAAATTTGGTTGTTTTTTACTAAAAATGTTATTATTATATTTAATTTTTCGGTCTTCTATAATTTTATAATATTTTTGTTGTTATATATCATGTTATATAATCGTTGAAAAGAGGATAAAAAACGATATTTAAAAATATAATTTTCAACTATGGTTTCCATTTAAAAAAACACAAGTTTATGTTATAACTCTGAAACTGAGATAGATATTTAAAATCTTTTTACGAAAACAAAAAATGATACCGAATTCCGGTTTTGGTCATTGAGCTTTTCTCGAAAAAAGAGATTGAGAATGCGCCATCCGTGTTTTCATATCTCTTATAGTTACCGAGTTTCCCATAATAACTATCGAAATTGTCCTCCCTGTACAAACAGAATTTGTTGAAATAATTTATTGTTTTTGAACATTACGAAGAAAGCTTTTTCTCGGGAATTTGGAGGGGCCCTCGCCCCCTTGGATCCGCGCCTGATTATACCCAGTATTTAATTATCAAGAAACACCAAAACGTGGCCGATATAATGTTTGTGGATGGAAACAGATGGATTAATGTACCTCTACGTCCCTAAAGGTACACATTCATGGTGCCCCCCCCCCCTGATAGAAAAAGTTATCCCTGTTCGGTATATCAACGAGATTTTTTTTTTGCTTTTTTTCCAAGAAATGTCTTTCTCCCACATCGGCTTTTTTATCACCCCTGCTTTGTACATATAATTAAAAAATTTAAATTTGAATTACAATTGCGCCCCTAGGTACTTGAGATAAATATTGATTTTTTTCATTTACATTTACCATGTAAATTTATAATAATACAATACCGTTTTTTACAGAGATGTTTAACAGTGTACTAATACTATATTATGAGATAGTTAAAAAAGCTAAGTAATAGTGTTTATTTTACATAATTGTAGGATCGGGCAACAATGAAGCGGGGCGCGTCTTTGCACACGTCCTGCTTAAGGTTACGACGGGGTAACTTCGACGATCAACCCCAACTTAAGGGCAGTGTACGACGGACGCTCAACAGTGTAAGACGAACGCTGGTAAAAGAAGACGAACGTATGACGAACGTTTGTAGTAAAGCATTTTCCTGTATATATTATTATTTTATCTTTTCGTGTATTACTGTAATTAATAAATAAGTTAACATCACATCTACTTTTAATCCTACAATTGGGGGCTCGGTCCGGGATTGATTTACGTAGCCAAATAACAATTTATTAAATACAGTGTCAAGTATGGATAAAGTGATTAGTGACTTCAAGGTGATGGAATTGAAGGAGGTGTTACGACGAAAGGGGTTAAGCACGACGGGGCTCAAGGCAGAGCTATTTAACCGCCTAATGGAAAATGATCCGACGGGAGCTTGGAAGGAACTCCAATACGATGTAGAAGATAACGACGACTATGACATCGACGACGGTCATAGTGAGAGTGGAAATGTAAGAACGATGCCGATGACAGCTACATACGACGCGAGAGAATTCGAGTTAATAAAACGCGAAAAAGAGTTGGCTGAACGCGAATTAATGTTAATTAGACGGGAAATTAACGAGTTGCGTGCCAGGACGCAAAACGAGGAACAAAGAGGTGTAACGACTACTACGAAGGCAAATATAGGTGCAATAGCCGAAGTGTTGAGCTATTTTGATGGTGAAAGCTACGAAACTTGGGAAAAGCAAGTGAAACTATTGCAAGGAACCTACAATTTGAACGAAGGGTTAACTAGAATTTTGATTGGCACCAGAATGAAAGGTAAAGCAAAGGAATGGTTTAACTCAAAGCCAGAGTACCTTGAAATTCCGATTGCGGAATTATTCGGCGAAATGCGTGCAATGTTTGACCACAGACCTAACAAATTAAATCTTCGACGTAAATTTGAGTTGAGGTCGTGGAAGAAGGATGAACCATTCAGCGAATATTTGCATGACAAAAAAATTCTTGCGAACCGTATTACTATCGACGAGGACGAGTTGGTTAGTTTTATTATAGACGGAATTCCTGATGCGATTTTAAGAGACCAGGCAAGGATGCAGCGATATAAAACCACGGAAATGTTATTGGAAGCATTCGATGAAATAACATTAACTCACCCAAGGAGACGTGGTATGGAAGAGAAGATGGAATTCGACAATGTCTTACATCACCGCAATCAGGATGATAGGAAAAGTGCGCGGTTAAAAAGGTGTTTTAATTGTGGCGCAACAGATCACTTGAGTGCGGTATGTCCCTTAAAAGGACAAGGTGTAAAATGTTACAGATGCGGAAGTCATGGACACATTGCGGCAAAGTGCATCAATAGGAACGTTAGTACAATGACGAAAAACAATTGTGTAATTTCTTGCGGAGAAAGAAATGTTGAAAGTTCTCAGTGCGGCGCGAGAGAATACTTCAAAGACATAGATATTGGTGACTACCGAGTATTAACACTTGTCGATACCGGTAGTGACTTGACGTTGATGAGAGAAAAGACACATGTGGATATCGGTGCACCAGTGTTAACAAAAGACCAAGTGCAGTTTCGAGGAATAGGGTCGCCCGAGAGAAAGACGATCGGACAGTTTCTAACGGATGCGGTAATTGACGGTGCAGTGTATAGGATTAGAATACATGTAGTGCCGAACGAATTAATGAAGCACCAGATGTTACTGGGTAAAGATTTTCTGAATGGGATCGAAATGCAGGTCACGGCGGGAAAGATCTGCATAAAGAGACTGTCGGAAAATCAAAATATACAAAGAAGAAATATCCAACAGGATATACTCAATATGGAAGTCGCACATGTTGTGAACGAAGTGGATGTCATACCGCCTTACAGAAGTGAAATAAACGAAATAATATCGGGTTACAAACCGAATAGAGAGTGCGAAGTGGGCGTAAAGATGACCATTATTTTAAAGGATGAAGCACCGATCTATCAACGAGCCCGACGTTTAGCCCAAGCCGAAAGGGAAGTTGTCAACCAACAAATTGATTTGTGGCTGCGCGAAAAAATTATAGTGCCGTCGATAAGTGAGTTTGCGAGCCCGGTAGTTCTCATTAAAAAAAAGGATGGTTCGACTAGACTTTGCGTAGATTTTCGTCTGTTAAATAAGAAGGTAATTAAAGATAGGTTTCCGATGGTACTAATGGATGATCAATTAGATAGATTACAGGGGGCGCGAGTTTTTAGTACGATTGACTTGAAAAACGGTTTTTTTCATGTGCGAGTAGATGAAAAAAGTCAAAAGTACACGGCTTTTATAGTGCCGGACGGACAATATGAATTTTTGAGAGCACCATTTGGTTTATGTAATTCCCCAGCTGTGTTTCAAAAGTTTATAAACAGGGTGTTTAAGCAATTGATTGAAGGTGGCATAGTTTTGGTTTATGTAGACGATTTAATTATCCCAGCTATAGATTACGAGAGTGCGTTGAATAATTTGAAAACAGTTTTAAAAGTTGCGAGTGAAAACGGGTTATTAATTAATTGGAAAAAGTGCCAATTTTTAAAGACAAAGGTTGAGTTTTTAGGACATGTGATTGAAAATGGGTGCGTGAGGCCGTCAGTGAATAAAACGAACGCAGTTACTAAATTTCCTATACCAAAATGCGCGAAACAAGTACAGAGTTTTGTTGGACTAACCGGGTATTTTAGGAAGTTTATAAGGAACTATTCCCTGATCGCGCGACCGTTAACGAATTTGTTAAAAAATGATGTAGAGTTTAAATTTGACGAACAAGAGCAACATGCGTTTCTACAACTTAAAGCTGCGTTATGTGAAGAGCCAGTTTTAAGACTGTATCGGTTAAATGCTGAAACGGAAGTGCATACTGACGCTAGCATGTACGGTTTTGGCGCAATCCAAGCGAACACAATTCGGACCAGGGTTAAAATTCGCTTCAAAATATTTAGGACCGTACCAAATCAATAAGGTGTTGCGGAACGATCGATACATAGTGATTAAGGTAGGGGATCACGATGGACCGCAACAGACGTCGACGTCCGCAGATTTTATGAAGCCATGGGTCGTCAACCATGATCTGGAGGACGTTTCTAGTGACGAAGAAGATGATTATACGTTCCGGGCGGAACGTGATTTGTCAGGATTGGCCGAGTGTAGGATCGGGCAACAATGAAGCGGGGCGCGTCTTTGCACACGTCCTGCTTAAGGTTACGACGGGGTAACTTCGACGATCAACCCCAACTTAAGGGCAGTGTACGACGGACGCTCAACAGTGTAAGACGAACGCTGGTAAAAGAAGACGAACGTATGACGAACGTTTGTAGTAAAGCATTTTCCTGTATATATTATTATTTTATCTTTTCGTGTATTACTGTAATTAATAAATAAGTTAACATCACATCTACTTTTAATCCTACATAATAATATTTATTTTGTACAAATTTAAATTATATGAAAATATAGGGTTTTATTAATGAATATGCGATTTAAATGGATTATGAGTTATATTTTGCATCAAACGATTTGCTAGCACCGAAGGTGGTATGTCAATTCCAGTTTGAGGTACATCACAATCATTCTGCTTCATACCAAACATATAAGCCAAGTCAATTCCGTATCTTGGCAATTTGTCTTTCAAATATGATATTACATTTTTACTGAGTAAAGGCTCTCGACTCATAATAAAACTTGATAAATATCGTGGACTTTTTGACTTTTCAGCACAATGTAAAAGAAGCGTCCAGGATTTGTAGTCGGAATCAACAACGTATGTATTATACACACCTTCATCTATAAAAAATAGTATTGTAAATAAATAATAGGGCACAAACAGTTTTCTAAAAAGTTATTAAAATAGAACTTCCGATAGTACAATAATTTTTATTAGAATAAACATAAATATAAATTATTTGCTTGTAACTTACATGTATCTTCAGAGTGAGTCCAGTGAGCAGGTTGTAAAGGGTTTGGTATTTTCCACGTAATATTTCCGAAAAGTTCTTCGTTGAGTGGATCATCTGTAAAACTGTAACTAAAATTCATTGAGACTTCAAATTGAGAAACTGTAAAATCTGCCTTCATGCATCTGTAAGGTATCGCCTCTTCGGAAGTAGCATAATATTGTACGACATACCATTTTCCCAGCATCTGTTGTTGATGATAAAAATAATTATTAAAAATTTAATAATAGTTTTATATAAGAGCCTTATAACAATAAAACTTTCAGCAGCAAAAATATTTTCTAGAGATTATAATTATGTATGATTATATTATATTATTTTGATTATTATTAATTTCATTAAATCAACCAATTTTAATATTCTTTGCGTAAAAAAAAGCATTTCAAACTACTTTTAATTTGAGGTGGCACGAAAGGTTAATGCTTTATAAGTTTTATACTTTTTAAGTTTTTCATGATGGACAGCTCAGGATGAGGATATGATTTCTTGTGCATTGCAAAGTATGCAGTCTAGTTTCCTCTTTACTATCTAGAAAAAATTTTTTTATATTTTTTCCATATTTGATGTACATAGTTCACAAAAAATTTAAAATGACTCGTTTTCATTATTTTATCGAATTGTCTCTTTGAATATTTTGCACTCTGGGGAGGTGCTCCACCTGTCTTACTCTATAGTTAGATTGCAACTGCACTATAATATTATTGAATATTCTTATATACTAATAATTTGTTATTTTAAAAGAATTTTGAAAAATATTTCTTATCTTTTCAAATGTAGTAAGTACTGGTTTTGTTTGCCGCCATGTACTATTTGAAGATGTTTTAAATTTTTCAATGCAACAAAATTGCGATAAAATTAATTTTCAATTTTATTAATGTCTATTAATGTTTTATTATTCGTAAGCTATCAGTACTCGTCGCTTCGCGGATCGTCCTGATATAATAAAAATGTATATGCTTACTATTTCGTAAAAGATATGTTTTGGTTGCTCTCCTGTAAATAGCTATTTGAACTAATATTACTTAATTACCTGCTGCAAATCAAAATTTTGTATGGCTTTCACTTTTGGACATTCCGTTTTAACGTAATTTTTTTGAAAGCAAGAAACACTAATAAAAACACCCAATATAATATAAATAACTTTATAAAACATGTTAAATACAAAATTAAAAGAACCTAATGATATAAATCTATAATACAACTGAACGTTTCTGTATACGAAAAATATCTTATCATAATGTGGAGGCGAATTTATATTACTCATAACTGGCAAATAATATAATTATAGAAATAATCATAATTAAACAATTTTATTTAGAGAATAATGTGAAAAGTAGTACTTTATAAGGGTCCAAATTTTAATACCCTTAAGTATCTCAATTATGCGCAATAAAATGTATTTAAAAATTGTATATTAAGCGACTTGAAAATAATTTAAGAAATACGTAATAATATGAGTAATTGTGGTTAATTATTTATTGTGCTAATTAATGTTTACAGTATCTTTTATTTAATCTTACAATTATTTTTCCGGCTTAAAAAATATAATAAAAACTGTTGGTGTTATGTTATCGTTTGTAGTATTTTATATAGTAGGTTTCAATTTATATGTTGATAATTTAATGTTAATTTATTTATATTTCAATACTATTCATATAAGTTACAAAAAGAGAGTATAATATGTAAAAGGAAGAAAGAAGGGCAATTACTTGATAAGCTTTCAGCAAAAATGCAAATATTATTTATGAAATTATTTATTAGCTGTAAGGGAGACTGATCTTAAATAGCATACCATACGCAATTTCGCTGGGGATTATAATAGCTAACTTTTCTGACTTAACTATTAGATACCTAATAGATCGATATTTATTATAACATAAATAATTTTCAAATTAAAATATTTGTATTAAAAAAAATATTAAAAAAAATGGCGTTACTACGTCATTTTAGGCTTATTTATATGCAGATATATAAAATGACATAATATGTATAAAAATATCGAATGCAATCTACAGCGAAAAGTAAATAAATATGAATGCAAAATGTTGATTTTATCTTAATCTGATAAATGTTATATCGTTTTACTTCAAACTCAAAAAATTTCATGAAGATAACCTTGTTTCGCAACTATGGTAAGTAAACTATATGTAAAAAAATACAAATATCATAAGTCATAATACTAACATTGGCAATAATCGCGACTTCAATGACATATTTATAGAATTTCGATTTATATAGAATTGTAGAGCTAAATTAAAACTTGGATATAGTATATCGTTTTGCCCATAAATTGCCCACTATATGGACCAGTCTTTCATATTGCGTTTTCTTTCAAAATATTAATAATAATACATTTTAACAGACAAATACCAAGTTAGGCCTTCGATTTCTTGAAATGGTTTGTATGCTATTATGAGAAAACCGTATGTTAATTTGGAAAGTTTATAAGATCGAAATGATTTTATTGGGTTATACTGATGTGGCTTCTATACATGTAGATTTTTTATTAAGTTGCAACAAAATTATGTAAAATAACCTAACACGTAAGCAAGTGTCTTTTTTTAAATTAAAACACAATATTTGTATTGTATTAACCCTTTCGGTCACGGCGGTGGTTTAAACGAACACGAAATGTACCTATAATGATCTGAAAAAATGAGATTCTTCTAAAAATCTTTAAAAAAATTATAATATAATATTATCTACGTATTTTTATTTTGAATTTATTTTCTTAAAAAACAAAAAGTCGTGACCGAAGGGGTTAAGTTTTAACCCTTAAGATTTTTTTTAACTTAAATAATGTTTGCTAAATTCTTAAATATGATGGTCAAAATCGAGCCTAAAGCTGTTAAAATTTATGTAGTATAGGTACATAGTATATTTTATATGTATTTAAATCATAATGAGAGCTAAATGGCTATTAAAAGTTTTACGACTTTAATCTCACAAAATAAAACTTTTATAAAGACATCAAAATTGTTTAATGCTTTAGTAAATTAAAAAGGATTATTGATATTTTAGTTTTTATATTAAACCATTTGCAGTTAGTCAAGGTCAACCGACATTCCAAACTGACAACCTCCTTACTGACCCACTATTTCTTAACTTCCTGTATGGCAGCTTTATCTATATCCACTGATAATTTGGTAGACCTACTGGAGCCTCTTACTTCACAAACCTGCAGCGGATATACGGACTGAAATGCTGAAACAGAACTAAATGGTACCTAGATATTTATTGCTAATAGATTATAACTTATTAATTATCTACTTTGCTAGAAATTATAAGTTTCTAATATTATTCTTATACACATCCATCTAAAAACAGATGATTACTAATAAAATTAATTAATAGCGATAATAAGTTTTTGCTAATCCATTTTGCACGTTATAACCTTATAACTTTCTCGTACTCATCGACCGTTAAATGGAGAGTTATGGTAGCAGTACTAGATTTCTTTAATCGCATTAAATATCTCATAAAATAATGTTTATGGTATTCAACTTGTTATTATTAGGTTCCTTATCCACATTAGCTTCTTTAGAAAAAGTTTACTAACCCTTGTTGGTGCAGTGGCAATATTTCTTCAAGCTAGATAATATTTTCCTCGCCAACGCGAACCACAAGAGTTTATTTTAATTTGTCAGGTACTGACACCTTAAATGTTAATTTTGTGTTTATATTTTTTATTAAGGTTACAATTTGAAGTTATTTCTGAATATACTACTTCGCAATTTTTGTAAAAATGTAGCTACCATAAGCTACATCTTAAATTGAAAATTATGTAAAGATGGCCCTGAAAGTAATTTGGTTAATTTATGTTTGACCGAATTAGTAAAAGTAGTTTTTGTAAATTCCACGATAACCAAGTTAGAAATAATCAGAATATCTAACATTTTTCTGAAATTTAGTTCGATTGATTGTTAGTGTTCATTTCAACCATCTGATGAGCTTAAATAAGAGCAAAACACGTTTTAAGGAATTTCATTTTGTTAAATGTATCTAATAATAAACTTAAATTTTTAAATAATGTAACTAATAGAAATATAGTCGGGGATTAAGTCTTTAAGTTCCAATTAATAAAATTATATATGTTCAAAAGGCTTTAAAATTATATATGTTCAATAGGCTTCAAAAGATGACCGCGGTTTTGGACATATATTTTATTTCATGATATTGCCTTTTTCAGACGCAGACTTAAAAGAAGGACATTTTTTATTTACCTATATTGTTGTTTTAACATTTCTTGGTTTCAATTACAAATCGAAATTAAATAAATGGTATAATATTTAAAATAAAATTTCAAAATTAGGTAATTATTAAAATTTATCGGTACCTACATTGCAGAACATAGCTTCAGTTTTGAAGATACATATTATTATATGTACCTGTGCATAATTTGTTGGAATTATATTATAAATAAAACTAATTCACACAATCATGTTAAATTCTAGATACTACTTATTTGTAAATTCTAGTTTACTGTCAACTGCTAGATTAAAATGAGCCAATGAACTTCATAACGCAGACGGTTTTCCGTTCCAAATGTCTAAGACATCTTCGTTGTTAAGCAACTTCTGACTAGCCTCTATTTCAATAGTAATAAAATCTATTAAGTACTTACATGTGATGTTTAGTTTGTACTTATCTAAATGCATAATAAAGTTAAAGCTGTTTCTATTTGTTATATAATTAAAAAAAGCGACGCAGTATTATATGTGTTAATGTGTCAAACGTATAACTTCGTTAATATTGTTTAAATTAATTATTCTCACAATTTATAAGCATTATAGCATTTTAAATATGTTTTTAAATAATTTATGCAGGTGTTTGATTTAAAAGATAGTAAAAAAGAGATTATTGATATTTTAATTAGCAACTACTATCTGTTGATGCATTCTACTTAATTGTTATGTTACCGAGAAAGAAATATTTTTATATGAAATTCTATATATTTTAACAAAACGTAAGCATTAGAATATTATATCAAAAAACCTTTAATTTAACTGAATTTTGGAATACTATTATAATATTAGTTAATAAACTTATAATAGTAATTGCATAACTAGGTATATAAGTTATATATCGTTTGCGATATACTTGTAAGTAGTACTCAATGGTACGATCTGGAAGATATTTAAATTACATTTTTGTAATTTCTGTTGAAAGATCTTTAAAGGTAACGTATAGTTAATACAGAGAGAAAACTCTCAAAACTGTAAAATAAATTTGAAATAAGAACGATTTCATGAAATCATTCAGTAATAATTGATAAAAGAAATAATATAAAAGACCATCTAAATAAACATTATAATGGTAACACGTCCAACAAAGCAGCATCTACTAATTTATTTGTTATGCCATATGCTGACAGGATTCAGTAAAAAAATCAATAGAATTTTTAAACTATATAAGATTAAATAATGACCTTGAAATCTTGTAATAACATTGAACAGCTCTACATTATTAATTAAAGATCCTGTATCTCATAAGAGGAAATGAGATTTGGTATACAAACTCCAATGTAACAATTATTGCAATCTTTTATATATCGACGAAACTAACTAATGGCCACGTAAGATAACGAGTGGTCAGGTTTCAACTATTAGATGTAATAAACCGGAAATCACTGTTGTAATTAACAAGCTATAACATATGTTAGTCGATGGATACGATACGATGCTTATTTAAAAATGCAAAAATAATTGCTTAAATCACAAAAAATCACAACGATCAATATTAATTTACTGTGTATGTTCATCAAAACCCAAAACTAGATAAAATTATATATACGTGTTTAGCGATATCTTGCGGTGAAATGCGACTCATAAGGGGGAATTTCGGGACGAAGAGAGTTTATACCACGTGCAAAACAACTTACATGGTCCTGCATTATGTAAAGGATCATTGGAAGCTGAAGGCAAGCTTCCACCTTATTTAAATTTAGATCTTGTAAATAATTTTAAGTTTTTGCCCCTCTTCTATTTATAAACTATGTATGTGTAATATCTATGTGTAATAGCTATTCAAGAAAGTGTAACCGAAACATATCCTTTACTGACATACCTACTGAGTAGATAAGTATGCTACATCAGGAAGAGCCGGGGAGCACCGACCCCAAGCATAGGTGCCGGAAATGGGGGCAAAGAAGGGTATTTGCCCATCCTTGAAAATTGAAATTTTTATTCCTACCTAGCTAGCGCTCGCAAAATATTTTAATTTTATAATTAAATTATAAAGCCTAACAAAACTGAATACTTTGCCCCCTCTATATTTGACTCTTCCGACGCCACTGACCTCAAGAGTATGCTAGATATCTAGGCAATTAATTTGTACATTTTTTTATATCATTAATAATAATTTTTTCCTAAGCTGTCGTTTTTACTTCCTTGTATTACGGAGTAAAAAGAAAGTATTGAAATCCCGAAATATTTCAGTTTCCAGATTTTAATGGAAATATCCGTTTTGATATTCCCTGAATCCATTTTGCCTAGTTTCTGTACGTACGTACGGACGTATGTACGTATGTAAGTCGCATAACTCTAATACGACAAGTCGTAGAAAGTTGAAATTTTGTATTTGAGACTCTAATGCCAGATTTCATAAAAATTTTAATAAGCCGTTCAAGTTAACAAATGATTTCCATTGGCTTCTTAGTATCAATTAACCAATGGGAATTTTCTTATAGTATTAACAAGCCAATAGAAATCATCTGTTGACTTTAATGGCTCGTTAAAAGTTTTATGAAACCGAGCATTAATAGCATCTAGTTGTGCACCTCCTATTTTTGGTTGCGATTGCCGGTGCCAAAAGGGCCCTTTTTCAGATTTGAAGGAAGTCTTTATGTACTTTTCCGAAGTAATCGGCGTACAAGGAAGTCATAATATTCGTAATATTCTTTGTGGGCCTAGTTCAAGACTTGAATAATCTACTAAAGGTATATAAAGTAACATCTAACTCTATTCTATATTGTCGTGCCAGTCGGTAGCGATAATTATTTTTTTCAAATGAATCACCCCTAGTGCACACGCATCCTTCTTTTTTTATTTATCAACTTCTTATCCCAGCATCCAAATTTCAATTAATATTTTCCAAAACCATTAATAAAACCATCTCTGCAAAAACTCATCACTTTTATTTAAAAATATATCAAATTTAAACTAATATGCCCAAATATGGACTCAAAACTTGGAGCGTTTATCAACGCGTCCATACGCGTTGGCTTACTGGCATTAAACAAATACCAACATCAACAAATTAAAATAAACACAATTTATTCAGAATGCTACACAAAACATTTTACAAAACATAACTAAAATAAACCACCCCCTACATAATTTTATAAAAAAATACATGACAATATATTTGACTTAGGGGAACTAGGCAGTTAAATTTATTCCAAAAAGTAACTCTTTTGTGAAGCTATTACAAGTAAATAAATAAATATATACACATATTTACCTCTTTATTCACTGTTTATTACTATTTTGAAGATAACAAATAGTACATTATGCACCAAGGGAATAAAGTGATCCTTTTTGGCCTGAGGGTAAAGGTTTGTTTGCACGAGGCGTAGCCGAAGGCAAAAATTACCCTCAGGCCAAAAAATTCACTTTATTCCCGAGGTGCATATACTGTTTTTTGCAATTGCGGGAGGTAAAGTACTCACTTCGACAATAATTACGAAATTTTAATTAAAATTTGTTCAATAAAGCACGTGGTTGATAGTACCAAAGTAAATGAAGCATAGTTGGTTATATTATTATAGCTGGATACCCGGCTTCGCCCGGGGTCTCTTTAAAAATAAAATACTTTGCATTAGTCTACGTACTTTTGTCTATCTATATATAGTTATGGATACCCGGCTTCACTCGGGGTGTTATTAAAAATAAAACGCTTTGTTTATGCCTGAAGTATTTTGATTTAGGCTCTTGGACTTCGTGCAGCAACATTCTGAAAAAGAATTAAAACGGGTAGAATGGATGATAAAATTTATATATTTATTTAAACCAAAGTAACAATATTTAGGTACACTCTGTAGATATATTTATCATAGCTGACCCAACGGACGTTGTCTATTATTATTTTATTGTAATGCTAAAGGAAAC
Organism: Cantharis lateralis; assembly: GCA_963170105.1. Classification (NCBI taxonomy): domain Eukaryota; kingdom Metazoa; phylum Arthropoda; class Insecta; order Coleoptera; family Cantharidae; genus Cantharis; species Cantharis lateralis. The sequence continues at coordinate 23,145,524 of OY720629.1, forward strand.
CCAATATTTTTGGTAGTTCCATTCGGTGAATAAATGTACAAATTTTTTGGTGTGCCAACTCGGGAGCAAGCAACATACAATTGGCCGTGTGAAAAACACGAATTCTCCAAATTCAAGCCCGCAATAGTTAATGATTGCCCTTGTGCTTTGTTGATTGTAATCGCGAAGGCAAGACGCAAGGGGAATTGAAGCCGCTTGAACTGGAATGGTAAATCGTTGGTAATCATCGGTATGCGGGGAATCAACACATCTTCCCCTTTGAATTTGCCACTGATGATTGTTGCCTCGATCAAATTTGGTGTCAATTTTTTTATGGCCAGTCTGGTTCCGTTGCACAGTTTTGGCGCTTTCAAGTTTCTAATGAGTATAACCGGTGACCCAACTTTCAATCTCAATGTGTGTGGTGGCATTCCAGGTGGCTCTAGTGAATTTAGAAATTCGGTAGGATAATTGACTGCTTGTTCTTGCTCCAACAGTGTATCTATTGATTTGTATTTGACTGATTGTCCGGGCAATTTCAATTGAATTTGTTCATTCAGCTTGTTCACATCGTCATTTTTGGGGGCTAAAATTGCACGTTCGCACAGCCAATCAGGATTTTTGTAGTTGCTCGTTAAATCTTGGAAAACCTTGTTTACAACAGCTTGAATGTTCGGCTGCATTTGACAAAAATTGGGCGGAAACGAAATCTCATTTGTAGTGCGATCAATTGGAATTTTGCCATTTCCGATATCCAAAAGTTGTTTTGAAAACGTTTGGGCAGTCGCATCTTGTAGTAAATGCACACGCATGTTTGTCGAGAGCGTAATTTTTTCAACTCGGTTCCATAAATACGATGCTTTTAAGCAAGCGTTCAGTTCATCAGCAGGCGTTGATCGAGGTATAACGGGCAAAGTTTGGCGAAAATCACCCGCAAGAAGTATCAGAGCGCCTCCCATAGCTTGGTTTTTTCCTCGGAAATCGAGCAGAGTCCGGTCCAGCGCTTCGAGCGATTTTTTATGGGCCATAGTGCATTCGTCCCAAATGATAATTTTGCACGTTTTAAGGATTGTGGCCATACCAGAATTTTTGCTGATGTTACATGTTGGTGTTTCGGTCTGGTTGAAATTCAACGGAAGCTTGAGTGCTGAATGTGCTGTACGTCCACCGTGGAGTAGCGTTGATGCAATTCCCGATGATGCCACTGCGAGTGCGATTCCATTCTGCATTCGAACCGACGCCAATATCAAATTGATTAGAAAAATTGTTTGCCTGTACCTCCCGGAGCACCAAGAAAAAAAATTCCGCCATTTGCGTCGGTTAGACCTTGCATGATTTTGTCGTAGGCATTTTTTTGATCAGAAACTAAAAGTCTTGTTTGCGTTTCCACAAAATGTTGTTGCTGGGCTACGTCGAAGTGCTGTTCTCGCACCAGGTCTCTGTCTTGCACATCATTTCTGTCTCGTATGAATACATACATCCATTTTTATATATATAGATTTGGAGTTGCATTTAATATGTCGTCCGAATGCTCCTGATTTGGATCAATGAATTTTGAAAAATACAAATACAGGGTTTGCTACAATTTCGGTTTTTGAAATTTTGCTATTGTCGAGCAACCTGCGGACGCGACGGTACTGTTTGTGTTAGAATCTCGTTAATCTATTCATGGGCGTCAGGTAATCCCACATATTTTATTAAAGTTTGTTGAAAGCCGTTCTAAAGTAGCCTATCTTCTTCGCAGCATCGTAATTAGCTTATACACCAAATTTCATAAAGATTGGTCAAGCGGTCTAGGAGTCTATAAGGAACATACATACATACATACATACATCCATTTTTATATATATAGATTGCCAACTAGTATTATTATTGCCAACTAGAATTTTTTCACTAAAAGGTACTAGAATGGTTCAGTTCCATTTGTGCCTTTGAAGGAATAAGACGTGTCAAAAGGCTAAAACGTTGAAGTCGTTGACCGTGTGGTCGCAGTATTCTATGATCAAGGCGGTCACCAAATTGGAAAATAAGATTGACATCGGCAATTTCCACAAGTTATCCGCTTTTATGAAGCGGAAAAACGAAGGATATGTTCCGAAAAAATCGCGTGTCGTAACCTTTGACCACGTGGTAAAATTTTTAAACCAGGCGCCTCGTGAGAATGTTTTGGTTGCTAAAGTAAGTGCTTTTTATTTATTTACCAATTTATTTCACTGTAGGTTGCACTAATATTGGAATCACAAATTACGGTCTAGTTAACATAAACATAAATGTTACAAAAAAATGAGAATTAAATTGATAATAAAATCGGGTGACTTCTTTTTTGCCCGGCAGTAACTTCTTTTTCCTACCCGGCAGTAACTTTTTTTTTGCCCTAGGGCAAAAAAGTACCACTTTACACCCGCAAATCGGGGTCTAAAGTGAGTACTTGAGCCCCGCAATTGCAAAAAATATATTTTTGCATTTGTCACAATTTTTCGTTGTAGAACTCTTTCCGGACGAAACTTATACAAAAAAAAGTAAAAAAAAATGGAACTAATTTTGTTTTCAAATTTACAGCATTTAAAGTTTCATATTATTCGAGGTTCAGTCCAATATCAGGTAGTATGTATCTACTAAATATGCCCAGTTTGTTTCAAGTTGATCTGAACCTTAGCTCCATTCCGTCTGAATACGAGTGAATATAAATTAAGTGCTAAAATATACTTTCAAACTTTCGTTATCGTTTAAGTTATATTGAGGATTTGTCTGGATTAATTGAAATGTTTGATCAAAACCTCTAACTCGCTGGTATACAGCGCTAGTAAAGCTTTTGGAGCGAAAACAAATCAATTCATAACTATTTTCCAGCCAATTGTTAGTATGGACGTATGTACATAATTATATACCCCAATGACGTCATATGGGATATTTCTCTTTTGTGATATCATAACAGTACTACATATCGCTGATTTTAATACAGATTACATCAGCATCATAAAATACAAATAATAATTAATAATTTTGTAACAGCAAATAACTCGGCAAATAACATAAAAATTCAATTATAATTCAATTTCTGCGGTATTTTTATTGTACGACCAAATGTGGAAGAATCAACTGTTTTGTCTGAAACATCCTTAACTTTGCTTTGAACTTTATTCTACACAACTAAGTTTGCATGTCCGTATTAAATTCTCTCAATATTACCAACCCCTACACCAATAAACTTTTTTTTAACAGTTTTGTATCACTGTGAACCTAGCATATCAACTATTAGCATCTCAAAAAACAACTGCAGATTTGCTTGCATCCAGCATAGTTCTACAGTTCCTGATAGTTTTAAACAATAGTTCAGTTGTTTTACCTCTAAAATCACGTATTATAAAAATGAGATGCCAACTTCACGAAAAACATACAGCATCTCATTAGATTTAAAGTATTTGAGCATCGAGGCGTTGAGTTCAGCATAGTTCTACACATTCCGATAGTTTTAAAAATAGTTCCGCTGATTTACCCTTGAAATTGCGATTTTTGTCAATGAGATGCCAACTTCACATCAGACATTATAACATCTCATGAGATTTAAAGTGTTTGAGCATAGGGAAGTTGAATAAACCATAGTTCTATACATCCTAATTAATATTAAGGATAGTTTTATTGAATCAAACCAAAAATGGAATTTAAAGGATATTATTTTCATGAGAGCTGATACTCTGCGCGCGTTCTGAGCTTTTCCGATGTTGTAAGCTTTCGTTTTTTAGCATACCATCGAAATGAGTTCCGGCATCTAATTGTACCAATATAGTTCTAAACAATTGTTTATTGCCGTGGCAAGCATGGAACTATGAGATGCTGATAGTTTTAGACGAGTTCTGGGTGCCATCGATGATGCAATCGACAGTTCTGATCCTTTTGCAATCCAGAGTTAAGAGTTCCGGCCTCTGATGATACCCACATAGCAAAAAACAATTGTTTATTGCCGTAGCAAGTATAGAACTATGAGATGCTGATAGTTTTAGACGAGTTCTGGGTTCCATCGATGATGCAATCGACAGTTCTGATCTTTCTGCAATCCAGAGTTAAGGGTTCCGGCCTCTGATGATACCCACATAGCAAAAAACAATTGTTTATTACTGTAGGAAGTATAGAACTATGAGATGCTGATAGTTTTAGACGAGTTCTGGGTTCCATCGTTGGTTCAATCGACAGTTTTGATCCTTCTGCAATCCAGAGTTAAGAGTTCCGGCCTCTGATGATACCCACATAGCAAAAAACAATTATTTATTACTGTAGGAAGTATAGAACTATGAGATGCTGATAGTTTTAGACGAGTTCTGGGTTCCATCGTTGGTTCAATCGACAGTTCTGATCCTTCTGCAATCCAGAGTTAAGAGTTCCGGCCTCTGATGATACCCACATAGCAAAAAACAATTCTTTATTACTGTAGGAAGTATAGAACTATGAGATGCTGATAGTTTTAGACGAGTTCTGGGTTCCATCGTTGGTTCAATCGACAGTTCTGATCCTTCTGCAATCCAGAGTTAAGAGTTCCGGCCTCTGATGATACCCACATAGCAAAAAACAATTGTTTATTGCCGTAGCAAGTAGAGAACTATGAGATGCTGATAGTTTTAGACGAGTTCTGGGTGCCATCGATGATGCAATCGACAGTTCTGATCCTTTTGCAATCCAGAGTTAAGAGTTCCGGCCTCTGATGATACCCACATAGCAAAAAACAATTATTTATTACTGTAGGAAGTATAGAACTATGAGATGCTGATAGTTTTAGACGAGTTCTGGGTGCCATCGATGATGCAATCGACAGTTCTGATCCTTTTGCAATCCAGAGTTAAGAGTTCCGGCCTCTGATGATACCCACATAGCAAAAAACAATTGTTTATTGCCGTAGCAAGTAGAGAACTATGAGATGCTGATAGTTTTAGACGAGTTCTGGGTTCCATCGATAATGCAATCGAAAGTTCTGATCCTTCTGCAATCCAGAGTTAAGAGTTCCGGCCTCTGATGATACCCACATAGCAAAAAACAATTGTTTATTACTGTAGGAAGTATAGAACTATGAGATGCTGATAGTTTTAGACGAGTTCTGGGTGCCATCGATGATGCAATCGACAGTTCTGATCCTTTTGCAATCCAGAGTTAAGAGTTCCGGCCTCTGATGATACCCACATAGCAAAAAACAATTGTTTATTGCCGTAGCAAGTAGAGAACTATGAGATGCTGATAGTTTTAGACGAGTTCTGGGTGCCATCGATGATGCAATCGACAGTTCTGATCCTTTTGCAATCCAGAGTTAAGAGTTCCGGCCTCTGATGATACCCACATAGCAAAAAACAATTGCTTATTGCCGTAGCAAGTAGAGAACTATGAGATGCTGATAGTTTTAGACGAGTTCTGGGTGCCATCGATGATGCAATCGACAGTTCTGATCCTTTTGCAATCCAGAGTTAAGAGTTCCGGCCTCTGATGATACCCACATAGCAAAAAACAATTGCTTATTGCCGTAGCAAGTAGAGAACTATGAGATGCTGATAGTTTTAGACGAGTTCTGGGTTCCATCGATAATGCAATCGAAAGTTCTGATCCTTCTGCAATCCAGAGTTAAGAGTTCCGGCCTCTGATGATACCCACATAGCAAAAAACAATTGTTTATTACTGTAGGAAGTAATAAAGAATTGTTTTTTGCTATGTGGGTATCATCAGAGGCCGGAACTCTTAACTCTGGATTGCAGAAGGATCAGAACTGTCGATTGAACCAACGATGGAACCCAGAACTCGTCTAAAACTATCAGCATCTCATAGTTCTATACTTCCTACAGTAATAAATAATTGTTTTTTGCTATGTGGGTATCATCAGAGGCCGGAACTCTTAACTCTGGATTGCAGAAGGATCAAAACTGTCGATTGAACCAACGATGGAACCCAGAACTCGTCTAAAACTATCAGCATCTCATAGTTCTATACTTCCTACAGTAATAAACAATTGTTTTTTGCTATGTGGGTATCATCAGAGGCCGGAACCCTTAACTCTGGATTGCAGAAAGATCAGAACTGTCGATTGCATCATCGATGGAACCCAGAACTCGTCTAAAACTATCAGCATCTCATAGTTCTATACTTGCTACGGCAATAAACAATTGTTTTTTGCTATGTGGGTATCATCAGAGGCCGGAACTCTTAACTCTGGATTGCAAAAGGATCAGAACTGTCGATTGCATCATCGATGGCACCCAGAACTCGTCTAAAACTATCAGCATCTCATAGTTCCATGCTTGCCACGGCAATAAACAATTGTTTAGAACTATATTGGTACAATTAGATGCCGGAACTCATTTCGATGGTATGCTAAAAAACGAAAGCTTACAACATCGGAAAAGCTCAGAACGCGCGCAGAGTATCAGCTCTCATGAAAATAATATCCTTTAAATTCCATTTTTGGTTTGATTCAATAAAACTATCCTTAATATTAATTAGGATGTATAGAACTATGGTTTATTCAACTTCCCTATGCTCAAACACTTTAAATCTCATGAGATGTTATAATGTCTGATGTGAAGTTGGCATCTCATTGACAAAAATCGCAATTTCAAGGGTAAATCAGCGGAACTATTTTTAAAACTATCGGAATGTGTAGAACTATGCTGAACTCAACGCCTCGATGCTCAAATACTTTAAATCTAATGAGATGCTGTATGTTTTTCGTGAAGTTGGCATCTCATTTTTATAATACGTGATTTTAGAGGTAAATCAACTGAACTATTGTTTAAAACTATCAGGAACTGTAGAACTATGCTGGATGCAAGCAAATCTGCAGTTGTTTTTTGAGATGCTAATAGTTGATATGCTAGGTTCACAGTGATCAGTTTTGTTATAAAATAATAGGATTTTATCATTTTAATTAAGAACAATGATAATATTTTATTTTATGTACCTAGTTACAATAATATGTATAATTGAAATTATACGCATGTACAATGTACATAATTTAGTACAAGCGATGATAGATTGTTTTACAGTTCTTATTTATCTAATGGCAATTGATTGGTTAATTTTAATGGTTTTTTTAATAGTTTTATGGAACCAGGGGTGTGGTTTATGGAAACGATAAGTTTCATGTTTTGTATATGTATAAAAAAGAAGGATTTTTTAGCTATTTACTAAACAATTTTTGACATATTTCACGTAGCGATTGAACTAATTCGGGAAAGGGTCTAGCGGGCGATTGTAAATTCCACCGATCGGTCAAATCTTTATTAATCCTACATGTAAGTTCCACCGGTCATTTTAAGCTCAATATTTTCTTACATATAAATTCCACCGATGGTCAATTACTTATAGGCGGTCAAAGCTCTTATTAGTCTTTTAAGTAAACTGGAGCATATTTTCATTTTTCGCTGTAGTCTTGTACACTTGTGTAAGTGTACTTCTTGAAAAGTACGATGGAAAACCATTACATATTCTGAAAGAGCAAAGTTCAAGCTTTCTCGACACTGTCAAATCTCGGATCCTAACTTTAGAGTTCTGTAATTTTCGAGTTTAATAACCCTAAGGGGATATTTTTAACTAAGACAAAGCTCGAATCCAGTTTGTTGTCAATGACCAATGGTATTGCACAATATAATGCAATAATTTAAGATTTCCACAAATTGAATTCCACTCTAAAATCCACCATTTGTGAGTACTACAATCCAGTAATAATTTAAGTTCCACCAACATGTATTACCCGGGTACCTTTTTGACCAATGGTGGAAATTACATGTTTACCCTCGGCAGCTAATACCTAACCATCGGTGGAACTTACCACTGTCCGGTCTAGCACACTAACTTGATCCAGAGGTTTTTATAAAAATATCATTGAAATTCTTGTAGAATATGAAAGAAGACATTAAAATGTAGCGATTTAACTATGGATCCATATAAATTTTTCCTTGAAACTTCGAAGTAATCGAATTTGAAATATCAATTTTTGATTTTGTGCATAAGAAAGTACGTTACGATCGCATTCTGTTGGCGGTACGTGTGTTACACGTAAGTAATGACGACAGCGTGGTTTAGAGGGCGGAGCCCACTTCAGTCGAGTTCGCAACGTGCAACTGGTAACATCGTTTAATAATTTGTAAATCTGTTGCCCCCCAACGATTTTTTAACGAGTACTACAATAACAGCAAACCCTAATTATTCTAATATGTTTTGGGTTTTAATAAGAACCGATATACTTCCATCGCAATTGCAAGACGTGAACTGTAAGTTTTTTAAGCCCAACCTTGGGTGGAGCATAGCCAAGTTTATGGAGTAAGCCAATTGAATCGTTGCTTCTAGTATTTACCAGTTTTCGGCAGCTTTTGACCTTATTTTTGAATGATCCATACAATTTTATGTTTATAATTGAAATTTACGCCTTAAACTACCACAATCTTATTAAAAAAATTTTTAAATCATGGGCAAGGTTAACGTACTACTCTCCAAAGGTAAATATTACGAAATCCTAGATTGATAATAATTCGAGCAGACTCTCGAATAAAAGTTCAATACGATCACGCGTTTGTGTAAATTTTCCCGCGTAAAATTAATAAATTAGGTAATTATAAAAAATTAAATTGCTTGAAATTTTTTATATGAAATTAACATATTATACAACACACGGTATCCGATAAAATGAAGAATTAGGCTTAAACGCTGTGAAATTTTTAGTGCCGTGGTGTGTATTCCACGTTGAAAACTTCTTTTAATTTTTATTTGCTCCATAAACAAAATCAACTACTGACCTGTAATTTGGAAAATTATTCCACTGGTAAAATGGTTTATCCGTAAATTGAATTGAATATAGATTATAATGCTATGCATAAGTTCACAAAATTGCAGAGCGAAAAAAAAAGGTATAAAACTGTTTAAAAAATCACGATAATTAGAAATTAATTATTGTTGTATAATATAATAATATAATAATATGTATCTATAATATATTATGTCAAAATAGTAATGTAATCAAATTAAATAGCCATGGATATTATAATTTGATTTATATCTCACGCACATTAGTTGTTATAATAAAGTACATTAAGAAGTGATTAATTGATAAAAACTAAGAGAGAGAAATTGCATAATTTTAATTTCACATGTTCTTTAGGTAAACCGTTCTTAAATATTTCCTATACAATTTATTATGGAAGGTGCGTAAGTGTTAAAATCAGAATTGTAGTACTAACGGCAGTAGGTACTTACGCAAAATAGTTAGTAAAATATCAAAATTAAAGAGGCCAACGGTAGGTGCGGTAGTGATAATTCATTATTAAATTCGATTTGTTTTGTCAAACAATCGAAATGTCTTACTGTGCCAGCAAAAGTAGCTGAACAGCATTCTTGAAAAGTTAAATAAGAAAATTTTGGCAAATTTGGTGCAGTAAGGGGAACATACTCTACTGACCCGCAGAGGATAGCTGCTGGCGTATGAGACAATGATGGTAGTAAAATGGTAATGGCAGCAGTCGTGCGAAACTATAGGCAGACCACAGGTGCGGAGATATTTCGCATTATTTACCTACTTCTTTGAGTAAATTAGCTCGGTGGTTAAAACAGGGTGATTGTAAGATGAATAACTGTACATCCCCGTGTCTGGGTCAGAAGGCGGTCGTATGAGCACCTTTGGTGGGGCCGCCGAAGAACTCTGGTCTTTGATTGTCATAGTAGTCAAAGAAACAGGTGAATTTCATTCTTAATCTACGTTCAACTGGTGTGTAGTGTTACAATCATACTAAGTGAATAGCTTCATATAGCTTACCGGAAGCTGGATTAATACGCTATTACTATTTTTGGTAAGCACGCTATCTTGGTTCTGATACTAATTCGTTCATTCTTAAATTTTTCCAACGTGCCATTTAATAAAATGAAATAAGTTATCATTCATTGATAATATTTCGAAATTAATTATTAAAATTATTTAAAAATTACAATAATACTAATTTTATAAACATAACAGTAAAATTGCATTTGAGAAGAATTAAATGTCTTAACTTTTGCTCTTTAAATTATTCACCGTAACGAAGCAAAATTCGATTACCTACATAGTTCGGAGTTATTTTAAAAATTGTATAATATACCAATAAATCACTACAATTTAGTGATTAGCAAATGCTAATGTGTGCACTGAGAAATTTAAAAATTCCGTAAGAATAGGTGAATATTTTTTAATGTTAAAGATCATATTGTGGATACACTCTTATCAATAAAGGCAGAATTTAAACACTATCATTTAATAATATTGATGCACACCACCTAATGATCCACATTTATTTTATTATACTGCAGTATACAATCTACATAGTATACAGATATTATTAGGTTTATTTGTAAAGATTCAAGTTTTTGATGGCATAATTTTACGCACCGAAAGATTAATATTATTGACTATAACAAAAGTAATATCAGTCATTGTTAAGATGAAAGTTTATCTCAATGGATTGTATGCAGAAATAACTCGGAGAATAATATGCATGTATTATAAATAATACATCTACACATTTTGATGAAAGGAATGGGTGCGTGAACTGCTTTATATTACTGTCACTCATTTCCAATATATCCAATATGACGTTTTCTTTATTTCTTTGGGTGTATAATTAACAAAAATGAACTTGTAACGAACAAATTAAAGAAATTATGATTATTTTAAGCAAAGCTATTCTTACGTAATTTTTATAAACAATTTGTTAAAATTGTTAGATTTCTCAAAAAATCTTAGGCACCCTTACTTTTTTTGAATATCACATGTTTCTGCTAATGATTTTTTAAATTATTTTAAATAGCAGCCCTACTTTTTTTTTTCGAATTGAGATAGACTACAATTTTCTGAGTATAAAAATGACCTTGAAGCGAAATTTTTTTTTTCGAGATAATCAAACTAAAGTTTCAAAAATGCATTATAAAATTATTACAGTATATCAATTATTATTACAATATAATGAAGAAGCGCTAAAAAAACATAATTTTAACAGTAATTATTTTTTTGAATGGGTGGTCAAATATATTGTTCATTAATCGTTCCCTAAATTGTGTTTCGAATTCATTACTATTTCTTTAATTATAATAAATTATTAATATCTCAAGCATTTACATACAGCTTAAATATAAAACACAGTAAATAAAATGTCATTGGCAAAAATACGTAACATTTAAAAGAATAAGGTTGATCTGATAAAGATTTTCTGAGAAAAATCTTTAAAAAAATTGTATCAAATTTGTTCCAAACTTGACGAGCTCTCTATATAATGTTATTCATTGCAAGTAGATTCCATTCACTGTTAGATAGGTATAATGTGAAAATTTTAACAAACAATTTGTAATTAAATGGAAGTATATCAGATCAGATAAATGTCAAAAACACGGTACATTATGAAAATTAAGATGGACCATTTAAAAATAATTTTAAAGAAAGTAATGATTTAAATATTGACACAAATTATTCAACCATATAAAATTTAGTGACATAAAATAAAAATTATAATTGCAAATGCAGTTTACAATATTTAAATAATTTGTAATTCAAAATGTGGGTTCATCTTTTTATGAATACTATCTACTTATAGCATAAAAAATCGAATTTAATGAATGTTAATACTAGGCGGGAGTTCTGTGGTCACTCGGCCAAGAGGTCGGATGCCCGCATAGAAAGAATAGCAGGTCCAACAACTCTCTGATGTTGATATTTATAATAATAATTAATCAATTTATGTTCAAAAATTGATATGATACTTTTTATTTATATTTTTTTATTCATAAATTAAAACCATATTATTATTTTAAAAGTACGAGTTGTTTTCAAATTTTTGAAAAATTTTAAAACTTATTTTATGTTTAATTTTACAATTTCACTTGTAATATTAATTCAGATTCTACCAATTAAAATCTACAGATCCACTGTAAAGAAAGCATTAAAAATGTTTAAAAATTGTTTGATTATTTTCAATTTATCGCATTCGGTATCCTTGGGGTGAAAATTAAAATATGAACTCTTCACAAATTCTATAACTATTTTTACGGTAATTTTTGCTTTTCACTTTCCTTTTTTCCAAAATGACAAGCAAGTTGTGTTGAAAGTATATATTGTATTCAAATATTGTCTGGCCTATCCAATAATTTATTACAGATGACGCACAAAACATTAATTTGCTCCGAATAAAACGTTGCGTTATATATTGTATTCAGAAAAAATGTATTTCACTTTTCTCGTATATGTAGTAGGTACATTATAATTTAATATTTAAATTACAAGAGTTTTAACCTAAAACGGACTATTTTGAATTACAACTACTTGTGACGTTAATAAATTCTAAATTAAAGGGTTATCGTGGTTCTTATAAGTATTAACTCATGTTATAGTTTGTTATGTAACTTTTTTTTAAATAACTAGTATTACATGTGTACTTATGTTTAATCTATGATAATATAAAAAATACATACACTACTTATAAATTTAGTATAGTTATATATTTATAAAATATGTAAATATAAACTTAATAAATTGTATTGATTTAGTACAAGTTAGTATTATAATACATATTTCGCACAAACTCTAGTATAACATTTACATTTTGCTTTATTAATAATATTGGGTATTATTTAATTAATTAAATTGTTCGTAGAAAACTTGTGTATTCCTTCAAATTCATATATATCAAAGTATAAAAACATTCTATTGAATTATTATTATTAATTATATTAATTCAAAATTATTGTTCCAATAATAATTATTATATTACAATGTTATCAAAAGAAACATTCAACACTCTAGTAATATATTGACGTGTATTTTCTGGTCCAAATATTCGGAATGTAAAATTTTCCCAAAAAATTTCAGCCCTTTTGATGTTTGTACGGCTAAGTTCTCATTTCAATTTTCCATTTCATGCAAATTGTAACTTTTTTAAAAGAGAACGTTTTTCACGTGAACGGCGATCTCGGCAAAATATGCGCTCCCTTGATACTATTTAACGAAATAAGTTTAGAAAATCTTTCACCGCTTTATTTTTTCAGTTCTAAATCCAAAATTTTTACTTATTCAATTTCGTAATGCACCCTTTCTTGTCTCTAAAATATTCCAGCTTCCGTTCAGAATAATCTGCAAACCAAATCTGAGCAAAACACACAATTTTGCACTTAAAAAAACTGCATGTAAATAATTATGCAACTACAATTTAACATAAAAAAAATTTCATTTTAACTCAAATCTTTATAATACTATCGGGCGTAATTATTTTACCCTCATTCAAATCGGACATTTGGCAAAAAAAACCTCCATTATCTCTTGAATGCGTGCGAGGTTACCTATTTTAAAACAATATCAACTATGAACAATGGCGTAACATCCAAATTTTTAAATTAATTAATGATTTTTAAATTTTACAATAAATAAAGTTTTAATTAGAAAAATATATGACAATATAAAATAGTATCCTATAAATTACAGTGTTGTAAGATTGATAGAACTGAAGGACTGTTTACGTAATTTATTATCATCCACTTTATTGCTATTGTTATATAAAGATATGAAGGAAGCATTGATTTATAAAACATAGTATGTCACATTTTTGACAACTTAAAAAAATATTAAAAAAATAGTATATTATAATATTTACTTATAGAATATAGCATTATAATAGAAATGGTGAATAAAATGAAAAATATCAAGATACTATAATTACTAAAAATATACCTGAAGTGCTATACTTCAGCGCCTGCAATTTCAAAGTAAATTCAGTGTTGCTCGTCGCCAGCACCAAAGTAAAATAATTGTTCACATAAAAAGTGAAACTTTAATTTGACAATTGAATGACATCAAGTGAAATTTATTTTATCATATACAATAATAATTATATACATATAGGTAAATTTCCTTAAAGTTTTCGCATTTTTTAAAATTAAACTAAATTAATTTTTGAGGTTATAACAGCGGTGTTAGTTTATTAAATATTTTCTTGCCGACTACTGAAATACTTAAAAATATAAGCAGATATAATCACTATAATTTGTATTTAAGAGCATTTCTGGAATGTAATGTAGTATAACCATAGAGTTAATTACACATTTAGCTGTTAAACTATTGCGTGTGCCTACATACTCGTAAATATAAAAATTTTAATTTGTAAAGAAAACGATTTTGTTATAAAAAAAGAAAATACTATTCATGAATTGAATATTAAATTAAGTACAGACAGGTATATTATAATATAATATTATCATTGAGCGACAAAAAAATGTATTAAATAATTTCATTAGGATGTTACCTCATTTCTTTGGACTCTATACCAGGATCTTCAGAGATTTTTAAGTTTTAATTTCAAAAACAAGTTAAAGGAGACCAATTGGCGGTCTAAACTCTCAAGTACACAATAAGTTACATTAATATAAATTAGAAAAAAAGTACTGCAAATAATAATTAATAAGTTAAGTTAATAACTTAATTTATTAATAAGTTAAAAATAAATAATTAAAAAATGACAGGAAGATGAGTACAATGTAACAAGTTCTGATATTTCAAATGCTATTTTAAGCAGGATATAATCTTCTATAACTTGTTATGTAAAGATGTTTTTAACACATAATAAATTACTTATTATTTGCTGGAAGGTATAAAGACCGTCACAGGTTAGTAGTTCAGACGGAACTGTGAATATTTCTAACTCTCGCAAGTAGAGCACAGTCTGCTACACCAGTCCTTTTAAATAGGTGCAATGTTTTGATTGATAAACGTGTAAAGTGCAATATGAAATTTAATGTACATAATACAATAATAACACAATTAATCTTTCAAATTATTCAATAATAATTGCATAAAACATAATTTATTACAATTAACGAGTTATCGCAGCTGTTAATATAGTAAAAGCAATACAATATAAGAAAAAGTAGATAATATTTTTACAGTTATTAATCTATATTATAAATTACTTTTAAATAATTTAAAAAAAAAATTAATAAAAAATCTAGTGTGGTGTATACATTAACCTATAAAGTTTAATAAAACATTAAACGGTCAAAATGTGAATAAAATTATTATTTTATAATTATTATTCGATACCGCACCAGTGATTGTGCTCCATAAATAATTTTATTATTTTAAACTTAAATGAATTATTTAACTGGAAGTACAATAATTATGAAGTTCTTTATAACACGTTTAAACGACCGAAGGAATATTTACTGTAATTTCTATGAAAAAAAGTTCCATCGTTACAGATTACTAATGTAGTAGTACTACCAACATAATAATAATTATTATTATTAATAAACATATTATCTACTTAATTGGCAATTCAAAAGCATTTGCTACTTCTGATTATTGCAAACTTCTATATTTTACCCCACATAAAATTTCAGAACTGAAATACACTGAATTATGATATAAATGTGTAAACATTTTCGTCATTTTATGACATGGTCAGACGACTACGAAATTTGATTTCAATTATAATGTAAGAGCAATCATAAATATTATGCACACCAAAATCGAAAAACAATTTAAATTATTGCGTTTTTCATTACCATGTGCACGAAGATGCGCTCTGTATCGAGAATACGATGCCAGTGGTATAATAACTTTCACGTAAGAATTTTGGCGTGAACATATTTATTATATGAACTTATTTTAATTTTTATGTAAATAACAATATTTATTTTTTATATCAAATTTGACTTTACATATGCTTAAAATTTAAGAAAAGAAAAATAAAAAACGAGTATTTTCAAGGTAGATACGATGGTCCAACTCGTCCATCGTAAAGATTAACAGAATTTGAGCTGATGAGATGATTTTAAAATATTTTAAAGCTTTGCGGTTATTGTAGGTCAGAAGGATCGAATTGAAGATTTTAGTACTTGCTATTAACACACTTTTTATTGATTGCAATCAATTTTTGATACCTCGAGCGCATTTTGAACCCACATTTAACAGATTATGCATAGCTAATTATTGTATCTGCTTATTATTTAAAATCATATTTAAGTAAAGGTAACTCATGGATTAAAAATCATTTTTTTTAATTTTAACATTTTCCTTATATATTGCAATACTACATGACTCGGCTTTCGGCCTTTGACTTTGTTGTCGGCCAATTGTCTCTTACTTATATCAGTATCATTTCTACTGTTTATAAAAACTTGAAAAACTTTCTAACTTGGCCAGAAAAGTTACACGCATAAGTCTGAAACCTTGTATTTAGTAAATGCTGTGTCATCTGATTTTTCAAGTTACACGAATCAGCCTAATACTTCGGTACCTATTGTCATATAGATTTTTAATAGTTCAGCGTTATTTTATAAATAAGTACTTACTATTAGGTTACAGAAAATAAAAAAAAAGAGTTGCATAAGTTCTAAATTTTTAAGCGAGGACTCTTTTATATTAGTAATTATATGCAAATATAATGTAAACGGTGTGTACTTACGAGTAATTGACACACTTAACAATAAATTAGGTGTTAACTATATTACATGTTAAACTATATACGTAGACTGTTGAACAGCATAATAACATAGGAAATGTAAGCTTGCATGTACTTGCATATTGAGCCTATAATTTTTACTTGTTCAACATGTATGTATAATATATCCATCGGTGATTAAGTTAGTACGCATCATACATATTAAAATCTATTATATTGGTTAAGGATACAAATACTTGAATTTGCTCTAGCATGGTAAATATATATATATATTTCTAGGAATAAAAAAAAACTCACCTCATCAATCAAGATGAGTATTGCGGTTTATTGCACAATAACGGGATGTATGGTGTATCAAATATAAATATGTAGGTATCGGTGGAAATTGAGTAGCCATGTATTTTATACAAAAGCCACAGTTACTATAAGATAATGAATACACGCTCAATAGTTTTGCTTTTATGGTGGATGGACATTTAAAAAGAAATAAAAAAACCTCTTAAATTTGTTTCTAAATTTGACATTTTTGTGATACAAAACGGGTAAAAAAACATTTGAGGTTAGTAGTTTAGCATAATTTAAAAATTCATCCTGATCCTATGAAACAACATGATTACTCTTGATTATATTAACTCATAGAATTTTTGTTTTAAATAGTTAATAATTTAAATAGCTATTTCCTTGCATTATAATCAAACGGTTGATAATATTCAAAACTTGTAATGATTTTTTGAGAATTTTTGGAATTCTTAGAGTGATTGTACACAAGAATTCCAATTCGCTTAACCTCTCGCATAAAACTCCAACAATTTTAAATTGTTCTTAGAAATCAGTCAAATACGGTGATCATGAAAATCGAAATATGTCTTGCAACGTCTTGTAACGGTAATAATGACAACGAGTCCGGCTCTGGTATATTGCTAGATAACGATAACCAACCCTAATCATCTCAGAGCTATACAATTACATAAAATTTAAATAATTTTCTATGAACTATGCCATTATCACTATGTAAAATGACAAATCTTAAAATAGCGTTTATGTAAATCGCCATTTTTAACCAACAAGTCCAAGTTTTGATAAATAAAAGTTCGATGATTTGCAATTCCAGGGCAACACAATAGTCCTTCGGTGTCCTCATAGAGCTGATTTTTCTCCATAAGGTTCTAAAGGTATTTCCTCCCTTAATTAACAAATTTGCATTAAAAGTAACAAGGAAGTCAAAAATATTTTGAAAAAACACAAAATTGGCTACCCAAATAACTAGTGGCAGCAACAATAAAGAAGCCAAACATTTAAAGATTGGTGTTGCATTTACAACGTTAGGGATAATTATATATCAGGATTAGAGAACATAGGAAAGACCACGAAAAATCTCAATTGGAAAGCACCTAAATATAAGAAATCATTAAAAAAGAATTATAGTACGGAGAAAAGTTATACGAAACAAAGAAGGTTTACTACACAAGAAAACTCTGCAATTACTTACTAAAGCAATGTTAACAGATATTTTTGTATAAAGCTTGAAATATTCAGGTCCATTAGCTAAGCGCTTTTTTTTCTAACAAAAACCTCATTATTAGAACGAAGTAAATTAGTTAACTTATGTACATCAGACGCCGCATCTAACATAAGTAAGCATAGCAAATTTTCATATCAAATTTTATTTGTTATTCTGTACAAGGTACAAGTAAATGTGGTTCTTAGTTCTCAAAATATACTGCTTTTGTTTTGATTTAAATTAGCAATAATAAACTGCTGCAAAAATTGTTTTCTCGCTGGATTAGGCTGAAAAGATATTATTGTTGTTAATAATGGGTTTTCAAATACTTATCAACTACTTGGATTAATAATTAAGGTTCATAAACTTTTAAATTTCGCCTATGAGCAATTATTGAGCATACATTTTTCACTTAAAAATCAAACTAACTTTTCCTAAAAAGATAATAATGTGTGATATCAAGTCAAGTCAAGAAGCCGATAGCTTGACAAAGACTTTTGCATCTTTTGCAAATCCATCCAAAGTTTTTGACACCAACTAGTGGCAGTAGTAACCTTCAATAGTTATGTCATAATTTTCTAGCAAAAAGTTAACCCTCGTTATCAGTTAATTGATCAAAAATTAAACTTTCAATATTCAAATTTTAACATCAAGTTAGTGCTTAGATATATTTTTAAATACTTCAAAATAAAATTTTTAATTATAATTATTTTGTTGACCAAATGAATTTAATTGCGGATTTAAATAGGTACCTACCTATTTTTAAGTTTAAAATTTATTTATAATTAAAATTTGTTATAAAAATTATTTCGAACGAGGATAAGTATTCCAAAACATCGTGATCCATTTGATTGATTTTATTTGGGGTTTACAGCTCTGACTTTTTATGGCGTTAACGAAGTCACTGGCATAAGCTGGTTTATGGAATTAAGGGGGAGCTAAAAGGGCTGCAGCCCCGGGCCTCCAAATTTTTGGAGCCTCAAAAAATTGCTGGAGTCTTTCTTTAAGTAAGAAAAAAAAGTATAATAAAGTACTATGTATGTATAATAATTATTATTTTTTTAAAAATTTTACTTTTGATCTAAGCGCGGTTGACCTTGAAATATCAAAAATTTTCGCCTGCGGCTCATTTTGCCAGGCCATGCAAGTCAAGAGGCTTTCAAAGAAGTTAGCCCCAGGCCTCACATTACCCTTAATCCGGCTCTATGTAAAGTTGTAAAGTATGATGTTGAACCCCCCCCCATATAAAAGTTATAGCTACGTCCGTGTTATACGATATTATCATCACGTTAATAATAAAAAAATACTCATAAAAAGAATACCATTGAAATACTCATAATGCTTAATATAAATATTATGTTTTTAATAATACATTATCTTCATTAATTAATATTTTTATAGCATATTTATTAAACATTCATTGACACACAAAAGATCTAACACATTGCAATTGTATTTCCTTTATTATAGATTATTATTAAATTTTTTTAAAAATATGTTGTATATTTCAGAATTTCGAAGACATTGAAAAGGAAATGCGGTTGCATGCTTTTCTTCTAGCTGGCCTGTTGTTTCATGGGGTAAGTATTTATAACTTATTTAAAAGAACTTAAGATACTTTAAGCAACTAAATATTATTTAATATTACAAAAAATTTGAAGATAAAAGAATTTGTGGCAACAAAATTTTAATAATCTACATCTACATAATTATTAATCTTTAATATATTTTGAACAAAATTCTTCTGTATTTTGTTATAAAAAATTAATTCTTCAAATAATATAATAAAAGTTCTATAATTCGGAACTCAAAGGGCCAAAATATATTTCGAATTTTCATTTGATTTCAAAAGAAACGTTGAAATTATTATAGAATATTTTTTAAATATATGAAGAATTTTGTTTACCTAAATGAATAACAAAATAATTAAACTTAAAAAAGTACTGACATAGTATACAGCAAATATCAAACTTAAATAACTAAATTGACATTTAGTATTTAAATTATTAGAATAATAATTCCTTAAAAATGAGGCTGGAATATAAATCCAATTAGCTGTATTTAATTTGTAATTTTTGGGCTGCTATTTGGAATTAAGTTTACAATTTTTAATTATTGTTACGTTTATTTCAGTCATGCCCGATTGCACCACCTACCCTTAAATGTGACGCTTACGTAAGCGTCCCTTAATTTTAAGCGGCCCTTACTTTAGATTTCATTGCACCACTCTTTTTAACCTTCGGTTTAGTTAAGCGTTCATTAAATGTAGCAACGTCGCATTTTTATAGTAACTTTGGTTATATTTGTGTTTAGTGTGGTTAAATCTGTAAATGTCAACGAGTTTTGTAACCTAAATTGTTAAGTCATCTTTATTGAATTTAAATAATTTTAAATTTAAACTTCTAATTTTAAAGGAGAAATTATCAAAATTGATTTAAAATTGAAGAAGATTGCGCTAAGCAAAGCCCTGAAAAATTAAATAAAAAGCTTTTTGTTTTTAAATTTATTTTAAATTAGTTTTGATAAATTATAAAAATTATAAAATTTTAAAATCAATTTATTATTTTATTACTGTTAACGTATTTTCCAATTTTAAACGACACCCATATGCCATAATGGGAAATCTTCGTTTCCATACCCCAAATAGTCTTTCGACTGTATTGCGGGTACGAATGTGGGATTCATTGTATCTTTGTTGTGATTCTGTTTCTGGATGCAAAAGAGGAGTTAACAAAATTTTACAAAGTATTATTTGTAGACATTGATAGACGCCAACACCTACAAAATTATACAATATGTTCAAAATTATAATTTATGCTAAATCATTTTTTTTGTAGTATATAAATCTATGTTCAACAATTTCAAGAATTTCTAAATCGTCTTCAAACAAATCATTATCCATTTTGATATATTTTGTATTTCACTAAATTCAAACTAAACTCGCTCACGGTGTCACTCTTTTCTGATATTTTAGGTTAAGGGACAGTTTAAGCCGTAGATTTCTGAGGTTTAAATTTAGGTGGTCTGTTTTAAGTTAAGGGGCGCTTAATTCAGTGGTGCAATGAAATAAGGTGGACCTTAGCGATTTAAGGGAAGCTTAACGTTTAAGGGTAGGTGGTGCAATCGGGCATCAACGATTTTTAACTCTTACTTAAAATTTATCAATTTTTCATTCAAAAATTGTTCTAATATCTGAATGAATGGTATGGCCACTACAAATAAAACTATTACTGGTTTTTGAACAAGTAACTTAGTATTTACAAATTTTCTCAGCATTGTTCATTCACAATAGATCCGTATTTTTTAACATTAAATATTTGTTGATATAATTTGATTCCGTTATGATATAAAATGAGATTAAATAAATGAGATCTATTTTAATGAACCATTCAATAAAGAAGTTTTTTTTTAATAGGCACTATTTTGTTGTATAATAGTATCTATGTAGGTATGAACTGGCAATACCATTAGCCCAAAGACGGATCTGGATACTGGACAACTATAAATACCGATTGTCTCATTTTCATTGAAACGCTCTAGTAAATAAAGTTAAAATGAAGAGTTAGCAAAAAGTGTCACAATTTCTATTTAGAATTTATTGAATAGTTTGGTTAAAAAATAATTTAAAAAACAGTTACGGTATTTTTTAGCATAGCTTTCACAATCAATTTCAATTTCAAATACATTTTTAGGCTTGGGATGCAATTCTGAACTCACCAGATTTGCTTCTAAATAAAAATTTTTTCCAAATTTTTTTTCATAGTAACCTACTGGATGACCACGCTTAGTCGTTTACATTAAAACTTACGGAAATAACATGCCAAATAAATTTTGCTTAAGATTCCTATTTAGTAAAGATTGGTATGAATCTATAACTAACTTTTCTCTGCTTGAAGATGCCCAATATTTTTTTTTGCTTATTCAATACTTCTTCTTCGAGTGCCATAAATTATTCAGTGGTTAGTCGATCAACTTAACCAAAGTAAAGATGACTTACTAAAGAGTAAAATTAATGGGGAGGTTTTTCGTTGTCTTCCTGTTTCCCACAAATTGATATTCGGCTTTAGATCATTTTAGTGATTTTTTACAGATGGTGAAATAATCTACAAACTAGATTTAAACCTTTGATTGTCTAAAATCAACGGCTTTTGAGATTTGAATTAAAGTAACTAGAAAAATGTTGAAAAATTCGAGCATTTATTATTTTTTTTCCAGACCCTGATCTTTTAAACGAAACATTTTACAAAAAATTTGACTCCCCATTTCGGATAAGAAATTTAACGAACTACAACTTTTGTCTAGTAAAAGTTTTTGAAAAACTAACCCATTCCACAGAAAATCAGAAAATAATAAACAAGGCAGCCATAAACAAAAAATTAAATTCACAATATTTTTAGTTTTATTGTAAAATTATTTGATTAATTAAGGTTAAACTATTACATTATTTATGTAAATGTTCAAAATGATCACCCCCATTTTCAATACACAGTCGTGATCGTTTTAAAAGATGTTGTATAGTATGATTTGTAACATTTCATTTTTTGTTAAGAGCCACCTATAGCATTCGTTTCTTTCTCCATTAATTTGCCTTTTTTATGAAATAAAAATAATAAGGGCAAAATACAAGGTTTTAATGTCCTCCCTTACATCATAAGCACAGTGAGAAATGGACAAGTAGAAAATAAATTTAATTTGCATACGAAAAGCCAAATTGAAGGTGAAGAAACCAAATTGCGATAAAAGAAAAGAATTCAAAAAGAAATTTCATATACTAAACAATCGAGCAATCGTGCAATCCATATGAATCAGTGAATTTGGATCGTTGGACAACTAGTGTCCAACGTTTCGGGTACTTTATTGGCCCATTATCAAGGCTATAGCATATATATTTAAAATATACAATTACATAAACAAAAGAAAAATAACCGAGAAGAAAATATCAACAACCCTTGATAGGTTTTTAATTCCTTTTATTTGTGTATATTATATTATATAGATTTGTTATAACCTTGATAATGGGTCAATGAAGTATCCAAAACATCGGACACCTAAAACCCATTGAATTACTTAACTTGAGGATAATTTAGCAAGCCGCATTTTGCAATCGTATTATTGTAAGCGTGCGCATGATATTAAATTAAAATTTAATTAATTTAATAAATAAATTTTAGTTAATTCTAAAACTGCAATAGAAATTTCAATAATATATTTAACCGTAATTGTAAATAAACTTAAATTAAAAAGTGGGAACAAATAAAGTAAAATTGACCAAGTTCAATGAATATTTTGATATAAAAAATATTTATGTACCTATGTATTAAAACAGAATTTCTGTTTTGTAAAACTCCACCAGCGATCAACCCATACACTGCTGTGGCTTTGTTATATTATAACAAAGTTTGTATTCAAATTATTCTTTATTTTCAACTAAATATTTAAAATTGTCCTTAGATGCAATATATAGCAGGGGCGACGAACCATTATATTGGCAAATATGCAAAAAAAGTATTGGCACAAATACCAATACCAAAATTATGGAAATATTTTTCTAATAATTTTTTAAGTTTATATTATATTTATTTTAATTTTTTTTCTCCCCATTAATCACTAAGTCAAGATTGTTTGATGACACGTCATGATCTCATAAAATATTTCTTATAAAAAAGTGGCACGTGGGTTTGCCACCCCTGATATATAGTATATTATGCAGCTACAATGTACTACATATATCGTACATATAATAGAGCAATGTACTTATTTTTTCTTATTTTAAACTAACCATAATAATTATTATACAAAATCGAATAAATAATTAGCAAAATACGAGTAGTTTATGTATTTGATGTTTTCAAATTTTTTTTTTTAAATAACCAATAATAAAATTTCATTGAAAAACACAAAAATTGACTCCAGGTACAATTCGTTTCTATAAACATCGCCTTTGAATTCGTGTAAATTCAGTTGAAGTAGTATTAATAATTTGTTTTAATATTCAAAAATCATTGTTAGTAGATAACTAATAAAAATTGTTTATTTTTAAATGAAAACAAAATTTAATAATTAATAATTCGCGACTACTAATTTGTTGTAATAAACTTTTAATATTTTAATATAAAAAAAGGATAACTGAAATAATTATTATCGATCACATAATTATGTTGTACGATTAGCGCTAGATATCAAGTCAATTGATTCAAATTTAAACATAAAAATTTAAATTTTTAATTTACGCGTTTTTTCAATATGAAATTTATATAAAAAAAATCTCAATCGGTGGATATATTGTCTGATTAGTGATGCGGTAATAGTATCTTCATAATACACATTATGTAGGTCAGTAGTGGCTTCAGGTGGACGGTCAAGAAACCGTTATTAGTCTGGGCTTGCCTCAAGGCACCTTGCTCTAAATTAAACATGTACCAATCACTTTTTAATTTTTCTATAAACTTCCTTAATTCAAAATTTCATTTTTTTATATTCACAACCTACGGATTGAGTTCATTTTCTTGATGTATTGCAATAAAAACTGAACAATATCATACTTCCATAATAACAAAATCCGCATTAGACATACCTAGCTATTATCGAATAAAGCAAGATATTGATTCAAAATTAAAAATCTATTCATAATCTTATCTTTATTTATTAAACTAAACTATAATGCCCACGCTACAATTTTATTTTCAGTAAGTAGTATTTCCATTAAAAATTATTCCAAGTATTCAATATTCATTATATTTTTAGGTGTGTCAATTTGAACGTGAATTGGTCTATCAGTAAAAACTAACCGATTGACCTGTCCTTGTGAACAGTTAGTTCATGAAAACCTATTTTTTCAAGAGAAAGCATTTAACATTAATTCTAATCACTGTTATTATACTTAAATAATTACCAGTTCAAAGTAGATGCGCATCTTTGAAAAGAAATGCTGTCCATTTAACTTCCAGCATTCACATTTAGTATGTCTATTTTTATAAATTTTCTTACAAATCGATTGAACGTGTCTAATTTATTAGCTAAATAATTACCAATTGATTTTAAAAATTCCGAAAATATGTCACGTTTTGAATTTTCTTATTATGGCAAAGAAAGTGCAAAAGCCTTAAAAAAATTTGCGTTACAGAATTTTGAAATTTAAACATAGTTGTTTAAATAAATTAGCATTTAATAAATTTTTTTACTAAATTGTAATGACATCTGATTTTGGCATGCAAATTATAGAAACAATTCAATAAAAATCTCCGAATACATGTCCACCCACGAACCGAAACTGTCTTAATCTTCAGAAGTAACCAGTATTTTAGTTAATTAGTTTTTGTTTGAAATATAGTTGCTTATAGTATTTATATTTAAATCTATCAAAATAACAAAACTTTTATCAATTTTTCTAATTACAGCTGGCACATTTAATCGAAGGAGAAGAAGTCAGTGGATCGGACAACTTGGTTAATTCTGAAGAATTAAGTAAGCAAAGCGGCATCGATAGAAGCGATGACGAAACAAAAACAAATCAGTTAGATATAAAATCTAATGATAATGGTTCGTCTTCAAAAAATCTACTTTATAATTTGCCATCAAGACAAGGACCGATATCCAATAACGCAAGAGTAGGATCGGCTCACGCTGGTTTAACTCCACCGCATCCCGGTGGTGGTGGAAAACAGTTTGGTAATATAAATCATGGCAAACCTCTCATTTACGACCACAATTCCTACAATGGACCACCACCGCCACCTCCACCATCCAAAACTCAAGCAATGGAAAAGTATGGAACAGCTGGAGGAGAGACTTGGCCAGCTCCAATTCCAGAAATGCCAAAGATAATATCGTTAGATGTAAAATGTGAAAAGAATTCAATGAAAGTGTATATTGGATTTGACAAACCGTTTTATGGAATTGTGTTTAGTAAAGGCCATTATAGTAACGTGCATTGCGTACATCTACCTGCTGGATTAGGTCGTACATCAGCTCATTTTGATATTGGTATTCATGCATGTGGAACATCGGGAAATACCGAAAATGGTCTATACGGTTATGGTGCCGAATCCGGTTCCGGGACTTATTTTGAAAATATAATTGTGATACAGTACGATCCACAAGTTCAAGAAGTATGGGATCAAGCTAGAAAGTTAAGATGTACCTGGCACGACCAATACGAAAAATCTGTTACTTTCAGACCATTCCCGGTCGATATGTTAGATGTTGTAAGAACCGACTTTGCAGGTGATAATGTAGGATGCTGGATGCAAATTCAAGTTGGAAGAGGTCCGTGGGCTTCAGAAGTATCTGGACTTGTTAAAATTGGTCAAACTATGACGATGGTTTTAGCAATTAAAGATGACGATGTTAAGTTTGACATGCTAGTTAGGAATTGTGTAGCACATGATGGCAAGAGAGCGCCAATTCAACTAGTAGATTCAAAGGGATGCGTTACTAGACCAAAATTGATGTCGAGATTTACTAAAATTAGAAACTTCGGATCAAGCGCAACAGTACTCTCGTACGCTCACTTTCAAGCATTCAAATTTCCAGACTCTATGGAGGTTCATTTTCAATGTACCATACAAATTTGTAGATATCAATGTCCAGATCAATGCTCTGATGGCAGTGCTTTACATGCACTACATAGTAATTTACTAGGTGTGTCATCGCACAATTCAGATACAGTCTACGGGCCACCACAAAATCAACCACTTCAATTGGAAAGTTATGCTCCACGAGATAATAGACCACGAGATGAACGCAGACTTAAAAGAGCAGTACGTAGTGATCCCGAAAAAGAAGTAGGCGTCAATCGAATAATAAGGGTTGTGTCTACGGGCGATTTAACGTTTTCGTTAGACGATAACGGAAACAACTCGTTAGCAACTACTATAGTGTATCCTGCTAAAGATGAAAATCCATCTTTAATCTGTATGACTACAACAGGATTTACAACAACTTTGGTTATATTATTAGTAATTTTGTTAGGCTCTTGTCTCGTGTCGACAATTTTATGTGTAAAATTAAGACCATTTGCAGGAGGTAAAAATATTAATCCAAACTTTAAACAGTGTTCAATTCCAGACAAGAAAAATTCCACTAAAAGTATTTTTTGCTCGTAATATCCATAATGTTTCAAATAGTTGTTAAAAATTTATTAACAGGATATATAATTTTATTATGAGCGTCACAACAGGATAGAACATAAATTTTATTATAAAAAATCAATCTAAAAAATAACTAGACTTTTTCAGAGTTTATTATTTATTTATTTATTTATTCTTCATGCTCATAAATTTTACAACGGCCACGCGACGCATTATTTTCAATAGTCGGTCTGTTTTCAATGAATAACCTTTATTGAGGTAAATAAGTTTCATAGATTAATTTATTGACTGCGAAGCTATAGACTTGAAACCAAAAAATTGTCATTTATATTTTAAGGTCGATATTATTAAAAATAAGTCTCAAATGATTTATCGCTACAAATAAACACCAATATGTTCGCTTTTTAATAATAATTGTAGTGTTTTGTAGAGAATGTGGAACACGGTATAATTATATTTTTAGTATTTCACAAAATATGATCAAATTAAATTTTATTTCATTTTGCAAACAAATATATTTTAAAAATTTTACATTGTTAATTACGGATATATTTCAAATTTAACGCCCAATAAAATTTAATAAAATGTTGAAAATATAAAACAGAACTGATAACTTTTTGATCATACTTTGTGGGGTAAACAAATATTTTTTATTTGTGAATTTTAAATGTGCTCAAAATGATATTTATTTGATTTGAAATGATTAGAAAATTAACTAGCACATTTACAATAGTTTGTACAGTATAATGTAAATATAGGTAATATTTATTACGCTTAGTTCATATGGAGTCTGATTGGACACGGTTTTGGTAGGTAAAAGGTATTCGTAAAAATATTTATTTACATTATAAAAATTAAAACAGCTACTTCAACTTGAACCGTATCGTCGTCATAAATAAATAACGTTTCGAATAAATTATTATTGTTATTATTAAAATATTGGAAAGTTTTTAATATTGTAGTAAATTCCGCATATCATATTATTAAATTATTAATATTGCAGAAAATTTGAATTGGTTTTTGGTTTACTTAAAAATAACATTTTAAATTTATTTAAAACGATAAACAAAATCAATAAAATATAGGGGTATGAAATAATATCCTTAGCCCTCAATAGTATTAATTAGAATGTCGAAATATAAAATCATAATATATTTTTTATTACATAATATATTATTAAATATACACTGGGATATTATTATTATTTCAAAAATATATGTGCTGTCCAGTTTACCCAACACTTGCAGTAGTACTAAACTACAGACATTTCCATTATTTTGTAGTAATAGTTAATAATAAAATTGTAAACCACATTAGCATTTATTAAGAAACCCGTTCATTTACTCTAAGACTTCGTCATTAAATTAATATTTCTTTTTATATGCTATTTTTCAGCAAACCAGTGTTAACAAATAATTTTACAATTAAGATAAACAGCCATAAGTGATAAAATAGTAGATTAATTTATAGTTTAAGTATTTATTTAAGTCAATAGGTACCTGTATATTATTATAATTTTTAATAAAGTTATAGTCAACGAATAATTTATAATTATTGTCGTATTTAAAGCATTCATCAAATAATGTACATTTTTGAACCAACAATTTTGACAGAATAGAAATGAGTGAAAAATTTTGTATTCCAATCAAATGTTTTTAAACGCTTTTATTAATGCAAATTAAATTAAAATTATGTACAAATAAAAATATTTAAAGGGGACATTCAATAATCAATAAATATCGAATCACCCACACTAAAATAATTTCAATTTTATTTGTTGTTGGTTTATCTTGTTAATTATTAAATTTTTAATAAAATTTGATTGAAAGATTGAAAAAAGGCAAAAATCAAAATGGGTAAGACACTATTGTAACACGAAACTAGTTGTTGAATATGAAACAGAAATATTGTACGTAACAAAAATGAAAAATGTTAAACTAAGAATTTTTGAAATAAAAATAAGGCGATATATTTAATTTGAAAGGACTAAACAAGAACAACAGAGAACAAGAACTAAATATAAATTGAAGAAAGATTTAAAAGGAAAAAATATAAAGAGATAGAAGGTATATGAAAGTACTGAGGATCGGATATATGGGACATGTGCTGAAAACCCAACAGACAAGAGTGATTAGTAGTGATATAATAAAGGGAAATCCGAATGCGAAGAGATCAAGACAAAGACTGAAAGCAAAATGAAACATTTTTGAATAAAATTAGTTCAATAAAAGCACTTTACTTTAAAATCCACTGTTTTTTTTTAAATAGGAAAAAATAATTTCTTGTCCTTCACTCAACCTTATAAACTCTCGAACACTTTAACTCGAAAATTAATGTACTACCCTCATAACAAATTTTCAATATTAATTTTGAGGTCAGGGAAATGGAGAATTTTTAATAAAGGAACAATTCTATCCACTACCAAATTCAACTAACGTCAATGTATAATTAAAAACAATTAACTTAAGGGGCATATGCAGTCAGGAGCCTCAAAAAAAGCGATTTTTCAAGAATTTTTCCTGGAAAGACATATTAATTTATTAACGTAAACATTTATATAGGTACATATTTTGCTAACTTTCAACTTTATTGTGAAATTTTTTATTTGTACAAATAATGATTATTAAAGCTGTTATAGCTCATCTCCGGGAGCTCTCCTAAAAGAAGACATCTTGTGGTGAGCACAATATCTCTGGATTGGATCATCAAAAATGAGAAATCAAAAAAGTTTTTGTGAATATAAGGTTTTATCTAGAGTTTAATAGAAGGAATAAGCAACACATGTATTTTTAACAAAATGGCAGCACTTCAAAAACAAATTTAGATTTTCGATAAAAATTTTGGCCATAAAATATTAATAAAATTGAGATTATTTATCAGCGAGAAATAACCTTCGATCAACGTCGCCAAAATATATTTATTGAGTTCGTGTACAAAGATACTGATCTGTTCAGCTGTTTTCGAGAAATCTTGCTCACCGACTTAAAAATGTAATTTTGAGAAAAACAGTTTCAAAGATTTAGAAACACCATACACATATTGTATTTATAATTATTGCAAAAGTGCTTGTCACTTCGAGAATAGTTTTCAGATTAACATGAAATTTCCTGTGCGTATACTTAAATATTTTGTAAATTACGAAAATGAAATTTAAAAAAATTGATTTTTTGAAAATCCTGACTGCGCATAACCCCTAAACTATCTATAGTTTTTACGAGACAGTTGTGACTTACATCCCTATTGTTGACAGAAATCAATAAAACCGACTGGTTCTTTTTTTTTAATAAGATAATATTAATATTACATGTTCAAATTATTTTTAATTCGAGTCGTCATTACTCTGTGCATCAGTTAAACAGCTATTACTTCATATTATGTAGCTAAAAAGAAGTGATGACTCCTCAAATTTCAACGAAGTTTTATCTTTGGTAAAATCGTTCGGTTACGCCAGGGGGTTTTCAGCACGGCGCACCCTGGGGAGCGCATGGTTTACTCGACGAATTTTTACGCAAGATATTAAGTTTCGATTAGACCGTAGTAGGAAATGCAGTTAAAATTCACGTGGGGAGTTAGTGCATTGGGGCTCGACCGAATATTGATGAAAGTAAGTCGAAGAACTGTATCTCATTAACTGATTATTGGAGAGCGCTATACTCCTTCCTACTGTTAATTATAACACCGGGGGCCTTTTGGGGATCTACAACCGAGGTGTCCGATCCAATACAATATACCACAAGTGTTTTCCATCGAGTGCGAATGCGACGAATGCAGGTCGCTTGCAACAACAATATTTTCTGTATCTGCCACTACGGCCAACGCGCATCTGTTTGTGAGTTAAGTGAAACACCATTTGTGAAGTGCTGCTGTGCTACCTTTTATTTGCTGCGATTCTACGCCTTTCCAACCGTAAGCCGCAAGGACG
Organism: Cantharis lateralis; assembly: GCA_963170105.1. NCBI lineage: Eukaryota > Metazoa > Arthropoda > Insecta > Coleoptera > Cantharidae > Cantharis > Cantharis lateralis. Next base: position 23,176,451 of record OY720629.1, read on the forward strand.
TCTTTCAACTTCATCCTAGCAACCCGACTCAATCCGGTAGCAGACCTTCTATACCACCGAAGTCACTCCTGGATAACAAGCCATTGTCGTTACTGACTTGTAAGTGAACTAAAGTACTTGGTAAGCATTTTTTTTTACTATTCCAGGCTGTGTATTTTGGTACCGGTTATTTTGTGGTCGAGATTTGTGTTGCCAATTTCAGATTTATATCGTTTGGAAATTGGTGTTGTATGATATTGCTAAATTGTAATAACGATCATTTTAATATACGATTATTTGTCAATCGTCTTTTATTAGCAAAAAGGAAAGCAGATTTATTTTCTTACAGGATTCACGCTGTCGCATCCAACTTTATAAAAGAGCTAGTTATTAATTTTCATCAGGGCTTCGCCACCAATTTAATACTGGAAGTCACCTATTCCAGGTGTTTTAGAATTTTGCGAATAAGTTTTAAAGATTTATAACGTAAATTTTATTACAAAATATGATATGTATATTTTGGTATATTGCTCTGTTTTGTTAGGTAGTTAATTAATTTATCTTTATTTACCTGCCTAATAATATCTTATTGGTATTGTTTGGTGGTTGTTCCTATGCTCTTAGGTGGCACAGTTATATTCTCCCATTAATTTGGCCATGTAGATTTATATTTTTTATATAAATTTATAATAATATTGTGTGATAATGATATGAAATGCAATTTTGCATTTCACACAATCTGAAAGAACTTTATAACATTTTCTGAAATAAGAGTATCGCTGATAAGTAAAAGCTAGTAGTTTTTAGTCATTAACAAGTAGTAGTTAGATATAATTGGAGTTGTTTTATAAGTTAATTTTTTATAAGTTTTGTTTTGAAATTTGCCATTGATTGTTATAAAATTTTGTAACCTTTTTTAAAAAAGAGTTATTACTAACTAAAATATTACTGGCGCAGTCGGTAGGATACGTATTTTGACAATTTTTGGAACAAAACTCGTCCTTAAATTGAAAAAACCACAACTGCAACTGACAAAATTGCCGAAAATCCAACGAGAAACGGGGTACAAGTGGACAAATATCCTGTCATCGTCTCAGAACATTGAAGAACAAATTAGTTTAAGAAACGTCTATCGAAGATTTGGAAAGTGGATAAAAATCGCGGCCAACATTTCACGAAGACGACTAGTTTTAAGAAAATATCAAATAAGAAGGTTGGCAAATTACAATTATATGTGAAGGGCACAGGGGAAGAAGGCGATTAGTCACTTTTTGTAAATTTGCAGGAGAGCGTTTTAAAGAATTTAAGCCTGTGCCATTTGCTTCATTATGTTCTGGGCTCTTTGATATTTCATACTGTATATCATTATAGCTTTTTACATCACTATGTAATATTACAATGGTTCATGACTTCTAGTTATTAAGAAAATTACATATTTTCAACTTGACCACAAAGTAAAATGTGCAAAAAGGGGGAATGTCAACCAAATTTATACCCATACAGCATAGCAAATAAATTTTTTACAAATTTTTATAACTGAACTTAAGTTTTATTTATAAAAAATACTAACTAAAAACACATGAAAATATTTTGTTCAATTCATTTTATGTTTTCTTTGGTTTTTTGGTATTAGGTTCTGGCAATTTTCCATTTTTTTTCGTAATAGTATTAATACCGCGTGGACATAACTCCTTTTTGCTTTGTACGAATAATTTTCAAACCTTTATAATTCACCCGCATCAAGCTAGCGCCGCCACTTTTTCAAAATCTAAAAAAAATATATGGAGAATTTGTGGCTAATTTGTGGCTAATTAGTTGCCGCAATCGCGAATTAATCGCTCTTACCGTTCGGTAATTACAGCCATTTGAGTGGTGGCGGCGCTAGCTTGATGTCAAGCTAGCGCCGCCACCACTAAAAACTTACTAAAAATAAAAAATAAGTATATAGGAATTTGTGGCTAATTTGTGGCCAATTAGTTGCCGCAATCCCGAATTAATCGCTCTTACCGTTCGGGAATTACACCCATTTGAGTGGTGGCGGCCCTAGCTTGATGCTAGTACTGATACTCAAAACGAAATTTTGATAAACTAAAATAAAATTTTATTAAAACAAGATTATTTATAATTTATTTTATACGACGTCATAATAATTAATAATAATAATAATAATAAAAATTAAAAAAAAATTATTTAGCCGCTATAGCTATACAGCTTCAAAAAAGTAGAAAAACTACAAGTGAAAGGAAAACATAAAAAAGAACAATATACAAAAAACATAAAAAACTACATAATAATAATAATTAGTATAACGAAATTATTATTTCCGACCCTATATTTTATTAATATTTGAAGATGGATATTATTTAGTGGGTATTTTGGGTCCTATTATATAAATTCTGTTACAAATTATCATTAGTGTTGGCCTTTACAATATATTCCAAGTCTTTGCTAATTGCCTCCCACACTTCACTTGATTTTGAAGCAATTTTATTATTTTGAAATATTATTTGGTTTTTAAATTTTTTAATGCATTTTATCAATAATTCAAAATTAAGCTTTTGCGGCCTACCACTCGATTTTATGACTGTTTCTTACGTTCTTATTTTTCCTAATGTTCGCGTTACGCCTTAATGTACTTATTAAAAATTACAACTATAAAACTTAAGCTTCGTACTGAAAGTATTAAGCGTCAATTACACGAGGATAGTGATTTGTACAAGTTACTAAAATCCTGTACTAAATTTTAGTACTGTCTTCGTGTAAACAAGTATTTTAGTACTAAATTCCAGTGCTGGTTTTAGTAACAATTCCAGTTTAGTGAATAGAAAACAATCCTATTTACTTGAGCCAGTACTACCCCTACTCCCACTTTCCTAAAAACTAAACCCGTGTAAATATCTCGTTTTAGCAGGCGTTCTAGTGTTTCCTGGCAGAATAGTGATTTGACACTTCGAATTATTTGTTTAAAACACTACTAACTTGAACAAGCTACTATTACCATGTAAACACAACTTTCCTTTAAATCATTAGCTTTTAGTACTGGATTTTAGTAACTTGTACAAGTCACTATCCTCGTGTAATTGAGGCTTTAGGTAGGGACACTTCGTGTCGGCGTCTTTGATGTTCGTGTTTCAAAAATTTCAAGTCTAGGTTAAGTTCAGTTGAGAATCCACTAGATGGCGTTTCAAAATTATATTACATTTGAAATGAACCGCTTAAAATGTTATTATTTTCAGATTGTTCATCATTAATTTTAAAAACAATAATTATCTGTCTAGAGTTCAATTTTAATAACAACCGTTATCGCTTTTTAATAAATTTCAAAGAAGCCAAATGCAGGTGCTGTATTGCCAAGTTCAAAAATCATCAGAATTTTAGAAAATTTTTAAATTTCAAAAAATAAGTAGAAATAAACCTAGTAATGCATTCTTTTACCTTAAGGTGCCTGTTTTTGCAATTCTGATACTAAGATAACTCAATAAAATACTTAACCTAGACTTTGAACGACGGTCTAATAGCAGGAATGATCCCCCAATCAAAATGAAGCTAAGCAAGAACCAATTAGAGCAAAGCGCGCTAGGGATTGTTTTCAAATTATTGTTGTAAACCAGAAACCAATCTTTGCGGATTTAACCTTATTTTCTATCTAATAATAATAATAATCGTTATTTCGAGTCTCAAAATAAAAATAAGTGGAGAAAAGTGAAAAATATGGACATATTATGCCAACCTCGTTTTTAATTCCATAAACCCCTTCCTTTGTCTAACTACGGCCTTGGATGCTAGTGTCCCTACTGACAGGGACGGCCCCTTGGGGGGGACCTTCCGTTTGTGTAAATTAGGAAAAGTTGGTAGAATCTACTTGGAAAATTGAGAACTGCTAGCCCGCGAAAAGTTTCTCTTGGAACCGTCTCTGCCTACTGAAAAATATTTTGTAAACTAATTTGTACCTACTTTCTGTTTTTTCCATAAAATATTGAATTTATGATTTTTTTAAAATTTTAATCTTTATTTTCCTCTTTTTCTAAATTATTAAAAATGGCAAGAGATAACTACTACTTATTATAATTATTAAGTATTTGGCTCATAAATTTGACAACAAGTTAGTTGCATAAATTCCCATTCACTTTTTTTGTTTTTAGTAAGTTTTTAGTAGTAGCGATGCTGGCTTGATGTCAAGCTGGAGCCGCCACCACTCAAATGGGTGTAATTCCCGAACGGTAAGAGCGATTAATTCGGGATTGCGGCAACTAATTGGCTATAAATTAGCCACAAATTCCTATATACTTATTTTTTATTTTTAGTAAGTTTTCTTTTCTGTATTGTTGAATAATCGAAAGCTAATCTGCATGACCAAAACAAATTATGTGTAATCGGAAAAATAACATCATTCATTCGCTTTCGGTTTCACAACAATAATTCCCGAAATTCAAACAAAATTTTCTAATTCACCTTGGTCTTCACCAGTTTGGGTGGTTCCAAAAAAATTTAATGCTAGCGGAAAGAATAAATGGCGAGTAGAAATTGATTATCGTAAATTAAACGATAAAATAATTCATGATAAGTACCCTATACCGAATATTACCGATATTAAGGACAAATTAGGGAGATGCCGGATACTTCACAGCTTTGGACCTAGCTTCTGGTTTCCATCAAATTGAAATGAACCCAAAAGACATACCGAAAACAGCATTTTCTGTTGAAAATGGACATAATAAATTTGTTTGTCTTGTGGCCTCAAAAATGCTCCAGCAACCTTCCAGAGAATGATGGATAGCATTTTAAGGGGGATCCAAAATGAAACTTGTTCAGTTTTATGATCCCTCATTTCAACCATTATCAAATACAGGTGAATGGCATAATACAGAAATGAAAGGAAACGATCTAGAAACAGCCTTGAATCAAACATAGGGGCAAAACGTCAAACATTTATCAAGGATTATTGGTTGAGTAACCCGCAGTAACTACATTAAACCGATTTGATCCTTTAAGCGAGCGTGATCAGGAAGTAGATAAAAGCAACGAAACCACAAAAGAAGTTGAAAAATCGCCACCAATCTTCGTAAGTGGTGTTGGAAATAATGTCCTCTGTATGAACTTTTGGATAAAATAGCGAAAGACAAGTAGTACACATTAAAAAACTTACCTAACAACCAGGTTAAAATCCAATTGAGTTACACAGAAAAATACTTGCCTGTTATTGAAGTTTTAAAAGAGAAAAAAAAACTGAATTTTATACATATCAAAGAAAGCAGGATCGAAGTTGTACTGTACCCATAGAAGAAATAAAAGAAGAAATCGAAGCAGAAAACAACAAAGTATTAAGAATTACAAATATGCATATTAGTAGGGAAAAAAGACCCCTGCCACTATTCTTAGTAGAACTGCTAACAAGTGGAAATAACATAGATATTTACAAAATAAAACATCTTAAGAATTCTGTAATAAACTTTGAGCAATCACATACAAAAAGAGACATATTGTCACACTCAAAAAATAATCTTACATTTTTATAAAAATATTTTATAATCATAAATCAAGAATGTAAAAGCTTAAGTTAAATTGTAATAACGATTGCAAGGAAGTATAGAATTTCCATATTCGGTACATTCCATAAGGGCAGTGACCAGTGACATATCCGCTACCGGCACAAGGCGTGTCAATTTGATAAGAAGGTGATGACCCCAAACGATCGATATCGGAAAATGTCGATCAACGGGGTCGATCGAGATAAGAGTAGGGGTCTGGAAAGATTGATCAAAGTAATTGGAAAAATAATTAATTAGTCTCGCAAGAGTCTCGCAAGAGTCTCGAAAGGAGTCTCGTAAGGAGTCTCGCGAGTGAACCACTTTGGAACACCACGCAGCAGCCCTTAGCTCTCAAGATGATCAATCTTTCCATCCCTAAGATGATGATTGTAATTTTAGGGTAAGTGCTAATTTTAAGTTGTACAGTTTATCTTATTTTATTTTAATATAGTTATTGTTATAAAGTCTATTGGTTTTTATTATGAGCTACACCACCAACTGAGCTACCCCCAAGTGTGGTTAAGGGTAAATTACCCCCTCCACGCGACATATACGCAGTGCAGACAGCTGATTTAAAATAAGGTTAATTGATTATGACAAATATAAAAATACATTAATTTGTAGTATTTAATATTTAAACATATTATTTCTAATTAATGGCGTCGAATATTTAAAATTCTACAGTAAGAATTGTAGTTTTGGTTTTATTGGTCAATGACGTCATTACCCGGACCATGATGTAAAAACTATATATGAAATTTTAAATGTCAACATTGCCCAAAATGCATGATCATAATTGACGTTATTGACGTTAATGGCCGTATTATCATCATTGACCGTAACATATTGCAATGGTATTTTCGTAAATCAATTATTAAAGAATTATGCAACCTATTAGCCTTCACTATCTCAGTCGGAGGCAAACTCCCAACCCCAGTAGTCGGTTCAGTTATTAATTACAAAATAAAAACGAAATCCCAAACATAAAAAAAACTCGATGCAACTAAAATTTAAAATTATTTTCCTTAAAATAGCAAACCAAAAAGAATTCTCAAAAATGTGAGATACGAATACTCAGATAGAAGCCTTCAATACATACCCTTGTAAATGATTAAAATATTAAAATTAAATTTCGTCGTATGTACCAAAGCAGATAAAATTCAATAGAAAATTACTACAATTCAAATCAATAATAAAATAAAACAAAAAAACAATTTTTAGCACTTAACTGAATTGCTGCCGTGCGATCTTCTTGACTTTCATGCGACCACCAATCAAAATCAATTTTCAAAATTAGCGCTCCTACACGAATCTCTTGGGACCTACGATTCTTCCCACAAATGTTAAAAATATACTTACACCTTTTCCTAGAATTTAAACAATCTGGGAAAATTTTAAAAAAAGCAGCACCAAAACTTAGGAAAACACCCTTTCATCTCGAAATCTCCATCAAGAAGAATAAGGCTTATCTTCCTATACGCAAACGCCTTGGTTCTTGCACAATCAAAAACAATGTACAGGGCATCATTGCCTGTTGAAAATTAAAATGACGATCTCGTCTTCCCCAAGACAATATAAAAGTAACGAAATATCCAACTCCAACACAAATCAATCACATAAAAATAGAATTTTGTCTGTTCCATGACAATATATAACAATAAAGACACATATGAAGTCTTTGAATCACTTTTTGAACTTTCTGTGTAAATTGGTAATTAATTGTCCATGATGGTGTTTTTAATGTGTTTTAGTTTGAACAGCTGATAAGTTTAGGTAATATTTTATTAAGATATTTTTGATTATTATTCGTACAACAGGAGGATTCATTTTCATCAGCAAGGTTGTTCGAAAGGCGCCGCTGTTACTATTCGTAGCCTTTCATTGTATGTATGTTATGTCATATCATTTTTGGTACATTTTTGTTTGCACTTTCATATAAAGTGTATTATGCATCCGTATTATACCTTAGATGCATTTGAGCTATTTTTCAAACAAAAAAAAATAGTATATTATACACTTAGGTTGAGAAGTGAGCCATTATTTACCGAGCACGTTTATATCCGGAGGCGCGTAGCGCCGAAGGATATAATGTGTGAGGTGTATAATGGCCTTCTCAACCGAAGTATATATAGAATTTTTTTTACCACTAACACTGATATATTACTATATTTGATTTGATTAGATTTTGATAAATATAGCTTTAGTTGCTTCCTACTTATTTTTCAAGTATTTTGAAATATCAAGTAGTGTGGGTGTTTAGTTGTCAAATAAACAAAATGAAACTAATGGAATGTAATTTTAAATTTAGTTTTCCAGAAAATAGGCTTTATCTGCCAGTTTGGCTAAGTTCTGGTTTTGCGATTTAACCTGCGATTTGCTTCAAACTTGGTGGAATGATGCTCTGGAGCTTGCTTGTTACATTAATTAAAAAATTATCCTGCGGAAATGTATAGTTGCTTCTAAATTAATTATTTTCTGATGACAGATTATAGGTTAGGTATAGGTGTTCACTCGATTACTTGCAGTGTCCCACTCGCCGTCCCAAAGAACTTATCGTTATTATATTTCCCCCACTTCAGATTATTTCCCCACTCCTATTATTTAAATACAGTTTAAATAAAAACAATGTTTTTTATTGGGTTTTCACCGATGAGAATATTATGTGATTATTCCATACCCTTTTCTAGTAGCTAACTTTATTCGGTATGTTTTCAATGAATTTACGCTGGAAGAAGGGGTTGGGGCGCCTAGAAGCGAGCGATAGCTCGCCTTTATGCTGCTCCGAACCCTTCTTACAAGCGAAATTTCACCAGATTCGAATCCACCGTCCCGATTTTCCACCCTTTCGATTTTTACTCCCTTCGGAGTTCTGTTGCGCTTGGGGGATGTTTTTAATTATTTTAGTGGTAGTCAAAACGGCTCGAAGCGCCGTGAAGCGACCGGAGGGAGCCGAGCGTGTGCGTAGAGTCGGTTTTGACCGCCACAAACACGGCAAGAGTAGGATCCACCTTGACATGGTTCTGTACGTAGGTTATGGTTAGGATTGTGATATTTTTCTAACAATGTGGGGGAATAATAATGTAAGGTTATTAGCTGAAATATTTTGATTTGTCAAGAACGGAGCTAGATATCGAAAAACCGAGCAAAAAATTGCCCCCCCTCGTGTAGTGCCCTCCCCCGGTGAATTTTCGATGAGATCACATATGCAAAAATTCAGATCGATCGCGCGCGGATAGTAATGGTAGGTTATTTAATGAAATATTTTCAAATGCGAATAACTCGAAAACGGCGCAAGATATCGAAAAACGGAGCAAAAAATTACCCCCCCTCGCTCAACAGGCACCCCCTGTGAATTTTCCATGAGAACACATATGCAAAAATTCAGATCGATTGCTCGCGGATAGTAATGTTAGGTTATTAAATGAAATATTTTTAAATGCGAATAACTCGAAAACGGCGCTAGATATCGAAAAACGGAGCAAAAAATTACCCCCCCTCGCTCAACAGGCACCCCCTGTGAATTTCTCATGAGAACACATATGCAAAAATTCAGATCGATTGCCCATGGAATCTCGTTACCCTTCGTGACGCGCCATTTCTTTTACCACCCTCCCCATCTGCCCCTTAAGGGTTTCAGCAACAAAATTTTATGCTTTTACGGCTAAGTGGACCCCCCCTCCCCTACACATTTAAAAATCGGGGTTGTACACCTAAACTAATCATTCCATTTTATTATTTACCTAGGTATTTTTTTGCTATCGTTATTTACCTAGGGTGAGAAATTTTACTTCTCATTAGAGAAATGGGGTAGATAATGGTGATTTCTCATGTTAGTGGTAAAAAAAATATTTTTTATTGCTAGTATTTTTTAAGTAACATAGTATATTCTTATTAATATCACAAATCAATAAGTCTAACGGTTAAAGTCATGGGAATTTTGGTATATTGTTTAGAGGTGACTTATTGTTTATTTTCATACAAATTATAAATGTTCTTGTTAGAATGCAATTTTAGAAACAAATTGATCATTTTAATTTTTACAAAGACGTATTTTTAAGAAGAAATGGATAACCATTCCTTGTTAAAAAATTAAAATCTTTGATGTTACTTTTACCATTTTTATGCGATCGTTGCAATCAAATCGCAAAAATAGAGCGCTGAAATTTGATTTTTACAAAATGGCAACATATCTTTTTTATGAGCAGCTTTCAGCAAATTTTAATTTTTAATAGGTGTATGAATTGGTCTTCCTTTTTTCGATTTTTCAATTTTTTAATAGTATCTACTTACTTTTAGTTTTTAGCCATATAGCCCATATAACATTAAAAAGTTAGGTCTTGAGAAGTTATAAAAAAAAATTATTTGTTAATTAATCGGGGTGCGATCCATCCCAGTGTGTCAAGCACGTCATTCCACAGAAGTGTGTAATACAGTAAGGGTTAATAAAACTTACCTTAATATTGCTTTTTTATGATGATTGTTTTGAAGTATAGGATAAAAGTTAACATTTTATTTATAATTATTATTTATGTAGTATGGCAAAAAGTTAGTTAAAGAAAAACACATAAGTAAACTTTATATTTACGAAATAATATCATAAGTAATTATCTTTGACAATATTATTGAGCAATGTGAACATTTACAATAAAATAAAAGAATATATTATTAAGTTACCTTTTTTTAAAATGTTTTAAAATCGAGATTATAAAAATATTATTTAATATTCTTTTCTAAATATTGATTAAATCGACGTTCAAAAATATCTTAAGTTTAATCAAACATTTTTCAACATTCTTTGGATATTTTAAGGAAAATAACTATACTTTTGTAAAACAAACTTTTATAAATTTTTTAAGTTATTTTAGTTATAAAAGAAAAGAAATTTATCTTTAACAAGATCGTTATGAAAATGTTTAATGTTTTTTTTATAATTTTTATAAAATTTCCAAATTACTGGATATTGTCATTTTATTAAAAGCTCTTAAAAAAATTGTAATATTCCAGTTTTTGCTAGTTGTAGGTAACGCATAATATTTTTAACAAAAAAATATATAGTAGATGAAATTAAATATTTAAATAATTATATATTTTACCTGTTTATTATGTAATACTAGTAATTACTCGTCATAATCTTAAAATATATAAGAAAACCATATAGTTTAAGCATTAGTTATTAAAATTGTATAAAAAAATTTATTTACACTGTTGTACAGAGTGGAGGAAGATTTCGCAATACATTTTAAATTGACTATAATTTGGTGAAAATAATAATTGTTAGAAGAACAATAATTTATAAATAGAACTCAAAATATATAATATAACTGTAAAAAAATAGAAATATTTCTAAACATTGTAGTAAATATTGGAAAAGCAAAAATTATTATATTAAATTGCAATAATTATTATGAAATTTACAATAATCAGTAATAGAAGGTAAAATTTAATTTTGAAAAACTTTTGGACAAAGGCTCACCATAAGAATCAACATAATATATATCACTTAATCGAACCCCATCCTAATTAATTTTGTTTGCAATATAATTTATTGCAGGTTACAATAAACAATATTATTAAATAATATTATATATCTACTCATAATGCTTTTTACTTATATTATTATTATTAATTCTGTACAACATACACATTATTATGTAATTGTTATAACAACATTATATAGCCATTCTGTCATTTAACCAATGCAAGCATATTGATAATAACGGTCAGGAACAAAAAATAAAATCTGTTAATATGTGGTCTGGCCTGCGAAAAGGGGGTTTAGGTGTAAAAAAAATTTCCATTTTTTTGCCGATTCAGATTAAGTTTGAGACTTGCTTTCACATGAATGGTGAAAAAAATAATTTTTTTTTCGCACCTAAGCCCACTTTTCGTAGACCAGATCACATATATTTTTAAAATAACATAATACTATTATGTATGTGATCAGTTTTACCAAAATTTCTATTTGCCAGTTTTATTGAACATAATATAACTTGGTAATTTATGGCTACCCAGAAACCATCAAAATCAGGTATTATAATACATTATGGTAGTAATTTTGTAATAAATAAATAATCTATGTATCATACAGCTTTCAACCTTCAAAATTATGCGAACAATAATAATTTATACGATGATAAATTTTTACTTATTGAAAGTATTGTATAGTTCATAAAACTAATGTATAATACAAATAATATATTATGTATACTATAATAATTATAGCACTAGAGAAACTTCGCGATTTTCGTTTTGTTAGCACACTACACTCGGGCAACCTATACGTACCCACCTATATTAAAATTATTTTAATAATGCACATCTTGGAATTATTTAAAACTACCGAAGTATATAAAGTCTGGTTAAAACACACAGTAATTTATTATGGTTTTTATATTAATAGAGATATTCTGTACACTACCATCACGACCGCAACAAAATTGCATATACTTTTATACAGTTATATCTCACAGATTAAAACAGTTCTCTTTTTAATAAGTGTACAAATTGCATCTCTATTTAAAGCTGAAGCAATAAAATACTCATCAAATGCATTCATTGGAGATTTTTTCCGAGTGTTGATAGTGTTGATAGAACAGTGTAGATATTCGAAATGAACACTAAATGTTTTACCAAGTAGTTATCTTGCTTTCCAAAAAGATGGAGTTTGTTATCTATCTTAAAACCCATTGCACCAATCTTATTTATAGATATTTGATATCAAATTATAATATTTTAAATATGGTAGGTGCAATCGGTCCTAAGCAATTTTAAAATAATATTGAAGAGAGATTAATCTATGAGACAAACAATGTATGTACTATATTCCTATAATATTATATTGCAAATGTGCCCATTTTTAAATATCTATTGTAATTTCACGATTAGTTTTTCAATTTTATTCAAAGTCAGCACCCGAGCACTATTATTACATAGTTCATTTTAATTAGTTAAAGGTTCATTGTCAATTGTATTACACGATAAACTAGATACTACCGCTTCGTTAATAGTTCCGTTAATATCCGTCGATAAAGTCACTTTAGGTTTTGATCTAAGTAATCGTAAACTCATCCAATTTGAAAAAGTACTTAAAGGAACCGCTCCATTCTGGCGAGCACACTCGGCTATTTGCTCTTTTTGTAATTGATACCGATAAAGCAGCGATCCAGCCACAAGAGCTGATACCACAGCCGATACCGCCACTAATACAAAAAGAATACTGAAACCTGGCACAGGCATACATATACCATATACAATTTCTTCGCGAATTTGTCCTTGAAATACAGTCACGGCTTCAGAGCGAGTGTCAGGACTAAATGCCAAATCGGCTTCAGAAATAACGTCGTATAATCCGCTAACACCTACGTCAGCACTTCGTACTTGTCTATCAGATACTGTTATAGATCGCTTTCGTTTTCTTGGCGTAGATGTATCTACCAATAATTCTTCTTTGTCAACAAAATCTTTAACAATTTTATGAATATCGGCAGAATAATTCTTAAGGTTACTCGAGTCATCGTTTTCACTTTTTTCTTTGCTTGACATACTTCTAGGAGCTGGTTGAGGTGGAATGTCTTTATCTTTGAATTGTCTCGGTCCGTATGGAAATTTCTCATGTTGAACAAAGGTTTGCTGAAAACAATGTACTCATAATATAAAATTAAAAGATATCTTAATATCAATGACTTACCTTATCGGCATAATCAGGCGAATCAGAGTCAGAATTTTGACTTTCAATTACTTGATAAGCGTTGTTATCTAAAGGTTTCTTCTTACTGCTTAATTCCATTTGAAGAGGTAATTTTAGTTGTGATAAATTTATACCAATTTCAGCTCCTTCGTCACCTTCTTGCACAATATTATCGTAATTTACATCATCCTTTTCTTCCGCAGGACTTGAATCTGGTCCGATTTGTGTATTTTCAGTAACATGATTATTTGTGTCTTTTCGATCAATGGGACCGGAATATTGTTCGACGTCCACATCGCTTTTTTCGTGTTGTAACTGGCAATGATCTAAACATCCATGACGACAAATTTCCACTTTACATTTTATATGAACACTTAAAGCATCGGGAAATTTAAAAGCATGGAAAAATGCATACGTGATTACAGAAGCTCGTTCGTCGGCACCTCTGGCTTTAAGAAATCGGCTTATCATTTTTGGACGAAGAACACAACCTAACTCGTCGGATAATTGAATCAAATGTTTACCACCGTCTGATGCTGCACAAGATTTAACTCTCATATCAAATTCACCTAAATTTCAAAAATATTTAAATTATGAACTTGCTCTTCTAATACTACGTCATCTACAATTTTACCTCTATAATCGTTGATTGCAACTACAAGAGTTAATGTAGAGCCTAACGGTACGATTCCGCTAACAGGTGGTGCCCAAGGTCCTTTTCCGTGTTGAATTTCCATCCAACAGTCGACATTGTCACCTTAACATATTATATATTTAACAAATTTACAATAAAAATTACAGTGTACCTACCTCTAAAATCTAACTGAATAACGTCTAAATCGGCAATAACCATGGGCGGTTTTGAAGCTGTCTTTTCATAATCATTAAACCATTCGCAACGGAGTCTTTTTGCTTCATCCCATACTTCTAATAAATCTTTATCGTACTGTACAACTACCGTATTTTCATAAAATTGCCCATGCAAGTCTGGTTTTGTACCACAACGTGTATAAGATATCCTAAATGAAAAAAAAGTTTGTCCCGTCGATGGCGGAACATAAACACATCTTGGATCACCATGTTGTCCTTTGGAAGACACTATTCCTTCAAACGCATGAGAAAATGATAAATGAACATCCATGTGATCTTTTCCGCACATTACTTCTAAGGACTGAATAGTTGCCATTCCGTCCGGCCTATCTAAAGGCCATATATCTCCAGCGCCTTCAACTACATCCAGCACCTAGGCAGCGAAACACATAAATTACCTAATTTGTTAATATAAAACTTCATCTAAAACTTCCTCCGCCTGTTAAAAATGTATTATCTATAATTACGAAGTTAATAGGTGTTTGGACAAACGACAACAACGTTTCGCCGCTTATCACGGCTTCTTCAGGACTTAAGAATCAAAACTTTTTTTTATCAAATGTGGTTAATGATAACCCCACGTCGTTGAACCATGTGGTGAATCTGTTATACAGGCAATAACTATCATTGTAATAAAAATTAAATTATTAATTTGGGGCACAGTGAAATTTCAAAAAATGTCTAAAAATCTGTACTAATACTATTCTATGCTAATCGATGGATACGTGGTTTAGGTAATGAAACTCGCACACACTTTTAAGAATTGAAATGGTTTTAAGTTTGCACAAATAAAACATTTGCAATAATAAATTATATTTACAGTATATTTTATTTGCGAAAATTTAAAAACATGCTAGTTCTAAAATATTGGTGTAGTTCAACATTGATTATACTCAAAAGAGTCAATATTTGACTGTATCATTTAGGAAACAGTTATTTCAAATAATTTTTTATGCATGTCCAGTCCATGTTAGAAAATAGGTCCAATATTTGACGTGCTATTATAATTTATAACTGGTTAAGTAATAAAATTTAAATTCTACTAATATAAGATAACAGCCTATGTATATAATTTAAGAAAACATATATTGCGTATAATTAAAAAAACTTTTAATGGTTTATATATCATGTGGCACAAATTCTGAGTAATCAAATTATGCAGTGTATAATGAATTGAATTATCTCATTCTCTCAAAGAATTGAAATCTTATGGTTTTCGAAAAAAATTTATATACTTATAATTTTTCTGAAGTTGCTAGAAACGCTAACTGGCAGTTTGTAGAACCCATATTAATGCTTTTAAAATATTTAATTTGTTCAGAAACAGTAAGTTATAAACATTATACATTCTCATAGTAGTATTTACATATAAAAGAGACAATGGAAAACTTGACATTCAGTCGCTACTAATTGAATGGTATAAATGTTACCATAAATTGGAAAGTAGATACATTCGGCACAAATATCGTAGGATTTGCTCCAAATCAAAAATTGTCTGAAATGGCCATATATTTCACAAGTTGTCAAATAAAGTAATGAATTAGTCTCTTAGTTCAGTTTATATCTGAGAATTATTTTAAATACTACAGGTATATACCATACAGACTATCAACAAATATTCAATAGTAATCAAACTGTTTTTGTTCCTCTATGTAGTAAGAATGAATATTTTGGTACCGCAACAAAAAAAATCTTGATTTAGCGTTTATTGCTAACCAACGGTTTGTAATAAAAATTTACTACTATTATAATAGTAAGCTGTATTAATGCATTAACTTTAAATCTAATTCAAGATATGATGTAACATTATATTGATGAATGATTTAAAAATATAATGGAGAAAACCTAGTATAATGTATGTCTTACATTCATTCATGGTTAGCGTTACAATCCATGGTGAGTTTTGCTTACTCACTTCAGTTTCTCAAGGGTTCTCATTGCAGATTACCTCGGTGGTTTACCATTGTCTGCCGAGGAAGAGAGATTGGAATCAAGTTCTTGCTCCGTCTGGACTTTAACCGCGCGCTTTAGCGGCCAGACCGTATGTCCTCATGCATATAAGTCTATATCTATCGGCATACAGTAATAATAATAATTGTGCTATCGGTATTATAAATTATATAAATAAAGAATATTAGATCGATATTTACAGGTATATTAGCAATTCCAATAACAATACGGGTGCAGCTTAGTAGCCAGAGGGTTCTTTGACCTGTTTAGCAAGTTGGTCGATATGTGTGTTCATCATATCGATTCCCACACATTACCGCACGTACTAATCGATAGCGACGTTATTTGTCTACTTTGTTGTTCGCATTAAGACAATTTGCAATATCATTTGTATGCATTAACATTTTTACAGTTAAGCACATGAGAAGCAACTCAACAATTCCGAATTCACAATTTTAGAAGAATACATTATGACTCGTCTGAACGTAAAATACCTATTTGGAAGACTGCAATCCATACAAATATATAATTTATTCTTGTATTCGTTATATCATATAAAATTTTATCATTAACATAAAATTTTAACTTTTTTGAATTATCACTCTTGAAATAATTGAGTGTCAAACAAGGATTATACCGCTTCTCATATTAATATATTATGTTATATGTATATACATCATATTATTGTACATTATACGAATACCTAATTTAAAATATTTCTATAGATAAAAAATATACAATCATTTATTAACGTAGGTACCTACAGATTTTATCTTTATTAAGTTTAAATTTATTATAAAAGTTCTGTTATACGTGTGACACACTTAAAATTCTTAATTACTGATATTAATTTTATAAACTGAAATATCCTCTTTTAAAAATGCATAATACCAACATAATTTTTAATTAAATGTTTCCATCTTATATACCATATAAATCATAACATGGTCTTGTTATATGCGCTTAATAAAATTAAAGTAACGTTATTTTAGTTGAACGAAGTAAACGATAAGATATATTTAAAATAAAAAAGCTGAACTCTAATCTGTAAGTTGAAGAACAGCATCTGTGCTGGTATAATATACATACATCTCCCTGAAAAGCTATCTATAGATTTTGTTCAGATATCTTATATCTTATGGATAACATTAATTAATTTTTATGCATAGGCTAGAATAGTTATTTCTTGTTTCTTTATGTGGATAGATATAATTTCAAGAATCCTAAACTGGCTAATGTAATAGCCTAATCAACCAAATACTGTAAGATTGCAATATTGACGTAGTATTATTTAAAAGTTTGTATTAGTAGCATTTGTTTCCAAAATTATGAGGGCGGAAATTTTTGTAAATTTTCAATACGTAATTTCTAAAGTTTAATGTTTAAACATAATAGGTGATGGTATTTTCTTATCAAAGAATTTTGCAATATTTGACTGGTCTCAATCTTGATTGGAATAGCGGTCAAGGCTGCTTTTAGGTTGCGCAGTTGGACGGTATGGACTCCTAAGCAAAGAACTGCGGATTTTGGAAGAACGTTTCAAAGAAATCTTCTACAGCTTGTATCAGACAGAATCTACCGTAAATATCTATTTGATATAATATGCTAAATGCGAACGAAACATCTTATTATTTTCTCTCGGAAGGCTTCAAAAATAGTGCTGGATCTGGTCAAGGAATTTCTTCTCCTGAACTTGATTAAACATAAGTGTACCACTGGGTAAATATAATTGTTCAAAGCGGAATCACACGTTTTAGACGGGTTATATATCGGAGATAAAAATATTCAGATATTATCAGATAGAGAACCATTCTTGTGGCACTACGGGGTCATAAGTTCACATCCGGTCTGATGCTTGATTGAATCCAGACACTGAACGAGGTATCCAGTCGAGATAATCTCTTTTCTTCTTTTGGTACAAATAACATCAAGGTAACGAGGGATTGTAACAAAACGGTTAATGAGTTGGCAAGAAAGGAATCCAACGGTTCCTCCTGTATGTATATATATTTTTTCTTGTTCTCTACCATAAATCCAGAAATCTATCCTGCTAAAGCTTGTCTCTATCTTAGAGTTTCACTTTTAAATTTTTGTAATAAAATTTGCAATAATTTTTGCATTATCCACAATATCAGAGAACCGCTCTGGAAAACATTGAGAACTTTGAAAAAATGATCGGGTTTTAATAAAGAAGATAAAGGTAGTTTTTGAAAAGAACATTATAAGAATGTTAACCCTGTTTAAATTAAAAGAAAGAAACACAGAAAAATAGTTAATTGGTTACCTATAAAAATAAGTTAAAAATTATTAACATTGTAAAAATCAGTATCAATGAATTTAGTAATTTATTAATTACTTATTTATTTTTTCAATTTCCACTCTCGAGGGTGTAAAACAATTCGTACATTCCGAAAATCTGTAGCTTATACATAGAAATTGCAAACAAAAGTGGAATCGTCAAACTTGTACTTTTACCAGAAAAAGTAATAATAATAATTTTTATGAAGTGGCAAATAAATTATATTAGGGTCAACTAAAATTTAACAAATTGCAAATTAAAATTATTTGCTAGTTTTCCTCTCAACTTACCTTTTCAACGTAAAGTTACTATTGAAAGTTGGTCTACTACTTTGTTGCTATAGCAGTATAATAAAATTTAAAATTGAGAATGGTAGTGAAATCAGACAGCAAAAACTTTTAGGGCCAGTTCCACCAACTCTGATTAAATACTTTAATCATGATTAGTTGGGGTTAATCACGGTTAAATGTAAAAGAGTGTTCCACCATCTATTTAATCATGGTTAAAGCAGTTTAATCATGGTTAAACAGCCTTCAAACTAATCGACCGATTTTGGGTGATTAGACGAGTTTAATCACGGTTAATGGTAGGTGCATGCGCATTTTTTTCAATATAGTAGAAGATAACGTTGACATTTTGAAATTACAGTTGTAAAAATATAATTAGCCCACTTTCTAAGTTACCAATGTAAATTGAACATTTTGAAGTCATTTTTTGTCATATAAAAATTGATTTTAGAACAAAAATTAATCAGACATATTTTGTTGAAAATTTCGTTGCCTTTAATTTTGTTTATATACTAGATTTTTTTATTGTGATACGCCGTTTTTAACTTACAGCCTTAAAAAAGACTGTAAAATACCAAAAATATTTTCATCTATATCTCGGAAACGGTGCGTTATAATTGAAAAATGTGTGTGAATAAAAATGTATACAATGGAATTTGCAAGAAAAAAAGATCAACTTATATTTTATTTTGTCACGCCGTTTCTGAGATATAGATGATAATATTTTTGGTATTTTACAGAGTCTTGTTTAAGTGGCTGTAAGTCAGAAACGGAACGACAAAATAAAAATTGTATATAAACAAAATTGAAGGTAATGAAATTTTCAACAAAAAATGTCTGAAAATTTTTGCTCTAAAATCGATTTTTATATAACAAAAAACGGCTTCAAAATTTTCAATTTACATTGCTAACATAGAAAGTGGGCTAATTACAGCAAAACGTGAACACCGTATTTATGCGTAAAAAATAGTTTAAATAGCAATTATTTTTTGATATCATAATTTTTTACAATGCTTTGCAACAATATTTTATCTTCTTCAGATGATGAAGATATTGTGAATGTTGTTTGTAGAAGACCGCGAGAACAAAATGAAATTTGAGGTTATTCTCTAAATAATATGTTCTTAAATGCAGCCAAAAACAGAAATAGGAACTACGACTATATTTTGACCAATCAGAACAGCCTTTGCAAGATTACACCCGAGCATACTCGAAGTAAAAGTGGTCAACTAATCATAGATACTAAATGTGTGGTGGAACGCTTTGAAATTAATGTCGGTCAACTAATCACGGTTAATGATTAACCATGATTAGTTAACCAACGATTTAATCAGAGTTGGTGGAACTGGCCCTTAGTAGTGAAATGTCATTTGTAAAGACTAATATTATATAGAGGAAGGTATAATTTATGAAATTTTATTTTTGATATTAAAATTTTAATTTTATTTATTTTTAAAATTTATAAGTGCCCCAATTATGGTCGGTTGGCGCAAACTTGCGGGTAAGATCAGTACTTGTTAGAGGTTTTGACTATGATGGCGTCAGAGTCGTAGTTAGACATTGGCCATAGGGAGGAGGGGGTTATGGAATTAAAAAAATGGTTGGCATATGCCCGTATTTTAATTTAATTTGTCTAATCAGGAAATACTAAGAAGAAATGGTAGCTTCTTGGTTATGAATTAATCTGTCGTATTAATATTATTGTTTATTTATTTTGTAAATGTAGTAATTATTTAGTATTACTCAATCAATGGGGGGGGGGGGGTTGAACCCCCAAAACCACCCCCTTATATACGGCCCTGGATGGCGTACGGATGAGAAGTTCGATTTTGCGATTGATGTCTCAACTTTTAATTATAATTTTTGTTCAATTGATAGAATTAAAGTGTAAAGTAAAATTATATTTTATTTAAATTTAAAGTTGAGAAATATAATTTTGAGAATAATTGGTGATTTTGAAAAGAAAAAAACGGAAGTCATAGGAAGTCTTTCTAAGTTGTAAGATAAAGAAAATGATAACTAGATAAGGAGTGGAATTGTAATTAATAAATTGGAATTTATTTGGATAATGATAAAAGTTTATTAATTCAAAGAAAGACAAAATTTTATTGACAGCTAAGCATATGAAGGGTACAGGGGAAGAAGGCGATAAGTCAGTAAAATAAAAAAATTAGATCTTTGTGGTATTTGTAGCTTAAAATGAATACTATTGAGCCATTGCAGTTTTACATAGTGATGTGAAAAGCTTTAAAACGCTCTCCTGAAAATTTAGGAAAAGTGACTATCGCCTTCTTCCCCTGTACCCTTCATATTATTTACTCTTTCGATTTCAATCAAGTTCATTCAAGAAATAAATTCAATATAATAATAACAGCGATGGAAAGCAATTTAAACATTTGTGAATTGTACAACTTACATTTTATACAATTTTTAAACTTTAAATTAAAAAAAATATCATGTAAATAATATATTCAATCAAATTTATTTCGAAAAGCGTAAAGGTGAGAAAATTTTTGAATGTATGTATATATAAAAATACGATTAACCGTTTTTGACAAATAATACCTGATACGGATGATTTGCCTCAGCCTGTTTAAATCTATTTTTATAAATAAATACAAATTATTGTAAATTAGAAATTGTTATTATGAAAAGGAAGCATACATTTTGAAGTTCTCTTTTATTGTTAGTAACCCAACATAAACAAATTTAAAAAACTTAATAGTTATTTTATTACTCCTGTGATATCATAATAAATACAAAAACAGTTTCCTTAGCAATCAAAGTTTTGTGGTGCAATCGGTAAATCGCGCTTAGAATGTAGGTTTTTAAAATTAATTAAAAATAAGTCTACTCACCATTGATAAATAATTTAGAAAGCAGTAAAACGAAATTACTAATGTAAATTGCCTAAACCTATTTGATTGGCTCTGCATTTTGAACGGACCCTGAAATATAAAACCATATTGCATTATAGACAATAAAAATTTTATCGGTGTAATTAATAGTGTTATAACTTATACTCCATAATACATTAAAATTAGAAATTATAAAACATTTATAAATTGAATTTTATTAAAACTCAAAAAAAAATTAGACTTGATTCATTCAGTTGTCAATAATAAAGATTCACTTTTTTGTGAAAACAATTACTTTACTTTACTGCCGGCGACGGACGGACCAGACCGCTGGACGTAAAAGTAGAGGTTGCACATAATAAACTCGCAGAATGAGTTATTTATATTGTTGTAATTTTCATATTATGTATTGTACCTAATTTCGTATTTCTAGCAGAACTTAGCAATAATTTGAACCACAGGCACAGGGCCGACAAAGGAAGAAAAATGTATTTAGTAATATTATATGTAGGAAAATATAGGGTTTTTCATTTTCTCTTATCAAAAATCAGTTTTCTTTTTTAAATCGTAATTACTTAACGCCTTAGTTTAAAAATAAATTTAAATTTTTGAATTGTGGGCAGAAAGAATTTATTTTAAAAAATAAATAGTGAACTACACATTTAAAAAATTCCTGGGGTATTTAATTAATTCAAGTTGGTGATCTGCACAGGGCTGTATATAAGGAGGTGGTTTTGGGGGTTCAACCCCCCCTCCATGGGTTGAGTAACAACTGAAAACTGAAAAAATGTACAAAGGAAGAAATAAAAGCTGCAGGTCTTTTGTAACCAAGAAGCTATAATTTCTTTTTAGTATTTCCTGATTATAAGAATTAAATTAAAATACGGGCATATCAACCTCTTTTTTAATTCCATAAACCCCACCCCCTATGGCCAATGTCTAACTACGGCCCTGGATCTGCAGCTTTTGTTCGGTAGCAGTTTTAAAAGCAAAAGCACAATAGTGTGGTTTCGTAATAACTTTTAACATATTTATTGTTAGGTACAGTTATTCCTTTTAACAATCGTTTAAATTCTAAGTAGTTTACATTATTCAAGTATCTGAATATAATAAAATAATAAGGTAGTACTATACATGAAAGAAATATTAGTATTTTGAAAATATACTAATATTTCATATTAGTTTAAGAATTACAACAACATTAAGCTCCTTAATAAACTTTAGTAATTTTGAATGAATTTAACTCACGTTAAATACTAAGCCGAAGCTTAGTGAATATGTTTTATTGACCATATAATATATAATTGAGTATGAAAGCTTACGAATTATATTATCGTTTAGTGTTTTATTAACCTGGTTTAAAAATTTTTTATAAGTAGTTTGATATTATAGATAATATTTTTATACTATTATTATATAATATACTATATACTATATTATATTATAGGTACATACTTTTACAATAGCAATATTTTCAGTAAACCGACCGCTACAAAATTATTTGATTAGTAAGTAAGCATAATTATATTCTAATTTAACATGTAAAATTATAAACTTCATAAATATAAGATTTTGGGTATATAATTGAAATACGTCTGAGGTACCTACATATACCGTAGCATACAATATAAATAACATATTATTTTATTATGTTGTAATAAAAAAGCATTAATAGTATATAATAATACACATATTGAGCTATTATAAAGCCAAGTGTTGAGCAATCATTATAATAGTTCTTGCATTTAAGTAGGTATAATGTTAAAAAATGTACAGCGATATAGAAGTAATTTAAAGATATGATACATTATAATAGTAAATTTATTTTATGTCTTATATATAGCGTTATTGTTAATTATACCGTCGTCAATTTAGTTTATTACAAAAGTGACAATTTAATTAAATATAAGTATCTACATAAAGTTATCTACTATTTTAAAGATTTTGAATCCTCAAGAGTAATCTTCAGTGCTCTATTGAATAATTCCTGTTTTTATTTAAATTACTTTGGCAGAATCTTATAACATCTTTTTCCTAAATTTGGATTTGGAATATTTTAATAATCAATCTAAAATGTAAATCAGATCGGTCACTGTGAACTATATCTTTAGCTGTTCAATGCTACCAATTTCAGTTTACAACCAATAATCTCTTTATGACGTAAATCGATTTAAATGGATTGATCCCGTTGAATGCCCCTATATTCTGTATATAAATGACATAAAATATTAATTACAATCGCAATCGTATCTTTTAAAACTATTACTATAAACTGAAGAAAAGTTGACCTACATAGCAAACATTACCAAAAAGATGAAAGAAAATCTATCCACATACCTTAAAAAATTCCTGCATAATAATTAACACCTAAAATTATCGTCTGTGAAATAAGCAGGAAAAATATTTTTCCGATGTAAAATGGTAGGTATCGTATATCTCCCATCTAAAATTTTTATGTAATTTCAAAGTTTCGAGTCAATTTAATATCCAGTAGACCACTTCCAGGTGAATATTGAATGGTACAGAAATAGATAGTAATAAATTGTACAAACTTTATTATGGAAAACATAATTATCGATTATGGTAAACATGCATGCAATCAATCCATTTTGAAGGTAAATAAACTCATTTAAATCGGGTAAATTTCCCATGTAAAATTTCACCTTTATTTTCAGTATATTATTTTCGTACCATAATATTATGCCATGATCAACTACATATATCACAAGCGATATCATTATAATTATTGATATTTACAAGTTGAGATTGAGCTGCTAATTCAACAAGTTTCAAAGAGCAGCTAAATGAGCTGCTATAATTTCAAGAGTTTCAACTATATTGGAATTTCATAAACAAATATGTCAAAAGGCTTACAATGGATTACAATAAGTTAATATCTTTTTTTTATAAATAAATGATACTAGAAAACTATCATTTACATATGCTTAAGTTGTTCCAACTTTATAAAAGTAGCACTACAGAAATTTTTAGATATTATATTTTAACAATAAATAATATTATGGCACATTTATGTATACTGTAAATATTACGTTAATTTTAAAATATTTAATAGATAGATACTTCTTAAATCTACGAAAATCTACAAAGTGCATTTTAGATGTCATTGAGAACTGAATCGTTTTTACTGGAGAATTTCAGACTTTTCCCAAGAATTTAAAAAACTTAAAATTCTTCATAACATCAAGTGACAAACAGGTAAAACGCTCGGTTAAATATCAGGGGTAAGGAATATTTATTATACATGAAAAACTCCAGGAGGAATCTTGATCTTAAAGTTTCCGAGATTTAAGTTTATGGAAAAATAATAATAAAAACATTTTTTTTTTAGTAACAAAATATGCCACTATTTACATCACATATTATCGTAATCTACAGAATCTTTAATAATTTTCTAAACTCCTATATAAATTCAAAAGCTGTAGCTTTTGAATTCTTCTTTTAAAGGAGCTCAGCTCAGTCTCTAATTTAAGATAGAAATAAAGATTAAGAAAAACTTAAAATATTTATGTAATGATCAAAATAAAATAATAAAAAATATATAAAATAAAGAAACAAATTCAAACTATTACCAAAATTTATCTATGTTCAAGTTAACCTTTTAATTTTTAAACTTTAAACCATAACTGGAAAGCCGTTAATTATAGCTAATGAAAAGTTAGGAACTAGTTTTTAGAGATATTCACGCTTTTAAAAAAATAACTTGTCCATTTATTCTAAAAATTAATAGGCTTGGTGGTATGGCCGTTTGAAGATAGAAATCAAACTTTTATTATATTAAACAAAAACTAAACATAATAATGTTTTGTTTCATAGCATAGGAGTATTATATTTTACGTATCTACATACTAAATAAATACCACATAATTTACTTGAAAATTTTAAAATTCAATTTTAAAAATTTATTTATTATTAACGATCCTTTGCATACCTATAGAGTATGTTTTATAAAATGTTACCGATTTACTCGAAATTGTCTAAACTTCCTATCTCCATAAATGTATCAATATCGCGACTGAAAAACAAGCCCTAAATAGAGATAAAAGAGGGATAATGGTTGGAGCAGCTTGTTCACCTATATATTGAGTATTACAATATAGTTGTCTAGACCAGAGGCGTCCAAACTTTTTGCTGCGAGGGCCAGTTTGGTATTTAAATTAATTATTACAAGTAAAGCAGCATTGAATTTTATTTTTCTATACCGACTATCTAATCTAATACCGACGCGCCACGCTACATTTATATTTTACGAAATTTTTCAAAATCCTTGGCGGGCCGGATAAAATCGCCTGCCGGGCCGGGTTTGGCCCGCGGGCCGTAGTTTGGACACCTCTGGTCTAGACGTATACCAAATTTCAAGTTAATAACCGCATGCAATACTATTCTATTGCAAATCGCAGGTAAATAACTTTTTGAGCATACTAAGGAATTTTCCTGATTGATTATTATCTGCAGAAGGACATCGTACAAGTATGTTGTATCGCTTTAGAAATTCTATTAAATACCAATGCCACAATGCACAAGTGAAGAGTTGCAAAAACTGCTGTTGATAATTACAGTTTAGAAAAACTTAAATACTGGTTCCTTAGGGACAAATTTGACATCCGAATGTAGTTTATTTTTGAACTTAAAACAATTGATATATTTTTATAACATAATATTGAATTTGTTGTTGAAACAACTTTTAAAGTACAATACGTCCATTGCGTCCGTCATCGTCATGGTGGTCTTAAGAATGATTGATTTAGTAAGATAAAATGTTTATAAGCCTATTTTAATCAGAAAATGTGTTGTTGTTTTCAGTTTTGTCGTTTAGGCTGTATACACCCGAACAAGTGTAAATATTTTGAATAAATGTTATATTAAAACAATAAGTAAACGTAGATAATACAAAAGAATCACAATAAATAGTTGACATTTTGATAAATCACTAATCAAACTAACAGTAATATTCGCGTATTAAGAATATACATAATCATCAGAGCTCGGTCCATTTTGGTGTCAATAACCAAATGTGCCTTCGAGCTATTATACAATAGCGGTCGTGTGAATTGCCGAACAGTCCAACTATGCGCTGCGAGGCTTTAATTTTTAATCACGTGGTTGTTTACCTAATAATTGGTATTCAGTAACTATAATAGTTTTACTTTCGTGATGATATTCTGGAATACGCGTTTTAATGGTTTTTTTTGCATTTCATTGATGAGGAGCTATCGTGCCAAGGAAATAACGTAGAAAAAGCATCATTTTGATGTGCTTTTGCATTTCATTCACGAGAAACTAGCCAATGTTTACGAAATATACTTCTTGTACAGAATTTAAGCAAATTAATTACAAAAAAACTTGGTACTTCATAATACAATGCCGATTCATTAATGAACGGACTTTTGAATATTAGTATGTTGCTGCTGCTTATATTATAAATAGAGCTCATAAAATAATAGAAGAAAATCGTCATAAAACGGCTCCTTGTGAAAGAATGTTGCCTCTTAATGCCCGTACCCTTGCCTAAGCATGGGTTAAATGCGAAATTGTTTAATTAGATTGATCGATTTCCAGTGGCGGATTTAGCACTTGAGAGGCCTCAAGCGCAATTCAATTTTGAGGCCCCCCTCTAAATATTTTCACTACCCATATAAGTTGTCATTTTATATTGGTTAATTTTCAATGTGTTTTCCCTATACCACATTTACTTGGACCACCTGCATACGGTTTATTTCAAAATAGGATTCTTTTACAAAAAAATATTATTTAGAGAACTGAATTTTGCGGCCCCCTGGATTTATGGGGCCCCAGGCGCGCGCCTCTTGCGCCTGTTCGGAAATCCGCCATTGTCGATTTCTTACTTACGTAAGTCGAGCTCAAGACCGAGATCGGGCTAAGTATCGACTATACATAGCTATGGATATTATTAGTAATGGCCAATTTCTTCACCTCGATGTATTTCTATTATAGATAAATTAACCAAGTAACCAATTAAATCTATATGTAGAAAATTAGGTAGCAATATAACCTTATATTTATATAATTTTTATGGATTAAAATGTTTTCAATGAATAGCGGGATTTGTGTAGTTATAGAGAATAGTAGTACTAGGTGGGACAATGTACTAGGTGAGACAAAACGAATAACTTTTGTAGTTACCTTCCAAATTTTACCAACCGATGCGATGGCAGTCAATTATTTATATTAATTTACAAAGCACATTTCACTGTGAAATTTCAGATTTTTTTTCAGAAATACTTTTTAAAAAGTTTATTTTTTTGTCTCACATAGCACTACTTTCTCCTATACAGCTAGGGCTATAAAAATTTATTATATTTACTTGAATATCCTCATACGCAAATAGCAGAAGAAACCGTTTTTCTTAAGTGTTCCTACAATATAATATAGCTACTTATATAAGTAAATATATAATCGAGTTCGGTTTTTTTTTTTTTAATATAATAATAGAACTTATATATAAAAATTTAATTCTCCATAATATAAGT
Organism: Cantharis lateralis; assembly: GCA_963170105.1. Lineage (NCBI taxonomy): Eukaryota > Metazoa > Arthropoda > Insecta > Coleoptera > Cantharidae > Cantharis > Cantharis lateralis. The sequence goes on from OY720629.1 coordinate 23,204,418, forward strand.
GGTAGATCTATAAAATTGAAAGTATAAAATATAAATAATATATTATGATACTTTTATTGTAATTGATTATTATTGTAAATGTATTTAAATTTCAATTGATCAGCTATTCCAGGACCATAAAAGTTCTTTTTGTCGACTTATATTTATCCTGAAGATTCTATTTGACTTCTTCTTCGCTTTTAATGCCTCTTTTGAAGAAGTTGACAATTTAAAACTTTTTTTTTAAATATCAGCCATCTTGGATTATAATGGTGCCCGAACGTGGTACGTCGTCGAAAATAGTTGCTTACGCCACTACTGTAATATACTATCGTGTACTAAGTACACAGTTCTACTAAGGGAAGGTCTGACAACTTCGTTAAATATTACATTATATATAATATAGGGAAATATTATTTTTAGCATCACAACTTACTGGTCATAAATCATCAAAATCCACCCTGGTTATACAAGTACACAGTATCTAAAGGTATAGTAATAAAAACTACTTGCAAAATAAATATTGAATAAGAATCTTAATTAAAATTAGATACATCTTTATTATATTATTATAAGACGTTACTAAATGAAACAAACGGTAAAACGCTTTGTATAATACTATAATGAAACGATTGCAAGTTTTCAACAATGCAAGTATGATTTTGTATTAGGCATCTTGTATAAAAGTTAGTTAACAAATAATAGTGTAACCATCGCAATTAACATTTTTAATGTAATAGTGAATCAGTTGAAAAGATTAATATTTCTATTCAAAATTATTTCTTAAAAATCTTATATGGCTAGTCGAAAACTGCTTATAACTACATACAGATATCAATTATTGCGTAGTTCTTTTTGTAACCTTTTGAGAACAGTGTGCTGTCTTCTTCTTTCTAATTTTTAAGTGGAAGATGATTGCAGTCCTGTGAGGACTGCTAAAAATTCTTTCCACCATAGTTATATTATATTATACACAATTTTTTCTACGACTACGTAACTTAAAATATTAAATAGTATTAACACTTACAGAAAGACACCGTCTTTTCTTTCCGTAAAATATTTACAAATTGGTTTTGCTTGGTTGCAATCTTCGGGAAAGGAGTTCTTTCTGAATCAAAAAAGTTATAAATAAATATTTCAGTGTGTGGTTTGAATTTTCGCAATTTCTTGAAAAAAAAGAGTCTAGAATTAATGAGTAGCTATTCGCTAAAAAAACTAATTCCGGAATAGGCTAATTTAAGAATTTAAGATAATAATTCTTAATAATCAGTGTTTTTAAATTTGAATGTACCTAAAAATCAATACAGCTATACCAAAATTCAGAAACAAAAAAATTAATATAATATAATATGTAGATAATATACTATACCTATAATATAATAATTATTTATAATTATTATTTTGTGAAAAATTACTTCCGATCAATATATTATTCACTCTCTGTTGCTATCAAGGTTTAATATAAAGCTTCCCCTTTGTACAAAATCATTAAATATTAAGAAAGTACTTCTTGGCAAAGTTATATGATTTTATTTTGAAGTTACCACGACATGTTTCATACAACTAATGTGTACATCTTCAGGTGTCTTAGAAATAAATAATTTTAGCGAAAAGGTTAAAATAATTAAAACTAAAAAAAAACGAACTTATTTAAATTGAAAATATAAATATTCTATAATATATTTGTCGTGGTAATTTCAAAATAAAATCATATAACTTTGCGAAGAAGTACTTCTTAATATTTATTATAAATAACTACGCTTACGTAAAATAATTCATTATAATAAAACAGTTTGAATTTAACTATTAGCTTAAATTATGTAGAGGGTTGTTTATTTTAATTATGTTTGTAAATTGTTTATGTTTCATTCTGTATAAGTTGTTTTTTGTTTTTAAAATTGTTTATGTTGTTATTTGTTGAATGTAAAAATGGGCTTTTTGATGCCGTAAGCCAGCAAGTGTGGACGCGTTGATAAGACTTCCAAGTTTAAAGCCTTTTATAGGCATAACGTTTGAATTTGTATTCGATAAGTTTGTTAATAATTTAAAATAAAAAGTGGTAATTTTTTTATTGAGATTTGGAAAATAATAAAAATAAATTTGGATGTAGAAAATAAAATAATTGTACCCAAATACACCACAAGATGTACATACATACATATTATATTATTATGTACATATCATTGTTTTTGGGCAAAGTACATTCTTGCAAATAATTTATTATTTTATATAATTAGTAATTATATATATACTTAATATAATTAATTAATTATCGTAACTTGTGAAATATAATAATAAATTCAAACTATAAAACTATTAAAGCTAAAAATAATTATTATTGAGTGTTTAATTAACTTGTCATTAATAGTTTTATAGTATGAATTTATTATTATACTTAATATACTAATTTAAAAAAAAATAATAGCAAACTTGCACAAGGAGTAATATTTACTATGTACATACATATCGGTATGTTTAAAATACTATAGAGTGTATTTTGTGCAATATTACTATTGTCAAAGATGTTTTCACTATCAAGCTGTTAGATTTTAATTTTAACAAATGAAAATGTCTTTTGAAAATCGTTTTTTATTTTCGATACTGTGACAATTATAGTCTTCGTTCCTCAATGAAGACTATAATTGTCACCTTAACGGCTCCCCAGCCGTTATCCATGGTTTAAAAATTATAAAATTTTACGTACTTGGGCGATGTGCTCATTGCAATAGCTACTTCATTAATTTTTCAAAAAATGTCATACTGACCTTGTTTACATAAAATACTTCACATATGATTGTGATTTCAAGATAATTTTTTTTAAAAGCAATTTAATTTACTTCTACAGATACATTAAAATAAAAAAGAATACAAACTTGTATAAATTTGTATGTATCTCTTTTCTGAATTTTAAATATTTTAAAAATTGTTGTTTTGTATGTATTCAGAACTAATTATAGTAACAACTTAAATAAATTATTTTAACAAAAACCGATTCTTTAAATTGTTATAATAACAATAGTAATAGATGAAGTGATACAAGATGTCCGATATAGACAACATTTAAACTTTTTAAATAAGAATATTCTTATTATAATTATATAATTACATAACGAATACCATTGATAAATATATAATTATTAAAAAAAAAGGAAATAAAAAAAAATTCTTTTAAATTATTTTTATACTTAAAATTAAAAATTAGGTTACAAGACAAATAATTTCAATTTTAAACTAAATTGCCTTGTTATGCTTAATAAATTATTTTAAATATATTTTGAAAGTAAATACAAATTTTCAATTGTAAGATTTTAAACTAGGTAGATACTACTATTTATTTAATTACCGTAAAATAATATTCAAATGCAAAAATCATAAGGTATATTAATTTCAGTAGGAAATAAAATTATTATCCACACTATATAAAAATTTAATAATAATTTAGTTATGGATGTATTATAATTATAATTAAAATTTTAATAATAGGTATAGTATGCTCATCGAATGGATTCGGAAAGGTGTAAATAACAAAACAATTTTTAATAACCAATTTAATATTTAGTTCTTCTTGATATTTAATTAGTATTTAATTCAGGTTAAATAGTAATATCATGAAAAAGTGCTATGATTAATACAGAAAACTCAAATTTTACAGAAAAACTAATAAAAACCGCATACGAGTATACTCGTTTAAAATAAATAATTAAAAAATTACCTCATTTAATATAGTCTTTTATGCAGTAATATTATGTATTTTATCAACCACACAAATAAATTTGTTCATAATATATTTAATTAATTTACCTAGTGACATCAGATGATGTTTTCTTGTACACTATTTAGTTTGAACTAATATTAATCCCATAATATAAATATGTTGCTCCGAAAGAAACTTTACTGTCCCGTGACAAAAGATAACATAAGGATCGAATAATGTTTTTCAATGATTTTTCCTTCAAGTATCAAGTTCTGCTAGACTTACAGTTTAATAATTTTAATAATAATTAAAATGTGTTAATAGTACTAAAATTGTTTCAAAGAAAATAACCGTAATTACTGTTAGACGTGCAACCGTCTGGTTTTTATTTAGTGTTCAAGAATTAGTTAAAATTAAAATTAAATTTAGAAAAACCAGTAGTAAGTTAAATTACTTGAAAACCATACACACAACTAACAAAGTTTGTAAACGTTTACAGATATGTAGGATTATATTTTATAATACGCAGATTTTATATAATGTATCTTAAAAATTCACGGTAAGTTGTTTTACGGTACTATATTTTTCTTGTACAAGTATTCCAAAAATTTCACATATATTTATTAAGATTATTCATATTATATTATATCGTATAGTCTGCGAATTTGTAATACTTTTTAAATTTATTATTATTGCCAATAAAATTTTGCAAAAACTCTGTGATAACTGTAAAAGCGACACATTAAACTATTTTCAATTAAGAGTGACTTGGTATTACTCATAATATACATTTTCCATTGCATCTATATTTTATAATCATAAAAATTATGGTTTTCTTAAACCGTCTTAAAAGCAGTACGTTTTAATTGCATTAGGTACCTAAAATTAAAGTTGATATTTTAACAGCTACGGTCATTACGCACAGCACTATTTATTCATAGTCGCTTACGTTGTCCATAATAATACTCTGTTGGGCTGTTTAATAAATTATTGATACAAAAATACGAACATTCGAAGCAAATTTTTGTAATACGTGCATTAAAATTTAAAATTTAAGTACTTGTCTACGCGACACTTCGAGTTGCAATTCCAAAAATTAATCGTTAAACAAAGTTCAACTATTTCGAGTACTATTGCCATCTACTGCAAGAAGGCATACATTTTTGTACAGCAGATTTCAAATTACGAGATTTACTCGGTCTATTCTCCTAGAGTCTCTTTAAATTTTTCTTTGAAAAAGTGGAGAAGCAAAAATAATAAACAAAACACTCATCGATAATATTTTTGCGATTTACAGGGATTTTTTAAGATTTCCCTGCAATTGAATTTAGGCAAAATTTCCTAGGAACCCTTAAGATTTATAGAGCTTATTTCAATTTCCAAAAATTTTCCCGGATTTTCCTAGATTTACTTTCCTTTGCTCACCAGATTTCCTATGGAATTGCTCTCTCGGTCTGTTATGTACAAAAATTGATCCGACTATTCCTGTCCTATAACGGCAACTATAATAAACTGTAGGGGTTGTTGGTAGTTTTCCTGAGACTTTTCGCAGATTTTAAATTTCTGCACCCAATATAATTAAAAGCACGGTTGGAAATTAATTAATTTTAATTAAAATTAGGTTATTCAAAACTAACGTCTATTCACCTAATAGGTATGTATATGAATTATTATTTTCGTGAAATATTCATAAGCAAAATATAGCTAATATCTGAGACATCCTGTAATTGGTGCAGTTGGCTCCTAGACTGTGCTATTGATCAATGGTACATAACATGGCAATAGATCAATTTTTAATCGATGGCGTACTGAGACATAAAACATGTTGAATTATGTAACACTTCTCTTTCGAAGGGATCCTTCCAAAAAATGTCAAGTTTGATTTTTACGCAAAATTATATGTAAATTTTAAGTGTAAACTCAAAAAGATCAATTTCAAATATCGAAATTTAAAAAACCATTTAACCTCAAAATCTACTTTTTCTGAAATTTTTGTGAGTAAGAATACAATATTATATAATTTAAAGTAAAATGGACTAAATTTGTCAATTATTTGAATTAAAATAGTTGATAAAGTCTAAAACCTGTCCTAAAGTTGAATGCGCATTGAATTCAACTGCATTGAAATTTATTCACAATGAACGTAAGTGTATGAAATACAAAAACCTAAAAAATACCAATATCAAATAAAAGCTTAATGGGGTATCGAATAATACTGGAGTTATATTGGTATACGCAAAAAATCATTCCACGTCATTCAGTTTAAGATTAATTGTTATTCGATACTCTATTACGCTTTATTCATACGAAATTGTATTCTTACGTTTTATGTATTTCTTACGATTACGTCCATTGTAAATAAACACTTAACCTTCATTTGAAGGTTGTATAGTTTGTATAGGTGTATAGTATTGTATAGTTGTTGTATATTATGATCGAAACAGTAAATCATAGATGTCAAATTTTTTCAAAATTCAGTCAACGTCGACTTTTTCTTTGTTCACTTTTATGTTACAGTGACTGCTATCGGCCTATTGGAAAATTGTCACCCTGCCAAATGTTTGTGGATTACAAGGGCATAAGTATAATTTTTAAAGAAATACATTGACTATAAACAGGCTAATAAAAAGAACTTCTAAATAATATAATAGGAGTATTTATAAGGTATACCATTGTAAATGTTTTTTGGTTTAAATTGCTATAAAATAACAATATAACATAACCTGATATTTAACGTTTATAAAAGATTAGTCAATAATTTACTAAATCAAAAAAAAAGTTTATTTTTTAACGCAAAACAAAAATCCGTTATAATACATTAATCCCACGTGTTCGGGAAAATGTAAATGAAGACTTGAAATCGACATTAAAAGGTGTTTTAAACAACCATATATACCTACTTACACTCTTCTGCTTAAAAAAAGTTTAATATTTTTAATAGTCCTAAGTAATTATAAAGAATTAAATTAAGACTATATTCGCTTAATTTGTATAATACTATTTGAATGATAATTTTGCTTTTAAATCTATTAAAATGTAATTATAGCCCTTTAAATAGCTAAAATTGTAATAAAAGCGGATGCAATTTAATCAAGACTTTAATTTAGTTTTAATTAATATTAATTATTTGTATACATTATACAAATTAAATAATAACTGGAAATAATTTGAACATTTCCATATGGTAGTCACAAGTTATTCATGAAAACTATTAGATTTTATTATTTACCGACTTAAGTAGATAGCGGTAGACCCAATTTCCAAGTTGTAACGTTCTAGTTAAAAATTACAGTAATTTATCGGCTACTAGAACGTATTGTACATCCTATAACTAAAAGTAATTTTTTTTTCAAGAAAGTTGTAAGTTGTTAACTCAATTAAAAAGAATTTTTTAACGAAATTAGTTAGATTAGTTAGAAATTAGAAATCACAGCTCATCGTAGGTAGACATACGTATAATTAATTCTACTATTCGTTAAGGAATTTTTAACATTGATATTATGTATAATTTACTATTATCTAAGTGTCTAAATTATTATCTAAATTCTAAATTATCTAAATTTTAATTAATTTTGAAATATTTTTAAGCTTAGCATATTTATTATATTAATATTTTAGAAAACCTAAGCAAACGTTTTCACCATACTGTGGCATCATCAGGCGATGAACTCAAGTTCATCCGTAGTTGTAAATATTGGTTTGGTTACTATCGAATTACACTGCTTAAACCAAGTATCAATTGATTAAATTATTTATGTTGCACGTTATCAAATATATTACAATAATATTCAAACTTCTAAGCGGTAACGTAAAACGTTAAGTAAATTAATAGGTAATCTATTCAGTACCAAATAAGCTCTAATAGAATTCGCGATCGATTCCTAATAGCACCTGCAAAGCAGCAAATTCTTTTGACGGACCAGTTTGTCTAGATAGATTTGTAATCGCTTAACTTTACCTATATCTCTTAAAGTGGTTCAACGATTCAATAATCTGTACTAATAGTTTGTTTTTCTTTGTGCATTATTAGTAAATTTTTTAATTACAATCACTAAAATTAAAAAATATAATTATCAAATTGTATAAAAAAAAAACCACATACGCCAAAGAATTTTTAAACATACCTGGTACAAAACTCAATTTTAAAGTTTTAATTATATTAATTATATAATGGTATATTTTATGTAGGTTTTTTAAATTTTACTAAATTACTTTGAAATTTCATTGTACATGCAAGTTTTTAACCAAACAAAGTACTTTAAAAATGCAAAATATCATAGAGAATGTATATAGTGATCTATATTAATGCCTTCCTAGACGTAACTAGATATTTAAATTTAAGCATTGCCAGGATGGTACAATTTTCAAGTCAAATGACGAACCACAGTTGAATTCACATGTATATTATAATTTTTGCATGCACAGGTATGCTCTATTATAATTCTATCTATATCTACATAATCTCTAATAGGTACTATACTTATCACTATTAGGTATAATCGTATAATAGTGTTTTTCAATATGCGGATAATATAATATGTACGTAATATATCTACAATTACCTTGTAGTGCTTATCGAATGAACGTATACATTTGCAATATACCTAGTATTTGATCACTTCCGGTGGCTATACATATATGCCTATCTCCTTTTTTTGGGAAAGAGATTTTATTTTCCCAAAGCTGCATTTCAGTATTGCCGATTTTAAACTGTTCTAATTAATGTGTTCGTGATATACGTAATACAAAAATATAGTAGATACTAAATATACATAATTTTTATATTAATCACAATAATCAATCAATACTATACTACGATATATTACAATAATAGTATGCCCATATCAAAAGAAGAGTGACAAAACGATTAATTTTCATGTACTTCATACTTCGATGTACTTCATAGAAGACTTTATGATGATGTGAACATGAGTCCAATTATTAATAAATTGAAAACGCGTGAAGAGAATTATGACACGCGTCACTCCTGCATAATAAGTTTATCAGTATATTATAATGTTCATCATGAAGACTATAATATACCTAAGACATGTATTCAGTTTTACTTTTTCATATTATATTTTGTAATGCTTGAACATTTTAATTTCCTACCTTAAGTACCGAACGTACTCATATCTAATGCACGTGTTCCAGATTCTAAATCTAGGGTTCTTTACATAATATCCAAAAGAAAAATGTAATTAGATCTATGTTTAAATAAACATTAAACACGTCACTCTTTAACGGTTGAAAATTATTACTTCAAAGTGTAAAATCTACTAAAAGCTCCTTGGTACCATAATTACCAATTAGACAAATAACATCATAATCATTATCATCTTTACATTCATTACAATATCTTCTTTTAAATCACCCTGTGTGATCATTTAGTCACGTTTCTAGCTACTGCCTTATCACTTAATCTGTTATGCAATTTTCTGATGTTTTAATTTCAAGATTTTAACATTTTTGCTGGGACCGTTATTTTTTACTCAAACGTGAATTTAAAAAAAGATCAGACCATAGATTTATAAACAAACAAGTTCGTTATTATTGTCGTTTTCGATAAGGTGGTAGTTTGCACCTTTTCCACCAAGGTATATATTTTCTCAAAAATGAACACTAGTGTCTACCATTATAATAATACCCATATTATGCAGATACACACTTGCTTTTTATTGCCTTCATTATTATTCAAATGAAAAAGCATCAACAATTTAGGGTATTTAAACATTGCAACGAGTTTATATAAACAGGAGTTTGACCGACTTAAGAATTTCTTTAAATTTTTATTACCTTTTGGTTAATTTTAATTTTACAATATTTTGTAAAGCAAGACAGTAAATTAACGTTCCAATTAGTGAACAACTTTTCTAGTAGGTAGGCTGAAGCATTTTAAACTAATAAAAAATAATAACAGTATATTGCGTTATGTAATGCATTTAATGGTTAGTGTTCCGAATAAATAAGAAATTCGTGCACTTGCATTTGAATCTGGTCGATCAAATAGCTCGGCCTGAAGATAACGAATTATCGATCAAGATTCTATTCGACGCGAAGAAATAATTAATATCCAATAGGTTAATGAAAAGTTTGCGGAAACGACTTTGAAAATATAAAAATTAATAAACTTATTAGTATTATTAAAATTAATAGAAATACGTTTAAAAATATTCAGTTGCAAATGATACATGATTAATTAATTTTTCGAGAAATGCATCTATTAATATTGGATAGTAGGTACCTAATCATTTTGAATGACTATAAATAATTAATCAGGTTTATTTGAAAGGTGGGTTTGCCCGAGGTGCTTGTCTGTGGAATCTGCTCGTAATATTACGATGCGTGCCCCTGTAATTTTTGAAGTACTGCAAAAACTGCTTGAAGCATTTTACATTCTTGACTACATATTATTCTGAGAACTATACAATCTTTGTCGTTGAAGAATCGCCATTTGAATTGGTAAAGATTAGAAAAACTTGTACATTAAAAATCTTACCTTTGGTCGTCAGTAAAGAAGAATGTCAGCAAGATATATATTCTATGTCTGTAAATCGCCACATGTTATCCAAGTATTGCAAAGAACTTGTCTTCGACCGCGCACAAGCAGTTTTATTACACGAATTAAAAATAACGTTCAAGCCGGACGGCAGTCGTACGACAGCCGCCACATAACGGAAACACTAATAGCAATTCATTTATATGAAGTTTATCCAGCAAACGCTGATTTAATCTAAAAGTTCGGCAAAAATCTCAGAAACAACGTAAACGCGTGTTAAGTATCGTATCTCCAGATACTTTTGCACGTTTCAGATTACCTCAAGCGAAAGTTGATCTATAACTGAAGACGGTCGATCGTCTTCTTGTGTGTTAACTGGTAAGATTATTAATCCACCAATCCTATCTTCTTGCGGCAGGTGAATCGAGGGGATACGCGGCAGTCTTCGGAGTGATGGAGAGTAGACACTAAAGGGCAACGACTCGAACTGTGCAGATCCGGAGGAAAACTCTTGAAACACATGTCCGCTAATCCGTTGCAATTTCTATGATTTACTATTTGAGCTATACATTTAGAAAATAATAATTACTAGCATTTTAGAATATTTACATGTTTAATGGTATTACTAGTGTACACTTATGTGTATCAAAAACAAACGTTTTAAGTACTATTACATTTACAGTTCCAGTTGTAGCCATTTACACATATATATTTAACATGTGGCATGAAATGGTTTTTTCCTACTACTATAACGATTGTTCTGCTACTTCCTTATACTTGTTGGCTTTAGAAATATAAACGATAAAATACTTTCTTAACACTTCTCCTTTCTAGCTGATGGTAAAAACTAGCTGTCTTTGTTTTCTAAGAACACTTGATGGGCTCGCTGAATCGGTTCCTTTTAAGGGTTGTCGGGAACTTGTCTTGCGTTGTGTTTCCATCAATTGTTTGGGAACGTGTCGATCAGGATAACTACACGTGCAATGATAATGGTTCATTTCTAATAAATATAGATTCCAACTTGACATTTCCAATTATAACAATTTTTCAATAAATTGAACCTATTATGTATTAGGCCCAAATCAAAAAATCCCTAGTTGAGGTATTACTGCTACGATAAGTTTGTTGTTCAAAAATGGAATAAAGAAAAGCAGTTATCCGTTACTACTGTTTTTAGATTATGACAATTTATTTATGATTTGAAAAATTTGCACGAATGGTATATAATATGTACCTACATCGGAAGGACGATATACTAGGAAAGACTGAGCACATTAAAAGTGTTAATGAATTATCAACAGTTATATTTGTCAATGTAACATACTGTTATTATAATGTCTTAGAATTTTAGTTATACATTTAACTGTATTGTAAAACTATAACTTATGTTGCTTTTTAAGTAATTTAAAACCAATATATTAAAATTCACATTTAGTAGCAACTATTAATTATTATTAATAAAATAAAGTATGTCGGTTATTGTGTTAATTCCGTAATGTATTTATTAATTTTTAACGAACACTTGTAATAAGAATTATGTATTAATTACATCTTAGGTCGAATTGCACCACCGAAGCGAATAACCTAACCATTGTAATTAGTGGAAATAAATTGGAATATAATGTTGGGTGAATCGTCTAAGCCTGAATTTTAATTTTACACAAGTTATCACAACGACAGTATAAATAATAAAATAAAATTAGCTGGCCTGATAGAAATAATTTCAAAAATTCCAAATCCTCAGACTTACAAAATAAATAAAATGCTACAATAAGATTTAAATATTAAAATATAAGGTATAAAAATTTTAACAAATGACTAAAATTAGTACTTATACAAAAAATGCTATCTAGTAAAAATCGTTATGCTGCAAAGATGTGGTATGGTATTCCATCCGTTAAAAATCCAAATCATAAAATTATTTAGCAATAAAACACTGCGAAACATATTGTTCGGTTCTTCTTGAACCTGGGTTATAGAAAAACAAACATATTACTATTTGTTTATCTTTTACAGGTTATGAGGTAACGGAAGAGAGATATTCGTAAATGTTTATGTCAATATTACAATGTTATAGCATATACAAATATAAATCAAAGAAAATTATTGTATAGGTTAATTTCGCTTATTTTTTATTTGTAGGTGGTCCATTAAAACAAATTTGAAAAAGTTTAAAACCGAAGTATAGGAACGGTTGATCAAACTTTTGGTCTATTATGATAATTAAATGCAAATTCTTTAACCGCTTATTATAAAATTTTTCACAAACTTAGCATTAATTAACAAATTTTAGCAAAGTTTATTATTAATGGAAATTGGTTAAGTAGAAATAGTAAAATTCCTATATCAATAAATTGCAGTTTTTCATATCTTAAACCACGAATAATTTATTTTCTATAATGTATTAACTTACAGAACATACATATTGAAGTGAATTTTAACCTTGATATCAAGCTAATTCAGTAGGTAAAACTTTTTGTACTTGATAAAGGCTTGAAAGTGAAGTCCGCACTAAGGCTATTAATACAATTTCATTGGTCCGCCATTCTTCTCAATTTGTAATATATTTAAAATCTGTATTATTAATCTTTTTTTTTTAATTTTCTTTATCCCTAACCTTAGTTTTTCATCTTTTTTCCTTAGTATTTCGTCAAAATTCCACTGCAGAATTTAATTTAATCACTTTTTATCAAAATTACTTTTTATTTTATTAATTTCAAAACTTTTATAATAAATTTCTTAAGCCACTTATAAAATACGGATTTTTATCGCTTGCCATTTTAAGAAGTCTGCAAGGCAATTAAAATTTTCAATTTAACAAAAATATATATTTGCATGATGTACCTAAAAGAGAAGTGCTACAGGCTGTGTAGGCCCAGGGCTGAGTAGTATTTAAGCATTTTTAATACCTCAAAGATGTTGTCGGCATTTTGTAAGGGAGACACGTAGCGGAATAAAATATACTATATTATAGCTTATTATTAAAAAATAAATTTTTTCAAAAAGGAGACGCTTTTCATACAATATTTTACTCCACTAACAGTTGAAATAGCCAAATAATATACTTGGCTACATATCAAACCAACAACTGCGACATAGCAATCTAGCATTCTATCTGCTACAGCTCTCTACCGCGTTCGCGTTCACAATAAAACATTATATTATAATATTACAATATAACTAAATAATTCGCGAATAGATAAAGTTTAATTAATATTTTACAAGAAATTGTGCATGTATTATATTGTTATATTTTATATGCATTTTTTTAAGTTTATCTTAAATTATTTTGAATATAGAAACCAAAATTTACAATTGGCAATGTTTTTAAAAGGCACTATAGCACATCTTATTATGGTCCGATATTTCCATTAGTTGTCCTATAACAATAATTTGTGGTTATTCATTTTAAATATTTATCTATTAATAAGAAAAATTATTAAATTTCTGTTTGTACTTTTTATTATAATTAGTTACCTACTTGTTTCACCTTTATGTTTCTTCTGACTATAACAAATATTTCATTTTTAATAATCGATCAAAAATTTGAAAACTTAATAAATATTTTCTTATTAATTTATTAAGCCCTTGTCCCACGATCAAAATTTCCATAATTATTAATTTTTATCAAAACTATGATAGTGCTGTCGTCACTATAGAAATACTAAAAAGTATTGTTGACGAAAATTGACATCACATAACAACATGAAAATGCCCAAAATTGAGTTGAAACGCATAATATACGAGGGTGGATCAATAAGTACCCGTGTTCGAAGACAGGTGGCGTTGCTAAGGGAAGTTGGTATTACTACAGTCACTAGATATATACAGTACCGCAACCCTATGGGCCAATGAGTGCGAGAGAGAAAGCATAATTTTGGACCCAAAATGGTGTCATTCGCAAATATCAATCGACGTTTGTTGTTGTTTTAAATTTAAAGGTTAAGTTAGGAGAAGTTTAAAACTCTAAAAACTGTTTTTTTTGTTCTTGTGATAAATAAAAAACTCTGTATAACAGGAAAATGCCTAATTGTTGTGTTGTTCATTGCAAAAATAGGGTTTCTAGTGGTTTTAGGCTATTTAGATTACCTAGTGCTGAAAGAAATGCTGAAAGAAGGCAATTACGGTCTACTTTAATTGCAAGATCAAACTTGCCCAGTGATGCAAGAATTTGCGAGGTATCTATGTTTAAAATTACCAAGTATATAGCTAAAATCTGTTGACTAACTAAATCATTTTAGAAAATAAATATCTAAATGATCTACATGTTATATTAAAATGCAAAAATTAAATAAAATTGAATTTTAACTTACGTAATATTGAAAGTACAATAAATGATAGTTTATGACACTTTTGATCAAACGTGTTTCGTTCTTCGGAACTCGTCAGATAAACCTTGTATAATAATAAAAAAAAGAGCTAGCAAAGTTAAAAATCAATGGAGTGAAATTGAAAGAAAAAATTAAAAATTAAAAGTCAAATCGCTTTGACGTTTATTAAAATAAAATTATACCTACTTTGATGCTAAATTAATAAAAACAAAAAAATATGAATTTTATGAAAATTCTAAACCGATCAAATAAATAAAATTTTAAGTTATAATTAGGTATTTAGTACGACCAACACAAATAAATTGAAAATAAATTACGCATTAACGTAGGAATAGATTGTAATCCACTCGAAAAGTTTTGGTATTTGTTCGTTAGGATTCTTTGATAACATTTTGATTAATTTTAGTTGAATGTTCGTCTGTATTGATGAAAATAAATCAGACGCACAGGTTGGACTGCGTAACCAAATGTCATAAAATTTGACACAAAATGCGTGGAAAAAGTCTAGTAACAAATGATAAATAAACAACAATATAACGGAAACACATATAAGAATAAATCAACTGTTTTAACTTAATATATTTAAAAATCAGCACTTAGATAATATTTGTTAACCTTTTTTAAATTTCCCGCATAAATTTGGACCCAAAATGGCCGGACGTTGCGGTACTGTATATATCTAGTGACTGTAGGTATTACCGTCGTGTACTACCATCTGTTACACGACACCATACTAAATTTCAGACTGTTTCATGGGTTAGTTTTTATTGGGCAGCCAATTATTTCACACGTGTTGCGTGTTTCTCGATAAAATAGAAAAAGAACAATACCGATCCGTTATTTGCATTTTATTTTTGAATGGAAAAACATGCGAAGAAATGGAAACAAAGTTGGGTGCTGTCTATGAGGACACTTCACCATCTATGATAACCACAAGATATTGGTTCAATGAATTTAAACGTGGTCGTACATCTGTTTTTGATGAGGGGTAATATGAGGAGAGCTGCGGCAGCCTGGCAGACGTGGTTTTTGGGACTCCAAGGGAATAATCCTCATGGACTCTTTACAGAAAGGAAGAGCGATCATAAGGTAGTACTACAGTAAATTATTGGACCGATTCGATACAAAATGAAGGAAACACGGCTCCATTCGGCTAAGAAAAAAATTGCTGTTTCACCACGATAAGGCACTAGCACATTTATCCAGGATTGCCGCGGCCAAGTTGCACGAACTGCACTACAAATTGCTGTCGCACCCATTCGACTTGGCTCCCTGCGGCTTATTTCTGTCCCTCAACATGAAAAAGTTGCTCGGTGGAAAAAAATTCAGCTCTAAAGCGGAGGATATCGTCGAAACAGAAGCTTATTTTGAAGAGTTTGACAAATCTTATTTTTGAAGGGCTTAAAGAAATGACAGAAAAGTTGGAAAAAGTGTATTGCACTAAAAGGAGATTACGTTCAAAAATAGAAAAAAAAAATTGAGAAAAACTTGCTTCTTCATTCCTAACGCGGGTACTTATTGATCTACCCTCGTAAACCTAATTTTACGAAATATCTAATTATCATAATAATACTGGTTAGGTGCCAAATAAACTTATAAAATAGTTAAATATTGCTCGTACGCAAAATAACAAGATGAAAAAGTTATAAATTAACATATTTTTCCTTTTCAACATTTTTTTAATACTTTGTCTTTTTCGCCTTTTTACAGAAAACCTATGTTGCCATACTCTAGCTCTTGTGGTTACGACTATATAATTAGTATGCAAAAACTTCTTGCTTCTAATGTGTTTGTTTGGGTTCCTACCTAATGTAAAATTCTGTATCCATAAATACAATACGTGCGGAATGTTACACACGTTACAGAATTATTGGTAAATTACCAATCGAGAGATGCTTCTAAAACACGTTTTAAATATTATATAAGTTAATCAAAAATGGGAAACCAACAAAACAGCGAGAATAATTTTTTAATCAATATTTTTTGCTGACTGTAAAATAAAACAAAGTAAAAATATGTTATTTCTGCAAACCGAACATCTTCCTCAACATGAAATTAGTAGCAATGGCTGTGCCGCATAATTGCTTTATTACATTAATTTATTTAATTTGATTTTTAATTAATTTAATAATAGACAAATTTATGTTTTATTAAAAATTAATAGAATGAAACAAACATTTTTTTTAAATTATCTGCGTGGTAATACCTATCTACAATGAACAAAACACTTGGTTAAAAATTGAAAAATTAACCGTACTTAATTAACTAATAATTAACAAACAATATTTAGATATGCTCACCTCGTTAAAGCATCGAATAAATCGTGCTTTAATTATAATTTTTAGTTTAAATTTACATATCCGTAATGGTTTTAAAAGTTTCATTATTTTGAAAACCGCAAGAGTATTTTGTATAACGCTTTCATATTAAATTTCGACAACTTCTTATTGATCTCATTAAAATAATAATAAAAACATTACTTCTAAATCTTTTCTTACGCTGCGATTAAAAAGATCACAAGAAGAGTTGGCATACATATAGGTATATTTAACCATTCAATATTTACCTCTGTTTTGAATATTATTTAAAACTATTAAATTACAATTTCTTATTTTAGTAACGTGAGAACATTATTTAATCTCGTAGTACCGGTAACCGGTAATTTTAAAGTACACAGTACCTACCTTCCGATTTAATATTTTGTGTGATTTATGATTATTTTCAAATTACTATTTACATTATGGATAGGATTAATTCGTAACATTTGAAATATTTCATTATATTTACATTATGTGTCAAGCTTTTATGCAGTTGCAGCTTGTGAGGATTTTAGGTGATAACTGAAGAGGCATGCGTGCGAAACCCAGGGATTTGGGATTTACAAAAAAAAATTAATTATATTTTTGTAAAACTTGGCTTGTTGGTTTGGTGAAGCACTGCCTTTCTTGCCTACCTCGACAAGCTGGCACTGCTTTTACATTGTAATCATACTATATTTTCATATGAATGATTGATTCTTCTTAATAAAGGAATTCAAACTTTAGAAATAACTTGGAGTAGGTCATTCATCATTACCTTACTTTCAAGCCATTACAATTTTTATTTGGTTCCTTTTTACATTTTTTGCAGATTGCCCAAAATTCTATATAAGACACTATAGAACACTGTAAATATATGTAGAAATGTTGCAAATATCTTGATTATAATAATTATTGTGGTTTATGATATCAGTATTGAATGAAAATCGTTATCGAACGCGTGTGATATTGTTGTACGACGAAGTATCAATCTCTTTCAAAATCAGTAATTTTAGTTGAGTTTGAAGGATTGACGGAAAATTACAGATGAGCTACTACAAAGAGCACATTAATTTCAAATAAAATATCTTAATTTTACTAAAAATAATTATTAAACTTAATTTATACTACCTTTACTTTATTTTTAACGGTACTTTAGTGCCGCCCGCAATCTTTTTGTTTATAAACAATTGCGTACACGAAAACTGATTAATTTTGTCATTCATATACATTTCAAGTATCTAACCAAATATTAATAATTTTAATGTGATAAAATAATATAAAGTGGAAAACTTTGTTTGGGCACTATATTTCTTGAAATGAAATGTGAAAAGAAGAAATCTAAATATTTCGCTGAGTTAATACTATTTCATTAAGATAGGTGGAAACAAGCAAAAAAACAATCGACAATTTTTTTGAGAAAATTTACAAAAATTCTAATTCCCAAAAGATAAATAAATAATAATCTATTACAGATAATAAATTTTATAGTAATGCAAATAATTAAAAGAAAATTATGGTTAGATTTAAAAATGTTTAAAATAGTTAGCATAATATTTTGTGAATAACAAAATATTTTGGTATTACCTATATAAAGCAATTAATAAATTATTAGTTTTTTAAACCAATGTATTGTTCTCTGTATTATCAAGAAAAGTAAGCTATTCTCTCGGTGTTAGTTGAGTATAATTAATTCTTCTGTGGGTGATGAACAATGAGAGTGCTGAATTATCTAATGAAGATAAGTAGTGACGGTGCTGGCGATAACAGCGCAATGGTACAGCCAAAAACGCATAATTAGATTAACGACGTTTTCAATATTTTTAAACTAATGTTAATGTTATAACAAAAATTATGAGTGTAGTAAGCGCAAAGATTTAATGTAATCGTTAGATTATAACAAAAATTCTCTTCTTAGAACAAAAATGAAGTCCATAGTATAACAATAGTTTTTCAATAAGTACGCACAGGAGTTAAAAATAAACAAAGACCCTACATGGCATTATTTATAATTTTAGTGACGCAAACTATTGTTAAATATTAGTATAGATAACCCAAATATGCTAATAAATAATTGATAAATAAGTGTATTATTGGAACGAGTTATAAAACACACAACCGTGAAGAACAACGGTTTCTGACAATCTACAATTTACATTAATTAACATTTACTTTTTATATCTCCTATAATTTTTCATATTTAATATCATATTAGGAAAGACTTATTTTAATCTAGGTGTTTTATATAATTTTTAAAATATTTTTTTCTAATCATTACATTTTTTTAGGATTAGATGATTGTACATTAGCAGTTCAGCTAATAGTCAGTGTTGAATGTATAGCCCATGTGAAATTTTGTGATACGATGTTGTGCAATACTATTATGTATAAATCTTGAGAATAATCTGTATCAATAAAATTCTGTCTTATAGAAGTTACAGAGAACAAAAAATCACCTTCTGTAACAAAGAATATGAAAGTAAGCAATACTGTCGGTGTCTAATACGACAACTTTGTGATAAATTATTATGTTATTCGATGTGGATTAAGGAAAGTTTTTAAAACCAAAACTTGGTTTCTATTTTATTAGAAGAGAATGAAGAGATTAGTTTATATTATATTAAGTTGATATCTCGTTTAACTACTAACAACACACCTGAGTAAGATATTATTTTTAATTTTCCTATATTTTACTTATTGTTATCGATCAGAAACCTCCCTTATTTTCTTGTAATATAGTATTAGTCCCGTTAATGGAAAACCGATTATAGGCGCAAGGTGCACTATTTGCTATGTAATTGCAGTAACTATACGTGCATAAAAATCACTTTTTAAGTAGTATGGGAAAAAAAGTTATACAAGAATATTGTTTCAATATTTTTACGAAAATTACTGTGCCCACTCCAAAAACATTGTGTAGTTTTGTGCCTTATCTTAAAATAACTTGATTTATATTTTAACTTAAAATAAATCTGTACAACTTACACAATTATTATATAATAATTATTGTAAGTGAACACTTAATTTCCTACCAGCAAGTTCTAATTAAAAAACCATGAATCAATTGATTGCGGTGTGTATTGTATTATAATATTTATTTTATTATTGTTATTTCAGTAATTCTTCTGTTGTTAAATACGAAAACTTCTAACACGATTCTGTATGTTTTAATGAACGTTATGCTCTTCTAGAGCTATAAACCAAGAATGGTTAGATAATGTGAGTAATGCAGACACATATAAACGAATTGCCTGTAAATGGTATTAGTAAATGTCGATTAGAGGCATAGTTTACACACAAATTGCTAATAATTACTTCAACGTACTGGAAGTTGATGTTTCTGTTTCAGTTCGTGACTTCTCATGAAACAGCACTTGACATTAGAAATAGTAACATACAAACTCACTACGTATTTTGTTTCATGCTTTTATTAATTTATTTCTCTTAAATAACAAATTTCCCTCTGAAATAAATTCAAAGAACTATATTTTATGTGGTTGGTAATCTATTATTTAAAAATTAATGTATTATTTATCGAGTAGTATAATTTTGCTCTTGTAACTCTTGTCAGTCTCGGATCTTATTGATATTGAATTTAATTTCTTGGATTTAGTCCTAACCAACAATCATCAGGGGTATTTACATCTGGCATAATTACACTCAATTCCAGTGGTATTTTGGTTTTTCCTACAGTCACAATTTCAAATTTGTGCAATAAATGAACAACTAAAGTTTTTATGGCCAGTAACGCATAACGATTTGCTAAAATCATAAATTATTGTGGTACATCAGATAAAATTTCTTACCATTTAAAGACTATTACACGTAAACACACTAAAATTAGTATTAAAAAGCTATGAAAACACTGTAGTATAAAAACGTCGATTCAAATCTCCCCCCATTTTCCTACACCAGAAATCTAACCTAACTTCCTAAGCGCAACGCGCGCAACGCGTGATGGCCATCAACCCAAAAATACCGTATCGTCTAGTAATAGAACCCCTCGTGTACACACATACTACAACCCCATCTCGTATTGCCTTTCGTACACAAAAGTTTACCTGAACTTAGCTGGCAAGTCCTGAAAGAGTAAGATGGAACTGAGACACAATTAAATACATAAATCTGGTTCAGAAGGTTTATCGTTTGATAATTATATTTGTCGGTTCGAAATTGTTATAATTTGTTATTTATGTTTCTTACATGGGCATTCCATGAGGTAGTAAACATTCACTTTATAACCATTGTCGGTTCGACATTAAATTTAATACACTTAAATATTTTGCTATTTTGATGAATTTTGCATCAGATAGTTAGCATGTAAATTGAGGTTATTTGTTTATCATTTCGCTTGTGTCAACTCACATACGTGGGTAAAGTTTATACAGTGATGCAATATTATACCTAATTTGTTTTGTTCACACAGTACCTTTATAACATGTTAGTTTTGTCATGACATATAAATATAAATCATATAACTACAACATATAGCTCATATAATTACATATAACAAGCAATATCTCTCTCACTCGAATTCAAAGGATCGAATCTCGCGTGTAGTATACATATTGCTTACACGTGGTTTGATTCCAAGTTTTACAGTTACGTCATAGAAGTCGTATAATACGTAGTTTTTGCTGCACTACCTATGGGCGTTTCCGTAGAAAATGCGTCTTAATATTGACTCGCCAGTAGCCGCCCTACTTTGAGATCTCAGCAAATGTAAATCTCACATTTTAAACAATCATAATAATTTAATTAGAGTAACACGAGAATTCGTAACTTCGATTATAAGAGTAATTATAAATATATTTTACCTAGGCATTGATGCGTTGACCCACGATGAAACAGATAATACTACCATTTACACCGTGTCTAATAAATTCGATTACACTTTCAAAATCAAATAAATAAAATTTGATAATGTTTAGCTAGTCAAAAAGTGCATTGCATTAAAAGAACATTTATAACGAAAGGTCACAATAAATGTTTTGGAATGACTCCACCTTTAACCTTCTTAACCAGCTTCAAACGTTCTCAAACCCGTCACAAGCGACACGCAGGGCTTCAATTGGCATTTCTTCCCAAACGCGCTGGATAACTTTCTTGAACTGGTCCAGATTTGCGATTTTATTGTCGTTAATCTTCGAAAGCATGTATGACTACACAAAAAAATCTAAAAGGTTCAAATCTGGAAATCTGGGAGGCCACTCATTCTTGTGTAGAAAATCGGTCAAACTGGCATGACACCAAGCTTGAACTTTATTTGCTGTATGGGATGGTACTCCATCTTGTTGGAAAACGTAATAATCGTTTCCAAAGATGCGTCGTAAGTTTATGGAAACATTTTTCTCCATAACTTCCGTTTGATAATACTTGGCGTTGCTTTTAACACTATTGTCGATGAATTCGAGTGGAAGTTTTACAAACTGCTCCCCAAACCATCACTGAGGGCGGATTCTGAAATATAAAGAATTTTTCTGGTTAGCGGGAATATCCTGTATCTTTACTGCCCACAACCGATCATTTTAAACATTGTGCGGATGTTCCAGAACAAAAAGTTTTTCGTCAGAAAACAGAAAGTCATCACCTGCGTGCCAGAAAGTTTCGCTTTTGTTCTTTCAAGCCTCTTTTCCTCAGAAGCTCTCGAAACGCCGTGTAACTTTTATTTTTTGTAAACGCGACACCCTAGATCCATTTTCAAAATGTTGTGCGCATATCCCTTAGACATATTCAGATCGGTTGCCAATTTTCGTATTGAGCGATGGTGTTCTCGTCGAATCCGCTCGCTCACTATTTTCACTACTCGTGCTATCCTCACCGACCGCGGCCTACCAGATTTTTTCTTGTCTTCCGAAGAGGAAGTCTCAATGAATCGTTTCATGGTTTTGTAAACAAAATCGCGCTTGATCCCGAGGTTTTTCAGGTCTTTATACAAGTTGGTATTGAACTTAAAATACGCGCTCAAGAAAGTGTATGCGGTAACACGGGTTAATTCATTTATACAAGAAAAATCCAAGTAGCTTCTCAAACGTGTGTAGAGCTTCGTGGTCGGGTGGTAAGAGAGCCTCTCATGATGGGCGACCGACCTGTTACCCTGCGCGCGGCCTCACTGCCTTCCAACTTGCAGCAGTGTCTCTTTGCCCGTCATTCCTGAGCGCAGGACATAATTACGTTTGTATCACTACAACACCAAAAATTGCTGAAACTAAAAAAATAGTTAAGGTAAGTAAGTGACGCAGACTTTGATTGCAGAAGCTCATCAAGAATGGAAGAAAATTTGCATAACTAGAGTCTATTATTTATAAAAGTGCATGGTTCTAAGTTAAAACGCACTTTTGTCTAAATCTTAAAAAAATTTTCATCGTTAAGTAAATTTAATAACATTGAATAATAAATAATTTTTGACTTTGACTTTCTAACATTGTTTAATTATTATAATGCACAGGTGATCATTATATTAATAGTATTTTTAATTAGGTAGTAGCGTACACTATACTATAGCGTAGGTACATACTTTTTATTAATTTTTTTTCAATTTTCATTTAAATTAATATATTATTATAGCTTATGTTGCTCATAGAGCATTCTTAATATTTTTATTGGATTCCTCGTGTTTCATTCACTGAATAATAATTGTTATTTAACATATCAATTTGTCACCAACTTCAAAATAAATTAATAAAACGCATAATATACACTATAGTACTATAGTGTATAATAGTAGCATTAATGAAGAAGCTAATTTTTTAGTTTGTTTTTCTTAATTTTGAAAAAAAATATGCAGTTAGTCTGATGGTAATGAGGTGAAATTGCATAGTCCAACTTCTGGTAAAGGATTTAATAATATCAACTCATTATTAAAAAACTTATTAATATCAGCACAATTTCAACACGTGTTTTATACAAAAATTTATTTTTTACTGAATCTACTTAAAAGATTTTCATTTTTTAATAAATTTGCAACATTTTTGGTTAAATAGAACTAATGAGAAACGCAATGAATTGAATAAAAATTAATTATCTATATTTGAATTGATAACAATTTAATTTGATTTATTCAAGTGATGTTCCATTCCCGTCCGAGGTCAGTGCGAAAACTGGCAGTACTTAGATACTATATTTTTTAAGTACTAACTACTTGAAATTAAGTGGTTTTTTTCATTTATTAAAATTCATTTGATATTAGTTTTCAAGAAATTACAGGGAAACTTGCTATAAAGATTTTTATTTATATAACTAAATCTTAAAATGTTATCTGAAAATATTTAGCAAGTATTATAAAATTTAAAAAAATTATTAAATATACATAATTATTTACCTATATATATATCTACTACAAGTTTTTTTTAACGAATTAATATACTATGCCATAGCATCAGAAAACCTGCATTTTTGTTAATCGGGACCTTATCAACTAATATCAAGTAGGTAGCTTGAAATTGTTTGATATCAAGTCAAATAGTAACCATGCAAAATCAAGTCAAGTAGTGAATTTTTGAATTAGTTTTCAAGTCAAGTCAAGTACCGTAAAAAGACAGCAAACAAGGGGTTGGAGTCGATCAATTTAAATAAGCCTTAAAGTACAAAATGTTACTTTTATATTATTTAAAACATAACTTGTTCCTGTAGAAAACATAATATAAGTTCAAATCGAATCAAGGCCTATTTTTGTGTAATTTGCGCTTTTTATGCTATATTTTAAAATATAATTGAACAATGATCGACTTTACCCATAGCCTAGTTTTAAGAGTTTATATACTAGCTAAGGGACTACGATGCTGATACTTCCCCTTCTTAGTAAAAGCAAATCCTTTTAAACACGCATAGATTAAGTCAAAATACCCACCTCGAAAACCCACGGAGGCTCCCCCTCCCCCTACTCAAAGGGGTGGCGCGCACAGTTGTATATTTTATTTTTTTTCTCGAAAACGGTAAAACGGAGAGACCTGCGGTTTGCGCCAATCGAAGGAGAATAAAACCTTGCATGGTATAAATACAGTCTTGCTCAAAAGAAGTTGGCACCCCACGTTTTATCCATATTAAGTTGTCTAGGTCTAAATTTTTAAATAAATTGTACCTGAACATATATACCTCTCACTTTTTAAAAAGATTACAATGCAAATTTGACTAAATCACAATTAGGGTAACTAAAGATGTGTGTTATAAATTAGTTGCTACCATGCCTGATCGCCTAAAAAGCGTCATTAGGGCAAAAAGGGGTGCCACCAAATATTGAAATTTACTAATAAACTACATAGTCTCAATCTACATTTGCAATTTCTTTTATTTAAAACCCTAATTAAATGCCTAAAACTCCATAAAACGTAAAAATCCACAGGGGTGCCAACTTCTTTTGAGCAAGGCTGTATTTTTTTATACTAAAAATTTTTAAGTTTTTCTTCTACATCAAAAAATATTGGAAAGGGTAACCTAGAGTTTGGTAAAAAATGCAATACAGTACAGTCTCGGTAATCCGAACTAATAGAAACCTGGCCCCATTCGGATTACAGAGAAGTTCAGATTACTGGATAAAGTTAAAAAACGAAATAAACCTCGCACTGTAAATGGTATGCTAACTTACCAAAAAAGATTTAAAAAAGTTAAGTAATTTTTATTGAAAAAAGTAGAAGTGACCTAAAGGTAAAACCTAGTGACCTTTCAAGACCTAACGATTCTATATTTTTTTTAATCAAAATTTTATAAGATTCTAAATTCACGTAGGTTACACATAATATAAATGTTTGTAGTACTTATGCATTGCATTAAATACATATTTTTCATCCTATCCTTTCTTCTGCAATCCGAACATTTTTCTATAATCCGTACATTTTATTAGTTGTGTTCGGATTATAACTATTTGTGCGGACAACTGAGGTTTTCTTCTTTTGTTCGGATTATTGGATGGTCGGATTATTGTGTGTTCGGATTACCGAGACTGCACTGTATATCATTTCATAATTTTTTTTTTTTCAAAATTAACAAAAAGAGAAATTTTCTGTCTGTGGAATTCGGAAGAAAATTAAATGTTACATTGCATATGTATTTTTTCTCTTAAGACTACTTAAAATATAAGGCAGTGGACACCATATTATGACATTTTCCTTGTTACCCCATAATAAAGAAATAAATTAAAATTTTACTAATGTAGAAAATTAAAGATTATAATGTTTTCTATCGTTTGATACAATGAAATACAAAAATATATGTTTTAACTATAATTTTATGGAAAAGCTTCCCATGTATCCCATCACATTCTTTTTCCATTATCAAAAAATTCAGATGTTACATCGCACCCAGTAAAAGCGTGGAACATAGGAGGACCTATTGCCACCTATTTCCACGCAAGATATGTATCTTAAGTTTTTCCGGTACCAAACTCGATGCAAACATCCTGTTCTTGATGCTGATATCGATAAACAATGGTAAGAATAATGGCATCTATGTAAACTGTTTTTATTAGTATTTTTGTTAAATTACTGTTTATGCAGTTTAGAGAATGAACAAATATTCAAGAAGCGGCTTATTCTTGGTTGCACATGCAAATAATTTTAATCAGATCTGGAGAGCTGCTATTATAGAAGGTTTCCTGAGGGTTATTGAGCACTACCATCATATTTTCAAGCAATGAAATGTCCTTAAAATAATTAGAAATTTAACCAAACAATTCCGTTTTACCTATATTTTGGAATTGTGGTAGTTAGTCTTACCTATTTCCTTTACCTCTCTTTTCCCTGGTACTTTCTGTCAAGCTTTTTTCGATATAAATATCCCAAATTGTTTCAATTCAATTAACATTTTCCATATTTTTAAAAATATAAGGCTTTCCAATGCGAGATAATTATGTAATCTTCAAAAGATGAGCAAACTTTAGGTTGAAGTATGGTATGTGTACCAAAGCGGCCCCATCAATTAATTCGGCATCGATATTTATGGGTTTACTTTTCACATTAATGTATTTTGTGCCGTGATACATTTGTCCAAGTTGAACCAGTGAGGGTGGATATGGATGATTTTCATATTTAATTATCTTTCCAAAACTTCGGTCTCTGTTACGACTTTAACTTTTCGTGAAGAAATGCTTTAGGTACATCATTGGGTACCCTTCTCGAATAACATCTTTAAACGTTCTTCATTGACGAAAATTTGGCTATCTAGAGCAAAAAATTCAATTGATATTTCTTGGAATGGATTACCATAATACTTTAAATGTGTTGACTATGTAACTGCAGAAATAAACTTTTCTTGCAAAACTGGCAACTCTTCGTGAATTTTATACATATTTTGATGGAAATCTACATAATCTTTATATTCGCCAATCAAATGAGCTACATCAGGACCTGAAATAAGCCATCTTTTAAAGCACTGGGATTTTCTGTTAATCCAATAGCTCTAGAAGCTTTCTTAAATTACTGCGTTTTGTTGCTGGTGATCCTGATCTATTTAGAATGGATGAAAATCTATTTGACGATTTTTGAATAATAAAACCTCTCCTACAGAATTTTTTATAAATATTTTGACGTTTTTTTTTTAAAATGAACATATCTCTACAATGCACGGATAGCCATCGTGCATAGTTAGTTCTGTTCAATGAGAAGAAATAAGGCAATAGATTTCTTATGGATTTAACATACATATCTGTTGCTCTTAAAGACTTAATAAATCTTTAATCCATCTCTTGATGGGTTTTCCTAGTTCTTGTAAAATGGCTAACTTTTAAAATTGCGTAAATACGTAATACGCCACTGTACGTACATATCGTTAAAACATGTATTTTTGAATTTTTATTCTATCAAACGATAGAAAAAATTATAATCTTTAATTTTCTACATTAATAAAATTTTAATTTATTATTCTTTATTGTGGAGCAACAAAAAAAAAGTATTACTATGTATATGGTGTCCACTGCCTATATTTTTAAGTCTTAAGAGAAAAAATACAATTCTTTATCAATCAAAAAATTCATATGGAATGTAACATTTAATTTTCTTCCGAATTCCACAGACAGAAAATTTCTCTTTTTGTTAATTTTGAAGAAAAAAAAATTTTATGAAATGATATACTGCACTTTTTCCGAACTCTAGTATATTCGAACGCCGCTATACGCATTATTTAAAGAGGTATTATAATTATTTTTATACCAATCGATAGAAAAAACAATAATCTTTTACTTTCTACTCTTGATAAATTTTGATATATTGGGCCGTTCTGGAGTAATTAGCAAAAGTATCTCCAAAAAGGTTACCCTTTCCAATATTTTTTGATGTAGAAGGAAAACTTTTAGTATAAAATTTTTAGTATAAAAACAATATTTATACCATGCAAGGTTTTATTCTCCTACGATTGGCGCGAACCGCAGGTCTCTCCGTTTTACCGTTTTCGAGAAAAAAAATAAAATATACAACTGTGCGCGCCATCCCTTTGAGTAGGGGGAGGGGGAGCCTCCGTGGGTTTTCGAGGTGGGTCTGCTCCTAAATCTCTTTATTTTGACTTAATCTATGCGTGTTTAAAAGGATTTGCTTTTACTAAGAAGGGGAAGCATCTGACCATTTTTCTGCTCGTAGGCCGGTTTTCAAAAATGGAATTGTTTTTAATTTCATTTTCGTAATGTACATTGTACATATTTATTGAGGTGTTATGCGGTGACTACTTAAAAATGAATTTTAAACAAAAAAAATGGTTATAAATATTTTTTTTTTTTATTCCAAATATTTGGATCCTCTAGAACCACCGTAGTGGGCTTCTTTTGTGATGAAATATTCAACCAAAAAATACTTCACAAATTTTAGTTTAATTCATTGATTTAAAAAGACAGTTCTGATTACACGAATGTTACAATAGTTTCCGCACGCGCACAAAAAGTTAAACAAGGTTTATATCACCTATCGTGGGCTGATTTTTCTATCTGCTTTCTTTTTATATCTGCTTCTATTTTCTGCTTCCAATGAAAAAACTCCAAACTTCTTTTTCTTCCACTCTACAATTTCTCTACCACAGATCGTCGGTATTTTTAGAAGATTTGACTCCCCAGACGAACGTGGACCACACGTCGATCCTCCTTTACGGGATCAAGAATACACCTTGCCTTCCTCTTTTTAGGAAACGAAAAACAAACTTTGCCAAACGTGGAACACACGTCTATCCTCTTTAAGGACCCACGTCAACTAACTTTTCTTACCCATATCTTGTTTCCCCGGTAATTTTTCTCCATTTTGTTTTCCTGGTATATTATTATTTTTTATTACATTTTCATTTCGCTATTTCTGCCGATCGTGACTACTTAATATTAATTACTCACTTAAATTTTGAACAATAATTTTCGAAACATCCTTACTCTATTACATGAATTTAATTTTGAACATTTATTTAATTGAATCCTTTTTAATTTAAATCTTTAAATATTGTTAAAATTTTATTTGAATAAAATTTTGACTATGGTTCTATTTTGTTTCAAAAATTTTGTTGGTGGGCTTAAAACTAGCATCGCACAACTCCTTTTCGATTTTTGTCCGTTTCACTCAAAACTACATTTTAAAGTCGGTGAGCAAGATTTCTCGGAAACAGCTTAACCGTTCAGCCTCAAATTTGTACATAAATAATTTCCATTTTATTAACAAATTATAGCCAAAATTTTTATCACATATCAAATTCTTTTTTTAAACGTCGCCATTCTGTTAACTATTAATGTATCGCTTATTCCTTCGATTAAACTCCAGATAAAACCTTATATTAACGAAAACTTCCTTGATTTCTCATTTTGGATGATCCAATCCAGAGTTATCTTGCTCACCGCAAGATGCCTTTTTTTAGGAGAGCTCCCGGAGATCGGCTATAGTAGCTTTAATAATCATTATTTTTACAAATAAAAAATATCACAATAAAGTTAAAAGTTATCACAATATGTTGTTATAAGAAAAACCAAACTTTTGGAATGCCACGAACTAGCTCTATCAGTCGGTGAAGCAAAAGAAAATCTTGGGAGTAGGTCCAATAGCAGGATTTCAATATAACACAAATAATTTGTGGAATAAGAAAAACAAAAATTATTGGTATAATTTACTTTCAGACTGATACAACAAGTCCTGTATTTGTCAGGTTCGATGGGGTTGTTGGTGTCAGAAATTGAAACTATATTTACAAAAAGAAAAAAAACATTAATTTCAATTTCATCGGCCGGGCCGCATGAATAAAATGTAAACAAAAATTGGTTTTACAAAATCATGGTATGTCAACTATATGTGTTTATTCTATAACTCTATTCACATTTAAATTAAATCAATGGCGCTGAACTGATCTTCTTTCTGCACTAATTATCGTTGATCGTCCAGGTATTGTCGTCGTAGGCGGTATCACATATTTTCCAACAGCATGGACGGATTCCAAAAATATAATTACAATTTATCGTTCTCGATCGATGAACCAAAATACGACGCACCAAAAATCTAAATTTTTACTCATTCTCGCTTTTCAAAACCCTTTTTCATCCGCTCTCTGCCATGCGAATTCACCCAACCTCGGAAAACCAAAATTTCCTTTTTCTTATCAGACGCAAATACAGGCACGTTGTCAATTTAATTATACACTCCTGTCTTATCACTCACATTTCATCATTTTTAATCAAATTCATCGTGTTAAAAGTAGTGTTAGTTCTTCAAGTGACCCTGAGTGGAGATGAAAACCAGCATTATAATATGATCTCTATACTATTTTAAGCCCACATTTCTATTTTGTTACTCTAAATGTAAATTATTATTATTGTGGGTTAGTTCATTTGTGGGTAGACCATTCCATTTATTATTTATAATTGATATTTTACAGACTATTTTACTGTAACTAATTGAGTAGAACAACATGCCACGTTGGTAAATGAAAGAATACAGGGGATAGGGAATTGCCAGTGCTCTTAGCTAGCTTAACAGAGTAATAGGCAAAAAAATTAAAATGAGATTGGAAGTGCTAAAATTACCCTAGGCGCCACGTGATTTCTAACTATCCTCTTAAAGAACAGATTTGCTACCCAATTATGAAAGGCAGCGAAATAAGAACTCGCACGATAGTACTACAGTTTTCAGAAAACCAATAAGTTTGCAATTGTATTCAAATTACACAGGACCGTATATAAGGGGGTAGTTTTGGGGGTTCAACCCCCCATGGGTTGAGTGATACTAATTAGAAAATTGTACCGCAAACTGCTCAAGTTTCGCTACAACAGCCACTTGCTTAACCGTAGATGGTCTGTACGCGTTAGCTAGCCTTGTTACCTAAAACGCAGTTCTCGAGAGCGTGGTATTTCGGAAAACATCGTGGATTCGGTTCCATTAGGTCCTTAAGAAGTAGTGAAGAGTCGATTTATTGTATAAACAAAGAGAAAAAATAGTTGAAGTCGACATGTTTAATTATTCACTAAATTAAGAGTAATACATAAAACACACACATAATAACAAGTAAAACTAGCACGTAATTGAGGACTATGTACTACTAGGAAAACAAAAAATACAAAATTGCAAATTTGAAAAACTGACAACTACCTGAAGGGTAAACTCAGTCAAAAAAATACAGTTGAGTATCCTTGAAGAGGATAACTCAACAAAAACGAAGTTATGCTCCAGCAAAGATTAATCGCACACCGAATTTTAAATACTCGGGATTATTGACTCAAAATAGAACCTGGCACACAGTATCATCAATAAATAAGTATATGCATCTCTATCCGACTTACCCTCAATGCAGTACCACCAATTTCGCGACTCTGCAAGTATATTTCCTCCGTCAGGACCGTTCGAAATCAATAACCTTACTTCATTATTCAATTGGTCCACCATCCAGGAATGAAAGTCTACAAAATAGAGAACACAAAATACTCATTAAATATCAACATGCCTGCCAGTTCCAAGACTCATCAAACGAGTAAGTGTGACTACAAATCAATTAATCTTCACGGAAGCATCTTCAAATCAAATCATTTTAAAGTTGAGGTTTGACATCCCAAAGTATAAAGATGGTTAAAATAGGAAAATCTACAAAGTTTGGCTCTCCAACTTGAAATGACTTTTGACCCATCCAGTATAAACACTGCACAAATAAACATCCTCTTGTGAACAAAAACCAACCATCAGGAATCAAAATCCAAAAGGGTAAAATAAACCATTCCTCGCACTCAAAATATTTCGTCATTCCCCCAATTCTTCCAACAGATGACGTATAAAAAAACAACGTCATCGTAAAACCAAAAATAAAGGTAAGAAACCATATGGGTGGACAAAAGATTTCCAACATAGATAAATCTCCATTTCACGACGACGAAAACATAAAGTTGATAAACCAAATAACGAATAATAATAATAATAATTGTAACGAACTACCAGTAACCTGGGTGCTAAAAATAATTTGTTAAACAACTATAATTACCCGTTAATCCGGCAAAATTAAATTAAATTAAAACAAATAGAAACTAAAAATGGACAAACACCAAGATTACACGTCCATTCCTTGCGAAATTTCTGTGTAATCGCGCTTATCAAAACCACACATATTTTCAAAAACTAAAGCGATCCAGCGGAGTAGCTTGCAAAAGAAATGGAACGGTCAAAACTAATTTTGACACGTTACATTACCCCCTCGCTAAACTCTAAACCGCCCTCGGTTTTGAAAAAGAAAATGGAAAATAAAATCAGACAGAAGTCAAGTCTTATCGAATCTAAGGACGAAGTTCCTAGCTAGACAGATTCTGCACCACAAGTACTATCTTCTCGTTACAAAGAACTAAAGGCGAAGCATAGTCTTTGACCAGTCTGTTATGTCAGGACGTAAGCCAAACAGAAAATCAACCCCCCAACAAGACAGTGTCTCGACAAGACAAACATGAAAAATACTGGACTTTGAAAAATGTTTTTACCTCGCAAATTTCATTTTCTCTATGAATAACAAAATCGTGCATCCAATAAAATCACTGACGCGACTCTCTCTGATTAACAGATATCTCGGTAATCGCCACACCAATCAAATCAAATCCACGATAGTGTTTACATTGAAAAATCCCAATGCAAAATAAAATCATAAAACAATTTTACCCTCAGTAATCCCATTAATTCTCACAAACTAAATTCTGATTGGAAAACCAATCGTCCTTTAATCCGCTCGAACCAACAACAGATCTACATGAATGGACTCCCCATTTATCAAGAAATTCGATTCAAATTGCCTATTTTCTGGTATAACACAAGCAACAAAGCTAAAAAGTGAACCTAAATTGAAAATGCCTAAAAAAATCGTGTGTTGATTAGAACCATGAAACATGAATTCATAAAACCGCATGAGGCGTTCAACCACACTAAACATACCAAAGCGAAACCAAGCCTATCAGAGAGGTGTTTGTGTTCGTAGATCGCAAGAGCTACGATCGATTTCCACTGACTGTAAAGTCTACACGTCAGTCATAGTGGATTTGGCAAAACGCATTGGGCTCCAGTGCCTCGGCAACGTGAGAGGGCAGGATCATGTTAACCTCCCAAGAGTCACTCATACTCCTCAACACTACTATGTACACCTTAAATGTAACTATTTACATGGGAACCCAACACTGGCGGCGCCAAACTCCACTACAAAAAAATAAACATTGAAAAACAAAATTTGCGACAAATCTTCAGCATCTCAGACACATAGGAGGGTTTTGACCGTTCCAAAATGAAACAAAATAAATAAACAATAATATTAATACGACGGATAAATTCATCTGTAAACTGAAAAAGTGTACAAAGAAAGTAAATAAAAGCTGCAAGAAGGCAAGGATTCGATAACTAAAATCATCGGTAAGAAACTTAATAATCGAAAGAGGTTTTAAACGGACTTACTCTAATGTGCATAGAGTTATATCCCTAGGGAAATCTGCGCACGGCATTCGTATTTCCAGCCAAAATTACGCTAGAAAAACTTGAAAAAGCTATAGATTTCGAACATTCATTTTTTGGGTGAAAAAGCATTTCCCAGGCTGAAAATGTTACTTGGGTATTCAAGTTCAACCCGAAGATATCATCGAAAAGTTTTATCTCGAAAAAAGGGTTGAGTGGAAGAGCAGGGTTGAATGGAAGAGCAGGCGGCTTTCGTTGAAAGCCAATCTGAACTTCGCCTTTTTCATGTGGGGCTGCACAACTATATGCTGATCTTGTACTTCGTGCACAATACTTGGATAAATTTGTAGTTTGCTGGTCTATCATGAAATAAAGACATTATTATTATTATTATTAATAGAAAAATGGTTTTTTAATTTTAAATTGTTTTTCTTTTAATATATCATTATTATTTTATTTATAATTTCTTCTTAGTATTTCCTGATTACAAGAATTAAATTAAATTACGGGCATATGCCAATCTTTTTTTAATTCCATAAATCCCCCCCCCCATGGTCAATGTCTAACTACCGCCCTGAAATTACATGTATCAAATAAGGAGTGAAAATACTCAGGGTTAGCACCAAACATGTCACGATTTTATCAATTTAGTTTAAAATTTGAATTTTGGAAGGCCAAATATACCTATAATTTATTGCTAAAGTGTGGCTTGATCTATATGATATGCAATCGAAAACCTTCAAGTGAATAATATAATACATAAAATAGCGTTAATAATATACTTAAGATTAAGAATTTGAATATTACATGTAGATATTATTTAAATATAAATACAAACTTTTATCTATATTATACTAGTATCATATTATACTATAAAGAAGGTAAACTAAATTTAATTGGCAAAAATTATTATGATGTTGAAACTTGCAGTTTTATGTATTTTGGTAGCTCACGTTGCAGGTAAGCCTGTTGTGAAAATCCATTTTATATTTTTAAATAATTATAAAGAAATATTTTAGCTTATCGATTGAATAAACCCAAAATTGTGAATGGAACCAAAGCAAAACCTGGTGAAATTCCATACATTGTATGTAATGTAGAACAATTGTTACTTTTCAGAAATTTAATAACATTGTACTGTATTTTTAGGTTTCACTTCGTGTGTACAACAGTTTTGCCTGTGCAGGATCAATTTTAGATAAAAGGCACATCCTTACGGCTGCACATTGCATCGATGGAATAAAGTAAAAAATAAAAATTTATACGCATATATGACTAGACAATATTAATTATTTTTATATTCGTTTTTTTTTATATTCGTTATTTATAATTTATATCGTAAGGAATAATAATAAGAGCTAATTTCATAATGAATTTTAAAGGAAGCGTTAAATTTAAACCGCTTTTAAAGCCAAAGTGATCATTTTGATTGGTTTATTTCGTCTTAAAAGCGGTTTTCAATTTAACGCTTCTTTTAAAATTCACTATGAAATTGTCCCTAAGTAGTAACATTGTTTATTTAAATTAACTTTCTAAAACGTTTCTATTTAAAAGTTAATGAGGTTTATTAATTATATAATGACGATATCAACTTAACAAAGTATCTCAATATAAAAATTTTTTTTCTTTAGTTCCCCAAGTAGTTTATCTATTCAATTCGGTGTACTAAATATCAGGTCATCTGAAAATATAATTCCAGTTGAACAAATTTACAAACATGAGGATTATGCGCCATGGAACAATTACGCTAACGATGTTGCAGTTCTGAAGGTAACCTGATTGAATTTAGAGTATTTAATAGTTACCACCTAATAAAGACAATAGCTTACAGGAGATATTGTATATAATGAAAATGCGCAACCTGTTCAATTGCCCCAACAAGATGAAACACCTCCAGGTGGTAATATCGCAGTCTTAGCAGGATGGGGTTACAGCAAGGTAAGACTTTAAAATTGTTTGTTAACCCTAGAATACTATACGTTCGTAAAATTTACCTCAACCTGCAGTGTAGTAAGACCATATGCAGAAAGCATCGCGGGAATTATTGTACAGAATGGTCCTCACATTACTTAATAAAATTTTGTGTTATCTTTTTCTATTTAGGCAATTAATATGTAAATAAGATATTCTTAATTTTGTACTTGTTTTGTAATCAAAATGCTTTCTAAACATGGTTTTTATAATACTCGTAAAATTTACTACGGTATAGTAGTTATGTATATCAAAGCCACAATAGTATTCTAGAGTTAATAAAAATGCAAACAACTAATATTTATGGTTTTATAGACTGGTGGTAGCATCCAGTATGATTTACAAAGAGGGGACATTATTTTATACACCGATGAAAACTGCAAGGCTGCTCATGGATCAATAGTAGATGCTAGATATCACATTTGTGCCGGAATTCCAGAAGGCGGTAAAGGACAATGCACTGTTAGTATTTTTTCCAGACCCTTTGGTTTGCAATTTTCTATATTTTGAATTTCAGGGTGATTCTGGTGATCCCTTAAATTCTAATGGAAAACAATGGGGCATTGCTTCTTGGTCTGTAAAACCATGTGCCATTAAAGGTTACCCTGGAGTTTTTGCTCGTGTTCCAAGTTATATCAACTGGATAAAATCGAAACAACTTTTATAAATTATAGAGTAACTTTAATTGCACGAAGAATAAAATTATATTCATCTTGTTTTTAAATAAATTTTTCAATGTCGTGTGGCGACGTGAAATAGTGTTTATTATAGGATTTTCTTTTAACCTTTAGAGAATAACTTACTTCTCTATAATATAAGAGAAGCACGTACTAAACTTTATAGGCAACTTATTGACATTACAAATAAATCATATCTTGTACCCAAGTGGATGAGCTTGTTAGGCTGTCCAAGGCTACCATCT
The DNA here is from genome assembly GCA_963170105.1 of Cantharis lateralis. NCBI lineage: Eukaryota > Metazoa > Arthropoda > Insecta > Coleoptera > Cantharidae > Cantharis > Cantharis lateralis. The sequence goes on from OY720629.1 coordinate 23,240,958, forward strand.
GAGTTCCAGGGAAATCCGAGCCCACTGGAGAGGTAATTGTGCGGCTTGAAGCTCAAAACCCATGGGAAAAAATAAACGAGTGACAGGAGTGACCCCTTGGGGAAACTCATTGTGTTCGGTGTTAGTGAGAAGGTCCTTGCGACACTCATTAAAATGAAGAAGAAGCTGAGTCATAGATTCTCCAGCCTCAAACAATGGAGGAGGTAGCTGCTGAGCTTGAACTCATGTCTATCCATGAGGAATCTCAGGCAGCAGCTCAATCTTCATGTAAGGACTCTACCATCAAGAAAGTCTAATGGCTACCTTGGTGGAAGGGAACTTTCTACAATCAAACCTACAATACAGTATAGCGGCTACGGCGACTCTTTGCTGACGCCTGGCTGGTTGTACGGACACAATAGCTCTAATACAATAGCCACAAATAGTAAAGGCAGAGTGGCAGGTCTCTCAGCACTGAGAGGCAATGTTTTTACAGACAGCCTTCTAAATAAACCCAGAACGCGTATTTTCATACCGTTTTTTTTTTAGCATAAGCAGGGAAGGGGAAATCTTGTACGAGACACCACCATCATCTATGGTGGTTGTGTCAGACTTGCACTGACTAAAACCTCTCCCCCTAACCCCGCCGACCAAGAATCCGCCGTTAGGCATTACTTTCGATCGGGGGTTGTGTTTGTTTCTTCTGTATGGTTGTTTTTTCTTACAAGAAGGCGATTCGTCGCGAAGACGGTTCAGCGCAAAGACGATTCGGCGCAAAGACGGTTCAGCGCAAAGACGATTCGGCGCGAAGACGGTTCGGCGCGATCCGGTTCTGCGCGAAAACAGTTCAGCGCGAGCTGATTCGGTGCGAAGGCTTTTCGGCGCGAGAATAAAAATCTTTTGTTTTGCAACTGCCTATCATAATTTTCTGCTTTTTTGTGAAGTGGATTGGTCTTTCAAAAAGTTTTGCCAGGCAAAAGTTGTAGTCCGTTAAATTTCTTATCCGGAATGGGGTCTCAGGTTTTTTGTAAAATGTTTCGTTTAAAGGATACGGGATTTTCACAAAAATGAAAAGAAAAAACTCGATTTTTTCAACATTTCTTTACTTACTTTAATGCATAACTCGAAAGCAGTTGATTATTTTAGCCAATAAAATGAAATGAAATGAATTCCTAACACGGTAGCTACATTAATCTATTTTTTTTATAAACGTGTATTAGTTTTAATAAATTTATTATTTATCTATTAATGTTTAAATTTTTCTAAATTATTTTTCGTTTTCTTCCTTTTCTTCAAATATTTTATCCTCGCGCAGAACTACAATTACTACTTTTTCTGGAAATATTTTTTGAAAATTTCATTTCACAGAAAAGCAGAAAATTATGAAAGACAGTTACAAAACAAAACATTTTTATTCTCGCGCCGAAAAGCCTTCGCGCCGAACCGGATCGCGCCGAACCGTCTTCGCGCCAAACCGGCTGCGCCGAAACGTCGTAGACCGCCATTTTTCGATGTCCGGTATGAGTCTTCTTGTCCACCGTCCCACCTCGGCTTCGTCCCATATGGTCTGCCAGAGAGCCTGTGTCAGGTCAGGTGTGTTCACTTGGCCGGAGTGGGTTCTCGCTCTTTCTCCGGCCTGTAGATCCGCTGGCGGTAACGCCTGGAAATATTCAGGACAACCTGTTGCAGCAGTTAAGTGACAGTGACCTAACAGCTGTCCGGCAGAGCTGTGACTTCGGGGAAGGTCCAAAAGATGTCGTCCTGGCATCTGTATATCTCCCTATAGACTCCCAGGATCTGCCACCCACTAAAAAAATGGTGGACCTGGTGAGGTATTGTGAGCAAAATAAATACACCACATCATAGGTTGCGACTCTAATTCCATCACAGCGCTTGGGGGAGTGGAGATTGCAGCAATAGAAGGAAGTCGCTTTTTTAATACCTTATAGGCACATATTTAGAAATTCTTAACCGGGGGACACACCAACCTTCTATGTGTCGCCTCAACGTCATTCAGTGATTGAAATCACCTTGGCAACATTTGATATTTTGATCCAAATAATTGACACGCAAAAAAAAGATGTTGTTATATTAACATTTTTCATGTAGTAAAAGAATTGTTGCTAAACGAACAACAATTGCAGTAAAATTAAACGCACCTCTCATGCTGGTTGTACTACATCAGCTGTAAAATGCACTTACGCATTGTTGTACGACGAATGTAGTTAATTCTACAAAGTTTTTGTACTTGTAACTCTAGAGTGTTGTTGTTTTATCACTCAAAAGAGTTGATTTTTATGTAATTAACAACAATTGTTGTAAGCTTTACTACGGTATTTTTACTACAATTAGCATGTAAATTTTACTTATCTTTGGTGTTGTCACTATATTTACAACTCATTGTAGTAAATTTTACTGCAATTGTAGTTCTCCCCTGTACCAACCAACTAACATGTACGGCGTTTCTGAATAATAGATCTGTATAAGCATACAAAGCGAATTACACAAATGCCGTACAGTAATAAATCACCTAGACTGATTAGAAAATTTTCGGAAAATTACAAAATTTTCCTCGCTCCAGGTACCATCATTTTTGTACGGCACTAGGTTCTTCGTCATTATTTTTTTATGATTTCTCATCTTGAAGAAAGCCGTACAAAAATAGTTGGTCGTAATTTCCCATCTTTAGGTGGAAAATTCAATTTTCTCGTGTCCTCACCTGTACCGCTCAAAACTGACGGCATAGTGCTTAAAGTTATTCTTTCATATACCAGCATCGTTCTAAACATGATTCATGGTGGGTCATTTGACCCCCTGAAATTTTCCATGGGCTTGTAGTCTATACGACACCATCAGACGTAAATACACAATTAATCCAAATTATACTCAGCAAATTAGAAGGTCGTGCATTGACTTTAATTGCAAGTAGAGAAAATGCTACAACTTGGGGTAATATTAAAAATTTACTTGTACAACATTCCGGGGATCAAAGGGACGAAAATTGTTTACTCAGAGATTTAATGAGTTTAAAACCATTTAAAAACGAATCGTCATATCAATTTGGTATGAGGTGTCAAGATGTACGTTGCTTATTATTAACAAGATTACAACTAAAGGAAACAGACCAAAATGTAAAAACTATCAAAACCCAATTATACGATGATTGGCCTTGGAATGGAAATTGGCCTAGTCGTAAGATTGAAAAATCCCACAAAATTGGAAGAAGCATTAGGACATTTGACCGCGGAAGAAAATTTCATGTACGCACAGTCAAAAACAAATTTGTTTAATAACGGTCAACGCAATTATAACCCAATCGAAGTTAAACAACTGGCAAATTCACATAAACCCGCGATTAACCCAATGATGTTTAGAAATAATTATCCAAATCAAAATTATTCAAACCAAAATTATCTAAATCAAAATTTTTCAAAACAGCATAAACCAAATTTTCAAAATTTCCAAAGATAACAATTTATTAGACCAGCCACTTTTAACCCAAATAAAAATTTTACGCCATTTCATCAACAAAATTTTTCTGCGTTTAAACAATTTCCAAACCAAACAACTTCATCAGGTCAACGCCACTTTCGACCTGCAAGTCAACGTGTGAATGCTTATCAGCAAGGCTCCGATATCCGAGTACGACAGTTCCAACGACCTAGTCCAGCAGCTGAGCCAATGGATACGTCATCAGCTAATACTAGAAGAATGAGCCAACCTACACACAAATGGACATCAGAAGAATTATATTATCAAAATATCGACCAGAATTACAGTAATTTTGAAGGGTTTCATGACAACCAAATTCAAGAAAATTGTTATGACAATTTCGAATCTTATGACCACAATCAAGACTACAGAAACCACGATTTTCAAGAAAATGAATTTGATCGATTTGCTCCAGTGGAAGAAATCGAAAATTCGGAAATCAATCAAAATTTTCACGAGGACTGTATTCCGAACAATTAGACTTAAATAAAGTAACAAAAATTAATATTAATTCCATATCGCAGTCAAAATTAGCTTATATCAAATTTCCAAAATTTAATTTCAAACTCATGATTGATACAGGATCGACAAAATCATTGTTGAACAAAAACAAAGCATTTGAACATTTTTCTTCAGAAATATTTCGCGAATCTTTTCAAATTCAAACAGCACATCATATTTCAACGCATAATTTAGTAGCAATTGTAAATTTAAAACCTCTTTTAGGAACGAATCTCAGACACAAGTTTTACATTTTTGATTTTAGTAAAAATTATGATGGATTAATAGGAATTGAATTGTTAGAATTGATTGATGCTAAAATTGATATCATAAACAAAATCTTAAAAACAAAATTTGGTAACATTCCTCTTTATTTCGAAAATAAACAAAATCAAAATTATCAAATTACAGTGGAACCACGAACACAGAAGGTAGTTAAAATCCCAGTTAATTTGGAAAATCAAAAAGGAATAATTAGGTACAGTATAACTTTCAAAATTTTGTATATGTAATCAATGTAATTGACATAATGGAACCAGCGTAGACGGTTTGGTAAATTTATTAGCGGAAAGCAATTTAAAAAGGTTGAAAGGGCAGTCGAACTTGGAAGAAATTGTAAACAGCATTCAAGGAAAAAGGAAAAAGAAGCAAAATATTAGATGCATTATCGAAGGATTGCGATATGGAAATTAGTACTTTTTACAAAATTTAAACAATTACATTTCTCATAAGATAGTGAAATTAAAGTAGGTGTTTGGACTGAGGGAAACTTTAAGTACGAATCTATAAGAATGAATATAATAACTCAAAATATGAAAATTTTTGGGTCAGGCCACTCTAGCACTGGACGCCTCATATAACTATTATATATTTGAATTTGAATTTAATACGGGATTTTTATTTAAACGATTAATTATAGCTAATAATTAATTCATATATTAGATTAATTATAGCAACACGAAGAAAATTACAACTGTATCAAGAATATGGATTCCATTTTATGTTTTACTCATTGAACAAATTTGTTCGTATTTTGGCATGAAAATCATAACGTATAATAAAACTAACAGGTTCTTTTTATATGTAGAATTAAAAAATATAAACAAAATAATTATTATAATGCTGAGTTACTATTTCCGAAAAAGGGATAGATATTCAATTTTTCCAAATCATTTTAAATGTCTTCGAGCTATATGAACATTGAACAATGCATCACTAAAATACATAAATTATTTTATTTATAATTTGACATTGTTCCACCAAACCAAATCTTGCAGTTCTACTCTTATTTATTAAATAAAATAAAATATAATCAAATGAAACATAATTTAAATACAACCTTTAAATAATAAGATAACGTTAAAAATATACGAAACTATCAATAGCATAAAATAAATTCAAACATCTAAAACTGACAGATACGAGTTGAAATTTGTGACAGCAATATGTGCGAGTCGTACAATGTTGCCATAATTTTTGTGTAATGAGGTGTAATGCAAATGAATCACTTATTTGAGAAACCAGACATATCCACCTTTTGAACGTTGCAGATTTTCATGTAAATCGATTCCTTTACCAATACGCCTCGTGTTTTTTAGAAAAATTATACATGTCATTGAGAAGAGGAGTTTCTAAAATACACTGTTTATCTATTTTTTCTTATCACATATTTGAGAATATTACTGTTTTTTGTGTTTCTCTTAAAACTTACTTAATTGCACATGTCTGGTTTCTCAAATAAGAGATTCAAATGTTTAGCTGCAAAAATCTACATTTTCATTTAAGTTTATGAAGATATCTTGTAAACGGGTCGGTAAAGGTTATTTTTTTTGTTTAAACGTTCATAAAGACCCATTTTTAATATAAACAGTTTTTTATTAAATTCTTTCACTGTTTTCCGGGAATATTATTGAAATTACTATCGATTTTTTTGGGCCTTCCATAAGAGCTCATATAAAATTCTGAACTTTAGCATTTATTTTCTCGGAAACCAGACGATGGAATTATTTAAAATTTTGAAATTAAATGTATTGCACCCAAATAAACCTATATCTAAAATTTAAACTAATTCTTTCGGGTTTGCTCTAACTCCCCAACCTCCTTCGGTTCATTTGAAATGTAATATAATTTTGCGACGCCATCTAGTGGATTCTCAACTGAACATCAAAGACGCCGACACGAACATTAAGGCGGGCATAAGTGAGACAGAAAATGCATAGTACTCTTTCTCTCATGCGCATGGGAGCGCATAGGAAGCAAAAATCAACATAACGTCGTAAGAATTTGCAAAACGAAACATTATTTCTTGATTGTTTTTCAATTTTTAGAATCTTAAAACTTCAACAACTGTTCTAAAGAAAATTTCTAGTCGATCGGTTAATTACTTTTAAAAATACGATAGTTTCAAAATAGCCGAAAAATAGTTGATACAATTTTACACAGATTTTATTATTTTTTTAAAGTCGTTTTAAATCAGATCGTCTTAAAAATTCCTTTAGAACAACCGCAAATATATTATCCTTCGATTAAAACTAAAACATTTAAAAAATTCGGTTTATTTTCGAAGCAACCTTCGACGTTTCGTTAAATAATTTTCTGATTAATTTTGATATTTTTATTGCAGCAAATTTGATTAAAATTTACAGATTGCTAAAATTTTAGTGAAGCTTTAGAAAAGCAGAGAGCGCTGTATTTTTAAATGATTTTTGTATAATGAACATTGTATAAGAAATAATTAATCTCCAAGATTTTTTATTATAAATAACTAAGCAATAATATTTTTGTATAATTAGGCTAATAAAAATGTTACAATTTACAATTCTAGTTTAGCAAAGACGAACAATTTATTTCTTGAAAACAAATCAAGAGATCTGCAAAAAGGTTCTTGGGATTCACGTTCAATTTTTAAAACGCAACTATCTGTCTGTAAATGAAAGGGGAGGAGCTTATGTCTCCTACTTAAAAAATCACAACCTTAACGCGAACATTAGAAAAAATAAGAATGTAAGAAACAGTCATGAAATCGAGTGGTAGGCCGCAAAAGCTTAATTTTGAATTACTATTGATAAAATGCATTAAAAAATTTAAAAACCAAATAATATTGCAAAATAATAAAATTGCTTCAAAATCAAGTGAAGTGTGGGAGGCAATTAGCAAAGACTTGGAATATATTGTAAAGGCCAATACTATTTATACAATGATAAGTTCAACTATAAAACTAGAACAAGTTAATAAAACAGCAATATATATAATACAAGAATTTATATTGCTGATTTATTAACTTGTTCTAGTTTTATAGTTGAACTTATTATTAATTTTCACAAGTTACGATACTTAATTAGTTATATTTATACAATGATAATTTGTAACAGAATTTATATAATAAGACCCAAAAAACCCACTAAATAATATCCATCTTCAAATATTAATAAAATATAGGGTCGGAAATAATAATTTAGTTATGCTAATTATTATTAAGTTGTTTTTTATGTTTTTTGTATATTGCTCTTTTTTATGTTTTTCTTTCACTTGTAGTTTTTCTACTTTTTTGAAGCTGTAATAGCTATAGCGGCTAAATAAATTTTTCTTTATTTTTATTATTATTATTATTATTATTATTATTATTATTAATTATTATGACGTCGTATAAAATAAATTATAAATAATCTTGTTTTAATAAAATTTTATTTTAGTTTATCAAAATTTTGTTTTGAGTATCAGTACTAGCTTAATATCAAGCTAGGGCCGCCACCACTCAAATGGGTGTAATTCCCGAACGGTATATTGGTGTTAATTTTTACTTAAAGTTTGAAATGAAATTCAAAAATTCTTTTTACCGCTCTTTTTTAATAAACAGAGGCGTATTAAGCAAGTTTGACGCCTCAAGCCTTTAATATTTTGCGCCCCTATCTCCCTATCTTCGGTTTTCCAGTTGACCCATTTTTTAAATTAAAAAAATTTATAAAGAAAATGTAACTAATTTTTAATAATAATTAAGACGGTTAATGATTAGGTAATTGAGCATACGTAAAACAAATATATGCTTGAAACGGTTTTTTGCGTGATGTCGCATTGGCGAAAACATTCATGATGTCGTCAAAATTTATGCTATTTAATTCATCACTCTCGATGCACATAAGAGCCAATGCGTTCAATTTTTTATTGGATAATGTAGACCTGTGGTAGTCCTACACTCTTTTCAATGCTGAAAACGATTTCACCCCCGTACAGTTTGTCACTGCTTTGCAACAAACATCAGCAAATATATTGTAAATTTTCTTGTCTTTTAATTGTTTTACAAAATCTAACAATTCATTCGATGAAAGACCTATGTAGATCTTTGACTTGAATTATCTCGGCTCCTAATTGGTCATCGAGATTATCGTTGTACTTTTTAATCAAGGTTAACCCTTAATCGCTATCGTGAGGTCTCCCAGACCGCATTAAGTTTGAATTAAAGATGTTTTTATATGCCGATAATTCTTTTTGTGTTATTAAATGTTAATAAAATCTTAAAATTAATTACTTTTTAATTTTTTATGGCTTACTAGAATACCAATTAAGACTATGTTGCAAAAAAAACACCGAAAGTTAATTTGACGTGGGTTTACGAAATAAACAAAGCGCGGTCACTGAGACCGCACAGTAGTTATAGTGTGACAATTATTTGACGTTAGCGATTAAGGGTTAAACAGATTTTCATTAAAAGTAATAAATCTATTACAATATAGATAGAATATGCAGGCTACCAGTTACAAAGCTTTTCTCGTAAAAGAACCTGCAAGCGGGAAAATAAAATAAAGCGCTGCAGATAAATAGCCGTCCACATATTATGTATGTAATAATATTCTTTTATTTCTAAAACAAGATACCTACTTAGAATTTTAATTACGAAAATAAAAAGTATATAATTTTTACAACTCCTGAAATTTAATTTTGCGTCTCCCGAAATTTTGCACCACTGAAATTTTGCGCCACAAGCCCGGGCTTCATGGGCCTGTAGGATAATACGCCACTGTTAATAAAATATATAAATATTAAGCATAATGTCTGCCACCAGATGCCACTATTTCAAATGTCTATTTATTTGTTAGTTTAGGCTTCTATACACAGTATATGAAGAAGTCTTATGTTCTGGTCCCGTGTCCGTCCGTCCGCATAATTCAATTTTTAGATCTCCTTAATTCTAATTCTAAAATCCTTAATTTTCTAGTGTATTTTTTTCTTATATAGTAAAATTGTATTACCAATAGTAAATTATCGGTTTATTATTTTTTTAATCCGTTATTTTATTCAGAATAAATCGAATAGTGGTTTTCCATGATTGGTGAATTTATTAAATATGTTAGATCGACTAGTATTTTATTTAAAAATAATCTACTAAAATTTATGGGCGTTTGTATTCTTCCAATATTGCTATCCAAAACTTGTGTTCTTCATTCAAAACTTATCCTTAAATAGTAGTTTTCGTATTATTACCAACTTAAAATATTATTGGGTAACGTCTCTTTCTATTGGTCTGTTCATATTAGGTTTGTTCGTTGGACTTTTTGCAAGTTGCTCGAAACAGTTTCTGTTGATGTCACTAGAGCAGCTTGTTTAGTGCAGCTGCTCAGAGCAGCGCCCAACGAACACTTTTGGAACACTTATTGCTACTTTTAAATATCTTAACCTCAAAAAAATTTGAAAATTATTTTCTGTTATGTTATTATGGGCTGATTTCTTTCAATAGAATAACTACAGCGTCAAATAAACCAAAAAAATCTTTTTTTTAGAGATTTTAATTTATTAAATTATTAAAAGTTTCTTTTAAAACTTTTAAATTAAAAGTTTCCGTGTTCAACTATTTTTCATTTTTTTAATTAAAACTTCTTCTTTGCTTTTTTTGTGTAATTATATAAAATCTTGTATAATGTGATATAAAAAAATATCTAAAATATGACTGCTGAGAGCAGTAAATAAAAAATTCTAATTTTCAAAATTATTTTAATTCACTTTTATTACCCTAAAAAAGTATTAAAAGAACTTGCTTAATCCAATATTAAATACTTTAACTATCCGAAAATGTTAAATAATTTAAAAAATATTAATAATAATAAACTTGAATTAATAATATTTCAAAATTTAAAAATATTTGGCGCCGCAAAAAGTTAGAACAAATTTCTAGCAACTTACTCCTCCTATCGACCTATAGTCAATTTCATTTAAGCATGCAGAGAATAATTTGTACTAAAATGATGACCTTGAATATTAGCCAATGAAATTGGCACGAAGTTAACCGCTTTTACACTGCTGAAATTTACATGTTGTTGACAGATAACATTTAATTTTTCATATTATGTCAGAATGTATAATATTAAAATTAAATAGTTCCTATGCAGCCTTTCTTTATTTATTTTATCAAAATCGCATTAAAATTGAAATAAATTTGTGAAAATACGTTTTCTAAAATTATTTTGTAAACTACTACATTAGGCAACACACATTTCTTTAAAATTTCGAATCATTTCCCATTCTGCCTTTGTAAATGTGACTTTGCAGACGACCTGCCACCTACTTACTGCTAATATGAGATCGACTATAGTGCAGGTTTTTCTGCTCTAAGCAGTTTCGAACAAGTTGCACTATTCCAACGAACGCTTTCCGAACAGCTGCTCGATTACGAACGAACGCTTTATTTTTGCTCGAACCTGTTCCGAACTGTTCGGAGCAAGGGTAGTTCAAATATTGTATTAGTCCATTCAACAAATCTGTACTTGGGTAACGTCTCTTTCTATTGGTCTGTTCATAGACCAATAGAGTCTGTTCTTGATTACTAATGCTAACAAATATGATAAAAATATAAAGTACAAAAATATTTGGGGAGCGATTTAAGAATAATTTGCACTTAATTCATATTAATGAATCAAATCGAGCTTTCCTTTACAATTAATCCCGAAAGAAAGGAGATGTATAGAAGCCTTAGAACTGCGGTCATCCGAGTTCCACCTTGTTTGTAATTAAAATTCAATAAAAGTTGATAATAATTACCCACCCCCCTTGCATTTCTTAAACTTGACGGAAATGCAAAAGCCTTCAACATTTTCTAAGCAAGTTAAAAAAAATATAATTACTCGTCGTTTACCTGGAAAAATTCATATTTCATAATAATATTTTCATTTTTATTGTATATTATAATAACTATAATAAATTTAATAATTTAAGTTTTATAAAATGGAGTGTTTTCGCACCCTTACCACACCTATGTCTGACCATACCATAAAAGCAAATTTACAATAACAACAAACAGACGTCATTTAATGTACACATAACCTATACATTATTTTAAATGTTGTCATAGTAAGGGAGTAAATTGATACATTTAGTTTATTTTTTTCTATTTTTGTATTGGCGTGTTAAGAAAATCTCTGTATAAATTGAAAATTTAATTACGTGTTATGATTACCACGGATAGTGCATGTGAAAGTATCATTTTAAGTTATGTGCGATTCTGACGATACAGACGACCTATTATTAATTCCACCTGATTTGTTTGTACTACCGTCTGACTCTGAGGATTATTCGTCGGGACCACCATATTTTAATATTGTCGAAAGCCTTATATCGCAAGTAAGCAATCTAGACAGTCGAGTTAATTTTATAGAAAGGAATTCCGATACCAGTTTGGGAAGCAACTCTTTGGATTATTTTCTGATAAATTCGGTACATTCGAAATATTCTATACCTTTAATGTCAGTAAATCATGAGACTAATGTTTGGCAAGGTCCTCAAGGTACCAAGCAGCAGTACATTCAAAGTGCTCACAGTACACCTCAAAAGCCGCGAACTAAGTTACAATTAAATTCCTTACCTTCTACACCTAGTACAATTGCTCAGACAACACGAAGTTCTCAAATTACTACGTCACCTTATGATGAGCAAGACAAGTTTAGAATGGAACCCTTGCCTAATTCGAATTGGCGAAATCGTATTTCAGAAAGAGACAAGAAATATCATTCGCCTGTTGGTACCACTCGAAGTGAAGATAAAGTGCTTAACGAAATTGATAGTTTTATCTCAAATGTACATACCATCAAAAAGTACGACACTGCTAGAAATTTGAAAAAACAGTTTGATTTATGTTTATCCCCAAAGAAAAAATTAAATACGCAAAACGGAAATAATATAATTAAAACAAGGTTAAATATGAACGATGTAGATGATTTATTAAATTCTGTCGAATGTAAACAACGAGATATCGAAGTAAGGTTAAAGCAAAGAGAGAGTCAGCTTAGCATTAATAGAGATGATTTACAACAACACATTAAGAAATCATCATGGAGACAAGGAGATACTAAAAATTCTGTTCCTGATTATGGAATGGGAATGCGCGATTCACTATATACTGATGTCGCAAAATGTGAAGAAATTGGTGTCAATGTGTTGACTGCGATGCCATTAGAATCCAGTAAATTACCAATATCAGATATGTCCAGTGGAAATGTGGACTCTGTAAGTAGCGATAATGCCACTTCACCCTATAGCAGCAATTCTACTCAATTAACAGCGTTTAACAATCAAAATCCATTTCAAAAACTTCCTACCAATAATTTGAATCAAGGCACAATGCACAGTCAATTGGAAGAATATGAACATATGAAAAATGAACATTTATCAGAATTAGCAGTGGACACTGTTGAAAGTAAGTCAAGTGATTATAAGCCATCTGAGGTGGATAAGTTGGCTTTAATTAATCTTTCAGAACTGTGGAATCAACCTTTGAAGAATAATAACTCTCACAATTTTGAATCTTCAATGTTTTTTAATAAACTACAAGAAGAGAAATTACGTAGAAAGGTTTGTATGTTTATTTTAAACTTATGAAAACCCATACACATATAAAAATAATACAACTCAAACTCGATTAGTGACTACTGCTAATCAAGTTCCACCCTTTTTATTTTTGATGATTGGAAACTTAATTAATATTTTAAAATAATAATTTCTTTCTTATTTCATTCTTTTAAATTTTATGCTAAAACATAATTTAAGCAAAATCCTCTCTGAATGCAACTTATGAAATTTTTGTTAATTAAAGTTTCGTTTATTTGTAGCATTGTGAACAAATAATACAACAACTTCAGGTGCAAATATTAGAGTTTCAAGAACAATTAGCTGTAGCTATTGAAGTTGATAATGCAAAAGATGAAGCCATTTTACGTGTACATAATTCGTGGCAGGAAGCAGCCACCAAAATTGATAACTTATTTAGAAATAAATTAAATTTAGAAGAGCAACTAACGCAATTAAGAACCAACGTTTCCATTGAACTTGCAGAAGCAACAAAGGTGAGAGTTTTTTAATTTTTATAACATTAACTTGCTACATTTTTATTTTAATACGCAGAAAGTGAAACACTATGAAAATGAAACATTTAGAGCTATAAATTTAGCTCATAATAATCAAGAAAAGGTGGAAGATTTGGAAAAAGAGAATAAAGGTTTATTGAACGAATTACAAATGGTGAAACAAAAATTAAAAGATATTGAAGGACATTATGAAGTTATAATAAATAATAATAATTATTTGAAAAATTTTCTGGGTGAAAAGGAAATTGAAATTCGAAAGGTTTTAATTATTTATTATATTGTCGTAAAGCACATTTAACATTATTTTTATTTACACAGAATGAAACTGCTTTGTCTGAAGCCAGAAAAGAAGTTTTTCAAAGCAAGAAAGCTATTGAAATTTGCCATAATGAACTAAGTTTGATGAAAGAAGATCAAAATCGTTTGGAATCTCAAGTTGAGGGAAAACTTAATCAAATCAAAGTTTTAGAGGTGGATAAAAAGAAATATCTGAAAGATATAGAGGAATATAAAGAAAATGAGGTAAGTATATAACACCTGTTAATATAATATAATAAAATATTTAACAGAAATCTAATAAGTTGTATTATTACTTAAGAGTATAAGAATTTAATTTTTAACAGCTGAATTATTTTGTTTTTAGAAAGCATTAAAAGAAGAACTCAACAACCAAAAAGATCAGAATGAGAAGACCAAGTTGGATTTAAGAAATTATTATCAAAATCAAGTTGAAATTGTAGTCCAGGATAAGTTACAAGAATTTCAGACTCAATTAGATAAGGCTGAAAGTGCATTACAAGACGAAATACGTAGCCGAGAGATGGCAATTGCTAAATCTGCTGCTTTGTATATACAGCAAATTGTACATAAGTATGTTTCAAGTTTCTATGTATTTCAACTTGCGTAATTATTATTATAAAAATATTTTTAGGCATGACATGGAAGTAAATTTGTTGGAAGAAAAACATACGGAAGAAATTAAACTGTATCAGTTACGTTTATCGCAATTACAACAGCAAGTCGATAACTTACATTATAAATTTCAACAACAACAGGAATCTAGAACAAGTATTGCACAAAAGTTACACAGGGTCATGGAGGCGCAATGGCTAGAGGCACTCAAAATTATTAACAATGGAAAAACTCCTATTGTTGCCCAAGATAAAAGCACAAATACGATTGACCAGTTAAATAGCTTAAAATCAAAATCTTTTACAAATGTAGAAGAAATATTACAAAAAGAGTTATCAAATGCTAAAATGTCTGGTGATTCTAAAATGATCAAACCCATTGTTGAAAGTTCATCATTTTTCAGTAATGAAGAGGTGTGTGATCAAAATGTGCAAATAAAACAACAATTATTGATGGAAACGCCTATAAGTAGTAAACCAGAAAGAAATAAACAGCAAATTGAAAATGAACTACAAAAATATATTCATTTGGTAAGGGATATTTTTAAAATTTTAATACAAATATCTTGTCAATAAAGTATTGTAGCTTTTGAACAAAACTCCTGCAGTTTCCACTGAAGGCTTAAAACACAATGGGAAACACAAAAATGCTTCTATTGATAACCATACTGGTGATTATTCTACATTGCAATGGCAAAAATTTGTAAGTTTCTTTCTTCTTAAAATACCTTTTTGAAACTTCCTTTTTCTAGAATGAAAGTGAAGAACATGACGATATTGCTAAAAATCACAAAAGTATGATCAGAGATCGTTCAAGCAAACCTCCATGGAAATAAGTACAAAATTATAATAGTAAGTAAGTTAGATATATAAAGTTTTTTAATTAACTTATTAAAAATTCAAAATATATATATTTTTTGATACTTTTATACATAAGAATCATTGTATATTGTCTTTTTTTAAATTGTATTGTAACTATTGATTCAAATAACATTTTATAATAATTATATTAATTGTTTTATTCTCAATGCGGAAGACTCGAGCACGTATGGATTACTCCATCTTAAGTAGGTCAGCATAAATGAAAAATTCTACAATTCTACCGATCTATAAAGAGGGTTTTCAAGTATAGCGCAAGCAGGCTTAAGGGAGGGTTAAGTTTTTTTTACATTTGCTGACAAAGGTTATAAATCTTAAGTAAGAAAAAAAATTACAACATAAAATTACAAATTAAAAATAATTTAGTTTTTTAAGTTTTGAAAAGATTCTTACTTCTTATCATTTAGGTGAGGGAGGGTTCACGATTTTCTTATTTTTGTTTATACAGGGGGGTTGGAGGTCTAAAATCATTGATATTATTTTCAAGTTTGCTTACGCAATACTTAAACACCTTAAAAGACAGAGGATCTATGAGAGCAACGCACTTGATAAAAACATTCCCGAAAGCTGCTCCAACTCAAAAATCGTAGATTTTTTATTTTTGCTCAACTGCTTATTGAGTAATTAATTACTGAAGTTCTGGTGATTATTTATAAATATTTAATTATTTAAAATAAAAAAAATACTGAACTAGCTTACACTCAAAATGCTGAGCAGGCTACAACAAATACACAAAAATTGCATTACAGAAGATTTAAAATTTTGCGGAATTTTGTATATTCAATTGCACCAATAGGAACAATGCTCTCCTACAATAATAAATCTTGACTGTCAAAAGTCAATGTCTAATATTTAATAATTGAAGTTAACCTTATTTTATATAAATAACAAATTTTTCTCTCAACGGGGTAGTTTTTGTTAATTTTATTTTTACAAAGCCATGTTTTAAGTTATTGTTTGTGGAGGCAATTAAAATGTTTTTACCATTTGAAATGTAAGGACGGTAAGACTATTTCCGAAGTTATTCAATTCCGCTTGGTTTCTCGTTATCATTTTGTAAACAAATCTATTTAATTACAATATTATATTGTTGATTTGCCTTATATTCTTCACCACCGAGTAAAATGGCAAGCAATGATCAAAATAACGAATCGCCCGACAATATTCAAAATCTTTACGAAGAGATGCTGCTTACTCATTCCTTACTACCTTCGTATACATCACCTCAATTATTGAATAATGTTTTGAGAGAATTACATCAGCATGTCGAATCGGCACACACTAATAGCATAAGTACTACAAATTTATTGGCCAGACAACCATCAACACAGAACACTAATGCAGACCCAACTGCAGACAGCGTTGTTATAAACATGGATAGTATCTTAAATAGAAACCCTGGATACATTCCTAATTCGCATGTAGGCATAGAGAATTCAAGACCTGGGGCAACAGATGCAACAGCTTCAGATGAAAGAACATTTGGTAATAGAAATTCCAACGAACCTACAAATGGGAACGGTAATGGGGATGGTTTACATAATGTAATAGAAATTCAGCAAACTTTAGAGATCGTTCAAAAATATTTACCCTTTATATTGATTTTAATAGCAAAGAGCTTATACGATCATTGCAACGAAGTATTGTATTTGGCAATAGTATTAGGAACGTTTATACATGCCAATTCTATTGTTAAACGAGAAGCAACTAAACGATCTCGACGAAGTTTATCCAAACTATTTGTCACTTTGCTGTACGTGTTTGCTTCTGTAGCGTTTATAATATACGTATACAAAGATGAAAAATTACATTTAAATTTAATGTTTATACGACCTCCATCTAGTACCGTTTGGGAATTACTCTGGACTTGTGTTTTAACTGATTTTATATTAAAACTTATAACAATAGCTTTTAAAATTATGTTAACCATGCTGTCTGCCAAAATAGTTCCTTTTCAGAAACAAGTAAGCGACATTTTCGTACCAAATGAAATTTCGCTAACTTTTATTTCATTTTCTAGGGAAAAATATATTTATTTATGGAGTCTATTTCTCAATTGTTTAGAAGCTTGACAACAATTCAGCCTTGGCTGTATTATTTATTGGAATCATATGATGGAGCAGAAAAAGTAATTGGAGTTGTTTTATCTGCAGCATATATGGTATCCAAGGGATCGGATTTGATGTGCCGTCTAAGATTGCTGAAAAATTCTACTCTGAAGTTGATACAAAATGTTGTAAGTAGTTTGTTAGGAAACTTTTTTTGAATTTGATTGTTAATGTTTGTTTAGACGTTGGGATCGTCGCCAAATAAAGATCAAATTGAAACTGCTGGTAGTAATTGTCCAATTTGTCATGACGAATACGATACTCCTGTTTTGCTTCAATGCAGGCACATTTTTTGTGAAAGCTGCGTAAGTATTTGGTTTGATAGAGAACAAACTTGCCCATTGTGCCGAGCAAAAATTGTAGATGATCCATCGTGGAAAGATGGATCGACAACATATTTTGTACAGTTATTTTAAAAATATAATTTAAGATAATTCTTGCCTTTGCATTTGTACATAAAAATAATAAAAAAAGTTGTTTAATTATTATTTAATAAATAAAATTATTGAATGTTACACACTCAAAGTTTTATTTTTTGTCTATTAAATGGTAATAAAAAAAATTTACTGTAAAAGAGTAGAGCTAATCAAGAGTTCAAATTTTTCCAAGTTTCATTTTGATTACTATTCCAGCAAGAGCCCTATTTTTGAGCTCATACGACTTGATTTGCATACGAATCATTATATTTCGACCAATCGGAGATTGTGAATACTTCATTTTTATGCGAATCAAATGGTGTGAGTTCAAGAATAGGGCACCAGGTCTCCTGCTAGAATCATATTTCAGGTAGAATGAAAGAAATTTGTGATAGTGAATACTTTAATTTTTTGCTAAACTTCAACTTTTTGAAAATATAGATCTTTAGTTTTTAACCCCCTGTATTTTGTGGAAACTGTTTTTGATTGCTACAAAAATTGCAATTTGTAATTTTTTTAAATTGTAATTTAGCGGATTTTCAAAATATTAAACCATCATTTAAAACTTATTTAATCTGTTTAACGCTAAAACTAATATTGTGGCTTCAAAGCAAGGAAATCTTGGTATAGAAAACAGAACGTATAAAAATTTAATATCTAGCGATAAACTGTTAGAAGCAAACGTGTAACTTGAACAGGTTGTCAATACGATACAGAAATAAAAATCGCACAAACTTTTGTATGTGCTGCTGTAAATGTGTACCAGCATAAAGTACTTAATTTACTGCCGGCAACAGAAGGTGCTAAAGTAATTTTTTTTTAAACAAACTAGAACATTGAACTACTTGGAAACTCACATTTAAAACCAGAAGGTTTTAGTTTATTTTTATTCATCTTTTAATACTTTTTTAACGTAATAAGTTTTTTATATAAAATTCATCAATACTATACAGACGTAGCTATTATGAAGAATATTTTTAAAACTTAGTTATAAAACTATACCAATTCACAGGAAACGATGTTAGGTGTAATGTAACTTTAGAATGTAGTCATTTTATATTAATGCTGAACTACATTTATATAATTTTAAACTGTAAGCGTATGCAGTACCATCACTCGAACAATGTAAAAGTAATTACTGGAGTGACAAAAAACACTGCTACATAGAACAATTTATTTATTTAAAGTCCAACAGTAGATGCGATTGGCTGGTTGATGATGATTGATAAATTAGATAATCAATAAAACATCCACCTCTCAGTGTAGTTTATTGTTTGGAACTAATTATCAAGAATTTTTTTATAAAAACCATTAGGTTTAATGTTTAATAGACAATTACACGTTATAGCAACTTCATAGATATGCTAAATCTAACTATCGATATAAATAAATTTGCAGTTTATTTTATTTAACAACGAAGGGAATATTTTAGTTTGGCAATAAGTATCATCAGTACATAATCTTTATAAAATTATGACCAAATTATAAAATAAAATCACAATTAAAATAAGCTAAAACTAATATTAGATTTTGTTAATATTTTTTTGAAAATATTCTGCATCTCCTTTTGTAGCTTGTTTGTTAATTTGTTTGTGTCTGTCTTTACTTACTATTTCTTCAATTACCTCGCCATCTCCTTTAATTAATCTAAGAAAAAAGAAAAGTTTGTCGTATTACAAAAATAATTAAATTCAATAAAAGTTTCTACAACTAACCTATTTCTTCCCGTACTTTCATCGTACACTCTTCTTACAACACTTTGTTGTTTTTCCCATTGTTCTTTTGTCATTGGAGCTAGTGCTTTTGATTTGTTCATTAAATGTAGTGGAACATCAGCACTACCACTTTCTTCATCGTTTTTCACCGTTACAGTTTTTAGTTTTTTACTTTTTGCTTTCGATTTTAACTTTTTTGCTTTCTTTGTTATTTTCATTTTTTCATCAGACGAAGAGCTGCTACTACTACTGCTGCTGCTGTCTTGGCTGCTGCTACTAGTCGAAGTATGTCTCTTTCTTCGCTTTTGTGGCCGGTTTTTTATGTGCTTATTGCTCGAATGTGACGAATCACTGATAGATGATGAAGAAGAACTGCTGGAGGAAGAAGAAGACGACGATCGATGTTTACTAATTTTTTTCTTCTGCACAATCTTATTCAATCTCGATTTATGTTTTTTTAAGTTATTTTTCTTGTCGTGTATCACTTTCATGGCTGAAACTAATCAAAGTATTAGCAATAAATGAATATAATTTTAGAATATTTTCAAAATTTTCATACTTTATTTTGAAGGTCGGCGATTTAACCGCGCAAATAGTTTGATAAATAACTCAATTGCTTATTGGTGAACATAAAATCTATTTTAATAAAGCACATGGGTGTTCGCAGAACAACATAAAAAAAAGAGATAGGTAGGTGCAATAATATTAATATTCATCAGGCAATATTGAACTTCCCACGTGCATTAAAGCATATCTATTGCGTTCGTAATATTTAAACTATGCAATAGAGTAACGGTGATGGCAATAATTGCAAATCATTAACAACGCGGTGTTTGCATGTTATTTTTTGGTATACATACTTGAGTAAGTACCTGTATTATTCTATTTAACATTTTTTTCGATAATATACCTATTTATTTAGTTTGCAATCATACTGTTTATCGATTTATAATTTAATTTATTCTATTCCAGCCAAACAATAAAAACTTTTCCCTTACTTGAAAATTTGATTGCTATCCACAAATTTATTAATCTAAAATTAAGTCTTGACAGTTGTACATAACTTAGGTTAGGTTATATGCAGATACATACTTCAAATTGACATAAAAGTTAGGTTAATATAACCAGCTAATCGTTTATTCTGCAACAAATAAATCTAATTTAATGGATCAAGCTGAAGAAAGTAAATGGGAACCCAATCGGGATTTTTTGCGCCAATTAATGGAGATGGGTTTTTCACGACTTGCAGCAGAACAAGTAAAATTAATTTGTTTTCTTGTTTTCATTGAATTCTAAAGGTTAGATCTTTTAGGCTCTTTACACCACCGATAACCATTCAATAGAAACCGCCACAAATTATTTGTTTGATTCCGAAAATGATTATGAGACTCCATCGAGGATAGATTTGCTAAATCAACACGAGGCCGAAACGGAGTCTGGTAATGGAAGTTTACAATCCAAAGTAGAAGATAGTCACGATAAATCAACACATTCAAAGGAAGAATATAAAATGGTTTTTGTTGTTAACACGAGTTTGAAAATGAGTGCAGGGAAGATGTCAGCGCAGGTAATTTAAATGCTTATTTTTTTTTATATTATATCGTACATAGGTACTTGTATTAATTACGTAATATTTAATGTAGGTTGCCCATGCATGTTTAGGCTTATATAGGATACTAGTTGAAGACCAATCGTCCAATCAAGCACTTATAAATTGGATGGCAGATGGGTTAGTAGAAATTAATGCAATCTTTAGATCAACCATAAGACTTACTTTTTAGAGAGAAAAAGGTTGTAGTGCAAGGCGATGATCATACTCTTCTTCAAAAACTTCAAAATGAAGCTCAACAAAAAAACTTACATTCTTGTTTAATTTCTGATGCAGGCAAAACAGAGATACCCAGAGGTTCTGTCACAGTTTTATCTATATTTGGAAGTGAAACCATTGTAAATAGCATAACCGGTAAACTTAATTTATATAAGTAAGATTATGTTAAGTATTAGGTATAGATTCCATATTGTACGCAATTGATATAAAACTAAATTTGCTATTTATTCACAAGCTAGGACATCGTCATTGTTTAATATTAAAGATTTAATTGCTAATTTAATATTATTAAATGCCATAATATAATACAATGCAAACAAATTTTTGTAAAAGGATTTATTTTAAATTTTATCTAGTATTAATTAACCACTTAACGCTTACACCTTGTGACGTTCACGGACATGCTGTACTATCTAATTTTATTATGCTCGTAACATCCACATGCAAACTTATTTTATGAGGACTACATTTTACATACCCTCTATTCGTTAAGGGCAATGCAATAAATGAAACTATAAATAGATCAAATTTGTCTGTGACTTGTCAGTGCAGAAGCTACGGGCGGCTATCTAGTCTAAAAATATGATAAATGCATAACTGTGTTGGTTTTTCATTATTGAGAACCTTTCTATGTGTAGACAATCTCGTCTACATCATTGAACAAAAAATGTTCAATTAAGTATTGATCTGTGTACTGCTAGAATAAGTTTACAAGTTCTATATTAAAAGTATAGGACTTATCAACATATTCATGCCATGCACGAAAATATTCATTTTATGAAACAAAAACAAAGTGAATTTTTAGGGTCGGAAAATTCAAAATTATAAATATAAAACTATGCTGTCGTATTACCTTTTATGTATAGGATTAGTTTTACCTTTACAACTAAGAGTCATAATAACACTGACATAAAATACAACTTTCTTGTCTGAGTCAATAATAATTCGTACAACATGGTACTATTTTGCTTATTGTTTATATTGAAAATAATACACAGAATTTTAAGCTTAAAATTAGAAATTTTTTAAAAATTCTTTGTGCAGCTTAGGTCATTTTATCATTAGTTTGATTATTTTTACAGTATATCTCAAAATTACATGTCAGGTAAGTTTATTTGCATCATCTAAATTATTTAATCTTACATTTTTTAAACTGATTTAATATTTATTACAATTAGGTTCAGTTAGCCAATCTTTGGTTATCCTTAACCGAAGGGTTATTTCCATGAATACAATAATAATTGTATTTTACAGAAACAAACCTTTGGTTAAGGCATAACTGAATCCAAATTAGGTTATATTAAGAATATGATTTCACTAACGAAGAAAGACATAGTATCACAATGCAATAGAAGGAGACAGAGTTACGTTTAATTTCTTGGTTTATGAAATCCTAGTCTTAAAGCAATATTTTAAGTTTGAGGAACCTAATTCAAATCAGCTGGGCAGAAAATATCTAGAAACTTTTGTAGAGTGCTCCTTAAATATAAATTAAAAAATATTTGTTTTAATACTTTCTGTTATAATTCTCCAACCAAATTTCTGAAACAGCTCTGAGTGAAACGTTCAGGAAATTGATTTTAATTGTTCTAAAGTTGTTGTACTTGATTAAAACAAACTGAGACTACACGTACACAGTTTGCTGGTACATCATACTATGTAATGAACAGCTTATGCAACTGTTTGATCATAATATAGCACAAAACGTTTATAGTTCTGTTAATAAATGCTCAGAGAGTCTAAAGGGCAACATCGAAATCCCAATTTTTGACTCCAGATTGTATTTGGGTGTTAGGATCAAAATTCTTAGGACCTAGGAGGTGAGGGGATACGATGAACGGCCCAGTTTATGGTTTTACGCTTTTCTTCGAAGACAGTTAGCCCTAGCTAAAAAGTGGTTATGTACATAAATGAAGGTGACAAAATTTATTATAACAATGTTTCTATTTATTTTTGTCGTATTTGTTATTTATAGTGTTTGAAGTAGAAACCTTTTTGTAAGTAATTGATCTTTAATTTTATACATGATTACCTTTTGGCTAGGGCTAATTGTTTTCGAGATATAAGTAAAAAACCAAAATTCACGACCTCCTTTGTGCTCCTTGCACTCCTCCCATCTTTTAGGTCCGGGAACTTTTTAGAGATAGTTGTATAACAGAAGATCATCCTCGGATCAGAGTTAACCCTAGGAATTCCGTGGGTTTGGCATTCTGATTGGATTAACAGTGAGTTGACTCTAGGTTAACTGTTACCTGAGTTTTATACAACTATGTTTATCTCCTAACTTATCAATATGCAGCCACGAAATCACAAATTGGGATCCAGGCAATTAATTCCCTTAATACTTTCTTTATTGAACAGATTATTAGCTGGTACAAATAAAATTGCATTTGGAAATATCAAAATTGTTTAAACGAATATTTCTCTTATTAAGAATTTTGAGACAATTAAAGAGGAGCTTTTTAGAAATGGCGATATAATATAAATATTATGTATTTAAACAAAATTATCTACTTCATCGTTAAATTTCGAATGTTCTGCAGATGTAAAAATTTGATAAAATATTAAGATTTTTAATAAGAACAAGTTAAATAGGCGTAAAAGTAATTCCCCAAACTTACCTACATTTAAAAAAAAATCAGATATAAAATATAATAATTTAATAAATTATAATTATATTTATCACGACTTTATAAATATTTTTCAACAAGAATCCTTAAATTAAAAAATTTACTTTATCTTTCCAAATACTTAAAATAGTTAAAAATGTTTGTGTGTGGCAGTGTAATTAATCACATTCAATTTGAGTTTGTTAACTGCAGTCACCTATGTAATTAATTGTTGGCGTACTCGAATTGAAATTTGTATTGCAGCTAATTTACATATGATTGTGTTTCAAGCTTTCTAGTAGGGACAGACCTGTGGTTCAGACTTTATTCAATGTACTTACCGCATTAAAATACATAACATTTCGTGGTTGAACGTGAAAACCTCCTATTTCCTGAAAGCTAAATTTTCGAGGAGGTAATCACTGTGAATTTTGCGTTCCACAGACTTAACGAAGACTTCACGAGATATCATAAAGATTGTACAAGATTCAAGACTTCAGAAACTTGACAAAGATTGTAAGACTTTATGAGACTTCCCCAAGATTTCACAAGACTTCGTAAGGGCTTCATGCAGCCTATTTTTTTTTTCATTCCACGGACTTCACTTAGCGATTACCTCCTTGAAAATTTTACAGAAATAAGAAAACTTTGATGAAGCATCGCAGAAATGTGGAAATACTTTATAGCGTGATTGTCCAATTAAAAAATGTAAAATAAAACCTACTTTTGTAGGTATACTATTTTAGCTGTTGAAAATTATCAATTTCTTTACTGGCGGGAGGTTTTCACTGTTAACAGCGATTTACTAATATATTATTAGAACTACTAACTACTAGACAATAAATCATTCAAGTGATTTATTTTAATAACATTATGAAAACTTCATACATACTATTAAAATAAAAATTTCTTATTCTAAAATTTGTTTTATTTACATAATATTATGTAATATTACAGGGGTGTCTTACTTTCCTTAAATAATAAAAAAAAATATAGTAAAAATAAATAAATATTACAAAATTAGACTTCTGTGCAGGTACACTTGGATTTTATTGCCGATAGTGATTGTTTGATCTTCGAAGTCGGAGAATGAGAATCTGGTTAATCTATTTCTGAATATCTGTTTAGTGCAATCATGTGCATTACTAATTATTTTCGTACACATCTGAGCTTTTTTGCGCACACAAACGCTAATGTATAAATTTATTTTTATCGTTAATCTAATTTTTATATCCTACATTTCTTCAATTTTAAATTAAAATTTTTAATTATATTTATAAAAATGAACTCGAACATTTGTCCGCGGCGAGCATGTTGCGTGCGCTCTTCTGAAATACAATTTTGCTTTCCCGCTACCTTTTATAATTTGTAATATTTGTAAATTTGCTTTTTACGAATATTTTCGACCACAACCGATGTGGACTTCTAGATATCTACATTTGTAAAAATATAAATTTTTAAATTTAAATAAAAAGGGCAAAGAGCGATAGACACATACTGCTTCTTCGACTTCCTAATCATCACACTATGTGTTTCTGACCAGTGGCGGCTTGTCAGGGTAGGCAGAGGAGGCAGTGCCTCACCAAACCGCCAAGCCAAGTTAAAAAAAAATAATTTGTATTTTTTGCATAATGTATTGATTATAAATTTACAAATAATGAAATATCGTGACAGTCCAGAACCACCAACTCATCAAAAGTAAAGTTTAAATCAAAATCATTTATAATTTTTCTTTACTGCTTAGAAAATTAAGGTAAAAGTTTTATCCCTGTTTAAAAATTATGTAATTATAAGTTACAACACAATATTATTACTATAAATTTTACTTATACATATTATGTTTTGATCAATTCTTTATTTCTCTTTAACATTTTTATATCTTGTTGGTTAAAAATATGTAATTTTATTATAATATGTAGTAATATTATATTATTAAATATAATAAACCTATAAGTAATACCCGTAATACGTTTTAAAAATAATGTAATATGCGCATGCGTCTGTTGGACACAGATTCTAGTAGCCTCGGTATTTCATTAATTCCGTGTAAAATCCATGCGCGTTTGTACGACCCGTGATTTTACAATACGCAATTTGCTAGGCCATGGCCAGTGCCTCAAATGCTACAAATGCGACTGCGCCAATAAATTCCAAACGAACATTTGTTCGTGCTTTCTCGAACTTTCACACTTGCTTTCGTGTTGTCTTGGTGCTAGGTAAATATAATTTAAATTACGCTTAGGGTTTGTTCACTATTATATTCTAAAAATTGTTAATATTATTAATAATATGGCTGCTAATATAGATGTAGAAACGATGACAATTAAAAATTGTGAGGATATTGTTAATTATTTAATACATAATAAAAATTTCGATCGTCTGTCATACGAAGATAAATAATTGTATGTTAAAGACATACAAAGACCGTGTCCAGATCTCAGTAAGACACTATTAACGTCGGAAAACCAAATAGGGCGTTTAATAATATTTGGTAAGAAAAATATAAATGGATGGTCGGTAGTACATCTCTTAATAAATTATTTTGTTGGACATGTATACTTTTCGCAAAAAATTCATGTGGTGAAATGGTTTGGTGTTATACTGGTTACAGCGATTTAAAAAATTTGTCGCGGTCTGGACTTAAACATAGTATGAGTAAAGATCATCTTACCGCCAATTGTAAATTTATTATTAATTACTTACATAATTAAATCAGTCGAGTCTAAAGAAATGAAGATGTGAAGATATGAAAAGATGTGAATGTGATAAATTAAATTTCCCGGTTTTGCACACCTGCCTCACCAAGTAAATTCTTCACAAGCCGCCACTGTTTCTGACTTATTAGTCGTTATCAGTAATCCAAATTTGTTGTAATCACTTAATTGTGTGAACCTAAACGGCTACTAGGTATCCAGGGAACGGTACGATTCGCCGCGCACGACTCGCCGGGAGCTATTCGCCGCGGCACGATTCGCCGGCAAGCACGATTCGCCGGGAGTTTTTTATTTTTATCGTTCAGTAACTCCATCTATCAATAATCTTTGATAAATTTTTAACCCATAAAAATGAATTGAATAAATTAAACAAATTAAATAAATAAATTTCTCAAAAGTTAGAAAAAAGAACAGTAGATCTTTATATTTTTGTTTATTTTCAAATTTTCAATTTTATTTAGATTAAACCTCCAACATTTCGAAGTTGTGGGCCAAACCACGAAGGTATTTTACGCTCAGATTCATAGACAAGAGTATTGAGTTCTAAGTAAGGCATTTCGCGTCGAATTTGTTTTTGTTGCAACTTTATTTACTCGGTTGATAAGGGTCATTTTAAAAATCTGAGTATTAAGTATCAGTAAGGCTCTGTCTATGAATATGGACGCTAATATATCCCGATTCTCAAAATCATTGACTAATGTCAAGATTCTTTGATATGCAAGGATAAACTTTTTATGTTTTTTTGCAGTATGGTTCCCGGCAACTAGGCTTTCATAAAAGACGTCTCTGTTTTTTTGAACTTTTTTTAATTCGTTTATGAAGCACCAAATAGTCGGTCTTTCGATGGTCAACTGCGATTGTAGCCTCCTATGAGCTGCCTCTGCAATATTATTAGTTCTCTGTAAATTAACTTAAATCAGCCACGGCGAATCGTGCTTGCCGGCGAATCGTGCCGCGGCGAATCGTTACCGGCGAATTGTGCGCGGCGAGTTGTATGGTAGTAGGGTTTACGGTAGAAAGGTGAAAATAATGTTTTCGTCGCGATCTGTCAATCAGAGTGCCACTACAAGAAAATAATACAAGATTTTTATAAACGATTTTGTCTTGTGGTATGTTGTTTTAAAGAACTTGAAGAGCTTTATTCAGAATCGGTGAAAAAATTATCTTTCTATCTGTCATCTGTTAAAGTTAAAACTTCAAGAGTGAATAACTACTGTAGAAGCATTGAAGGGATATCAACCAAATTTGGGATGTTGGAACATTGCCCCCAAAGGAATTGACAACATAATATGAAACCCTTGGATAAAAATCAGGAATGCAACATGAAAAAAAATAAATTAATTTTTGCGAAAAGTTGAAAAAAGTCTTTGTCTCTCGATTTTTTCGACATTTGTGCGTTGATGGCAATCAAACATCTTGGACGTATGTCTTGTGGGTCTTGTGGGATAGAAATCTTTGCGAGGGCTACCATACAATAAAAAAAAATGAAAATATCGTATCTCCGGCAGATGAAATTTGGTGTGCTAATGGTTGGAGGTATTGCATCGGAAGTGACAATAATTTTTTTTTATGGTTGTCAAACCTTCCATCTACAATAAAAAAATCACGACAATATAGATACATACTCGTATGTAATGTTCATACGACTATTCATTCTGTCTATCTCGTATTGTATCAATATTGTAAAACGTTTATTTACTGGTATATTATGAATTTTTAAATATTTTACCACATTTTACTATGAATTTAAAAAGCGGTAGATAATGCCGCTAAAACGGGAGAACTCTGAGTATTAGTTCTCCTTTTATTCGATGTTTTCGTAAATTTGTTAATTTTATCGATTATTACCCTCGAGCTGTTTCACACTCATTTCCGACGAATCGGAGAGCCGCATTTGGAGCTGTCTGAGCGGAGACAGATGCTTGTGTACACGTCATGTGATCTGTCGATCGATGATTGGCCCAATTCTCTACGATCGAATATTGCCCGGTCAATATTCGATCGAATATTGCCCTTGGGACATATTTGAACGGCTTGCGGACACGTGACATTTATATCGCCAGTCCGCTTCATACTACATATTCGTTCGCCATCGAAAGCAAACCAGCAAGACTTCTAACTGCAGCGTAAATTGATTTCAGCGCAAGTTTGATCGCATATGCTTATAATTATAATACACACGAATTTTGTATATATCTAACGATTTTGAAAATCTCGATAGTGAGTTTTGGGTGTTTGATCAATTACAACAAATTAACGAATGAATTTGGTAAAAAAATTCATTTATGAACATAATTGTAAATAGAATTTTGTATCGAATTGTACTAGGGCATAACTGTAAGATAAAAAATAGTATTGTGATAAAATTGGATTCAAGATAATTTTATACAATGTCAGAAAATGTATGTATAAAATGGTCAATTTTAAAGTTTTCGTTAATTCATTTGCATGCGTTTCTGGCAAGAGGGCGCTAATTAGCAAAACGTTACGAAAAAATTACACAATAAAAAGTTTTGAAATTTTACTGTTTAGTCATAATCCGGTCCGTTTCTTGATAAAATTAATTGTAAAAATCGAATTTAGTTAAAAAATTTGTAATCTCCATTTTTTAAAGTACAATAAATGGAAAAATACAGCCATAAAATATTAATGTTGTAGCATGCTTCCTTCACTCGTAGTGCGTGCATTCCTGATTAGATGGTGCTAATTATGCATTTTTTGACAATAGGTGACATATTGAAAAAAAATTTAAATATCGAATTTTTTATTCTCGATTAATAATCATTTAAACAGCCCTCGGGCGCGGAAAAATATCTTGAGTATTTGCCTTCGACCAGGCCTCTCGCCTGCTTGCCCTCGGGCTGCGCCCTCGCGAAAGCAATACTCAAGGCCTGTCCTCAGGAAATACTCGAATATTTCCCGCTCCCTAGGGCTGTTACATATGAATATTTTTTTTGATAATTAGATAAAATCTTATATTTAAATTATATACAACTGGTTAAATATAATTAGCTATTAAATCTTGATTACTGATACATAATAATACGGAATGCTACACATAATATTATATATACTTTTTATTAATGTGCTTTTCGTTCCCTATACACAAACGACATTTTCGGTAGAAAATTTTCTATATTTTAGCATGCAAGATATAAAAATGAATCGTAATGTTTTTAATTTTCACCATCAATGAAATTAAATCAATTAATAAAAAATATATGATTACTATGTAATTACCATCACGGCATATTATTTGAAATCTTTTGGTCTTTCAATATTTCTTTTATCGGAATTGGACCGTTGACAAGTCTGCTCATGGTGCGGGAAATATTTTTAGAAAATCAAATTTTTTTTTAGTAAAAAATCATCGCAATACTTGAAAAATCTTCAAAATTGACCCTCAACACAATTTTTTTTTATAACCACCTAGTTAATTTTAAAAATATTGCGAACATAATATTTTTTAAATTATATTTTGTAGTGTAAAATTCAACAATTTAAATAATTTAACTATTATTTCTAGTATTGCAATATTATTGAAAATGAAATCATGGGTTGAGAGATTCTCTTAACACCTATGATTTTTAAAAATATCTTTAATTTTGAATGAATGGATTTAATTTTAGAATCGCAAAAGAGGTATTTTCGAAATCAATATTATATAACTTTTGAAATATTTTGATATAGGGGAAATGTTTCATTTTATACTTTTGCATTTTGTAATTCCCACGAGTTGGGGAAACTAACGCCAACTACCAGAGAGAAACAAGGTTTTTTGTTTAAAGGGCAGACGTTGCGGTTTGCGGACGTGAATTTGAAAAAGTTTGTAACACTTTAAAATTAAGAGATGATTTTGATTATGAATTGTTTAACTTGAATTTCATGGATGAATTTGTATAATAATTAAAATATAATTTAATAATTTAAAAATTAAAATTTGGATATTGTCGACGAATTAGAGAAGATAACGACGACACCATGAAGTTATCAAATTGAGTCATGGAAAAATTAAATTTATAAAGTTTGGAATTGAACAGAAAATTCTATATTTGAATTTGAGCGTAGTTTTACGTTTTCGAATTTAATAAAATTGTTTTGAATTGAAATTTAAGTTAGCCGGACAAAATTTGGAAGATTTGTGTTTTTCTCGATAATCCTATGGAAAAACTAAGGGGCCGGGGAAATATAATGCATAGGCTTTCCATTTTTTTTACATGTTTAAATTTTTTGACCTATGGTTTTTATTTTTTGCTTCAAATTTTTGACCACCGAGATCGGGCGATTTTACCCCGGTTGACGTTTTCTTGTTAGGTTTCAATAAGTCCCAGATCTATGCCAATAAGCTGCAAACCACCGATGCCCTCAAAACCAACATCACCCATGCCATCACCCAAATTTAGCCTGATTTGCACTCTCTTTCATCCGACAGTCACGTCTTTAAGCTGCGTCCTCCTCTATCAAACCTAATATAGTACGATAGTACGCGCAATGCTTCTCTGTCGTGGATCTTCGCTTGTTCCAATTTTCCGATTTTGGCCGCTTTTCTGTAAGCAACCTTATACCACCGTGTTCGCAATAAGGAAGCAGATGAGCGCAATAATTACTAGTATCGACTCATCTGTTTATACCTGGCAACCCTCTAATAGAGACCAAAAAAAGATAGGCAACCTAACTTTTACATATTCCTTATGCTTTATACTTTTGATTAATATTAAATTCGTTTTGTAAGCAAGTATGTGAAATAATAAAAATAAATTAATTATTACAGGATTTTTAATTAAGGATAGTCAGGACCATATTTCTTTAAACAACCCATGCCGGATATATTTGATAACATATTATGTTTGATAAAAAACACATTTCATCCGGCAAGCAGATCGGTGAAGGACGACCTTACTCACTGCACTATAATAAATAGTACTATTGCGAACCAAACAAATGAATATCATACAATCGACTATTTCCATATTCTGAAGGAGAATTAGAAGAAAAAAAAAAGGATTGGTAGTCATTTAAAAAAAGTTAAGATGACGTCATTAGAAGGGTCCAAAAAGGATGCACATTGAAAAATAAAGATGATTATCCAATAATTTTGATTGCAGATGATCAGAGAATTTTTTATTTTTGGTATTCCAAAATAAATTGTTCGGACACTGCATGTACCATTTATTAAATTTTTAAATCGTTAGGGTGGATTATTATTAATAATGCTATGAACATGACCAATATAATTAATATGATCTGTCAAATTGGGCGAAGTTTTGTTGAAGTGAAATTATCAATTATGTAAAAAACTATCTAATATTTTTGTTTAGGAACTTTCATAGACCTACGCATTTCTTTCCATTGGATAATTTTTGTTTTTTCTTCACGTTAAAGATATCTGAGAAACTGAGAACTCGGAACAATATCATATCAAAACTTGCTCTGAGAACATGGGCTACCCAACTCAATAAAAATTAATTATTGTTATTGATAATAAATAAAGACAAGCAACATAAATATTTTTACAATATAAAAAGTTGATTATAGTATGTAAAGTATATTTTATAATTCCAAGCAGCGAGTCAAAGTGTAAAGTTTTATAAATATTGATATAATATTATGTTATTCTTTTCAGAGAATTACAAGATTAATATCTAACGATTATATTATATGGGCAATAATAAATATTTATAAATAAATTGGTAATTTACCTCCCCCTTGTAGCAGTGTCGTAACTAGCTTTCACGTTCCCTGTGCAAGAAGTTATTATTGAGTAGCTTAATTTGTTTAAATATTAAATTAAATTATATACAATATACAAAAATAAATATACAAGACATGAATATGACTTACCATGAAAACCAAATAAACGTACGATGTAATAAATTTTGGTAGTTAACTGAATAAAAATAATCTAAACGGCACTACAAGTGTATCCGGGATTATTGATCCTCTTATGTTTTACCCCCCGGGGGTAAATTTACCCTAGAGGTATTTTACCCCCGGTAAAAATTTCTTAGTGTAATTTTAACCTAAGTAAGTAATATAAAATAAAGTGCATTTATTACAATATATGATTTCTCTTAGGATTTATCATATAAAGTATAGTTTACATGATATTTTTTCTAATTATGTTTGAAAAAGTCTTAAGGATAAAACAGGATGTAACGCCGTCGTACGGCGCTGAACGCAACGATACACCGTGAAAAAAATTTTGATCACAATGTACGCCGTCAAATGTCACTTTTGAATTTTATTTAGCATTTTATAAGCAGTGTTTTACATCCTCTGCGACGTTTCTTATGCACTATTTTTCATTCACGAATTAACTGAAGAAATTTCCCTTCAAAATATTCTAATTTTGATTCGCAGTTTACAGAAAACTTGAAAAGTGAGGTTAAAATAGCAGAGTTTACGGCGTAAAAGTTGACTAACTTCTACGTAACGTAACGCTTAACGCCGTCCATTGTGTGCAGTCAAACCTGTTTACAAGCATTTCAACTTGTACGTGACATTTGACGCCGTACGACGGCGCCGAATTCTGTTTCACCCTTTACTATGTGATATTCAAAAGTGTGTGAAAATGTACTACTTTTCCGCCCTAATTGTAAAAGTATGCGGGGAGAAGGAAAAGTTCAGAAACATAAATCTAACTTTATTTGTAACGTACATTTAAGGTTAAATTCGTAGAATTATTTCAAGTAAGTTCTTCTCTGTGGCAGGTCAAAGGCTTCGATCGTAAAACTTCGCCTTGAATGGAAAATTCTTGGTTTTACTACCTAGTATCGAAAATATCTATTTTATAATTTTAAGAAAGAAAACACAGTGTAAATTGTTTCTCCTATATGATAAAACATAACAAGAGAAATCCTATAACCTAAACTGCACTTAAGAGAGTAAAATTTTCCTAGTGAATTTTTATAGCAAGGTAAATAAGTTAAAAAATAATATCCTTAAAGAAGTCACCCCTTTATGAAATGTTACAGTTAATAACAATTTTTATTACAGTTTATGTGTCGATAATATTTTATTGTTAAATACTAAAATATCCTCTGTATTAGATACTTACATAGGATAGATTAATAGTGAAGTAGAAAATTATACAATCTAATAAAATTAAAGTAGATAATATATTTTTTCTACTACTTCAAAATGATTTGAATTTTTGCAAACAAAAAATTCTTTAAAAGGTAGTTTTGCAATATTTTATTAAGGTTTTTAATTTATTTAAAAATCCGATAAAAAACCGAAAGAGTTGAGAGAAATCATGTGGTTTGTGGTATAATGTAAATTTCAGATCACCGTATTTTTATAGAAATATAATTTAATCTAAAAATTTAATGATGTGAAATCGCAGTTTTTACGAGGGTAAAGAAAGTGAAATTTTATATCATTTTTACCCCCGCCAAATATTCACTAGGGATGTTTTACCCTTTTATTATATTCGCGGGGGGTAAAACTTTCCTAGTGAATTCCGGGGAGTAAAATTTTACTGAAGTCAATATTCACGGTTACACCGGTATTTGAAGTCGACTGCACTGGAACCTGTGTGACTTCTAAAAATTAAATTTGAAAAAACAATATAGATTTTTTTTTAAATTTTGTTTTGTTTCATAGTACAGATAGTACTATAGGTACTAATAATTGTTTTTTTTTCTTTTTCAAACATTCTTAGTTCTGCCCTGTCAAAAGTGTTAAATTAATGTCTTTCCATTGTTCTTTAAACAAAAATTTTCTACGTACATTTATGTATCTATTCTTCACTTTAAAAATTCCATTATTTGTTTTAATGTTTTTTAATAGATACTAATTTATTAACCTTCTGTTTTTTTTAGTATAGTTTGAATCCTTCATGCCATACTTATCATTAAACTGTTCATGGTGGAACTTTTATACCAGTCTTCAGTTACAACTGCAATAATTCTGGATTATTTGTAGGTTTCTAAGACCGTTTGCGCAAATTTTATTTACAAAATGTGCTAAATATTGACAAATAATATTATGCCAAACAGTTCTAAACATTGGAATCATATTATATGCGGATATTGTCCACACTATGGTAAAGTATTGATTTTTTTTAAGTGTTCAGCGATGTAATATTTTTTGCTTTATAACATGGTACCCTGCTTTCGATGAAAATCCATCAGATTTTCAAAGTTTCAGTTAAATCATATATTATACTCCTATCGTATTATATTATAAGAGCAGGTTATCTGTATATTTGATCAAGGCAATATAACCTAAGCAACAAAGTTAAATTTTCAAAATTTTGTATGGATGTTAATTTGAATTTACCATTCAACGTGAAAGAACTGGATAATTCAAGGTCAGGAAAATTCGTCATCTTAGAAAAAGTATTTATCATAATAGTTTTCTTTTCAAATCATTTGCTATTTATTAATTTTAGAGAAAAACTAACAGTTATAAAAATTATACAGAATTAAATACACAAAAAAGCGGAGATTTATTTTTTCTGTAAAACTAGCAACATTTCAGGAGTAAATAATGACGAACATCGAGATGATTAATTGATTTCTCCAAAAAACCTACTTAATTCATTACAATTGCTAAATTTATTTATTTATTGTTAAATAGAATATATATTTAAAGATTATTTTAACAAAACGCTTAAAAAAATTTCTAAAAGGTGCTGAGCAAATTGAACTAAAATTTAATTTAAATATTTCTGTGTATTTTTGGTGTAAATTCTGACGGCTTTCGTTTTGTATTTTATTTATTTTAATTTATGTTAAATGCACAGAATAGAGAATAATTTTGATAAAAGTGGTTGGCCACAGGAAATAATGTCGGTAGGCCGAGATATTGTTGAATTTTGCTTAACTTGAAAATACTTTTCGAAAATTAGTTTTACGTCGAGTAAGTGAGATTAAATTTAAGAAGCATTAAAAGTAGATTTAATTCATAAAGATAATATTTAAAAAATTATATATTTACTTGGACGACGAAGACGGGATGCGACTTACGTATTTGATAATGAGGTATCACATTTCAATTTTATTTAATAAGGGATTTATTTTTGAAGTTAAATATCAAGTTTAATAATTTTTCTAGAAGATTGGTTTTCATTCGTAATAATTAAGGGAAGACCACCACAATATGGGACATTCCACGTCTAGCGGGACACTTCGCTGACAGGAATATCAAAATTGTCGAATTTATTTTTGGATGTTTTATATACGTATGTACCTAGAGTTGTTTGTGTTTATGATACCATGTATCTCCAAATATGGACAAGAAATTTTGTTAGATATAGAATGCGCAAAACAAATATTATAAAAAAATCTGAAACATCGATGTCAATTTTTTCATTTTTCCAATACATTTTTTCGTATATTACATGTGCAAAATCCTGCCATCTTTATTTTAGCTTCAATCTTCAATGACAAAAGAAAGAGTTTGCCAGCGACGAATATTTTACGATAATGACAGATTCATTTTATGTTCAAGTCTAGTCGGATATCGTGATTGAATAGACACTCATGCAAAGAATGAGAAGCACGGGCCGTCTCTGGAAGAGCCTATAAGTGAGCGATTAATTGATCTGCTTGATGTTCGTTATTCATTTACTCGTAAAATATGAGTTTTACAAAATTGTAGTTCTTTGTATTATTTTTAGTATAGTATTAGGAGTATTATTTTATGTAGTATTTATTGTATAGAATTTAATTCTTTTTAATTCCTGTACCCACTTTTTTTCCTCGAGCGAATAAATATTATTTATAAATTCAAAATTTTCCGAATTATTTCTTCTATTAATGTTTTGTTGTCATTGCTATAATAGTTTTCCGTCGTTCATTGATCTTAATAGAAGAAAATACATTTTTTGTGTATATTTTAAAATAAATTATAAATATATGTGTGTATATTTTATTCTTTTCCCTAATGTAGATTAGCACGAGCTTATAAGTCCTAGCTAGTATATCAGTATTTTGAACTTCATAGAATTTCTTATCTTTACCCTCTGCTGACAAAATGATAGTCTGTGATTTGAGTAATTTGTATTTTTATATCAATTATTTATTTCGATTTGGCTAAAGCGATCACTCAAAGCGAAACAATAAAAAAAAAATTAATTGGAATACAATATCATTTTAATATTTCCTTATGATTTCAAGCAGATAAAATAATAATTAATAATAAATCTCTAAGTGGCAATGCAATTTAGGCGAAATAAATAATTACATTTGAATTCTATTTTCTTGTATATTTTACCTCACAAAACTTATCAATCATAAATATTTGATGAATTAAAGAGAACTTCCAAATATAAAGTTACGCCCCTGTTCTTTTGAAGTAATATAAGTAAATTTGAAGTAAAAGAATAATAGTAATTGTTGTAGTTGCTTCCACGTTATATCACTGTTATAATATTTGAATTAATTTATATGCTACATATTAAAATACAGTGTAAAGCAAACGTTGATTAAGTTTTGACTGTGATATATTGTAAATTTTGAAGTGGCGGTTTAATTGGCGCATGTCAGTTATGCATTTGTTGGAAACCGCGCCGGTACGTTATGCAGTAAAACAACTGTCACTTGTTCTTGTTAATTCTATTATGGTGTGGGTGTGTACATACAAGGAATATATTTATTAATGTGTTTAATCTCACGCTTATATTTCATTCAAATGATTGCACGTTTTTTAAATAAAAGAAATTCTAAGGTAGTGTGATGAATTTATTGCGAGGACTCGTACGATAGTGTTGCAGCCATATTAAAAATTACCGGCTATTCTGATTTACGCCTGATTAGCAGGCAACCCATGCAGCGGTATAGGCCTTTCTTAGCATAATATCATTTGGAAATCCTGGTGACTGCCTCACCCACTCTTGGCGAAAGGGTGAGTCGCTTCACCCCCATGTTCGGGGTAACACCCACAAGGGCGCGTAATTTGTTTACCTTATTTGATAAGACTTCTATTTATAAATACCTCTGGCTTAGTGAATTGTGATGGTTCATTGATATAATCTTGAACATTGGGTATTAGAGCCATGGCAGAAGAAGAGGTTCTATTTGATGAGGTATATGATGTTTGCGAGGAAATTGGAAGGCAAGTAACATTCTTACTTTAAATATTTGTTATTATTTGCTTATTAGTAGGCACTTCAATATTTTAATGTTTATTATCTCAACCACTTAATGCACTTGAAAAAATATGCCCCCAAAGATATTTAAATGAATTGCCATCTTTCACCGTATTTTACATAATGCAATAATAATATGTGCGTACACATAAGAAAACTATTATGGCAAATTTTATGCCAAGAGTTTAAAAAGTTCAACTTCAATTTTGTTTTTACGAATAAGGGGTTGTAGTTTGAATTGTGATATAAAACGAAATAGTAGATTTTATTTCTCTTTTACAGAAATTGGGTGGCATAACACTGACATATTACTTCCATGTACATATTACCTACCCCAAGGAAGTGAACAGTTAGTTTGGTTTACCAAAAATTTCGGTTCTCTCAAATTATGCCTTTACATTTAGATAGAAATAAATTTGAATTTTGATAAAACCTTGCATGAAGCGATTTTGGCGGGGTTACATATAGAAAATTTCATGTTAATTTATAATTCGATCTTATATTTTAAATAATTTTTTGGTCACCGATTTTAAATAACAAACATATTATTCAAAAGTTTGCGACAAACATGTTGAGAACTATTTTAATTTAGTTGATATTTTTATTAACAATAAAGTTATTAACATAAAAATTATTTTGAACTTACGTTTTTTCCGAAAATTTAGATTAATTTGACAATTATAAAAATTTTCACACAACTGTTCACAATTATTTACGTCTAGTCTGAATTAATTTTACATAATTAATAATTTGCTAACATTAATAACACAAATATTTCTGGGAATAATAAAAAGAAATTAAATAATTCCATTAACCCATAAAAGACGTTTGGAAACGGATAAAATAATTATCTCCATCAAGGCAAAAGTTAAAAAAAAAAAAATAATTGAACAAAATTACATAAAACTTCAGGTCTGCCAGTAGGTTCTATTTTAAATATTGTTTGGTGAAGTAAACAAGGGGTTTCTGTGGTTGTTATTTATGTAGGTCATGATTTGGCATTTGAAAAAAATTGTAAATCAATTATTAAATTAAAAAAACTTAGGGTAAAGCAGGGTAAAAATGAACGAAATGAAAAATTTACATATTCTTGTATTGGAAATTATTTTTAAAAATACATCGAACCACACATATATTACTATATAAATAAAATAGTATATCCACTTATCTCTGGAAGTTATCTCTATTTTAAAATAAATAAATAAGACACCGCTAAATAAGTTGTGCATTATTTGGATAACTAAGATACCGCACAGCCAAGGTTTATTGATTATGTGTATTTTAATTTCCAAAACTTAAAATTAAATTTTTTTCACAATTTTCCTGTTTTCCCAACTTTCTTCTTTTTAAGCATATTCTTTTTATTTTCTTATTTACCGTTTTACGTTTTTCTCGGTTATTTCCTACTCTTTCTGTTATCTTCTGCTTAAATTTTATTTTTTGACTAACTCTTTCAGGCTTTTTGCCCTTCAACATTTTAATGTAAATTATTTAATTAGTTTTATTTAATTAAATTCGAGGGATAAATCACCCGGTTAGTCTGGTACAGACAACAGAATACATAAGTAAAAAAAAGCTCATCCAATAAGAGTGAAAAAGGTAAAACAGAAAAGAAAGTGAACAGGAAGTCTGATATGAAGTCCTCGGAATTTCGGGGTAGTTTTCTAGTAGTTTACCTCTAGGTATAACTTATCCGTGGAGAGACTTACTTTTCGTAAACCTGTCGGTAGGGTAACTTAGGAAGCTACCTTAAATGTAAAACAATTAATATGCCCACAGTTCTACTAGTGGTTGCGAAACACCACTGAGATTAGGAACCATGGGATATGTAATATTTAGTTTTGACAACAAGTAATTTAATAAAAATCGAGATTAATTCGAACATGATTATCTTTGTAAATTAGAAATTCTTTTGGTAAATATGAAAAAAAGTTAGGTACTACTCTAAATTGTTTTTTTTTGAGAGTTGTGTAGTAAGTTGTTCGGTGCGTGTTCCAGACAACTGTTGATTGTTGTTGATGCCTTAACTTTG
This sequence comes from Cantharis lateralis, assembly GCA_963170105.1. Taxonomy (NCBI): domain Eukaryota; kingdom Metazoa; phylum Arthropoda; class Insecta; order Coleoptera; family Cantharidae; genus Cantharis; species Cantharis lateralis. Next base: position 23,280,584 of record OY720629.1, read on the forward strand.
TGATTTCTAGAGCAATAAAAATTCTATGTAAAATGTGTTTCTTCAATTTTACCAACTCCCAAATTCATAAACAAGTCGTAAGTAATAATAAAAGCTTGAATTTTTATGAATTTTAACAATAATATTAACGTAAGTAAAGGAATGTAGTATGTAGTACTAGGTTCGACCTTACTATTTGAAATTATATATTATAGAAAATTTCCGAAAATCTCAAGCTTTTAATTCACCAAATAGTAAATAACGCGCATAATTGTATTTAAATATATGTGACAGCTTTGGCTAAAGAGCTGAAAAAATTATTAATATTTTATACTAGATAATCACTATAGCATCTTTCTAATTCGACAACCCATAATTTGGTGTTATTTTAATAAAAAAATGTGTTCCTATTGTTTTAGAGTAATAAAAGTTCGTAAAATTAGTTTGTTCTAAGACATCTCGCCGTCGCCACTACGCCGCGCTGACCGTCGCCATTTTACTGTCGAATAATCATTTTAAGCGTTTGTTAATTTATATTCATTTTTTAATTGAAAATATATTAAATGTAAGAAAAACTTTGTGGACTCTACTTCGGCGATAAATATAATACAAAAAACAATAAATAAAGCAAGTAAAAGCAACTTAAAAGAAGTTTGAATTCTTATGATTGTAACTATAAATCAATTTATTCTGGGTGCAATAATAAAGATAATTCAAATTTTATTAAATTATATTTTTTATTTTGCACTTTTTTTGTATAAATGAAATAAATGTGAAGATAAAGTTTTAAAATATAATTTATTGCGCTTAACGTAATTCCATACATCAAATTTTATTGTTTAATTAATCCCTTAATTTTTAATTGTTTAATTTTAAATAATTTATTAAATTGTAGTTTGTATATTAAAAAACTAACGAGTTTATTTGTCATTTCTTAAAAAAATTCTCATTTTAAAATTAAAGAATTTAATAAATTGTCGACTGCGAAATGTTTTACGGCGACGGTGGAGTGGCGACGGCGAGATATTCCATTCCAGGTTATTTTTACAAAAGTTTAGTACCTCAGTACTACTGCTGCTACCACAATCATCGATAATTCATAATGCTACGCAATAAATAAACATTATGTATTATTCAAAAATGTGTATCCCTAATTTTTAGCTCTTAAGCCCTTGTTCCGAGGTTAAAATTTTTGTTTATCAATATTTTGATGATAATTTTGATAAAAGCACAACTCTAAAATTAGCTTATATTTGTCAAAAATGCGTTACGAGTAATACATAGTATAGATAAACTAATTACTTAAACAAATATTTCGAATCAGTAGGTATCTACTTAAAATTTTATTCAGCATTATTAAATTTTGGTAAAATGTTAATCAAAACAATTTAATTGCATTTTTAACGTTCGAAAATAGAAAACTTACGCTTCATTATGGTTCAAGATAAAAGTTTCTGTTCTCTGTTTTGACACTGAACCTCCTGAAAGCTAATGGGGACGTTTGGGATTTATAATTTATCTTTTCAAATCAAAGCGGAAACTAAGATGACTATAATACTATACTATAGACATATAATTAATTAAATAGTGTTTAGTTTCCTCCGGTGAACAGGAAGGATCAATTGTTTTTTGTCAGGTATTTCAGTGAATTTAAAATTTTGTATATTGGCAAACTCTGTATTGATTAGTTTATTTTGTGTTTCCTATTTATGTATTCTTGCTTTATTTTTTAATCAAATAAGATTGTATAACAACTTCTAAGATAAAAGGCAAAATCAGGTTGGGGTAGAAAGGGTAAATGGACAATACAATTGAGGGTTTTCTTTTTATATAGCTGTATATTAATAAGTACACCACGAAGTAGCTTAAAAATTTATGTCTTATCGGGATTTGAGATATTACCTAATAAACTTGTTTTGAGAGGGCGTGACAGATTTTTTCTATTCATTTTGCTTTTGTGTCAATTTTTCTTATTTAATTCACATGGCATGAAAAAATTTTATGTTAAGGGAATATTGTTTATTTAGTGATTTGGTCCGAAATATGCAATAATAGTAGCAATAACATTATTTTTAGATTAATTTTATTTCGTTTAAAATCTGTGGGGACATACAGGTACTAATAAAACACGATTATTAAAATCATAGTAGGCTATTGTTAGATATTTCAGAATATCCGTGGAAGTCTATAGAATGTACGAAAACAATTTTTTTTCATTATGTAATAAAAAAACAATTTTTATTATTATCGTCTCCGAAATATCCAGACGTATCCCTCATTGTGTCATAAAAAATACGAGCAACCACCAACCACTGATCAAGTACAGAAATTCGTTCGTCTTTTATAAAGAGGCAGTAATGCAAGGCATCCCCCGACGCGACGTTAGTAATAAAAATGGTTAAATATTGCCGACCTCAAATAGGAAACACCTCAATAAGAATATATTCATTGAAATGCTAGAAACGCAGCAAGCATGTTAATATTATATATTGTTTATAATAAGTAATTAAAAAAATGAGATATAGTCATTTAAAAACGTTTAAAGTAGAACTAACAAGATATTAAAATAAGTAAAATTGTTCTTAAATTATTATAATTAACGAAATAAAAAAAAAAATCAAATATTTCGAAAATTCAATATAAATTCAGAAATGAAATTCCAATCTCTTCTATTCTGGGGTATCCTAGTGTCTCTTGAGAAAGATATTTTACAGTAAATTTGCTATTTACTACAAAATAGACGCTACCCTATTACACCAAGTATATTTTTATATTTAGGATAGTAGTACTCGGAAGATATTTAAGTTTACATCGATGGATTGGTGTGACCACTGGTTGAGTTGAAGTTCGAAAATTCCGGTTTCAAATTACCGACTTTATGGGATTTTAGCTCGGCTTTCTGGTAAACATTTCTAACTAATAAACTCTTACCAATTATGAAAATCAACCGAAAACTAACAAAAACAGATGTTAATAAGAGCTATAATTTAGTAATTAAAGCACTTGCTTAAATTTAAGAAGTAGCTCAAGGAAAGATTAATATAAAATGTAGCTAATCGGTACATTAATCTGATTCATTCGTTATAATATCACAGAATCTGTTTAATAACAATTTATAAAGTAAATTGTGTTTAGCAAGAAAAAAATTTCTAAAAATATCTTTGTGCTTTTGGTTAATTTATATTCTTTTACCATCAAGCGATGTACGGAGTACAACAATTACGTCTTTATAGTTGTTGTGGCGCGACAGGGTGCGGAAATTAAATTAAACTGCTTAGGATCGATTCATATTATTTATGACACGATGCACTTATTTTATCAGTTTTAATTCCTGTCAGCAACATTTTGTCACACAATTTGTTTAGCTTCTACAAAAATTTGCCATTATAGTTTGCCATATGCAAGTATTTAGCGTTATTGTCTGATTAAGGTAGCCAAATATTGGCTAACATTCAGTTATGAACCTAATGAACAACCTAAATGTTGTTAAATGTTGTTTCTCTGCACACACATATTTTTACAGATAAGTTTTAGATATTAGGTATAGGTTACTCATTACAGGAAAGTAAATTGATTTATTATTGATAGGTAATAATTTATTTACAATCCTCAAAATACAATGCGTATATAGGTAAAATTATGCGAAAAATTTGATTGAGGGTGTTGGTATCTCGGAAGTTAACAAAGTTTACGAGGTACAACATCTACGATAAGAAGATACGAAGTGAAATGAATACCCCTATTTTATAATATTTTTAAAATTTCTTTTTAAGTGTTATGGGCAAGGGGGTAATCACTAAATGAAGTCTGTGGAACGGGGAAAATGAGTCTTTGTGAAGTCTGTGAAGTCTTATGAAGTCTCTGAAGTCTTTGTGCAGTCTCGTGAAGTCTTTTGAAGTCTCATGAAGTCTTGTGCAATCTTTATGAAATCTCTGAAGTCTTTATGAAATCTCTGAAGTCTTTATGAAATCTATGAAGTCTCTATGAAATCTCTGAAGTTTTTATGAAATCTCAGAAGTCTTTATGAAATCTCTGAAGTCTTGATGAAATCTCTGAAGTCTTTATGAAATCTCTGAAGTCTTGATGAAATCTCTGAAGTCTTTATGAAATCTTTGAAGTCTTGATGAAATCTCTGAAGTCTTTATGAAATCTCCGAAGTCTTTATGAAATCTCTGAAGTCTTGATGAAATCTCTGAAGTCTTGATGAAATCTCTGAAGTCTTTATGAAATCTCATAAAATCTCTGAAGTCTTTGTGCAGTCTCGTCAAGTTTTATTAAATCTTATGTAGTCTGTAATTGTGTGTAATTAAAAATGAAATTTTTGTAAAATATCATGAAATCTTTGTGAAGCTAATCTTGAGAAAGTTTTGTTGAAACGTTATACATTGGCGTTAATATCACGTTAATAACGAAATTTTTATATCTAAATTATTTATGTAATGTATTTAAGATCTAGACTAATGTATTAAGATCAACAAAAAGTTAACGCGATGCGAAAACCAAAAACAACAACAGTAAGCTCAAAATAAGCTGCACCTAAGGAGAGGGTCAAGTATCTGAAATTTTATATGGGTTATATACGGAATTTAATAATATATAATAATATTTATTTAAATGTTCAGCTGTACAAAAAGAAAAAAAAATTAACTACAAACATAATAATGTACAGAAAAGGTAAGGTTCAAACAACTCAATCTATCGGTTTTGCTTTGACAATAAATATCAGCACGCTGTGCCTGAAGTGAAGTAGATTACCTTGTCTTATTTCATATGGTAAGATGTTATACAGTGGCGGCTCGTGACATTTTAGAGTGGGAGGGCATAAAATTAAAAAAATAGTTTTAAAAATATTTATTTATAATGAAAATCTATCCTATTGTTTTTGGTTTTGGGATGGGAGAGCACGTGCCCCTGTGCCCTTTATGACAAGCCACCACTGCAGTTATATAAGGTAAGACCATCATGATAGATGAACCCCTTTGCAGATTCGTTTTACACGGTACTCACGTACACATTATCACGGTTATGTGTTAAATGGTCGTGAATATCACGTCCACCATACGTTCTGGTGTTATAATCGTTTAAAACGATAGATACTATACTACTCACTTCTTGCGGCCATTTTGAATATTTCTAAACTTGACTTTCTTCGAAATCGCGAATAGTGCAATATTGTTACATTTTATATTGGTTATACATCAATGGGCACTTTAAATTTTAAAATTAATTCAACCATACTTGTTAAGATTTAGTAAGTAGTCTTCAAGTTTTAGTAATCAATTTTATCGTTATTCGCTTAGGTGATCGAAAATGTTAAGCTTTCAGGTAGGGTGATGCGTGTCCTTGACCTTCATTAACAAATTTAGAGCTATTTTGAAAAAATTACTTTTTAGTATTAGCGCCGCAAAATGTTTACTTTTGAAGCTGTTTCGGGTCCGCAAACTTCTACTTTAGCGGCCTAGTACTTAAAGTCGTCATGATAACACTTTAGCGAATTTAAATTTGTTTAATTTGATTATTAATTCAAAAAAATTCTCCTTGAGGAACTAAAGAAATGAAAATTAAAATGTTGGACTGCACCTTAGAAGATTTTCTTTTATATTATTTGACGTAATATTAGAAAAGTCACTTTGACATTTAAAAATTGTATATTATTTAAATTAGGAATAACTCGAGAACGGTGCTAGATATCCAAAAACTAAGCAAAAATTCTCCCCCCTCGCTTGCACACCTCCTGTAAATTATCGATAGGAAGGCATATGCAAAAATTCAGATCGATCACGCGCAAAAAAAATTGACATTGATAATGCTAATACTAAAAAAAAGGTTGTATGCAACACAAATGGTTTTAGCAGACTCATCTTCATGTTACGGACTCGGCTAGAAAACCATGTTTTGCGTACTTATTACATAATATACTATTAAACTTGACTATTTTATTACAGTTACATTATTGCCCCAAATGAATAAAATAATTATTAATTATTTCAAGTTGCCTAAAGGATGTTTTTTGGATTCATTTTTTGTAAATGTAACGCAATGCTCGCAAACGCCCTTCCAAACTTTTCATTCCAGATTCTCTAAGATCGATATAGTACTGATTTTATAATTTCAAATTGCCAAAAATACCTATAGTTCAGTCAAATTTACGGCAAAACTTCGGAATAATTCAAAGTGAGCTGAATTTTAATGTGTACCTCTATAATAGTGTTTTCAAACAGCATCCTAAAAGTACCCTTTGATTTGACCTTGAGATTCACGAGTTAGAGGGCGCAGAAGTGTACAAAATTTGGTTTTTCGCTTATATCTTCTTTTCTATGGACTTTCAGTGTAGGACATCCTACAGAGAAATTAAAGGCCATAAAAGTCTGTACAAAAAAGTATTCCAGTAGTTTTTTTGTAGAACCAATCGTTTTAGCTTAGTATAGGCTCAAGGTCAAATCGAGGGTACTACTTTTAGGATGTTGTTCGAGAACACTAAATAAAGGTTTACACAAAAATTCAGTTCACTTTGAATTACTCCAATGAAAAATCCTAATTTGACTAGACTATTGCTCCAAATTCATCATCAGCTCTCCGAAAAATTGTTAATTTACAATTTAGCAAGCAATTTTGTCATAATATAAATTATATTCTCTGCTTTAGATGTAGAAACTACAAGATGTACCTTGCAGTTATAGATGTTTCCAAGTTATCATTTTATTAACAACTAAAAATAAAAAAAGATTAACAAAAGTTTCACTCGAGCCCTTACAAACTTATTACAGCACATCAATAGAATGACATAATCATACTCTAATTCGCATAATTACCGCTTTTTTCTCACAACTACTGTTAATTATTGCCCTCGAAATTTTCGCTTTTCCCAGATAGATACGCCCATGGATAAACCATACCCGGCTGCTCGAGGGTAAAAAAAATCTAAACAAGGCATAATTTACTATTTAGTATTATGTTTGCATTTCAAGCCAAATGAAAGCATCGCACTTAGATTGCGAGTAAATATCGTTTAATCGATTCGACAATATATTTGTTTGTTTAATTCAAATTAAAAAGTTCCCACAGAAAACGGAAATATCACATGTTACGAAAACATTATGCTTGGCTTGATAGTGTGAAATGGCACTATTTTGAAGTTTGATAAAAATTTAAATTAGCTTTATTTATGAATTTTATTATCTGTGACTTAATATAGTTTACTTCTGAGGTGCTGAAAGTTTTAAATTTACTGCTGCGTTTGGTGATTCCTATTCTTAATTCAAAAGTAATTCGAAGTTTTATGCATGAGAATGGGATCTGATGATTATAAGACGACCGCACCACTTAGATCTCGCATCGAACTTGCAAGTTTCGACTGTGCACACGTGGGAGTGTTTTATGAAATGTAGTGAATTCTATGAAATATCATGAAGTCTTATGAAATCTTATGAAATTTTATGAAGTCCATGAAATCTCATGAAGTCTTATGAAATCTCATGAAATCTTATGAAATCTCATGAAGTCTGTGAAGTCTAGTGCAATCTTTATGAAGTCCATGAAATCTCATGAAGTCTTATGAAATCTCATGAAATCTTATGAAATCTCATGAAGTCTGTGAAATCTAGTGCAATCTTTATGAAATCTCATGAAGTCTTATGCAATCTTCATGAAGTCTGTGAAATCTAGTGCAATCTTTATGAAATCTCATGAAGTCTATGAAATTTTATGAAGTCCATGAAATCTCATGAAGTCTTATGAAATCTTATGAAATCTCATGAAGTCTTATGAAATCTTCATGAAGTCTTGTGAAATTTTTTAAAAATCTTTATGAAGTCTGTGAAATCTAGTGCAATCTTTATGAAATCTCATGAAGTCTATGAGATTTCATGAAGTCCATGAAATCTCATGAAGTCTTATGAAATCTCATGAAGTCTTATGAAATCTTCATGAAATCTTGTGAAATCTTTTAACGTCATGAAGTCTGTGGAACGCAAAATTTAAAGTGATTACCCCCTTGGTTATGGGGTATTATATCCTATTGAAAACCTAACATCATAAATAATAATATTATTCATTAAATGAAATGACATGAAACTAAATGACATTACAACACACTCATGTTTGCTACCTTCTCAAATAAGTACATTCACATCATTTTTATGCCTTTTATTCATCCCTAACGACTGCTGAAAAACTAAAAGCTTGTAAAATGAAATTATAACTGATGGCAATTCATTTAATTGCATGCATTATTCAATATATCAGTTCTTTTTAACTCATTTTTATATTGTGAATAATTATAATATAGTACTGCTATATACAAATATGCGATATATTATGTTTTTTCGTAATAATAAATAATGTATCCTAATAGTTACTTTCATTAATTGTGTAATAATTCAGATATTTGATAGTTTATTACGAATTTTATGTGATTTTCAAATTTTGATATGGAAACAATTAATAGTTTTTTTATTACAATAAATTAAACAAAATACTTAATATTAATAACCTTTTAAAATATTTTAGGGGACCATTTAGTGTTGTTAAACGGTGTATTCATCGACAAACAGGACAGCACTTTGCAGTTAAAATAGTAGATGTCGGAAAATTTACTTCTAATCCAGGATTAAGTACAGAAGGTAATATTGTTGGATTTTTTTAAATAAGAGAATAATAAGTTATTAAGTTTCAGATCTGAAACGAGAAGCCACAATATGTCATATGCTAAAGCACCCTCACATAGTCGAATTATTAGAAACATACTCTTCCGAAGGCATGCTATACATGGTTTTCGAGTTGTAAGTTTTGTTGCATTTTATTTATTTGGAAGGAACGTCAGATAATTGTTGTAAGCTGGTTATGAATGAAGATGTGATATGAATGAAAATTGAAAAAAAAAAAAAAACGTATTTATTTGGTCTCTCTCGAAATTTTTCTTTTATTATTTTACTTGATAAAAATAAAAATTAAATTATTGAAATAAGTAACCGCTAAAATTTAACCATAGTTTTAAAGAGTGTCAAAATTCGCCTGGTTTGAATATTGGATTTCACGGAGTTTCTCAGTTCTGCTATCTTGTGAACAGGAACGCTATGTGATTTAATAAAGGTCGCTTCAATTTGTTAACTTTTTTGATTAGAAGAAAGTATACTTTTCGACTCTACTACTATTTACTAACATAACATAACATTTTTTATATTGAATTCTTAATGAAAGTTGTGTATATATGTAATTAGTTTTATGAAGAAACTTTCCGAGTTTGTTTTGGAAAGTTTTGTAATAGGTAAATTATTTACTTTGACATTTGAATTTTGCAGTATGGATGGATCTGATCTATGCTATGAAGTTGTACGTAGAGCAGCTGCTGGATTTGTATATAGTGAATCTGTGGCTAGGTGAGTACTACAATATACCAGTATTACTTGTTTAAAAAGTATTTACCTCCAATATGAAATTTTAAGAAGCTTTATTTATTTCTTTTGAGAAAATATTTCTCCAAATCTACATTTAAAATTTTTAAAAGCTAAGGTAACTTTTGTTTGCAATAACACTAGGATAACCATTGGTCGAATACGGCATAAAGTAAAGTGATAAGTGATAAATACCTACACTCAATTCACACTTAGTAATTTATTCCGGCTAATTATTCTCAATAAATACTCGCCACAATAGCTTGTTCCCTTTTTCTTTTCTTTACGTAATCAGATTAAAATCGCTCTTCATATGGTTTTATTTGAAGTACCCGTTTCCTGTTTAATTATATAAAACTTCTTTATCATTAAAGAAATATCTTGAATTTTTTATGCTTTCAATCCACACTTATTAAATTTACAATTATTAGTTTGAATTTAGTTAATCTTCTCCTTTGCCTAAATAAAGCATATTGGAATGATCCCACATAGTTATAGAAACGTTTTTTATTATTAATCCATAATAGTATAATATTTAATATTAGTTGATTAAAGATTCGATCATTGTAATCTATATAATATTTTAAATAGATAATAATCTTTCCAACAGAACTATACACATTACCAGCATGTTTGTCTTTAAAATTTGTATTAAATGAAAGTTAGCAACCAAATCATAAATTCAAAATAACCTTAACGGATGACATGTTTTGATGTTGTTCACGATATTATGCACGAAGTTAATTTTCTCAGATTAGCATCAGTAAACAGATTTACAAAAGAACTTAAAACTGATATAATACGATATATTCGATTTCAAAGTCACCTAAGTCAAATTTTTAATCACAAATTCAATATAATGGTTTATACTTTATATACTTTATTTACACATAATTATAAATATAAATTCAAGTTCAATATTGTTTCATTGTTTTGAACGAATCTTCAATCAACCGATAACTAATATTAACAAAGAGATGTAAAGGTTTTCTGAAATTCAAAGAGAGTTAAGATGATATAAATGTAGCTTTATATTACTCTATAGAACGAGGTGGCCCATGTGTTTTTTAAGATTAATCTGTCTCCGAAAAGATCTCACAGTAGCGCTATGCGAGACTGTAGAAATACAAGATTTAAGGAATACATCACAACATTCATTTACAAGTATATCTCGGAATGAATTGTGGCGAGTTTTTGAGATGATTTGAAGATTTCTGCAAAAAATAGAGCAAAGCATAATACTGTTCCAGTATTTACTACTTTAAATAAATCTATCAGAAATTAAATTTTTTTGTGTACTTAATTTAAGGCGCCAAAGAATTTAGAAATCATTGTTTTTTTTAATGAAATTCATTGTTAGCCACTACATGCGACAAGTTTTGGAGGCTTTGAGATACTGTCACGAAAATGATATTATTCATCGAGATATCAAACCAGAATGTGTTCTGCTAGCAACAATCGAAAATTCTGCTCCTGTAAAATTGGGTGGATTTGGAGTAGCGGTACAACTTCCAGATCGAACAACATTAAATGTTTTAAGTAAGTATCAAAAATATATTGTGCAATTATAAAATTGCGTGGTCGATGAATGGAAAATTTAGTTATTCTAAATATGTTTGCTTTGCCAAGCACAGCAATCAAATTAACCAATAGCGAATTTTTAAATAGGAAAATCAACGATAACCATTTTATATTACCTTTCATATTCAATGAATTTTCCATTATAGATTTTTGCGATTTGAGAGTATTTGTCTAATGTAAGATTTGTCACTAAGAAAATGTTATCTTGAATTTATTTGAAATTTAGTTGGAAGTTATTGGAAAGATAATTAAAATTATATGCCAATTAATTTTACTTGTTCAATAATTTCTAAAGAACATAAAAATGCAGTTTTCTTTACAACTTAAATGAATAGTAATTATTCAAATTTGAATAATAATTTTATGACATTATTAAATCTTTCAAAGTAAATTTAATAATTTAAACTTAAAAACCTAACCATGTTTTATGGCTAATATAAATTAAAAGTGCTTGCAAACCAAATAGTCATGTTTTCGAAATTAATTATAATTTACAATTAAATTCAATTTCCTGGACCCATGTTACTCGTTAATGGTTAAAAATATAGGGCATAATTATTACGGACACCGTCATTTCGGCGATTCCAGTTCGGCACCGTCATTTCGGCGACTCTGTTTCGGCGACAGTCAATTCGGCGACCCGATATTCGGCTATGATAGTTTCGGCGATTCCAATTCGTCACCGGTAGTTCGGCGATTCCGATTCGGCGACAGTAAATTCGGCTACGTCGATTCGGCGACGGAGGATATACTTTTGGTTTATTCAATTCTAAATTTAAAATTTAAATGTATAAAAAAAACTTTAGTACGGACGAATATGGCTTTTACCTCCTTTAAGTAGATCCCTTTTTTGTTATTTGCTGCTTTTCAATAATACTGATTGTATTAATCTTTCCTGGGTTGTTTTTCAATACAATTCTTATACATATACTCGTATATCCTTTTTTTCAATAATACTTATTTTATTAATCTTTCCCTGGTTTTCCCTATTTCAATACAATTTTTGCATATATCCACCTTTTCAATAATACCTTATTGTATTAATCTTTCCTTAGTTTCCCCATTTCAATACAATTCAGCCTTTTCAACTAAATAGTTAATACCATTTTCCTTAAGTACATATCCTTTTCAAAATTTCAATTAGTCCTCCACTTTTAGTAACGGTTTTCGAGTTGATTTTTTAGTTAGTTGAGTTTGGGCGGTGGAATAGTCAGTTGAGTTGGGTTTTGGTATCAAAGTGAACAGTTTAGTTTACACAAGTAGTGAGTGGAAGCGTTTAAGCATAACACGCTAAAGGTAAGTAACTTAAGTAAGTTTATAAGATTGCAATAATTGACATTTTATCTCCAGTTTACAGATTTCGCTGTATAGATTTTAATAAGAGTGCTCAAGTGTAGTATTAGGAATCAATATAATAATTTTCAATTTGCAATACAATGGAAGAAACTCAAATGATTTTAACCAAACGAAGCAACGAAAAATATGCTAATGATGGGTACCTCTATGTTAAAGATAAAATTAACACAGATGGTACTATTCAATTCTGGCGATGTGAAAGTAAGCACAAGGGTTGCAATGGCAGAATATGGACCAATATTGGAGACGGTTCGTTCAATTCCCAGCGAAGGGAGCATTCCTGCAGAACCGTAGGAAATGCAGAAAACGTCGAACTTCAAAGACTTAATACTGCTATAAAACTTTTAGCCGAAAATACAATGGAAAATCCATCGCAAATAAGAGCACGGGCTATTGCAAATGTTCCTGATGCCATAAAAGGTAATATTCCAAGCAATTCTGTCATGAGCAGAACGATACAACGGAGACGTAACCAAAATTCTGAAGCACCAGCAAATCCGGAATCTAGGGAACTAATAATCATACCGGAATGTTATTCCACTTATGAGTTTAGCCCTGATAATTTTGAGAGATATCTTTTAGCCGATTCAGGAAGTGAGAATTTGGACTCTGAACGTATTATGATATTTGGAAGAGAATATAATTCCAGTTGGAGTGAAAGTATGTTTGAATTGTTTATGGACGGCACTTTTCTAATTTGTCCGTCTCTTTTTTCACAAGTATTCGTTATACTTGCTAGAAAAGATGGAAGAGCAGTGTTTCCTGTTTTGTTTTGCTTACTACCCAATAAGAGAACAGAAACTTATGTGAAATTATTTAATATGATCCGTGAATTGTGGCCTCAACTAAATCCGTTGAGTATAAGTGTGGATTTTGAGCTTAGCATTCATCAAGCGATTCGTGAAGTATTTCCTGACGAAACTATTTCTCTAAGAAACAGTACTTCATTTGAAAAAATTGAATATGTTTTGCCATTTAGCATTAATTCAGGTATCTAACTGTAAGTACCATAGGTTAGTAAAGTGCTACAAGCGTCTGTATACTTACAGCAATTGCTCAAAGTAGACGTTAAAAAATTCTGGGGTGTTAAACACCCACTGTGCATTTAGTGACTGAAAAACTGATTTTGGAGCAAATTTTTTTTACCATCATTTTATTGATTTTAGTTTAACTTTTAACATAAGTATATCATTTGAAGTGGAATTAAATAACTATTTGTGCGACAAGTAATTAAAAGTACCATTTTCCGTACTAGGCGTGAGATTTATAAGAGTGAAATATTTTTTTCTTCTATTATTTGAAAAGAAAACAAAAGAAATTTATCATTTAAATTATTACGAAGTTTAAATTATTTAAATTATTATTTTATTTGCAATAAGCCGTTCTATTATCTGCCTACCTACTTTCTACCTAAAAAAGGTAGGAGCCATATTATAATTTTAGGGGTTTTCCAAAATTTAGGTAGGTATCTGCACAGACTGCTGGTGTGTGGCATAAAATATAATAATTAAATTTTTAAGCGTTCTAAATCCATTTTTTTTATAAAAATAAAAGTGATGAAAACAGAAAAATTGGTGTATTATTTTATCACAAAATTGACTCTTCAATTGTGCAAATAAATACCTTTTTTGAAAGTAACCATATTGCACTATTTTTTTTCCGAAAGCATAGTATTTCAAAAGTATACTCATAAATTTTTAACTAAAAATACTTGAAATTACTTGAATTATGATTTTTTAAGTAAAAAAAATTGATTTTTTCACTTTTTGATCTGCAACAATTTTTTAAACAAATTTACAAATAGTAAATAGCTATGAAATCTATTCTACTTTGAAAAAGATATATCAAACTACATCATATAATTTTTTTGGGTCAAAATATTCAATAGCAGGTGTATAAAATACGTTTAATCACGTTGGGGTGCCAAACACCCACGATGCACTTTAACGTAATTTTTACCAACGATGCACTTTGAGGGTTAAAAAAACATTTATCGTCAAATAATCTTTTAAAAAGATACAGTACCGATGTAGACTTTGCATTGCGTGCAAAAATGGTTACTTCGATTGCGTTTGTTCCCGAGAATGACATTTTACACGCAATTACAAGTTTGGAGAATGATTTACCACCAGAATTAGATCCAATTTTAGAATGGTTTACAAATACATATATTGGACGTCTTAGAAATAATGGTACTAGAAATACTCCAATGTTTTCTTCAAATATTTGGTCTGTGTATCAACGCACGTTGGATGGAATTGATAGAACTAATAATTACGCCGAAGCTTGTCATCGAAAAATACAATTAGGTTTTGGTAGTGGTATATTTCATCCAACGTTGTGGACCTTTTTGGATAAATTAAGACGTATTCAAAAAACTTTCGACACAGAATACGAACGTATTCTAGCCGGACATGCACCTCCTAAAAAAAGGCCGCGGTACGAAGCGGCTGATTCTCGAATTTTGGCGAAGGTAACCAATTATAATTCTAATAATGTTATAGAATATCTTCGCGGTATAGCTTATAATTATAACATGGATTAAAATTTGTTTAATTGCTTGTATGTATATGACCTGTGATGTATGTATGTAAATAAATATTTAATTTAAAAATAAAAAATAATTTTTTTTATATTATAATAGGTAATAATAAATACTATGAACTTTTTTCGACCCTGTATTTATATTAATAAACAATAGTTTTTAATTATTTAAAATAATAATTTTAGTAATTCTTTCGTATGACTCAAAAAATCCAATAATTAAATCCATCTTCTTGTTTATTAATAAATAATAATTTAAATAAATTTCCCGTCGCCGAATCGACGTAGTCGAATTTTCTGTCGCCGAATGGGAATCGCCGAAATGCCGGTGCCGAATTGGAATCGCCGAAACTAACATAGCCGAATATCGGTTCGCCGAATTGACCGTCGCCCAATATACGGTGCCGAATCGCTTTCGCCGAAATGACGTGTACCGTAATTATTATGTAGGTTCATTAATAGTATGTTTAAAAATTTCATCTTCTGTTTATAATTATTTATTACGTTATTTATTATATCTTATAATTACAATTAATTGTTGTCTTCTTTTAATTTGAGTTTATGTATAAAATATTAAAAGAATGTAAGAACTGTTGTCGAAATTTAGTAATAATAATTATAAAACTGTATTATATTATATCACCATTTATTATTATTAGGTAGGGTTGGCTGTCCACATTTTATGGCTCCGGAAGTTGTGGAGAGGCGGCAATATGGAAAAGCTGTAGATATTTGGGCAGCAGGTGTGATACTTCACATTTTGCTCTCCGGTAGCATTCCATTTCATGGTACTGGAAGAAGACTTTTTGATACAATATGTAGAGGCAAGCTTCATGTTAGTACTCTCATTGAAATATTCTTAAATTTGATTATGAGTTCGATTACATTTAATTTGATGAAAACATTTATAAAATATGGAATATTAACAAGTCAAATCTATAATAAAAACATTTTCAATACTTATCAAGTTACGATTTGGAAAAAATGAAAGGTTTAAAACTGTTTTTCACATCTATGTATTTGACCTGTTACTAATAACATTCATATTTTAAAAATTTGATTTACAAATAACATATTATTTTGTTTTATACTCCTATTAAGTAATGTTGATATGAAATATATCTATTTTCAAAATAAATTGGACAAATAACATTTACGCGTTTTTAACAATGGTTCAGTAGAATTTTTTTTCCAACAGAACTTGGAAATGAAATAAATTACTGTAAATTCGATGTCTTGTTTAACATGCTAAAAGTCCGGGCACATAACAACTATACAATAACACCACCAAAACATTAATAAAAAATATAATAAAACTAAAAACTTATAGTTTGCCCATATATCAATATATCATCTTGAATACATCAGCAATATCTAATAGTTCTGTTCAGCTGAATTTCATTATAAGCCACCAAAAGCATTGGTATAAAGTGAAATTACAGTTTTCCATTAAAATTACGTTATATTCAAATTAATTGTATTACATAACACACGTAATACAATTATTATAAAAGTTGTTGAAAAAAGTTGAAAGAGGATGTCTAATATTTCAACTTTAATAAATTGTCAATTTAAATGAAAATTTCTTTCTATTCATTTTCTTTTTTAGTTTTTACCAAATTCATGCGTTAATTTGTTGTAATTGATCAAACAGCCAAATCTCACTACAGAGATTTTCAAAATCGTTAGATATATACAAAATTCGTGTGTATTATAATAATAAGCATATGCGATCAAACTTCCGCTGAAATCAATTTATGCTGCAGTTGGAAGTCTTGCTGGTTTGCTTTCGATATTTGTAATATGAAGCGGACTGGCAATTATTAAATTGCCCATTGGCAATATTCGATCGAATATTGAATTCGAACGTGGCAATATTCAAACGTAGACAGAATTTGGGCCAATCATCGATCGACAGATCACAATGACATGTGCGCAAGCACCCTGCCTCCGCTCAGACAGCTCTAAATGCGACTCTCGGATTCGTCGGAAATGAGTATGAAACAGCTCGAGGATCAATATAGACAATTTACCATATAAGAATTTCCTACAAACTTTTTAGAAAATTACCAATTTTTTTTTCCTACAAAATTATTAGAAATTTTCCTACGAATTTTTTAGAAAATTTCTTACAAATTTTTTAGAAAATTTCTTACAAATTTTTTAGAAAATTTCTTACAAATTTTTTAGAAAATTTCTTACAAATTTTTTAGAAAATTTCCTACCAATTTTTTTTAGAAAAGTTCCTACAAATTTATTAGAAATTTTCCTACGAATTTATTAGAAATTTTCCTACGAATTTCTTAGAAAATTTCATACAAGTTTATTAAATTGTTTTTTTATAAATTTATTAGAAAATTTTCGACAAATTTATTAGAAAACTGCTTACAAATTTTTTAAATAATCTCCTACAAATTTGTTGGAACCTTTTCTACATATTTGTCAATCATCGCTCTACATAATTATTAGTAAAATTTCTTCATTTTGCGGAACATTGTATCACAAAAATTTACTACAAAATTTTATAGAATAATACTACAATTTGTATATGTCACTATTTTATTTATAAATTGTAGTAATTTGTACTACAATTGTAGTAAAAATTGCTGCAAATTTTTTTCAGTGTACTCATGGCAGGTATTTAATAGAATAAATTATAGTTCTATAGTTTTTTATAATATCGCAACAGAACTGTTTCCGTTTGTGCATGTTGAGGATAAACTGAGTGTGTTACAAGAATTAAATTTTAACGTTTTTATAAAAACATTATTTGTAAAAAACTGTTTTTAGCGGCCAGAGTCGACTCACAAGGCAAAACTTTTAGAATGTTAAATAACTGACCATATTTACGAAGATTTATTGTTGTTTTTCAAATAAAAAAGTCGTAATTTTGTTGTGTGATGTGAATAAAATTAGTAAATACTAAAAGTTTTTGTAATCTACTTCTACCTTTTTTATATAATATGCAAAATTCCACCTCAAGTCTACTGGCTCACACCCTTGCCATTTATGTTTCGTTCATCAACTACATGATATGTTTTAGAATGTAGAGTGAAACAAAGAAGTAATTCACGCCCATATTCAGATTTATTTGTAAATTTTTCTGCCAGTTCAATTTTATGTACACTTATTTGTGAAGATGAATAAAAACATTCAAACTATAATTTTTGGAAAAAAATTCGAAATACTTAGGATGTAATGAATGGATTTCATTTATAGGATTACAACTTTTTTGTTTTCCTAAAACATCACAATTATCAATCTTTTGCTGAGCTCATGACGACTTTTAAATTTAAATGCGAATAATTACCTACAATTAAATTCAGTGAGAAGTGTCAGAAGGCTCTTTATTTGATATTTTTCGCAATTTTCTTATTCTAATACCTTTAAGTACTATTAGCATTTACTAAATTTTATTCACACCATCTGATGTGATGTCATTACGTACTACTTAATTACAATATTTTTCCTATTTCTTCTTATCAGTAATTCAGTTTCTTTAAAACAAAATGTTTGCAGTTTTATACGCTATAGAGATTATACATTTGTTCTAGTTTGATACACCTGAATGGGAAATCATAAGTGATAGTGCAAAAGACTTAGTTAAACAAATGCTAACAGTAGATCCAGCTCAAAGAATAACAATACAAGAAGTCCTTAGTCATAGATGGATACGTGTAAGTTTTATTGTCACATTTCATGCAGTTGATTTAAAAAGTTATATTTAAGAAAGTCATTAATGGTCAATGCTAAATAAAAAATTTGTATGTTGCAAAACATCAAAATTTAGAGCAGAATCAAAATGTATGCATCTTTAGATTTTATGAATTAATCATATTAGCAATTTGGAATCATCAAAAAATGCTATTCATTTACTTCCTGAAGAACTATTAAAATAATTAGCGATCATTTAATTCTTTTGACGAAATAAGAATAATGCATAAGTTTAAGTTTAAAAAAGTTTTTTAAAATAGTCATAAAAAGTTTGTTGCTGTCTCTTAAAAGTTTCAAATAATTATTATTGATTCTGTTTAAATGATCAATAGCTACTATAGAACTAACAGTTACCTCTTATCATGACATATAAAATTGTAAACAATTGTTTTCAGGAACGAGATAAAGGATTTAGAATTCACCTCGGCGATGCAATTGAAGAGCTCAAAAAATTTAATGCAAGAAGAAAATTAAAAACTATGATTCTGAGTGCTGTTAATTCGACTAAATGGTATTCAGGAGAAGATTTTCCTTCTGATAACTTTTCGGATTTTGAAGATGAAGAAATTTCATCTTGTGGTAAGTGTAACATGTCATTGAATATTACTGCTATTATTTAAAATTGTGAACTTTTATATTGAATTTCAATTACTGATTTTGACATTCACTTAACTAATATGTAATTCTAATTGAATAATAATTGCTGCTATTAAACTGATAAAGCTTATGAATTTGTACATACTTCTGTCTGTTCAAATGTTTTAATCTCAGAAATTACTCACAAATATCTCTTCTTCAAGATTTTGTTTTGGAAAAAATATCGAAGTTCCGGTTTCGTTTTAGATCGAGCCTCTCCACTACGAGGGTAGATAATGCCACTAGTCAGCCAGCTTTTTGGATTTGACCAAGGATTTTTATTGTGTCTCCTACGAAAATGCCACGCTTGCAATCTTCATTTTCCGTGTTTTTGTATGATTTTATCTTCCTTACCGACAGAAAGCAATCCGTAGCAAGCGGAGGTGCTATTTTTGACATGTTCATTCTAGAGCTGCTTTATGCTCATCTTCATGCACAAAGAAGATGCTCACGGCTGATTTTTATATGTACAAATGGACTCATTTGTGCTTCTGTATCGTATTTTGGAAGATATAATTATTTGGAAGAAATAATTATTCCTGTAGGGAATCCAACCTGGGACGTTCCGTTCCATAATCCACTTGCGGACTCGTTACTATCTCATTAGCTAGAAAGCCTTTGGATTATTATTATTGCTTAAAGATTTGCAATTAAAAACATTTATAAATGATTTTCTCAAAAACCATTTTTAGAAAAAAACAGGCGATCAATGTTTTTTCTTATTATAGCTTCAAGTGAGCGTAATTTTTTTATAGCTATATTATTTTCTCCATTGTTAGTATTACTCTCTGTTGTTTCTTCTTCTCTGTCTGCATTGCATTGAAAGCAATTTTGAAAATTTTGCGCATGCAAAATTTCAACTTCATTCAACTTTTTTCAACAAAAGGTATAAAAATTTTCATAAGTTTTCAGCAACTCGATATCTTCCTTCAAATGTTTTAATTTAGATTTTAAATTAATAATTATAGTTAACTTTTACTTAAGACTTTACAGACATGCTGCCTATCTTGCATTAATTGATAAATTTAAAAATAATCTGAGCAATTAAAAGTTTTGCTAAATGTTGAAATTTGAAAAGATTTAATAGTACTTTTTTATTAAAATAATTGTAATGCTAGCTATTTTCGCTTTTATCCCTTGCTTAAATAAAACTAGTAGATAGTATTAGTAATTGAACAAAGAATGTGTGTTTTAGGTTATTTATGTAACTACAGAATCTTACGAAAATTTAAATAATCGCTAGTTAATTATTTAAATATTGCTTAATTCCCAAATTAGAATTTGGAAATCCCCGAATCTTAGTCGTGGAATTACTCGATATTCAAATAAGTAAATCCATTTATATTTTCGTGTTTGCATAAGATGTTGCTAGATTTGAAAAAAAAACTAGCAGTTATTTAAAATTCTGTAGCATTCTGGAAATAAACGATTTAAAACACGAATTACTCAATATAGCACTGTAGATTGCTCTTAGAAAAATAAGAAACTTTCTATGCAAAACGGTATTCACTTCCTTTTTGTTTATTTGTTATTTCTTGCTTAAATGGATTGTTAAACTTGCTAATTTTTGAATTATTAATATTTTTAACATTTTGTAATATGTCAATGATAAACTGATGAAATATTATTTTGATTGCAGCTGTTGCTACAATTATGGACTCACTTGATGATATTTACTGTCTGCAAGAATCCAAACCTCACGAACGAGCGCATTTGCTACCTCTTTTAGAAGATGCTCATCTGCATACATTGCTTGAGGTAAGATAAATTCTTTTTTATACAGGTTTTACTTTTTATAGAGGTTGTTAGTTGCTTATTTACATCGATTACTGCATTTGCAGTAGCTTAAGCGACTGCAAATGATCCATTTCTATTTGTAATTCTGAATGGATAAAATTATATTATATTTTTCCAATACGTAACTAAAGGACAGAATCAATTGAAATTTTTGAAGAAAATATTGAAACGGTAGCTTAGAGATTGTTGGACTAGATGAAAGACAATTTTGAAATCTAAAACGAAAATAATTGATATTGAAAACTAGAAAATTGAAACAAAAACGGGAGATGATTAAAATTTGTAATAGTTAAAATTGCGTATTAAAGCAAAGTAATTGGTGGTTCTATTTATTTGTATAAAATTTAACAATTGATGTGAGAAAATAAAAATTACGGTTTAAAAAAAAAGCCGGACAAATCAATTTAAAACTATGTTGAAAATCACGCAATAATTGTATTGTAACCTGAAATTAATAGAAAGCGTCCGCGTTCAAAAAGATTAATATCCCGGGTAATAGATTTTGATTTTATAAATTTTTTTTTAAATGCAACCCCGGTGCATTACAACATATAGCCCGGCTGGAAAGACCATCCGCGGACGAGCAGCAAGTCGGTGGACCTCTTTTTATTTAATTAATTTAAAATGAAAGCATACGCTTTCGAAAGCTTAAAATAAATATAGAATCGTTTAATTAACTTGTTGTGGTTTTAATTCTTATATTATATAATTTCACAAGTTACAAATTTATTAATTTTATATGGAAATATTCAATTACTGCAGAGACCGTTTGGTGGGAAATTTTGATTCTTTAGACCTACATTATATCAAATTTCGATTTAAAAAACGGCAATTAGAGGCAATTTCCTTAAAGGGGAAGGAAAGGTTTAAACTCAAGACAGCTTTCTTTTGAAGTATTTTGATTCTGAAACTTATTGTGATAAGCAAGATATTCCTTATCGGGGACATTTTTGTCGAAGTTATTATTTATTGATATGGTCAGATCTGTAGTATTTTGTTAGGTAGTTTTTTAACATGAAAGAAAAAAACTTGTAAGTCTCATCCGCATAAGCTCACGGGGAAAGTGAAACTTCTTTAGGCGTAGATGTTATTTGTATATTTAATTTTTTTCATAATGTTAAATTTCAAATTTATAAAACTGATCCCCACTCATATTTTTGTATTAACTTTATTCGAATATCTATAAAAATACTAAGGACATGTTAAGATTCTTTATTAAACAGATATAAAATTTGTATTAATAATATAATGCTTTTAAATAAAGAGGCGCTCCGCGGTGTTAATTTATTGCATTCGGAAAACGACTGTTGGTTTGCCGCGCAAATCATCTCCGCCATCGTTCGTTGTTACCGAAGCCCTTCGCGTTCGGTCTCTACTCTTATTTCCCCTTATAGGCGTTCAATCCCCAGTCTTATTTCCCATTGTTGCAATTTCAATGATTTTGTATTTTTATTTATTTAGTAACAATAATGAATGTTATACTTATGTCAGCCAAAATCTTGTTTGCTTCTGCGATGGTTCCCTGAGGTGTGCGGATAAATAAAAATAGAGAGTTTATTTTTTACTTAAAAGGGTAAAAATTGAAGTGCAGAAAGTTTCTTTATGTCTAGTCTATTTTATAGACCAAGACCCATATTTTACAGTATAAATAATATCGATAGTCAATTAATTTAATTTATTTAGTCTTGAAATCGTTTTTATTCAGCCCATTTTACCGGTACCGTTTTCATATATTATATACCTACGTAATATTGTTAATAGTTTCTTGTAGGTTATTATGACTGTTATTATGAAAGATAAACGCTTGGAAGCCAATTTAATAAAAAAATGTACTAAACCGACTAAACCTAAACTTATTTTTTCAAGTACATAATTAATAAATGCATACTTTTTATTAATACTTCACTCTGAAATACTGCAGTATCCAGGGTTTCATACGTATTACTTGAACTATAAAATTTTAACTAAATTGCAGTTTATTTTCTATACATACAAAATATTACAACGTTTCGTGCGTTGTGATCTGCAACATCCTTTTTCGACGTAACGATACTAAACATTCTGTATATTTTTCCTAGATACTAAAGAAAAATACCTTCTGTTATTAAAGAGAACTAGTATACTTATGTATGCTTCAAATTACCAATAAAAATGAGGAAATTTGAATATTTTGCTCGAGATATTCGTAATTGCTATAATATCAGCAAAATGATCGTTACGTGGTGCAAAATTGAATAGTACAACTTTTACATTCAAGTATAAAATGCAGAAAACTGATCTTTCACAATTTTGAAGTAGTAATATAATTTTATAGGATTAATTCGTAACATGTACATCATTTAGATATTTCATAATATAATTTTAATAGAATTTTAATTCCACAATAATGTATTGTACCCCCACTTAAGATCGGCATTATTGACTATTTAAATTACCATGATACATAATATTACTTCTTTTCACTTGTTAAGCCCTAGCTAATACACTTTATATCTGCATTCTCAATGTATTTTTTATTCGAGTACAATTATGGAATAATAATTCTCGTCTGGTCATAACAGTACCCAGTACTGTAACCTAAATTTGTCATGATCTGATTGTGATGACTAAAAAGGGGTTAGCGTCCAAATACCTAAGAACTGAAATTTTTTGCTTAAAACTTTTACTGTGGTGGGAGAACAAAATCTGTTGTCTACAACAAATTCAAACCAAAACGGGGACAAATTTGTCAAGAAAGACCCTTAAAAGTAAATTGGCCGTTTCCTGTAGGTACATCATAGACCTAAAATGGTCCATATCCAAATTAAAATAAATAAAATTCTACATAAAAATTTTATAGAAATGGTTGTTCTAGCCTAGTTTTCAGTTTTTTTTCTCATTATGTACAACTAACTGTCAATACATAAATGTATAAAATAACTTTGTAGCTATAATACGGCTCTTTAGTTATAAGCGTTCAAATTTGATTTTTTTGATCTTTTTTTGCCATTTATTAAATTTTTACAGATAGCTTAATTTTAGTGCATCTCATCAAGCGCAGTGTTAATGTTATCTAAAGTGTAGTAATCAAAATTTTATGTATTTATAATAAAAAAAAGTTAAATAGGGTAGTAAGTTTAATAGTTTTAGAAGTGCAGTTTTCCAAAATTATGACTTAAGTTATGACCATACATCGAATGCTTTTTATTTTAAACGTGTCACAATGTCTTTATCGTTAACGATCCACTTCAATTTATTAAGAGTTACCCAACCTAAACCGACTCTTCTTGATATTTCTTTTTTCCTGAGATGTAAGTACCAGGTTGAACTAATGGTAAATTATATAAATAGCATCAAATTTCCAATTCGGTTTAAGCAGCCGTTGGATCTAAATGCTAACCCCTTTCTCAAAAGAGAAAGTTGATTCTTTAAAAGTGCACCATAGGGTTGTTGCAGAAATAAATATATTTGTATTTATTATATTGTATAATGTCAAAATACTTTTCCACCAGAAAAATTATCAAAGACCATTATTTGAATTGTCCATAAACTGTGCATTACCCAAGATTACGGTGCGAAGAGAAGGCTGAGGTTGAAGGGTCCCGTTTAAATTTTTACCCCGAGGGACCTCCATGAAAATTACAAAAACTGAATGTACTCTACTGGCTTTAATAATAAGACAACCTAAAGTTGTGTTTCAATATGTTTATTGTATAATATATCAGTGAATAAATAAAAATTGAACAAGTTATGTTAACCTTTATGTGACTAGATAGGTACCCTGGTACCTTTTGCAGTTTGAAGCATTCATATTTTTTGTGTTCAAAGTCGTAGAGTTTTGAAATCTAGTAACATCTCTGAGCGCCTTGTATACTATACTTTGTTAAATTATTTTGTTAATTTTATTACTTTTATCATGAGAAAATGGCGTCTAAAATTATTTCACCCTCTAATGACGGTGTAGGTACCCGGGTATCCATCATGTTTAAGTCGCTGCCAGTCAGAGACGGTGCGACATAATAGAAAAATGTATATAAACAAAATTGAAGGAAATGAAATTTTCAACAAAAATTGTCTAAAAAGTTTTGCCATGAAATCGGTTTTTATATGAAAAAAAACGGCTTCAAAATGTTCAATTTACATTGGTAACTATACAGTATTAAAAGAGAGCTAAAGTACATGCACTTGGGATTTGCGATTTGCGGAATGCGATTTTTTTAATTTTTTATGTTTTATTGGTCAAATTAGTCAACTGCCTTCAAATTTTACCAAACAAAACAAAAATCGCATTTTCAAAACGCAAATCACTAGCATGTACTTACCTTAAGCCTTTCGGTTACTCCAGCGGACATACTCATTCAAACAAAGTTCGATTGATACTTGATTTATTTTCAGCATGTACAAGTTTTTATCCTCGTTTTCCGCAATTTCGGTTTTCGAAAAGAACCGTGACTTGGTCCAGACTCATTATTATACGACATCTTAGTTGAAATTTAATTTTAATTTTTATAATAACTGAACAACTCTTATAATTTTTAAACAAAAAAATCAGTCAGGTCTAATAGGAGACCTTCCTAGACATAAAGCACAATAAAAAAAATATCGTCTTACCACTGTCGTAGATATAAACTCTGCTTAGGCGCGGATAGGTGCATGTAATGTGTGAAGGTACCCCGGTACCCATGCCGTCATTAGAAGGTGTTTTATTTCTCAGTCACATAAAGGTTAACAATATTAAAACCAAATAAGTTTTTAAGCTTTCGAATACTTTTGCCATCTTCATCAGAGACGTTTATTTATTAAAAACAAAATTACTACACAGGACAATATGTTTATTTCGTTCCTATGTATTAATTTTGTTTTTAATAAATAAACGTCTAATAAAGTTGACGAAAGTCTTCGAAAGCTTAAAAACTTATTTGGTTTTAATATTGTTAACATAACTTGTTCAATTTTAATTTATTCACTACCTAATATATTTCACAAGTTAATATTTTATATTTAATCAATACATAATATGTATCTACATAATATAATTTATTTTTTCACTTTATTATTGCCGTTGTCATAAATTATTTATAGTCATCATCATCATCATTCCTTCATGGATTAAGTTTTTGACTTGTTCCGGCCCATCTGTTCCTCGGTCTTCCGACATCTCTGCGTCCCCGCGGTTGGTATCTATATGCCTGAAGGGGTATTCTGTGTGCTTCCATCCTTTCCAGGTGTTCTTTCCACTTTGTATGATTTACGACTATTTTATCCATCAAATTATAGCTTTGGAGATCATCTCTTATGTCAAAAATATAACGAGATTAGACCGAATAAAGAACGACAACATAAGAGATGACCTCCAAATCTATAACCTGAACGATTATTCACAGTTTGTTGTTTTATTGTTTCCAGGAATGTATCCGGTTTTCTTGGGTAAAAATTAGTTTCAATTATTATTCACTTATTAGGAAGTCAGGGCGAGTAAAAGATCTTTTGACCTACTGGTCTGTTGTGTTTATAAAAACATGTTAATTTTAGAAACCCAACATTAATTTTACCAAAAGATTATAGACTTTATACCACTGAATACATCAGGAAGTTTCTTAACAAAATATTTGAATTTATAACACCTGCATCCTGAATATCGAGAACCATAACGATATAGTCTGAACGATATAGTGCAATCTGTATAAATAATAATTCATTAACTATTGATTTGCATAACTATTGCATATAATGTTGATAGTCCAGGAAAATAAGAATTCAACCTCGGAATGAGAGGGAATAAGCTGTAAATTGGTATAAACCTTTGTTTTGGCATTCTAAATGCTGGTAGATAAATTCTCATATAATCTCTTGTCCTTTAATATCTTGGGAGGCGGACATGAGATTATATGAGACTTTTCTTACTAGTGGTGGAATGCCAAAACAAAGGTTTATACCAATTTAAACCTTCCATTCCGAGGTTTGCCCTTTATTTTGCCTTATTTGACTGGATAACCAATACATCCGCCCACTCTTAGACGTAAGTCTTTCCCCCTGGATAGAGCCTCTCGTATATTACTTCAAAAAACTATCTTATTTCCGAGTTTGTTTTTCTTTCTGAACAAGCATGGCGAATGGCAATCTGATCTAAGATTTAAAATTTAGAAAAGTGGATTTAAGAAAGTCATAAAATATTAAAATTACACAGCTCAATTGTACTGGTTTAATGTCTGTGGTTTTAAAATATATATTTTTTCACTGAAAATCGTCTTTTTAGAATACATTGGAAGCTAAATTACATCATTATAATTGCTTTATCGACCATATAATAATTGTTAATTGCTTAGGAAAATGCTTTATTTGATCACGATTACTCTCATTCGGTCACGTCAAAGTAAATAACAAGTTATTGTAAGGATCCTTTACATTTGATTAACCAGCAAACAACTACACTGTGTTGTTTTTAAATAAATTGAATTTGGGTAATGAAATGTTACAACCAAGATGATAAAATAAATTTGTTTTGCTATGGGAATGATAATAAAAATTACTTAATACTTAGGTTTAATGGCACGATACGGTATACGCATAATATCTACTACCTTGCTATTCCAAAGTATGATCGGAGAAATGCGATGGAAATGGGAAAAATTATAATCCATTAAATGCAGGTGTTTCACATTTTTTATATATTCAGCTGCACGTTAATAAAATGTACTTTAATCAACTTATGCTTTTATCGAGTTCACTTTCTAACCTATAGTCCAAAATACAAATACTTAACTAGTAATTAAATTGCATTTTAAAAGAAATGTTGTAATTTAAATATTTTAAATATTGAAATCTTTAAAATTAATGTAAACACATTCCTCAATTATATTTTATTTAATGGGCTATAGTTTTGACTGGTGCTAATCGAAACTTTTGTTTGGAAAGTTACTTTTTAACGCAATTCTTTAAACCTCAATTAAACCAAATGTGAAAAAAAATCCAATTTACTCTTACGAACGTAAGAAATGTAGAGTTTGGCGAATCCCCAAATGAATCATTTTCTAATTATTTTTTTTGGATGGTCTTAATATTATTGAAATCTTCCTTCCAAGTGCTGTTATAACACTTTTGTTGTTTCAACTTACCAAGTGTATAATGCGTTAAATTTGGTAAAATTTCACACAATATAAGGTTAAAATCATTAAGTATAAACTTAATTTATACTGTAAAAGTATTATTAATTTGATCAAAGCAAAAAATTTGATTTGGTGAAATTTTATGCTTTCATGGTTTACTTCAACATTATTAAAAAAATTAAAGCCCGTATTTTAAAATTAGTGCGGGCTAATGAATACACTGCACGAGAGTCAGTTATGTATTGAGAATAACAAAATTAATATAGTATATTATATTATGCAGTATCTACTAGTTATTATTTGTATATACATAATATATAGGTAATATTAATTTATGCATTGATTTATCATTTATTTATTTGTTATTGCATTACTTCATGTATTTTATTGTATGTAGTTTATTAATATCCATGTTTGCTATGAATATTTGTATAAAAAATTTAAAAATGTATTATTTTAATCAACATATCAAAATTATATATTATCGACTGTATTATAAATATATTAATTAAATACGCTGTTCATATTCATATTAAATTAAAGGGTGGTTATATATTGTTGTGGTGTATTTATATGCATACAATGTTTTTACGAGATCTATTTTGAGAACAGTGCAAAAATTTAAATAATCGTTCATAGCGCAATTCTTTAAACCTCGGTTAATCCAAATTTGAGTAAAAATTCTAATTTACTCCTAGGAACATCGCCCAAAAAGAAATGTAGAATTTGGCGAATCTCCAAATGAATTATTTTCTTAATATTCTTTTTACGTCCTGTTGCTGTAAGTAAATCATGGTGTTCTTTAAATTTACTTAGACAATAATGATTTAAACTAGTATTTTATTTTGATAAATTTGTTAAATACTACACTTGAATATTTTTATAACCTCAAAAACATTAGATTTTGGTTATTAGATTAGGGAACCTTCGCAGAGTGATTTTAACCGACTATAATAATTGCGTTCGTTTAGGATTATTCCAGAATATTGTCTAGTAAAATTCACCTTACTAGTGATTGATTAATTTTATATAAATTTTATATAATGCACTGACGAAATCATTTGTGCAATTAACACTTGAAATTTATGAATTTACAGGAAACTTTTGTGTGTTGCGTCATCGTTCGTAATTACATGGTATTCTTTTTATACACTATTTAACTAACTTATAGGTTAGTAATTTAAATGAAAGTTAAAATAATAACGAACGATGACGTCACACCCAAGTTCTGCGTCAAGGACTTTAGGTACATAGCAGATAACCTAAAATCAAAATAAAATGTTTGTTTAATTTACTTTTCAAGCAACGTGCAGACATTCTTTTGATGGTTTTAAATTTCATTACTTGAACCGCGCATTTTGATATGTAACACTCTTTTTATTTTAATAATAAAAGTTTAAAATTCTGCTATTATTACTGAATCTTCTGCCATCTATAAAACAAACCTTTTCTAAATTTATACACTTCTTAACTTAGTATCAAATGCAACAATCTGTTTATAATAAAAAGTGAATGTTTCATTTTTGAATTTGTTGTACCCCAAAAGTTAAAATCTTCGCAATAATTTAAGGAAACAGTTGGTGTATCAATTGGTGGTATATTACGATTTTACGATTGCGCTGGCGCAATTCATCATTCGGTCCATGCATTCCCAGTTCGCGTCTTTCTCCAATTTCGATTGATCGCATTTTCTGTCATTTCTTTTCTGGAGACTTGGAATGTATAATTATTAACCTTAGACAAGTATAATTTTATTCCCCAATTTTAAATATTTAAAGTTAATTGCTATGCAATTAAATATATTTATTCTAATTTTTCTTATTAAAATTATTATATTTTGGTTAATTATATATTTTTTTGGTCATAATAAATTTAATATCTAACGATATAATATATCATGCATGTTGTAATAAAGAAGGAACAATAATAATAATTTTAATATTATCATAATGCCAACGTTATTACTGTTACAACAATTTTTTTTAACATGTCGGTCTAATATTTACATTATGCTATGTAGAAAAACCTAGTAATTGAATTGTATAAATTCACCATGGTGCAACGCAAACAGCTACTAATATATCATAACAATGTGTCGCTTGCAGCGGATTTATTTGCTCTTGTTAGAGTATTGGTAGGCTTGTATTTTTATTTTTATTAATATAAAGAAGTTGGCCTCTTGAAAATATTACTCTACGTTTGCTTTGAAAATTTGAATTATACATTATAAAGTTGTTTTTATTGAAAAAAGATTCTTTTCTCCTTTTGCAGCTGTATGATCGCATTTGCAGCAAAGTTATAACACCAGTCAGAGCGCCACCTAGTGACGGCCTCCAAAGACTTCGTGATACAGTAGAAATTCTTCGCGAATTGCAGCATCGCCGTAATGTGGATCACAGAGACGTTCAAGAATTAATCGATTTGTTAAGCAGGTCTCATTTAAAGGTAGGTTTATTAATTTAGATGATTATAGGATAGAAGTAAAGAATAATTTAATGACAAAAATTAAGGTATACTTTCCTGGTAGGGATAATCTTGAATTAATTTTTAAAAAGTGGAGCTTATAAATGTAAAAAATAATTAGGAAGGATTTATAGTTTATCCAGCATCGATTTTATTAATTACCTTTTTTAAAAATTCATAATTTTACTTTATTATGAAGGCATAATATTATATTTTATTAAAATTCAGAAAATTGCAGGAAGCTTAACAAAATTTATTTACACGTTTTACGTTGTCAATGACGGGATGAAATTCAACATTTTTAGATTTTTCTCTGAAAAATGGAATTTACATGAGATTTTGTAAGATTGAATCTTTTAGTTATATAGAAAAAAGAATACGAAAACACTTTCTTGGGCGATGGATTATCCAAAATCTCATTGCGGGGAGAGAGCGAATTTGAGAAAAGATTCATTTATTATTGCTCATAACTCATAAATGCAGGATTTTCCGTCACATATTTTGTATACAATTTTTTACTTACGTATTTGAAGAAACCATTATTGGCAACTGTATGTTGCGATCTTGTTCGTTCTCATCAGTGCAAAGAATAAATTGATACTAAAAATACGGTAAAATTAAGCAATATCGAATAACTATAAGAATTGAGGAAGAGTTTCCTTACTATTTGGCAATGAAATTCAATACACACAAAGAAACAAAAAGCCGATATAAGATATTTAGGAATAACTTGAAAAAATTAATTAATGCAATTTTCCATGTGGTAAAATGAGGGTGATTAATGGAAATCTCACTTACGTAATTATTAAACTCGTAACTTAATCTTAAATAAGAATTACATGACACTTGAATGTTTAATCATAGGTAAGTAAGTGTATATTTGAAACGTTATCACGTCGTATTTTATTCTGGTTGGTTGAACCAACCTGGTTTAATTAATTTTTACTATTTAAATGAACTAAATAGGTATGGTACAACATCGCCAACATTATTTATACTTAAATTTGACAAAAATGGCATGCATAACCTGATACACCAAATTAAACAACGTAATTTGAAGCGAGTATCATAATTTTCTCCCCTCATTTGCTTTACACAATTTTATTAAATTTATTCAAAGTATGTAATAAAAAAGTTAAATCAAAAAAAGAAAATGTAGTAGTAAAATAAGATTAGTAGGTAGCTGCAACTGTACAATTTCATTAAATTTTAAAACAAACACATTATTTAACAAATTTTATTATCATTTTGTGGTTACCGTATCCCTAGACGAAAGATTTAACAGAGAAGAGGAGGAAATTTCCTTTTAGTTAGTTAATAGTTAATTCAAAACATTGGAACTCTAGTTTTAAGGTGTGAATACAGCAAGATTAGTTTGTACCTACGTATAATTTTAATTTTATCTTTTTTGAAATTTCGTACGGTTTAGCCCTAGATTACCGACTAAACCCTTTTTTTAGTAAGTTTTAAGTAAAAAAATTTACAAGAGGAGTTCTACCCCGCATAGCAGACTGACATGGTCAAACTTTTTTTTTCAAATGCTTAAATATTCACAGTATGTTGAATTGTTCGAATATTATCTATTTTTAAATTTTGTAATCACGTTTATACATAAAATAATATTATTATGTATGCGCAAATTGGGTCTGGTTAAAATTTCATTTTATAAAAAATGTATAATTTATTTAAAGCTGTGAAAATTATAGTTAAGTAAAAGGAGTCTTATAATCTCTAAAGTAGATACATTTTTAACTAGCAGTTATTTACTGTGCTGTAAGCTGAACCATGTTTTGATCGGCCTCCATGCCAGTACTAATTTTCATCGGCATAAATATTGTCACCATTTTCATTATAGTTTCGTGGACGTACAGAATGAAAAATCAACATAAACAATATTTGGCAATAGTTTTAAATTTTTCTTTCATGATTCCATAAATGGATGATACTAAACTTAATTACTGGTTAATGTTAATTAAAATTTTTTGACTGACAGTGGATCAGTTCCTGTTATTGACAACATTAAAAAAACACAAAAAGTTATAGATTGCCTAAAGGCTGTTTTAAATTTTATCCCAGGAAGCTTGTTAAAGTTTATCGCACAAATAATATTGATTGACATGAACGAAATTTGAGAAAGTTAAGCAGGCATTAATGAAAATTTTGCATAAAACTTATATTATCTTCACTCGCTTCCTAAGAATTATCTGTACATAAAAAATGCAGTTTGACGCAAATTTGATTTTCTTTTTGTAATTTACATCAACTGAATTCTTGGTGTTTATTATTGGTTACTTATATACATTATTTTATTATTCTGGCATTCATAGTGTTCGTATAGCAAGAAACTCCACTTTTAAGCTGTGTCTAGAGCTTAAAGAATCAAATTATTTTATGAATAACTCGACTTAATTATACATATAATTTTATTGAATGGTTAATTTACTACAGAACTACACAAAAGGAAAAGCTTGATAATAAATGGAAAGCATCTTGGTTTTAATAAAATTTTGTGCAACATAGAATAATTATTATTTTATGTTTGAAAATCTTGAAACAGTTTATTTTCCAAATTATTTAAAGGCAATATCCACGACACAATGCTGAGACATTAAAACAACAAAAAGTCGCAAAGCAATGCAATGACTGGAGCGCCGCGACACATTTGCGAATGATGTGTGCTTCGCCGGCGCAAATAGCAGTGCAGTACGACGGGAGGAAGTGGAACGTGGAACTATTAGCTGTGCGGGAAATTCGGGAAAGTGAGTTGGAGGTTAGCGCTAGTAGCGACTCCATCGAATGCCGAACTTATTTTAGAAATTTTATTGTGGTTAACAACGGTAACCTTTTGACCTATTTTTTAACAACAATGACAGTAATTTAAAATTTTAATCTTCATCATGAAAATTTTAATATTTTTCAAATTACGCTTTAATTTAGATTATTTATTATTTGACAGTTTTCATGCACAACAGAATATTATGAAATACGAATGTTATAATCTCGTATAAATCCATTTAATAGATCTAACCGTATTATTTTCAAATGCCTTACGCAGAATTTTCTTTTCAGCAACGCAAAATTTATGATTATTTAGGGTCCTAAAACTTGAGAATAACGTTTTCCTTAAATAAAACTATTTGGCCAACTTGAAATTCTACCTATAACTAAATTTGATAGTTTCAGTTTTACTTTTATGATGGCAATGACTTTAAATGACTGTAAAAAATATAATTGTAATTCAATGTTTAACCTGATTATTAGAGAAGCTGGCATGTTCCTTTCAAATAAAATTAAATTGATTGCCATTAACTTTTTGGTTGATAGTTACAGCGGTACGTAATTTATAGTATTGGGGTGACCTTTTTCAGCTTCGATTAAACTAAGATACTCGCTTTCAAAGATTCATTTCTGTGTACACAGCTCAATGAGTGACCCTTAATCGTTCCAATATGGTGTTGTTTAGAGCTCACGTTTCCGTTCCATACTTTAGTATCGACAGCACATACTGGTCGAAAGTTCGAGCTTTAAGCGTATAAGTAGTTGTGATTTAAAGTAGAGATACACCCTACTATCACAGCTTAGCGGTTAAGACTGCTGTTTCACCGATAAAGAATAAGTTTATATATTAAGAAAGAGATTGCACTTTAAATCATGCATTTTGACGTGCTTAATTGATAATTCTATTAATCTCATAGGATCTATTGTAGTTAATGAGCGCAAAACAAATTTTTGAGTTTTATTAATTTCCACTTTGTAAGCTACAAAAACAAATTGCCTGATAAAAATAATTTAATTGAAAAATTGAGCCAGGTGGGATTTGTGGCTTCTAGCGCACATTAAACAGTTGACTCCCTATGTACGTATGCAAAATTTATTTTAAATGAATGTCAAAGATATGGGAGAGAAACGGTCACAAATATAAAATTTTAAAATCTTCACTGAAAAAAAAAAGGGAATAAAACTTATTATTACGCAGCTACTGTTAAAAACTTAATAAAATCTATCGCACAAAGGAAAGTGAGTTGGATTATTACCGTGAAAGAAAGAGGGGGTGAAAAAACTTATTATATTAAATTTTATAAAAGGTCCAAAGGAAATTTTTTTAAAAAGATAAGTACAAGATAAGTGACGATGAATATTAATTATATTCTTCTCTTTGATTCTATATGCAAGATTATAATCATCACACAACTTGAAGGAATATTTTTTTAAATTTCAAAATAGTATAAGTAAATACGTAACAAAAAACATAATAATATATTATAATTTATATATTAGCACTAGGTACAGATGTTAGTTTTATATTTGTCATATTATAATACCTAGTTTATATTTCACAATCTATTTTATCGGGGGGATATTCTAATCCCCTCTATATAGCTCTTTTTGCCATTCTCGTCTTGAATTTTCTTTGTGATGGGTGTTTAGTTGAGATAATAACCGCAGTGTGTGCTATTAAACTGTTAACACCTGAGATAAATCATCTAGGATCTATTGCATTTGAAAATTTTAAAATTGGAATTGCAAATTTTTAATGGGATTCTTTTTTATTTTCGCCAGCTTTGTCTAAAGATGCAAGTTTACCGATGAATTTATTTGACAAATTAGCATTAACTATTTCAAATTTGTGTAGACGAGTCGACTGTGAATTGAAATGAAGTTGACATAAATGAAAGCCCTCCTGATGCTGCAGCCCAGACATCTATATTAGCAATCGATACTTGTCGAGTTAGGAGCACTGTTGTTAGTAAAGGCATTGTATATTCAAAATATTAACTGAATAAATATTCAATTAAATTTATGAATTTAAACATATTAATTAACAGCTTAATATTTACCCAGGTTAAAATTTTAACACCGTCGTCATGCTTCACAGCGAAACAGACGAAGTGTCAATTTTGAAATCGAATAAAGTTTTAAGTAGGTATACAAAATTAAATAAACACTTAAAAAGTTTAAAAGGTAGGAATTTGGTGATTTTTTTGGAAAGGATTGGGAGAACGATATTGAAGGCAAATACGAGTATGTTAACAAGTAAATACAGTGATTGGATGTTGCGAGAATATTTTAGAAAAGTAAATATTTTCATTTTTGGATTATTCGTTTTACAATATTTAGAGTTTGCATATTATTAGGATTGCTTTTATCGTATTATGAAAACTTTATTGACTTCAGGGAAGAGGTACATCCCCATTCTGTTATGCCCACTGTTTGCTTTAATTAAATAAAATGGAAATGATTTTCTTCAAGAGCTGTCGTTGGAAATTATGAGAATATGTATTTCGAAAACTTATATCTTAAATAATGTCATAAAATGATACAAATTGAATTTCAAGATTATCCTTGATGAATACATACACAAATCAATCATCTCCAGCTTAACTCGCTGGGGAAATTTGCCGATATATTATGACAACAAAATATGATATAATAGGAGTAATTGATTTATTTTGCAAGTACGAAAATAATGTTATTCCTATTCGTCGATTAAAAGCAAGAAATATATTTGATGCTATCGCTGCCTATCCTGAGTATTCTTGGATAAGTCTATAATTATTGTTT
The DNA here is from genome assembly GCA_963170105.1 of Cantharis lateralis. Classification (NCBI taxonomy): domain Eukaryota; kingdom Metazoa; phylum Arthropoda; class Insecta; order Coleoptera; family Cantharidae; genus Cantharis; species Cantharis lateralis. The sequence continues at coordinate 23,316,693 of OY720629.1, forward strand.
AATTACTTTAATCATCAGTCAGAAACGAAGATGGGCTTTCATTATCTATTCTAAGGTGATAATGAAGAAAATTTATTATAGAAAATTTGTCTTGAGTTTTAATATTTTATACTTTTGACAGTTTATTAATGTAGGTACAGAGTTAATTTCTTCAAGCTGTGATTTAATAGAAATTGAAATGTCACATTGTATTTAATAATATTATAATACTGCAAGTATCTAGTAATACCCAAAACGAGAAAACATGGTTATATATACAAAGTTTACATTATTGTTAATGCCCTATAAGAAAAAATCTTGGCGAACATTATTCAATTAACTATTATATACTACTACAGGAACATTAGTTACCAAATCTCCACAAAGATATATTTACTATTTTTTTAAATTAATGTGAAACATGGTACAAGAAAATCCTTAATAAATAATATTGTGACGTGGAAAATGCCCTATTTTCTGTAATTATAATCGATTTGCTGAAAATCTTGTTTGCTACTGGTAAACTAGAATAAGGAGAACGCATGAATAATTCATTCATAACTAAAGTTTTCAGTTTAGTTTGTATCTTTACATAAGAGGTTTTGGCACGGATACTTTTTCATATTTTAAACAAAAACATAAAACATTTAAAACTTAATAAATTATATTGTATGCAAGCAGTTAGTGCAAACTTCTTCATTGTGCACGCAGACAAAAATAATTATATTTTAATTTATAAAGTTCATAACCTTCTTTTCAAAATTAACAATAAGTAATGAAATTCAAACACACCAAGAAGCCAACTAGGTATGTTTTAACTAACTTAGGAAAAGGTAAACAATACTTTTCAACTGGAATAACTATCGATCTCACAAATATTTCTTGCTTTCCTGAACTATTTTCTACTTTTCGATGAACAACAAACTAATATACCGAAAACTACTAACTACAAAGCTGAACTAATCTAACTGCAAAGAACTGTGAACTATCTGTGGAACATATACGGATCAATTGACTTTTATAGCAAACTGCCACCTAAAGTTATCAACTGATTATGAAGAACTAACACTATGTAATAATTTTCAGCAACTACGGGCTAGTAAAAGCACCGTATACAATACTAAACCTAGACGAATACGGTAAAACTAAAAATCACCACCAAGGGTATAAAGTCAAGAAGTTTTAAAACAAAATAATCAGGGCCGGTCTGGCCTAGAGACCCAGACGATGCGACGCGACGAAATGAAAATTAATGTATATGAAGCAGTGCTTTTATCCATAATGAAAAAGAAACACAAATAAACTGTGTACATATTAGTATCCTTACGATCAGGTTTGGTTGCTGTACAAGTTATCTTCGAAACAATTTAACATTTTTATTCTTTCTTTTTTTATTCGTAAACTATTCGTAAAATTTTTATTCAGTTTATATCTAATTATTAAAGCTTTTTTTATAAACTTCACCTTTTACAATTTTTCTTCTTGAATATTTAAATTTTGTTAGTAACCAAAATAACTACAGTTGATGTATAGTATTCAACAGCATTTGGCAATGAATGAATTTTCGAAAAACTTATTTTGGGTTTCATCAACTTCTATTCGTATTTGCGTTTTACCACCTTCCTAACAGCTTAAAACTATTTACCATTAACAAATTTTAAAGGCGTAATGATATAAATCTTTTCAATATTGCCCTTCACATAAATTTGGTATAAAAGCAAACAGCAATATATTACATTATGCTGTTTACATTAATGCAAGGGTATACTAAGTAACTGTACGATATTTATCACATTTGCTTAGACATAATAATATTAGGCACTCAAAACATTTTTCAAATTGTCACGAAAATTTATTGCTAGGTCCCATAGGCAACTATTTTAGATTTATTTTATTATGATCTTAGTATCATATCATTTCTCTGTTTTGGGCTAAAACTTTCTTTTATTTTACGTTTGAGGATATTAATATCTTCGACATAAGCAGCTGCCTGCCGGCGAACTTGTAGCGTGTTGCTATTATACATACTTTGTAGTCAACTTCTACTATACCCTTGCGACGTAGCGCAGTGTAAATATTCGTTCTCGTTAGTTCACGGATGTCGAGCAGAATTGCTAACTCCTCGCACTTGGATGGGTAACCGCATGGTGACTGATTTAAGAATACCGCGTTTTGCTACTCCGCTAACCAAGTCTAATAGAAGATGGTTTGCATAGCAGGCCATGATTGTCTTTGCCATCATGGCGTAACCGTACGTATATGTCTTTATGTCGTTTATTTCTAGAACGTTATAAAAATTTAAATAATCGCTGCACTCCTACAATCTGACAACATCGTTTTATGCAAACGTATGGAAGAAGAAATAAAATTAGAATTTGGGAATCCCCGAAACTTACTTTTTATTTTATCCTATGTTAAAATGGACGAAACGATTTCTTTCATTTTCTTTGCATAAACATGTGTTTTAATATGTTTGTAACTTTATAAAAATATCTGACATGTAACATGACTTACACAGTATAGCGCTGGACCACGCTCTCGATAATGGAAACATAAATGTTTGTAGCTGTTGGTTTTGCCAGCTATTTTCATATCCCCGAGTGCATTAAATATCCCTGCAAGACGTTACATTGAATTTTCTGAGAATACATACCTATTTACTACAATGCATCATAAATGTTAATGGAAGACGCTTACGCGACATTGTATTTAAAAAATAACGGCTGTATAAAACTGCACATTACCTCGAATTTATTTTCTTTTAATGTTTCAGTTTCTACAATAGTTTGATGTCGAATCATAACATAAAATATACCTGTACTTAATCTTTTTAATTTCATTGGATCATCTGCACTAAAAGAATTTCAAACATTTTAGAACTTGATATTAGTGGAAGCAATAATTCTGTTTATGGTATAAAATTTGTTTATTTTCTTTGTTATCGTGTTGACAAAAATGATTTTACATCATAAACTCACTTGCCATCATAAAAGAAAAATATTAAAAGGGTGATTTTTAAAGTTGCGAACTTGTGCTCGAGTTGATAGGTATAAAATTATAACGCGTAATTATGTATTGTGTTCCGCATGTACAAGACATTTATCCCAACAATTGGAAATCGTTACGTAAATGTCGAATTATGTGGATTGGTGAAGAAACTAAACGTTCATTACCGCCCCATGTTTATAAGTACTACTTGGCTCTTACTCGACAATATCATCGAAACAGTTTATCGGTGAGTTCCATTTATTAACAATATAACATCATTAAGTTTATCCTGAAATGCTCTGTAAAATTATGTTTATAATAGAAACAATATCAGAATAAGCCTTTTAGATTATTATGGAGGGTGGTTAACTTCGAGAGGAGGCTGCGAGTTAATGGAGGATATATTTGATGGCATAATAATGTTTTATTCGAGTTTGAGCTCTTGGCATTTTATTGTAAATCAAAAATAATTTGAAACTCCGTCTTTTGAGACAATATGCTTCATTTTTAAATTAAATATTTTAAATGTTATTGAATTCTAAAATATGTTGGCATTATTATTAATTTGTGGGTAATATGAAATGCCTAGTTGCTGGCCTCAGGTAGCGTATATGTTATGGTCGAATTAAGTACTTACCTCTAGATCAGAGGTGTCCAAACTACGGCCCGCGGGCCAAACCCGTCCCGGCAGGCGATTTTATCCGGCCCGCCAAGGAAGAAACTCTCAAGGAAAAAACCCAGTTCCAACATTCCCATTAAAAATTGCATGAAATAGTTTTATAATAATATAATTTAGACATGTTTGTTTAGTATTGTTATATCTGCAATTTACTATAAAAAATAAAATTCAATGCTGCTTTACTTGTAATAAGGTTTTTTAATTCACATATTTACAATGCTTGGCCCCCGCTAATGAATTTAAATACCAAACTGGCCCTCGCAGCAAAAAGTTTGGACGCCTCTGCTCTAGATGTAGAGGTATAGATAGATGTTGAGGGGTACAATAATAAATTGTAACTGTTTTTGTTTTTATTAATTAAAGTCTTAGCTAAAACTGCCTGCAACAATAAATTTGAGAGAGTGACATCGACCCGTCGGACGTGTAACGTATTTAAATTAGAGACACGTCGGACGTATCGTTTATTTAAATTGGAGTCCGACGTGTGGCGTGTTTTAATAATCGCGCATTTAAATTAATTAATAAAAAGTACTACTCCTATTAATTTGTAATTCTTTTCAAGAAGTTCGAAATAAAACACGATTAAACATCTTAGTATTCCTGAACAACATTAGGTGAAGGGTACAAGTAGAAAAAAACTTTTTTAAAATAAAATTTATTAATTATCCACTTAAGATGCATGGTAGTATCTGACGATAGCCACGTAATTAAATTAGTGCCTTGAAGATGTAATCAGGAATTCTAAAAATATATGTTATACTGACGTTACCTAGCTTTAGAGATTTAACTCGCAGTCCTAAGAGCATCTGCCTAGGTGTTCCGTACAACATCAGCATCAAGAAATTCTTCTTAACAAATGGATTTAGGTATTCACATTGATGAAAACAGAATGAATATATAATTTGAAGATGTGTAGTAAACTAGCGTTTGAATTGTATAAACATTTTTTATCTTTTCTCTTTTTTTTACCAACCCTTCCAATTATAACAATCTTGGTCGACCTTAGTTGTACGTATTAGTAATGACCAGTAGCTATGAATTGAATCCAAAATATTTTTAAAATGATTTGTTTCTAAAACATATTTTTTAATTCAATTTAATTAATAATTACTTATTTGAAATTAACTACACGGAGACTCAAATTGCGCTTGTTTGTATATCCACATAATATAAAACTATTCGCGTGTGTCCTACCATAATTACATTATGGTTTATTCAAAATCATCGTCGGTTGTGAGGAGTGTTGTAAACTGCAAAATCGAAATCAATTTTGAATTAATAATTACTCTAAACCAATTCATTTATAACCATGTTCTTATAAATCTAAATTCAAAACTTGTTACACACAAAAGTCAATAAGTTTTTCAAATTACTTTAAAATTAAAAACCAAAAAATTGGTTAAAAATTCTTGTTTTGAAATTTTATTTATTGAAATGTTTTTTGGACGAATTTTTCCTCATGTATCAATATAAATTTTAATTAATTGAAGTAGTAGTAGTAGTAACCAAATTTTTGTATTTTACAAACACCATGAAGAAACTGAACTTATTTTTAAAGCATGGTGCATTTCAATTCTGAAAAGTGTTTTATGAATTTTCGGTTATTCTGAAATACACATAATCCGATTTTACGACATGTGAGTATTGTCTGCGGACGATGTTACTATAAAATTTTTGTTATCAACAATGTGGGTATAGATGACAATGTTATTGGACATCGACAGGCAGATAACATTTGTTAATAACATTGGTTCATCTTTACCAATTTATGGTGCATAACATATTTTGTTTGATACAATATTGTTAGTAACACTATTCCTAACTTCAAAAGAAATTTTGATGACATGCTATCCGAACAATTTTATCTACAAATATTATTGGTTTTAATCAATTGTACCGAATCGCACTTGGTTAAAGATTGATGCGTATAGCTTAATTTATTTTAATTTATCAGTCGTTTGAAGCAAATAATGTAAACAGTAGGTCTTCCATACTAAAATTTAGCGACGAGCAAAGAGTATGTGGAAGGAAACGGACTTGGTGTCTTATATATAGGTAATTTTCTTATCCGAGAGTTAGAAAATGTAAATAGAACATTAATTTTTTTTTTTGTATATTATGAAGGTAATAGTGGGACTGTCGACTTTTCGTACAAGTGCTCTTTTTAAGTATCGATTTAGCTTTGATCTTTTCGATTTGAAAACGGGTCATGTGTTCTTGTTATTGAAGCCGGATCAGGTTTAGAACAAGTTAAACATTAGTTGGATACCAACATATCGAATAAAAATACTGATTTGCAAGAGAAATAACAAGGAGAACCCCTCATTTGTAACTTTAAGATCAGGACAAGTTTTGGTAGGTTGAAGAACAGTAAAATTAAGCGAAAACCTGCTTTTTTCAAAGTTCTATGATAACCGTTTCTGAAAAAAAAGCGTTTGAAAGTTTACATTCAATATTTCAGATAGTTTATCCAATAATAACTCAGTGATCGTCTAGCTGAGATGGTAACTCGTCTCCAAGTGAATTGGAATTCGCTTTCCCGCAGTAATAGGTTTTTCTTTCTGTATGCCAAGTTATATGAATAGCAGAAATAGCATGTTCTGTGTCCTATTTGGGAAGATATAAAATTATCTTAAATAAAAACAACTAATCCTGCAGGGAATCGAACCTGGGACCGTCCAATTTATTTGCTGACGCGTTACCATCTCATCAGTTAAAAGACATTTGGCTTATTTATTGCATAAATTAGCTGCAGGATTTTTTCAGAAACGGTTGCTCCAAAGCTTGATCCAATCCTAGAGTTACACTTGAGAGTTGATTTTTGAATAAGCTAGGAAATGATTAAAGGGTATAATGTAATAAATTCAAATTAAGCAAAGTTAAATAAACTATAATAATTATTGAAAAATATATTTGAGCTTTCAATTGTAAATACAATGGTCATTAGTATGATACAAAAATTAGCAAGTTTATCTGGTAAACGTGCTCGAAGTTCTGTTGAACTGTAATAATAAATGAACAGATAAATAATCAATCAATTCAACCTAAAGCACTAAATGCACTACTGCGGTAGACACAAAAAGCATACACTATGTGACTAGCATAAACTGAATAATCTAAGAGCTTTTAAAACGAAAACCACGATGCGGCATCGCACAATAATTATAGTAAGAGTGCCTTACCAAGTTGCATCTTGACGTTAAAAATATGATCTTCCGCTGGAATTAGCGAGCTCGTTCAACTTTCCGTGGTTTATACCATAATGACGAAAGTGATGTAAATTATCTAAAGAAAGAATTCCATCTCGTATACAATTAATAATGTTTTGAATAAATTTGTCAAGATGCTGCTTGAAAATTAACAATAATTCTAATATATGTACTCACATGAAACACATAAATTGAATTAACAGAAGTATTTAAACAAATTTTGGTGGTGAGACTGTTTTTATTTTTTCTATGGCAAAAAACTTTTTTGCAATTGCGGGGGTAAAGTACTCACTGTAGACCCTGATTTGCGGGTGTAAAGTGGTACTTTTTTGCCCTACGGCAAAAAAAAGTTACTGCCGGGCAAAAAAGAAGTCACCAGATTTTATTATCAATTTAATTTTCATTTTTTTGTAACATCTGCTATGCTCAAATTTACCAACTTCTCGGTACGGCACGCCCCCGCTAGGCCAAATATTATATTATAATATAATATTATAATATTATAATAGCGAATATTATAATATTATAATATTTGGCCTAGCGACCTACAGTGAAATCAATTGGTAAATAAATAAAAAGTACTTACTTTAGCTACCAAAAAATTCTCACGAGGCGCCTCTTTTAAAAATTTGACCATGCGGTCAGAGGTTAGGACGCGCGATTTTTTTTTCAAAAACGTGAGTTTTTGATAAATTTTCCTTGATTTTGTCGGCAAAAGTTCTGCCAATGCCATTTTTGCTGGTTCGGCAATCTCGTGGTTCCCGTTCATGACACGTCTTATTACTTCAAAGGCACAAATGTAACTGAACCATTCTAGTACTTTTTAGTGAAAAAATTTTAGTTGGCAATAATAATATTACCAACTATGCTTCATTTACTTTGTTACTATCGACCACATGCTTTATCGAACAAATTTTAATTAAAATTTCGTAATTATTGTCGAAGTGAGTACTTTACCTCCCGCAATTGCAAAAAACAGTATATGCACCTCGGGAATAAAGTGAATTTTTTGGCCTGAGTGTAATTTTTGCCGTCGGCTACGCCTCGTGCAAACAAACCTTTACGCCCAGGCCAAAAAAGGATCACTTGATTCCCTTGGTGCATAATGTACTATTTTATCAATGGTGGTTCTTTAATTTTCTTTGTGTTACAGTCTCATTCTTTTTTTACAATTTTATCTTTTGTAAAACTTGTATACCTAGTTTTATTTAAATTCTGCTATACATCTACACTGTAGTATATTTTCTAATTCACTTCGAATTTTACACACTTGATTGGTTTATTAAATCTTTACTTGCACGCAATATCTTATGGAAATCTGAACTGAAAGTAAAAAAACTTTTAGTGTTAACCCATCTGTACGACGAAGAAAAAATTAAGCTCATGTCACTGATATATTTTTCTTAGATCAACATCAAATGTAATAAAATGGAGCGATTTTTTTCGATTCAATCTATCTTCAGTAATCTCGATAAAAAAGTTATTTTAGTATAATAATAGTATTTTATACTATCGCAAAAGTTGTCCAACGAGGCGTTAGCCGATGCATTTGTAGGTTTCTATGTACTTTTATGTAATATTTCTATACACTTATACATATTACTAGTAGATATTTATTATTAGATATTATTAATTATTTATTAGATATTTATAGTAGATATTTGAAAATTTCAAACAAAAAATGTATTACCTTATCTGAAAGTATCAATTGGAGATTAAGAGCCAGAGCTTAGATTTACGCCAAATATAGACATTTGCTCGCCGTATGACGGACGTAAATTGCTATTTTTTTAAACAGACTGATCTTAGCTTCATGAATTTATAAAGAGTTTCATTTATAGTATAGTGTTTGCCGTAGGAATGTGATTTGCAAAAATAAAAATGCTGAAACAAATCAGGACAAGAAAGTTGGTTAAATATTTGTAAATAGGTCCGAGTTAGAGCCCGGCTAGAGCAAGAACTTCTAACCGTCTTCTTTCAACAGACAATGGCAAACCATCCAGGTAATCAGCCAAAACTCTTCGTAAAATTAAGTGAAGTGGAAAACCTACCATGGGTTGATGGATTGTACCTACTATGAATATGAAAATTTAAAAAATAAAATAATAATATCTCCAAACAGATAAAGTAAAAACAGAAATATATTATGTACTATGTCGACGTTTAATACAACTAGGTTAACCAATCCGTTCATGAAGAAATTTATAATTGTAGTAATTGTTGTAGTTTGTAGGAAAGTTGTTCCCTACAGGCAACGAACAACCGTACATATTAAATCTTTCAGTTCGTTCTATGTCAGAAGTGAATTAAAGTGTTTGAAGTTAGCTGCAAAATAAACGAACTTTTTTTTCTGAAAAATTACATAATACGAATTTACTTAAAATTCTTCGGAATTTTTTCAAAATTAATGTTTTGTACAGAATGGCATTTCACATTTGTAAATTGAATTTTATAACGCTTTATAATTGGACATTAGACATTCAAATTCTTTAAATCCACATATACAGTATTGTTGCTCAGCACACCGGAGTTCGATGTAATAAAGTTATTCCATCTTTAAAATGTCCTTTATATGTCAAGTTCCTTGATTAAGCTGGCCTGATACGATTGAAACAAATGCAGTAAGCTATCGTTTTCCAATTTTTGTTAATCTCGAAAATCTCTCCATCATTTTTTATTCGTGTCTTCCCTCTACTTTAATGTTCCTGTTTCCTGAATGTCTTTTAATAGTCTTGATTAAATTATGTATACAATTCAATTTACAACAGAAATTATTTTATTTTAACATTCCAGTTAATAATTATAATTTATGCTTGACAATAACCAACAAACAATTAGTACTGGATTTCAAGATTGGTATTATGCAACTATAGACTTCTGGTTCAATAGTTGTTTATGTGCATATTTTGTACTTCGACCTATAAATCAAGCTGTGCACCAAATACATTCAGTAGAAATGCTAGTTATGCTAGAATCCAGAGGATGAGAAGCAATCAACTCTTTTGCTTAAGTTTTGAAAAGAATTTGACAACATCAAGCGTGAACATTGTGACCCCGTTACATATACTGGGTCAGTGGGATGCAGAGACGTTCGATACATACCAATGCGAAAATTTCGAGGTCGATCTATATAGGTTTAAACGTGAAAAACTCGATATATTAGGTTCCTTAAACTGCATATTTTGAGCTGCAATATTAACAACTATACAGCCTCTACGATTTCAATAGTGAAATTCTGATTGACATTAGTGAGTCAAATCCAATACGGGTAGTTATCTTATACAAATAGTTTTTCATTAATTTTTTGTTTATTATTAGTTTAATTGCTATTGTAAAAACTAATTTAAAACGCCTGAATAATAAGAGGATTTTTATGAAAATTGCGTGGGAACTTATGCGTACAATTTTCGTTTCCAAGCAACAAACGCGCGCCGTTTCTGAAACTGCGCGTTAGAATCATCCCCAGTATCGTTGCTACCAACGTCGCAGTTGCAGTGTATCTCTAACACGTTGAAAGTTTTAATATTACAAAATAATTCAATAAGTAATTGAAACATGACAATCCTGTTAAATCCATTTACGCGTGTGGTTTGTGCCGATAGATGAAAGAAATTAAGGGATAGTGGATCCTTACGTGACCACCGGATGGGCCTCCCAGCCGCACTCTTATCAGGGAGCGGTGGGAGGACCAGTCTACTTGTGTGATCGTTCCGGAAGATCTTCTGATCCTGTAACGCCAATTGGTGGACCTTCATTGAGACAAGTGGATAGTCCTTTCCATGCAACATGTCCTGTGCACAGCCCCTTTAGATTTCGCTTTGTAAACGGGGCACTTGATTGTTATTCGCATCATCAGGTGAAAAATTTATTTTTACTTGGTGTCTTAGGATAATTTTCATTGAATTAAATTATAGCTGAATGTAGTACAAAATTATGATAGACACATCAAATAAAAGACTAACAAAACAATTCGTTTAATTTATTTTTTAATCTGTCATGATGCAGAAAACAGTGGCTTATTGTTTTTATAGCAAAATTATGTCAATAAACCTCCCCAGTTGTCGTGGCGTAAATGAATGTATGCCGAATGATTTAAATTATTTTCAACTTCATTTTAGAGGCATCGTTATTTGAAAGAATTCCTATCAAAAACATTTATATTCAATTATTTCGAATTTGAATTACATTCTTCGGAGCAATATTATTTGATAGCAAATTTCAAACTTGCTTAGTTTTGCATGTATAAAATTTGGAAAATTATAGTAATGTGTAAAATTTCAAAAGAATAAATCTTGTAAAATAGGCGGTACCTTCTTCATATTTTTACTAATAAAATTTTAATAAATTAAAATATTTAAATGTATAGAACATTATTCTATTCATGGTTCTTGTAAATAATTCCAGTATATCATAAATTAAATTAGGTTTATCCAATTATTGTAAGGGTTTTGATGCTGTAAAAAGTAATAATTGATTATTGCACAAGCAAATTACCTACTGAACATAGTGGTAGGGATTTGACTATGAACTTGAAAAGTAGTGAGCTCCATCGTCAACTACTCTCAAAATTTATTTGTCGTGGTTTAAATTTCACGTTAAACTGTAGTTATTTTTTGCTTTCCGAAACGGAAGGAACATTTTATGGGAATTTTTTATTCAAAATCAAATGATTTGTGAATTATTATACTTGAGTTGAGACAAAATTGAGAACATCTAGCCAGTCTGCAACTTGCGGCTAACCCAGTCTTCAAATTGTACCAATAATAAAATTTTCCAATTTTCTTTTCTTTTTAATTTAATAGAAAATATTAAGAGTAGTCAATTGATTAAATACAGATATCCGGTTGTTTTCGAATCAATAACTTGATATCGCATTGAAATTATCTATTTAATAACATTAAAATTAAGAGAGGGGCTTATTTCAAAACGGGGAAATATCGTCAACAGGTGGCGTGACAATCGAAAAGTAACAAAATACATACAAGCAACTTTTACAGATATTAATCTATATAAATAAATATAAAATTCATTTAGTTAAGATGATTAATTTACGAAACGGGGTTATTTGAGCTTTTAACGATGATTGCACCAGAATCAGTGATATGCTGAAAGACCTGCAGTGCTTAGATAGTATAAGGCACATGGCCGAGTACCAGGTACTATTGTTTATTCACAAGGTCATATTGGGAAAGATGCCCAATGAAGTGCATCAGTATAACACCCAGGAATGGGAACAGGGTTGTATAATTCGTACTGGCAAATACTGATTTTGCTTAAAATACAAAAAAAACTAGATGTATAGCCATAGCGGTTAAAGAAGCGTTTTATTATTATCATTATTATTGATATTTTGAAAACAAGCATGTAAATATACAACATAATTAACAGATTTTAACGAAACTATCATTCTCTGCTTTATTAATACAAAATTCAATTCGTCATGTTGAAAAAATTTTATAAAGAAATTATATCAAAATATTATTTCAATCCTGAAACTCTGGAATTGGATTCTATAAAGCAAAAAATGACATAGTTTCGTTTCGTGCTTTCTTGCAGCCAAGGTACCAAGGTCACTTCTTCTAGTATCTTTCTATTATCACATGAAATTTTCATTAAAAAGCTATGTTAGCGGCTGATGTTCAAGTACATAATACAAAATATTTAAATATTATTCAATATATGTACAGATGACATTATGTACGTACGCACCTATACTTGTTTGAGGTATAAAGTGACTGAACTTGACCCATCCATCTATTTTAAATACATTTTGGTTGTAACAATTTGTTATCAGAGTTTTTCTTACACATTTCAGTTTTCAGAAATATATCTGTTCGTTTTGTTTTTATTTCAATTTTCAGTATGGCTTATTTTTTACAAAATCATTTATCCATGTTAATTAACAGCTTGAATGAAAAATGGAAGACCCGAGGAAAACCGTTAAAAGATGGAATTGCTTCTATTTCTTTACTAAAATTACTATTAATTTAACAACATAACAAGTCGCGTGTGATTGTTCAGAACATTGATTTTTATTAACCCTCTTTCTCTTAAGGGAGGAACGCAGTACCTTCATTATTCTATGATGTACCGCGACACTGAATCTATTAGTAATTTCATTACTTTATGAGATACTTGAAAGAGAATTCCACCACATCCAAATTAGAAAAACCTCTAGTAAACACATCCTCGACGTTCAGAAATATTGAGTACCACTGCTTTATTAGGTACAAGAACGTTTTTAAATTGGAAATGCAGTTTATTAAACCTCATAATTTATATATTTTGATTTAATGAAAGAAAGAATATTTTCTTTTAATAGCATCATTCATGACGAAGACGATAATATGATCTTAAAAAAGTGTAACGTGTTGAAAATTAATATAACGAAAAAATAAGACAAAAGATTTATGTACCTATTTAAATGAAGTAGCTGATATTATCAAAAAGTATTTAAATGACACTTTGTGGAAGACTATTGTTTTCGTGCCTGGCTGAAATTCTTTTCAAGTTTGTAGTGAAGAAGACGGCATGCATTTTTTACATATAACTTCTTTATTCTATTATAAGTTTTTCCGGATTTTTCCAACTTCAGCTCATTAGCATAACTTCTCAACATTCTTGAGTGGATGAATAATATTGCGACTTCAACATAATTAATTACTATTTTATTAAAGTCTTTGTGGTTGTTTTTCGTATTGAAAAATATTGTTTTTATTTTAACTGAATATTTTGGTTATAAAAGGATTCACCATAAGAAATTTTATAAAAATATGAATAATACCGAAGTAAGTAAGTTTTGGGCGCTCTATCAATATTTTTTAACTTGTGAATAAAAAATTGTTCACTTTGTTAATATGCTCTGTTATGCATATATACAGAGTGATAAATGATAATAATACTTTAAACATTTAAAATATTATATTATTCTTTCGACCATTCCAGTTTTAACGCAAATGTGTTTTACAGTGATGATTCCGATAAAAATGCAGTGTGATAATACAATAGATTTTATTTGGTACCATGTAATCCTTTTATAAAATATACTGTCCACTAAATCTGACAACAAAATGTATAGTCTAAGACAAATTTAAAGACTTGCTGGACTGCTGCTTCTTCATTATCACCCAGAATGATACTTATTGGGTCTCCAATGGATTTGTTCGCTTGATCATGATTTACTTTGGAGGATTGGCATTTTGTTATTGGATAGGATATAGATCAATTGGATAGTAGACATTTCTCACATTTTGGAGACGAACCTTTATTTCTTAGTTTTTACTGAGTAACTTATTTGGAGTAGCCTGTTATTAATCAATTGAGAATCATGTACTATTCTTATGTTTTGATTCTGTTTGATGTTTACTGCGCAATTTATATTATGTATAAGATTATCTATTTTCATTTAAATTAGAATTTGAATACCACACCTACATTATTTTGATATTTAAAGTTTCAAAACCACATCTCTTTTTTTCAGATTGAAAAAAAAATCGGAAATAGTTCTGTGTTTTTTTGATCGTAATAACCAGACCAATTTAGAAATAAATACGATAATTATGTTCATTACTATTGATTTTCTTGCGTCACTCTAACTAACTTGAAAAAAAGCAACAAGAAAAATTTTTGTTTTATGTTCCAAATATAAAACACTTCGAAAATATATAGCACTGATTACTGCTCCTTGAGGAATTATATATTTTTAAGATTCGTATTTAAATGATTTATTATTAGATGTAAGATATTAGAAAAGAATAAGTATTCATTTACTCGTAGATTAGGTAGTGTGTGAGTATTTCTACATTTTAACTTAGACTTTTACGGATTTTGTTTGAAAACTTGATGTAATATAAAATATTTTTGATTATATTTTGAATTTACCATCAATTGATTGGAATCGTAATAATAGTTGATTTTCGTTCTATTTTATTTGTCTTTTAAATATACATAAAATTTTAAAAACGTAAAGTAACGAGTCAAAATAGTATCTTGTAAAACTAAAGAGTAATACATATTGTATTAACTATTACGATATATTGATGTGTTATTCATTTATACAAATATATTACAAAAATATATTTATTATCACAAATTAATTAATATTGAAACCCCCCTTTAATGCTTATCATTAGATACATGTATGTTTGTATAAGTTTAAGTAGCTATGACATCCTTGATGTATTAAATAGTGAGTTTGGAAAATCGGTATTTTATATACTTCTATGAGAATAGATTTTTTAAACTTTTTTTTTCTTTTAAATCACGACTTGAAATATGTAATTTATTGCGTAATGTTCATAGTGGGTGTTCATATTGAACGTAAACCTAAGAAATATAAGTGCAATGTAAAAATAATTTTTATTTTAAATATTAAAATAATAACTCGTACGTTTAGTATGTGGTAGAATATATTACATTATAGGTAGTACATACATGTATTTCATATGAACAAAAACTGCTAAATATAATATACATAATTGAAATAGGTACTTACATACATATTGCGGCTAAACTAATTAAAATTTTTTTTTAATTACAAGAATAATATTACGTAAAATATGTAGTTATACAGTAATATTGTTAGAAATTTATCACATTGCATTGCATCCTTACACTGACCACTACTCTTACCGAACTCATTTAACTACATAATGTGCACTCGCTTGCGGTTTTTACAACTTTTTATCCAGTTTTAAGTTGTAATAATAAAATTCGGTTTTGCTTTTTTTATGACATTAGAATTTAATTAAATTCACAAATAAAATTAATGTGAATATTTCAAAAACATTTTTTTTATTAGTGTCCACAGTTGAAAATTACACATAACTATAATGCAGTTTGCTTAAACCGCAATTTAACTTGACCCTTTATGAATTACACGGTAAGTTAGTTTTCGCATAGAAGAAACCTCTCGAAAAAGCTCATTTCGGGGACCGAGCTACGCATTTAAGAAATTGATAATTTGAATTATAAAAGTATGAAATAAGCGCAAAATGAAAAAAACGAAAATATAACTTATACTTGAAAAAACAAATAAGATCCTTAAGAGGCAAGCAGAATAGAAATTCTGATATACAAATCAATAGTTAGAACTTTATTTGGTACGAGCGCCGAATTGAACAATCTGGTTGTAGTTGGTTTTCTTCCAAGTTTTCCTCGCTACAACCGAGTAAAATTATAAACAGTTTTGTCTTGTGAAACTCACGATTAAATGTATTTTAGAAGCAAACTGAGGTTTCTCTGGGATTTTCCCCATAGACATACAGCTTTTAGTAAAATATTGGCAATTTTCCAACAAAGCATATTTAAAATTTTGTCATTTAATTTGTTGACCTATGTACTCGTGTGAAGTACCACTACAAATCAAATGGGGATCAATTTGACAATTACGTGATGTTAACGTAATTTCAAATATAATTCAAAACATACAATTAATAATAATTTATATTTATTAGTCGTTTGCTTTAATTGAGTGCGAACGTTTAAACACTATGAAGTGAAATCTATGCAGTTTTATATATTATTATATGATAAATACTTACTTACTTACTCTTACTTTTTTATTTCAATCATTTACCTAAAAATATCTCATAACATAATATGTGCTAATTTTTTAGATAAGTATGTTTTGGACTCCTAAGATAAACTCTTGGGACCGACAGTTTAACGTGAAATCCCAACCATGATATTATGGTTGTTGAGATATTCGGATTTGAACTGGCATTCTAAGATTCAATTCTGTGTTCGACACAATAACAATAAATTGTAAAGTATAAATTTAGACTAAAACTACCTATATCTAAAAGTTAATAAATTTGAAAAAATAGTAATATCTCTCGAAAGCTAATTATTTGGCTAATAATTAGAATAATTAAATTACACTTTTAGGTGTTTATTAGTAGTTTAATTATTGTACCTCTCACTTATTTGTGAATAGCGTTGATCTTATTTAATTTGATTTTATATTTTAATTAAATGTAGTTCAGATTTTTTTCAATTATTTTTTGATGGTATGTTAAAGAACTTGAAAAATTTTTAATTATAAATTTAATTGAAATGGTTGCTGGAAATTCCATTTACTCTAAATTTAGGAAATGAAACTGGAGCAATATGAATTAAAAAATTCTAATTAATTGCATTTTTGACAAATTTTAGTATTACAAACTTGGGAAATATGTTTCAGAAACGAAGCTCAGTGAAAATGAACCAATTAGTATGTACATAGTTATTATGAATAATTTGATAAATCAAACGTACATCACAATAAGAATTTAAAATTTATAAGACTTGTTTAACGTTACACCGTTTTGTTGCATACAAGGTACCTACTCAATTTATATAATAACACAACCGCAAGTTTTCTCTTAAGATGACGATAATCCCACTTGTTTGTTGACGCGTACAGAGTAAATCTGGAGTCACTGCCATTCAAAGGTTGGTTTTTACCTAAGCATTATAATAATAGAATAATCACTGTGAAATAATATATCATTACGAAGTTCTCTTTTGTAATATAGAAAAACGAACGTAGTCACGATGTAATTTGTTCTTTATACATAGCATCGTTCGTTACTTACACACGCATTTTTAATTACTAATCCTAGCAACTTCAGTGACTGCAGTAAGACACTGAAAACGTACTTGTCTCTCTCTTACACTTCAAAATTATCTTGCATCTTTCTTGCGCTTATCTCCACCTTAAGCTTTGATTTGCTTTTAGTTTTTCTGCACTTTCAAAGCTCTTTTTTTTCAATTTATTTATTCCTATAACAGTTTATCTATGTAAATAATAATGTAAAAACAACTATTGATTTTGTTGATTCGAACAGTAGTTATTCTAATTTTTCGTTTAAAAAAAATATGACCCAGTAAAATTTTTACATGAGCTACTTAAAAAAAAGCGAAAATATACCTACTAGGTATATTCCTATTCCTTTTATTATTATTATTTATTACAATATACCTACTAGGTATATTTATATATGCGTTATATATGCGTTATCTGCGGCGATCTACCAAAGTCAATTTTACGATAAAGACTTTCGACTTTGAAACATGTATGAAAGCATTATATGAAGGTATGCTAGTGTGCGCTGTATGGGTACACACTAATTAAGTTACAAGTTAATGTAATATTAGTTTTTCTGATTGAAGTTTATGATTTTGTCAACATATACTAACATTAATATTTTACAAAATTTCTTCAATTGTGCTACATTATACAAACAAAGTGTTCAGAGATAGTATGTCACAATGTATTCATATTTGGAGTTAATTTTGTATAGGTATAAATTTTCAAATATTGTTGTCAAAATGAAGTTGATTATGTACGAAATGTTTAATAAAAAGCCAATTTACACTATATACAAGAGGAGAAAAACAGTTACTCCGAAAAGGTTCTTGATGAAATTTTGAAATTAACTTTCTCGAACAAAATAGAATTTTTTCAAATATATCTGTTGTAAAAACGTGAGCCCGTATAAAAATTTCAAGCAATAATCCAATTATTGGTAGAGTTTTAATTTTTTCGAGCTTCTTCTGAAAATGCTGTTCAGTTCATAAGAACTACCAAAAAAGTATAATATTATTCCTATTTATTACATGCTTAAATTCTGTAATATTTTTATTATATTTAAACCTAATTATCAATATATTTTGACAAAGATGTTATGTAAACAATTGCGTCCGAATTCTTACGACTGACTTTCAACAAGTTGATTTACTATGTTCGTGTTATCAGCTGCAAATAGCTTATTGTTTCAGTGTGAGAGTTCACTAAAAGTATCAGTTTGATCTCGCGTTTTTCGTATAATACTAGAAAACTGCCTTTACATCAATAAATCTTCTTATTTAATATTATATGTCTCAACATATAAATAGATGAAGTTATTTAAAAATATGTAGATTCACCAAATTGCACAAATTGAGTACGATAGCTACGTTGAAATGTAAAGAAAATTTATTTGATAGTCAATGCACGTTATACATAAGCAAAAGTCAGTTTGCGATATTCCACCAATCACTTTTAAATCAGCTTTGCTCTTGTGTCAGTTCATGACATGAAACAAAAATGCATACATTTTCTCGTGGAAACGCATTAAATATGTCGAATATTTCGTTTACATTTTGAATATATGCAATTTAAAAATAAATATTATAGAAATATTACAGAAAGAAATCATAATAGACATCATTAAAAATGTATTAACGATTATACCGAGGGAATACCATTTTATTACATAATGGCGTTCATGGTAACTCAAATAATTAAAAAATATTTCTCAGACAAAGATGGCTATCGACACATGTTTCTCACTTATTAGTAGATAGTCATCAGTACCATATACACATACTATGTCCAGTTGAGCAAGGTGGTCAACCATGTCATCAACGCGAATTACATTGTCACATAAACACTCGACAGATGCCTACAGGTAGAAATATGTGTCTATCATTCATCTCTAATTATGCAATATTTACAATATTGTTGGCCCTAGGTCGACCAACTCGTGGGAAACACAAAAATTATAAAAATAAAAGTTAAAATTTAACAAATATAACATAAAAAGGACACTACAATATACGTAGATACAATATTTTCTAAAACGTAGCAAAAAAATAGAAACAAACTATTATTTTCCTGTTCGGGCTGCCGATAAACCGTAGTTTATTATTCAAAGAACGACTCAAGGTTTTAAAGAAGCTTTTTTTTCTCATTCACTCATAAAAGATCAGAATTGGTTTGCAATGAACTAATAATAATCAATCAACGACCGTAATTACCTAATTAGTAAATTTAGATATTACCAACATAAAAGTACCTATGTAATTTCTCTTGTGGCTGACAGCCGATTAAAACTGTTGTATTACGTCATAGTTTATTATTGTCTGAACTAAAATCAAAGTCGTAGTCTGGAATGTATCATAATATTTTTATATCTGAAGCTGAGCTTTTATCGTTTCATGCTAATTTTTAATGCATTATTTAGCTATAAGCTACGTCATTTAGACCAAATTCGGTTATTTATGACATAAGACAAAAGTGTCATATAGTGACAACTATTGTAGTTTATTTATGAATAACATAAAGTCACGTTTTTCTGACGTGGAGAAAAGAATTATTTTTTTTAATTCCATAGATTTTACTATTTCCCCCCACTATGGAATAGTAGCAGTCATTAGCTACAAGAACACGTGTAGAACTTTGAGGAGTTTCTGTTTATTACAGCCCTGCATTCGATCACGTAATAATAACTTATCTCTCGAACCACTTTTTCTTTCATCACATTGAACCATCTGGGCGCGTTTCTTGAAACTTTTCATTTTTTTAATATTTAATTTTTACTTTTCAGTTGTTTTTTGTTTTACTGCTTTAAAATTTTATTTTTACTCAAACGCTGCGCTGGGCAAAAAATCAAAAAATCAAAAATTTCATAAAACTTAAAACAAAAATATTGTTATTTGAATGGTTGATATTATTTTATTATAATTTATTAATATTCTTTATTAATATAATTTATTATTGGAGCGCGGTCGACTGCCAGCAGTTAGAGGACTGGATTAATATAGTATACCAGTATACCTCACAAGATACTGGTAACATCTTTGAGCCCTGGGCCTACAAGTCCTGTAATTTTTGTACAACGTAATTCATTAATGTGAAATATAGTATATATTTTGTTGTTTTCTGCATAATTCGTTCTAATTGGTTCATACATAATTGGGTTGCGATTATTATAATAATTTATTGTATCCGTACTTCTGTGTGTTCAGTGGTTGCGAACAGAGTACCTACTATATTTTTTCTATCGGTGTTTTCCTCACAGACAAAAGTAATAAACGCTCAGCCATTAGAAATAAACGAATACGTTCGATGAGCGAAGATTTCTAGATTAGCACCCCTTCTCATTCTCCTTCCTCGATTTATGCATTCTTCTTTTCCTCTTTCAGTTGTATCAATAGAGTTTTTCGTGTATTTCTATCATCGAGTAAGTACCGTAGGGCAACGGAAGTGAATAAACTGCATTCGTCTAGTATGTTTCTGTTCATTTTTCATATTCATCAAAACACAAGATTTATATGTTAGTTAGATGAAGTGGAAGGAAAATAGATATGAGTTAGAGACGTATCTGCAGGCAATATTATGCAACGAACTTGTAATTTTGGATTCAGTATCTTCCGTTAAAAAGTAAAATTATAAATGAATAACCTTTTCTTCGTAATTTCGAGGTTCTAATTATTGTACATTTCAGTAGTAATTTTAGATCGTTGTTCTTATAGGATCTAGCAATAAAATTAGTAATTAATTAATTAATTAAAATGGGATGTTGGAAACTTCCAACGTTATTTTCGTGTAGCTTTTTGTAAGAGTAAAGTGAATTTTCTAATAAAACTCTAAAAACTTTACTCTTAATTCAGAAATACAAAAAATTAGATTCCAGTCTAAAGTAAATAGATATATATTTTTTTTATTCAAAATAATTATGAAAGTACGATAATGTTGCGCTTCATAATAATATATTATTATTATACATAGTACTACTACGACAAAATTGTGAAAACATAAAATTTGTATTATATTCATCTGTTATTTGAAACTAAAAAGACACTTAAGGATTAAGCATCATGGTGTAAATATTTAGTGGTCCCTTACGAAATAATTTATTGATGAAAATATAGAGGATGACTATGAAACGTCAACGAAAATTGTGGTTTATATGTTTTCCCTGTTGGAAATTTCATATAAAAACCAATAAAAAAAAACATATAAAATTCTATATGTTTTCTATCTGTTCTGTATTCGGTTTTTGAAACAGTAGTTTGCAAATAGAAAACATATAGAATCTTATTTGTAAAAACCAATAGGAAACCACGAACAATAATATAAAATCATATATATTCATATAAAATACATATAAAAAACTATAGGATTACATATACAAATAAGATAAAATCATATATGTATATTCATATAAAAAGCAGCCAATAAGATTTCTTTTATCGGAGCAGGAACCTCCCACTACTTTACCCAGATTTATGGGAAGCTCGACTTCTTTTAATATGTCGTCAAACATATTTTTGGAAACATCGAGTGTCTTTGATTTTTTTATCTGAAAATTCAACTTATGAGTACATTTCTTTAAAATCTATCTAATTTTAAGGGATTATAATTTATTACAACTTAACCCCTATATTCAAGTGTGAAAGATCTACAGGTAAGATTTCATTATAAACTTACGGATTTAGTTTTTGGGTCTCCTTGAGGTATGGAATTTTCTGTGTCGTACTCCGTTACTGTTCCATCGGATTCATTTATTGCAACAATAGATTGCCAAGGCTATATGGTTGTGAATTGTAACTTGTAACTTTTGTGAAGTGAATCTTGTAATTTGACATAAGCAGCCATATGTAGCAATAATTTCTCGTTACACAGTCTTAAATGAAAATATGGAATAATAAGGCCTGAAAGGAATAAAATATTATGTTTCATAGCACGAATTAAGTATAAGGTTAAATATATTATTATTTTATATATATAACCCTTGGAGTTATATTTCCCGATGCACGTATATTTATTGAAAATGTGTGATAGATAAAAGTAACACTAACCTGTAATACGTAGAATTTGTACGCAGAATATGGAAAAGATTACTATAATAGCGATGATTAACTGCACCACACAAACCACACAAACTTTCATAACCATAAAATAAACGGCATAGGAGTAGGAGTAGGAAACTTCCGTTACCGGAATTCCGATTTCTAGTACCCGGGAAATTCAAAATCTTCCAAAGTTATTTGTATTTTACAATAGAAACGCAGGAGACTGTTTGTATTGGTATTTGCAAATAAAAATCTATATGCATTTTCATAATATCAGTTGATGGTATTCTGCTATATGAATTGTTCATATAAAAACTAATACAAATTCTATAAGGAATTCCACATAAAAGCGAACTATTATATTTTCATATAAAAACATATAAAAACAAATACAAATTCTATAAGGATTTCCAAATAAAAGCTAACTATTATATTTTCATATAAAAACATATAAAAACAAATAAAGCTTGTATATGATTATCTGATAGCTAAATGTAATATCATATAGGTTCCAATAGCTTCATATAAAAAAATATAGAAACCAATACAATTTTTATATGAATTTTCCGACAGGGTTATATGCTATTATTTGTCTTCTTAGATTAAAGAATACTCGTACATTAGAAAGCAGGTGCTAAAGTTGCAATAAATTTGAGAGATGACAGTTGGTAAAAAGTAATTATTTAAAATATCTACGAAAAAACTTTTATCAAAATTATCTGCGCTATTTATTATTGATTGTAGACAGCTGAGCTGTTTTCATTTAGATGAAATAGTTTTGCAGGCAATGTGCAATGCGTTAAATAATGGTACGTTTGATGGTACAATTAAGAATTTAAGGAACGAAGCTCAAATTTCTTTAATAACTTTTTATAATAATTATTATTGGGCTTTGAAATAAACCTTCTAATCTCTTTGATGAAAGTTTTATTTGTAAACATTTTACTAATGGACCTATGTAAGTAAGCTTTAAAAGGTAAAGATTGTGTTTAATTACCCCCATGCAGTGTTTATATCAAACGAATATTTGATAGTAATTGGCTTCGGTAATACGATAAAAAATACCTGATTTTGAAAAAGCTGATCATTTTCTATGTTTTAGTCTTTGATTTGTTATCGTTTATTCTCTTTCTTTAATGACTTTGAGATTATCTATTAAATTTATGACTTAATTAAAATTCTGCGTAATATTTTCGCTTCGACCAATTATTGTTACAACTCTCCGGTTAATAGAATGCAGAGATGGGGCAATCTGTACTTGAGCTGGGTTAATGTATAAAATTCTGGTATTGACGCATTCGTCAAATTTGTTAGGTGTGTGAAAATTTAAAACTTATGGTTACTAGTTATGATTACCGTGGTTAATGGGAAAATACCCTTATAATATGTATAATAAATAAATATTTTAAAATTGGTAAGCCGCTTGTGGAAGCCGAAGGCCGAGCAGCTTTGCAAGAGAGCAACTGTAAAGCTTTCTATGATATTGGCTAGTAGTATTTAAAGATTATTGTATACTTATGTTTTTGTGATTATTTGTTGTTGTAAATAAATTATAGTTACACAAAAATTATTAGATATAGTAAATTATAATGATGAACTTTTAGAGAAACTGTTATAAGTAGTATTATAAACAAAAGTTCACTTACAGATGTTTACATTTTTACATAAAGTTTTTGTTTCTAAAAAGAACCGAGTGCTTATAGACACCTATATATTTTTTAAACAATACCAAGATATATCGCCTTAAAGGTTATGAAATATTTCGAAAGTTTTATTTGAACAAATTGTTTTGTATTACTTATAATCAGATATAGGTAAAGTTGTGCTGGTTAGAATAAAAACTTTTATAGAGAAATAAACTTTTACTTCGTGTTTTATAAAATTACAGGAAACATTTTAGGTGTCATAAAAATTGATATAGCTTAATTTATAGAATACGCTTTGAAGATTAAAACAAAAGAAATATTGTAATACGATTTTGGTTCGGGAATATCAATATTACTGATTTATAGGTAAAGAAGGGAAAAGCAGGCAGTTTAGATTATCTTGGTATGATCTAAACGTCCGTCAGCTAAAATTTAACCTTGGTCAAATTTATTGAAGATATTTGGATTTTTGCATTTTCAGATTGAATTTTGTTAGAAATTTTTGCTTACACTGCGCTTTGCTGTTAATATTCTGATAATCACACATTTCAAACTACTACGTACTGGATTGTTTGACATGACATGGCTGCTAGCAATCTAGTTGGCAGCAGGATATTTATTCTATGCACTCTATTATTAAACCTGTTATAACAGCTCTGCATTTTGATTATTATTTGCCCGAAATGGGACGTTTTGATATAGCCATTATGACGTTTTGACACGGGATGTTTACAAGCAAATTTATTTTACAAATATTGATGTGTATATGAAATATTTGACCAGCAAATAGTTGGGGGAAAAATTTTCAAAATTATTTTAATTATTTTTTAGAGAGGAACATTTCTGATAAGCAGTGGGCACCGAAATTTGTAAGCGGTGAGCTATATGATTTTATTCTTGTAGAGAGAGAAGACTTGGGAATAAAATAATATTTGCAAGAGAGGTTTTATTTGATGGTTAATAAGAAAATATTGGAATTAAGAGACTGGTTATAAAAATTTAGAACAGTTGCAAAGTTAAATTAGAATTAAGATACATTTTTGTGATTTTGAAATTGCACTCTTGTATTTAGGGGAGGATCACAACAATATATTATGTAAATGGGCAATTATATTTTTTTAGTTCTTTAATTTCTTACGAAGGATAAAATATGTTTTCTAATTTAATGTTAAATAAGAATTTGTAATTGAGTGCCGCGCCCTAATATGTATTTAATGATGTGCCTAAGTATTAAATTATTAAGTAACAGAAGTGGTCAGGACGGTAATATTGATTAAATTTTTTTTTATAAATTATGAGAGGAGTTTAGAAGAAATCTGTGCGGCAGATGTCGCGGAATGTTACAAATTAAAAAATTGTGTATAATAGGCTTTCGTTATTAATTTTTATATTAAAATGATTACATAATTATAGTGAAACATAAATCTATGAATGGGGCAGTAACCGTTGAGTGAAATTTAAATCACTGTATTAGGAAAATTTACAAATTTTGTTATTACTAAAATGTTGCAATTTTTTAATTAAAACCA
The DNA here is from genome assembly GCA_963170105.1 of Cantharis lateralis. Lineage (NCBI taxonomy): Eukaryota > Metazoa > Arthropoda > Insecta > Coleoptera > Cantharidae > Cantharis > Cantharis lateralis. The sequence continues at coordinate 23,342,326 of OY720629.1, forward strand.
ACTTTTCTTCTTTCAACCTGGGTTATTACTCTCTTTATCTATTGATGTCTCGCTAGATATTAGCTCTTTAATCTAAAAATTACTAATAAGGCCTGTAGTCAATCTTAATTAGTTTATGTATGCCGCACAGATTTCTTGTAAACTTTCTTTTTAAGTGTTTTGATTGTGAGATTCTAGCACCGTATTGCCATGATCCACCTTTATAATTTAGGGTAAACACAATTTTCAACTTTGATTTCTCTAATATTTTTCATACAAAATGTCTTTTTACTTTCGATTTCAATTTTAATTTCGGTTTAAATTGTATTTCATTCCTCATTTCATAATTATTCTTGCTTTTTCATTATTTTTTTTTTTTTTGAGAAAAATGGACCCTGATTTAATTAAGTTCACTTTTCAAATGTGTAAACCTCTTTATAAGAATATTATATTTTTCATTTGTAGTAACTACTCTATTGAATCTTTACTTTAATTGGATTATTTGATTACGAGATATTTAATATGGAACTTATTTTAGTTGAATAGATTATCTGCTGAACTATGTTCGAAATTGTGTAAGCAGCCATGCAAATCTCTCAACTTACACATACATAAATTTTTGGCATGCTGTTTTACCTTTTAATGCAATATTTTCATTTTCTATGGTTTAAATAACGAACAATTTCGTGTGACTATTTAAACTTAACATAAAATTATCTTATCTATCATAGACAAATTAACAGTTTATTGAAAAGAAATTAAATATCTAGAAAAAAATTATCTAAGTCGTTTGAAAATTTTAGAAAAACTTATTACCCAAATTGTAACCGATTTCTGAAGATTTTAAAATTGACCTACCTACATAAATTCACCTTCACCTGCACAATATAAAAACACTTTCAAAATGAAAAGAAAATTGGAATACAAAAGAAATGTGCAAACTTTGTAAAAAATATAATGCTATAATAATTTTCGGTATATCTTTTGCCATTTCTTCTTCTCTTTTTTATTAATTTACTGTTAATAAGTAATTAATTAAGAAACATGATTTTCTGGGTTTACAGCTTTTCGTATAAAATTATAATGTATGTATTGATCTTCGGCCATCATGTTTGGTTCGTATAGTAAATAGCATATTGCGATGTCCCGAAGTATATAATTTTAATATTTTATAAATCAACTTCTTCTTCCGGCGACATTCATTTTTTTTGTGAGCATGGACTCTTACACACACTATTTTATACTTCTAATAATTCAAGTTAATAAAACACTCTTCTAAAATACTTTTTATATTTAAATTTCAACAAAATCAATATAAATTCTCACAAAACTTCGCAGATCGTTACAATCGATCCACTCTGCCCGAGCAGAATTGGCAAAAAGCCTCGTTATCTTCTTGCTTTCACGCAAGTTTTCTATACAAAATTACCAACATAAATTTACAAATTTTTGACAAACACAGGGCATTTACAAATTTTATACAACATGAAATAAATTAATAAAAACAACTCTTAATAGGAAAATCCATGACAATATATTATATTGTATAGATTGTTGTTGTTATCTTTCAAAATCATGTATTTTAATTAATTGCGTAATAATGACATGCTAAAAAGAAGCTGGTAAAATGTCAAGTACATCCTTGTAAATTTTCTTTAGTATAAGTACTTTCATTAGTGTGTAATTACCCATAGATGGGTGACCACTTCGAGAAGACCTTGTCGTTTCTATCCTCTTAGTTGTGGGTTGTGGTATCAGGCTAGTTTCATGTCACTGTCAAAGTCTAAAAACTCTTCTTGGGTATCGGAAAACATCGTAGAACGTTATACATAGATTATAAACCGCTGTATTGCTTAGCAATTTTAACATAAATACATTATCTACATAATATACCAAATAATTATGTATGTACAATGTACATACACATATTAATCTTATACCAAAAAATGTCAAAAATGTAATAATGTTTTGTGTTCATTTTAATTTAAACGAATGTCACGTTTAGAAATTGATTAAAGAGCCATGTTGCTACTTTATATGTATGTATTTGTTTCAATCTATTAATTTTTATGCTCGAGTTCTGTCATACAATATTATGAAGGATAAAATTTGAATTTTTTTAAATTTAAATAAAACTCAATTTTTGTACAGATAGTAGATACAGACAAAATTTTATTTGAATTGTTTGTATTTCTTGAAAAAATGTTGTTTATTATACTGGGCAGTTTGTTGAAATGATTGACTTTCTTGGCATCAAAAATTTAAAAAATGGGTGATTTCGTAAATATGTTGATTGTTCAGTTATCAACATATATTAATATTTTTTAACGATTAAAACACACTGTCGTGTTTCTAAATAATTATTAATTTTTGTTTATTATATTATTGTTAAGTTTAATATTAAAAAATTCCATAAAATAATATAATTCAGAATATAACAGCAGATAATAGAAAATTCTATGCTAAATTTTTATTTTTTGGCACAGTGTTGTGAAAAGAAATATGCTGAGGCACTTTAGAACATTTTTTAAGATTTATTTGTTATGAAAGCTTTTGTGCCAAATCAATTGTTTGACAAACGATTATTTTCAATATTATTTTTTCTACGGAGCAGCAATAATCTACCTTTCTATACTTACACTATTGAATTGCCATTAATAATAAAACTTAATAGTCCATCAAGGTAAAGAAAACTTATTACAATATACCTACTAAATAATAAAATTGAATTAAAGAGCAAATTTTTATATTGCTTAGTTTTTAATACATTCTACCAGGATTTTAAAAGTTAGTTTAATTAAAAAATTACTTGAATATAATATGTACATCAATTTACATTAATGAATTTGAATTTTTATAAGTATCTCTTTGACTTGAACTTTTTATTCCTATTTCAGGCTCTTTTACAAGCACATGATGTTGTGGCTCACGAAATTTATAGTGAAGATGCAATGCGGGTTACGCCTCCGCCATTACTTCCATACCTTAATGGCGGTGATGATTTGGAACCTACAAATGGTGAAGTCGAGATGGAAAACGTTACCAGAGTACGATTAGTTCAATTTCAAAAAAACACCGATGAACCTATGGTACAGTAAACTTTATTTTTTATTCATCTAGGCAAACAAAATTCTAATTGCTTCGTACATAAATTACAGTGAAATTTTTCAAAACTTTTGTAAGGAGTTCTTGCAAGGATAGATTAATATTGCGTTATTTACTATATGTTCGTAGTTAAGATGATACTCGCTAGTCAAATTACTGTCTCGTATAATAAACTTTTTATGGAAAATAATAAGATAATTTTCAATGGCTGATAATAATTGGCTAATTAAAAATATTACTTTCAATTAATTTTGTATTAATTGTTTAACACGAGGAATTTCTATATTTTTTCTTATTATCTTATGTATTGCACCCGTTATACATAACATTTGCTTTATATTAAAAAAATTTACGACAATTATAAGAAACTTCATGTAGTAGATAAGACTAATACATAACTATATCTCGTGCAGTGACATAAGCATTTTGAAATGCTTTTATAAGACCTCTGTAGAAGTTATGTCGATGTTGTTTTTCCGTAATATTACAGTTTCATATTTTTCTTTACAAGTGAAGAATGTTTGGACAGCGTATTTCTATTCACAATATTGGATTAGATACCAAAAAAGAAGATTTTACGTGCCATCTCATGCACAAGATTGAAAGCCAATAGATTTGCACAAAAGATCAAAAGAGGAAATGGGTACACGAGATATCTATTAATCACTTACCTTTTTTATAAATACCTACCGAATAATGAAAATTCAACTTTTAAAATATTTAAATGCCTTTTTTCTGTTTTTTGCGAAATGATTGATAAGTTAAAAAGTGTAAGATACTTTTTATAGTTTCCACTTGATGGAATAACGCATTGTTTAGTAAATTACTGTAATTGTTGGTGTAAACCATCTTTTGGCACGCAATTGAAAATCGATTTGGTTAATTAATTTTTACTTCTTTTGAATAAATCACTAAAATGAATTTGAAAAAATTGCAAGCTAATTTTTTATTTTAATAATATAATGGTATAATTAATCAAAAGTTTGATGAGGATAATCGATTCGCATCTTAAGTAAGCCTAACTTCGACAAACAAGTTTGCTTGAAAATCGATAAAAGGGATTTCTTTTTTTCCTTATATAGGTATGTCAAAAAAACAGCGGGTGTTTAAAAATGTATAAGGAAATGTAGGTTTTTGTCCAAGAAATTAATAATTTCGTTTTTCTTTCTTTTAAGGGTATTACTTTAAAAATGAACGAAGACGGTAAATGCATAGTGGCGAGAATAATGCACGGAGGCATGATTCATAGGCAAGCCACTTTGCATGTTGGGGATGAAATTCGTGAAATTAATGGAATGCCAGTTCAAAATCAATCTGTTAATGCACTTCAAAAAATTCTTGTAAGCTTGGTTAATTTTGTTATTGTGTACAATAGTTTAACGTTTGTTTTTGTAATTTTAGAGAGAAGCTCGAGGATCAATCACATTCAAAATTGTTCCTTCTTATAGAAGCGCTCCGCCACCATGTGAGGTATGTACGATATTTATGTTTAGCATGGATTAACCGTTCTATTAGTGTATGTTATTCTGTGTGCTGCATAATATATTTACATCTAAACATTCTGAACTAAACCTAACATCTGCTTTAAATTGTTAGTTATTATACTACGGATCACTTGCCACCTTCAAAATTTGAGGTTTATCTTTGCTTCTCTCATTGTCACTTTATTAATTGAAGTTTAATTACGTTTTGAAACTGAAGTTGAGCTTAGAAAGTATTTCGTTTAATCTGACGAAAGCACCAATCGATAGTAGTTTAAGTCAATACAGCAAAATTTGATAAATAGGAATTTGTTGGAAAATCTAGTTTTTAGACCATATATTCTTATTGGAAACATTAACTTTTTGCCCAACTATACAACTATATCGTGAAATATACTAATTTAAATTTATAAACGCATTAAACTTGCTTTTCCTGTATTACATTAAAAGTTTTAACAATATGCCACTATAATTTAACTCAACTTACAGACAATGGTGGTGGGTTTTATTAATTAACTTGTAATAGTGCTGGCAGAAATGGAATTTTTTTTACCAGAAGTATGTTGTAAACTGTAATAAATTAAGGCAAACGGCACTAATACAAATGCTTATAATTTGTTATTCTTACTGTGACGTAATTACCCAGGCACTAATTAACAGTATATTATGCATCTTAGAACTTTGGTACACGTTACAAAATTGAAGGCTTGCATATTTATAATAAATTAACTTTAGGTTTGCTCGCACGAGTTGAAGAATATTTCTTTACAAATTTCAAAATATTTTATGTTTTATATAGAGAGTCGGGAACATAATGTATGGTAAATGCGCTATCAAGTCATAACTATTCAAGTGCTACTTTTTATACAAAAACCCAACACCACTACGAAAGACATTACGATCATTAATGTACCGGCCGGTATGCAATAAGGCTATTTGGAAACATTATTTTGTAACAATAATTAAACCATTACTTTTAAAATTTAAGATTAAAAATGGGAAACGTAACGATACGATGTACGTAATATCCCATAAGTAGCGGAAACTGTTGTTAAGGATCTTTTTAAATGTTGTATTGAATTATTTATGTTTTATGTTTCTACCGCATATTTTTCGAACCTTCCTTGTTTGGCATTTATTTATGGATATCTGATAATATTTCATATTTTAGTAATCAAAAGATATTTAATGACTGCATGTCATAATCGGCCGTCATCTCTTTTCACGTTGATAATAAAATTTGTTAATCAGAGGTGAGTTACAGAAATCAGAGATAGGAGACAGTTTTATTCCGACGGTAATCGAAAATCGTGATAGATTGTAAAATATAATACTGTAATAATCTTGTGATTAGTGAAAAATTAGGAAGTTGTTCCATTCCTTGTGGTACAGGGATTCCAAGTCTAAATAGAAATGTTTTCATTTCCAGAACTTTCTCATCCATTGGGCTAAAGTCCAGGGCCGCACCAGGGGAATTTTCCGGAGAAAATCTTGTTTTATTTTCCCGGACATACAAATAATGTCCTTTGTATAAGTAAAGGGAAGTGCAGGGAATTTGAAGAAATCCTTTAAGTGGATCTGATGTACAAAAGTGTATGTTGAAATGTGCAATGTTGTAATTACGTACTCCAATGTGATAAAAGCGCTAAGATATTTTAGCCCAGCGCACTGAATCTCGTTAGGATTGCATAATATGGAAAACTGCCTTATTAATTTCATTTATCTTGTAAAACGCCAAAGTTGATAACTGCACATATTCACTCAAAGGGAACGTAATTATATTTTTAACATAATGATTAATGAGATTGTTAAACAATTAATATATTCTTTTGTATTGACCATCCGCAATTAAATACTTCAATTGGAACACAAACAATTATGACGAATCATAATATTAATATTATCTAGATATCTATTGTGCATAACTTGTAATAATTCACAATTTGATTTTCGAAAAAGCGAAATTTTAAAATAAATTGTAATTTTATAGGAGTAGGTACTGATTTTAATTGATTTGAAATTATATAACCTCCATTTTATGTCAATTTAATTCGCTTTAATTATTAATCGACGTATACAATTTTCTTTCTTGACTTGTAATCCTTTGACCCTGCTTTCAATAATCTTGACTGCGGGTAAAGCTAAAGCTGTCGGCTGTAAAGACTGAGTCGATTCTCGTGTTCCCTGATTAATCCAGCTGTGAAATTATTCTGACTTTTAATTTAATTTTTTTTCGCAATTTTAAATATTTTTGTAGAATAATCTAAATTTCACAGATTTCGAATAATATACTAAATCTGTGATAACTCGGAGCACAATTAAAAGAAGATAAACTTTTAGGATTACGACATTGGATTGTTAGGGTAATTTTAGTTACTTATTTATCTTGTTTATTAAGTCAAAGGAGAATCTTTTTTTTGAAAACTAATTTAAATTGACATATAAATGTTTAATTCATTTCGAGATTAACAGATAATAATTAGAAAATCCCATGATTTAAATTTAGTCCAAAACTTCGGAAGTATTAAATTTTATAATTTCGAATTAACACAGATGTTTTATATCAATTTATATTCTCGCAAAATTAATTTAAAAAGTTTTATTAAGGATTCGATAAAATATAATGAATAACTTGGATGTTAAATTTATTCAAGATTTAATGAAGGGATGATTTAAATGTTTATACAGATATACACTAAATTGCTAATAATATATAAATATGTACTTTCAAAACCCAATTTTCAACAACGTTAATAAATCAATTTACTACAGTTAGTAGACTCCCTTATCACTCATTAGTTGAATTACTTTATAGCTTTTGCAGATATTTTATTAATTCTTTAATAAAATGTTGTTGAAAATCTCGTTTCAGAAATGATTTTTAACCATCGTTATAGGCAAGGATTGCAGCAATTAAATTATCGAGTAAAACATACTACAATTATTATTCAAAGTTTTATGACAAACTTCCATAATATAACTTTTTTTTTCAATCAATTTATCTTAGAACTTAGATCAGTGTATCTTCTGTTTTAATATTTTTTGTCATACATATCATACATAATAATTATGATAGCTAGTATGACACGTGACATTATAATCATGTTTTTGTTTTTGTAAATAATATAAACTTTTAATTCCTAAACGTATCGTATATGGATTATAAGAGTACAGAATCACATGAGTTGTCCCACTTTAAGCTTTTTAAAAATATTTTTTAATTCCTTTCAAATCTAGTAATGGTGAATACTTTTGCACAAAATTATTATATGGTAAATTGTAACAGCTTTCAACAATATTTAATCAAGTTGAAAATGTAAGATGTAACAAGCCTTTGTAAGAAAACTCCAGTTCAATATTCTAGGTTTATACAATAATTTATAATAAGCAATTTTTGCTTTGATATTAAACTAATATTTATATAAATTTATTATTTATCAATACTTGAACGTTTGAAACGTAGTATTAATCTTTCAGTTGGCGTTATCTAATTTAAGAAAGGGTTTTACGTTGGAAGAGTGAAGAACGCGTAATACTTTTTTTTTATTTTTGCCTGCTTAACTGGCTGTTCAATAAATCCTTTATACGTACTTATCCGTTTCTACTTTGATCATATTATATTTAAGTTTGTTTTAAATATTATTTGCTTTCCATTTTTCACGAGTGGTGTACAACGGTTTATTTAATTTTATGTGAAAAACCGGACAAAAAATTTCATTAGAAATTGATGAAATTGTTAAATAATATTCATAACTCCACGATTTTGGAAACTGCTTTGGCAATGAGTCACTTTTAACACGGATTTTGTTACCCATCTTTTCCTGTCTTATATCCCAGAAATTATAGTCAATAAATCTGACAATAAACAAATTTTTGCTGTTTAGGCTGTAGAAGTGATTCAGTTCTCGCTAGCTGTTAGCAAAATTGAGCTCTTAGGGTCAATCGGAGAAAAACATGTTTGAGACTCTAGAAAAGCTTCTCTATACTTTCCATTTTCACTGTTGAAAAAATTCTAATTTAACTCGCTTATATTACTTTATATGCTAATGGTCAGCGGTATGGCGTAAAATATACATCGTAGGCTATGGAGCGGAAAGCCGTATAGCTATTATGGTCGCGCTAGCTATACTGCTGTGATCTAAAAATTGTGTGAAAAACTGGATGAGTAGTCTACATCATGATCTGATGAATATTAAATTGTTGAGAATTCAATTTATTAATAAGTTGATTAAACGCACATACAAACAGAATTACAATAATAATTCGCTTATTTTGAAAATAATAATGTTATTGAAATGGAGCCATAAATCAATTCCGTCTATACCGTTGTACGCAGGTGTGTTTGTGAAGAAAGCGTGAAACTGTTGTGAATGGTATACGTAACGCCCGAATGCTTTTAACTAATACAAATAGAAATTGCTATGTACATAATCTTTTAAAACAAAAGTTTAGTTCACGGGAATGTTTAGTTGTAAATGTCTCTTAAAAGCACAATATTGAATATAGGTAATTTGAGATAGTTCTCAAAAATAGTTCAATCTAGGAGAATTCAATCAAAATGTACCTAGTAATATTTGCATTATTTCATCCATCATTTTTATTAAACTAGAAATTATTGAGTATCTGAAAACATAATTTAGGATTTATTTCTATAATGATTGTATTTATCGATGTTCTTCATGAAATATGGACGCCATCGACTAGGAAATATTTGAATTTCAGTATTTGAAATACTTTTTATATGTAAGATATGTAGGTATTGGGTTCTTTTAACCTACCACTGCTGTCGAAGTGTTTCAAACTTTACACAACAGTCGGGATTTTGACTAACATCATCGTATTCCATTTATGTGTTTGTTACCTCCTCTTTATTTTATATTCAGGCACCTTCTAATTTTCGCACTATTCTTTCGTGTTTTTTATTGCCTTTGATAAATAACAGAAATTTCAAATATTATATTGCTGACTTTTTTCAAACTAATCTAAATTAAGCTGTTATATAAGTTGTCGTTTGCCATTACCTATAATATGTACATAAACATGAACACGTGGCGTGTTCTCACTTAGTAACTTACTAACTCTCTTACTAGTAAGTGCAAAGTAGAGTCATCAAATAAGACAAATTTGGAAAAATTGTAGCATCTACCATTTGTTTAAATTTTTCAAGTTCCACTTCAGATATGAATTTTGTTGGCTGTAATTCAAAACTTAATGAATACAAACTCTGTATACTTCTTTGTAAATTAAAAATCTACGATCTGAAATCTTGTATCTTCAGGAGATTATTGTGAGTTTAGGTATGTACAGTACCTGTCGTATGTCGTTTTTCTTTCATCGTTCTTTTTGCAATTTCATTTTACCAAATAGTGCGGTGTTTTCCAATAGGTGTCTCTGAAAACATGCCGAGAATGTAGATCTTACATTTTTAATTTGCGAAGAAGTATAGTACATTCTCATTTTGAACCATAACGAAAACTTCGTTCACTTAAATATTACCAACTTATCCAAATTCATTGTTTAGATTTTGGTCGTTCAAACAATCAAAATGTAAAAAATATATTGTATACTTATTAGTTTGGGTGTAACCCGAAGTATTTAATAAGTTGCATAGAAGGCAGATCAAGGCTTATAATAAAGTTGATGTACCATCTACTTTCATGTTTGCCTTTTGTTGGCTTTTGTATCGCGGAACTTTTACTACCAAAACCAAAGCTGAATTTAATACTTGGAACTATGTAGATATTATAAAATATTAATACTTGGGGATTAAAATCTGCTAGAAATTATAATAAATTTTTATTGCTATTTGAAAGATATTTAATTAATTATCTTCCAACATTGGTAACCAAGATTTTTCTTATAATAAAGTATAAAATATAATTTAATTATTATGATTTTAAACGATAAGTAGTAGTAACTATTTAAATTTTTATAAAGAAGTAGTGAGAATTTATACTGTTAACACAATCAAGTTGATTTGTTTTAACTTAATTAGCTAACCAGCAAGTCTTATTATTTCTTTTCGTGTTTGTTCAAGTAGAAATAAAACTTGTCACACAAAATAATTATTTTCTTGTATAAGTAATTTAATTTAAATCTATTATGTTTTTTAAGTTTTACGACTTGAAGTTTTTGCTTTGAAGCTTGACATTTAAATGAATTTTACTGAAACAAATTCCATGCGGTGTCGCATTTTCTGTTCAACTTCAAAGAAGAAATCATTCCAGTTGTTTTTTAACACCCTTTTTTTCGTTTCGAGAGTTTTGCCCATACTATCCGTATACTTAACCCCAGTTTTTTAATCGTGAGTTAACTTAAATTCAATGGTTAACTACGACAGTAGGTAGATTATGGTAGCTACGTTAACTACCTACTTGGGTAGTAGGTAGTTGGTTTAGGTACACGAACTAACCAATTCCTTAGTTATTTTATTTGAAAAATGTTACCAGCCAATTTTGGTTAGTTTATGAACTATTTAAGAAATATAACCAGTTTATTACCTGAATTGCAGTAAATGCAATAGAAAATTCTAGGTTAGTTCATAAACGTAGGTTACAAATGGTAAGTTTATACAAAAAATTTAATTTATGTCGTGAACAAGCATTGATGCATCTTCATGTAAGAAAAACAAATGTAATAATTTTTAAGTCGTGTTTTATGTCATTTATTTAACTTTATTATTTGCATTTCTGTTGAATTCTGAAAATTAATTATATCTATAAAACGCGAATTACCAACTCGATTTTCGACAATTTCGTGGTACTTAGTCGGCGATTCGCTCTAACCGGCAGTCTAGTATCGTGCCCAACTAACCAATTACATTATAATTTCTTTTATTTAAGATAAAGTGTGGCTATATTTACAATTGGTTATATTATCGGATTAGTGAAATAATTATGTACTACCAAAACTGGTACGCAGATTTAATACTAAAGTAAACAATAAAGTAGTATAGAAATTTGTTGGCTCTCTGTACCGCCGAAGTAATTCGGAAGCTTTCTTCAAGTTTATTAAAATATAATTATATTTCCTGGACTTGGTGCGCAAAGCCATATTCCCATACTTAAGGCTGTTCGGTAGATTTAGATTTTGTGCAAAAAAATTGTAATACAGTGTATTTAATATAATGTTCAAAAGTAAAAAATCAAAATAAAAATTATGTCATGTCATAGTATATTAAAGATTCTTGCGTTTAGTACAAGTTCCATTATGACATCTTATCAGGATCGTACAGGCATTCCGTAAATAAATTCATATTTTGAGTACAAATTGCGGCTAAAGAAATTTTTTTAGAATTTATTTTTATAAACAAATATTATCTAAAATATATAGTTCTATAAGAATATTATAATAAATGCACTGTATTACAATTTTTTTTGCACAAAATCTAAACCTACCGAACAGCTTTAAAAATAGTCTGTCAGGTTTGGGTTAGCTTTAGTTAGGTTAGGTTGATTGGGGGTCGGTTAAGTTTACTTTAGGTTATATAAAAATTTTACTTAGAAGAGATGTTGTTTTGCTTTAAACCAAGTTTTAAAATGTTTTGAACTAATTTCAAATAGACGTCATATATATTGGCCAACGAATTGGGCTAATTGCTTGAGCAATTACAGTTTGTTTGACCTAAATTTAAAAATTTTAAGTACAAAATTAAACTAAAATAATAATTTTAACTTCTAATTAACAAATTAAATGAAAATATTGTCATAAATAAAACTAAAGAAAGCTAAAAAAAAATAAATAAACGATAAATGTTGATATTCATATGATATTGAATAATTTACGATTTGAAATAAGTGAAAATGCGAATGTAATAGTATTGTAGGTATTTATCCTAAATATTAAAGTGCTGATAAGAATTCAATTATTATACTCGCATATCCAAAATCAACTATTTGAAAAACTAGCAAGAAAACGTAAAAAATTTAAACCGCATTAATGGATTACTGTTGTTTCAATCTTATTTACAATTTAGTACGTGAAATTGAACTCATCAGATCTCTACTGGTAGAAATGAAAAATAGTAAAAGAAAGTTGCTTGAAAGTTTTAGGGATTGTTGGAAAATGTATAAGTTTCTGGGTGTTTTGTTTTCGTAAATTTATTAGCAACATTATTTTTTCTTAGGGATGGGGGTTTCTTGTGTATAATGAGGTTTTTTAAGATTGATATTGTAAACCTACTATAGTATTACGATACCTATAATAATAATTTAGAAAAAGTAGCTCTTACACTTAATGTAATGTGAAAAAATGTAATTAGTAATGTAATAAAAATTGTTGTTGGTAAGAGCAATATCTGCAAATATTAATAAAAATGCAAATCCACCTCAATTGAAATTTTTATACCAATCACGTGTTAAGATATTTTTTCTCATATGGTACCTATATCTTGATAATTTGGAAATTAAATAACTGTCAAATATGAAATGATATATTATTATAAACAGAATTATAATATCGTATCATCTTACGGAAATTGAGAAATGCCCTACTCGATTTTTCATTTGTGAATTCTGCTATGAAATTTATTTAATCTGATCTAACCTATATGGCGCCACAAAGCGGTCTACTTTTTATTGTACTCTATTTTACATTAAATACACTAAATTTTCAACTTCTATACACTATAAAATAATATTGTACCATTTATATCATATAATACCACTAAAAGAAGGTATCGATGTAATTGATCTAAGATATAATTAGTTAAAATTGATTATAATGGTTTAACTTAACTTCAGGTTTAATCTAAGCCTCTTAAAATTTTATATTTAATAATTTTTTCTATATTAATTTAACTTAAATTAATAATACTACTAAAATACTTATATTTAAAGTTTAAATGATTTGGAGAGAAATCCTGACAATGATGCGATTCGTGAATGGAATAAGATTGAAAAAGATTAAATTAAATAAATATGGTCTTACTGTTTCTCGTAAACCAAACGAAATATCAAAAACCCCAAATTTAATAAAACAATATCCAATCATCTTTGTTATACGTTCTCTAAAATCCGATGGCAATGGCACAATTTATTACAATGTACATTTTAAAGAAATTGGCACACGAATTTTATTTTAGTTAAACTAATTTCTTTAAAAGTATCGTCTTTATTGATTTGCCAAAGAAACGTTATAACGCAAAACACAACTAAATGCGATTTAATAAGATTCGTTCTGATTTTTCAAATAAAAAACATGCGATATGTTTTTAATTCGACATACAGTACCACCAAATATTGTTTTGGCTGCGACTGTTTAGCACGATACCGTTCTTAATAGATCTTTTATTGTTTGCTATCGTGGAATCGATTAAATCAACCTAATGCATTTTTATTGAAATTTGAAATGCTTAAAATTTACTAATCGGTTAAAATACTATTTAGTTATTTACTCTCAAGCATATGGTACATATACTACCTACTGCGTGCAGGTGGAGTTCTGATTTTTTATTAATTGATTCTGTCGTAAACGTTCAGTCCTAATCCGAACAACCTAAAACAAATGCATGCTAGAGGTCCGAATGTGGATTTCAGCGTTCGATTCTCGGCACTGCTAACTGAATTACAATATTAGTAAAGCTCAAGATCAATTTTTGGGTTTTTTAGGAGATTAACACACTGTAACCTATACAAATAAGCTCCAAAAAACAGAAGTCATGACGTACAGTTATAAATAATGTAAATTGATAGCATTACCTGCATATTATAGACTCTCCAAGTAACTAAATTACAATTGCTTTCTGCTGCTCTATGCATGTCTCTTTTTATTCACTTGTATCATACATAACTATCTTTAAATACTTGTAGTATAACATATAGGCAAATTATAACGCCCGCCATTTTGGGTTTGCTCATTTCCGCAACTTGTGTTCTGACATTTTTTGAGAAAAGACGTGACAAATTTATTATGGACCGATGCACGCTAGCAGAACGCGTGATTATTGTGACTATTGACGTAAGATTCAATCAACTAACGATCGAAAAGCAGCGACTATTTGCACTAGTGCAATTTAATCGAAATTTAACGATTTTTTTTCTAATATTATTCTACGATTTTATACTACAAAATTTTTAGCTTTTAAAATTAATACATTCAAAGAAACACAAAGCAAACATGTTATACAATTTTTTATTAAATTAACTAAAATATTGTAATTATTGCAATTTAAGCTAGGTACTATATTGCATTTGTGGAATAGTCTAAATAAATATCGTTAGGATTTTCTGTAATGAATATTGCATTTATATATCATAATATGACACAACTAATACCAATTGAGGTACTAATTTGCTATAATGACAGTCAATAGCACTGAATTGACCTAAAATCTGACATACGTGAAAATTACTGATGGCAATTTTCCCGAAAATTGCTCCCAAAAATAGCTAGATGAATTGATAACAACTTAATTTTTATTTCATTATCAAATAACAATTTTATTATTTTTAATAATATTTTATTAAATAAAATATATAAATTATTGTTAACCAGTGCAATTACTATTAGTTTAAAATTTAAAAAATTAACTGATCAAATAAACAATTATATTCAAAATCATTAGTAAATGCTTATGAATATAAATTTTAATTTTTATTGTTTATTTAGCCAGTTAATTTTGTAAATTTTAAATTAATAATAATGATATATTTACATTTATAGAGAAATATTAATTTTTAAAACTGCATGCTGGTAATACTTGCATAACATACAATAATTACAATAATTTAAATCAAAAGTAAATAATATATAATTATCTTTGTTTGAAATTGCTATTTACGTGGTAGTCGAAACAAATAAATTTCAAGAAAGGTATATTATACTTCACTAAATTTTTTTGACGGCACAACTAACGCGTCCACCAATCAATTGATCTAATTTTAAAACTCTCCAGTCCAATAAACGTTGAATTTAGCAAGAAAATACGTAGCCTAGTGAAATTTACAATTTTTTATCAAATTACCCATCATTTTCGATAATTTATTATTAATAGTTGCCTAATAATTGGAGGCACTTATTAAACGAGTATTTAAAAAAACATTAACTAATTTATAACAATGGTTGTGCGAAATTGGCACATTTTAAATAATGTCATCATTTTCTAATGTTGTTATAAGAATTATTTTTACAGCTATATCGCAGGTATATTTTTTTATATTATAAATATTATGAACAAAATCATAATCGACTTGTTTTGAATATTCACGTAATATTATCTAACTGTAATGTAAATTAAAATATCGCTATATCTATTCTACTCGACGGTCATATCCCGAGTGCATACCAAATATTCTTATATGACGTGCAAGAGAGATATATTGGACTATTTTCTTCTGGAAATGTCTAAAGCTTTTTAGTTTCATGTGTTATTTATTATTGTAAAAAAAAAGTTAAAATTTCATTTTATGTCGTATCGGGCAGTTTGTCGTTTACAATGTAATGCTGACATGCGCAAATATTTACTTATATTCTTTCTTATAATTAGTTGAAATTCGACGTAATACTGAAGTATCCAATGATTTGATATTCGATTAACGAAATTGTAATAATTAATGTTGTAGGGATTAACGAGATTCTCATAGTAAATATAATGTTTTCTAGTTAGAACACTACAGTAGTTTATGTAGTTAAATTCGATATTCAAAGAAATAGGTGCTTTACAAGTCCTCATAGATAACCCTGCAGATCTAAATCAGAATATTCGGTCATACTGTAGGGTTTCAACTCAATTAATTTTTTTTTACTTTTCTTTTAAATAAAAGAAAGCTTTCAATTTCCGAAAATCCACATTAACATGTACGACGAACTTTTTCACTGAAAGTTAAAATATTCTGAAGTATTTGAATTCTTTTCCTTAAATTTTTCCTTCCTTTTTTTTTAATCAGCATCAAAGACCGACTCAAATACGATATATAAAGAGGTAAAAATATTTTTGTTTATAAAAATGTCTTTCTTTCTACAAGACTGAATGTAACTAACACCAGTTTACAAGTGGATCGGACAGTTCTTTCGAATCAAGAAGATTTACTCTCACGAGCTCTAAATTATCGCAGTACAGAATCATGAGCGGGATTTCATTTATGTATTTAAATAATGCCAGCAATGCCAAGCATTTTGCTTAATTTTCCGCATATTATAAAAGCAGTATAATGTTGCCAGTTCAAAAACCGTGTATAAACGTTTCTTTATAAACTATGAAAAAAATGTTGCTAAAAAATGAAACGAAAGAAATGAAACTAATATAAAACATTGAGTGATGTTCTGCACTTATGGAATAAACATGAGATATTGTATTCGTATGCCTAATATAAAAGGATAGGATATTTTTTCTTGGGAATAAGTTCAACTTGTTATTATGCTTGTAAGTGTTTCCAAAACATTAAATTGTATTGGTTAACTTTATAGCTTGAAGTTGACTCTCGTTCAATTCTGACAGTTGGAAATAAGTAAAATATAAACGATGCCATGATTTGAACAGCGTGCATTTTATTTTGAAGAATTTTGAATAATATGCAAAAATATAATTCAATTATTTTATAATTAAATTAATTGATTAATTTTCAAAAAAATCATCGGCAACATTAGGGAATCGGAATCTGCGACTACTATAATCCCGGTAGCGCCGAGCAGATTTGGACTCTGGATAAGTTGATCGCAAACAACACCAACTACGTATGCTTTATATTTCTTTGACAGCAAAGTTGAAATATGTAATAAACTGTTTACAACCACTATTTTCATTTACAAAAAGTACTATAAAAATTAAAATTTGACTTCTCGGTAATCTCCAAAAACCGAATCCCGCGATAAAAAAAAATTAAAATGCTTATTTACACGTGAAATTGCTTTATATCAGGGTGTATGTTGGTATGTACATATAGTTATACAAATAGTATAAGGTTTGTTCTAAAGCCTTTTGAAATTACATCAGCTTTACATTTCGACGTGTACAAAAAACTGCACAACCACTTTTGGGAAAATCAATAAAATGCATTTTTATATTTTTTTAAATTATATTTTTCTCCGAGTCCTTCACTCAACGAAGGACATAGTGATTTTTTTCTTTAGAGGGATTATCTTAGCAGATACCTCGATGTTTGCCTTTACCTCCCGAGGGAAGACAGTTAAAATAAAGTTTTTACTCTGCTCGGGATCTAAACTGGAGATCTCGCCTCAACAGTTCTTAATAATTATACAGGGTGTCAATGCTACTTCACCATTGACACATTATTTCTAACTATGCAAACTATTTTTCATTATTTTAATAATTCTATTTAATGCGCTCCCTTTTGTATAATATCCCACCAACCATAGTGAAATAAGAAATCAAGCATTCCCAAGAGTTTATACTTTAATCTCTGTAATGTTAGTGCACTTGTCATTTCATTTACATAAATGCGAGTTTTATTAAATGCTTTGTATAAAATATCTGATTTATATTATATTACGTTGATATCAGTCAATTTTGACAAGCCAGAATCACGGATGTATTACTTAATTCGACCTATATTTCAATTTTAATTTTTTCCTGTTAAACTTTTTTTCAATTTCGTATACCTTAATCAATCAATCATACTCGACTACACGTCTCGTGTATCAACCACGCTTTCGATTAATGACTTCCTTTGTTTCTTTTATAGCTAATATACCTAATTAAAAGGATAAAAATTAATATTGGTCAAGGTTTTGGTTTGTATTTCCGGGATCTAGCGGTTATCCGAATATAGACGACACGATAATAATTATTATATCGAATTTTTCTTGTATGGTTTAGTATCCGAAACAAGCAGGGAATTAAGTGCAATAAAGAGTAAATAATCATAAACTAGCATTGTATTACATAAAATTTAACGGGTAAAGGGCTAAGCGGAGCTGGACTGGAAACCTAAAAATAATCTGCAGGTCAAAGCCGTGTCATGAATCCAAGCGAACATGCTTTAGGGTGAAAACATTGTTTTCTCTCAATGCTTGTGTGCAATGTCTTTAAAGCAGCTATAGAATTTTTTACATTAGTTTGAATGGATACTACAACATTGTGCTAAGAATGGGTTGTAAAAATTTGAAAAATAACTTGGCTGTAATGTTAAAATGTTGTAATTTTAACAGTAAGTTAAATTGAAACAAATGCCTTAACCAAAACAAAAATTAGAAATGGTTTTATAGGAATTCCTGTACTACTGTTTTTAATGAGTTTTAATTAATTTAGAAACTTGAAACTTGATGTAAAAGCAGGACGCAATTAAATGCATTTCATTTTAAGTGAAATCTTTGTTATGTTCTGTTTTAAATAACTTGGTTAAAAACTCACTAATTTTTGTCATCATTTAGTTAATGATTACAGACATTAATCATTAAGTTTTTTGAAAACTGGTGTCAGCTGTCACCAATAGCTACGCTAAAAGTTCGATTTATATAGGCAAACACGAAAAAACAATGACATTTTATTAATAAATTTTATTATAAATTATTTCAAGCTGTCGTTTCTACACATGTACGTGTTGTTGTTTTAAGTATGTTTGATATTGTATAGTTCTATAATATTTTTTCGCGAATGGAAGTAATAACGCAAAAAATAGTTTTTCGAGTTAGCTCCTTACTTAAAAAAAATATATTTTGTTTCAGTTTGTTTTAGGTTTGTTCTATATTATTCCAGAAAATCACTTTCATAAATTCAAAAATGAAATTGTGCGATACTTTCAAAAACTTAACATTTTTTTGTTATTTCAAATTGTTCAAGGTTTGTTCTGTATTGTTCTAGAAAATCACATTCGTATACGTAAAATTAAAGTGGTGGGAAGGAGAACAACATTTTAGGCCAACCCCTTACTTTTGACAAAAAGTTTTTACATTGTCAGATTGTTCTATATGGTTCCAAAATATTTTTTAAGAATCGCAAAAATAACGCAAAACATCACGATAAACCAAATTTTTTCTACCTCTTTCTGACCCACCTTAGGTAAGAATTATTTAAAAAAAATTTCATCTCCACCCCAGTAGCATGATCAAAACCTCTCTTTCGGGGAGACTGAATTACTTGGTTTAAAATTTCTTTCCATTATAATTTTTACTTTTGCCTCCACTTTTTTTGCTTAATAAAACATTTTAGAAATTTTTGACTAATTAAATATAATATAATCTTGAAAAGTTTTATCCCGTTTTTGATTCAATTTCTGAAAATATACTTTGGAACAACATAAGAACAAACCGAGAACAACCTGGAAGAACAACAAAAAATAATTTTTGAAAGTGTCGGGGCTATCCTAAAATGTTGATTCCCTCCCACAACGTCAATTTTACATTTATGAATGTGATTTTCGGAACAATATAAAATCGAATATTTATATCAAAACAGAACCTATCTAATATTTTAAAAGTATTTTAAATATCAAATTTTTCAATTATCGAAAAAATGGTAGAGCTACCTGGTATGAAACAACTTCCAAAAATAATTTTTCAAAAAGTGCGGGGCCCAGTTCATGCACGTCGATTCTACAAATTTTTATACCAATGTAACTTAATGTGTTTATGGTAAGTTTAATAATAAAAACAGGAGAAGTCAAATTTTAGTACAAAATTTTCTTCAATGAACTTTACTGAAAACATCTATAACTAGAAGATTTTGAATTTCTGTACTACATTCGTACAATTTTAGTTTATAATAATAATTATTATGATCATCTTTTTTTTGTGTTCGTTGAATAATAAAAATAAATTATTTCTTTGGAGTTAAACTATCAAATTTCTACTTAGTAACCTTTAATTTGTTACTCGTTTTCTTTTTTATTAACCAAAATATGTATCAAAAAAAATTTGTTAAAGAAATTTGATTTTATATTAATATAAAGAAAATAAATTATTTAAGTTTTAAAGGTATTATCATTATCGTAAATACATAAACTTTATTATTTATATTTTATAAAAGCACATCTCATTATGCCAGATATTGTAAATATTCATGGTTGCTTACGAAACATTTCTAAAATGTATTTATTATTATGCCTGCTTTATTATACATACTACATATTTATTATACTAATAGTTGTAACTGTAAAGTTAGTTATAATATTATGTCACAACAGTGTTTCGCTGTTCATTATAGTTATCAGTATTTTAGATCATTTTTAATGCAACCAGTTATGTATAGTAAACTAATTACAACTATTTGTTCTTTGCCTGTCTAGTTGTTCAGGATCAAACCTCTTCCAGTTTTAGTAAGTACATAATATCTACTTGTATCTGGTTCTGCTGTGATGTGCTTTTAGTTAGTGCTCTTAGTGCACTGCTGAATATATCAACAATTTATAAAATAATTTTTTATAGCTTTTGAATGTTTAAAACGAAATCTTACTAAATATTTTCATAACTATGTTAAAATATAGTACGATAACAATAATATTATAATAGAATACTAAATATAACTTTTAGTAAAATGGGTACTTACTTGAATAATCTTTATTATTGGTATCTGAATTGAAATATCATTTATGAAATATGTAATTTTAGCTAACATTTTCGTGGTATATAATAATCTATTTAGGAAGTTTTAATATAAATTTTGTCATGCGGAGTTGGTAGAACTTTTAAAGTCAATAAATATTTTCAATGCCAATTTAGTGTATAGTACATTCCAGTTCTAATCATTAGTCTCTGAACTCTACCATTTTTAATTTACTCGATTAAATTTTATACGCATTTTACCAGCTATTATATTGAAAATAAAATATTTATAATATTTAATTAATATTTTTACCTTCTAATTTTTATATATTACAAAAATGTACCTACTCTAATCTATTAAATGTTACAGGGAAAGTACGAAAATGCACAATTTTCAATAAAGGTACTCTAATGCCGACGCTTATAGTAAATATACATAGCACAATTTACACTTATCCCACTAGAATTGTAAATATCTGCACATCTACTAAGCAATGTTGAGAAAAGTATAATTGAGACTTGACAATAAATTAGTGTGCTATATTCAAATTATAATTCATAATACCCACTTAACATGGAAAATAAATATAAAAAAATACACTACATTGTGTAATCGGTACGTTAAGTGAGCCTCTCGGTTATTACAGATTCACTTCAAAATATTTTAGAATTTAATAGATGACATTAAAATGAAGCAAAACAACTCAGAATCAACCTAAATTCCTTCAATTTTCGAAATTATCGAATTTAAAAGTTAAATTTTTATATACTCGTACTACATATTTCATTCCGTTGACTGTGAAAACCTAACATCCCGTTTTTGTAGATCTATAATTTTCGAGATATAATCGAATATACCCATGCAGTTTCTGACCTTTTTTACCCGAATTTTTGAATGGCCCATAAATTTTAATGTTTGTATTTGTTACAATTTTCATGATAAACTACCCAAATTTTATTAGAAATTTTTAAAGCAGGGGCCCACTTGACTCACATTACTCTAAACTTTGTTAATTTTTATTGCAGCACGAATTGCTACTATGGGATGTTTAGTTTATTAAGATATGCATTTAAAACTATTATAATATTGATAGGTACCTACCATAGTTGACACTTTATTTACAAGTTATGTTTACTATATACAATTGCTTTCGTCGACTCGCTTTTACCAGTAAATGTATATATATTTTCCAGTTACGTACTTTTTCCGTAACTTATGTACTTACTTGTTATCCCCAAATTAATGGAGTTAACATAAACCTGCATATTACAAAATTTTGTAGAGTAAATATAAATAATGCCTATTTAATTAGGTTTTACCCATCATTGGAAAAAAAAAATTATTAGCAATGTTTGAAATTCTTCGGGTTCAGATTTTAGTAGGTGGGATTGGGCTTGTAATGCGTACGAGTATATCCAATAAATTCCTAAATTAATTATTAATGTATTCAGATTCGATTTACCTATGTACGTATTTTGTAGTTCATTAAAACTTTTATAATTTATAAAACGTGCTGTTGATCTAAAATTGCTTACCAAATATAAATGACCACTGCAACTTTTTTTTGCTGCATTTCTTTGGCATGTGTGTACTTTATATTTATGTGTGCTTTTTTAATTAAGGTTTTCTTTATTGATTGATAAAAAATGTTGTTTGAGAACTGCAAATTATATTTTCATAAATGAGAAACAATTGCTGTAATGCAGAGTATTTCAATTTTACTAAATCGAAAAATAAATAAACGGCGAAATATTTTGTGAGCTATACAAAAAAAATAAAAATGTTATTCTTAAGCTATGATACAAAAAATGAACTATTTTAATTTTTTACAGATATTTGTACGAGCCCAATTTGATTACGACCCATTAGGAGACGACTTAATTCCTTGTGCTCAAGCTGGTATCGCATTTACCACTGGTGATATTCTTCAGGTAATTGCGAGTAGTATATTTATGTTTATTAGAAATCAGAATTAGGGTCTGAAAAGGTACAAAATGTTATTATAGAAATTTTTACAAGAGCGAAAAGTGGAAGAAAATTACGTCGTCAAACTACACCTGACAAAAACATTTGCGCTAATGTATAGTACCTAGCGTTGAAAGCAAGCTAATTTCTTTTAACATCTAATTGAAAGTAATAAAAATGTAACGCATATACATGAATACTTCAGTATTTAGATGTAATATTTTAATTTAAATTAATTACTCATACTTATTTAGCAATAAAAAAATTTATTTCGAATTAAAATAAAACTGATAAATTTGCTGCAATTAACTTTTTCTAGATCATTAGCAAGGATGATCATCATTGGTGGCAAGCGAGAAAAGACAGTGCCGCAGGTTCGGCCGGACTCATTCCTTCTCCAGAATTACAAGAATGGCGAGCCGCATGTGCTGCTATGGAAAAAACTAAACACGAACAAGGTATAAAAATAATTAACTAGTTTAAGGAAAAGGTTTATTACTCTTCAGGTGCAACACCTTACGTACCTAATGAATTTTAGAATATTTAATTTAACGTTCATTAATTTCTTATCTGTACAAAATTTACAACTGGAGCCAATGTATAAAGTAAATAATTTTGTCATCTCTAAACTATTTTTCCAGCAGCTCATAAATTTTGTATTTACTGATAGAGTTTTGCATGTAGTGTTTTGCTGTTTTTAAAATTGAAGATGGTTTAAACTGTTTACGTTTATATGCCACTGATAATTTATTGTTATTATTACTAATTACTTATTTATTGATTAAAATAAAATATTTAACGTTTGACTAATTTCATAAAATAAAGTTTAAATTTTTGCATTGGTATGATTTGTACTTTTGTTGAATGCCAAGACATGGAAAAAGGATGTACTTCTCATGCAAATGGTTGTGATGGGTCCTCAGGTACATGGCATGATTATATAAATTGAGAATGTTTTGCCACAGCATGATGCACGTTAAAATGCAATATTATACATTTACACATTATAAGTTACCCAATTAATTGTAGCCTAGATAGTCATTATTTGTATTTAAGAAGTTACATTTTCTGAACGTGTTGTTTATCTTAAAGTTCGTGTGGATCAAGTAACTAATTATTTTGTGATCTGCTGGGAAGGTACACAATTTAAATTTTGATTTTTGCAGAAAAATAATTTTGCAATTTGAATGTGTATTTTTAATACCTACTTATAAATTATTTGAAATGAAACGGCACTTTGGTTGAAAAGCTCATATTTCATGAAAAGTTGTAATATAGGCACAATAATACGAGTACAATTGAAGTTGGAACTTTCTTGAAATTACTAAAAGTTTAGCTTTCGTTTTAAAAAATTTAAATGTTAAAGACTTGAATTAAAAATGTTTTGATATGCCTGCAACTAAAAGAAAACATTTTTTATTATATTTTTTATTCAAAAATTAATGTTACGTCCGGAGTTATTAATATGCTTCGGGCTTTATATTCAACGACAAAATTTTTAGACAAAGCAAGCTTAGTTATATATTCACAAACACCAGGAAACTTTTGTACAAAAGGCAATTTCTTAAACATAGAAAACTACTGCTGAAGTAAATTAATCGAAAAGTCGGTATTAAATTTTTAATTTCTTAATGCTTTTGATTATTTTAAATAAATTAGGCTTTTATGGAGTAAATATGAAATTTTTGTTTAAATCTCAATTTAAAAATTAAATTTATATTGCACCTTTAATGAAATGCAAAGTTCTCGGAAATAATTAAAAGGCATCAATTATGCACACCTAAAACTTAGCGTCCCTGTTAATTAATTGTACAAAAGTTTTATACACGGCTTAAGTTTTTTATTATGCCATTTAAAATGGAAATAATGCAATAATAATAATAACTAAGTAAATGCAAATTATTTTTTTCTATTTAATGTGGATATAATTAATTCTTTATCTCGCTAAATGAGATTTTCAGTCTTAATTAACGGATTTGTGTTAGAAAGTCGTGTCAAAGTTAGAGAATGATTTAACCAGATAAATCTCGTAAAATCCTGCGAAAATGGGAAACACAGTTACATTTATTTTCAAGTTTTATGCGATGTTTAATGAAGCATCATTTCGAAAATACGTTCATTGTGCTTGCAGTTTGCAAGAAAACCTACCATAATGAAGCTTTTCTATCAAACAGTCGAGTCTGCATGAATTATTTTGTAGTTGCTTATAAATCTTAAATTTTTACTTACTTATTCCATTAAGGTGTTATATCTTAATTTTAATTAATCTTGAATTATTAATTTTAATATTAATGAAGTGGCTTAATACTTAATAACATAATAAAAACACTCAAGTTTAATCAACATCAAAATCAAAATATTGAGTAGATGCCAAGTGCAACTTGAATATTTCTATATTTCAAAACCGGATTATTAAAATAATATTTTGAATCGACATTTACGACTAGATTTCATAAAGACGCGAAATAATCTTATGTTCAATATAAACTTATATTATATATGAGTATTATTGAATTCGAAAAATTTAAACTTGGGAAGTAGTGTAATGGTTTCTGTAACTATAATGTAAGTTGATCATGAGGAATAGTCTCCTAACTTAAAACACCTCAAACTTACCTAACCTGAATTTATTTTAAGGTTAATAAATTTTATTTCAATTTGTTATCTGAAAAGTGCAGAAACGGAATAGATTTTTAGACAGATCAATATTGTTATTATTCATTCACACTAATATTTGAATACCTTGTCCATATATTACTACTTAATATTTTTTTAAATTTAACTTTTTTATCAAGTGCAAAATTAAAACAAAAATCCTGCTGTAGTTTCCTTAATACATAGTACTTGGAATTAGTAATTTTTTTCATAATATACGAGTAACGAACTAAGGTTTTTCATTGTTTGAATCGTTCTTGTTATATTCGGTTTTATTATATTTTACAAAAGCGTCAAAACTTTTTATATATTGTATATTATATTACCCGTTTACGAATGAACCATTTTACATAAAATTACAAATATAATGTAAAAGTTGAAAATAATTTTGAAAGGCCTAAAGGTAAATAGAAACTATCACCGCGTGACAATTTGACAATGTACAACTCGGAATAAAGCCGAGTTCAACATTTCATTCAACATTTATAATTTTTTATTCATTTTAGTTTTTAACTTTTAGATTTATTAGGTGTTAAATTACTTATTCAACCTTAATATAAATGTACAGATAAACGTGGAGCCGAACCACGGTGCAATTAATTTCTTGAACAACCGGAAACAAAAGACCGTAGGATAATAAGAAAATCCTATTTATCATCCCAAAAACCTACTTTTACATTACATTTGCAGTTACAAAGAGTAATAGAATTTAAAAACAATAAATACAAGACAAACAAACAAATCACAGCAGTATTGATTCCTTTCTGCTTGCACTAAACAGACACCATTCCATTTACTTTTTCTAACCAATCTATAAAGGAATAAATATTAGAGCGCAAAAGAAATTTTTTTTGATATATGGAGTAAGTTCTTTTTTGAACGTAAAATATTGGATTTTAAAACCGCAATTACTTATTTTTTGTTGGTATTATATTGGTTTTTGACTAATACAAATTTCTTTAAACGTTTACTTATAGACTTAGTATTATAAATTTATTGCAATCGTAGATTTTTATTTAGTAAATAATAATTGATAATTTTTATTATTCTAAAAGTTTTATTTACTTTGACTTTTAGTAAATTGCTCAATCTTCAGTCGAAAAAAGAAGCCATATAAGGATAAATATTTGGCCAAACATAATGCAGTTTTTGACCAATTAGATTTAGTAACTTATGAAGAAGTTGTTAAATTACCTAGTAAGTGATATTCAATTTGCTTTTTATTAAAGAATACAAATTTTATGTTTTAATTACTAGTGAATGATCCAGCATTTAAAAGAAAAACACTGGTGCTACTAGGGGCTCATGGAGTTGGAAGAAGGCATATTAAAAATACACTTATAGCGAGACATCCGGATCAATATGCATATCCAATACCACGTATGTACTTACTAATTTACCAATTACGCAATATTGCTGCTTAATAAAAGTGAAGAGCTTTTTAATGCTCTTGACTTTCAGACTAAAATTATCATACTATAAATTAATTTTCTTTGTCCAGATACCACCAGGGCTCCAAGAGCCGATGAAGAAAATGGTAGAAATTACTTTTTTGTATCTCACGATGAAATGATGGCTGACATTGCAGCAAATGAATATTTAGAATATGGTAAGTAAATATTTTATAACCAATGGTAATGTACATAATATACTACAAATTCTGAATCAGGGATAATTTATTTTGGTAAATACTTACAAGGGGGCATCACAGTGAGTATATGCATGTCAATTGAGATTCCCATTATTTTCGAAATTTTCAAAGTTTTGTAGTTATGAATTTTTGAATATAACAACGCGCTTTAACTAGCTTACCATTAGAAATTGAACTGATTGTCTTGGTCGAATAATATACCGTGGGCGTTTCAATTCGTAAGTCTGGTTTAGATTTCCTTATCGGGCAATTTTTTTTTTTACTCAACTTGACTCCAATTTATTATTTCAATTAATTATATTTTGAAATGTTATTCTGGTTTTTAAATTTATTTCAAAACGCTTAGTACTTACGCATTTTTAAAAGTAGGTAGTATTTCATTAATTACATTTTATACAAAAATGGGAAAGCGGAATACGAAAAGATAAATTTAAGAATTATTTCATACATTTCATTTATTCATATTAATTTTCGTTACAAAACATATTTACTGAGATGATATATATACATCGTAAAAACATTTGAAACTTTCAGAAACTCTATATCCCATTTTTGACATTTTTGAAATGCGTAACTAATGTAACAATAAATTTTGTAATTCTCAAAACTAGCAATTAGAGAAAAAACAAGAATTTCCCAATATGGGAATCGTCTACTACTCGACCATGGTAATCAGTTGCAAGAATTGCTTGCAATTGCAAAAACTAAGAAGCATTCAGCAAAACACTGAGATACGGTATAATTTTTTTGGCTCCTAGAATTACCATAAAAATTGAAGTTTCCCTGCAATGCCCTCTTGTTAGTATTCTTAACGAAAAGTAATATCTGAAATTTATACGTTTAAAGCTTTTCTCCTGACTAAGGATTTAAGAGCATCTAAAATAATACTTGCACGCTAGACTTCATTATCCACGTACCATATAGTATAATACAATACAGCTGTGCAGTGACTACTGAAAGTATATCTATCTCTGACCGGATTACATTTTCCCTTTATCCGATCGATCTGTTTTTATAATTAAAATATATTAAATCCGTGTAATTAACGCGGAACTAATCTTGGTGGTGTATTCGTGCCATTAAAACTTGATTATTTTGTTTGTATATATTTAGCATTGTGTTGAAGTCCACATCAAAGGGTACACAGAATACGGGAAGCTCGTAAGAACAACTTCGTGATTTGCATACTTTTATGTGACAACAATAATATTTAATAGAATCAACCCACCTCAAAATTTACATAGTGGTATTCTGTATGATTACATAAATTTACATATATATTTTTTTGCTCAAAAGTAATTACCAACTATGATTTTAAACAAAATTGCATTGGTGATAGTGTGATCTTGTTTATAGGTACACACGAGGATGCAATGTACGGAACAAAATTGGAAACTATTCGTAAAATTCATCTCGAAGGCAAGATGGCAATATTAGATGTAGAACCACAAGCTCTAAAAATTTTACGCACTGCCGAATTTTCACCTTACGTTGTTTTTATTGCTGCTCCAGCTTTACAAAATTTAAATGATGTAGGTCATACCGTTAATTATTTAATTTTAAATTTAAAAAAATCAATATTGTTTTTAATTTGCAGTTTGATGGTAGTTTAGAAAGATTAGCATTTGAATCTGATAAATTGCGCCAAGCTTACGGACATTATTTTGACTTAACCATTGTAAATAATGATATCGAAGAAACTATTTTAGCTTTGGAAGAAGCAATTGATTGCGTTCATACCACTCCACAATGGATACCTGTATCTTGGGTCTACTGACAACAAGAGTCTTCGGATTTTGATTTCTTGCAACCTTTTTAAATTAATATGGCATTTATTTGTTCGAATTATGTAAGTACTAGTATGTTGAAATTTAAAAAAAATTTAGCAAAACAGTTGATTTTGAAAAGTGACATCAGTAAGAAAATACATATTAAATTAATATTATTATGATTTTTAAATATTAGTTAATTTTTGCCAAGGCAAGTAAAAATAAGCTCATCTTATTTCTAACATTGTACTGTTAGTTTTAACTGTGTTATACTATAATTAAGTTAAGATTCATTGACAAAATGCTATTTACTAAAGGTTAATTATTTACATTTACACTGTACTGCACATTACCACACATGTGATAAAATAATTATTATAAAGTGTTAATTTTATTTTAAATAGAGACTTAAATATTTAAAATAATTTATTAATTTTTATGTGATACAATAGATTTTACATTTTTTGGTCGAGTATCACAAATTTCTCATACTACTAATTTTTACCTTTATTTAAGTTTACGAAATTTTAGAATATAAGAAAAGCTTTATAACCAATTTTATGCTTTGCTGTTATTTAATTTGCATTAATTAGAATCACCACGTGTTCTAAAAATTCTAATTAATTATCTGCAGTACTTTTAGATTTGTGTACATACTATAAATAAGATTTTGTGAATTTGTAGCAAATCTATATAGTATAGTAAATTTATTAGGCTAATTAAAAGAAATTGCTGTCATGAGAAAACTGGTTTCTCGTGTACTTACTATGTAAAATTATATAGTAGGTAATTAATTATAATGAATTAATTGTAAATTAAATTTATGAAATGTTTTTGAACCGCATATTTTTTCAAATAATCGATATATCCCTTCTTTTCAGGAATTAATCATGATTATAGGTAGGTACTTTGTTTTGCTTCATTATTATTAATTATTTTAATATTTCAGTCCAGTCATGTTTGTAAGTCATCTTTTATAATTTTAGAGATTGTGCTAAATTTTCATCTTGTTATCATCATTCATCACTGCACAAGTTCCATTTTTATAAAAATATATCATTATAATATTCAGGGTGTTAAGATGTTAATAGAAAATTTTTAATATACCTACTTAACACTAATTGGTAAAACCCCATAAATTCTCCTTTTAAAAAAAGGAAAAGTATTTTTCAGATTCCGAAAACATTCAAACAATTTTTAATTTAGAGAAGTTGACAATGTAAATTACGGTTTCACTTCAAAACGTCGCGGATATTTGGAAGCCCAACAATTGGACGCGTAATAATTAGATGCATCCAGTTTAATTTAAATTAATTAAACGTTTAAGAAAATGGTCGGCCGTTTTCTGGTTTAATTTTCTATCGAATAAAAACTTTTTCTTTTGGTTAGTATAATCAAAAGTAGCCATTACCACTCGAGGTGGTTTATTTAAAAATTATTTATTAGGGGGGGGGGGGGCTAATAATATTCATTGGAATTCTAGCGTTTCTTATGGTCATAATTCATAAATTTATAGGGTACGTTAATAAAATAGTATAATTTTTTTTTTTCATAGGGATTCAGTGATTATTATACTTAGAGAGCTTGACCTTCAAAACCAAAAAATGTGAAGTAACTGAGAAATATTTAGAATATAAATCGTTTGTGGAAAATTAATACACGAAAATTGGATTTATCCAGTTTCTACTGCCTGCGATCTACGAGGAATTGCGCACAATTTCCAGTTGCACATTTAATAGCAAACTGTTTATTGTTTATTTAATTTTGTTTACATTACAATTAATAATATTATTCCTTATTTACTTTTTGAATTTTTTATGTCGATTGTCCAAATATTCGCGACGTTTTGACGGTATACCAAATATTCAAATAATTGTAAATTTTTATTTTCTCCCTGTATCCTATAATTATTGAAAGCAGAGAGCGAATTCGTTGAATTTTTGCCTTTAAAATTTGGTTTAATATTCCGTAATCAAGTTTCTCTACATAAAGAGTGCATCTAAGCTATCTAATATAAAACATAATATAATACATAACAACTAATATCTTTAAAATAAATAAATGATTGCACTATCGAAGATCTTCACTTATACTATCGCTAATGGGGTCTCCAAGAAAGTTAATATGTAGAAGGTAACTATTTTTAATTTATATTAAATTAAAATTTAAAAATTAACAAGCAAAGTAAATAAAATATATTATGTAAATAATAATTTATAAAAATATAAATAAGTATCTTATTAAAACCGATAATAGAACACTTCTGATATAAAACAGCTGTTGTTAACTCTAACTTCAACATAATTTCTGCAACAATCTATTTATACACTGACAAAATTTGATTGTAGTTATTAGCCACGTTAAGGCAACCAAAAACCATTTCGTAAATGGAAAATTTATAGAGCTTATTCTCTGGTAATTAATGCTAAGATTTAAATGAGTAATTCATATTTTTTGAAGTACCAAACATGGAGAATCTACAAAATTTATTCAAGTGATTTATAATTTGGAAAAAATAAAAAAATTAATAGGAAAATAAGGAGGGTTGGCTTTGAAAAAATAACATTTTTTGTGCGATATTTTCGGAAAAAAGTCCATAATCTGATCTGGATAGGTGTCTTTGAAATATCGGGTGTCCTCCATCAGATAATCCAATCAAGTATTGCTTTAAACAACGAGAGCGTGGAGTTCATACAAAAGAAGATAATAATTTTCAGTTTAATTGAATCTAATTTCAATTTAATAACTCACTAGAACTTTCGTAATCTATTCTTATATTGTGTGTACACAACGCGGTCGGATGGCTTACTAACCCGACCGCGTTAGGCCCTGTATGTAGGAAATTAGGTTGCCTTTGTGCCATTTGACCTTTTCAAATTTCTTGCACAACTCATTATTAAGTAATTATTTATTTAAATTTTACCCGAGTGGTAAGCCACTATGGAATTTCGGCGTACAATTGTGTGGAGCTTTTGTTGAATTTTCGTGGAATTTTTCTGGGATTGTGAGATGATTCACAAATTTAGATGCAAAAATATAACGAAAAAATCAAACCTAAAACTATACTAAATTATGGGTAACTTTTTTACCTTTATTTTAGTTCTTCAGGAACATGCATGTAGATATTTTTATACACTCAATTAGAGATACACTTAATAAATTGTACATAACAAAAATAAAATCGGAACGAATGCAAAGTTTTTGTATCCCTGCCCTGGAATAAAAATACCTACCGAACGTATCATAAAATTGGATTGATTGCCGCTTACGACAGAAATGAGGTTTCTACAAAAATATATTCGCCAATATTATATTATATAAAGTACAAATTGCTATATCTACATAGTAATATACAAAATTAAAACCGAGATAATTTAAATTAACTTCATGACTATATTAGGATGATTGCGGTACTCATCAAATTTATACCGAACGCATAATTTTCCTATTGCGAATAAAGTAATATTTTTAGAGAGACTGAATTGCTAATTAAAATTTTATTTGGTTATTAAATTAAAATTTAAAACTTGGAAAGCTAATTAGCTTACAATACAATAACAATGAATTACTTTTCATAAACTTTCAGCAATAATTTATTACTTTCTTCAGATGAATTTAATATAATATAACAAGCAGATTAAATGTCAATAAATATAATATATTATTATATGATTTATTTGGGCACAATTTTCAAGTAAAACTATAAATGGCATAAAATTTATGTAGAAAAAAAGCTAAAACTGACCGCTTTTATTAGTAAATTTTAACTAACTTAATTATCCGCTTAAGGGGAGGTTACCGTTTCTAGGCATGAAAAATACGTGAACATCGAGAATTTTTTTTTTATATAAAATAAATACTTTTAGAAATGGGTTTTAACGTATTGTACTCGTCCATCAATAGAGCGTAATTACCAATTTTATTAAAAAAATAAAATGTAAATTGGGGGCTCCAGCTCCCGTCAAATAATTCAGTGCACGACGTGTATTTTTCTGCGCGGGGCGCTCTACAACCTTTTTAGTTTATGTAAGATAAAAATGTTCTAAAAATTATTAAACTAGACTAAATTTGGGGGGCCTTATCGTTTTTCGTTTTTAAAAAAACCCCTGAATAACGAAATGGCAACCTCTTGAAAAAAAATTCAATTGTTTTGCCCTGTTTTTTTTTCAACGAACAAAAAACATATTTCTAAATCAGTTTTTGACAAAAATCGCTTCCTGATGGCCCCGCAAATTGAATTGCCTTTCAATTGCGCAGAGATTCATTAAAATCGCGTCATCCGTTGAAGCTGTAGAGCGCCCCCCGCACTGAAAAATGCTGTTTCCGGAAAAAGCTCAGCTATCTATCGTCCAACCGTTAGACGGTTCCACTCTATGGGCTGTAAATTCTAAATTACTTTAGATATAGATAAATATTTTTATCCACGTGTTCTAAACACTTCAAGGTTGAACATTATGTAAAAGAAAAAAATGCTAAAAAATGCTGTCTCCAGAAAACCCTTATCTACCTATCTTCCAGCCAGTGGTCGATTCCGCTTAACAGGCTGTAAATTCTAAAATACTTTTGATACGAAATTATTCTTTTACCCACATGTCCTAAACACTTTAAGGATGCATATTATGTCACCAAAAAAAAATCGAAATTTTCAACGACATGAACGGTAACCTCCCCTTAATTTTTAATGCTACCACAAATTTTTTTATATAATCGGCTGCTTGTTAAAATTTAATTTATAAATTTTAATTGTTTCAAAAATTAATAATTTTTATAATGTGATTTGCCAAAAATTATAACAACACTTTAAGTTCTTTCCGAACAAACTCTCCAATTTTATGTTGCTATTATTTTCAAAGAAAAATTGCAATGTATTTGAAAAATTCACCAAGTAAAGAACAATTTTAATAGTAAATATAAAAATAACTTCTCTTGACGTAACAACTTTCATTAATTTTAATAATTTTTGTATTATTTGTAAATGGGTTATTAAAATGGGATTTCTATTTCGAAAATTTCACAAGAGTATACCCTAAAACAATATTACATGACAAAGGGAAAAGTATTGTTTAACTTTAACAGTTATTGGCATTGGTATGACTAAACGAATAATAAATTTCGAGATATTTTTATCAACCAGACTGTAAAAAAATTAAATTAAATTATTAAAATGTATATTTTAATTTTATATAATAAAACTATTTTTAGAAATATTTAATTAGATTTATCAAATATTAAATTATTTGGAAAGTTCCAATAAATTTTACTGTTATAAATTTAACCTACCCCGGCGGCAGCACAGCTTGAAGAAAATTTTAGTACAAAGCGAAACTATCATAACATAAAGCACAATCGATATATAATTTCCACCCTGACACCCTATATATTATAGTGCTATTCTATAATTCTCCTGAATTTAGTTTTTTTAATTTATATTTTTCGGTATTTTATAGTTTGTATTTATGTAGGTTTTAAATTTTGAGATGAAAGGCGATCTTCCATTCTTAAATATATGATAACACTTGTACAAAATTCCAAGCAACAAATTTGTTTTTCTTTTTTCGAAATATGAAAATTATTTTATTCCTTGATTGTTTGCACAACGCACAAAAAATAACTTCAACAATTCGAGTACAGGTGTAATCTATATTACTTATTAGTATCATGTAGCAATATAGAACATCTTCTGTAGCGTGGAAATAGTAGATACTATTGATTAATAAAAATTCAAAAAAAAAAATTATTCGCAGCTCAAACATTACAATACAATATTACGTTTAGCAGTAGTGAAATACACCAACGATTAAAGTAACAATTTAGTTAACTGAAGGTTGTGAATATTATATTGGTCATTAAATAAATTATATGCAATAAAGCTAAGACTTGGTTTGCTTTATAAACTTAGGTAAAATTATTATATTATATTGATGAAATTTTCATACTTAGCAAAGAGCTGTTTGCATAGGAAATATATTAAGCATAGGTATGGTGTTGATTAATTACATTAACTTTAATTCAAGATGTTATTATTGTAAAATTATTTGAAGAAATTGGTTAATAGTATAATATTAGTTTATTATATTCGATCTGTCAATAACATAATACCGGGTGTTTGACATATTAAAATATACTATAAGCATATTTATGAGCTAAGTATCTACTAAGTACGTATTAAATTATTGTTACATTTAATTTACTAAATTCTACATGTTATAAGAAATATTGTATTAATTAATAAAGTTAATGTAATATCTATGCTTATATTTGAAGTTCATAGGTAATATATTTAATAAACACTAATTAATATCTGCTTCAAAAATATTCTAATGATTTGCTTTGTTATACAAAATAGCAAAAATTGTTTTATAGCCATATTGAAAATTTTAAAATAGTTAGCTGCATTTATAATATACTGTAACTCTAAATTGCATTACCTATGTGAAATTAAACAACTAAAATCAATAATTTACACCTACTTTAAGAAAATGAATGTTAAATTGAAACAAATCTGCACTAAACTGTCGTATTTTTCAATAATCTATAATTTTTTAATAACTTGAAAAGTTTAGCTGAATCGACGAAAGCTTTAATTCACTCACGATCTCGAATTTAAATTTTTCAGGTACATAGTAAGTTATTTTTATTGTAATCAAACTTATTTTTCATAATGTAATAAAAACTTAAATATTACCTACGTTTTAAGTTATTATTTAGATTAAAAGTATTGTGATAAATTTTATTACTGTTTTCTTTAATGTGTAGTTCTAATACTATATAAAAATCATAGTTTTTAAATTATTGTTATCCAAATAGATTTTATAAACATAATTTATTTTTAATGTAATTTTATTTTATGAATAATAATAGTCTATTATAATAAAAAAATTATATTTGTATACGGATGGTGTAGTATACTAAACTTGAAATATAAATATAATCAGTGACAGAACTAATATAAGCTTTTCTTCAAATTAACTCTTCATTATTATTACATAAGTATGAGCTTATTATTGCATAAGTATAAACCCGTGTTTCTCAAAGTGTGTTCCGCGGAACCCTGGAGTTCCATGAAAACTCACCAAAGGTTCCACAAAAAAATTCCGCCAAGCAAATTGAAAAAAAAATTGCTCACCCAACAAAGTTTTAACTCGCAACAACACAAAATTGTCGGGTTCCACGCTTACCTTCCAAACGGCAAAGGGTTTCATATTCATAAAAGTTTGAGAAACACTGCACTAAACATCAAACGTGGTTTAAATAACACGGTATGCTGTAGGTAGGTCCAGCTTGTGAGCAATAGGGTATTAAACCAAAAAAAATTGTTTGAAATTTACATAGATAGGTATACCTACCTTACGATTATTTTAGTCATTTCCTTGTGTTTTTTTGTGGTTTGCCCAACTCATTAGAGATTAGATTGTAGTTAATTATGAAAATTCAAATTTTAACATATCAAAACGACCGTATTTGATAAATACAAAAAGGTAATTTAGTGGATTTCTAATTACTTAGACCAACCAAACTAAACAACGCCATATCGATTCATGATCGAACCGATCAATCCATTTCAGATTCTAATTGATTGATTGTCGGAACTAATTATCACACAGTGTAACCGTTCTATTTCTTTCGATTTCATTATTATATTATGCATCACCTTCTTAATTACCACGTAAGCATGGCACAGAATTTCTTCATATACAAAGTTTGCTCTCGCGACTCCTGCAGTAAGACCGATCTGCGCTTTACTCAAAATTTTCCTAGAATTATGCACAAGTACGAGCTTGCATCCTGATGCCGGGTAGACTGCCTGAATAAGAATAATTAATGATTTGTACATAAATCCTACATGTAAAGTTGGTAAGGCAAACACCATAGACTACGAGGCTTACTGTGCTACCGGTTTCCAAATTACTCTGAAATTTTTTTTCATCTTCAGGCACACATTAACCCGCAGCTAATTACTCCCTGACCAATACCTCCGCATTAAAATATGCACCAAAAATTGAAAACAAAGAAACGCATGTGTCTCACGTTCCCTACTGGCATGCATTTGAAAGATTAACGAAAGTCCTTCAGTAAAGGACACATGCATGTCAATTAGGAACGTGTGGTGCAGTATGATGCGATATGGTGCGGTATAACTTGAAATTAAATTTAAAATTGTTATATTCTTGTGTTTAAGTTTGAACTCTGCTCTCGCTATTAAAAGCAAGACGCATTCAACCGACCGACAGAGAATTTGCATTATATTGTCGGCTAACAAGCCTCCACACTACCCATTTTACCATCCAATTTGGGTACCTGATGTTTCAAGCACACTCGTCCAGATCAGTAAACCGCTTAAATTCTATTAGTTTCAGGTCAAATTATTTGATTTTTATAGGGAGTATGTTTTTGTAACCGTAAGTTTATTACACATAAATTTTACGTACTACATAATATTATGTATATTCATAAAATAACATACGATAATCAAGTTAAATTACATTTATTTATTAATAATAACATAAGTGAAGGTGTTTTTTTACAAATGAAAATAAACGTTAATCCTTAAAGAAATATGAATCATTATTGTCTGTTGCAATCCACAAAACAGCAAAATTCGAAGGATCGTTTCAATACGTCGTCGCTTGAACTATCTCCAACAAACAGTCGAAAACCAGGTCACTTTGAAATCCAAGTTATTTAACTTGGAGATGCTCACTTAAGCAATCATCTCTTGAAGCTCTTATAAATCCATCACCAACCTTTCTGGTATTAGTTGAAAAACAGCTCTTCTGAACATTTGCCATTTATTTTTTTATATTCCTTAGATAATTTAATAAAGTTATTATTTTATTTTATTCTGGGACTCCCATACAATGTGGAGATTAGAATTAGATGGGGGATTAACTCCAACCATCCAATTCTTTACATTTAGTTATTATTATTGTCCATTTACTTATTATTGTCTTCATAATAATTGGTTTACTTTTAATTAAATTAATTATCTTCAATTAAAAATTATTTAGTTGATAAAATTTGAAATTTTAAGATTTAATTTTAACTCATCACTTCCATTGCTAGTGCCTCATATCTCTGGACTTTTTTTTTCTGTATTTAATACATTTTTGGATAGAGGCACAGCAACATCTATGATGATTGCATGTTGGTCTATTTTATTAATTAGGACAATATCTTGTCGATTATGATTAATTTGTCTGCCTGTTAATATTAACCTATCCCAATAAAGAATGGAGAGGTTGTTCTCTAGCACAGGTTCAGGTATATATATCTGGCAGGGCTCGATAAAGAAAATACCAATATCATTTCAATAAATCAAGGTGAATGGTGACAAAACACTTATCTCACTGGGTTGGAGAAAAACCACAGAAAATCTACCAATGAAGTCATTGAAGTACGGCAACAATTTACTGATTACTTAAATGGAATTGGTTTCGTTCCATGGCAATGGAAAGCCATAAAATTTTTAAAATTTATTGCAACTATGTACATAATAATATTATGTAAATTAAAAAAAAATGGTTATAAAAATTATAAATCTTCCAAGTTAATAATTCGTTCTTTTTTATCGGCCATAATGAAGAAATATCGCAAATATAACACATTAATGTCAAAAATATAACGTTAAAATGTCATAACATTTAAATATTTCATCAAAAATCTTACAAAAAATCTTAAGAAAATAGGTGCGGTGCTATTCCTTATGTTTGATAAAATTTGCTATGTTTGATTTATGTTTTTGCTAAAGAGTCTTCTCTTAAGGAAAATCATAAGGTGTAAACAGCAAAATATCGTCTTACGTAAAATCTTTAGCAAAATCTTATGGAAAATCTTATAATGTAAACACCCTTTTAGACTAAAGCTACTGAAAGAATATGGACTATGTACATAGCATTCCCTATTCAACTGTATAGAATATTATGAACTTACCATTTTATGGGGAAGTACATATAAACAAAAGAATTTTTAGAATTTAAAGTTAGCTGTTTAAAATAACACGTTTTTTGTTACGATTTGTCACACTACATATTTTTTTTACTGAACTTCTATAATAATAGAACTCTAATTTTAAAAAATAAATTAAAGGTAAAAATATAAATATAAAATTAAATTAAAGTAAAACGAGTTAAATGAACGATAATAGATTAAATTAATAATTCTTTAATATTTCGGTACTGATTGTGCCTTCATCAGAAATTAAAAAAATAAGCTTAGAATGTTGCAAATATGAACATCCTAACCTCATTGTGACCTGTTTATCGTCAAACGTAAACCACAACAACACGAGTACATCACGTGATAAAGGCTTAACTTAGAAACAACGGTATTCGTTATTTCTATAAGTACAGTTTGCGCTATATTTTTTTATTTTTTTTTATTGTGGTAGCCCTGGCAAAGATTTTTCTGTCAAAACCTTATTTTCACCACTAGAGCCTTAGAATATAAAATAGGGAGGAAGGAAGGTATGCATATCAAGGCCGAGTCAACGTGGTATCGTATGGTAGCCGGTTGATATAATTGCCAGGGGCGTAGCATAGTCACTAAAGTGTTTTGAACACATGCATGACGATCGAGTTGGAGACCAATATTCCGGAATTTTGATATTTTTCAACTAAATAGCCTTTCTCATCTAAATTTTTGGAAATATAAATTATAAAAGCGGCGTTTAATGTAAATAATTCTATAGGATTACTTCGTAATATGTACGCCAATGATTCAAGCAGATTATGGTCAGTAACCTCACAAATTAATGTTTTTGTTATAAAATTAGTTAAATAACTCTAAGTACTTACTTGTGCCAAGTTATACCACAATTAATAGTTTTTTTAATCCTAGAGGTCCCACAAACACTGCAACTCACCATAATTCAACTTTAAAATTTAAAAATATAGGTCACCGATTACAAACGTGGTGCACTGGGCGGAGTTTCTACCCACGACTTTTGACTCGTACTCGATGCATGTGTTATAGTCCATTTGCTACTTCCTTCCTATTTTATATTCTAAGACTAGAGCCCACACGATATACGTCCAAAAATTTGATTGCCATCGACGCAGAAATGCCGAAGAGAATCTAGGGACTATAGTCGATCTCATATTAGCAGTAAGTAGGTGGCAGGTCGTCTGCAAAGTCACATTTACAAAGACAGAATGGAAAATGATTGAAAATTTTAAAGAAATGTGTGTTGCCTAATGTAGAAGTTTACAAAATACTTTTAGAAAACGTAATTTCACAAATTTATTTCAATTTTAATGTGATTTTGATAAAATAAATAAAGGAAGGCTGCATAGGAACTATTTAATTTTAACATTATACATTCTGACATAATATGAAAAATTAAATATTATCTGTCAGCAACACGTAAATTTTAGCAGTGTAAAAGCGGCTAACTTCGTGACAATTTCATTGGCTAATATTCAAGGTCATCATTTTAGTACAAATTATTCTCTGAATGCTTAAATGAAATGGACTATAGGATTTTTTCAAGTTTTGACAAAAAAATTAATTAATTGTTTCCATGTAGCATTCCTGATTTTTATCGAAGGGTTCGATATGCTGTCAAGTCCTTTGAGGACAATGTTCCTACATATCGAATTTGGTTGAGATCCCTTCAGTTTTTCATGAGTTATTTACTCTTGAAGTTTTAACTTTGACGCAGATTGCAATTTTTGACAGATGACAGGAAGAAAGGTAATTTCGCCTTTTCTGGATATAGCTTTTTAAGGTCTTTAAAATAACCTATCACAAAGCAAAATCGCTATTAAAAATCTTGTATCATTTTCTTGTAGTGGTACTCTTGTTTGCGACGGCGACGAAAGCCTAATTTTCATATCAAATTTGGTCCTGATTGGTTGGATGGTTCAGGAATAAATCGAGGCACAAAATCTGGCGACCGACCGATAGACAAACCGACACAGAAATTTGTTTTTATTTTTTGCAGATCTTTACGTTTGTGAACACGGTGATCTCGAAAATGTAAAGAAAGAAATTTAAATTGTTTTTTGATTACCTTACCTCCAATTTTCTTGGTTGATTGGAGGTAATAATATATTTTGATCCAAATTATTGCTTTCATCGTTTATTTTTAGTAAAAGTTGTTTTTCGAGATGTATGCCACCTTAAATTTTTTTGAAAAGATTCTCAAAAGAATTTCGATAAATATAAAAAGTTTTCAATCTTCCTGATCGTGAGTAAACATTTATTTCTGTTCTTTTTTTCTTAATTAGAAAATTTATTTTTTTTTAAATCGCATGTTCTGACTCAATTTAACATCAAATAATATTATTTAATTTAACTGTTAAAAAACTTTAAAGATTGATAAATATATTCAGAAATAGATTCAGTTCCAAACAAAAAGAAAGTGCGGTTTAGTACGCGTGAAAGGGGAATGTCATGATTGCATGGGAAGTCCCGATCATCGAGTGGGTTTACTACATAAAATCATGGAATCACCTTGTAGGCAGGCAGCCAAACAGAGTGCCAGTGTTTGTTGAGCTTCTTGTTTATTGGAATACCAAGAAAGCTGATAAGTAAGTATTATAATATTATTTATTATAATATATTATTTATATGTATGCTGTGAGGTGTTTTAACAAGTAAAAGGTTATCTCGTTTAAAATTTTAAAAATTTCAAAAATTCTGCACTTCCTTGTTCCTTGTTATGTTTTGTTAAATTTTCTTAGCGACGCGTTTCGGCTGTTTAACGAGCCATATTCATGCTAACGGTGCTAAATGTCATTATAAATGCCACAAACGAATATTCATCTCGCGAGTTATGTCCACCAGATACAGTCCCGGTCCACCAGCGTCATCCACAGTCACTCAAAGTTATCAATTTCTTGTTCTCACGTAATACTTTTCTTTAAGATTTTTACATATATTTACTTCACATGTACGTTGGAAATTTAAGTTGGAAAATTTAAATTCCCTTAAAAAATCCCTAAAAAAATCCAAAACCAAAATTTTGGTATTAAAATGTTTCCTATCATGCTCTGATACGATTGTGATGAATTTTAGTAACATGTTCGTCTGTATGTCAGTATGTGGTCGTTGGGGTACGAATGAAAATAGTATCAATCGCACAGGTGGAACCGCGCAATGAAATGTTATGAAATTCGCCATAAAATTGCACCATAGTTAAACTTAGAGGCCAGCTGAAAATGGCGAAAATCCGTTGAAAATTGTGGAAATGATGAACAAAATAAAAAAAGTTCAAGTGTCAATTTTAGACCACCATTTTGTTACTGTCAATTTGACATAAGCGTCGTTAAGCGTCGTTAGACGTAAACGACATCTATGGGTAAAGTTATGCGATGGTTACACAGCCGATTTTTTGATACCTAATCATATTGTTCGAAATCCCGAAAATAAAATTAAATAATTATGGAAGATGGTCGAAAACAATTATTTAAGTAGTATTTACAGCTTTTTAAAACATCAATTATGGCGGAATGCCACTGTAAAAATTTAATAAAAAATGATTTGCCTGTTTTTAAAGAATATGCATTCAAAATTATGTAGGGTGAGCTGTTGAACAGTGCACCAGTTAGGCACAGTGAACCAGGCTATTATTTTCAAATAATGCCACGTTACGGCCCTTGGTGAACACGCCAATTTGTTTAGGTGTGACCCCCCCCCTCCACTTAACTTAATTTGCTCAACACCGGCACACGTGGCAGTTGGGTGAGGAGTCTATTTTTATTTAATATAAAAACCTAGATTTGTTCACGTAAGTATTCGATTTTTGTACTTTTTAGTATAAGTAGGTAGCTACAAATGATATGCCTCGGAACTTGATAATTTACTGTAAATATTAATATTTTAAGAAAGATATAAGTTTACATCAAAAAAACACAACAAAAACTTGAAACGTGTTTTCTCAAAAACGACAATTTTCAAACTTGTCCCAACGATTACTCGAAAACTAATAAGCCGATTTTCAGTTGTTTTTTTTAAATGTTTTTAATTGCAATGGCTAAGTCTATGCGTAGCCGATGTTTTATATTTTATATTTATATTATCATTTACATCCAAGTAACGTACGTACCGGACATACAAGACGTAACGTAAGGAAAGTTGAAATGCATGGTTTCAAACGCCACCGTTTACATTCGTACAAAACATGGGAGACATAACAAAAAGTTCGGTCAACTTCAACTTCTACGTTATGTTTTCTATGTTTGACCAATGAGATGCGTTCTTTTACTTGGCAACACCCCCGTTGTTGTATAACCATGCGTGCGCATGCTTCGTGTTTTGATGTTTTCTATGTTAATGTGAATGGCAAGTTATTTCCTATGTTTTCTACGTTATGTCTTGTATGCTCGCTACGTACGTTACTTGGATGTGAATGACGCTTAAAGCGTTTTCAAGCTGCTTGAATACAAAAAAATAAGCCTAAAAATGAAGAAAAATTCAATCAGTCGCCATTTCGTGGAAAATTAAAATAGAAACGAAATGGATGTGCATAACGACAGGGCCGGATTACGTTTATTCGGCGCCCTAGGCTAATATAAATTTGGCGCCTATTTAAGGGGTCTGACCACCTTGGAGTTTTTCGAAAATCGATCGCGCGGTTGGAGCTTCGCGAAACACGAAAATGGTCACCAAACTTGTACAT
This sequence comes from Cantharis lateralis, assembly GCA_963170105.1. NCBI lineage: Eukaryota > Metazoa > Arthropoda > Insecta > Coleoptera > Cantharidae > Cantharis > Cantharis lateralis. The sequence continues at coordinate 23,385,989 of OY720629.1, forward strand.
CTTTTTTAAAATAGGCTCAAGATGCTAACACAGCTACAGAAGACAAAATATATGGATCAGAAATCGCTGATTGACGGTAGCCAAACAATGACCGCACTGTCGCTTAAATAACTGCACTCTTACTATATTTTGCATTTATCTCGAAACTACCATTTTTGGTGCAGTCAAGGTGGTCAGACCCCATATTAAGGGGGCATACGCAGTTATGAGGGCGAAAAAAGAAGCTTTTTCTCGATTTTTTTTTAAGAAACGGTTGAATATATTTATATAAATATTGACAAATATTATTAATTGTAGAAGTTTTTAACTATTATTCCTCGAGTCCTAAAAACAAGTGATTTCCCGTGGACATGATAAGTCGAGACAGGATCATCAGAAATCAAAAAACGTAAAAGATTTGGTTAGTAAATTACTTTTATCTCGGGAGTGGACAAAAAATTTTGTAAAAAATTGAATTTTGAATTTTTTAGAGAACTTCAAAGGCATAAACACGATTTTTGTTAAAAAAATCCACTGTTTTTTCTTTTAAACCAATTCCAATCATCGAAAAACAAAATCTTATCTTAAAGAAGTGTGTAAAATTGTAGAAAGATCGGTTTATTATTTTTTGAGATATCATGTCCACCAACTTTGAAAATGCAGTTTTGAGATAAACTCGTTGAAAGTTTTCAATAAGGATAAAAATCTTGATAAAATAATTTTATTTTAAACTTACTATCACTTTAATAAAGCAAAATTTAAAAAAATCGATCATTTGAAAATGATGACTGCGTATGCCCCCTTAAAACATAAAATACGTGCTATACAAAGCAGAAAGAAAATAATTTTTTTGAAAATTTTCATGTGTTAATAATAAAAAAATAAAAATTAAACCCTTAAATTTAATAATGGTTTTGCCACTTGTAATTTTAGAGTCTAGCGCCTTTTCTGCAAAAGGCGCCTAAGGCTTTAGCCTAGTCAGCCTAGTGCATAATATGGGCCTGCATAACGATTATTAAAAAAAAATTTGTATTGATTTTTCAGACAACCTTTTTACACAACGAAACTATTGGGACAATGGAGGGAGAATTTTTTTTAATCTTTCGGTATAGTACAGTGACTTTATAGAGACAGTGGCGACACGAGAGCTTAATCCCCACCCATCCGCCATGTTGTTGCAAATTTAAATAGAAATGTATGCTAGAGAATAGTAAAGTATACTCAAATATTAAGTTTTTTAAGCAAGACGAATACTAAAGGAAATTATGTTCGTTAATGGATAATATAAGTAATATATGTGCGTTAGTATGAAGGGATATCTTGCCTTTAAATACAAATGTCAAAGGAAAGCGAGAAGAATGAATGCTCGTGTATGCTTACCTAATGACATTTATTTAAATTTAAATGATTAAAGTTTCCCGGGTTAATAAAATAAATATAAAAACACCAATTATTTAAATTCAACTATTTTAAACTACATTTAAACAAAATATATATCATAATTTTTATTAATTTATTTATAATTCACAATAAATTACCACACTGAGAGAAAAAACAAAAAAGATGGTAAATTGAACGAATCTTAAATGTTGAGTTTTTTCGTGTTGAATTAATCAAAATTGTGTTGAATGAAACAATTTTTAGTTATTACAAGAAATTCAAAAATGTTGTTTTAATATTTTATTTTTGTTAAATAAATATTTGTTGATTTAATGTTTATAATGGGTTCGAATAAGCTTCAACGATGTTATCGTTGAATTAAAAAATTAGTTCGATTGGAAGAAAACGAATACTATTCTTGAACGAAACTATTATTTTGTATTGCTGTAGCATTTTAGTATGTCATTTCAATGTAAAATTTGATTAAACCAAGAATTTTAATCGGATAACTGAACATAAAAAAAGCTTGAAAAATATACTGTCTATGCATTTTGTTCTTATGTAGCAACAATTATTGACGATTATGCAAGTTTATTGTTGGATGTATTTCAGTTTGATGCATGCAGTCTTTGCTTAAAGTGTGTTTAAAAGTGAATAGTGAAAGCAAAAATGGATGATATAGTAATTAATTTTTTTAAAGTTAATAACTTTGAAATATATTGAAATATTTTCCGAAGTAAGTGCGATATCTAGTTTTCTATTTTTAGTTAATCCTCTGAAAATAATTCTTGAAAATTGACAATTTTTTCAGCTCTCATAGTGGCGTTCCCCCTTAACATAATAATTTGTTTACCCAAAATAAAATCAAAGAACGATATTCGGCTAGGCGTTCGCTACTTTTTCTTTACTAGCTAACACTTTTCTTTAGAAGGCTCCTTAATTTAAAAAAGTTTTTATTTATTTCTTATTTGTAATATTTAGAATAAATTCTAATTTATCCGCATGTTAGGGTCAGTGTACATCGGGATTGTGTGCAGTGGTGTGCAGTGTAAGCGGACCCGTTTATAAGGACCGATCCAGTTTTATCTAACCTAACTTTTTTATAACTCATCTTTTTAGATTTATAACTTTAATTGTGGCACTTATCTTGGTAAAATTCCAATGCTTCTTTCCAAATAACAATATTACGTAGTAAACGATAATAAAGCAAATTAGTGCACCAAATAATTTAAATTAATTGCGTATAATAATGGACGAAAACAAATGGAAAAGTGATATATTTAAACAGCTACAACGTAGAAATAAGATTCAAACAGATTTTTTTCAAGATCTGGTAGCTTCTCGTAAGTAGTTTGTAATTGAGTAATTTTTACAACTTGACAATCTTGTAATTTTTAGAAAATAAATTATTTGAAACTTCTGCTGCCCTTCGTAACGAAAATTTACAATTATCTCTTCAGAATGAAAAACTTCGTGTTGAAGGTTTGTCTAATACCAGTGCAAGTACATCTACAAACGATTCTCGATTAAATGAAAGAATTCAACAGCTGGAATCTAAATTACTTATGCGGCAAGAAGAACTTACTGAATTACATAAGAGGAAAGGAGAAAATTCCCAACAAATTATTGATCTCAATATTAAGGTTCAAGAAAAGGATAAACTACTAATGGCAAAAGATGTTAGGTAAAGTATTTTAATCACGATAGTATATAGGTAATTGTTAAAGAAAGTAATATTATAAACCGTTTGATTTTCTATTTTAGTATCGCAGAATATGAGGCCAATGTAACCATGTTGCGTGCCGAAACTCGTATGTATCAAAATAGTATTAAGGAATTAGAAAATATAAATCAAACAATTCGTGATGAACACCAGGGTTTGCAATTAGTATTCACAATACTCGAGGAAAAATTACGGAAGACTCAGGTATGTTTTCGATTTTTATATAAAAATATTACCGTTTATCTTGTTAAGTACACCAGTTTGTCTATTTTTATTTATTATATGGACAAATCGTCATGTGCATATATTTTTCAAGTGAAAAATGTGTTTAATAAATAAATAAGACTTTCGTGAATCATTTGGTGCAAATATTAAATTTTTTTAAAACTTTTGGTGAACATGGTCTATGTTGATTGATCGAGACCTTTTAAGACCTATAGCTACAAAGTAGTTCGGATGGGTAATCAAAATATAAATAAAAATATTCTAAAATTTGAGAAACCATATATTACTACTATCTAAGCATTAAATTAATATTTGATCTAAAAGAGCGATTTTATGATAACAATGCCTCGTTATCAAGTTTCTATTCTTATATTAATTTTTTTAAGTACATTTACATTTTACACCAAAATGTTGCTAAAAATAGAAAGCTGGTCAATGTTGTGGTTTCAATCATATGGGACAATGGCCAAAATAATGCTAAGATAAAATAAAAATAATGCAAAAATTGAAAAATGTAATTTAAAATTCACAACTTTTTTTTTTAATATCTGCAGGAAGAAAATCAGAATATTTTGGAACAATTTATGCAATATAAAAGTAAAGATGCAGATAAAATGAACGAAGAAAATGACAAATTTGTGAGGTAAGAAAAATAACTTTATTTTAATGTTTTTGTAGCATGCAGGTATTTGGTAGCTTTTTGTAACTAATAAAGTTTTTTTTGTAACTGTAAATATCTAGTTTGGTGGTAAATTAGTAGTTAGGTAAAGTTTTACGTTGCATTTTAGTACCTAAAATTATCGCTCAAATTTACAATGTTCTACTATATAGCTGTAAAGAATTACAATTTTAGAGGTTTTTAAAATTCCATCACTTCTAGCTTTCATATAACTTAATTAGCCTGTAGAACACACTGCATAGCTTCTTACACTTAATTTCCAGTGATGGTACCCACAATTTTCCAAGGTTATCCAGCAGTTTTCGTATGTTCAGGTGAGCTACAATAACTGATTGGCATATATATTTAAAACTATACGAAAAAGTATGCTAAATACATTATTATCACGTGTATTGTAATAATACTTTTCAAAATTATTAATAATAATTTTATTTAAAGAGGGTAATATGGGGCAACCGGGTACATAGCTTTATTTGAATTTATGATAACGGTGAATGATAATATTTACTAGTAGTAATAGTGCATTCTTGACTAGCTTTGAAAGTAATTTCAAAATAGAAATCCATTAAAATATCGATATCTATTGTGTACCATTTATATTCTTAATTTTCGACTAATTAGACTTTTATAGTCTAATGGCTCTTCCTAAGAAACCTCTTCCTCTCTCCATCTTTCTTCCTAAGAAATAATAGCTTCGGTTGAATATGACAAATTTGTGAGAGTTGGTTACTTTCTTAATTCTTTTATTTCTAATTTATTACAATTTAATATATTACTAATTTATTCTTTCGCAGAGTAATCATTGAGGTAATTTTGTCTTATATGAGCTATTTTGAATTTTTATATTAGAAAGTACAAGAAATGCAGTGTGGTTTAACCCCTTAACGCGCGTTTTATAGTTAACTAAGTAACACTTGCCCGTGTTACGCTTGGGCTCGCTCGGGCATGAGCGTTAAGGAGTTAAAGATTTCAGTAATGTAAGTTTTCAATATTGCAGGAGCATATTGCATTATAAATTTGTAGAAAATATTAATTTGACAAAAGTAATAAATTAGGAGGAAAAATTTTAAATTAGTATTTAAATTTTTTTAGTTTGACAGTCCTATTTGTGAAATACTCCCAGTTTACCATTTAATAATTAATATCCTTAAATATAGGTAAATAAACGTCTTACTTTTGCCTTTTTTTAGAAAAAAAAAGCTAGGAACAATATGCATTTCAATATAGTAGATGGACATTATTATATAAGTTTTCATTTTACATAGGTTCTTTGCATCTTTTCATTAGCCAGTTTAAATGTAACAGCAATATTTCTTTATGATAGATTTAGACTAGGAGTAGTTTAATTCATCTTTAAAATGCAGGAAATATATTTTCATACATTGTAACACTATTTAACAGTGTAAAAGTTACAACAAGTTTATCCGATTGTTGTAAAATCGGTCCTACGGCAACTTATCGTCATGTCTTAGAACTTAGGACGTACACTGTTGATAATCTTTTAATCAAGGTGTTTCAATTTTAATAAGTATGAAGAATTTAGAAAAGGTCGGTAAACCGGTAATGAGAAAGCCCGCAGCTTTTTTTATGAAATTGGAAGGATTTTGAAAACAATCTGGTATTTGCAAACACATGCCACATTGTTTTCAAAAAAGTTCTGCTTAGAATTTTGTTTACAACATTGTATAATGGTATACTAGTCTTTATACAAAATTAAGTATTAGCTTTCTTGTTTATGTTGTAGATCGTTGCAATGTTTTACCAAAATAAGTGTTTGATTTTATGTTTTTGTATTGAAAATTAATTTACTATTTACTTATACCTGATATTTTATAATTAAATATTTTTTTGCATGTTGAAGTACATATAAGTGAATTCCAATAGAGTAACTATAATGGAGGGCAATGAAGATACTTTTGGTAATGGTCACTATAAATTATTGTTTCCATCTACCGTTGGACCGAACCATGTGCAATTATCCTGTTTATAGTTAACTACATACTATAAAAGTTTTGAATTGATAAATTTAGAGATTTAAGTTTCAAAATGAAAATTTTCTTCGTGTGCTCATTTGGAAATCGAATTTGGAGTTATTTTATTTTATAGAAAATTTTGAGTGGTCAGCTAATAGAGGAAATTATTTATTCTATCTAGAATACGTGCACTTATGTATACACCGAGCATTTATCATATTTGGTTCACACGTCATAGAGATTTCAATACTAAATTTATAATGTTTGATTATTTATTTTCCAAATTATTTTAGAGATAAAGTATACAAAAGTTTTTGGTAGGGAAAAAGTAATGCATTCATACATGTTATGTTTGTATCTTTCGATTTGATAGAAGATATGTTATAAAATCATGATACTAAAACTTCTATTTAAACAAATTCGGTATTACCTTATATTCAAAAGTGGTTTAATTAATTTTTAATTTCAATAATTCCAAATCAATACCCGATATTGCTAAATTGGCAGTTTTCGTATCTACATTTTGTACCTGTTGTCAAAAGGAACCTATTCTCTTTTCAAACCTTATTTACAGTTTATCTATAAAATGATTATGAGCAAATAGCTATGAAAATTTAATATTGGAATCCCTATGATGTGTGAACCAAGTATACATCCTGTATACCAGCATTGTTACTGGTATCGGTTGATAGGCAATAGGCACTGTCAAATTTTTAATCATAATTGATTCACATATCATTTAGTATGTCAAAGAGACCAATAAAAACGTTAGATTTGGTACTGATAAGCCATTCTACTGTTTTCCATTATTGCATTTTGCAAAGTGAAATATTCAGCTACTTAATCAGTATTGCAGTGCAAATAAATGGCCATTAGAATTTCCTGAAATTGTTTACATTTCTTATGTAAATTTATTCACTTTTTTAAATATTTATTTTTTTAGTTGATTCTTAAATTTCTGTATCATATTTAACAATATGTACTAGTTTATACTTATTGCCTTTCCTGCTTTTTTTGCAAGTATTGTGGTTTGCAGTAGTTACGATTTTGGGAACAGTAGTGAATTTCTTATTCTTGAAGCCTTTTTTTCTGCTTAGTAGTATTGACAATTTCTTGTAGTTTAATTTTTCTGCTTTGAATTAAGAAAGTATTATTTCTAATTTTAAATTTGATAAAGTAACCACATAAATTTCCTTTATTATTTTATCTGAAATAATAAAAAATAATTCCTATTGTCTAACTTCCGTGATCTAAGTTTATGATTTACAGACTAATTTTTTTTTACAGGGATTTCATTTTTACCTCGTAATGTTTCCTCAACCAGAAATTGAAGAATTTTTTAAATTGTAAAATCTACAATGAGAATTATTCTAACAAAGCGTTTACCACAAAATAAGAAAATATATTTTCCAATCTTGTAGTACAACTAAAGTGATACAAGTTATTGTAATGGTTCAAAAATATATAAAATGTTTAACAATATGCTTTAGCTAAATTTGTTTTTATTCTTCTAAACCTCTTGATTTGCAACTGCAATTTAGAATTTATACTAGTTACTTACATTACATTACTTAAACACAACTTTTTACATGTTTTACAAGTTTTAATAATTCTGAAAGAAAGCAAGCATTATATTATGAAAAAACTTTGATTTTTCTAAAAATATTACAATACTCGTGAAATAAATTGTATAAATAGTTTTTTTTTTATAATTTATATTGTGCCCTTACAGTAAGTTTTCTTAATTGTGAGTAGAACTAGATTTTTATTGATCAATGTTTTAAAAAATTTAAGAAAGAAAGTTTCTAATTATTTTTTTTATTTCAGAAAAAAATATGCAAAGGTAAAGAAAGATTTAGAAGATGCCTGTAAAGATGTCAGAGGTGCTAGTATGGACGATTTTCATGAAAATGCAGTTCCAATTTATAAATGTTCTTTACCAAGCAAAGCTACTTTAAAATTTGTAAGTAATCAGTGAAGCAATATTTTTTCAATTTTTTTAAATAATAAATTTTGTGTTCAATTTATATTTTATTATTTATTATTAGCAATAATGAGATAAGTATGAGAAGATAACTTTAAAGCTGTATTCCCCCCATTAAGATAGCACAGCAAGCTGCACTTTGATCTTGTAATAAAGATCAAGCGTACTGCAACAAATATCAACAGTTCCGCTTGCCGGGCCATCGTAATGGGGATGCAGCTTTATAATGTAACACTGATATAAAAAAGCACTGACAACATAAATATATACACACAAAAATCGCTTCATTTTAATCAATATGTAATTTTGATAAAAAGCTGATGTTAATGATATCGAAACTATTGTTTATTCGAAAAAATTATCGTGGTTTTTTTAATCTCCTGATTAACCTTCAATGCCCAAATTTTTCTTTTCACTTAAAAATATTATTTTTGTGCCTTTTAGGCTGTCATGATACATGGAAAAATACTAAAAAAAATATTTCTTGTAAGGCTTTATTGTTATCGATTAAAAACGTTAATTTTTTAATAACAAATAAAACACATTGCACGAAAACTATACAATATTTTTCATTCAAATTAAATTTATTTTCAACTTGTTATTCTCATAAGAACTTACAAAATATAAAAAATATACATCACAAAATAAAAACATCAATGAAAATAGATTATAAGTAAATACGGAATAACAAGCAACAATGCTAGATTCACGTCTAGCAAAGAGTAAATTGCTGAAATCTGAATATCTATTGGAGTTACTGCTTTTTGCAAGTGCTAATAAGGATCTGACATATATCTTAGCATTGTTTAAATAGAGACCACAAATGAAATGCGAAATTTAAAACTTTTATCAGTGATTTAAAATTACGTTGCATATCTGCAATACCGTGCAATGAAAGGTTAAACTGTCTCAGATTTTTTCATTGAGGATATATAAAGATATACGCCGCTAAACAACAATTCAACAGCTAAAGGCGCAATCGCACAAGTGGTGCACTTGGCCAATACACCATTAATGGTGTACTCGTATTGCACCAGTGCAGAAGTGAATAAATGTGATAGATACCTATCCCACGACTGACGTGTTTAAACAACATCATTGCTGGCTATAAACTAGCCAAAAATTGTGTTGATAAATTTATGACATTTCTGTAAATAAACACTTGATAAAACTGCAACGAGTGAAAAGCGATTTTACTTCAAAATAACTTTTGCAAAGAGATTATCAGTTAATTTATTCAAAGAAGATACGTTCACTAGAATATTTTTGCAGATAAGATTAAATTTTAAAAAGCGGCTTGTAATAGAAACTAGGGTATTTATCAAACGATTGGTGCATTTGATGAAAATTTGTCACTTTTGTACACTTATACCGTCGTGGGACCCCAAAACACTTGATCATTGTTACATATATTTTTTAGATACATATCGTCGCTGTTTTGTAAAAAGGGCGAATAAGCTATTAAAAATAATAGCTTATTCGCCCTTCTTACAGCGACGATATATAATTAATAAAATAGAGCTAATCTCCGCTCACATCAAACAACCAGGCGTTTCTTGCATGAAAAATTAATAACACGTACGCGAGAAAAAATAATCCCCCTAAGTATCGCCTCTACAAACACCAGAATAGCTTTACTTGTTCGAAAACAAAAATGGACATGTTTCCCGATGAGGTGAAATCAGGCCTCCGGCAGGGACCGTCGTCGCCTCGGCCTTCATACAAATATTATATACTTAATGAAAATAAGTATAAATAAAGGGGCCCCGAATGGATTGGCCTTGGGGCCTACAAAAGTTCTAGCCGACCCTTAGTGAAATGCATAAGCAAAAGAAGGTTGAAAGAAATTTTCACCCAGACGGTTGTCTATTCTTTTGATAAGTTTTTATCAATCGAGATTTTTGTACGTCCGGATTCATAGACACGTTTTAAGTTGAAAGTAATAGGTTGAATTTCTAATAAGAAGTATAATAAGATTGAATTTGTTTTTATTGCAACTTTATTTAAGTATACTTGAGCTTAAGTAGAGCTGAGATTTTAGGTTGTAAAAAATTGGAAAAAAGGTACCAAATAGTTAAGAAAAATCGAGTTTTAGGTAAAAGCATATATTTTAGGTAAAAACAGCTGATATTAAAATGACAAAACAAGTTATAATAAAATTAATTAATTCTTTTTTAAGAAATTAATAATTATATTTCTTAATAATATTTTTTATTACTACAACAAATTAGTAATTTTTCGATGTTTTCAGGTGTTAAACTATGCCTTCCGCCAGTTAAAATATTTTTATAGAGTGAGAAAGATCGCTCAAGATTGCTCCTAGATTAGCAATGTAAATTGTACTTTTTGAAAACTTTTTTTGTCATATAAAAATTGATTTTACAGCAATACTTAATTAACAATTTTTGTTGCAAATTTTTCTATTTTGACTCACCGTTTCTGAGATACAACGACTTAAGAAAGTTTCTGGAAAAATTGTAATAAAATTTCAGTTAATGCTAATTTTATTGGAATTTCAACAGAGACTTTTTTAAGTCATTACAAGTGCATGCAACAGCAATTTATCGTTGTAGAGTGCTATCATGAAATTATTTTCACTTCTGTGGGGGTGTCGGGGTTAAAAGCTGAAACTTGCAGGAATGAAAGGTGAGATGGCATATATTCGTAATCCGGAGGTAATCAAAAATAATCACGCGCAAAAGGGCACTATTAAAAAAAAATGAGATAATACTATTAGCAGGAAGCCCATAAAATGACGATCATTTTGATATATAATTTGAAATCATTTTTGTACGAAATGTATTTTTTTTTAATGTTTGAAAACTGAAATTTGTTAAGTCGCTTATGGGAAATCAAATTTTAAATTGCAATTATCTCGGTTCGAACTTGGCAAAAATTTTATAATATTTGACAATATTTATTTATATACGCTTCTATTTGCGAAACGAAAGCCTAAATCAAATTTTTTTGTACTTGATAATAGATGCGCATATGTTTGGAGAATCGCTTAGTGGAAAAATGATAATTTTTCGTTTAATATTAAACACGATATGAAATTATTAGTAACATTTAAAATTTAAAATTTTTAATGCGCTCACTACAAAATCACAATTTCCCACTCCAAATTTGTATTGTACAGCACCGGTCATGAAAAGTGCATCGGGAATTAGTTTTTCTGAATCATTGAAAATTTGCAATTTCAACGTTTAGAATTAAATTTTGGCTTGGTTTCTTGTTTTTTGGAACGTTTAACCTAAATGGTCAATTGCATTTGAAAACTACTCGTCAAAAACATTTTCTTTGTCGAGCAGTATTGGCGTAACCGATTTTACAGTATATGTTTGTTTTTACGGTTTTGACAAACATTCTGACCCATACAATTACAGGATCCAATGCAACCCATATTATTTTTCTTGCAAGTACAGACTACTTCCGCAATCAAGAGGATAATAAGAATAACTTTTTGTTTTGATTGGAGAAGTTTAAAGGAAATTATACCTTCTTGACATCCACATGAAGCTAGAACTTTTAATTCCACAGAAAAAGGTGGTAAAGTTGTTAAGGTGGTAAATTATATCAATTTATTCTATTTGCTTTATCAAATTTCCATCCATGATCTGCAACACTCGGTAATTGAAGACGAGGTTGTAAATAATTAAGCCGTATTCTAGCTTGATAATGCGCTCTCAAGCTATGAAACCTTAAAGAATCTTCTGTTAATATCTATCTATCTGTTAATATAATCTTCTGAGTAATTTTGTAATAGAAGCAGAAGATGCCAGTAGTCTTCTTATAATATTAATTGAAGAAATGTCATTGAATATGGTTTAATAACAATTTTCTGGATATTTTTGAATATGTCTTCCAAAATTTGATGCATTCCGGCACCGCCTAAACAATCAGAATGATCTAAAATTGTTTTCCATGCTGATTTTTTCCCAATTCCTGAAAATTGACTGGTGGTAACACAACCAGTTAATGTCGTATACTGCTACGTAAAGGATTGAAGTATTTCTTGAAATAAACTACAGTATTAGCACATCGGTATCGTTGCACTAAATTATGCATCTAGAATAACTATACCTTTTTGCAGACAGTATATGCACCAAATCCTAGTATCAGCTTCCTATTGATTAGAACTCAATAAATCATCAGCACTTACTTCGAAATTTCCTCTCTATTCTAAAATATTTGTGAAACCTCCACTAGTTGCAAACTGTAAATTTAATTTTTCTGTTGAGTGTTTAATCAGCTGCTCAGATAGAAAATGTGTTAATTGTTTCTTATTAAATTCTGAATGAATAAATAAATTCCATTGTTGTGGAAGTGGAACATCAGTTATCTCGATTACTCCGTCAATTCATATTTGGGGACCCCCTTTGTGACGAGTACTATTTTTTATGAAATCTTCTTTGATGTGATCAAATACAACATCGATTCGCATGGCATTGTATTTATTTTTGACTTGGTTACTTTTACCAGTAAGCCCACGATTTGTCAAATGCAAGTGACCATATAGGTTAAACGTTCCAATAAAGAAGAAACCAAGCCAAAATTTAATTCTAAACCTTGAAATAGCAAATTTTCAATGTTTCAGAAAAACTAATTCCCGATGCACTTTTCATGACCGGTGCTGTACAATACAAATTTGGAGTGGGAAATTGTGATTTTGTAGTGAGCGCATTAAAAATTTTAAATTTTAAATGTTACTAATAATTTCATATCGTGTTTAATATTAAACGAAAAATTATCATTTTTCCACTAAGCGATTCTCCAAACATATGCGCAACTATTATCAAGTACAAAAAAATTTGATTTAGGCTTTCGTTTCGCAAATAGAAGCGTATATAAATAAATATTGTCAAATATTATAAAATTTTTGCCAAGTTCGAACCGAGATAATTGCAATTTAAAATTTGATTTCCCATAAGCGACTTAACAAATTTCAGTTTTCAAACATTAAAAAAAAATACATTTCGTACAAAAATGATTTCAAATTATATATCAAAATGATCGTCATTTTATGGGCTTCCTGCTAATAGTATTATCTCATTTTTTTTAAATAGCGCCCTTTTGCGCGTGATTATTTTTGATTACCTTCGGATTACGAATATATGCCATCTAACCTTTCATTCCTGCAAGTTTCAGCTTTTAACCCCGACACCCCCACAGAAATCGTTTTTAAGCGTTTTATTTTGAATCGGGCACTCTACTATAGGTACTATATAATTTTTTAAATTTTATTTATGAAAACAACTTTTTTCTATCGATACGAAAAATGTAAAAAAGGTAACAAAAAGATGATAAAGGTGCTAAAAACGAAAAAACACAAAAATAGGTGAAAAGAAATTAGGCTCATATGAACAAAAATTTTTGGAAATGGATTTTGCTATTATTAGATTTTACTTCTCTAAATCCTCTGCTAAAAGGTAAAAAACCTAAAATCTCAGCTCTATTGATAAGGATCTATTTTTAAATTAACATTTTAAGTATCAGTAATTTGTTGTCGTTTATAAATACGGGTGTAAATGACGTAGGTACCTTGTAATTGTTGAAGGTTAAATTAATGTATATTATATTTATTATTAATAATCTTCAGATTAATCACTTCACTTTAATGCCATCTATCAAATTCTACAGCATTTTTTCTCATATCTATAAACCCTACCCTACTTTGGTTTAAAACGGCAGTGCTGCTTGAATATTGTGCAAAATCGACGAGCGATATTGGGAATTTTAACTGACTTTTAAAAAAGCATTCGGTACAATCATAAGCACAGCTTACTTACACCATAAGCTTATATAAAAACCATTGGAGAATAGCACCATATTCTATCTAACAAATTCTATCGCATTTTTGCAAATAACTGTAAAATCTGTGGGTCTGGATAACGGACTGGTTTCAATTCAGTGGAATGCACTTCAGAAGACTTCAGTAATGCAAAACTAAGCTTTACCCTTCCCTGTTTATAGTACTAGATAATATTATGTATGTCCGATCTAATACAGCATTTTTCTATCGGTGTTGGAGAAATTTTTTAAAGAATTTTCAAAAAATATAATTATTTTGTTCAGAATCTTTTTTTTTTAGTTATGTTCCATAATTTTAACAAAATTAGAAAATATCAATTCTAAGCTATTATGTATTCATTGTTTATCTTACAAAACACTTTATTAGGTTATCGGGTTATCAAAGAATATTTAAAACAATTTATCTGCCAGTTTATGTGCGGTTTCCAGCTGTTTTTGTTCGCAACTTCTTCATAATAATTATCTTCTGTTATTAAATGATTTAAAATCTTAACTCGATTTTCCTGTTGGAAAAGTTTTTTAATTTTAGGGAAGTATAAAATGAAATATTGACCGGATTTCTGCTGAGAGCAACTAACAAGATTTAAAATGAATATTTTTTTTACATTTTGTTTTGACATTGCCATAATTTGAAAGCAAAAATTAATTTATAATAAATTATTTGCGATAGCAAAAAATGTAATTTAAAAAAATTATTTTGAAAAGTTTAGAAATATTAAAGAATAAATTAAGAGCAAGCATCCTACCTTAGCATCCTACGAACTTTTAGGATCGTCGTAAAAAGAAAAGTTACATAGACATTCTTGGCAAACCTAACACATAATAAAAATTTGAAAAAACAAAAAAAATAAATTCCAACAACCAAGCAGTTCATCAACAAAGTGCTTTGAGAAATTATTCCATCATCCAAGTGCTTCAACAAAATCGTTCATCGTCCAAGTACTAGGGAAAATTCGTCCAGAAGTGTTTACATGTGCACACAACATAAGCATTGGCAAATGAATATCAACAACAATAAATAAGATTTAACAATAAGTTAAATCCGAAAATTTTAACTAGCAATTTCTATTAAAATTTATAAGATATGGCGAAAGTGGACACATTAGAAAATAGAGTTATAGGTGCAGAAATTTCTACATATTAGCTTATTAGGTACGTATTAGGTACCTATTTATTACTTATTCTTAAACTTGGAAAAATCATTTTGAAAAATTGTATAAAAATAATTCATTTGCAGTTTTTTAATCGTTTACTTTCCATGCTCTTGAACCATAAAATGCCTTAGTTTATGAAAATATCTACTTACCGCTTCTCGTCTGGTCTTTAGGTTTATTCTCGCCCGAAAGATTAGTAACTCCTATTTGCAGTGTTTCATATTTCTTTGCACTGTTTATTCTTGCAACGGTGTATTTTATAAAGACTGAAAATTCTGTTTAGGGGCCTTGAGTTGATTATTTGTTGTCAAACACATTCCGAAATTTTTCAACTACTTTTGTTGAATCGTTACTTCTAGTATTCGAAAAGAATTTACAAAAGTGTTTTGACAACAGGTATTAGTTGTAAGCCCTTCCGAGTTTTCTTGAGATTAATTCACTACACTGCAACGTTCGAAATTTTTATTATTATTTTTTTTGAAGATCTGGTTTTTAAAATACATACTATGTTCGTATAATATGTCTCTTTTAGCACTGGCAATTAATATTGTCGCTTCAGACATTTGCCAATAGTTTCTTCACTTATAGTTTGGATCTGTTGCATAGTTTTGGCAGGTCAAAATTGCGCAGCATTATTACGGGAAATGCAGTTCATAAAATCAAGTTATGTGGTGACATTGAAAAGCCAGGTTCCATAGGTCTGCCCTCTGTCTATAACAGTATCAATAGATTTGTATCTTGTGTCGTAACCGGAAAGCTGATTCTGAATTTCAATATGCATGCGACTGGCGCTTGCATTTTTAAGGTGCAAAAATTGCTGACTCGCAAAGCTATCCAAAATTTTGATAGTTTTTACAAATGTTTGGTAAAACTTTGTTAATAACTTCTTGAATCGATGATAATATTTTGCAGAAATCAAATGAATATGAAAAAAATTACACCAGTTGCCGAATTAGTACGAAATTTTTTACGCCAAAGCGTAGCAGCTGATGTGCAAAGTTCTGTTTAGCTGTATCTTTCAGTAAAAGCGGTGAATTCGTCCCTGGTGTCGATTTTGGAATAACTGGCAATTTTTGACGACAATCACCTGCGAAAACTACAACAACTTAAGCGAACGGTAGACAAACTAAGAAACAAAGTTTAACAAAAAACGTAATGTAAGGAAAAGTTTCTTCAAAATTTCCGAATTTTACGAACATAATATACCTATGGCACGAACTGTATGTAACAGATACGCCAAAAATAAGTAGGAATCTTCTGTAGGAAATGTTATGAGCTTTTTTGAAGCACTTTTTCAACTTTAATTGAGGTTCCCGCAAAAACATTATTTTGAATGAATCAATCGCTTCTTCAGGCATGGCGTCGAAAATCGTTGACTACGTAATTTTTTTTTTATGTGAAAGAATAAATAGAAGTTATTGGGTGCCAAATCAGGACTGTACAGCGGATGACCCATCAATTCGATGTTTTGGCCGGTGAAAATTTACGTTGCTCTAACGCTACTGTAGCTACATAACCTCTAATGCCGAAGAGACAAGCAACCATTTGCTTCGATTGCTTCTTCTGTAAATAATTTTTGTTAGATTTCGCTCATCTCGGTCGACCCATATACGGTTAATCGACACAACCCTCTTTTTAAGACAATATATCACATTTGGCAGGTGGTTAATAAGAATAGTATTAATAAAGTATTTAAAAAAAAAAAGAAAATTTAATATTTATTCCGTTACGAAAATACTATCTATAGAAAAAATTTGAAAATAAAAATTTGTTAATTTACTAAATCGATGTCTTAGATATGCGAGATACTTCAGACAGTGGTATTGTCCCAATGTTGATCGTCCTGAAATAAACCCTGTTTTTGACGTGCTTCCCTACATATGCATTTGACATTCTTCTTCGTTGACGGTTATCAGCGCTGCAAAAATAGTTGGCTCTCGAATTTTTCACAATTCTATTGGTCTATGATTTTATTACTAAATATTGATTGCTTTGTATTTTAGTTATCTAGAGATTTCTACTATTGTAGACTCAATATTTCTAGATTTGTCGTTTTTAGTAAATATTGTTTAACAAGTGAGCGTGATGGTACTAGAGGTAACTACCTCTTAATGACTCTTAAAAAGCTAAACAAAAATTATTAAAAAAAACACTAAATTGAGACAATATAATATTCTATTATATTCTATATATTATCTAAAACATATAGAATATCCCCCCCCCCCCCCCCAATAAATATGTTTGAATGTGCCAGCTTGAAAACTTGATAAGTCGGAAGCGTAGTTCGGCTTACTCTGAAGGCCGATTTTACAATAGTAAGATATACCTGGTATAACTCTATACTAGGTTTAATTTTGGTTAATTTCTATTCAATTCCATCACCTCCAATGTGCAAATCATCTTGTATGAGGTAGTTAGCATATTATTTAGGTGCATAAAAATTTAAAGTCCGGGTCATATCATACGGCTTCTCGTGGATCAAGAATGTGGAGCTCAATTACTTGGGTTCACTTTATGTATTTGTGCTTAGGGGTCGTTTGGCGGCAGAAGCCTTCCAAAACTGCGACCAGTGTTCATATTGTCGCATAGGGCCTTAATTATTTCAAGTTAAGGACCCTAGCTTGGGGTTTAACTCAGATGGTGCCAACTTCGGAATTAAGGGGACTGCATAACTCAAAATCAAACTACAATAACAATAATTCTATTGACTAATTATACCTTGCTATACATAAATTAAATTACAACCTTATACCTAACTACTCACTCTACCCTTGCACAAGGGTTGAAGGACGGATTCATGCCCAAGCCGATCGAACCTCCTTCCACTGAACTCACTCGTTCTACTTCCGCGACTTGACCATCATTATTAAATCAATCCGTCGATCATACCCCTACTATTAATTAATAATGTACAGGATACGACTGGTCAATTCTCTTATCAGGAAGGGACATGTCTTCTGTGGAACGATTAGTAATTTAGGAAGTGTTTCCACTCGTGACAATATATTGTTTATAACAATACCTACCTACTAATTATGATTTCAGGAGTTCGATTTTGCTGGCAAAACATAGAATATTCCTGAGAGGTTTACTTTTTACCTCCTTTGGTAGGAGTTACATTTATCATTGTTTTCCAGTCACATTTTTTTGAGGTGATGTCTCACCTGGCAGTGTCCGGTGAGCAACCCCGTAATGAGTCTGATTTCATTCTTTGATAAAAGGAGCATTTTAGCCTGTGCAGTTGAGTACTCTATAAATTTCTTCGCCTGTCTTTATCCCGGTATATTGTTCTAGAGCGTTTTCTTGCAAAAAAGCCTAGCTAAAAAGCCTCCCATTTCTGGATTTCCAACCCCCAGTACGTCTTGGACTGTCCACAGAGTAGTTCTGGTCCAGCTGGTTTGGCTTTTGAGCTTGATTTAGCTAGTTTGTCAGCTATTTCATTACCCTCAATTCCCTCATGACCTGGCACCCAGCGTAGGGCAATTTTGTTGTCCTTGGCCAGTTTTTTGAGAGATTGTCTACATTCCCATGTGGATAAGAACCCGAAGCTTATTAGCTTCGAGTGCTTTCATCGCAGCTTGGCTGTCAGACATTTTGTTGATTTGTTTGCTCTTAACCTTTCTTTACAGGCATTCATGGGTGCACAATGTAACTGCAAGTATTTCAGCTTACATGATTGTGGGATAGGTGCCTAAGGCTGCAGATGCCTCATATCTTGGGCCATATATGCCAAGCCTGTTCCCTGTCAGTTTTTGATCCATTTGTGTACCAGTTGGAGGATTTTGTATCCGATTGTATTATTTGACTTCTAGCCGTGTTGCGGTCCTGAATAACAACCTCAAACGGTGTCTTAAAGTCAAAAGTTCTTAGAATTATATCCAAAGGTTTTTCAAACAGATCTATCTGTATAAAGTCCAGTATCTTCAGGTGACCTGTTCTGTCTCCCGGTTTGAGTTTCTTAATTTGGGAAATTTTTATTGCGACCTGTAAGGCTTCCCTCTTTACCCTTAGGTGAAGAGGCGACATATCTAAAAGTGCATCCATAGCCGCAGTTGGGGTTGTGCGCATAAACCCTGTTATACTCAGACACGCTAGCCTTTGCAATTTCTGAATCTTAATTTGTGTTGTGATTTCATTAGATTTTGTCCACCATAGGAGCGATACGTATGTAACAATAGGCCTAACATTGCTGAATATGACCAGTGGATCATTTTTGACCTTAGTCCCCAAGTGCTTCCAAAAACTTAACAGCAGGCCCAAAAGGCTCCCGTTGCTTTGGAAAGAGTTTTGTCCACATGTGTTTTCCAGATAATTATTATTCAAGGTTACCGCTCAGATACTTCACCTCCCCAGAAAAAGGTATGGACCCCGAAGCCGTGGAGCTCTTAGGTGTATTTTTCTACGTTTAGTAAATGGAACTATAATGATTTTTGAAGGATTTCTAGTTTTGTAGCGGTTAGGGTTTAAGGGAATCTCTTACAGTTACCAACTTTTAAGCAATGTAGGTCTCCCAGCACCGAACCCTGTAAAGTTTGTAATAAACGGGTGTCTGGAAGCCACTGCAGGACAGTCCTCGAGTCTCTTTATAGGAAGCTATATTATTATATAAGTAATATTTAAAGTGGAACTTCTAAACTGATCCACCCAAGCTGAGGGTTTCTGAATGTCTGAATGCAAACAATCTGGATTATTTATTTAACCCTCCCGTACTCACATTTTTTTATAACACGAGTACTAACGTCGGTCTGTGAGACCGATTTTAGTTTTTAATTTTATAACGCAGTGTTTACATTTGCTTTTACCACAAGTAGAATAATATGAAATATCTAGGTATTGTTCTTTATAATAATGTTAATTCTAGTAGGAAAAAGTCATTTTATTTCACAAAATTTTATTGTTGTAAAAATATTAAAAATTATAAACACCAACAAATTAAAAGTAAAATTTTAGAAGAAGGAAATAAAATTTGACAACTGATTTTATTATGCGTAACGATAAAATTGTTATTAAAAAAAAAATGTATAAATTTTAGAATTTGTAACTTGTGAAAAATAATAATAATATTTTAAACTAAAACCAAGTTAAATAAACGCTTAAGTATTTTAAAATTTTAGTTTAAAATATTATTATAAAAAAAAAGTCTAATTTAGTCCCAAGAATAACCGAAATATTTCGCGAACAATTTACTCCGATATTTGCACATTACAGTCATTGCAAATTATCACCGCATGTTCTAAACAGAGGTATTTATTGCAAAAATACCTGTTTTTCGGTTTATTTTTGAGGTAAAAGTAGTTTATTTACAGAAATATACGTATAGTAATCGGGTAAATTTTCCAATTGCAAACAATTAGATATCTACTTATTAAAAATTTAAATGTTTTTGTAACATTAATACTAACGTCGGTCTGTGAGACCGATATTGCCTATAAATAAGGCACAAAAAACACTTTCACTCGCCGAATGTCACGTACTAATTTAGTTAATTTGAAGGTACTGACATTCCCCGTCCTTCAGTTGTTATCGTATTAAATTTACAGTTAATAATAGAAGTCGTCGGTCTGTCAGACCGATTGTTAGTACTGGAGAGTTAATGTATAATAAATATTTTTTATTTATTATAGGAAGCTCATGATGGCGAAGTTAACGCGGTTACGTGGGCTCCAGATGATCAAAATGTGGTTGCTACAGGAGGAACTGATAGGAAGGTTCAATTATGGTGTATTTCGAAAGGTATTACGCTTATGTTAATAATTATATTAACAACCGACGATTTAAATTATTTAATATTCAAAAAATATTATTCTTTTTCAGGATCGTATAAAAATTCTGGAACATTAATAGGCAGTAACGCAGCAGTTATGTCGGTTGCATTTGATCCAACTGGAGCTTTAGTTCTTGGCACATCTAATGACTATGCTAGCAGAGTCTGGGGTGTAGGCGATATGAGATTAAAGGTAGGTGATTTTAATATTTAAATTAATTACCAGATAGAATATTCTTGTTCATTCGTGCAAGATATATTTTCATTAGTAGCCGCTATACTAAAATGTAAAAATAGTTGACCAAGTGTCCTGGTAATTACATAATAGAGATTTTCCCATCAAGGATGATGATAAAGCAGTTAAAAATTGTATCCACCTTGATCGATATAATAATTACAATCTTTTTTTACTTTCGATTATTACAAGCAGATTATTTCTTCTATACTTGTATAGCTTTTCGAATATAATGTCTTTATTCAATCTTTCAATATAAAATTTAAGTTGACACACCGAAAAACCTCTTTGTAATAGCATCAAATATTGCTATTTACATCAGGCTGTTACTACTAAAAAATTATTCTGTGAATCAACTAATTTCACTTTGCCAACTGGTTACTAAGTTTCTATTTGTGATGGACTGTGTTCTATAATTTTCATTACCACATTTATTTTTCCCACAAATTTTTTTTAGTATTATGATTAAATACATCCAGCAATAAGATTTTTTCTCATTTACATTCGTGTTGCGCCCCTTTTCCTATCGCAATTGTTTTTTAATAATTTTTAAAGCAACCCACCAAGCGCTTATATGCTCAATTTTCGTGCATGAATGTGTCCGTCCGATAGAGATCTTGGCTCCTAGGGCTCCTAAATACCTCGGGTTTTCGCTAGATGATAGCTCTGGTGCTCTAGTTTAGGAATTTTAGGAATTTGTTCAGAATTCTTCAGTAATAATTATTTTATTGTTATGGTATGTGAAGGTCCATTTCCTATGAAGCGGCAAACGTCAGCCGCAGGCACGGCTTAATAATTATAATTACCTTTTCGCTTTCGTATGCCGCTTTATAGAAAAATAATCTCACAGAAGAAAATGATTAATAAGCTTATTATTGTAAGTAGCACCAGGGACAGTTTTTTCAGTAATACTTATTTTATTGCGTTAAATACTGAGCCATGACAAGTGGGTTTGCGCGGCAAAACCCATGTGTGGATTTTGATAAAAAAATGTTAATTCAACGAGGGTCTTAAGCACATAAAGAAAATGTCACGGGTTTGCGATTTCTGGTCTGAAGAGGCGATGAGAAAAGTATATATATCTGCAGATAAAAAAAACACATATTGTATAAAAGTTTATTAATCAAAAAGGTAGTTATGCGATGATACATATACGAATTAGAATTAAGACATAAATAGTTTTTCTAATTATAATGATGAATTACAAAGAGAATTAATAATTAAACGACAATTTTGCGAATTCCAACCGGAAAACGGTATAGATATAGTTCGTAAAATCGTCTTTAAGGCATTTGGAAACGAGGACAAGCACATATAAATAACTTTCATCATCAATCACACTTTTAGTTTGGATTGTCTAAGCTTTCATTCAAATAAGCATACTTAAGATCGTCCTTGAATCCATTTTTGCCTTTTCAAATTATTTAGCAAATACCTAACATTATGCTTTTATACGTTATTTATCAAATATTTTCGTAGAAATATGATAATTAACTGAAAAGTAATTTACCTTTGTAAACTTGGAATTACACTTGAAAGTCTTTATGGTAATTTTTGAATTTTGTACATAGCCGTATGTATCTTACTCAATTTAATTTATAAAGTAATAGCACCCTGCAATACATTTAGCCAGTTCACACGCCGATGTGTAAGTACAATTTTCATAATACAAACAAATACATTACATACCTTAATAACTGCAACGGACTTTGATGGCTGTTACAGTCCATTCGAAAATAATTTAGTTTAATGTAAAAAATAAGTATCACACGTAGTTGGCAATTTTTGTAAATGTGTGTCACTATTGACTATTTTGTTAAAACTAATTCTAAAATCTGCGAGAATTTACGTAACCGACATCGTACAATTTGCAAAGGCTATCCGTACGACCGCTACTTAATCCCGATGGCATACTGACGCTTACCGACATCGAATCCGAATGTAATTTTTGGTCCAATTTTCTTTTTTGCCAAATGTACGTCCAAGCTGCTATAACAGCTAATTGTGCTGCAAGAAACACTGCGGCGGCAACTATCAATCCTGCCATGTTTACGCAATAACTCGACTCGTTATTGGTAATGTATATCGCGTCGTTTTCAGTTGACTTGTTAGTGGTATTTTCTCTTTCAAAGCCAAATTTATCAGTTATTTGTATCGATTGTACTAATATCATATCGTCGTTTGAATCGCTAGTAGAACGACGTCTTCTTCGTTTGCCGTAAGAAATAACGGATCTAAGTTCTCCTGTGGATACTTCATCTTGATCACATTGAACCGGTTCGCATTTCGGCATGCAAGGTGTCACTAAAGCACGAAACTGTACTACTTCTGATGAAGGGAATTTGAACGCATCGAAATGCGATAGGAGTACCTGCAAATTTAAAAAAATTACGTAATTTACGTAACTTGCATTGTGTACTACTTACTTTTCCGGAATTAACAGATTTATAAATAGGACCCATAATGAAATGATCGGTAGGACAACCATACGAATCAATTAAAACAATTTCGCTAGAATCGACTCCATCCATTGCAACCAAATCTCTTACAAATATTTCGTACGGACTGTTTTTGTCGATAATTTCAAAACGTAAAGCCAGCGGATCACCAACTTCGGCAGAAGGCATGACATCACCTCCATTTCTATCTGTAATTTTCATAGCCACATTGGGAGAATCTACTATCACTTCTTCCGATAACGCAGGTGAAATATCGCCATGAACTCCCAAATCTACTTCGTTGGTTACACTTTTATTTGTTAAATCGTATTGACAGGTGACTGCTAGTCCCAAATCAGAACTGGTTACAATTTTATCGTGGTGCTGTATTACCACATCGTTAACATATCTTCCCAAACCATTCTTCCGAACGTTACATTCCAAGTCATTGTATTCCATACTTAATTCGAATTCTAGACTGTTATTGATATCTCGTACACATGAATTTGGACTTCCTTTAGCATAAATTTTACCATCGAATAATTTGCTTGTCTGAATGCGGGCAATCATATCTCCAGATCGACAGTCTATGCTGACATTGTAGCAAGAGTATAGTTCGTATGTTGCAGCTTCTGGTACATCTAAATATGGATCCTGCAAAATATTTAATTTTATTGATGGATACAATTAAAAATAATACGATAAATAGTATAATTATAGTTCGATAAATAATTTCTGGTAATTATATCTTTTGCATAAATTTAAAATAGCCTTGGGCAATTTAAGCAAGTGTAACTGAAACAATGACTGCGTGAAATATGTTTGTAAATTTCAAGCTTGTCGGAAATCATTATTTAATCCATATCTCTTTATATCATTTAAAATTGTTTGATTAATTTGTTCATTATCAATATTGTACTGACGGTACATTGAAATGTTTATCATTATTGTAACGTCTACTTATGAATTTAGTTGTTGCACACATTCTTGATTTAATTAATAGGAGAATTTAATTAAAAACTTCCACCGATGATATCATTCTTCTTAATAATTTTATATTTTTGGGGAAATTAAAATTTTATTAATTGTTGTTGCCGTTTTGATTGCTTATTTTACGGTATTCCGTAAACAAGTTTTAATTTATGAAGATCAGATTAACGATACTTACAGTTACTTGTACGATAAACTGGTTTGAATATAAATTTTAGTGCATACTCCAATTTACTCAAGAGGGGTTGCTCTTAATTTTTATTACCTCCGCGTGATGGCTAATTTGACCTCACATATTTAAAAAAAAATTTTGACTGAACGTTTCTAGGAGTTTCTAAACTTTTAAGATTTCAGTCTGTAGAAGTTAATAAATTTAATTAATAGATTTTTACCTGTATATCAGCTAATGTGGCTCTGGAATGGTGACTTAAGCGACATACCATTTCACCAGTATCGCCATAATCGTACGAATGACAACGATAAGGAGAACTCAGACATAGTTCTCGACATTCTTCTACTGAACCAACATCTTGATATACGGAGTCAACGGTTTTTAAAATTTGTCCACTTAATTTCTTAAATTCACACATTTTGGTTGGTTCTTCTACACAATTATTTTCCATATATTCGTAGCCTTCTTTTGGTTGGAAAGCATTGCTGCCAGCTAAGGTGATGCGGTCCATGTTAGATAGCTCGCACTCGCCGTTGGAAGGTTTGTAATTAGAAGATCTAAAAGTATTTTTATTACAATAAACGTGATGAAAGGCACAGTGTTTTTATTTAGAAAACAAGTAATTGCATATATTGAACTCTCCAAGACTTCCCTATTTACGATTGCAATTTATTTAATTGTTTATTAATCATTAAAGTTAAATTCTCGGTACATATCATTACTTCTGGTCTTTACTTTCGTGTTGATTATCATTTGGTAGTAAATGTTATAGGCTGGCATACGCTATAAACTTGGTACCGATAAACGTCTCATTGTCTTTTCCATTTGCGGTTTCTAAAACGAACTTGTATCTTCCATGTTGGGAGTAAGAAACTCTTTACGATAAAGTACCTCTTGTCGGTCGCGTTTCTATTCTTTATGAATTTATTACTTAAAAATGTGAAGGCAATAGTTGGAAGCGTTTGGTGATAGTGCATGCTTATAACTGTTGACTGACGATTGATTACCACATGCAACAGTTTATTGAAAGAAAAATATTTATAAATTATAGTTCGAAAAGTAAAATAGTTTTATTATATAAATTGAAAAAAAAAACAATTGAAAAGTTAGCAGATCGGTTTAAATTTAATTTAATTATTACTATATCCATTTGTTAAATTAAATATAATAAATTTGGTTAATAAACTGAAATAGCGCCGATTTGAATCTTCCTGATGGGCGTACAATGGTTTTGCAGAAAGGAATTGTATGTCGGTATATTGTATATTCTCTATACTCGATACTTTCTTTACATTGTTTATATGCGATCCAAATAATAATCTGATTCGTATAAATTCTAATATATCGCTTATTGAAACTGTGCAGCTGCCGCGAATATATACGAACTGCTTTTGCATATCATAATATATGCAAAGGTATTGAAGTGTCAATCTAAATTGGATTGATTGTGCGATATGGAAATGCGCATTTCCTAATGCGATTGTCACAAATTCTTATTCCTGTACATGGTACCGATTTATTATTGCATTTACTTTTACGTAATTGGGTTTTCTTATACGACGTTTAACTGACAGCAATAAAAGAAAACCTACAACATCCATTGATTTACTATATTATTATAGTTACGGAACGTTTACCCATTACATTTTTTAACTATATTATTTTAAATAAACCTGCTCATAAATTTTATATTGATTTAGCTCTAAAATTTGTTAATTATAAATTTTTGGTATTGCAAAAAAAGTCATATATTAATACTGACAGGCTTAATATTGAAGATAAATTAAATCATCATAAATTTCAAGTAGAAATAGTTGATTATGGCTTTAAGCCATACATGCATAGAACATTTCCTGTCCAAACATTATAGGTGCTTCTTTATCGAAATTGCAGTAATCATTTAACTTAGGTACATGGAATTTATAGTTTTATTGCTTCATTATACCTATCCATCACTAAGGTATGGACGTTTTTCCAAACGCTTTTAACATAGTTTTCACTTTTAAGTTTCAATAAGTATTTAAAAGTGGTAAAACAAATTCGAGTGTTATAAAAACCACACGCAGTTTCAAAATCATTATTATAGTTGACTCTTAATTTCGAATAAAACGCTTTGTGACTCTAGATCTTTCATTTTTTTAATGGGTAGTTTTCCTGGAATTCGTATTAACACCTCCGTTTGTTGCTTTTAGTAAAGTAAATAAATGCACCTTTGCACAACCATAATAACAAATCACTTAAGTTTATAAGAAATTTTTAAGTACTTCTGCTATGAAATGTTTTAACTGTCTGCGTTAAGTATTTGTAATTAAAGGGATCACTGATTATATTATTAGTAATCAACAATTTGCATACGTTATACGTGCACACGTAATTATTATAAATAAACTGCAATAATTAGAAGATGCTTTTGCCATTTTTGGTATAAACTAGTTTCTATTTTTATTATAAATTATAGTTTATATTCATTTTTATTATAGCTATAATACGTGTTGACATTAACGTAGAAATAATTAATTTTAATTAGCGAGAATATCCAAGTACGAAATCATTTTTTGAAGAAATTAATAATTTTATAAAGGAAAAATAATTTAATAAAACTTAATATCACACCCGCTTAGTTTTTTCGAATGAGTAATAAGAAATTCCATATTTCTAAATTTGCAATTGCATACCAATAAGTTTATTTAAAAATTAAAATATTTTTTTAATCAAAATTGTTACATGCCGAATATATTAACGCGAATCAATCAATGAATTAACAAAATTCATGGGAAATATTATTTACAATTAAATTTACCGATATTCTAATCCTTCTAAACAACTATGCTATTGCTTATTTTTTAAATTTATTTGTATATTCTAATGAATGTTCTATATTACGAATGAAATATTGCTTTATATTGTTAAATTTCAATTGAAAAGCAGATGGTCACTATTATTATTACTAAATTTATTAATTATTCTGGTAATGTATCAACATAATAGGATTCAGTAGTTTTCATTTAAGTATATTTGTATAATCGACAACATTTTGTATCACACTTGTAACACATCTAAAATTTTAAATACGTAGGTAATCAGCCGTATCGGGCATATTGTTACTGGAAACCGCCGGGGTAGTTGTATTGTTTAAGATGGAAAACGTGGATGTTTAGTGTCATCGCTTTTGGATGACGAGCCACACAGATAGCCTTAACTGCTTAGTCACGTTGAGGATAATGCAGCATGTTGGATAGACACTGTTTTGCTTTATAAAATCAAATTGCGATAATCGCTTGACAGAAAAATAATCCGAGTGAAATGGAAATATTTAAAATATATATTATGCAATTATTTATGATTTTAATAGTTCAACTTTGAATTAAATTGATCAGACAGATGCTACATTTTTGCGTTATTTCAAGAAAAAAACCTGCTGAGTGCACTTTTTATACTCATTAAATAATTTAATCCAAAATATCCGCTAGAAGCAAAATTTTTAAGTAGTTTTGCATTAAACCGCAAGCGAATAATACATACGTATGTATATAATATACATTTATATTTAACTAATTTCGTTTTTATATACCTATGGATCCACATATTTTTAGCACGATTTTAAAAATTTAACTTGAATAGGTACTTGAAATAAAATATTGGTTTCTTGATAAAAGGCATCCCTGATTGATTGAAATTTATTAGTTCCAATAAAGCTGAACCGGCTGGACAAATTGAAGAATAAAGTTTAATTTCGTTCTATAATAATTTTATGAACTTAATGATTTCAGTCGATTTATAAGTGCTTCAAGAATAATATTTAAGTGTGCGAATATAAATTTTATCATTTCCTATACTAATATGCGCCACTTCAAAATAACAATTGAAAGAAAAAGAAAAGTAATTAAAAAATACTAAATGGTTAAACTTCTTTTTAATATTATTACTAATGATTGCAGTGTGAATAATGTACAAATTTAATAACAGTTAAAAAACTATTATTCTATGCGTGTAATCGTGTATCTGAGAGTACCCATGAATGTATGAGAAAGTCGCATCATTTTTTTTTAATTATCGTGAAGAATATATGGTTTTCAGATTTTGTACAGTTCAACTTTAATAATAATCCAAACTAATTAACGCAAAAATGTGTTTGAACTATGGAACTTTGAGTTAAATAAGAAAATCGTTTTAATTAAAATTCTATAGTTTTACTTTTAATTATTGACATAAAGTGGCATAATATGATTTTTCTCCAAGTAGTTTTTATAATTATTTATTGTTGAAACGGACAATGGCTATTTTATTAGATATGCCAACCTTACTCTTTGGAATTAGGATTCAGTTTACCGGATTATCAAAGCTGCGCTGTTTTTTTAACGATAAGTATTTGTACCATTAAATAAAAAACTTAATTACTAGTCATAATTTCTATGAACGTATCCATAAATATTCGTATAGATTAATCTTTTTTAACATTCAAAAAAATTAATTTGGTATGAAAGAAGAAACAATGTAAATTATTATCATTCCCAGCTTAAAATTTGATTTAAAGTTTTGCTAAATTTTATAAATTGTAATTAATTGTTAGGTATTGTGTTCGCTATCGTGGGCGATTTCACCATAATTAAAGTTGGGATTTATTTCTTTAATTTTTTTTGTAAATTTGCATAACGGTATACTTTGTAATTAAGTTGTCATGTTTGTGGTGTGCGCTGACATAAATACTTAATTTTAGATGTGATCTTCAAATATGCCATTCAAGTCGAAAATTTTTTCATAAAAGTTTATATTACAGATTGTCATAACATTTTACTATTTCGTGAAATTAATTTTTTTAATGTCCATACACTTGAAAACTCGTATTCAATCAACTTGCGTTTTTTTTTCTAGTTGAAAAAATTGAATCAACATAGTAAGAAAATGTTTAAATTTTGGTCAAATGTTCGCTTGGGTACAATGAATTTACTGTTAAAATCACCTCGTCTTGAAGAAAATTGATGGCTAAGTTTTAAGTTTTGTTTGCAGACACTTGAGATAACGTAACAAACTTAACGACACATAGTAATGGCGAGTTTATGCATGCATTTAACGTAATTTTATTTAACGTAAGGATTGTATTGATGGCTTTAAATCGGGACCACCCACCATTAAAATCCTTACGTTACATTATATATTATGCTTGCATAAATTTAGACAGTTTTTTGGATTATAAAATAATTTGCTATAAATGTTGACGCACTAACAAAAAATAATATGGCTGAGGTACAAAGCGCCTATAAGCAGCGCGCGGCTGTAACGAAGCTTTTCGCCGAGGTTACTATTTTATGCAAAAGGATTAAGTTTTATTTAAAAATTAATTAAAAAATATGAAAAATATATTTTAATTTATTAAGCTGCATTTTTATTAATATTCTTGCGTTCCTTGTAGAATATCTTCATAAAGTAGGAAATTTGGGATAGGGAATTTGGGTAGGGAATTGTGCTTTTATCAAATTAACAATGTAAATTGTACTTTTTGAAGACCGTTTTTGTCATATAAAAATCGCTTTTACAGCAATATTTGTTTGACATTTTTTGTTGCAAATTTCATTCTCTTTATTTTTGTTTATATACATTTTTCTATTTGGTTGCACCGTTTCTGACCTACAGTGACTTTAAAAAAACTTAATAGAATTCCCATGATTTCAGATGTGGTTGAAATGAATTTTGAAAGTCATAATTGTCAATTAATAAGTTAATTTAAATTATTTAATGATTATTATTAAAGATGAGATTTTATTTGAAAAATTATGATTTCAAAAATTTAAGTAATACGTTTATAAGCTTAAACGCAGGTGAAGTTTTGCGCTACCGTGGAGTGAAGATTGCTCATTATTTAATTATAAACAGACTTAAATTAATTATTTTGAACTGATTAGTTCTACAAATTCGAAATGATTTATTTTGCAGCGGGAAATAGAAAGTAATTAGAGGTTTTTAGTTATTAATTAAAATTAATTTAAAAAGGTTGTAATTATTTGTAATATTTCTTATGGGAATTGTTTTATAATAGTTATCGCTGTCTAATTGTAAGTTTTCCTTTAGAAGCTAGTAAGTTACATGGCCGAGGAGGACGTATACAATTCTTGTATGTATTGTACTTAATTTAATACTGTGCTCCGCTGATGCTAACGCTGATAAGCGACTCGCAAAGTAATAGCTTATATGCTTTAAATTAATTACAATTAACATTGCAACACTACTTAAATCATGTTTGTTGATTTTATACTAGTATATTAATAAAACGATAATGTAATCACATTTAGCTGTTGTAAAACCTCAGGGCTACCCGAAGTGAATAATAATGATAAGCTACTCTTTTATAATTTGGTATTATAGGTACATTAAATTGTGTTTGAATTGTAAAGAGTTCCGAACCGGGACTTGCAATTATTGATTTAATTTACATTCAACAAAATCAATGCAATGATCATTCTAGCTTAAAGCTAGTCAAGTAACATTTGAAAAAAAGTAATTACTATAACTAAGAGAGCAACTGAGGTCTTTACATGCTGTTCACAAGACAACATCTTTCACTTTTACTTTTTTTCCGTATTATCAAAAGCAAAGATTTTGCTGCGCTTTTCCCAGTATAGTTTTTGTTTTCCACACTATTCAAATTTAATTTTTGACTGTAGAGTTTTTTGCAATAGCGTTTATAGGGAGTTAGCTAGAGCAATTGGAATATCCGCGGGCTGGTTACCATCCAATATCCGCTTGAATGTAATTAATAGTCCTTTTGATTATATGCGCATATTTACAACAATTTTTAAGTATTATGTTTAAGTAATTAAGTTAAATGAGTTTTAAATCAAAATTTTAATTTAATTTAAAAGTAGATACAAATTAAAGTTTTGACGAGCTTAGTTAAAACCAAAACACGTGTTACGGTTTATATCAAAGGAGTTGTATCTTTACTAAAAAATAATTTTGTCTCTGACGCGGTATAATTCCACAATGGCTTTTATATAAAACGCGCTTTCTAAAGAAAACCTAAAACTGAAACCTGTGTCTACAATATGTATCTATAAAAAATGAATAGCATAAACAGATTGTATATTATGAATAAGAATTATATTATGCTATGCCAATGGTAAACGTGTTGAGGAATATTGTTCAAAAGAAACACTTGGTATCCATACGGAAAACAATAAAATTGAAAATATTGTTACTTAAATTATGTTTTTTATATTCTGGTGCCTATAAATAAGTAATGAAAGTAAAATAGAATTGTGTTGTTTATATCGTATTATGTTTGCATACATTAAATAGCAATAAAATTAAGCTACCTATAAGAAATGGTTATTAATGTTATAATAATAATTATCTATTATGTTTTATAAATACCGTTCAGAAGTAATCGTACAAATGACCTTAAATTTTATAAATCTTGTATGTTTTTCAATAAATTTCTTGAAATTGTTGTGAATGCCTACATACTGTATTTGAAAAGCGTACGAGTAATATTGGTTGTAAATATACCAACCTACTGTATTTCAATAATTTTTATATTTTACTAATAAATAGGCAGAGTTTTAAAGTAACTTAAGACATTCTAATGTCTATATTGAATATTGATTTGAATTCATCTAGACGATAATTAGTTGATTGGTAGAACTAGAATTTTGTAATAACTATGCGTAGGAAATGTAGTAATAAGCACTCGGAACAATTGATTACTCACCTGCAGGCAAATTCAGTTTCTCCAAGACACAGTTCAAAGCATTCCTGACGCGAACTAACAACGTGCTGGCTTTTTGAGTAACCCGAGAGGCGATAATTTTGAACACGATCAATGCACCACGCTCTTTCGCATGGTTTTACTCCAAGGCAACTTTTTTGCGCATATATCGTAAATACTGGAAATTGTGATCTTGTTAGAGCTCCTGCAATAAATAATTTATATTAGTTGGTGTTTTTTTATGAATTTTAAAATCTAATAATATTGACCAACTAAACATTGCCATCATACTATAATTTGTTCGCGTATAATACTATATCTTAATTTATACAATGTATGAATACTCCGGGTACCAAATTTAATAATAATTATGTACCTATTACTTATTGAGCAATGATTAAATGCTATAGTATAATAATATGATTATATCGGTGTTTTCCAATTTACTTTATAATTTTTTTAATCAAAATTGTTCATATACTACGGCTTGGGTGCGGGGTAACCTTGTAGCTTTTACAGCTAAGCCGCAGAACACAGTTCGCAAAGTAATGGAAAAATCGAAGAGCAAAGTAAAGCAGTAATTACTGATTCCTGAATTGGATTCCGAAAATATTGCTCTTTGAGAAAATGATTTTGAGCAGTTTGACCCGAAGGTAAACAAATCCAATCAAATATAATTATAATGTCATCGTTAAAAAATAAAACCTAAGCAAATGACAACGGATTGAAAGAAGAAATTGTTTGTAACTATCCAGAATTCATTAAGTTATAAATGAATGCTTAGATCTTACCGTTAAAGTTTTTAAATTGGCTATTGAATTCAGCAAACTCAAAACATAACCAAAGCATAGACGGTTTTAAATTTTAGGATTATAAATGTAGCTGGCTAGCTAACAGTGAATCGTTATGTAATGAAAATGTATAAAAATGTAATATTTATGGCTACGAGAATGAGAAGAAGAACATCGTTACCGAAAAATCTTTAATCTTTTGCTTAAAAAATGTAATTTAATTTTTTTTAAATCATATGTTGAATGCTATTTGCACTGATAAAATCGATTGATATGTTGATTATACTCTTTTCCCATGCTTCCTATTATAATTTACGTAACTGTATCAATTTAATTTTAAAATTAGCAATTGCTCACAGTTAGTTACATTACTTTCGTCGGCTAAAAATAGCGTACTTTCCGACTTAACATCGACTAATATTTTAGCTTTATTATGTACCCGTGGATGTGTAACAAATTATATATGCCTCTTGATAATTTTGCTACTATATGTTTTTTTATTACATTTATGCTTTAAACAGTTGAAGGTTTTATTATATAAAACACAATTGATGCGTATTGAACCGATATAAACCTAATTGAGCTTTAAAGCTCATGAGTATTGAATAATTATGTATTGTTACTATAAGGTTCCGTTTTTTAAACTTGACTAACGAAGTAACGGTGTCCTTCCATCTGTTTCTTCGAGCTCTAACCCCTAATTTTAACATTTGCAGAAATATTTCGTACTCCAATAAAATTATTTACTCAATACACAAAATGAGTTGATAAAATTAGAATGAACTGATTATTACCATACAAATACATAGATAATAGTATAAGCAAAACTTTGTTACTTAAAAACATTCATTACCTTTCTTTGTATGGAATTTTCATTAGCTCGGACATTATTTATATTTGTAATAAAATTGTACATTATCTGTGATGTTATAAATGCAGGCTTGGCGCAGAATACTAATGAAAATTTATTTTATTTTCTTTTTCATAAATTATTTTCTTTGAGTGATGCAAATTTTTAATTTTGAAATGCATTACTAATCTCGCTCAGCTTAATTATGTGAATTTTTTTATTTGTTTTATTTACCTGGCAATAAGTCTGAATTGGAACTAAATAGTATGCACAGACCAGTCTCATAATTAACAGACCTACAGGATTCGTTTCCTTGACATGTTTCCAAGCAGTCTGTTAACATTAATGTACCGGGAATTGAATCCAATACATTACTCGGAGCAGAAAAAACATATCCTGTTATTAGTTCGAATCCTATCATATCCGGATCGCATTCATCTAAAGGTTCTGCAGGCAAAGGAGACGTTTTCTCGGCATCTTCTAACGTTTCTTCCGTCACTTCATCAGTTTGTGCAGTTACAGTGGCAGCCAGTACTACAAATATTATTCCTAATTTCCAAATCATATTTTATTTGTGTGTGGAGTTCTGCAACAAAACAAAAAGGCTTTTAAAATACGATTCAAAGTTTCATATTGAATTATAATAATCATGTAATACACATTTTGGACCGCATTCATCTAAGGGACCATGCAGTCAAATTAATTTATTTATTATGTTACAATAGAGCAAATTTAAGTTTAAAATAATATTTTCTTCAATGATTTTTCTTATCTCAACCGTATGGTGGACAGGAAGGCCCATTTTTAATTTACTTCGACGAAGTTTTCCTAATTTATACTTGGACGTTTCTTTAAAATATTA
Organism: Cantharis lateralis; assembly: GCA_963170105.1. Taxonomy (NCBI): domain Eukaryota; kingdom Metazoa; phylum Arthropoda; class Insecta; order Coleoptera; family Cantharidae; genus Cantharis; species Cantharis lateralis. The sequence continues at coordinate 23,420,701 of OY720629.1, forward strand.
AGAAATAATAAAACAATTTAAAACCGAAAATGGCATTTTCAAATGCAATTATCTGTTCAACGGTTTTTGTATACATTTTTGAACGGATAGGATGTATTACGTAAAGATAAATAATAATTGATGGTTGCTGATCAACTAATGTGTTATTAATTAGTATTTCGTGCTTTATGATTTCTTACGACTGGTTTGCTCTAATTTTAAATTGTGCTTTTAATTTATGTATAACTTAAATATTTAGAAGAATATTTCCAAGTTATATGCCTATATTTTATTGATAGCAGCTTGAACTGAATTCCAGCTGTGTTAACATGAATTAATGTTATTGTAAAAGACAATGGTTTTCAATTGCACCTTATTTGGAGCAACAAGAAAATTATGATGTAACAAAGTTATTATAAAAGTAGCTGACTAATATTAAAATTATTGTGATTGATATAAACAATGGCTCAATTGTTTTTAGATTTTTAGGATATACTTGTTTTATTGCAGCCTAAGCACAGTTAAATATAGATTGTCAGATAAAACAACAAGGTATAGTTTAATATTATAATTAATCGTTTATAGTTTTGCATGATGAGAAATAATGATAAGGTGTTCAACCATAAAATAGGGTTTTATTATTCTTTATGAACACTGCCGCGTTACTTCAAATTCATTGACACTATCTAACCATCACGTTAGTCATTTGTGCCTTAATTGATTGATTTCTTATCATTAATTTATAATTATACTTTAAAAATTAACTATCTTTATTGCTATGAATAAATTTAGCAATCGTATTATTTTAAATTTTTAAGGACTTTAATGAAACTATGTGTTATAATTATTGTGTTATTTTGAATGATGTAGTGAAATTTTTGCAATTGAAAAAGCATTCATTATTGAGAAGGGGGAGAATAGTCCAACATGACCATACTATATAAATCTTTTATCTTAAAATTTAAATAACACAGGAAACTCCAAGTAAAACGAATCCAGACAAGTTTGAAAAATAAGCAAATTATGAATGAATTCAATCAACAGTGAGAATTGTGTTCTCCTGAGTTTGCCATTGTACTCTTACAGTAAATTGATCGAGTTGAAATTGAAAATTATTATGTAATAGATAATTACAATACTATAAATAAATAAACAAAGCAGACAACTTCATGAAAGTTGTTGATGAATAAATGCACTTGACATTAAGAAGGTCTGCGACTTGCTTCTGATTATATCCTTTATTTAAACTACACGAATAATCAAGGTATTTGCAAAGGTATTGGTACATCATGCAAGTTTCTTAAGTCTTAGCGATTAATTAAAATATTCTCGAGATAGATTGTGCTCTATAATGAAAAATTTGTATGGAAACGATTACTGCATGCAGTAATTGTATTATGGTAATTAAAATAGTTTTAAAGAAACTTAATTAAATTTATTGTTAGGTGGTACCAGAATTTCTTTGTGATATTTTTGAGACATGAATGTGTGTTCCTATTGAATTACTTAAAATTACGGATGTTACAAAATAGCGAATACAGACAATTAATAATTACTGATCGACTGTTACCTATATACACAATTTATTTGTTAATAAGGAAAACGTTTGCTTTTACTTAAGTCGATTAATAAGTATGAATGAAAATAAAACAGTATTAAAGCTATTGTAGTCACAATAAAGTATAAATTGATTACAAACTGTTTTGCATCTACACATTATAATGATTATGGATCCGTAACGGAATTCAGCTAGAATGTGTTGTCACTAGTGAAATGGATAAACTTGCGTGCTCATTATAAAATATTTGTTTTTAATAGCGAATTAAACATTTAAAATTTCACACTTCAAAAAGAATGACAACTGAAAAAATGTTTAAATGATTATAATCATTATGAATATGTTATTATAAGGGCCATTTTTGCTATGCTTCGTTAAACTTCAGTTAGTTTAATCAGTGATTAATTAAGCAATCCAGGCAAAGAAATGTTCAGCTTTAACTTAAAAAAAACGGCTCCAAGACATTTTAACTTCTACTTAATCTAATGAAATTAGCCTGAATGTTAATATTATTGTTATTAAAATTACGTTCAATGTGGCATTAATGGGTTGTTGGAATAAAAATATTAATGCCGATAATCACCAAATTGAATTAAAATCGAAAAAACTTGCTAAACGTAGCTGATCGAGTTGCAAATGTTAACCACTTAACCACTTGAAACAACATGTAGCTATTTCAATTTGTTTGTATTCTATAATTGCAAAATTATCACTAAAAAAGTAAAAAAGTTATGACGAAATACGAAATCAAAGACCTGAATTATGTAAAAAAATTAAATTAAATAAATGGATCATTTCAATAAGTTAAGTGCAAAAACTAAATAATTTTATTTTTTACTCAATCCCAAAAGTAATCTCCTAGTCATTCTTTATGATGATAGCATCATATATAAGGTGTAAATTGTGGGGGGATCTATAAAAATATTTCCAATTACATAGATTGTGGATCCAAGTGAATTGTAGGTACCTACATATTATATAACAATAAGAACCTTTTTGGTTACAAAATTTAATAATGTGTGTATAATATGTAACTGTTTAACTGCTGAAACTAACTAATTTTATTCATCAATAATTGATATACCAATTTGATTTTTAACCAAATTAACAGCTTTTCGTCATTGTATACATAAATGATTATAATTGCAAAGATCCGTGATAGCTTTAAGGAATAGTAAAAATTTGGTCGTTTTTTATATAAGCATAATTGAGTAAAGTGAAATACATATTTATTTAAAAGATATAGTTTTAATTATTACATTACATTAAGCGGTATATTACACTTGAGGCATAATAATGAGAATATAACAGGTTTAAAATGGGAATTGCGTTTTTTTATTATATTATTATGTAGTTGAATTTTTAACTATGTTGGTGGAAATACGTAGTATATTAGCTGTCTGACACAATTTCTTTCTTTGTGGTTTTATTATAGTATATTTTTAAAAATATTGTTTTAAATTTTTTGTTTATTTTTTACTTCATTACAAGTATTAAAATTAACTTCTCTACCTTCTGCCTCACAGTAATAAAAAATTAAATTTGATAATTTCAACTCATTTAAAACAGTAGGAATGGGGTAAACCACTTGCAAGTAAATAAGTTCCCGTTAAAGAAAGTAATTAAAGATGAGCTTTACTAGGTTAAAAAAATTGAAAATTTATTTCATTAAGCATGTTAGCTATTTCAATGAACTTTTGCTCTTATCTCATAAACTTATAAAATATTACGTTGTAAGTAGTGTATTTAAAATTTAAATTATTAAATACCGTTCTAAATCCACTACGATACTATACTAACTACTAACAACTGCCAATACTTTTCAGAAATTTGATTTCTTTAGTATTTGAATGAATAATCCAAATAATAAGTTTACAGAAATTTACACAAATGTTATATAATGAAATATCTAATTTCACATGTTTAGAACTAATCCTTATCTATAAAATATTATACACAAGCATATTGATATACATATTATACAATGAATTTTATGAGTAAATTGTGCTTCCAGTGTTTGAAATATACTTTTTATAAGCGTTACTAATTGCAAATGTAACATTTTTTTATATTATTATAATATAATAGAAATTCATGTTTCCTATATGGTCATCATATAAAATTGGTTATAAAAAAAAACCTAATAAATACAAAGAATGTGTTATTATTCTAGGCTACGCATTGTGTCAAACAAAAAACTGAAGTGAATACCTGTTTGGTAATGATGAATTGGGTGTATAACAACAAAATAATACGATGTAACACAATTTAAATTATAATTTACATTGCTCTATGACGAATAAGGCGTGTAATTTTATCATAGTATAAGCTACTAGTTTTGTTAAGTCATTGTATTTTTTATATGTCCAAGTTATCACCTTTTTACCAATTTCTGGGAATACCAACATATTTTCAATATACTTTGCAATTTAAATACCTACTCTACTGTATATCTTCAATTTACATTAATACTGTTTCTGTAAGTATCATTGTACATCTAAAATATATTAATGTATATTCATTCCTACCATTTCAAAAATCCTACTATATGAAAAATGAAAGTTTTTTTTTTATCGAATATCTTCCTTTTTGCGAAGAAGTACCAGTCACAATTAATATTAAAATAAATTCGTTTAATTTAACAATTTTCATTAAAATCTTAAGATCAACTGGCAAATTTTCGTAATAAATTTCATATCAATATATACATATCAATAAGTAATATTATTTGAGGAAAAAACATATTAACTTCGATTTTTAACCAATAAGAAAAACTCGTCAAACTCTGTCGATTTTTTTTTCAGTTATGTTGCACTTTCAAATGCTTGTAATGTATAAACTATGCAACATTAAGAGCTCAAAATATTCCCAAATGATAAATCAACTATCGTTTACTAATATTATTTCTATAAAATTTTATTAATTCTGTCTTAATAAAAAGATTGTTATATTATCTAAGTTAGTATGTTTTTCTATTGTTGCGCCCTCTAATGTGCAATAATGCGTATTTTAGGCTTCTTAAGACTATCTTAATATGATAGATCTAAACTGGATATCATCTAATTTACCTATAATAAAATTTATTCTAATTTAAGTTTTTTGCTTTTCAAAAGTTTTTTTTTTTAATTCATACCTATTTTATTATATTATAGCAAATAGAAATATAAATATAAAAGTACAAATTACGAAAGTGATAATAAGTTCAGGACATGCGAAGTAATATTTAAAAACATTTGTTAAATGTAGTACTCCAAAATTTACTGAATTGAACTATGATTATATTATTAATTAGGAAAACTAAAGTGAAATTAACGACAATATAATAACCGACTAAACCCTAATTTATTAATAATGTATAGTTAACTTGTGCTTAACAAATTGTTGAACATTTATCAATAATGAGCTATTTAGTTTTGCAAGAATGCTTTATTAATTTTCTTTGCTAATGTATATTTCTCATGAGCGATGTATTATTTCTTTTTTTCTTTAGACTTTTAAAATTAAAATTCTGTAGTATTTTGTATTGTAATTTTGTAGTGTTATACCCGACGATTATATTTTTTTAAACGGAATACTTCATCTACACGTAAAAAAATTATAGTATGCCAATTTAAAAAGTGGTTCATTACTACACTATTCAAAATGGTTTAAACAAATTGATTTCTTTTCATTAAAATATATATGGAGCTAGTGGACAGTAAATCAAAAAATCAAGATTGTATACAGATTGAGGACATTTTTTTAAACCTCCTTTGTGTACCAGATATAAATAAAATCTTACGATGAAAGTAGTAATAAAATATCCAGAATCTAGGTAACAGCCCAATAATAATTTATTTATTATTAACATCGAGTGATGTTTTTCATTTACCACGAATCACAGAGTTGCATTCGGAGGTGTTTGAACAGAGTCACATGATTGTGCATGAATCTGCCGACCGATGCGATGATTGCCTTTGGGGTTCTGTCTTCGATCGATGATTGCCCTTAGGTTCCAAAATATGAATATTAAAGTTTTCTTTAATTAATATGCGGGCGTTTCTGGCAAGATGGCGTAAATTATCAAAATTTCATAAAATAGTACAGAATCAAAAGTTTTAAACTTTTACTAATTAGCATTAGAAATGAATTTACTCAAAAAACTTTGAAATATGGCTTTTAAAAAGTATAAATAAATGACAATATTCTTAAATGTCATATAATATTAATGTTATAGGTTTCTTTCACTCGTAGTGTGTGTATTCCTGGCCACATGGTGCTAATTATGCATTTTATGGCAAAAATGTGACATAAAAAAAAAATGAAATATCACATTTTTCTTCTCGCTTAATAAACTTTTAAACAGCCCTCTGGCGCGAAAAGCCCCTCGTTCGTTTCCGTCGGGCTACGCCCTCGCGAAAACTATGCTCAAAGCCTGTCTCCCAGGAAATACTCGAATAATCCCGCTTTATAGAGAGCTGTTGCATATCAATACGACAGTTTAAATAGCTATGTAATTTAATAGAATATTTTGAGATTTATATGTATACCTAACGTGCGCAGTAAATTATAATGTAGGAGAAATTAAATTTAGATTGATGCTAATTGTTTGTATAAATTAATAATTTAATGTTTAATAAAATTTTGCCACTTAAAAACATTTGCTTTTTAAACATTTATATCTGAATAGTGCCATATGGGTCAGTCAAGTTGTAAATTATTATATGTAAATTCAATGTCGTTAATAAATTTAATTTAAGCAGCAAAATCCGTTTTATCAAAGATTTGTCCTGACCTGTAAGTAATTAATCTCATTATAACTTGGAATAAGTGCTACTTTTACATTTCCTTTAATAACGCACTGAAAAGGGTGTCTGAGAATATCAATTTTTATGTTTATTTACTGAAGTTCTGATGTACTAACGGTGAATATGTTATCTACTATTATGTGGTTAGAATATACTCTTTACTAATATGGTATATCAACATTAGATTCTTCGATAAAACGGTATCGATAAACTGCTAAATTCATCCCAACTGTTTATATTAAATGGAGGCATTTAAAAACACCTATTAAAAATTATGTGAATAACTGAAATACGCACAAATTAATTACAATTAACAAATTGCCATTTTTAATTTTCTATGTATTTTTATTCCACTGCAGTCTCGTGTGTTGTACTTGGTTTAATTTGGCTTCTGATAGCTTCCAAAAATTACGAAGAAAATTAATCAATGATCGATCAATACTAACTTGTTAATCTTATACATAATAATGCGTACCTACCTATCATCATAGGTAACTTATAGTAGGTACATAATGTAATATTGGTTCTCTGATTTTTTTAACTTTGAGATACATTCTGCATATTTTCATCAAAGCTGATTGGAAGAGAACTGGTTTTATTAACAAATTATAAATATTATTGTCTTATGCTAGATCCACACGATGCTTGATTCGGCGAATGTTCGCCGGCGAATATTGTCTCCTGTTCGCATGTGGACAAATTTGCTGTACATTGCTGTAAATACACAAATTTTGCTTCTTAAGCTTCCATACTCGATGTGTCTATCGTGTATAATATATCATAAAATTTAAAAAAGTTAATTTTTTAATTTATTCAACTGTTATTCATACTCATGTTTTCATTCATATTTGTTTTAAACATTATTCTACTGTTTTCATTGTTTCTGCATTCTTTTCTTCTAAATCTTGCCAGATATACATTACTATTAAATATAATAAAGTAATCTTTATTTTTTCTTTATTCTTATTTCTTCAACTTTTTGAAATTCTTAAATTAATCGATAATAAATTAAGCTTTTGAATTTTTGTTTTGTGGTATTTGGAGAAAGTACATTGGCCTTTAGAGTTATGTAACTTTAATTACTGATGCATAACCGACGAAACCACAATACATGCTTATGTATTTATTAATAAGTGAACAACAATATTATTTTCTTTTTATTTAGAATAAACTATATAGTACAGTAAATTGAATTATGGAAGTTTCTTTTTAGTTAAAATGTTATACAATAATGATGCGCTGTAATCGAATTTAACGGTAAATTCTTCAAAAACGGCTTCTTGTATTAAAAGCACCTAATTGAATTAAAAACAATCTACTGCAGTAAAACATTTATGTAGTAGTATGTTTTGTAATTTTCTTTGACTAAAAATAAGAATTTCAAACGATGCTAAAAACTATGCAATAATCAATAATATCCGTTACCAATTTTAATTTACGTCGATGGATTGAAACAATTTTTTATCTGTTTGAGGTTTGCGTTCAACAGTTTTTATTGAAGATCCGGGGTGCTCGATCGTTTGAATGGACACACTTTCTATTTATTTATTAACTATTTTTGCTGCGTCTAGAACTGTCTTTTTATTTTTATTTCTTTCAGTATTCCCGTATCATAATGTGATTTATCAGTTGTATAAATATAATTATTATGAAAATTGCATTATAATATAAAAAAATTGTTTTAGTCTAATATATTATTATTATTATTCGTCACTTCCCATAGGTCACTGGAGTCTATGGCGGATCACTCCCACAGGTGTAGGAGGCGTTAGGAACACCAAAGTCAATTATTTGGCTATTGGCGATCACAGTGCTACATATAACTGTACACAAACACTGTAGTATATGTTATATATCGGTTTTAAATATTTAGATGTGCATCTGAGAGTAGTCTTAATTTTATAAATCAATTTATTGTTTACTCCATCATAATAATACATTATTTGTATATCCGTAACCATTAACAGAGTTTTGTAAACCATTTACCGGCGTGCGATCGTGTAGATTTTGGGTCTCTGCATTTTGTATACTTAATCGTAGGGTAGCTAATAATTAATTTTGATTTCACTTTGAATCGGTTTTGCTGATGAGAGAGTGTTGCTAATGCATGTAGTCTGTTATGTTTGATGGGAAATCGGTAGTGTGAAAAATTATAGTTCATTAATTTTAATGATAGTTCATCGATCTAAACTCAGCTCATCTATCAAGTTCTGTCGAAAGATTTTTGTATAATGTCGTTTAATATTCTAATCATGTCATTTGCTATTCTTATTTAATGTAGTAACCATAATTGGTTATGGTGAATTCTATAGCGAGTTAGAATATTTTTCATGTTAAATTCTGGTCTCGGCCGATTCTAATATAATAATTTGTGTGGTCAGTTTCTCAGTGTTTTATTCCACATTGAAAAATAATTTTTATCTAAATATTATGTATGTACGTGGATGATTTCGAAAGCACAATCTATCTCAACTTGTACTGGAGTCGGTATAATGCATGCCGCTAGAGAGAGAATACATGCTTAAATATATGCTTACATACCTAGTTATGCAAATTCCTTGTATGCATTACAGGCCCAACTAAATAACTAATCATGAGTAACAATTTACCTTGTATTTAACAAATTGTTTACTGTATTTTTTACATACATTTCTATAATTGAAATGCTCTTAAATGTGCAAACAAGCTTGAGTTTGTTTGGAATTTGTAAATATTAAATCAGGGATTATTTAAACAATGCATGGTAGCAACTATTCGTATATAGCAACTGACCGAAGAGCAACTCGAGGCAACTGTTTTATAAAACTAATTTTTTTTTAATTTTCTGAAATACAATAAGTTTCTTATTATTTTGAGAGAGATATTTTTGACCATGTTTTTATTTCATATTATAACAAAAAATTAAACACAAAATTACTCAACTTAAAAAAGAAGTTAAAATTGCTCGAGGATGTTATAAATATTACAAAAAAGACGACAAACTACATATATAAATTTTTCTGATTTAGACGTTGTAATTGAATTATTTTTCAAATTACTTTTTAACACAAACTAATTTCAATTGCTAAATTAGGATTAAGAATACTATCATTGGTTTGTAATAATAAACTTTATGATTATAGTCATAATATTATTTAACTATACTCTCACAACATCGTTAGTACGAATTTTAAAATCATTTGCAAATATTGAAACACTAGATTATCGTTCATCAGAACGCATAAGGAACATTTCAGTTGATGTAATGTTTGTAGCTAAAATATCTTTGTTTGCATATAATTCCTCGTTAATTAGACAAACCACGTTATATTGGTTTAATAATTAAAAGCACAAGTCCGTTACCTAACTTTGGGTGCAACTATAGCTTAGTGCAGTGGCCTTCTCGCGTCGGAAGGACATTAACCGTGCGTTTGTTCAGCGACTGATGAGCTTCGTTTCCTGCCTCTAAGGAATTGTATCATGCGATTTATGTTCGATTCTGTTGCAGTTTTATTGAAAAGCGTTTTAATAAATGACCATTGTTGGCTATAAATTTCTTGAACAATGATAAAACCAAACACCGGCATAAAACCGCTAAATGCTTGTATACCTACAGGTGACTAGAAAAATTTTAGGATGTAGTTAAAAAAAATTGAATTATGGTGTTATAGCTAGGATTTGTTAGACACCCTAACAATTTGCCTAAACTTACGATTCAATTAGTGAATAATTTTATTTATTCAATTTTGATTGGATTGAATTTTAAATAAACACATAGTTAGTGTTGGTGTTAAAACTAACACACGTTTGTACATATACGCATACGTTATAGGTCTCCCTTGGAAAGAGTATTTTATCAATAATTTTATTTCTACATTTACCGGATCTGAACTTTGTTTTGAAATATAATGAAGTTAAATAAATTTTATTCGAACCCGGTTTTTGGGAAGACTCGTTTTAATTTAAGAAAAGACAAATGACAGAAATTATTTCATATTTTTGGGTAATTTTTTTAACAAAATAAATCAGGTAAATGCAAAAAAAACTTGTTGAAAATTTAGTAAATGTAATGAAGTCTAAGTGGCTATTGATATTCTTTATTGAGAATAGGTAATTAAAACTTAAATTATGGTACCATTATAACCACTGCTTTTGTAATAACAATAATTATAATTAAACAAGTTTTTTATGTTTATTTGTAACTATAAACGGCATACCTAACATCAATAAAAGGAATTCAAGTTTGAAGTTGACTTTCGCATTAGTTAACTTTTGTGTACCTCTATGTATAACACAATATAAACTGTACTGTATCGATTAATATTTTTTAAAATAATAGCTACTATATTATTATTTTTGAGTGAATGGGATTATTTTCATACAAACATACATAAATATATTATTTAAATGTTAAACATAACATACGTTTTGCTTTTCTAATATCTGATCTTGTTGAAGAAAAATTTTGTTAATTATGTTCATATTTAAAAATTATTATCTATTACAATTATTAAATTTGTTTTACCTATGCTACGATGCACCTATCGTGTAATTTTAATAATTTTCTGTGTTGGCCTTTGGACTCCACTTGATCTGAAAATTAAAATAATATAATATTAATTTTGTAATATTACTGTTTACATAATTATGTAGAACTACAAGTATTGAAATTTACAAGAATTAAAAGAATATCATCTATAATGTATGTTTATATGTGTAAAATAATAAATTAAAAATGTGAATTTTAAATACCTTTTAACTTAATTTGATAATTACTCAATTCGGTTTCTATAGATGCAATCAAAATGACGAATAAGTTATTTATTAAGTTATTTGATATCATGATAGGTGCAATTGAAAAAAAACATGTAAAATACAATAGAATAGAGAAAGTTTGGATTCCTCTAGCTACAATCAAATTTGATTGATGTTATAAATAATATTAAACTTGAATTAATCGCTTTCACTAAGTTGTTATGGGAATCGTTAAATAAAGATTTACCTGATTATAGGAAGACATAATAATAAACACGTGAACATACAATCACTGAATTTAATAAAAGACTTGCACGAATTTTTAAAAAGGAACGCAATATTTCTTCAGTAATTTGCGCTATTTGAAATGCAGAAATCCGAATGATTGTTAATCATGATTGACGCATACCCGCTCAATCCTACAAGCTTTCAATCATACACATTTTAGCATAGTATTTACAATTTATTAAAAATGCAAATTTAAATTATTTGCTTATTACTTTACTGCAGAATTTTAAATAAGCGTTCTTTATCGCAACATAGGTTACTCGAAGCCATTGTTAAATTTATTCCATGAAACATCAACGAATATAATGTATAGTTTTTAGTTTTACTGTAAAAGTTTACACGTAATTTTCAATTATTTTAACCGGAATTCACACAAAATTATAGGCAATCAATAAATACATTTCCAAGTGCGTACCTACGTTTGTTAGTTTGTGGAATGCCAGCCACATTATAGAGAAACAATCGCATTTAACCATTATTAACGTTTACACTTATCGTGTGCATTTGTACTTTATAGTTATAAATAAGAATTACAAATACAACCACATCAAGTGTTTTCTTAATGTATTTATTCGCTTGCACGAATCAAACTTACCGTAAGAGATGGGTTATGAAATGTAATTTAAATTTCAATATATTATAATGCTCACATTGCTATTAGTTTTGTTGCCATGCATGTAGCAGTTTTTAATTAACATTACTCTTACATTAATAATTGGAATGGTCTTATATCGTGTGAAGAAAAATCAAGCTGGTTTAATCATCATCTATCTGCCTACACCATATCGCGTGGTTTATGAAAAATAATATTCCTAGGTAATTACCTATATACCGCACTATATCATAAATTTATTATTCGCGGTCTATAAGTTAATTTGATGATTCTAAATATTTCTCAAATATACGCAGTGGAAATACAACACAATAAATATTTAGCCATTTTGAGAGGGTTTAACAGGTTTATACTAGGTAATAGCAAAATTACTATGTAACTTTTATATGCGTTAAAATAGTATAATATGCTTGATGTTTCAATATTTGCGGTTAGATCAAGTATAAGTATTTTTCATTTTGTTCTATTGAAGCATAACGTGGTTTATTGCTATGTAGTATTATAGCTAGCCACATACAAGCATAACTTAACTGTCATATAACGTATACCATGTAAGCGTGGTTTACCAAAATCACGAATTTCACATAGTGCATAGTTAACATTTGCGGAAGCAATATGCTACAACCGATCTTGAATATTTATAATAATGCTCTCCCTTGACATAAATTTCTCAATACATAAGTTGAAAATTCTACATTATACTACTACGATCGTAATCCTTAAATAAGTTATAATAAGTGCATAAACGTTTTATTGCAAGATTTATACACCCTGAGTGATTATTGGACGGCTCTATGATTAGTACACCATCAATAGCTCACGTTTAATTGGAAAAGCAATGGTAACACAAAATCTATCAAACATAATTTGCACGATTACGTCACTATTAATATTCTATTCTGGCTCGATCTGAACACGATTCTAACTAACGTATAACATCAACTTGTATACAGAGTAATAAAATAATTACTTGTGCAGCAAATACAACTTGATTTTGTTTGACACACCGCCGCGTTACGTTGATAATAAAATATAAAATTTATCTTTTATAACAGAAAGTTTTATTTCACCGTAAATTGCATAAATTTTTTGCTACATTATAAAACAAGCAATCTCTGAGTTTATGGTTTACTGAATTCTTTTTATTACAGTTCAATAGAATCTAATTGTAGTAATTATTATTAAGCAATGCTTATAAGTGCTTGTTTACATTCAGCATAAGCCATAAGAAATACAAATACAAATAAAAGTTTCATCGAGAATTCAATTTTTGAGTAGTTTTGATTATCGCAAAAAACCATTCCACATCAGGTACTTTATTACGTTTTAGTTGTGTTTATATTTCTTATATCTTACGTTCATTGTGAACAAGCTCTAAATGCAATAAATAAATTAATTAAATTTAATTTTTGTTGCTTTTCCATTCATTAGTTAGACTTATAATATGTCATTTTCAATATCTCATTTTGTATCGATACAAAACATTGACGTAAGCTGTAAACCTTAAATACAACCAACTTAATTTTATCTATGTCTATAAAGAGTCTTAGGATTTTATTAATATTTTGTAATAATTCACCTATAAATAAAAGCTGTTAAAGGTCGCAATAAATTGAAGTTCAATATTAGCTTAATGTTATTTTAATCAAAAGTCCCTTATTTAAGGGACATTTTTACGGATATTTTTGTACTTGTAATAATAAATTATTGCTGACAATTTCCACCTCTTAGGGTTACAATTTAAATAATTGCCAATTACATCACTACTCAAAAAAAAATTTAGAAATATATAATTCAAAAAATTTTTGGATAGGGAAAATAAAGAAAGAAAATTGTGCTTTTTTATATATTACTAGCTGACCTGGCTGACGTTGTCCTGTCCAAATTTGAATAAATTTGTTTGTTCGGTTAGTTACATCACGCAATCTATCGATAACCTATTGTTTTAAGCTGTTCGCGTATAAGTCGACCCCGACGCGACCAATCTGGACCAAAAAATAGATGTTATGCAATCTGCATAATACATCTCAGCTATGGTGCAAATATGGCTTCGATACCTTTTGCGGTATATAGATATATTATATAATTTACAATTACTAGAAGAAATTATAAATATTACTTCCCGTTTCTAAATAAATTGAATATAATAATTTACACGAAGAAAAATACAGAACATAATATCTAATATTAAATTTGGAATTTTTTAAAATTTAATTAAAATAAATTTAGAAGTTTACATAGCAATTATCTTCTATACTATGGGCGAGAAATGCATAACGAAATGTAATAATTACATTCTTGTCGACAGAAACAATATACAATATGACACGGTTTAACACCTGCGATGATTGTAATGATTGTTTACTCTTACTAGAAAAATTATTGACCACACAAGACAACATTTTAGTAGAAAATTATTGGGAAGAAGTGCAATTTATGTTTTTCAGATTTTTTTTTTATTAACGGATATTACCTAAAATATATAGTTTTATAATAATATTGTTAAAAAATTTCCACATCGCTTTTTTATAGTATCTTTACGGAACAGTTTAAAAAAAAACAAGTTTTTGTGTCATAAGTGCCAATTCAACAGTTCACGAGGTTCGAGATTAGACCTACTACAGAGGAATATATTTTTTAATTAGGTAAAATAGCAATCACATTATGCACACCTTCCATTCAGATTACTGTGGTTACATCGATATTGCAGTTACCCATTAACGGAGATATTCCACTTTCTGTTAACAATAATTATTGTTGCCGATAGTAAAGTTCAATATTTTGTGAAGTGTTATTAAATTCATACGAACTAAAATGAATCTGACATAAAATTAAATGTTTTTATTCGACACTCTGTTAATCCTTTTGGTAATCGAAAGAAAATATTCAATATTCAGACAGCTTCAACCTTTTAAATGACAATTTCAGATTTTTTAACGATAACCTATCTTGTCTAGGTCGCATCGTTTTCATGTAAATTGTTGATATTTTATTTGTGTGGAACGAGTGCCACCATTTATAGTTCCTTTAAATGCAATGCAAAGATTTTATGGTAATTTTCTGTCAATGTGTGTATTATATTATACTCAACTGTGAGAGGCTTACTACAATGTTTTAACATTTTAGATAATTTTATTGCTTTATTCTCTTTATATCCTTATTATTAGAAACGTAAGTTACATAGGGCCTACATCGCGGGAAACTGATGTTCTTGATCTAAAATCTGGATTCTTTTAGTGATAATTTAATATTCCACACAAAACTTTCAGTATGGGTCTAATAAATAATTCATCGATACTACAGTAAAATGTAAACTGTCTGAATAATAATGAAACGTTAAAAGTATTTCTGAACAGTTTAAGGTTTTTAAAATTAAGGTTATGTGATCGGTTTAGTTATACTTACCTATATTTAAAATGAAATGGCAGTCACGTAGCTCTTGTAACTTGGACAATTTTTGCCAACTTGAAATTCGACAATGCCCATGTTATGTATGTGGAATTACATTGTGAAGTCAATTTCAATAGTTTTCAATGCTTGCTGATTTTGCACAAATCCCATTGAAGTATATAAGGATTCTAATATATCAATATTTCTGTTTTCAGGTAAGCGTTAACATAGTTTATGATTAGGAGACATTCAACACTTTGTAAGGTAAGTATGTTAAATAAGTGAAAAATCACAGTAACTATACGTGCAATGCATGGATGAAGTGACCACTTAAAATTGATGTTAGTACTTTTGTATCGATCACGATTGAAAATGGGAATGCAACGGACTAGGCCGTTAGTAGTTATGTATTACTACGGTATTCCTATCTACGTATGGCTTAACATACTTTATTCTTGAATTAAATTTGAAAAAACATAAAGCCGAAGACACAAATTGTCTTACATTAAATGAAAAAATCTTCAAATGGCCCCGCGCGATAATTTGCATTCGTTGGTGACCATTTGATAGGAAAAAGTTCATTGTGTAAATTTAAAGCTTAACTTCCCATGAATGAATGCTGCCTAAGAAAATTATACAAGAATTCTAATTAAAATAAAAATAAAAGATTTAAAATGCCGTTACCTTGCACTCTGCTTCTTCGTACATATATAGGTATATATAGTATGTGCGTAAATATGCATATTTGCCAATTTTTAATCATGGCTTTATTATTAATTTATATTTATATATTACATTGTTAAAAGAAAAAAGATTCGCTTTATTTGACTTGGAATGGTTTGCAAATGTTTAATTTGAAAGTGAATGTTTTATACCCAATTAAAAATATTATTAAAAGTAAAATGACGAACAGTAGGAACAAACATTTTAGTTGATCGCCCAACTTGGCATACCACGATATATTTACTGCAGTGCTTCTGTCTTAATTAAATGCAAATTGATTAATTTTCAATAGGTATTAGACATGTGCATAATATAGTTAGTTTTATCAATTAATACATTTTTAAACAGTTTTAGAATATATTATTACGTTTTCATGTATGTTTGCATGGGTATAATAACTTCAATTAATTTTAAAAACTAAGTAACGATGCATAAATTAACGTGATTTTAACATAAGCTATTACAATTTTACTGTTACATAATTAAAAAAAAATAACAGTTATGATACAATTAATTATATTTACATAAAAACAATTTGAATTATTAAATTAGTCTACTGGGGACATCTTCTAATTCAAAATTATAGTTATTAAACAATACATTTCCTTTATCGAAAAACACATTTTGCTTACTGTACAACCTAGCAGACTGAATAATAAATGAGTTATTTTCCTATACATCATAGGAGCAGGTTAAAATATTTTTTATTAGTAGTTTTTTCGATGTTTTTTAACTTCGAGATGTAGGTAAGTGACGAAATTAAAAGCGGAACTAACAGTAGGATAGCGGAATATTTTACTATATTAAAAAAAATCTTTATATTCCGGAATGATTAATGGATCATTTATGTAATCTCCTCAAATTTAATTTAAGTAGTAGTTTCTTGGTTACCTTCACTTAATTAAGACGATTTAATTAGCTACTTTGATAATCAACCTTTTTAATATTTATTTTGGACGGAAATCTGAGATCTTCCTGAGATAGGTAAATTTTACAAAAACCCGTGTTTTTTCAAGCAAAAAAAAAATTAAACAATTCTTTGATTTTTTTCTACAGTTTTGAGTTCAACAACTTTACTGCTTTTAGGAAAGCCTATTTTTATGCTATTATGCTCAAACAAAAACGAACATAATTATTATTAATTGATAACGTTAAATTTGATCCTTCACTTTCATCGTGCTGATTTTAATGGTACATGCTAAGCAATACCAGTAGAAAGTCGACCGGAAGACCAAGTTACAAACCTCCGTGAAGGGCGATATTTGAACTCGGAAATTCTTTAATATAAATTATTGTAATTTAATTTAACTTGTTAATGTTATATACCTACGTAGTTGAAATGTTACGATCTCATTTTTTTTATATCTACAAGTTAGTGTATACTACATTTTTATGCGTGACTCCATATGGAACGTGAACTCGTTTTTTGGTTTAATTTTTTATGTAATCGGTTGATCGATAGCGTTACTAGTTGTAAAGTGACAACAACTGTTCGTCAGTCTCAATTATAAATTTTTATGTTCGATACCCGTACTATATTAATTTATAGTGTCTATAAAAATGTTCCAGTTGCTCTATTACGATAACCATGTATTAGCGATTTCCTTGTTCCTCTTTAATATGAAAAATATACCAGTCTTACAATAATTATTTTACTAAATAAGTTTTAACATACTATGAATATGAATAAAGATACGGTGCTTCGCATACCACTTTTTAGAACTTTTTTGCATTATCACTTTCTCTATTCCAAGTTCAAAGATTGTTTAAAATGTAATTGAGGCACCACTTGAATCAAACTGTTCTTTTAAATTGCACGAAGAACTTTGAAATTGCGAATATACATTTGTGCATAATTATATAGTTAGATTATAACTTGCTAGTTTATTATTGATTTGTATAAATAAGATACCGCTCCCGAGGAATTTTATTCCTGAGCTGTGGTCTGTGGCGCTCTTTCGGTCGCAACGTATATTAGGTTTTTCAAGTTTGTTGAACTTATTTTTTAAAAGACGTATTATATACTTTATAACCATTAAATATTTTTATCTTAAATAAATATCTTATTCAATATTAAATCATTTCATTCTTTTAATTTAATTGTTACATTTAACGATCGATTTGTTATGTACCGACACGAAAACTATAATATCAAAGCTGCGCTGCAGCATACGTTTCATTAGATAATTGTTTTTTTATTATTTAAAAAATAATTAATGGTTTCTCACGTGATATAATAATTATACTTGACGAAAATATTATTGAAAGTTTATTAAAACTGGTAACTCCTTCATTTCATATTGAACACCGAACATGAATTTGTGCGGTTTCTAATTTTATTAAACTGTAATTTATCGCTTGAATTTTCACCAAATATTTGGCTGGTCGATGGTTATACAATTTCTTTTTACTTGCAGAAAACCAACGGTCGGTTTCACAAAGGTTTTTCAGATTTTAATATATTATAATATATTATTATACAAAAAATGAAATGAAATGAAAAGCTTCACATTGATGTTTTAATTGATTTCATTCAATGAATAATTTGGAGTGATCGTGCACAGGTTTAAAAATAATAAACCGGTAGCATCCCCTATAATTTGTATGCTAAACAAATCGCATTCATAAACGAAGAGAATGTGTAGAATATTTGCTTAGATAATTGTTGAATTTAAATAATTGTCAATTTAAAATAATGTAATTTATTACTGTTTTATGGTTTTATGTATAATTACTTATATGACCATGGACCAGTTACATTAATTTATAATGAATTATTGATTTGGTATAACAGTAACATAATGTAAAAATTAGGTAATATTGAAAATAAGTACCCTACTTTTTTCTATTTCACTATGTCAAAATTTTAACTTGAAAACCAAAATACCGCTAAACAGCAACTGTTATTTCCATTAATGAAATCAATGTCCCACACAAAATTATTTAACAGAAAGTTTTCAAACGTGGTCACAAAGCAGTAAATTGGTAATTTAATAATCGTAAAGTAAACTACTTATACTACTAGTTTATTTATAAGAGTAATTCGTATCCCACGTTGTTGCTAATTTTCTAAACTACAATAAAATTTATAAACGTTGATAAATTAATCGAGGATAGAATTTCTATTTTTACTATTATTAAAAGCTATTCTTTTTGTTTGTGTGGGTTTTTTGCAATCGATAATTTGAATAACGTCCGAATGAACAATATCTCTAAAATTTGGCATAGATTATTATTCGATGACTACACAATAATCAGTAGTAATTTTACTTATGCGATATATGATTTAAATTATTGAATAAAGCATAGGAACTGTAAAAAAAGTATGCAGTGACCTTAATACACCCAAAACTATAAGCAATACAGCAAAATGTATAATAAAAAAAATATGTTCTAAAACTTAAAAATTTAAAAGATAATTATACTTTTTTGGATTTGTTAGATTTACTTTTAGTCGTATATTTTGCATATTTATAACATTGTATGTATATTTCATTTTGTTTAGACACATTTCAATTTATCGTATCTTAATGAACCTCTTACATTCTTCTTTTTTATAATTATTTATGTTAATTATGGTTTTATAGAGGCATTTAAGTTTTTTGCATTTTGTAATCTAGATTATTTCATCGTTAAGATCTATTAATTTTGCATAGTAAAACGGCTCTAATAATTTGGATATTTAATGAAATTTAAATTTAAAATGTTTTGTATATTAAATTAATTAACGCATTTTGTTTTGCGTTATAGCAATTAATTGCACCATTGAACATATTATGATGTGGAATGAACATAATTAGTTAAATACCGTGAAATAGCTTTAACAGTATTTCAAGATGTGTAGTGACAGTAACGCTAAGACAAGTATCTGCTTATACTTACACGAAGCTATAATAGTTATTATGTTTTATTGTAGCCTATCTGTAAGCAGCGCAAATTACGGGTCACTTGGTCAAGGTACTTAGTGGGCAAACCTGACTACATATTCAGTGATATTATTCAGATACAAGCGGGTGAGAAACTACTACCGGCACAGCTTTAAAACTGGATAGTGTGGGTGCACCTGTAGTAACAGTATTTCACCTGATAAGGAAGTTACAACGAAACCAAGACATACTATGCTATTAAGCCGGGATCCCACGAGTGGTGCATTTGGTCAATGTTGGTCATAGAAGTGCACTTACTGTCTCCTTCTAACTAATGCGATCCCGTAAGTAGTAAGCGTCCTTCTGTGGCCAACATTTGATCAATGCACCACTCGTGGGATCTCGCCTTTAGGGTCAATGATATTGAATATCAAAATTTTCAAAAAAAAATTGTTCACCAAAAACTCGCATTAAATGATAATCGTCAACACTTCAATAATAATACTCCTATTACTTTTACTTTTGCATTATTTTTTGAGGCAGCTACATACACGAGAGCTTTTATTTAAATTTTATTGGTCGTTAAAATTCAAGATAATATGAGTAATTTATTTTAAAATTTTCAACACTTATACTGCATACATGCGATATAAATTATCTTTACAACCTGGCGAACGCCTATGAGTGAAAACTTCGTCTGCCTAACAAAGCTTACCTGTTGACATTCAAACTATACTTTTGCAGTCAATGTGAAATTTATTATTCAATGAAGTAATATCGCGAACTACTAAAAGCTTACAGTACACTACAACAGTAGGTACCAGTAAATATCAATGTATTCCGGCAATCAATAATAATCATAGTTAATTTTTGTAAAAGCTTGAGAATAATTAAAATAGTTTCATGACATAATTTGTGATAAACCTTCTTAAAATTACTCGTATAACCGGAATTCAAAAAGAAGATTTTATATTTTAAACTCATCAGATTGTGCCAACTTTGTAACACCAAGTACTGATGGGAATTAGTTCTGGGTCTGCAACATCATCAACTTGAAAACGTGTCGTTTAATTTAAAATTTATATCTGTAAAAAAAGAAAAACGTACTCGTACGTTATATTTTTTACGAAACATCTTTCCTTAAATATGTAGTACGAGAGGAAAAGGCAAATTTACTTTTTTACCAACTGGTTTTAAAGCTCGTTTGTTAAAATATGTATAGTTACCAAATACAGACTCAACTTGAAGCAGTTTTAAATTTTGGAAACATCCTTTTAGCATAATTATAATAATACCTATCTTGTCACGTGGATTATGTTCAACATTGTACTTCATGTAGAATGTGGCATATAATTAATATATTTGTATACTCTGTAATTAAAAAGTGAGAAATACTACAGGTGTGATATAAAATTAAACGACGTAACGTCTGAGCGATGTTATTCACAATCATCATTGAATGCAAGAGTAAAAAAATGAGGCTACGCTATAACTGCACTTCATCCTTTTTGAAATGCTTCTTGTACGATACGAAGCAATTATGCATTGATGTTGGAATAAATTTTAACAAGCTACAATTAATTTAGTATTGAATGTTTCTGATGTATAGCTCCCGAAGAGTTTTTGACTATTGTGAGTCTACGTTAGCTATTTTTCTTGCTACTGTCTGCTTGAACATACAGTAACCATCATCGGTCTGCCTATTTCGTGTTCCTCAGATTTAATAAAACTAAATCAAATAATTAATTTAGTCTCGCAATTCAAATTTTTAGAATTACCTTTATGCGACAAACGGGAATTTTAGCGCTTGCACATCAACCACAGCACGCACTTCTTATTCTGTTACATTTATTTACATAATGGAATACCAGAATGCAATCATCTGCGCCTATATACAGTTATATAAAATGATGGGCTGATTTTATTAAGTGCACACATAACATAACCTATATGTTAGTTTCCGGAGATAATTATAAAAGCAAAAACTGGCAGAAACTGTGATTATAATTATTAAAGGTCGTTTGTACATTAACTTTAATAATGTTTATAAAACTCGAGTCTCAATTTTACTAAAAAGGAAATCGATTAAATTTAATGTTATGATTATCATGAATGAATTAAATACACAGCGTCCCAAGTAACTTGTAGGTCATGCAGATGGGTCAACTTAACAAAAAACTACTAAACACGACATTTAGCACGAGTTCGTTTAATTTGCTTTTATATTTTTAACTTTTTCACGTTTGACCTTGCTTCCTTGTCAATTAACTAATTTGTCCAAGTTATGTAAATAAAGAACCAATCCGTATCTGCAGTTCTAAAAGGGAGTTATTTTTAACGGCACATCAAGTGCCATTTATACGCTTCTCTTCGTGATGTCTCGAGTTGAGTCAAGTATAAAGTTTAAATTATCTGCTAGCTACGGTTATGTTCGTCAAATTATCTCGAAGATTTCCAATTCCAATTTACAGAAAACTTTCTGAGTTTGACAAGGATCCTAAAGAAAATTCATCAACATACCGACGCACACATGAAGAGACTAAAGAAATAGTAATTACCTTCTTAAGTAGAGAAATTTTTACCTCCACTTAATTATTATATAAAATAGCCATATTAATGAAAAATATTTAGCCACGAAAAACATTAAACCTAATGTTGGGTTAAGGTTAACCATCATATAATCTTTGGATCGTGAATCCGTCATCCATTATATTTATTAAAACTATTTTCTAATTTTACACAAAATAGATAAAAAATGTTTTATGGTTTATCAGGTTGAATGTAATCAATGTAAGTTGACGCTTGTTAAGCCTTAACAGTGGAATCATCAAATACCCTGCAGAGAACGTGCGCTACCGCATAGGTCATAGTGGTACACCTCTAACCTGAACATAAGTTGATAGAACTTCTTAATGACGTGACTTACGGCGATTACTTTGATATGGCATAATTTATGATTATATTGTTTAAAAATCAATTGTTCACTGCTTACACCAAAGGAAAACATTAATTTATGTAATGGCATGGTATAATTAATTATTTCAAGTTCATTATTACTATGCTATATTAATTAGTTTACTTTCGATTTTTGTGGTCATAAATTTAAATCTTATAATCTATTTTATATTGTTCAGAAAACTGTTAGCAAATTCATCGACATACTAAATGCACTGAAGAAATTACTAATATTAATTCAATCGATTAATTCTATTACATTTTGGTTATTTCAATTTTTTATTCTTTGCCAAAGCTGGATTCAATGAGACAATTCTACTTCAGTAGGACTTCCCAATATTGTTGCAGAATTTTAAATTTCACGTACATAATTTGACCATGCTGATATATTATAGTTTTCGCAAGAATTCAAATAAGTCCCTTGACAATTTTTGCTGATTTCATTTATGTGAAGTACCAACTGGATGTTATAAATTTCAATTTCTTTTGATGTTGCACCTTCAACTTAGATGCTGTGCTTCATGATTTTTTTTTCAACACTTGAATAAGTTCATGTATAATGACGTTTTAATTTGCATTTATATAACGATATGATCAAGACGTTCTCTTTTTATTATAATGTGCAAAAGAAGTTAGGTACTTGATGTGTTGCAGTTTTAATTATTTTTAACGTTCACGATATTAACGAAATGTTCGTTTATGATTTTTTAAAGATTTAATAACGGTGCTTAACACTTCAAGTGTAAAAGTAATTACTTCGTAGTTGTATCGAATTTTATTTTTGGATACAGTTTTTCAATAGATGTGCGGGTTAAGTCATTTTAAATAATATTACAATGGAATTTTTTAATTCATAAACTTAAAAATGTATAATATTGTCTTCGATATCTGGCAGTAACATAAATTATACTAACATAGTATTTTACACATTATCAAGTTCACCTTTTATTAAAATCTGAAAACACTTAATTCTGTTTAAAATGTTTAATTGTTATGCATTAGTTTCAAAAAATTTGAAACGAATCATAATATATATCTATATATACAAAACCCAGAGGTTTTGAGTCAAGTCAATTGAATAAAATAGTAACAAAGTGATCTTATATTGTTAAAGAAGAATTTCAAATATTAATAAGAAAATCAGTTAATCATAAAAAATACAAGAATCTTTATTTTAATAAATTATAACAATTTGAATTAAATTTGGTATTATTAAAAATAAAATTATTGCATTTAAAATGTAATAATTTTATTCTTAAAAATTATAATTTTCTTTAAACCTAATTGAATTATCAGGTAGGTCATAGTAATATATTAATAATATCGGTATCGGTCGAGTGTCACATTCGCACATAATTTGAAACTTTAATTTAGATTTATTCTACTTTTTGCAAAGGTCAGACGCAACTTGAATATGTTTGGTTTATTTGATTTTTTTCTACCAAATTTATATAAAGCAACAAGAGTCGAACAGAAATTCTTTAAATATTCGTAATATTATATAGTTTTTAAAGTGTGTCCACAAATCTAATTATTGTAAACGTGAAATTGTATCTCCGTTATGGTATAATATTATGTATATATTATTTTAACTATTTCGATTCTCTTTCTTTTCTTAAAATGAAAAGTTGAAAACATAATAGTTATAATTTCGCTCTTTAAAAACCATAATTGGGTAGATAATTGCTACACAGTTTATAACGCTAACTAAGTGTAGGTCTGTACGTGTGTAAGCGAACTTATAGCGGAGTTATTTTTGAGGCTAATTTAAAATGCCCAAATTAAAGAAGGAAATTGCGTTAACTTGTCGAGACATTTTTACCATCAAACGAGATTTTTTTATTAACGTTTGTATAACAAGAAAGATTCCATTTTATTTAATTTCTATATTATCGTCAATATTAATTGGCCTTTACGAATTTCTAAAACCTGCGCTCGAATATTAACTTTTTTTTGATTCGGTAGCTTTTTCGCGTCATTAATTATTATTTGTTCAAGTTCTAAAACTGGTTATAATCCGAATGAAAAAGTGATTCCAAAGTTAAAAAGTTTTCTTTTCATTGACATACTGGAAAACACATCCATGTTAGTAAATTATATCGCGAGTATCGCAATTGTTAACACACGAGTTTTGATATTAAAATATTTTGCTTGTCCACTTCTTTCTGGTTTACAACTGCTTAAAACGGTATTCCTATTTATAGTTCAAATATATAGAATAGGTTTTAAGAACAAACAAGTAAATTTATTAAATTGCAGAGTTAACTTTTCTAACTGTTTCGAAATATATTCTGCATACAGGTTTTCGAATATTTACATATTTTAGTTTATTTTAAATATTTAAAAGTATCCAATTGACTCGCAGATAAAAATACTTCTGTTAACAGTTAATACTAAGTATTTATTTGTTGATGTAACTGTTCCATTTCTTTAACAACACTTTTTATTCAAAAGTAACTTTTAATACAATTACGTTTTGTATCTATTTCTGTGCTTCTCCATTCAATTCACTTTATGATTTATTAATAATTAAGTTATTTTGTGTGCCGGGTACCACTACCTGTAAGATGAAAGTTTTTGAATTTAAAGAAAATAAATTATAATCGCAAATATTTTTCTTTATCATCGTCGAGATGCACTGTAATTATGGTATTTAATAATGCACAGTTTTATAATGGTAATGATTTTTAATGATTTTAAATGTAAATTTTACAATACGGAAAGCCGTTCAAACTTATTTTCTGTAATTCCCGGACGGTATCACTTGCTCTTACAGTACATCCTATTATCGTGCAATAATCTAGAATAAATTTAAATTAAGTATAATTCGTCAGTATTCACTCAGTTTTATTTTTATAAATTGCACACTTTTAAATTTGTTAATTTTCCAATTTAATGGCCCATGCTATTAAATTTAACGCATTAACTAGAATTTTAGAGGTTTAATGAATCTTTTTAAAATACTAGCGAACGTGTTCTTTTATGGGAAAAAAACGTGAGCTCGAAATAATTGTAAAATTAACAAAAAAATAATTTATAAAACAGTTTAATTTAATACGTAACCACGACTTTTTAACAATGTAATAGAATATTACACTTAAAAATGTAATATGAACTTGGAAAGAAAATTGAAATCGAAATTAATTTCACTTTTTCTTCAAACTATTTTTCTATTTGATAACTTTATGTTTTACTTAGATTTTCTTCAAAAGTAAACTTTAAAAAAACGGGCCAATAGTTTGAACTTGAATTAAGCACGGGATTGCAAGAATTGCCAATAATACATGTCACGAGTTAATTCTTTAACATTCACAAGTTGTACTTCATCTAAATAGAACTATCGCAGCGTGAGGTAAAGTTAAATCTTTTTACAAAAAATTATTTGACATTGTACGATTTAAATTAGTTTTTTTTCCTCAAGTCTTCAACACCACAAAGGACCTGCACATTAAGAAGACGATCAAATTTCATCAATCTTTTAATCAATTTACCTACTACCGATTTCGTAATTGTAACAGGTTGAAAGTAAAATTTTTTGCGCCTGGCATTTTCTTTTTCAATAAAGAATTCAATTTAATTTTGTATTGGTTAATTTACTAATCAAAACATGGACTTTTATGTGCACGTCAGTGGTTGACTTTTGAAAAATTCATGAATGACAGACAGCATGAAATAACGTTGTGCACGATTTGATTTTGTAACATGAAAATGATTTGTTTACAAGACTTATTATAGAATAGTGTACTTACCGGCGATGATAATATTATGTCACCGATGATTATTGGCACTGACACTGATGCTTACAAATGTCCTTGGCCTTCTCGTGCTTTCACGGTCACAACCACAACAGAAATGCTTAAGCGAACGACGAACTGCTACTTTTCTTCTTTGGCTTTGCAAAAGAATACACCAACAGGAAGATGGTGGGGTTTTACTTCTTACCACTATTCCTCTTTGACAGGTGGAAGACTTGTATTTGCAAACTGATTACTGGCGGATGATGATCTAAAACTCCTATTGCCAGCTAATCGAAAAAACCCTTTCGTACTCATCTTACTTGTCTTAATTGTGCACTACATTTTTGTTGACATTTAATTTCACATTTTATTAACGCTTAACTGATTTATATTCTCTATTATTTTAAATCTTGTGGTGCATTGCACTCTCACAACAAAAATTATCTTATCGATTAGCATTCCGCTGCTAATTATTTAATGTTTGTAATAAAACCTATCAATGTGTATCGTAGGTATCACACGTACCATATACTAGGTGTTATATACGATAATTTATGTTTTGCACCTTCTGTTGTGGTGCCAGATAATTATAAAGTACTGCACAACTATTTTTCTACTATACCAGCTTATTATTATAAATATCGTATTATAAACTGAATTAGACAATACATCAGACGATCAAGTATCTGGAATTACTATTTTTTCAACGAGTTTTTTAACCTATTAAATTGCTGATTTTTTCAGCAGGAACATACAGAAGAAGAATAATTGTTGTACCTGCAAAAATTTAAATTTTGAAACCGCAAAATTGCTGTGTAATTGAAACTCAAAATGTTACCATTTTAAAAAAATTATAAATAAATCAAAAGTTAATTTAATATCGTAGAATCTATATTTAATTCATTTTCTAGAAGTTTATAACGCTTAATTTTTTAATCATAAGGAAAGTTTACGTGATAGTTTTTCAAGCGTTATTTCACGATTTAACGATATTTATTGGTTAGTTTGTAAGCTTGTAATTCCGATGTAACGTCGGACTATTTCTTGTGCACTTTTCAGAAAGGCGAACTTTATAGAACACGTCTTGTCGCAATGAAACGTCTAAAAACTATTATTAGAATTTGCAGCAGTTTATACCAGTAATTGGCGCTACATATTTGGCGACACCGACATTACAAAAAAACTTTTTCAAATTTTTAAAATTAAGAAACCGACACCTTGGAGTCACAAATATTAGCTACATATTTTCACTGGACGATGGAATTTTATATTAAATGGTATATTTTGAGGAAAATTGGTACTAACGTTAGCCGAAACCGGTTCATTCTGTTAATTGTAATCTATTCCAATATTCTGAAATAATAATATACCGGCGAAGTGATCGTGGTGTTAAACTACGACTTTCCAAGCAGTCGATCTAGTTTCGAATCTTGCTCAAGTCGAAAACTATAATAATGTTCTTAGAAGTTTGCATTTGAAAATACCAGCTTTAGAGCGGTTAATGACTTTTAGCAGTCCACATTGCGTCGCGTCGCCAAAAAAATAATTATTATGGTTTTGTTGCATAACTTATAACGAAACATGTAGGTTAAATGCATAAAAATAATTAATTCATTGTATTATTATAATTACCTACGCTTATTATATAATAATAATTGTTATAATTTTAAAATATGATACAATTGTCTGCAACAATTTTCTTAAAGAGTTCAAAATTTATTAATATGAACAATAATGGCAAATGCACATATTTTGCAAAAAAAAACTAAGGAAGTTGAAAACTTAAAAGTGGTCAAGTTGAAACAATTTGTGAAAGAAATTGATTGCTCTGCATGATTCTTGATTATTTTTAATAGCTAGGAAGTGAGCGAATAATTTATCTTTATTTGTAAAAACCGAATAAAATTTTAAGAAGTTGTCGAAATATCTTTAATTTATGTTAAACAAAATGCATTCTTGTAACAATGTTAGACGTTAATTAATAATATATCATAATAAATTTCACTGATTTAACTGCTTTATTGTATATGAACATGCACATTACATTTTATATAAAAATAATGATAAAGCTGAATTATACAATGGTGGATATAGTGAGAGTAACAGCATAAGTACATATCTGCATATGCATAGTAATTATTTCCACGTACGGTTCTGTGTATGTTCAAATTATAATCATCGCAACGTCTAATTATAACTTTAAAAGTCTCAAATATTAATGATGTTGAGTGATAACATGGTGTATAGTCTATTTATTTAATTAAATTTACATTATTTAGATGTGTGTGGGAAAATGATGTAATTTAGCATTAGATATACCATAATGTCTTTTTAGGAACACATGGTGTATGTAATTTGCAAAGTTCTTACGCTTTCAGATAATTTGAAATGCATTAAAAATTAAGACCTCAATTTTTATATTCATACATTTTTATTATATTAAACATTTTTCAAAGTAAAACGTCCTGAAAACCCACATGGTCCATATTAAAAGACAATTTTTACTGCACACTAAATAAATCATGATTTATGGCCTACAACTTAAATTCAATGTTTAAAAAATAATTATTATCAGAGTTGAATTAAACAATTTTTCCGTATTTATTCATAGATTTGATTCATAGAACCAATAAGTTAAATTGTAGGGGGGGTATCTATAGTTGTTAATTTTTAGAATTGCGATTTTCTTCGTATAATTATATATTATTTATATTTTAATCTGCTTCCTATCATCCAATCACCTTCCATTGCATAACTAAATACTTTTCAATCAAAATTACATTTTATTACTTCACTTTCTATAATTTTATTATTAATTTTCGAAGCACCTCACAAAAGCCGGACTCGATCGATTTGCCTCCGCTATAGTGAAATCTTGCCGTGCATATTTTAAATTTACAACAAAACAATAAATTTCTCCCTCTACAAACAAAATTACAAAAAAAATGCAAACCTCTTTCTATATTAGAAAAATACATTATTTAAAAAAAAATTTTAAAACATTCAAAACCACACTTAAATTATAATTTTTTAACATAATTTTTAATTAACAATAAGATCTTAATTTATAAATTTATAATATATCTTTAGAATTAATTATTTGACACCTGAAGATGTACGATAATCGTACGAAACATATCGTAAATAAATAATACATTTACAATTTTATGCGAAGAAGTACTTTTAAGAAAATAATATAATATCGTATAATATAATTAAACTTCGCTAGACGTTACTTCAAATATATAATTTTAGCCTATTTACTACCACATTTTCAAAATAAATTTGTCGAAATCTGAGGCCTTAAGTTATTACTGACACACAAAATAGATAGCTGCTTATTTAACCAGAGGGCCGATTCTTGAAAATTTGTGTTTTGAAAACAGGTATGTGGTTTGTGATTTGAAGCAATGAAAATCATGAAAATTTTCATTTGTGTTACAAAATACACATTTGCAATAATTTACCCCAGTAAAGATATAATGCGATATAATTCAGCTAGTGCTGATTTAAAAGAACGAGGGAGCTTTTGCAATCACACTATATAGTTAAAACAAGAAAACGGTTTATTTATTCGTTGGTCGTTTAACTAACCAGAGATAAATTTGAACCTACAAGAAGTAGTAAATGTCAAATTGACTACTGACAAGATGACAGATTAGTGCCGGAACAGTATTAATTAATTTAGTATTTCATAAATTAATTATTTATTTTTTCGAATTCTAATACTCTCGGAAGTGTAATAATAATTGGGTAATAGAACGTTATTATTTCCTTGATATTTTTTTGCCTTTGGGTTATGTTCTCTATAGTTTGAAATTAATTAATATTATAAACATGAATAACAACTAATAAATAGAATTAATGTTTTTTGAAGAGAAGCATCAATATAACCAACATCTTAGGAAACAGCCTAATAAAAATATTTAATTACCTCAAAGCCGTTGACTTATTCTTGTTTTAGACGAATAACATAATTTTGATTTAAATTGTAACAAATTGATCGATACTTATGCAGCTACGTTTTTTAATGTAACCAAATTTATTAAAATAACCAACTCCAAGTGTAAACTAATGATTTGATATAAAATTTGCATCTTTTTTATATAAAATATAGGTGTAATTGCAGCACATTAACAAATAGTTACATAAATAAGATATAAATAACAGGAGATTTTGATAAAAATCTAGTAAACCGATTATAATATAACGTCTTCATTTCAAGATTGTCGTGGCTTTATTTAATGTTTAAACGTTTTACTCATGCACATTTAAAATCTAATAATGAATTCTTCCTGTTTCTTTCGCTCGACCGTATAATTATTATTAACAAATCGTAATGCTTACACAAGAAGATAGATAAGAGAACAGGACCGATAAATTACATAGCCCATCAGTGGAAAACATAAGCGAATAATAAATAAGCAGTAGTGCTAGTGGGTTAGAATTCCACATCCGCCTGTTGGCTTAAGAGTAATAACCATTGCTGTAAAATTACTTAATTCAACTATTTCAACAGTAAAATAAATTTAATAAGTAAATAATTTAATCTATTTAAGAAACTTTTGAGGAAACCTAAAAATTTTTGCTTTAAACGAAAAGAATAAGTATTTCTTGACTCATATGATGTAGTTTTAGGGTTTTATTTACACGATGAATTTTAAGATTTATAGCTTGAAGCCAATAACTGTACTACCAATAAGATTCAGTGCATTTACTGCTTTTCTTCTTTTTAGAGTGCCATACACTATACAGTGCGTAGACGATCACTTGGTGGAAGCCAAGATGACTTACTAAGAAATTTAGTTAAAGGGGTGGTTTCCTGTTGCCTTCCCCATAGCCCACATATTGGATTTAGATCACAGCAGTGTATCCGACACGATCAGGATTTGAACTGCGGTCTTTTGTTTCCCAATCGGTCGGTATAAGCTTTATGCCACGCCGAGCTGCTTGTATACTGCTTTTTAGTTGGCGTTATTGCTTTTAGGCGGTGATAATCCTTCTTTCTTTGTTGACTTTTGTAGAGTAAAACTATAGCTTTCTCGAGCTGGCAGGATCATCACGGCTAAATCAAAATTTTCATTTTTAGGCTTTTACCCTAAAAACCCAAGACTATTAGCCAAGGCATTTTTCGGTCTTTTATAGAAAACCAAAAGTTCCAAAGTCACATTTTATCGATTATTTTAATTTTTACATAGACATGCGAGGTAGTGTCCACTCTTGTATTCGTCCTCGACGAAATTCTTGGCGTTACTAACTCGGTATGAAGCTAGCAGGATCAAATTTGAACTAATTTGTACTACAAAAATCAGTTTCGTATTTGTGCCGTTATACATTATGCTACAACGAGTATATGTAATTTTTGTATTCTTTAGAACATTTCATAACCAAAATTTGCTTAGTTTGTTTTGATTATTTTTTCAAGGTACCAAATAAGTTTTTGTTGATTTACTTCTTTAGTACTTAATCCAACACTTTTATTTCACGTATTCTTCCAAAATACGGAGAGTTAACTCGATATTTTACTCTCAAAAATGCTAAAAAAAAAGTAATATTTTTCAGTTAGTGTAAGAAAATATCTATTATTATCTTCAGGCGTAGAAAACTTGTCTTTCTATTGACAAAATTTTCACTCTTATGAGTACAATAGAACGGGGAAATGTTAAAAGAGTGATTATAAAATTATTATTGTATTTTATTTTTCTAAAAATATAAATGAAGTATATTTTTGAACTTATTCTGTTTGAAATTTATTGCAATAAGGGGAACTCAACAAAGGGGAAATAACACCAAACACCAATAAGGGGAAACAAGAGTGGTGACTGAACGCGAAGGGCTTCGGTAACAACGAGCGATGGCGGGGATGAGTTGCGCACGAAACATTCTTAATCCGAAAGCTGTAGATTGTAGAAGATTTACACGAAAACGCCTCTTTTTTTATGTGTTGAGCCGTTCGTTGTAGATCAGATCCCTACATTCAATTGCACCACAATTAAGCAAATGATAAAATCATAAAAATTCGTAACAATTTTTAGCTAACTGTACACATTTTGTCCATTCAACATATAGTAAGTTAATCTCCAAGAACTTGCAAGAAGATGTAGATTATTTAACCACGATTACTTTTGATATGGAATTAACGTTTTTAAATACGAAATAATGTAAATCTAATATAAAAGATGTGAACGTTAAATCAAAAGTATTTTTAATAGCAAATAATTTACCAATGTTTTAATGGAAAATTTAAATCATTTAAAGTTAGTGATCATTATTTTAAAAGTTTGTAATTTCAATTTAAAAATTAAGTATAAATTATAAAAAAGTAAAACAACGCATTTCTTTTAATTCGACCTGCATTACTTTTGTTTTAAAAATAATTTTTTTAATTTTCTTTTAAAAGTACCTATAGATTTTTAAAAACTGAAAATTTGAAAAAGAAAAACAAATTTTTTGCTTGTTTTTAAAGTATATTATGTATTCGAAAATATATACTGAAAATTTTAAATTAAAATTATAAAAATTGACTTAGTTACATATACTTTAATAATAATATGTAGCATCCTTTGCTAGCGGCGCGGCGTGGCATTTCTGACAATAGGTCAGATATGAAAAAAATTTAAAAAGTTATCGAAGTCACGATTTCGTGGAAAATTAAAATCAAAACAAATGGATATGCATAACGATAGCCACAATCGTATAAATATTGAAAAACATTTGTTTTGTTTTTTCAGAGAACCCTACACTATGAAACTATTAGGACACGAAGGGAGAATTTTTCTATAATCTTTAAGTCAATCAAGGCTTATAACTTGGCAAATATTTTTTTTAAATTGGTGAAAATTTACATAAAACAAGTTTAATATTATGTATACTTAATTAAATAACAACAATACGATTTCTTTAATAATAAGTTAATCCTGTAAAAAAAATTCTTGAACTTCCCTCGTGAGTTTATGTGGATGAGGCTCACACGTTTATTTTTTCACCTGGTAGAATTTTGGCAAAGTTATAGCCTGCTACTATTTACTCCTAATAATAATCTAGTAAAAATTGGTTAATTAATTAATTACCCCTATAAGTTTCTATTAAGGGGTACCAGTACTAATAATAATTTTGTAATTAAATGACATGCCTTTCTAACAATTTCAAATTTTAGTTTTTAAACTAAAAAACAAAATTTTTTGCACCAATCGAACACTACTATTATAGGCCCCTTTTATTTTACTTCTAGTTAAGCTAAGTATGAACTAGAACAAACTTTTGTTTATTTTTTTTGTATTTAATGTTACAAAAATAAATTAAACTAACGTAAAATTTGATTAGATTTATTAAATATTGAAATAGGTATCGTAATTTATTATAACCGAAAGTTGTTAGTTGATAGTTAGCTTAACCGGAAGTGAAAAGCTGAACAAGCTGCTTAACGAGAAAAGTAAAAACAAGAACTAAAAGAATATTATATATGTGGCTAAAATTCGATAAAATTGTCATTAAAATTTTATCATTTTATTAATAGCTCTTATCGTCTCGATAGATTTTTCATCCATTCATATTTATATTATGATAATAAAATGTAAAGATATTTAATGGAATTAATGCAAAAGTAAAATATCTGTACAAATGTAATTTTATGATCGAGAATTGAAAAGTCGGGAATTTTAAAGAAGAAATTACTACCTATATTTAGTATATATCAAATAGTAAAGTTCGTAGTTTTATTAAAAAATTTTTTTTGCGGATTTGTTTACTTTTTTGTGACAGACTAGAAATATTTGCGGAGAAGATAATATCAATGAAAAAATACGGAATTGAAAGTCTTAAAATTTCTTAAAAATTTGCATGAAAAATAATAAAAAATATTTTTTACATTATTTAATAGAAACCATATCTAAAACCCAACTTTAAAATGAATATTTAAAAGCATGAAACATTAAAAACACGTATCTTATATTATTTGACACTTGCCAATCGATAGGAAGATTTAAGTTGTAACTAATCGTAATATCTTGATCAATAAAAAGGATTAATAAATAAAAATTGCTGATGCCTTTTAAATATCTCCTTCTGCTAAAATTTACGACGTTATTAAAAGTTGAGTTATAATAATTTTTATAATATCATTTACATCTAAAATTACTTAAATTGGTTAGTTTATAGACTGAATTGCATTTAATCAAACGGTTAAATAAGTTTTATAGAAATAACATGTAGGTTTTATGACATGTAAAGAAGAACGCTTATTTGAATATAACAGATATGATTCATTGTAAATGCAAATGCATTTTTTTACATAAGTCTTACCATATTACAATTTTATGCGCTTCTTTCTTGTCAATTCTATTACTATTGTAGAAATATGTAGTAATAGAACTTGGCATTTATATAATATGGCATGAGGAACTTAAAAACTTTTATGCTTTCAGTAGCCTATCTGTGCTAGTTAAAAATTGTTTAAATTATGTGACTCGAGCATTTTATCTGATCAAATATACATTTGTAAGTGACAGTATCAATAACCAACATTTGTCTTCTTTAACATTATTTTCCGTTCACCCACGAATACTATTGACTCGACAACCGGCATATCGTGCAAAACATGTGGTACTTTCTTCAACTATGAGAATTTCTTTTACTGAAAATCTCGACCTTTTATTCCTTAGATTGTCTAACAAGCATACGTGTCCACAAATCACCGGCCATCGCTTTATCTCATTCCTACATTACTCAGGATTTGTTTTGCTTTTTTAAAAAAAAATGAAAACGTTTTCAATATGGTTATAGCATAGATAGTAACAAATCTTTAGACATTTAGAACTTGGATTTAATACTTACATAATATTTTGATAATGCAGTTAATGCATAAGAAGAACGTAAATAATTAGCGTTTCAATTAAGGCATGATTATTCTCAAGTATTACAAATGGAATTAATTTAGATGAATATTGATGTAAAAATTAAAAAGCACGTCAGTGCGAGTGAGTAATAAACTGATGTATTTAATTATAACTTCCATAAAACTGCACTAATAGTAATTTACTTGATAGGAATTTTAAATCAGAGGTGTTTCTTTATCAAAATCATCAATCAGTATTTAACTATTAATATTCTTGATAAATTGTTATGCCTAGGCAGTAGGTAGAATAATATATTGATTGGTATACGACAATGTCCAAGTGTTTATTGTAGTATTTATTTTCAATTTAAGTTCACTTTACCATCAATAACTCCAGATTTTTTGCTAATTAAAATCCCAATATTTTCAGAATGTATAATGGACACTCCAGGTTACAAATGTGCAGCCTGGTGTAATTTTAATAGCTCAAAATGTAAAAATTTAAACGTTTATAAAATCATCAGTACAAAATTATTTTTATAAACACTATTACTTATTACTTGA
The DNA here is from genome assembly GCA_963170105.1 of Cantharis lateralis. Taxonomy (NCBI): domain Eukaryota; kingdom Metazoa; phylum Arthropoda; class Insecta; order Coleoptera; family Cantharidae; genus Cantharis; species Cantharis lateralis. Next base: position 23,456,728 of record OY720629.1, read on the forward strand.
TATCTATCAATGTCAACATACGTAGTATAAATATGAATTACCACTCGCGATTTCCACTTGATTTATTTAAAATGAAGCTTCTTAAAAAAGCATTTAAGTTATACTTGAATTTTCTTCACAAACTGAAAAAGCGAAAGCATCAACTTTTCAAATTCTCTATTTGTCTCATCATAGTAGAACTAAAAACAAAAAGCGAAATGAATTTGTTTTATTACAGTAGTATTATTATTATTTATATCTACACATCCATTTAATTATATATACTATTTTTTTATGCTTAAATTAAGCATAAGCAATAAAATCAAAATTTGTTTGATCTTTCAGCAATGGTTTAACAGTTGTATGTATATGTCTCATATGATTGTTTTGGCTAATATGCACAAAATTGGTTCTGTTAATTTTAATTTAATTTAATTATTTTTGTTTAACAAAACCTAAGTTTTATATTTGAAAATATTAGAACGGGATTACTGTAAATTAACTTAAAAATATCAAATGTCTATTGAAACTACGTGGGATCTTTTTCCATTATTATAGTTTGCGTTTTTTAAAATGAATGAAATTTACTTCACGACATGCAATACTGGTACAATTAGTAAATCTATCTTATTGGCTATTTATATACATACCTACATTAAAATTTAGTATGGAAATTCATTATAATTCATTAATTTTATATATCTTCCAGGGAAATTATAAATTTTATTTTGGGCAATGAAGTGTTTTACAAGTGGCTAATGATATCCTCAATTCATTAAGTATTTTCTTTCGATTGAGTAGAACTACTGAATGCCACCAACACATTTATTGCTTTTAGCGATTTATGTTTTGTATTTACCTTTAGTCAGTATTTTTTTAAAGCTCATATTATTATTTCACTTGAAGCATCTTCGTAATACGCCTTAATGAACTTGCGAAAAGCCCTCAGACTTGGATGAACCGGTTTAATAGTCGATATAAACGTATAAAATTACAAATAATAAAGTTGTGCCGTATTTATTAATTTATATAAAATCAAGTATAAATGTTATGCTTCGTGCTTTTATAATAGTGTGCAATTTATTTTACTTAAGTAAATTTTAACGTAAAACAACAAAATAAGTTTATTTTAAACTAATTATTGAAGACAGTAAAAATTGAGGTTTTTCTCAAAACTCTCAATACTTGACAAAAGCATCTCAAATATTCTGTTTGAGTATAATATATTGTACTATAAAAAATTGTCGATTACCTCCAGTGAAATAAACATTTCAAATTAGATATATCTACTCCTGTATCGAATATCCATACAAAAGTTTAATAGGAATTTTAAAAGTTAACATTAAATCCTTAAAAGGTGATTATGTTAGAAATTGCTATTAAAGCATACACATTAGTGCAGGTACTGATCTAAGAAGGTTATTTCAAAAAAGTTATTATAACTTTAGCTTATAGATTGGTGTTAACTTCTCAAACATATACTTATTATATCAAAATAATTATTATAATATCCTTTTATTATTTTGCTCACTATTTTTTTTTTGAGCATCAACAGGAAATAAAATACTTATAAAGATTATTTGTTTCGCTTAGGTAGGGTCAAGATTAGCTACAATACAGAATTGATAACCTGAACTACTTAGTTGATCCAACGAATTGAAAAATTTTTAAATTTTAATTTAGATAAAATAAATAAATCAAACTGTAACATACTGGAAAGGTTTATCTAACCTTGATTCATTTCCTCGAGGCTACAATAAAAGAAATGTAATGTAAATGTTTTAATATTGTTCTAATGGACACAATGAGTATTGCTAATAATAATTGATGTTCCTTGTACACGCTAGGAGAGCTTTGTTTGATTGTTTGTTTTATATTAAACATGGTTTTCACAATAACTTTTCCAACATGGTCATCTAACTTCAGCATACCAATATGTCTAAATAGGTCTAATTATTTTTATATCATATTTGCCAATTTGGCTATTATAGTTTGTCTCCTATTTTATATTGAACAGCTAGTTATTAATCCTTGCCGATATTGCCTTCTCATAAGTCGTATGGTTCGGTGCCAACCGGCATCGTGTTTTCACATATATATTATATAGAAAACTTACTGTTTAAATTTAGAGAAAGGTTTTGGTAAATTACTTCGGTGGTTTGCCATACTTTAAGGACTTTGTCAAAGATCACCACTGATGTTTCTTGTTACAAAGTTTTATGCGTCTGTGTATCATACTGTAAAACCTATCAGATGTTTTGGACTTTGCACAAAATCAATCATTGTTTAATAATTTCCAAATCATTACCTAATTAAGTGTTAGTGTGATTATAATAGCATATTTCTAGTTTAGTAATCTTGATAAAACAAACGATTACTCGGAATTATTATTAGAAAATTCAAAGTAAGTTGTTTAATGTTTTTTTACGCCAAGATGAACCAGAATGATTAATCGTTAGTTTAACTGGCTACTAAAATTTAGTATTGGTAGATATGTGCCTATACTTTTTATTTATTGTGAGATATGAAAATCAAAAAATAAAAACTTTAAAAGGTTAATTAAAAAGTAGAGCCCGTTAAGAAGAAAACGAAATTAGTTGAAAGTAGTTTTAAGGATAAAAATAGAAACATAAAACATGTTACTGACAGTATTCAACATGTTATAAATACTGAAATTTTAATTCGACATCGTTGAATATTTAGTGCGTATTATCTACCAGTATAGGTACACCGGGAATTTAATATTTCTTTTAAACTCATTACGCATAGAAATAAAAAATCTCCAATATTTAAATATCCAACTTAAAAAAATTCTAATATAATGTAATAAAATTTAAGGTTTTATAGTTTACTAAACAGTTACAGTATTGAAGATATACCGATATGTTTAGATTAAACAGATGTTGATCGTCTTGACGTAATTCAGGTATAAAGCATTTTTTAAGTGTAACTTGTGATGTAAGCTGTAGGTAGATATTAAACTCTCTAAAAAAGAATTTAGTTCATATCTATACTTATCTCAAAAGCATTTGAGAATTTTTGTAAGTAGTACCTGCTAAGTTGGAAACTATCGTTTAATAATGATTGAAAGGTTCATCGGAAGTTTTTCAACTATTTAAGGGATGAATCTCCTATATCATGTTCGAACCTATATAACAATATATTATACATAGTTTCTAGAGTCTGCACTAAACCAAGTAGGATGATAACCTTTTTGTTAATCAAGAAAAATGTTGTTTTAAATTAACATACGATTTATAATTAACATATTTTAAAAATGAACTTACATTTTAGAAAATATTTGTGGGGTCTTTAGGACCTGCCCATTGTACGATTACATTATATTTGTTGAGGACATTATTAAGAATGGTTATAGGTAAATTCTATATAATTCTTCTGTTTTTTGCTCTTTTGTATATGTTGTTATTTTTTGTCTTATTTTTCCCAACTACCAAGTAATGGTCAAAGTTTGCATTGGCACATTTGAATATTTTTGTGCTCATCTATGATATCAGATAATATGATAACCTGATTCCATTCTCGTTACTTTCCTTAAACCCCATATTTACTTGGTAATTTACAACTATAGAAGATTCCCTGGATTTTCCAAAAGTCGACTTCTTTTGGTTTTGATAAAATCAATTTGTAAAATAAAGTTTAAGGTTTATAAAATAAATTTTTCACTTGTGAAATATAATTTAAAAAAAATAAACATCGTCAGATATATACTTGATTTCAGTTCTTTTTTTTTTTTAATTTTATTAGTTTTAAATTAACTTAACGAGTAACATGCTTTTTTTCTTTAATTAACATTAATGGAGTACTTTGGCGCCGCCCGTCATGTCACCGTCAGTAAAACTTTTATATAAAATGTTTTGTAGCGGAGATAGAATTTTGTATATCATTGAGGTCGTCTATATCTAGAATTCTCAAAATCTGCCTTATTTATTTCTAAATTAATTTTCCAATTACATGGATTTTGAGTATACTATGAAACACATAATAATATGCGAGTATGTATTAGTTAGTAATAAAAAGTTAATTCCCTAAAGTATAATCAATTAATGGAAGTAATTTTGAACTATCAAGCAAAATACATAGGTAATCTTAATAGTGGGTGTCTTACATATTAAAAACTTTACTTTAAATATTGACAAAGGTATCTTTTAAAATTCGGAAAGTGGCTGCAAACTCGACTGTAATGCTAATTTGTCCAACATGTAACAGCATAGGTAAGTATACTACCTATTCGATTGGAAAGTAGATAAATTTGATGTACAGCAATTATTATTTAAGTAACGTGCATTTCATATTCGTGTTTTTGTTATAAGGTAGGCAATCTTGCTTTGTTGCTAAATGCAATTAAATGATGCTTATAAAATACTAATTGGACAATTTAATAGTTCACATAACTATATTCTTCTTGTGAGATTTTCTTTAGGCATAAAATGGATTTTTTTTAAAACACAATTGTGGAAGTAACACTATAAAAGACGTAATGTGTAATACATACATAGAAACACTGGTAATAAAACCGTCATGAAGTTACCACGAAGATTTTATACATAATTGTCCGTCAAATCAATCTCATTTTATATATAACAGTTTTTTGTGACACTTGATACTAATTTAAAATTTTAATCGCAAACGTGGGTTAACCAAGAAATTCTTGTGTTTATTTATTACTCAACTTACCAAAATAAATCAACTAATATCATATTTTTTACTTAATACTTATTGCATAAATACTATTATATCTGATCAGATCAAATAAATTTGAAAAGGTATTATTAATTTATTATATTTGCCAATTTTTATGATACACGTATTAGAAAATCGTATAATATAATATTTAAAGCCCTCGGGGCATTATAAATATTTCGAATAACAATAAATGCAATTTATTTGTCATGAGATATTATAGAAGACATTATTTTAATATAAGACATAATTTGTATACGTCTAGTTAGTAAATGGTCTAGTGAATTGGTATTACCGTGGAAAATCTTCGACAATTGTGGAAAATTTATAAAGCGCTTAATTTTATAAAAAAAATGTAAGATTTTTTTAGTTTAGAATTTTAATTTTCACGAAAACGCACTCTTTTAACAACAAATAGCCATAACATGACATTTTTTTAATATAAAAGATAAAGAAAATTCAAAGTCACAGAGAATTAAATTATATTTAAAGTTACAATTTACAATTTTTGTATAACTCGTTTTGAAATTTTAATTTAACTTAAGGGTACATTCATATTTTTGATAATGATTCTGCCGTTAGGAGTATGATCTTCAGCTTTTCATTGATTTTATTTCAAACTTAATTTAATTTGATGTCAGTTAAATAGTTAGAAATCATATTTAGTAGCTATGTTAAAAGTTATTTAGAAATTGTTTTTAAGAAATTTTTATAAAAAGGGTCGGCCTTAATAGCCACTTTTCCAAAAGTTAGTAGATAGATTAGGTTAGACGTTAGCGTTATTTTATAAGAAAAAAAGGTAAGGGCGTAATAGTTTTTCTTCGCGTCCAAAGAAAGGTTTAGCATTTAAACGTCATGTTCAAACAGCTTTGAGTCCAAACGTCCTAGACCTTTTTTTTTATAGATCAAAAGTCATAATTTGAATCGTTTAATTTAGATTTGGAATATGATAAAAAATTTAAATAACTTCATAAAATAACTATAAGTCGACGTCTATTTCCGCTGTACCTGCATAACATTTGCTTTCATCTAAAATTCATAAAATATGCGCACGTTCACTCGAAACTTAAATAAAATAAAACTGTATTTATTTAACGAACTTACAATGTAGTTAAAATAAATAATATCAAATTATTTTATATTTAATTATTTATTATTGAATCAAGTGAAGCTTGAAATCTGCGAAACAACAAGTTTTGTTAAATATTTTGACAGGTTTTCAGATCACCGAATATACCCATCACTTTTTTATTTCATTTTTTACGGATTTCTTTATGTACCGTTAATCATTTATGAAGTAACCGTCATATTAAAATGAAACAAAAAGCACTCAAAAATGTAACTTTCATATTACACGAAATGAATAGCCTATAATTCAGAATTATCGATGAAGGTTACTTATTTTATAAGTACGGTACGACCTGGTATACTAAAATTAATTAATGCAAAGTTGTTCGGGAGGGAATTCTGGTAAATCTTCCTACCACTTTTACTCCAAAATTTGTATTATACGTTTATAAAAAGATTATAATATTACCTCTATTTTCTATAAATCTTTTGTTCTTCAAAGCACAGTATCTTTTAAGAGGGAAGTACTAACTTACATCTATTAACCCTTCGATAACGCAGTTAACTCATTGCGCATATTTAAGAATTTATTTTTCATCACATTATCCTGTATACTAAGAAACCAATATATTTCGTTATTGCATTGGTATCAGTTACATAAAATGTAATATACCATGTTTAAAATCATTGAGATTTAGAGAATAACCTAAACATATGCATAATAGGTTAAGTTAGTATATTAAGTTAGTTAGTATCTATATTAGGTTAGTTAAGCTAAACACTGCTTATTTTAAATAAGTGTTTTTATAAACGTAGTATTTTAGAGATTCTTCACTCAATGTCCTTACTATTTATACTCTATTATTTTAATGTTTTGTATATATTCAATTGTTTCTATTGCTATATTATTTTTAGCTTTGGTTTCTATAAAATATATCTATATAAAGTAATATATCAAATTTTTTTTATTGAACGAACATAGGCATCTTTTTAGTTTTATTCAGTAATTGAATTTGGTTAGGTAGTACGTAGTTTAGCATGTTTTTTAAGATTGCTATCAAAAGCAAGTTAACGGCAAGTAGAATAAGAGCGCATATCATGAACCTGTATGAATAATGCATGCAGTGCTCTGCATACACACGCTGCGTTTTATACTACCTACCATGCGAATGGCAAGTGAATTTGTGATGGATTATTTTTGCTTTTAGAACAGTAACTGTTGCATTTGTTTTTAAACTCGTTTTTAGTGTTGATATATTTAAAACACATGATGTAGGTAACGATAAAAATCCACATTTTTATAAACATATCTTTCAACTTAACACATTAAATAACATTTGATAACACATTAACACCTGTAAAGTGACTAACCAATACTACTGGTTGTGTTTTATTCGGAATTTTCCTGTTCTTCCAAATTAAAAAAAAAGCTCATTCTCAACCTTGTGTTTCAAAAAATCTACCAAGTTGATTGTAAAGCAGTTAGTTATATTGGAGTAGTCTATAATTTATTTGTTATTACTTATTATTCAATTGGGAATGCAAACTGAGTGGGAAAATGGGTAACAATTACTTAAAAACGTGTATTTTTCTGTAATTCAATAATTTAAGGTTATTTGGTAACTTCTTGATGCAATGCATGTAATGATCGCTTTTGAACGCTTTTATGATTTATTTACAATTTAATTTTTTCGACCGCTAATTGCAGGCAATAAACAATAAAAAATTATTGTTTTGAAATTTTAGATAGATATGGAAAGAATGTTAATCGCACAACTACTACAATGGAGCAAATAACACAATTTACAAATTTTTTCTAATTTTTCCCTAATTCCAAATTTTAACAAAATTTAGTATAAAAATATCATTTTAACTGTGTTTTAATTCATGTGTATAATTAATTTTTTTAAGGTAGGGCTGTAAAAGTAATACCAACATTTGAAATTTTATATTATGCAAATTATTCATGCATACATAAAATTTACTAATTTGTTCAAATATTAATACTAGGAAATCAGAACTTTGTTGTGATTGTCTCCAAATGAAGTGTATACACTTCCCGGGGGTTGGGGGTCCACGTTCAACATAGAAAGGATGGCCTAGGCACTGCAGATTGGACGACGACGACGGGCTAAAATACGAGTAGAATAAATTTAACAATTTTTAAATTTATTAGGAATTGAAAATTGTTACCATTATATATTTTAATTCGAATTTATCAATTAAAACTGTTTTTATGGATGGTAAAGCACATCATATCGAATAAGAAAAACTAATTTTTACAGATTATTATTTCAAGCTCACTCTCTTCGCAGGAGAAAGTAATGTACTTATACGTAGATATTTACTGTTTTGTTTATTGTGTGTTTCAAATCGTTTAACCTAGTAAATTACATCAATTTAAAAACAGTTAATAAAAAGTATCAACTTCTCTTAGTAATAATGGAATAGTTATCTAATCTATTAATATTGACTATACATAATATTATAATTTATTACCGTTGCGACTTTTTACAGAAAATAAAAATTCAGGTAATGTAGGTGTTTCTATTTATATACAATAATAAATTTAGCACCATTCATTCGGGTATATTTTATTCATACTATTACTAATTTTTGTTATAAATTTAACAAATTTTTACGAATTTACCGTAAATAGGGCGTTTCTATAAATTTATGATAACCATTGAGAATAAATCCAGTCAATCCGTGGAATTAATTATAATTCTTAGAACGTAAAAAATTTTATACACCTTTGTCACACTTACATAACCCATTATAACACTTTAAAAATTGTGAACTTATTTAAATTTAAGATATCATTGAAGTTACAAATTTAATGCGATGTAAAATTATTTAATTATTATTGTTATTTAATGTAAAATTTAGTCTGTATTTTTGATTAATGAACTACGAAGATGGACTATCACAATTAATTGGTTTAATGCATGTACCACAACTTTACTTATTGCCTCACACATCATAAAGATAACTGTATCATTTTTTTACAAGACTATGTGGCCTCGTACTAAGTAAATATAATTCTGCGAAACCACACGCCTCATGCAGATATCTGTTTTGGAACTGGAACAACACCATCTGCAAAATTATATTACGTGCTGTCGAGTTTCAAAAATGATTTACTGAAAATAAATGTGATTTACTGTTTAAATTTTTAAATTCCGGTAAAGCATTTGGATATAAAATTTCATGGATTTTTAAGTTTATTTCTACATTGAAAATGATATTGAAGAAAAGCATAGCTTTAATTGGGCTTTGACTTTTAAGTTTCTAACACCCCCATAGCCAAGGGGAGCACCGAGGGCACGTCCTCTATCCCCGGAAAATGTAAAATATTGGCTATTTTTATAGACCTTCCAAGCTAAGAAAGGTCAAACAAGATCAAAAAGGTCAAAATGTGGAAGTGATCAATAGAACTGCCCTCCAAAAATAATACGGGTGTTATTTCATTTATTTACACATAGATTTATTGTTGGGAAACAAAAATTGAAATCTAATCTTCATTCATATAAATATTATTACATCCGTACAGTATATATTTTTTTAACATATTATTGAGTTTTACACTGTAATGCACTTTTATAGCATACCTACAAAATACATGCATTTCAAAAAAATACAATTATTCAAAATTTTATACATTATTTACCTAGCTTTAATTATATTAAAAATATCAGTTGTCTGTGAAATCGCGATCCCAGGCCCACATTTATTTAATTTTTAACTTACCGTATTTTTAATTTAATAAAATTTATTTTGAATCAATTATTGAAGTCATTGTTTTGTTTACCGTTTCTCGAGTTCCCATCTCTGATTTAAAATTTTTCAAAGTAATTGCTAATTTTTATGCTTGAAATACAAAAATAAATACCTTGGTTTCGAAATATTTTGTATGACTTGAACCGATGCGTAGCAAAATAAATGAAAAGAAAAGGTTTTACGGGTGGTTGCTTTACTACATAAGAGAAAAATATTGATCGTGAAACAATCAACCTACTTTGCGCCCCACAAGATTTTAATGAAAAAAAAAATTTCCATTTATTTGGAAGCTGTAAGTTAATTTACGGTTCGGTAATATATTAATTCAGTTATAACTAATTTGTTGTTCAGCATAATAAAGACTTAACTAAGATCGGGGGTCTATTAATTTTAATTTGATATAGTTATGTGGTAAAATACAATCAAATTGTTTAGGGCTGCTATAAGTAATTTGTGATAACTATAACAGGGAATAATTATTTTGCGGAAAATTTAGTTTACGAACAATTTGATGGTTTATCATTTTTAAGGCGAAATTTCCATTTCGCATTAAGCTTACAATCTTTGTCACGATTGTACTTTGCGTGTGTTGGACACGTGCAATGCTCTGCGTTGTTTATCAGATTTAGTTGAGTTATTATATTTTTGTTTCTAACCTTAAAGCACGTTTTTCATTTTTCAATTATTTACATTATTCTTTTGAAGTAATATTAATAATAATAGTATGTTTTTGTAAAGTTTTCTTAATAAAAACTAAAACGTAAATAATTGATCCTTTTAGAATACTTTTATTATACGTACTTGTTCTATTATGTACTTCACCGAAGCTAAATTACACGAAGGAATAATAATTTTTTACAATATTTTCACTATATCATGTCCATATAAGTTTGGGAGTTTTTCTGCTCTAGTGCAATAAAGTTAACAAATAGTCAGTTAATGAGAAGGATTTTTTATCCAAGTTTTCAAAATTGTAATGTTTTCAAATCAGTCATGTACCATGAAAGCTTTTGTGACTAGGAAATTTCTGGGAAATCAGTGAAATTTTACCCTACCGCAAATAATATAAGGGGTAACATTTCCCCAATGCAAATTTACCAGAGGTAAAAATTATATAAAATTTCACTCCTTTTACTTCCGCAAAAACTGCAATTTTACTTCATTAGATTGTTAGATTAAATTATATTTGCACAAAATACGATTCTCATACAACGGGGACCGTCGATGATTTACGCTTTCGTATTTTGCCTAAATTTTTGCACTGGGTGGTAGGTAATGGTCTATATTATAGTAAATATAAATAATAAAATTTGTGGAATATCCAGTAGTTTTTCGATAATTTCAATTCAAAGGTGATGAATCCGAGATTCTCGATATTGTAGGAACTCGAACGACGTTTCCGCGGGTACCCCTTGCCAGTGAATGAACCGCACTCCCTCCCCACTTAAAATCGAATTATAAGAGTACCGTAGCGCATACGTAGTGTCAACAGAAAGCTTTAGTAATGTAAATATGAACGTAAACTTTTAAAATTTTCATCGAAAAGTCGACTTTCAAAATTAAATTGTGAAGTAAGCGTTGGGCCGATTTTATTCGGGTTAGGACATTTGGGCGCCGGATTTTTGGGCGCCAAGATTTTTGGGCACCAGGACGTTTGGGCGCCGGTGTTTTAGGCGTTTGGGCACAGTGGAGTAAAAGAGTTAAAACATGCCTTTAATTCAAATAACAAACTGCCATTAAAAGATATTATATAACAAGTGTCTTCATAAAAATATTACGCTCATTAAAATCAGTGCCGAAATATTAAAGAATTATAAATTTAATCTATAATCGTTTATTTAACTTGTTTTAATTTTAATTTAATGTTAGATTTAAATATTATTCGATACAACCTTTATTTCCGTTTATAACTTTAAGTCTTATGTACGTAATAAGGTTATATATATATGTTAGCAATAATAATCAGGAACAGACTCTGTTGGTCTATGAACAGACCAATAGAAAGAGACGCCCAAGTACGCGGATTTGTTGAATGGACTAATACAATATTTGAACTACCCGGTATGTGATTAGCAATAGTAATCAGGGAAAACATTCCCTAATATGAATAGAGAATCAGAAAAAAAAACGAAAAAAATCTTCAAAACTGAAACAAAAACTTTAAATTTTAACATTAACCCCCCTCAAAAATTTAGTCTAAATACGGCCCTATATACATGATATTATATTTTGGCTGACTTAAAAAATATTATCGATACATGAACTATAATAAAAATTGTTATTTTCTGTAACATTTCATAATTTCTTTTAATAATTTTAAAATTTTATGTTTTAATGCCATACATTTCTTTAATTTAAATTTCTTATCCAATTTATTATTTATACGCAACATGTGCAACTACCGTTTTAATTCGCTTTCAATATCTTTGAATATCTAATCCTATCCAAAAAATTTATGAAAATACCAAATTTTCAAAGTAAACCAAATGGTCCAAATTTAATCAATAAAACTCAATTCCCAAATCATAAAATTATCTTTATTTTCACAAATTATTACTTAAACTGCATACAAAACTTGGCCGTGTAAATATTTGCACCTTCACCCACATTGGCAATCTTGGCGAAATGTTTGATTGAATTTATGATAAACAAAATTGAAGAGAATTTGGAAAATTTAATGAAAGTTTGGATTATAAAGAAAAATTGAAACGGAAGCTGAATTGTTAAAGTAATTGAAGATAAGATAAAATTTTATACTTAAAAATTTTGGGTTCAGGAGAATCAGCGCACATAAAAAATTTTACGTGGGACTCACACGCAAATTAAAATTTACAATTTCAAAATTAATAATAATAATAATCGATCAAATTATAAAAAAATTGTACATTTTTGGAGACCTTAAATAAAAACTCAACGGAGTCTCATGCAAAAAGATGGATGTTTCCGGCGGTGAAAGGCATTTCTACTAAAAATTAAAATTATTATTACACCCCTTTACATCACATTGTGATGTACATACATATTGTGATGTACACAATATAGATACATAAACAATATATTATATAATACATATTTAATATAATATGTATTGTCATGTTTCAAACGACAAATCATTGGTCATCGGTTGCATTTCATTATTACTATTTTTTTTGGTTGAATTTTGAAAGTCATCCTTTTATTTTCTGTCGAGGCCTCGTACTCAAATTTGATAATCATTTTTGAGAGGCGTTTGCGCGACTGCGAGAATGAAGGCAGTTGATAAAGTGCCAGGAAAGTGAAAGGTGTTTGAGATTGGAAAAAGGAAAAATTTGGAAGGTTCAGGGAATGTGTTGTGGTTCCTCAACAACAAAATTCATTTTTTTGAGAAGTCTTTGCTACCGTTGCATTCTAGTTGTTGCATTTTGGAAGTTATTTCTTGATTGATCTGGAACGCCTCTACTTCAGGGATTATTTCCTAATCCAGCTAAGTGGAATTTGGTTTATTAATTTTTTATTTTATAATAGGCGGAAATAACAGTAGTATTATTTCTGGAAAGGCGTTAAAATTTATCAGCTGCACATGCAAGGTATCAGCGGTGTATTATCACTATTTGCTTATTTGGAAAAATTAATTTTGGTTTAATGTTTTTATGAGTAGTATGCAATTTTATTTTCAGTTTTCCTAAGTAGGACTAACAGTATTTTTATTTTAGTCTATATTTTTATTGTATAATTGTAAGAGTATTAATTTTGTGGAATCGCAGTTTGAACCTACTACTGGGGTTGGGAGTTTGCTCCTGGCTGAGTTAGTCAAGGCAGGTTGCATATTTTTTTATATTTTGTTTATTCTTATAATTGATAAAAAATATCATTGCAGTATATATCAGTTGTTACGGACTTGTATTGGTAAAACTATTTTAAATATTTTGTATGCTGGAGCAGAATTTCATTTTTCCAAAAAATCCTGTACCTCTAGTAGAGGTTTTTTTGAATTGAAATTTCCGGACCTGAAAGAGTTAAAAAGGAAAATAAAATTTGAACTTATACATATTTTGAAGTTGAAATTCATTACATGCGAAGTCTGCAACCTAATCGCTGGACCTGCTCTTGGTCTTGCTCTTATGATTCTAAAATTATTAATAATTATTATTCAAGCATTAATTTTTTATACTAAATTATAACAACACGTATATAAAGGATAAACCGGTTCAATGTTTTCGTTCAAGAATTGAAAATTTATTGACTAGATGGAATTTAGATGTCGAACAAGGTAAAATTTACATTTTACAATAAAAACAATTACTGTATGCAATATTTATTGCAAATATAATTTTAATTGTATTGTGCACCAATCACTTTGTCGTGCACATCAGTCCACAAATTATTATTGATGACATAATAATATCATCTTCTGTATCTGTCTGTTAAATATACCCAATTGAGTTTTTACGTTACTCAGTCTCTTCATTATCTCTTCTTCTCATTTTGTTTGCCCTGTATTGTTATGGATTAATTTCAAATTTAAATTTCTTACCGAACTTAAGGAAGAATTTATATTCATTATTTTTTTGTAGTAATATAAATGAGCATATTTAATACAATGACGCTTTTAGTTAATTAAAAACATAAATGTACGTAAAATACTGAAAGCGACAAATGCATAATTACGTTCACTTGATTTCTTGAAGTGCAAAATGCAGATATGACATAATAGTTAATAGAATGTAGAACCATATTAGATTTAGGTATGCGTATATACCATGTGAACATAATAAATTAATCGGCAAATTAACGATATCGATCTATAGTGTTATATATTTTTAAGATAATAATAATTGAAAGTTAATTATTGCACTCAGTTAATTTTCTTCAGATATCGTAGTCAAAGGATTATTTATGAGCTACCCATACATATCATAACAAAGGTGCAATTAAACTTTAATATCGTTAGTATGTTTTGTTTATTTTGGTGGCGTTATCTACCAAGGTCATTAGCTGCTTGTTTTCAATTACCAACTTTTTTAATAGCATTATACCTAGTGGAGCCATAAATTCTGTTACATTTGAAGTACCGCTACTATTTGATTCTAGGTATAGAACTTGGACAACCGTGCTGAAGCAAATCACGAATTGGTAAGTATGTGTTCAAAATGTCATCAAAAATGAAAGATTTTGTCGACGCAAGCATTTTATGCGCATTGGCGCGTTACTCGGGATACACCTTTAGTTGATGTTTTAAGTTCAAGCAGTAAATATGTTATCCAGCTTACCGCCCCGATCCGCTAACCAACGCTAGATGTAGAATAGCACCTTGTTCAGCGGTAGTTCTTGGATTTTCTAACAAGATTTGCCATAAAATGAAGACGACACAACGATAGCTTGAAGAAAATTTACTGATCAATAATCACAATGGATTATAAATACCACGAATAGGGGAGACTGGGGATGGTTTGGACACTTTACTTTTTCTATTTTTATCTTTTTCCAAAGAAGTTAGGCGACTATTTTGTTACTAAACTTTAGGATAAATAGTTTAATTCAGTCACAAAGTAAACCTTAATTTTGTCCAAAGTATCCCGAGGTACTGGGGATTACTCCCCAGGACATTACTCGGGTATGCATTGGACATGCAGGTAATGTAATGGACAACAACAAGGATTAATGAGAAATAAATTTTCTACATTTTTTTAATAATACGAACTAAATATTTATTAAATCATTAAAAAACTAAATTATGAACAATATTATATTATAATGAATTTCTGTTTTAGTCCATCTTAATTAATTTCAATCAAGATTTTGGGTAGTTTTACTTCGAGTCTTGTCCAAATCCCTAAAAATCTTCATTGAAATTATATTATAATATTATAATTGAACATTATTGTATTCAAAATCAGACTCACTGGATGATTTTACTTCTACCTGAAATATAATTTTTTTTGTTTTCCTTTTCTTCACTTTCATGTGTTTACAATTAGTAATATCTTTAAACTCGAAAAACATTAGCAGCCCTCCTTCGGCAGTCAAGTAAAAGGTATGGGATACATTCATTTTTATGAATTAACTATCGACATACCTGTAAGACTTCACTTTTCACTTACAAATTTTAAAAAATTCAGCTTAAATAATCGAAAAACCTTACGTAGTTACTATGTAAACTTACAACTGAAAGGTTCAAAACAAACTATATGCTATCTAAAAACTTCCGATGATATCATAGCGTCGATTTCTCTCTTCTATCAGCTGTTTTCAGTGGAACTAACATACTTAGTCATGTACAGCAACAAAATTACTGACTATAGGCCCGAAATACCCGCATGTCCATTGTATCCCAGTGTCCACACATCCCCAGTCTCGTCTACTGTTCTACTGCACTCGGAATAGCTCTATTGGCAACTTACTTATGAGTAGGTACTACAGCTAAGTATTTGTTTTTTAAAATGATAAAGTGCTTTTCAAGGACTGTTGAAATTTTTTAGATTTTTGTTTTAATTGCGATTATTGCACAAAATATTGTACAAGCAGCAACAAGGTATACCGAATCGAAACGATGTATTATAGTATTATGTATTATAACTACATACAAATTGCATAATTGAACACTGAACTTAAATGAGCTATTATTTAATGCAAAACATCTAGCCTTCTAAAATTATCCCCATAATCAAGGTGTGTCCTTTCGAATGCGATATAGTATTCTTGATTATCGAATACCCACAAGGAATAACAGCTGCCAGCAAGCGATACTATACAAATCTATTTTAATCTGCTTTCCATTTTTATTAACTTTTCCATAACACGAAGCATATAGGTAAATTATTGGTTCTTAGAAAATTATGAAATTTTCACTATTCAATAATAATGCATTAATTCTCTCCTAGGGGTGAAAATGGGTTAAGTCAAAAAGTGCGTTCCAAGTGAACCATTATATTTCAATCAGTTCACCATTCTAATGACAAAATCTTGTATTAGTCCAACTAAAATAATTATATTGGAGTAAAAATTGTTTGTTGGTTCATATTTTCCGACCTACACAATCGAGTGAGAAAACACTAAGTTTTTCGCACAGATTTCCATTTACGAAACTTTTTCTCAGATTTCTTGCTGGATTGTATTAAGAGGGAGTGTTCTTAAGATTCCCTAATTTCTTTGGATTTCTTTAGAACTACATTTTCTTGAACACCAGATTTTCCCAGCGATTACCCCCCAAGATCTTCTAATTAAGAATTTATTAATAGCTATACGATTCTACGTTGGATAGGCGTTTTAAGCATTTTATAAGGATAACTGTGAGAGCTGCATATTAAAAATTAAAATAAATTGACATGTTTCATTATAATAAGCTATCAATTTATTCATAAATGGTCACTTACACTAAATATATTTATACCTATATTAAGTAAACAAATTTCAAATATTTTTGGAAAGTTATTTATTTTTTGATCTGAAAACTATAAGAAATTATTGTTAACGTCACATCAAATGCCATTTCTTCACGATGTTAGAATAGCGTCAAGGTCGAGTATAAATTTTCTAATGTTGTTATGGCAAAGTCCGAGTTCATCAAATTATAAGATTTACAATAAATTTCAAATATATACAATGTGAATTTTTTTTCTTTATTACAGTATGCTTGATAAATAGCACCTAGGGTGCAACATGAACGTGGGTTTGATAATACTGCATATTTAATTAAGTTTTCATTTTATGTGTTGACTTAATATTACTACACTATTTGGCTATTATTGATCTGGTTGGAGTGTTAAAATTAAATTACAAAAATTGGATTCAAAAATTTTGTAGAAAATTTAATAATTGAGTTCAAATTATTGTTGGTGATAAGTATTTACTTGGTTTAACCAAAACGGTATGTTAAAATATCCAAACCATTGAAAACTGAAAGTCTTACTTGTTACACTATTATAATATAGTATGTAGGTACCTGCAATCAAAGTTAACTGGTTTTGAAATTTTTTCTGCAGCTAAACTTATAGGTATTATTCATTATAAATTTTTACTAATTTGTCTAGGTTCACACGATTAAATTTTAAATTAGTTCACATTTCCAAATAAAAATTTAGTATAATTTGTGTTTTATAGTAATTGCAAATAAGAACAATTTGAAAATCTGTTACAATTTTAAAAATTTTTGAGTGGTATAATTTTACTAAGTAACTTTTAGGTAACTACAGGTTTTTTATGTATTGTTTATTTTAATTAGCTATATTAATTGCTTCTTAGCACCTTTTAAGTATATTCACAAAATTAAGAATAGCTGTAACATTAAATCGAATTTATAAAATGATTTGCATTTTCTTCTAATAGATTGGTATATTAAAATATCTAATTGACTTTCATATGTGTAACATCTCAAGGGACAGACCAATGTCCGGTAATTATATCCGTGCTGGTTATAATAAAAATTGGCCAAGTGCGAAGCGCACGGGCGTTTGTTTAAGTAGCTTGAAATAAAGCTATCTCAGGAGTGGACTGGGAATATTTTTCACTGGGTTTCAATTCAATCGGTCTCGGAGTACGCTGATCCATTTTAAAATATATAGTGCTGGTCGGCCATTCAACCCTAATTGTGTATTGTCTTGACGGGCTTGAGTTTGCCCCTGTACCATCTTGACAAGATCTCGTTCGTTAAAATTTAGAATCCCTGAAAATAGACTAAAAGCGTGCCCACTGATTTTACATTAAATTAATAAAACCACGCTTTTAACGTTTACGTGTTTTCGAGAGGATAAAAGATTTTTTATATGTATTTTTTATTTTTGTCGTACTGTGGTTGGAACCGGAAAAGAGGTACCTAGTACTTAAAATTCACCTTGTTTTAAATATCAAATTTGGACAACCTTTTATTACTTGATTATAATATCTGAGTTTAAAACTTGATAATTAATAGCTTCGTGCTTTTACGTTATTTTCTGGAAGTTTTCCCCTTGGTCACGGTCGTAGAAAAAATGAAAATTATCGCATTTTGGATAATCGATGCTATTCTAAATTTAGAATGTGGGGAGTAAATTGCTGAGTATTGCAAAAATTACCGAGTACAAAATACATGAATACTTTTATCCAAAATTAACATAATATAATTAAGTACCTACCTATTTAAATTTTTTCGATGTTTACAAAATTCAAAAAATGATAAGTACCTATATGCAGAAATCTTTGTACGTGTATAATATGTAATCTCTTTTGAATAATCATAATGTATATGTAACTAATTAGGTAAATGACTTGTACATACTTATTTTAAATTTTCAATAAGTAGATATAGCGATATAGCCTGTAATAAATTTTAATAATAGAATTAATGGAAACGAAGCTTTTGATTTTAAATACATCTGATAAAACGAAGTGCTTATTTATATACAATTTGATTTTTTTTACGAGTACGTTCTTGGGAACGCATTTGCGTACCTTCTTGTACTGACAAGGTCAGTTGGGGGATGTTGAAGGACGCAAGTGGAATGAACTGTTTGCAGTGCTCCGATCTTTTTTGCTTCCGTAGTAAATAGTGCATTTTTTATACATTCTGCATTCCAAAAGAGTAACAAATGTCTCGGATCTATTTTAAGCTCAATTTAGCAGTCTAAAGTTTTTTATATGTGGATTTAACTTTATTTTTATATTATATAAAAGTATTATTTTTAATTTGTAGACCCAGATCCAAGTACAACAGTTAATTGGATTTATAATATACAATAGACATGGTATCAATTTTTTAATTATTTATTTGTCTCATCAAATGATACTAATATACAGAGGAAATTTCTTTAACAGTTTTTTCACAGATTAATGATATTTCATCTTAATTCTTTCTAAAATGGTTAGATTATTTTATACTATCAAACTGATGTAGGTACATGGGAAATTTTTAATTAAAAAAAATTGATTAGAAGCAATAACATGGTATTATGTCGTGCGTAAAATTCTATCAGTCTTCGCCAAAACATTGTTATAAATAAAAAAGTCAAAAAGATCATACTTACCTATCTTAAATAATTTAGCTTCGGTTCTATAAAGTTCAGATCAAAGTTAACCCAGGGCTCTAGTTTAACTATGTCTCCTATTTTTTATGATCTTCCAAATTATATGATACCTGGAAATAATTTTTTTATTTAGGCCTGTGGAAGGATAACGTATTATTTAACTTGGTCAAGGTTTCAGAATTCTGGAATGGTTGGTGGTGATAATCTCGATAGTCGGTAAAATCTTTTTAAAATTCCGAAATTCATGTTTGAACACTTAAATCAGCACTATAAACAGTAAACACGTGTTAGAATGTTTTCACTATTTTATTTTCGCTAATCTAATGATTATAGCAAAGTAATAGTTGCACATGTTGCAGTTGGAACTATGGTTCTCATAATACGGTACATAAATAATAAGGAATATTTACTTATAAAATGGTAAGAAAAAGTCAACAATAATTGTGTGAACCGATCAAATTAAAATTCTAAATTCAGCTTATTTACAATTAATTTTTATTAAACCTTATCAAAAGTTATTAATTTAATAATGTTTTTCTTAACTAAATGATGTGTTTATGATGTAATATAGATCTTACTTTTCCAATTATAATCCCATAACCATCACAATTATTTTCGCATAATTGAAGTTTTTTATTATCTGTTGTAATACTAACTTGTATTATCCCTCTCTCGGAATCCTTCCGCCCTCTTTTAGTACTATGCTTCTCGACAAGAGCATCGTGACCTATAGGCTGTCTTGGCAAAGTATATCGGAGGTTTTGCTTGGCTTTCCCAGGGAAAACGATCAGAGTCAAGTTCTAATTCCGCTTCGGATAGAAGCGGGCACTTTAAGTAGCTGACGCACTTAAGTGCCAGGCCATAATCTTCTTCTTCTTTTCTTTTGCCCTAGGTACGAGGATTATTGACTACTTCATATTTAGAAGAGTTTTTATGACAGATACCTGCCAATGGAAGATAAAAAAAACCTAAGGGATTCGAACCCACGACACTTATTTACAGTCGCTTACGTTTACCGCTATGGCTATGATACATGTCATTCAGTAGTAATTGTTCGCAATAACCTTGACGTTACTGGCAATCCCTATATGACTCATAATATCTCAGGAAGCAGATGAAGCACACAGCACAAGCACAAATATACAACAACATGGGAAAATACTAGAAATAAGGAAACCAAAAACAATTGTGAAATATCAAAGACACATACCACATCTACTGTTCAACGGAAAAGTCATTCAATCAAAAATTTGCAGTAGCTGAATGGCAAGATTGCGAATAGGCCAGACCAAAACTCCAACCTTCACCACTTCACCTTAAACACAGCATGTTGTCCTTAAATGAATTCATAGAACTATAATCACCCTTATAGTTAAGACTACTTGCTACCTGGTCTTGGGATAATAGGCGAAAAGGCTATCCGTTACTTCAATATTTTGCCTTCCTTGTTTAAAATGTTTGCAATTTGTAATACTATTGCTGAAAAATTTTTCGGACATATTGATTCTATTTTGTAAAAATACCAATTTCTATATAAAATTCAATATTTCAAACAAATTGAATATTTTTTATTTTATTGAATTTGTTATCCTTACAATATGCTTTAACGTTTAGGTTACATTTTTACTTTTAAGTTAGTAGTAGCAGTAGCCTATGTCCTCTCTGGAGAAAGTATACGACTCGAGCGTAAAAGTGCGCAAATAGCTATTTATAGTTGAAATATGCTATGTATAAGTGCTTATTCACAATGGACATAAGACGTAAGAAATACATAAAACGTAATAATTACAAATGAGAACATAATCGAATGTAGAACAATATTGGTATTATTTTGTTATATGCAAAAGAACATTCTATGTCGTGTAGTTTAAGATTTTAAAATTATTCGATTCTCTATAAAGCTTTTATTTGTATTTATATTTTTAAGTCTTATGTCTTACGTACATTGTGAACAAGCACTGAGCAAAGAATCTTAGAATTTAATAGGACGCTGATGGTTGAGAGCGCACTTAAAGCATAGTAGACCTTCTAAGTGTGTGAAAAGTGATATCACTTCGCACTCATAGCACTGATATAGAAAAGAAAGTAGCCGACGTACGACGTCGTCGGGAAACCCAGCATTGCAATTGGAAAGAAGAACTAGTTAATAATAAAAATGTATGATGTTATTACTATTAGTTCATGAAAGTAAATAGGAAACTTATGTGAAGGTTCATTAACTAAATATTACCTACTATGTACTATACTTGTATAGTTGGAGGTGAATATTTTTTTTTGTTGGTCACTTTCGTGATTAGTGTATACCAATGTACAGGCATATAAGTTGGTGATATATTCATATCCATGTTCCATAAGATTGAATAAAAAAGCAAGTAGATATTATTAATAAATTTAAATAGAAAAGGAAATTAAATCCAGTTAAAGTGTATAATATTATGTTTTTTAATTGTTGGCATGGATTAATGGAGGAAAGCATGCATTTTAGTTAGATTGTAGGAGGTGTCTTATTTTACCATTGTACTTGATTAAAAAATGCAAGTCCTATAAGCGTACAACGATTCAATCCTTATTCGCAACTATGGTGATTACCGTTATTTCTTGACCTTTTCATTTCATTTAGCACGTTTTATGCAAATATATTGGAAATCGTGGTCAGTGTTCGATTACGGAAACCAAACAATGCAATAATGTAATGGACACAATATGAATTGTTTTAAAATATATCTCATTCTATTGGGTGACAAGTAAATTGTTTTAGTATACTCGTAGCATAATGACCGTTTAATGTGATAATTGCTTATAATAAACTTAAAACCATATTTAGTTTCCTATTTTTACTATAGACAAAAGTGTAACTAACGTAGAATGGCTATTTAATATCGGATATTCCCTTTTACTATCACACCATTAAATTTTTCGCAATATAACTATTTATTTTTTATAGTGTACACAGTATTTGAAATAGAATTTGATAACCAATGAATATAGGTTTTAGTAATAGAATTTTGTACCGAACGCTTTGTTTTGGCATTGATTAAAAAATCTTTTAAACATTTTTTGAAGTAAAATATGTATGTATAATCAATGGTTTCGGTGAAGTATATCAAACATATTATTGATATTATGATATGTCCCGCCAGCAATGAAGCTGCGTCTCAAACCTTGCTAAAAGAAATAATGAAAAATATTTATAAATTGTACCGAATCAAAATTTGCAATAAACAAACTTCAAAATCAATCGTTAAGCTATTAATGCAATAACTAAATAATAAGTACCCTGTAGGTATTTAATAATTTATATAACTAATAAATTGTAGGTGTGTAAATGCTTCCTAAACCTGAAGTATCATGGATAGTTTTCAAATTACCAATTAATCAAACTTAACGCTGGAATATTAAAAAATTCGAGGGGTATACTAAACATTGTAGTTTCGAATAGATGGTATATGCGTAGGTGCACCTTTCATTAATCTGCATTAGTTGGGCGTAACATGGAAAGTGAAAAACGATACTAATGCAATTTTACATCAAGTGCATGTAAAATTGCATTAGCGTCGTTTTTCACTTTCTGAATTTATGCTAATATAGACCTTTCTTAATAAGATCATCCCATTATTAATGGGCAGTGTAGCAACCTATTGCTATAACTTAAATGAATTTATCAGATGTGTGGGAATGATGGTTATCAATCATGCGGCTGGCCTTTAAATATCTACTGGGATGACGTGCAAGATTTTTAAATACATTATTTCCGGTTTACTTCAATAAGTTTTATCTTTTAGAGATCCCACGTTATTATTAGCAAACTTATGCAGCTAATGATAGTGTACAAAATCCTAAGCTTATCAAGATTATCATGTTGATGGTAAAATTACGATATTGAGCCAATCTAAATTCAATTACATATTTAGATTTTTCATCGTTATTGGGCAAATTGAAGTAATTTTATTAATCATGTCCGTATTTTAGAATAACCTAAAAATTATCAAAAGTTAAAACATCAAATACACCGTAAGAATATTCGCAACGCTTGTCATCATACCATTATGTCAATTAGTCGCCTACGATTTTTTTTTTCATTTTTTAATTATTATAATAGGTACGTGTAATATGGCGACTTTCACGCCATGAATAATTTCGAATGAATGGATTATTAAATTATAATAATGTTGAATTTTACTGAAATCGAATAACACAAATAATAATTACTATTATGGTAAATATTGTGTTGTAAAAACTATACAATAACACTTATGCAGTATGAGTTAGTAACGTAATGTATTAAACTAATATTATTTCATGTTGTACAGTTATGCGTGAAGAATGTGTTTAACGTGCGTGCTATCAAGTTTACACCGTTTGCAAATGGCACGCATGTTTTTTCTTTATTAAACGGCACACGTCGTGGAATAATAATTGTAAATGCATAATTCAATTACTAAAAAATGTTTACTTTTGCTTTTTTAAGGGGTCTGGCCCAGTTAGACGTGAAAAAAATACGTGTTCTTGGAGATTTTTTTTTAAAGAACTCGAAGATTTTTTTAAGGTTATATTGATATACATAAGAAACAGAAGGCTTTTACTTAAATAATATAATTTTTTTAATACAAAATATTTGCTAACAAAAAAGTTACGGCTATTCTTCCGAAGCTCTTTTGCAAAAACACGTTTTGCGGTGACCATTGGTACTCGATTCTGAATTATGTAAAATAAGAAATTCCAAAAAATTTATGCAATATATTAAATTATTTAGTGCTTGAACGAACAGTTTTTCAAAATATCAATTTAAGACAAAATGGCACACGTTCAAAAGTAAATTTCATATTTTTGGTGAAAATATGGCTCTTTTATTGCTAATAAAAACAAAACTATACATCGAAAAATAAATTCCTTCGTTCAAGCACTAGTTTCTTATATCGAAAATAAGCCTGCCAAATTTGAAACAAATCGATGTAGTAGTTTTCAATATATCGTGGTCACCGATGTTGAAAATGTCATTTCTGGATAAACGCATTTAAAGTTTAAGATAGGTGTACTCAAAAATAAAATATTAATTCGCAACTTACTATGAGTCATCTATTCCAGGCCCATATTGTGCATCTTCAGATTAGATTGTAGACTCAAAAATGTCAATTTAACGCTTTCTACGAGCCACTCTTTCGTTAATTTTCATAACGACGCGCATGAATGGATTAACGAGATTCTACATTTTATACTGTTTTTTAAAGATTTTCTAGGAAACGGTATGTGTTAAATCTTAGAAAAATATATGGGACCACCTCGGGATCTAGCCTGGTAGAAATAAAGTTAAACTAGTTAAATCGGATTAGCCGTTTCTAAGAAATCGGTGAGCATACATAAAAAAAAAATTATACTCGACGAATATTATTTTTTTATTTATTTTTATTTTTTTTTATATTATATAACCTCCTCCTTTTCTTTGAAGTCTGTTAAAAAAGTACAAATCACCAAAAATTCTTTTTAGATGCTGTAAATCCTATAATGTGGTACCTACGGGTATTGTTTCGAACTTTGAACTAGCATAATAATGTGAATTTTATTATTTGTTACTTAAAACTTTGAGGGAGTATTTTTAAAATGTTTAACTTGCAGAAAATGAAATAAAAAAAAAATCGATTTTTATAAATCTGCAAGTGGGCCTGACCCCTTAAGTGGGTAACACATTTTAACTAGCACTACGTTATGTAAAATTATTGATGCTTCATGTTTTGTATTTATGGAAACAATAGCTTTAGTACCCAGCGTCGCCCAGTTCAAATGTATCTTTCTCACGCGCCTTCCACTTTTTATCTTCAAGATAAAAATCGGAAAAATGTAAGATTTTTACTTTGAAAAATGTCTTTTAAACTAAATGTTCATTGATCACGTTACTTACTAGAATCAAGGTAGAAACTTGTAAATGTCTTTCATAGTCCTCTGCACACATCGCAGAACCATGGAAGTTGTTTAATTTTCTCTCGACTTCCTTTCCCGTTTCTAGTTTCAGCAAAATTTTATCAACAAGCAAGTGTACAAAGCACACTGCTCTGTGAAATTTCAGATTTTTTAATTTTACTGATTTTAAAGTTACTAATTGATTCCTATTATGTCTTTCAATAATTGTTCTGTCTTAAAAGTTTTAGTTACTAACCCCATTTATAACAAAAAACACAATATGTGAACGAACAACGTTAAACTCCGAATTTCCATTGAAACACTAATTTCATTTTTTTACAAAAAAAAACACTATTTGTATGTATAAATATTGTATTATTGATGGATAGAAAAAATTTGTGATAAAAAAAGTCCATTTTGTCTCACTTATTAGTATTCAAATTGAGAAATACTAGGGTTTCGTTTATGAAAATTCGCCAAACTTCAGTTAAACTGAACTCTCGTTGAACTTTAGCCATAAAATCATATTATCTATAGTTATGCACTATTGCACTTGATCTAACATTCACAATATTTATCAAAATTAAATTTTATTGCAATTATATCGTTTAAATTTCAAAAGCTGGCACATTGCGAGCACTGAATGAACAGATTCTATCTTTCGCTAAAGTTATTCATTTTTATAAAATTTATGAATAGTAATGTGTTGATGTGAGAAATAATCTTGATATAATAATGATACTACCTTCTGATTTAAAATTTTATGACTTAATCTGCGGGTTGCTATAATTTTGTGAAATTCTGCTTTACATGTTTGCAAAAGAACAGTTTATCTAGCAAAATTTATAGCTTGCAGAGTTTATAGCCTATGATTAAAATTTAATTATCTACATATTGACTTGAAAATAATAGCGCTGATTTAGAAAATTGCAGCAGAATCTTACGACAAAATTTCATATCGCTCGATTGTTCCATTCAGGAATTTTTTGAGTGCAAAAAATACGCAGAAAGGCATACTTATAAAATTATAAAATGAGAGATGTAAATTTTCATCACTTTTTGTTGTCTTTTTGAAAAATTTTTATTAATGGTATTATTAGTTTTACCCTAAATTTATTATTTAAAAAAAATTAACATAGAGTTATTGATTATTATTTAAAACAGCTTATTTTTTTTGAGGTTTACGAATCTGAACGTTTACTTTTGATAAAACAATAATATGTTTCTTGAAAATGTTAAAAAAAACTTTATCTTAGACTTAGGTCGTTTAATTGTGTAACTTAAATAATCACATTTTTGTGAAAGCAAATGTTTTACTTTACTGCCGGCGACTAAAATACTTTAGAACCGCCTACAATGTCAATTAAATATTATAATAATTATTTTTTAAGTTTGAAGTAAAATACATTATACATTTTTTAACTTATAAATCTGATGATGCAATGAAATACAAACAAAATAACAAGATTGCTACATAACATGAGCTTTTAAAAATGAACTTCAACAACAATTTAAAATTTTGTTATACAGGATACGAGTCGAATGGCAATCCCGGCATAAATAGTACATATAACAGGTGGAAAATCTCCAGCTATAAACCAAAGGATTGAATCTCATGCTTAGCTGACATATTCGCTTCCGCGCGGCAAATCCCCCTAATTTCATAATAATATAAAAAATCATCGGATCTTACGATACATACAGTTTTTGCTTCACAATCAATAGACTTTAATGAGCCTTAGATTTTGGCTAATCAGGGAGGAGCCCTGCATTAGTCCATATTCAATTGTAAAACTTATAATTAAAAAAACTTAATAATTTAATTCAAGTAACACGAGAATTCGTATCTTCCATTATAAATATAAGTAATATTTGTTTTTAGGCAAGTTGACTCACGATAAAACAGATAACACAACAATCATTTGGTTTAAAATATTAAAATTTAATGACTTTTAAACCCGTCCGTCTCATCTTTTTTTTTGTGTCTGTACTGATTTTTAGTATTAAATATTTTTAACATCTAATCAAAAGAAATTTTAATTCAAAACAACTTAATAATTTCAGCTTGATTTAAAAATTTGCTGTATTCTTTTTACCTATTTTAAGTGAGATTGTAGTGAGATACTCAGGTACTCAGTTAAATGGGTGTTCTCAGCTCACTTCGTTTCAGTTGCGTAACTGAGATGGAAATACAATAGGTAAAAAGAATACAGTTATTGATAAGATAATAAAAAAAATGAAAATTTTATTTACTTTTTTTATAATTGGTACATAAAATTATATTATTATTTTATAACCATTTCGGTCACGACTTTTTGTTTTTTAAGAAAAACAATGCAAAATGATAATACCCAATATATAATTTTTTTAAAGATTTTTAGAGTAATCTCATTTTTTACGATCACATACATTTCATGTTCGTTAGGGTTAATACAATTCTTCGTTAATCCACTTTTAAAATTTTACACTTTACCTTTCTTTTGGTAGTAGAGTTAAAATTATTGATGCATTGTTGCTAATATCTTCATGCAAACACTTGCTGAAGCTTTTCTACAGTTTTTGACTTTTTAATTAGAATTTTTTTCATTAAAAAGTATGTATTTGTGAGATTTGGCTATTTATATTGATATGGGTGTAGGTACCTAACACGAATTCAAATATATATTAAACCTGTTATGTCATTTGAACCCGCTTATGTCAATATGAAGAACATAGATAAACGTATTTGAGACGTATTTGCCCTAAATGTTTTTTGATCCATTTTTATTATAATAAGAAATTTGTAAGTTAAGAAATTGTAAAGATTTGACTCGTTTATACTAATCAATGGAAATCAACAGTTTAATTTTAGTTTTGCCTTTAAAAACAACATATTATAAAACTGTTGATTTTCATTATTAAGTTTATTTGCATTTCAAGATTGGATGTATTAAGTTCCTGCGGTATTGTTTATGTGGAAAACTAATAAATTATGTACCTACATAATATTATGTAATAATTTATACGGCTTAACGGCGGGCGTTTGACTATGCGTCAAGTTTTTCTTGTGATGGATAAGCTGGAGAAATACTGAGTGTTACAGAGTAGGTGGTAGTAATTTGTTAATTAAAGTTCGAATGGTTTTCACTATTTAACCCTTCGTTTCATGGTGTGCCAGATATGGCACATACCGAAGTTTCGATTATATTTCCTACGATTGAAGTTAATGCCCAATTTCAACTATTGTAGCATATTTGTACAACACCTAAGAATAGATAAAATTGAAAAAAAAAATTTAATAGGGCACAACAGTATAGATTAGGCATAAGAATAATCAGAATTTTGTATAGTTGGTTAATCTTCAGTGCGACGTGTATTTGTTTACAAGTTTTCTACTGAAATTTTTCAAAGGAAAATTATGAAATTGGTATGGTAACATAGTAAAGGTATATAATATAGTGTAAAACAATAGTTTTAATTTTATAACTATTATTGACCAAGCAGCGTAGTAAAAACGGTATGTGCCATATCTGGCACATCATGATCATAATGATCACTATGCAACACTACCGTACATGTAATAAAATTTATTGTATTCAAAAAAGGGATAACAACTTCCAGGTAAGGAACTTGCCTATTGTAATGTTTTGAACAAAATATGAAGAGTATTAGGTCCTTTATTAAATTTTGATCATTTTTGACCCTTTATATGCTATGATAACGCAATTTAAAAATTAATTTCACGAAAATCGTTTGTTTTAAAAATCAGTACTGTATCATTTTTGTGCAGTTTATAGACTAATTTAGGGTAGTAGAGAAGCCTTTAATTTTTTAATTTAATACAGTAACTATATTTTGGTACTTATATAAATTTAATAGTAAAAAATATAAATTTTATGGTTTGCTTACACCTGAATCTGCTTGTGGTTTAACATCTTGTTTCTAACCACCCTTCCGTTTGAGGGATAATTATAGGTAACTTCGTACATTTCAAAAGTAAATTTTATTAGTTGCTCAAGAAGTTTCTCAAAAGACAGAAATTGTTTTAGTTTATACCATACTAAGTAATTTGAGATTTTTCAATAAACATCATTATTCACATGATGTCCCATATCTGGCACATACCCATTTTTTTTAAATATTACAATAAATTTTTAAATTTGAATTTTTTCTTTATTTTTCCCATTAACTACAGCATAATAAGTAACCAAAAATATTTTTTTTTTTTTAATTCGTTAAATCATGTAACGAAGGGTTAAATATAATTTTTCACTTTTTGTAGTTTCTTGAATTTTACTTAGGTAGGTATATTTTTTAATATATCTGCCTAATTCCAATGGACAGTATTTTTTTTTTTTAATATCTATTTGTATTTCATAATAATAATTTTTAAAAATAGTAAATGTCAGAAGCATGTTGAATTGTTGATGTACATAGCAACAACACTTGTCACGAGTTTTATTTTTGGCGGACCTTAACTTCTTTGAAATAACGGAAAGGTCTCCCGAGGCGATAAGGACCAGGTGATTTGATGCTCTTCCTGCAGATCTGACTGATTACAAATCGCTTAGATTATTAAAAGCAAACCTGAAACGCCTTCACTGAAGTAATATATTAACAATGTTGATTTGCTTTTGGATATTGTTAAGGATAGAGCTTTTGGTGTATCTATTTTGTAAATATTGTTACTTATGCATTGTGACTTTGATTTTGTAAATCAATTTATGACAAAGTTACTTTTCAAAACGTAATTTACCCATTTATTACTTCTATTTTTTGTATCGAATCCTAATTTATATTGTAATCTTTAATGATACATGTATCATTGTATACTATTTGTGATATTGTAAATAAAATCAGTCTAATACAGAGGTTTACATTGTCTTATGAAAAAAAAAATCACATATAATTTTGAAATAACTCTGAATTGATTTAATATCGAAATTAACTTTGTATAGAATCTAATATTTACTATCAGTTGACATCAATCATGTCAAGTTGCTATTAGTCTATAGAACTCACCGTAAACCACTTCGCAATTTATATTTTATTCTTCAAATATTATTTTGTAATATATACGGTGGTGTATAGATAATAATTATGTAAAATGTAATAGTATAAAAGATAAAGTGTAAATTTTCTGAAAGCATTAAATTGAATTATTTCCAGGGGATAATATTCTATTCAGATCGAACGATATCATCGGCGATTTAAAAAATATTTTGTTAGAATATTTGGAAAGTTAGTATCAAAGATCAAACACAATATTGCATTCCACTTCGATCTTTAATTACCAGTATTTAAAGAAAATTCAAGCTTTGTGAAAAGTGAATATAATTTAAAGCTCATTCCGATAACCCCATATTTTTTACTGTATAAATCCTTTCAGGTTATTTTAATTTCTTAATAGTATTTTTCTTTTAACTTCCAACTCTGGCATAACGAAAGAACTTTCTCTTTTCCTCAGATAAAATACTTATACTTTTGCATCGAAAACCTATAGTTTGAATTTTTAAAAAATTATTCCGGTGTATCGATTAATCAATTTCATTCGATTTGAATTGAAATGTGGGAATTTCTAAATACCTTGGGTGCTACATAATCTTGCTTTGGTATTCTGAAAAATATCTACTTCGTGGTTACAATCACTTTTTTCTTCAAGAGCTATCGTGATAGCTAGAAGGTTTTAAATTATGAACCCAGATTAATACTCTGAATTATTAAGCCGACTGTAAAAAAGGTAGTACAAAAGTTTTGCATCCACTAGTACTACAATTTTCAACTTTATAGATGCCATTTAATCTATTACATTAATATATTACACTGACGATATAGTATTTGAAAATTATGGATGAAAAGTTGTTTTACAGAAGTCTAAAATTAGAAAATTTAATTCCGAATACTTTTTAATGCCTTATAATTTAAACAGTTTACATAATAATTTTGCTATCTAATACATAATGTATATATCAATAAAATAATAACTTAATAAGTAACACCAAAATAAATTATGCCGAAGAACAATCGAACTAATCTTTTATCCCGTTGTAAAACTGCAAATTGAATTACTCATCTAAATTTCGATAATCATCTTGATAGATTATCCTTTTTAACTTTAATATTTAGCCAATTGTTTTGTTTTAAATTTCAAAATATTCAAGTCAGTTTGAATTTGGACATAATAAAATATGTGTGTACCGGTTTTATTTGAGCTTTCCATCTTATAATTTCCACTAGAAATTTATATATTTTGGTGGTATTTTTTACTCTCTCTTTACGACGCTGGTTGCTATAAGTAGGTACATGAGAACTAAGTTTAACCTACGTGCAGAAGGAAATTGATGGTTACCATACATATCAATCAAAAATGTTGGTTACTGCATATATAAAATTTTGAAATATGTAAGCAGATACTACAAATTGCACGAGTATTAAAGAATTTTAATCAAATCACATCATTTACTCAAAAAATTAAATTTGCTTTGATTTAATTTCTTTCGTTTACTTTTAATTAGAAAATTAAATGATAAAGAGCGTAATAATAATGATTAAATAATTACGTGAAACATTTATAAGCTTGGATCACGACTAACCAGGATAATTATAAAAGCATAAGAATTAATTTTGGAAATTAATCGATTTGTTTAATTATTAATTAATTTGTTGGATACATAGGTAAGTTCATAGAATTTTTTCTAAATAAACCTTAGCATATATTATCTAAAAAGGATAATGAAACATTCATTATTTGAACAAAAATAATGAACATTTTAATTTAAATTCTAACAAGTTTAATTTTATGAACCATATCAATATGACAATAAAAACAAATGTTTTTAAGTTTTTACAAAATAAAATATACTGTAAATATAATCATTATCCTAAAAATTTTCAGCATACTAAAGCGATGAACTAGTTCATGTAGTTCATCAACTAGTTCATCGCCTGATGATGCCATATAGTATGATGAAAACATTTGCTATAATTATAGTTACTTATAGGTGAGCGGTTTACCCCTATTTTCAGTTCACTAACCGACCAAACAGGGTATTAGTGGCTGAAAATGATTTGATTCGATTCCTTATATTATACTCAGAAAAAACTTCTATGTACACCTTATTTTTTTTATGGTTCGTTTAATCTTTTGATTCATAATTCATAAATCTAAATTTCGGGAAGCAAATCTGAAAGAAATGTATAGGCATAAGTGGACCAAAACTCAAATTTTTTGTCTCTTTGATTTTTCTCGTAAAATCAATGGTTTTTAGGATAAAACTGGATAAATGACAAAAAATGCATACCTTGATGATTTTTTTCTCAAAAGCCAATTATATTGTCCAATCAGAATAAATAATTAAACGAAAGTATTGAGCCAAACTTAAACTATCGCGACTTTTTTTTCTTTTTGATTTTTAGTGTTAACTGTGGCGGAACTTAATGAAAGCAGCGCCTATATATCGGCCTATATATTGTGATGTCCGGGGTGTATAAAAATAAGAATTTCAAAAATTTAATAGTTCACAACGCAAAAATAACTTTTAACAAAATTAAACATTAAAAAATATACACACATAATTTAAAATAAACAACCCTCTAAATGAAATTTTAAAAAAGAATATGACAATATAGCGCCCATATATATGGCCCAAGAATCGGCCATTTTGAAAATAAAACTAATTTAAAATAAAATCTTGTTTATAAATTCATACTAACGACAAACCATTTAAGTATTCTGCTATTAAAAATTATGCTAACCTCACTTTTTGTTTATATGCACATTTATTTTTGGATTTATCGTTCAATTTTGATTTTATGCAGACGTGGTTGTTATTTTGTTAGACAATAATTGAATTAAACTGGGGGAATCCATCAGATCGCACGTATCTAGTTTAGATATCATTTTTAATCTATTTAAACATATTAAGAACAGTATATAGTGTAAAGAAAATGCCGGAATGCGGTTAAAAGCATATATGTATAGCGAGACAGCTTTTATGGCAATTGCTATTGATTTTAATAGGTCTCAATAAAAGCTAATTTTTCTAATCTTAGCATATCTTAGTTGCTTTAAAGTTTGCACTATTACGAAAATTCGATGCTCGAATATTCTTATTTTATTTTAAGTTTTTTATATAGTTCACGGGAATATAAAATTTGATTTTTAATTGATCGTTTAAATGAAAAGGTTTTTCTCACATTTGTCCAAAGAAAGTATTTTATGAATATTGTCCCCTACATACATATAAATCGAGGCTAAATGTAGCAGACGTTTACTTAAGTGAAAATATGACCAGATTACAATGTTTCCTTCTTTAATGTATCAACTGTTAGCATAATACAGTTACGAGTTACCAATTACATTATAATAAAAACTCGTTTTTATATAAGAATGATGAACAAAACGATATTTAAAATTGCCCTTTGTCGAGTGATTGGTGCTTGGCCGATGTAATAGTCGTATTAACGAGTATGTAGATTTAGCAAGTTTAAACAAACAAATGAAATTATTCTCATAAATGTATTGAGGGTGATTTGGAGTGACAAAATAGTAAAGTATGCTTCCTGTAAATATTTTCAATGATTATACATTCAGTAGGGAATGAGTAAGTTATCATTTAACATAACTGGATAAAGTGTTGATCATTTTTGTAAGTGGCTTACGTTCTTTACTGGGTAAGAGTTGAGAATGAGAGATGGGTGTACAAACATGCTTAGTCCAAATTATGTCTGCAATCATCTCTTACATTTATGGCCATACTTTTTAATCAGTCTAGTACCTACCTATTATGAAAACGTTCAAAATGAATATTATATTTAACGATACTATCATATTTTAAATATGTTGTAGTTTCGGCGTCTTTTGAAAAGGGTTTTTATGTGTGAAAAATGTGAAATCATGTTCAATTGCATGTGCATGATCTGCGATAACAACCTACTTACTTATATTCCAGGTTGTATGACCAACAGGCTTATGTGCTTGCTCACTGCCCACTCGCCTTATCACATACATAGCAAGGAGAGCTTTTGTAATTGCATCTCGTTTAACTGTATAAAGTACACAGGAAACAACTATTATTGTTTATCTTACTTTATATCACCATATGCTAACTACTTAATAATTGCAAACTGGTTTTGTTTACTTATATTTAAAATAAAATTCTTCAGTGTTTGGTCATTTTGTTTACCGTAAAGGTACCACTGATTATGGACTTCCATTATATGTTGTAAAATTCTCGAGGTTTATTAATAGATACTTTATTTGCAAATGCTAAATACGTGTAGTTAAAGTCTAATCATTTTTAAATCAATTTAAAAAATTTTCGGCAGCAGTGCCTTCTTCGGATGTTTTTATTTATTTAAAATTATTTTTAATAATTTTCCACAAAGCTTTGCACAAGAATTTTTTCTTCGTCTGGACCAATCACAAAATCGAATGTTTGGTCTGTCAATAAAAGAGGTCTGCGCCGTCCGAGTATAAGTAATAATCGTCAGGAATGAGATAATATTATGTCATAATTTTCAGTATTAACGTTGGAAATTAAAATTATGCATTATATAGAAGGTTGGACTAATGTTTTCAGGTAGGCGCTAAATCGTGATTAATCAAATAGTGTCTTTTGAAAGACTTCTACCGAACTTTCACAATATAGTTAACTTACGAAAAAATTAATTTTATCTCGAAGAAAAGCAAGAATAATTATTAATCAGCGTTAGAATAATTATTGTCAAACGAACGATAGAATAATTATTAACCACTATGCAATAAAAAATTAAAAGGTAAAACATTAAAAAGATAACGGTGCATGTATTCCAGTAATTACTCACAGTTTGACTTTTAATTATTGAACAAAATAGCCACTCTTAAGTCTGTCAAATATTAATTTATTAACTTTCAATTCAATTATTTTAGTATCTTAATTCGCTAATGAAGACTGTCTTCGAGTAAAATTATTAAAACGGTCTTGATAATCCTGATTGACTCGACTATTCGTACCGGCTCGTCTGCATAATCGACTTGAACTAAAATGAACACTAATGGTACATACGTGCTTTTTTTCAATTTTCAAATTTACTTATTTCCAAATTTCATCCAGGTTTTGCTGTGGTAGGTAGAAATGGCAAAAACAATTAAATGTCTAGCCATTATTATTTTTTATTTATTTGTATTGGCGTCTTTCTTTGGTATTTATATAATTGGATGTTACGTACGTTCAAACGTAAACGTTAGGTCATAATCGTAATGGTACTTACTGTTAAATTATTATGTTAACTAATATGGCAAAACTATTAATTTACTTTATATTTTTTCCTATTTCAGAATGATGTGTTTTCTGTTATAATATTTTACTTTATCAAATTATAAAGGTTGGTGTCATATAACATGGGAAAAAAAATTTTATTATGTTTTGATGGAACTATAATATTTTTTCTACACCTGTCTTGAAAAAGTGTGTCATTCTTAATAACATTGTTTTTGTTTTATTGCATTTTTGACAAACTAAAAAGATAGAAAGACTTTGACTGTTTTAAAATATCACAAGTTTTTATTCAGAAAAAAGCCATAAGAACCTTAGGATGATATAACCATCTACTTCGTATTGAGTTGCTATTTATTCTTCATATACTCGTGCGGCAAGATAGTACTTTGCGCACTTTGTAAAGAAATAACTCTATTTTGTACTTTTTTTGAGTTTGGGAATTTATAACTAATAATATGAATGTATATGAAAATTTGATCAAGACTAATAGTTGCATGGTATGTTGAACTATTCAGATCTTTACATTTCCTTATGAAATGTTGCTATCAAGATTATTGGTATATAGTATACTCGTATTTATTTAAATTAACTATTATTATAGCGTATCATAAAATCACGTGCTAGTCACATATAATTTTTGCAATTTATTTTTGATACCTGCCTAATAACAAGGAAGTAACTAAGAGAATATTTTCTGTTTTTATTGTTAGAGTTTTGTGACAATTTCTATAATTGTTTATTTTACACACGCGATGTTATAAACTGTGTGAAGAATAGAACAATTACTTCTTCTGCCGTGTGATGTTTTATTATTGTTAAAGAATTCTGTATTAATTTAAGTTTAGTTAAATTTTACTTTTACTACGTTAATTATTTACAAATATGAGATTCTATTCATTGTATTGCAATGACAGAATTTGTAATAAAATATAAAAAAAACAGTATTATATTATGTAGGTCTCAGAATCACGTTAGTCATATTTTCCATCCAATTTTTTTTTTATTATTCACAATTTTTTTAATTCATTAAAAGACAAATATTGTGCAGTAATTGGTACTACTAGAAGATGTATCGAATAGAAAATTATTTGAATTGAAGATAATAATGGCAAAACAATATCAGTTTGAAGTTTTGTTATTTGAGTACTTATAATACCTGGTACTGTAATTGACTTATTATGCTGATGATAGCTGAATAAGAGTCGAAACCGGTAGACAAATTAGCATTTAGCGTTCCTTCTAGACTATTTATAATTATTAATGTGTAGAATTCATAATGGTGATATACCTTTCAAGTTTAATAATTGGTCTAGTCTAATTAGTGTAAATCTAATACGTTTTAATGCGTATGCTGTGAAGTTCTTATATTTTAATTAATGTTCACTTAACTAATTAGCTAGTACTTATTGCTTGTGACTTTTAAAAACGAATTTTTCAACATAGTTGTTTAATTAGTAGCTGCTATAGGGAAATATTGCATTGTCTTCACAGAATTTTATAATTTACGTACAATGTGAAAGTGCCTCAACTATACATAGTGCAGTACTCATATAGATAATATACTCTGTGTCTAGGAATAATATTAATATTATCGCTGTCTGTATTCGGTCGCTAACCTTTACATGAGATACTTTATACCACCACATGGCCATATAGTCTACTATTATTTATATGCGTATTTCATTCACTATATGGTAAAATATGTTTGAAATAAGAACAATATCTAATAACAAATGACAACTAAAATAAACAATCGATGCAGACATGCGCTCAAAGCCAACAAAACTATTTCAATGCGGTGTGAGAATTATCGAAACCGCATAATCATTTTGTACAATACTTGGCCTTATGCAAAATATTATTTAATTATTTTCAGTTAAGAATAATTTTATTATACAATATAGTGCATATACGATAAGCATGAAGAACTTAAAAAAAATGTATTTGATCATAAATTATAGAACTTG
This sequence comes from Cantharis lateralis, assembly GCA_963170105.1. Classification (NCBI taxonomy): domain Eukaryota; kingdom Metazoa; phylum Arthropoda; class Insecta; order Coleoptera; family Cantharidae; genus Cantharis; species Cantharis lateralis. The sequence goes on from OY720629.1 coordinate 23,494,333, forward strand.
AACCTCAAGTATTTTCTCGTGCCTAAGTGATGGAACTGATGAGATATTACTTTTGAAATGATATTTATTAAAAAAAAAAAATTTAGAATGAATTTTTATAAAACCTACCGCCCGAAGTTAACTTTTTAACTTCTACTGTTTGTCGTTCAATAAACTAGTCTTCTTTTGAACTCGACAACCGCATATTTTCAGAAATGAGATATTTTAAATTTTTATCTTTTCAACTTTTAGATGAAGAAATTTTTGACTTTTGCTTTTTAAATTTTTAATAATATGATTATAATTTTCTACGTAAAAAAAATTAACTACGTAAACTTAGTTATAGTAGGTACTAGTTTTCGTATTGTACATGCATAGGTAATATTTTCTGCGTAGGTGAATATAATACCATTTCGTGCTCGTGCAGTTCACACGCTACCAGCACATAATAATACAAATGCATTATTGGAACAATATATACGTAACGGTGTAAATGAAAACTTCATCATTATGCAAGTGTTGTTGTTACCTTTATACATTTTTAGGATGATTTAAAAAACTGAAGAATAAAATATAAAGAATAATATAACGAATCATTCTGAAAGCTTCTGAAAAAAGTTTTGATTTTTAATATTTTTTAAGTTAACCAGTTAATTTTTAATTTAATACATATATTATAAAAACATAATTGATTAGCAAAATTAACCTTTATAATATAGTATTTATTCATGCTTGTCCTTGTTTCAGCATACATTAACTGGACATTCTGGAAAAGTTATGGCCGGAAAATTTCTGGGAGAATCATCAAAAGTAGTCACAGGAAGTTATGATCGCACACTCAAAATTTGGGATTTACGCAGTAGAGCTTGTAAGTTTATTATTAAAAATATATTCTATTACTGTTATTACGGCGGAGTATAGTAAAAAAATCAAAAATTCAACTTCACTTAATGTTATTGCGTCTGACGCACAGCGTTTACTTCATGTCTCCGATGAATACATAATATGTATGCTTATGGATCCTGTGGGCTATTTATTAAGCATATAATAAAAGCAAAAAGAACGAGTTTCTTATAACTCCACATCTAATTTTTATTTATATATAGATATCATCAATGTATTGTTTCTTTTCACTAAAGAAAATACATTAATTTTTTAAGAATATGTTTTAATTTTAATGAATTTTTTTTGTCTTTTAATCATAGAATCGTGTTTAAAAAAAATTATGTAACCAAATTATAACTTTTACTTAATTACTTTTATTGAAAAATATTCTCATAATTAGAGACCGGATTTATAATGCCTTTATACTAATTTGAAAAAATTCCTTGTTTGATAATTCCACACTTTCGATGTTCAGTCACCTCGCTTTTTTTTTACTTGAGTAAGATAATACCAGTTTTACACAAAATCATGTGAACCACCCAGACACCAAAGCAGTACGAAATTGCAAAATAATTTTTTTTAATTAATAAAAATAATAGAATTAACAGCATTGTGATATTATAAGGGTTAACTTGACAGGCTACAGAACGAGAATCGCGATTTAGCAAATTGAGTTCTTACAAATATTATTTGGAATAAAATTTTCTATAAAAAAGTCTTAAGCATACTTTTTTTATTAAGTTTAAGAGGTTCACACAACTGCACTTAAGAAAGGGCTTTATTGATATTAACATTTTGTTATTTTCGGTATATTCAAAGATCATTCTTTCTTCTTTTTTTCTAATCATGATATTATAATTTTTGTAGGTATTGAAACCAAATTTGCTGGATCAAGCTGCAACGATCTTGTTACTACAGAAGGAGCCGGTGCCACTATTATCAGCGGACATTACGATAAGCGAATTCGGTTTTGGGATTCACGATCTGATTCAAACGCAAATGAAATTTTACTGCAGGGTAAAATAACATCATTGGCTCTTTCTCGAGGTAAGATTTTTTTAATTTCTATATAATTACCGGAAATCATAATTTATTACCTATTTTATAATAGAATACACCCATTAACGCCCAACGATATTATGTAGTGCGGCAATCAAGTATGGATATTTCTCGGTATAAAATGATTCGGTGTGACTTTTCATAAATATTCCTGTTTATTCTGAATTTGAGAAATAGTGAGGAGGTGCTGATATTTAAAAAATGCCTTTTTATCAATGCAATTGATAACATCGGATACAAATCTGCGTGCAGGATAAAACTGCATACGTATAGTACTTATACAAAAACAATTATTGTACGAAAATATAATCATACGAAGAAGCACTTTCAAAAAATAATATAATGAAAATATAATCGTTATGCTGCCCTTTGCCATTCAACTTTTTTTAATGTTTTGCACCATTATTAACTAATAATTATTTAATTAAGTTTTATCTTATAACTTATAAGTAACTTCATAGATACCGATGCAAATACAGTACGCAAAAGTAAAAACTGAAGTATAGATTACCTACGAGCGATGAATCGAAACTGGAAATATTGTATTAAAAAGTGGAAATATTTGGAATTATTGGAAATAAGTGTATACTACATACATTGTTTTATCGTGGTTCCCCCTTGGATTAACAATATTATGCTTGATTCCTAACCCTAATGTAATTTGACAATTGTCAAACTGTAAATCTGTGATATTACATTAGATAAAACTTATTAGTTAATTAATTACTGAACTACGAGTTTCGACAGGATTCCTAAAGCAGAGGTTGGCGGAAGCGAAGCTAATTTGAGCAGCTGTGTTAAGTTTTGTCGATTGAATTAATTTAAAATATCGCAATTCATATCGATTCTTGTTTCTTGGTTGCTTTATATAATTTTTGCTTTACCAAGCTTCTGAAAATATAATATTTTGTCTTAAGGACCTCGCGCAATCAATATGCCCATCAAGTCCACATCCTCGCCAACGATAATGGCAGTACTCGTATGTGACTGTTCTATTGCTGTTTCGATGGTCAGAACATCAGCATCATTTTTTGCCTGCTTCACAATGATATTAGCTGCTTGAAAACTTTGAGACAACATGGGAAATGAAACAACTTTTGTTACAAAAAAACTTTTAAGGAATTTTTTATAGCAAATCCCCTTAGCTACAAATTAGCTCTCTATATTTTTTTCAATAAATATCGCCGTTATCGATACATGCGTAAAACTGTTTTTTACGACCTTTGACCTCGCGTAACACAGCTAGCAGAAAGGATATCAATGGGGAACTTGGAGACATTATTTAGGGCCATCATACTAAGGTACATGCAATAATTTAGTCTGTTACAAATTATTTCCAACTCGGCCCCTTTTTTTGTCTATTTCTCCTGGACTATAATATAGAAAGCACCTACATAAAATAAGATAATGAATTTTAGAAAATGGAAGTATACCTATAATGATAAGAAAAAAATAGTTAATGAATTTTTGATTATATTGGGTTTCTTTAAACGTTGATTTCAGCCCGCTATATAGGCAACATTTATGATAGGCATGTTTTGAAATAACTTTGTAGTTTATTTAGTATATCTAATAATACAACCAATATAACGTTTAGTACACTAAACACTTAAGATTTTAAAATAGCAGAAGCTTAAATGATCCTTCTTTAATTAACATAATTACAGAAAATGAACATAATATATAATGCAGCAAATTAATTAAAAATATGGGCATTGCGTTCTGATTAGAGTTTCAGTATTCTGAAGCGAATACTTTATAATTTTCATGAGTTCGAGAATAGGGGCCTCGAACGATTACTCGAATTATGCTCGCAGATCTATCTTAATTACCAATCAGTCAATGATTTTTTGACTCAGGCCTGTTTGCACCTGAGTGTGCCCTCTATTTTGGGCGCCGCGGTTTCTCAATTTTTTATGATTGTTCAGTTGGATTGGCCACACTAAAATTTTCCATCTGTTTTCTGCCATTATTGCGATTACTTAATAATCTTGGAACACTATACGAAGGAACAATGCTTATTTTTTCAAAAATTATACCTAAAATACTGTTCCGATTTTGATACTTGACTGTACTTTTACTTTACTTTCCTACGTCAATACGGATCTGAGGAGATGAATTTATAGCATTAGAAAAATTTTTATCTCTAATATTGCACCCAAAATATTCGACTATCCATCAAGCTTAAAATTTGGTAGGGGGGCATGTAATTCCAAGACATCGATATAACTTTTCCATTGATGATTATGGTCATTATTTACGACTTACATGCTTTCATTTAATTTTAAATTTATTTTTTAATAATTTTAGAAAATATAGAAAATGTGATCCCGTCTGGGTGGCATTAAAAGCATTAAAAAACAACTTCGGTGGCGCCCGTCGTTGGCAATGAAGTGAAATAATTACTATACTTTTTTAAAGATTTTAATAAGATATCTGTTTAAAAAGGATTTTTTGGTCCTGGAAAACTCCCACACACATTATATCAAAGAAATCAAGTTCAACTTACATAAGATACCACTTAATTAATTTAGTTATTACCGTTTTTATTTACCGATTTACAAGAAACTAATGTTTCTTTGCCAAGTTTATTACGATTTTATTACATCTCTAATAATCTACATTTTATTAGAACAAACTATACGCATCCAGAACCATCATTTTACGTACCTAGCGCCTAGTTGTGCGGCGTCCGTCTATGTTATGTTGTAAAAATAGGGGTTTTTATGAAAATTTATCTTGTCGGGTTGGCTTTTGAAGTGGATGATTTTTTCAGGAATGTAATAGGTTTTTGATGAAACTTCATAAAAATTTTTATGACTTTAAGTTTCTAACTTTTAGAAATACATAATGTAGGTATATCTTTTTTCATCACACAAATCTTCTTAATATTTTATGATCAATTAAAATTTTACACGTAGTACACGTACACTACCGTCCAGAAGGATTTGCCCACCTATGTTTTTTTTAATTTGTTGTGCTTTATACATAATATAACAACTGGAAAATAATTTTGATTAATTTATTTTTACTGTATTCCTCGTGTTTGTATACAAATAAAAATGTTAATATTATTATGTAATGAATGTTTTTTTATGTTGAGCGAAGTTTATTAATATTATAGGTACTTCTTCGTAAAATATGTGATTTTTATTATTATATTACCACGACATATTTCATACACTTAGTGTAACTCTTCAGGTTCAAATAAAAATTTATTTGAATATGTTGAAAATGCAATAAAAACAATTTTTAAGATATTTTGTAGAAATAGCGGTGTAACGGTGATATCCGCAAACAACCATTTTAAAGCCTTGAAAACTTTGTATTTTTTTATCACGTTCTCGTGTTTTCAAGTTTTATTGTGTTTTTTTTTTATTTTAAATATGCCCAAATTTGAGGGAACTCAAAGTGCCGAGTAGAACAGTCGACTACATTGTAAGAAAATTCAAGAGAGGTGAAATTCTCAGAATCCTAATTCGTACTGGACGATCGAAAAACGCTAATCTTTGCGTTGCTTTTGCAACTCTGTAATGTCCAATAAGAAAGAGAAAAAAGTAACAGAATGAAGTCGTTATTGAATCCACAACAGAAAGTAGCATACAATGAAATTATTTCTGCCTTTCAAGATAATGAAAGAGAAAGCAGGTGCTTTTATCTTGATGGTCCAGGTGGCAGTGGTAAAGCATTTTTTTAGAGATTACTTCTCATTACTATACTAGGAAAATAAAGTATCGCACTGGCTTCAGCATCAACAGTTGTCGCTTCAAATCTCCTTGATGGTGACACGACATATACCATTCCCAATTTAAAATACCGGTTCCTGTATTTAAAACTTCCACTTCGAAAATGGCGATGACCAGCCCCAATGCCGAGCTTATTAGGAAAGCCAAAATTTGAATCTTGGATAAAGCTGCAATGACCCCGAATAACGCCCCAAATTGTATTGAAGAACTCCTTCAAGAGCTCATGAAAAGCACCAAAACTATTGGCGGAAAAGTTTTAATTCTTGGTGGTGATTTCAGGCAAACTCTTCCTGATATTTTTCTGGATTAAATTTAATGATCTATGGGGCAAAATTTAAAGTATTGAAATTAAGTCGAAATGTCCGGTCCGTCAATTCAACATTCGGTGATTAGCTGATCAAGATGGGCAATGGGAAACTTACAAATTAATACTTTCCTTATCCCGGAATTTTTGGAGAAAGCCTTAATGCTACTGATTTGAAAAAGTATTCCAAAATGGCAATAGTTTTTCCCAAAAATTACTGACTTTGACGATATAAACGAACAAGTGTTGCACTTTTTAAATGGCAGCGTGTCCAGTTATCTCAGTACCGATTCCATTGACGAAAGTGATAATAGCGATAGGGAAAGCTTTCCGATGGAATTCTTGAATGAACAAACTCCTTCGGGGGTTTGGTTGGAAGTGTGATTATGTTGCTCAGGAATTTTAATTTAATCATCGCTGAAGCCTTGATATGAACTGCTGAAAAGTAGATTGCTTTTAATCTTCTTATAGATTCAATCCCAACAAATACAGACTTGCTATTTGTTGTAAGACGGCGATAGTTTCCAATTAAACTTTCATTTTCCATAACGATCAACGACGCTCAGGGACCGACGACGTTAGAAAAAGTATTAATATATCTGCTGAACCAGTGTTTAGCCACGGTCATCTCTATATGGCAATGTCAAGAGTACAGATATCTGAAGATAAAAATCGTAGATGTAAAAGAACAAAGGAAATTGATTTAAGATTCACAGTCAGTGTACACAAAAAATGTTGTGTACAAGGTGTACTAACACACTAGGCAGTTCTAAAGATATTATTTGCCACAATAATTTATTTTTAATTAATAAATTAAAAAGAAACTAAAATTAATAAGTACGATTTGTTCACTAATTAAGTTAAGTAATACCTTGAGTTACATAAAACGTAGAACCATTTGAATGCGAACAATTAAAATTGTGAATATTAGGAAACGATGTTTTTTTATTTCGACTGTTAAAATGGAGATTTACCGAGATTAGGAAACAATATTTTTTTATATTTTTATTTTTTTAATTAATACCATTCGTGGACGGGCTTTCCAGCTAGTTAATTTATAAAGTACTTCATTACCCGGATAATTCATAAAACCTAAGAACACCAGACAACTTATATTATGTACATAGATCCGTAAACTGTGACTTTCATGCTACGATGAATTCCTACTGCCAATTTAACTTTTACTAACACAAAAAACAATTATTTGCTATTTTAAAGTTGAACTTCTTACTAACTCGTTCAGTGACAAAACAACTTTGCTAGACGCCTCGGCGGCGACGTAAAAGCCCCAAAGTTGACATATATTAAGGTAACTTTATATAATAATAGTAAGGATGATACAATTTAGGAATCTACTATTTTTGCCTTTTCAGAAACGAATACATTAATTATTTTATTTGCGTCAAGAACGGGAGTCATCATTTTACAGAAAAAAAATGTAAACGTTAACGTTTTCATTATTTAATTAAATTTTTATTGGTTTTTATATTAGTTTACTTGGCTCAATTCCACCCTACGATAGTTTCTAGAAGTAACCTCAGTTTTGAAATTGCCGCTACCAATTGTTTAAACAAGTTAAAAATAAGTTCACCACATCCTTTTTCTTAAAACGAAATTGGTTCGTTTTTCCTTACGAACTGTTAGTTTTGCCCATATCAACTGTGCAGTCCATAATAATTATTTTTATTTATGAATTTGCATCAAAGTAAATTATTTTTTTTATTTCAGATGCTAATTACCTTATAAGTTGTGTTCGAGATGACACTTTAAAACTAATAGATCTTCGAATGAACCAAATTATTTCCTCTTATAGGTAAGCATATTTAAATTTAGTACTTATGAAATACACGGCGTAATGTATACTACAAACACAATGGGCCAACGGAAGGCCCCATTGTTATATGGAATGAGAAAAATGAATTTGAAGTTGTAGATGTGACATAAATTTGTACTGTAAATTTCTTGCTGTAGTTCAGATGGATTCAAAGTTGGCTGTGATTGGTCGCGCGCGACTCTTAGTCCAGATAGTCAATATGTAGCAGTAGGTTCTTCAGATGGTAGCGTATATATATGGGGAATACACAGTACAAAGGTCGAAGCTATACTAAAAGATGAAGGGTAAGTTTTAAATTTTTAACTATTGAGTTCGAGATTTGTGAACGACAAAATACAAATGCGACAATATTGCTTCAATGTATTTTTCGTGCATGCTTGTGTAATTGTTCTCTTCATTAAATAGTGTTGGACTGTTCTCCAGGTCCTCTATATTGGCGACGGCATGGAGTCCTTTCGGAACATACCTTATAAGTGTGGATCGTTCGAAGAGAGCCATATTATGGGGAGACGACTAATGCATCACATTTTAATAACTTATCTATGTTATAATGTATATATAATGTAAAATTAAATTGGTACCTTGCTTAATATTTAAGACAAATAACTATTTTATAGGTTTGTATAAATATATTATATATTTAAGTTTCCGATTTATTTGAACTGCAGTTAATTCACTACTTTGTTATTAATTTGCTTGTTTTAAATAATTTAATATTGACTTTTCGATGTTGTGATTTTATTTTATATGTATTTGCATTACAAAACATAAACAAAGCTGTTGAAATAATTTTTAATAAAAGAAATTTACTTTTTTATCAAATATATTGTTATCCTTCCACTAAATTCTATCATACATCAATGGTATAGTATTCTTACATTTTTACACAAAATCTATTATGCAATTCTACGTTTTAAAGCGCAGGGGAAAAGTGTCAAATAATTACCAAAGCAACAATAATGGTATGAAATGTTAACAAAAATTAGTTTTAACGAAGGACTAATTTTTATATTTGTACTTTATAATTATTTCTAAATATACAATATTTTTTGTTAGAACCGAAAATTTGTAACATTTCGGTCCCTCTCTATTGCATTGAAATATTAAGTCTATCTTTGTCGGTGAGATCCCACCCTTAAGTTGTCATAAATTTTATATTAAATTGTCATCAATTCATAAATAAATTTTATTTTTAACTGGTTGCCGCCCGCCCTGAGATATTTTGAAAATAAGATAATAAAACTGTACAGAATATTATTTAGTAAATTATTCAAATCTTTAAAATTCATTTTATAATATTTCAAATAAATTGTTCTATTTTAGAAATTTCTTTACCTAAAATATAAAATTCCTATTACTTCTATACGTCCCTTTTAATGCATATTAATGATGCCCGTATAGCTCTCCTTCCCTTCATACAGGCTCGAGAATTAAATAATACGAAGCATTACTTAATTAAAAAAATTAATATTAAAATATATTTTATTTTACATTTTGTTGCTGTTTGTAGAACTGTAAAAATAAGTTTATTTAACGAAAATATGATTTTTGTTAGTGTACTACTTTAAAACCCTTTCCCCTACATCTCCTGCCGCGCAAAGTTTTCAACAAAAATTGTTTACCTGTATTTGTATTTTACACAATATACAATTTCGTAATCAATAAATAAATGAAATAGAGATATTTAAATAAATATTACGATATTTATTTTGAATGGATGCTTAGTAAGTATGCACTACGACTATTATACATAAAAACGGATTTTAAAAATAGAATAGTTAGGGAGATTAATTTTTCCGTTTTATAATTACTGTTCTTTTTTTTTTATAATCTATCATTAAACTTGTACATAATGTAATGAACATATCATTTGGTGCTATAATTTTTAATTGTTCCAATTTTAATTCTGTAAATTTGTGCATTATGTTCGAGTGGCTAAATACATTTTCATTCGCATTATAGCCATTCAATTCTATAAAAATCTAAAAACAAGTTTAGGAAAATTTGAAATAATTAATTTTCAGGGATAAAAAGCTAAAATCGGGGTGAGTATTGCCAAAGATCCCTTATGCGTGCTTTAAATTGTTTTTGAAAACGTGCGCGCGGTATCCCTCTCCACAGTATACGTACGTTGCTTGTGAATGAATGTTGAATTAGAGGAGGCAAATTTTAAAATTAGAGTATGTAAACACTGTATTTTAACATTTAAGCTTTTAATGGTTTTTCTGTAAAACATTAAGTTTGCGTTTTATAGTACGGGTTCTGTGAAAATATTAAAATAATTAAATGTGGTACTAAAATCAATTATGGACTGGTTGTTAATATTTTTATTATTATGGAAAATTATTTGTGGTAAGAAAAACTACTTCTTGACTAACTTTAAAATATATTTTAAATCTGAATTACTTGTTGTCATTTGTTTTTATTTTTTGGTATAATTAATCTTATTGATGTAATGAAATGAATGCAATAATTATTGTTATTTATTAATTACGTATATGGTATTTGCATGGTATATGGTAATTTGCATGTCGGAGTCTTGTGGGGAACTAAAAACTTGGCGAAATGATATTTGGTGTTGACCAAAGCCAATATTTTCGCCAACTGTTCCCATGCCACAACTACAAAATTATAATACCCTTAAGTATTTTTACCTATAATGCTTACCTTATACAAGTATTATATTTTGCATAACTATTACAGAACTGCATTTATCAAAACCTTAAATGAATTAACTACCAAACTAGATGTTTGAATAGTAATAATAATTACATAGGAGAATATAACATGTAAATGTATACTATGCGGTAGGTCCTAAAAATCAAGAAAGTTTCACCAAAAATCCGAACAAAGCTTTTATGAATTTGAATTATTCAATGGGTCAGTACAAAGATAAAATGTGTTTCTTCCTTCTCTGACCTATGTGTATCTCTCCACAGCTGCGCAAAGGTCCTTAAAAATGTATAAACTGAAAACCATCTTGTACACTAATTTTCTCTTTTTGTTTCTTTCTACAATTTCTTGACAAATCACCTTCAATAGAGATTGGAATTGCGAATACTTAATATCTAAAATTTTCCTTCGATAGTAAATTTCTTTAATAAAATGTGCTAGAGGACGGCTGGCAACCACATTAGATTCGAAATGAAATTTGGCAATTTTCTTTTTTACATTTTTTTGTTTGTAGAGGTTGAACAAAAAAAGTCAAAATCCACTACTATTGTTTATTTAGACTATTGTTTAAGATGAACTGAAATCCAATAATATGAAAGTTTCCAAATTTTATTTCACATCTTACTGTACTATTCGAAATCCTCTAGTGTCGAGTATATTACATATCTATTTCATAAATTAGAATTTTTTCTAAAATTCTTAAAAATTCGAACCTCTGTTGATGGAATTAGTGCGCTAAAGGAAATCTTTATTTTCTGTAAAAATTAGATTTTAATAAATTGTCAAAAAATGCCCAAAGTTGAACAATCGGAAAACATGGGCCCTACGAAATTACTATTTTCAGGTAAGCAACCGAAACATAACATGTTTTACGTAATGAGTAAGCATATAAAAAAGCAACTGGCGTCAGCCATGAGTTTATGTATTTTATATGAGTGCATAATATGCATAAAAATCAAGGAAAAACAAAAAGTGCTAAAAACAGCTTTAAAATTGCAATATGTAATGTATTTTTCAAAATTTTCTTCAACGCCGCATCAAAAATTCGGAGCTGTACAAAGCACTCAGTGAAAGTAATTTAATTACCGAAAAAATAATTCAATACCAAAAATGAAATTTAATTGCCGAAAAGGTAATTCAATTACCAAAGAGAGATTTAAAATCCAATTACCAAATACTCAAATATTTTATTGAATAACTCAAATACCAAATACTTTAGGTTTTGCATTACTTTATCCAAACCTTTTAATTGAATTAGTTTCAACGTTGATTGGAGTTAAGTTTTTCTTACTTTAATGGGAACTTATTGTATAGGTTGTTCCTTAACTCGCGATCATAATTCAATATAAATGACAATATTATTAATTTTCTGATGAAAGCGATATCCTTCGCTGAAAGCTTAAAAACATTGATTTTCATTATTGTTAATTTATTTTGGTTAAATTTTAATTCGTTTTCATAATAATAATATTATATAATTTTGAAATAGGTAGTTTAGAAAATAACTTCAAAGTATTTAAATTTTAATATTCTTTTATTACTTAAAGAACCTTTCATTGAATAGCTAAGTGCAAAAAGGGAAATACCTCCAGTCATTTTTACCAAAATTGAGTTATACATGTTTTCGTATATTTTTGAAGTAGCCCGATTGTTTCGTGTAAAAATAAAAATTGTGTCAACAAAATATAAAAAATTTTGCCGATTAATTACAATAAAATTCAACATATTCGAAAAGTTACGAAGTACGTAGTTGAAGAATATCAAAATTTTTATTCTGATATATTAGATTGGCCAACCATACAAAAAGATCAATCAGATCAGGATAGTATTTTTTAAACAATTTATTATGACAAAATTTTATATTGTATGAATTTTGATTCTTTTTTAACAATAAATTGTGATTTAGTGCAAAAAGGAAAGTACTACTTCACAATACGAAAAAAGAGTTTATTAAAAAACTATTAATATTATTGTGGAGGTGCATTTTTAGGTGGTTTTTTATCAAGAAAATATGTTCCTAAAGGATTGTATTGTAAATCGATTATCTCTAAATGTCGATTTTATAATACTTCCCTTTTTGCACTTAGTTATTCAAATATTATATAGAAGTGGGTATCTACTACTATTATTACATATTATTTGCATTTAAATATTGTCTCTGTATTTATTTCAATTTGCCATTACAAAACAATTCCGAAGTCATTAATTTTATGTAAATCGTTAACTTTATTTTATAGTGCAAGAAATTATTTTTTCAGTAGTAAAGCGAATCGCCGACTATAATATTATAATTTTGTTTCCTTAACTAAACTCATTTTATGAACACTCTATATTTAATTATAATTTTGCCTTTTTAATTTTATGGTAAGTTTATGCAAGCATTTACTATAACGTTAGATTCTATTAGTGGTGGGTCTTGCTTTAAACCCCTTAATTTATTATAATTAAGGTTTTTAATTAACTCCTTAATTAAGGTAGTTGAGGAGTCGCCTCGCGAGGTATAAAGGGTAAGGGAAATAGCCTATATTTTCACATGTGCAGGGTTAACAAGGTGCCAACTACACAAAATGAAATTTTGCCATCAGAACAACTAAGTTTAATATTATAACATATTACATTGTTATTGTCAAAGTTCCCCCCTTGATTAACCTATTGAAGTACTTGTATCATTCTGTTACTGATATTTCTTTCACCCAGAGTACACTACCTACAAATAAATTTCTTATCAAAAATAGCCCCCTCCACCTCTACCCTTGCAATTTGAACAATATTTAAACAGATTCATTATTTTCTTCTTTCTAGTTCATCGCTTGATGATGCCATAATATGATGAAAACGTTTGCGATTAATATACTTGCTGTAAATTTTATTTGTGATAATTTATAAACATTTTAGAAGCAAAATTAAAGCTTTCTAATGAGATGGGGGTGAATAAAATAGGCCTAACGGTTACTTCATAAATTAAATTCGAAAATCGACTTTTTGATGAAAAGTTTTCATTCATGTTTGCATTACTACTGCTTTCTGTTGACTGTACGTGTACGCTACAGTACTCTTAAATCCAATTTTAAGTGAGGAAAGATTCATTAAGACGGACGAAACATTGATTTCGTCAGGATAAAGCAACCCGCACAAAGCCAAAACATCCAGCATCCGATGACGGAGATAAAGGTGAGGCACCTTAATCGGCACCAAAATCTCATCAACCACTCATGTATCGTAACGTAAGTGGGAAGAGAGTGTGGTTCGTTCACTGGCAAGGGGTACCCGTGGAAACATCGTTTTAGTTTCTACATTATTGAATGCATTTACGATATGACGATTGTAATAATTCAAACAGGGGTTGGGAAAACCGCCCGAAGGCTAGCGGAGAGTATATTTTCACTGCCTTTGACATTGGCATATCTCGGATCCCAACATTCGAATTTCGTCATTTTAGATTTTTGTTGCGCTCCGGGGGATTTTTTTAATGATGTTCCAACGGCAAATCTGTTAAATTGTAGTTTTCAAATTTTGTTATTTTCGAAAACTACTATACAGACCATTACCAAACACCCAGTGCTAAAATTTCGGTTAAATTCGAAGTCTTATACTCGTACATCGACCGTCTCCGAAATTTAATGTCTTTGAAGTTCGAAATATTTTTTTAGTTTATTATAATTTCTGCCAACATTTTGGTAAAATGGAATTAGGAGTTTTGGATTGATTTTGCCTTATAATTGTACATCTGCTATTTACAAAGAATGAAAAAAAAAGAAAATACTATGCAAAATGATTACAAACTTATTACTTCTAGCAGAATTTCTAGAAAAACTCAATCATGAATTTGATGATTTTCGAATACATAATATGTACTACCTTACTTTAGTGTTATATTTAATAATTATGCAATGCAACTGTAAAATTTCTATGTTAATTAATGAAGGAACTTGCTTGCAAAATAAAATATGAATGGTAACATTAATATAGAATAATTTTTGGCACACTATCAACTATATATTATGAATGAACTTATGAGAACAGATGTTCTTCCTTCTTGCTATAAATGAAAATAGCAAGTTGAAACTAACCACTAAATGAATGTCAGCGTAAACGAAATAATCTTTCAGTCAACGGAAATTTTACGAAATAATTTATCGTTAGGGGCCTAAATATAATTCCGTTAATTATATTGTAAAAAATATATAACCATCATCTGCACGTGGGAACTTATAATTAGCAATCCGAAACCAAATTAAAATATGCAATTATACATGATTTAATAGTAGATACTAGATAGTATAGTTATCAACGGATCCTGAATTTTAACGCCTTAACAAGTTATAGACAACCATATTTATGCATATTATACAATAAGCAAATTAAAAATAACTGAAAAACTAATCGTAGCTCATAAATTGCAATCAATTACGTTGGTATTCGTAATAATAAGAGTAGTGAAAATTCAAGAATCTTCAGTGTACAATAATTATCTAATACGTGGTTATGATTTGTTTGCATATGAATTTTTTTTATGAATATATTTTTATGATTTTTTAGGATTGAAAATGATATAGGTACGAGTAGGTACCTGCTATGTCCTCAATGTGCAATTTCATTTAAAAACGAAATTTTTAAACTAATAATTTTTAAATTTTATTTATGGAGTAGCATAATATAAACCCCAATATTTTGTAACATACATATATTTTTATCTATAAATACGATGAAAAATCATATTTAACAGAATATTTATGTGCTTATTATATCAAAAAATTTTATATCTCAAATATTAATGGCGTTAATAAATAATTTTTAAATTCGTTCAAATGTTTCAAAATTTTTAATATTTCTGAATTATTTGCCTGTGAAATAATGTCAAGTGGTTCAGTCACCTTAACACGTCGCTTTGGCAAAGTTTGATTATACACCGGATGTTAAACATATATCATAAATAGAAGAGTTTTAAAATTAATGACAGTGTAACTTAATTTTATTTTACGAGCTTTAAATGGCATAAAAAGGTACTACATTACCTACACCCTATACCTCACCAGTAGCGTAACAACATCAAATTGCACCTATGTACACAAAAGTTTTATGCACCCCTTTTTTATAAAGAAAAAACAAATCAAAAAAATAGTATATTATAGGCCAAGGTTGTGAAGACAGTCATTATAGCCCTAGCGCCAAGAGTGAAATTCATTATTACTGTGGACATTTATCATAATATTACATATGTTGTGTTCTGCAAAAAATCGTCGCATATTGTGTAGGTACACTTTTTGAAAAAATTATACGTTTTATTATAAAATTTGAGACTTTTGATAAATACACTATTTTGCAGACCGATTTAATTTAGGTAAATTTTAATCTCTTTTTGTCGGATATGTTTGCCGATAGTTGAAAATTTTCCTCATCAAAAATCTGGCCAAGTTCGTACATTTTATGATTATATCGCTAAATTAAGTTTTATTCTTCTTCGTCAGCTCCTGTGCACTGCAAGACAATCGGACTTTTTACCTTAAAAAGGTCTGAAGCATTTAGATCCCACGTCTGCTTAAATAGGATTGGGAAATGTGTTTGTAACTCGGTTCAATATTCATTATGGAAATTATCAACCCAAGGGAACTGTCGGCTTGACGTGTTCTCTGAAGCACAGAAACAATTCGACAGTTGGTTATATAAAGTTTCACCGGAGAAATACTGCGATGTTAAATGATCATAGTATTATTGTACAAATAAATAGAAATTTAAACCAAGTAGTGGTTCTTATTTTAAAATATTCAAGTGTTGTTACAACAAATCAATTACAATATTGTACATATAATATTGTTACAAACATACAATATAGTTAATTATTTCCTTTTTAAATATAGAGAGTGGCTCTCTGAAAACGAAACATATTACGGGATTGTGGCCAGCAGAATTTTTTTTTCAAGAAATGCAAAAGCAAGTCAATTTTATTATTGAAGGGGACAACTTTGCGACCAATGTCACTCCCGTATTGTTTCATCCCTTCGCACTATCATGACAACCCCTGAAATGTTAATAGGGATGACATGGCAAGTGACACCTCATTTGAGAGGTCTATTACAAATATTTTGGTCGGTATACCTCGAAAAATAGCCACGAAAAACCACCCCCAACTTAAAAAAAAATTGCCGCCTTATGGTTGGTTGGAAAATAATGAAAAAAATATAGAATGTAACTTTAATCAGTAGCTTCCATGTTGCGTTGGTTTCATTCAAATATCTATCATAGTTCCGTAGTAAAAGATTTTGATGTTTGGAGTTGCAATCCCTATTTTCCAAACACGTGTAAAGCTAGGGGTTTGATATTTGGCCCAAATTAAATTCCAACAACTAGCAATATAATAAAGGCACCAATGTCAACAAAGACGGCAGTGCAGATTTCTTATGGAAACTCGGTGAGACCCTTTGATTATTTTACTTCAGGGGTAAAACCATAGTAAATTTTTCAGAAAATCAATTTTATTATTGGCTTAAAAGATACTTTGAACCTTCTAAAATATAGGACAAAAAAATTAATACCCGAAAGAAATGTTTTACATTGAAATTTCGAGCTCAACCCCAAGCGTATCGGATTGCTGCGAAACAACATTTTCAAAACGGTACGCAGCATAACTCAAACAATTTTTGTCCTTTTCATTCGAATTTTTAACAATATCTTTAAAACAATATTTTGAACAGAAATACGTCGGAAATACGTACTGGATTTTCAATAAGTTGATTTATACATTATTTATTAACAAATAATTGCCAATTTTTTTTATCGAAAATTTAAAGTTTTCATTCAAATACACCTCAAACATACATACATAAATCAATATTTTTAAAATCCCTTACGTATTTCTCTAGCTATGAACACGTAGATTAAGTGAATTTTTTTTTTAAATTCAGATTTGAACTCGCTACACTGCGTGCCGCAAATTCAATAACCATCACGAGAATGCCTCCGGTGTCGCCAATTTATTTATATATATTTATTGATGATATTTTTTTGTTTAAGACTTAAATATTATACTATACTTAATAACCACCTCAAATATTATTATTCTATTACCTTTCCTTCTATGCAAAAAAATTGGCAGAAAAACGCTTTTTTTAAAGATTTTACAGTGGTTTTACCCCTTGTTCACCTAATTTTTTTTTGCAATTTTGTATATTAATAAAATTATAATAACAAAAAACTTATTTTTTTACAGGATGGTTTTATTTTTATGAATATAATAACTATATAATGCCGTTCATGTTTAACGTATTAAACACATGTGTATTTGATTCAACCCCTGTTTGTATTTTAATTTATGATGTTTATAATTAATATGCAATTTAAACAAAACATTAGATCTAGGAAAAATAATTTATACAGAAAAAATTCAACAAAAAATTATACAAATTAAACAGATGCATCAAATAAATCTAATTCTTAATCTTGTTCACAAAATAAGAACATTTGCTCCATAGTCGGACATAGGGATAACTAACTACTATCTCAAATGTAGCTATCAAATTTCTACCAAATCCTTTCGTTTTTTATTTACATATTTTATAACGAAATACTTTAAAAATATTTGTTTGCCACTTTGGACAGAATTAACATAAAAAAATTTGGAAAGAAATAAAAATAATTTGGGAAATGGAAGTCATAATAATCGTGACTATTTAAAAAAAATATTTTCTAGTTCTAATCTGTCATAAAATTTTGAATGAAAAATCAGTAATATTAATAATCATTTTTTCAGCACACATTTTTGCTAAAGCTACACTCATAAGTATTGCCCGGCGCAAATCTGTTGGAAAATGATTTTAGTTTTATAGCTTTATAAGAGTTTAAATTATAAACTATAAAAACCACATCCTTATTTCTTAAACTTAAATTTACTTAAAAAACTGGAAATATTTTTACTTTCAGTAACATATGGACTGAAAGATGTAGAAGTCAAAGTACCGCACGCTGTTTCTGTTGGAGATACGGTTTTTCTACAATGTCGATTCAATTTGGAAGGTGAGCCTCTTTACACTGTAAAATGGTATAAAGGCCAAAAAGAATTTTATCGTTTCATACCAAAAGAATTGCCAAATACACAAGTTTTTCCTCTTCCTGGAGTAAAAGTAGATGTAAGAAATTAATTACATTTTTATTATTTTTTAGTATGCTTTTTATTATTTCCGAATTTATAAATTTGTTCTTAATAAAAGTAAAATCAATTAATTACCTATAAATTTTTAGTTTCTTTTAGAAGCAAATTTAAACAACGTAATTATTATTAATATTGTACTTTGAATAAGTAATCTAACAGATCTGTGTATAATACCTAACCTTGAACATGAAAAGTGCGATTTTTTTAATTTAAGCAATATAACTTTTATTGCAGCTTTATAGATCAACTCCTAATCAAGTTGTTCTTCTAAATGTACAGCCTGAAGTAACAGGCAAATATCGATGTGAAATTTCTACAGACGCACCTAATTTTTATACAATAATAAAAACTGGATATATGTTTGTAATTGGTAAGCACATTTAATAAAAGTTATATTTTTATAGGTAATTAGTTTTATAATTTAACTGAGTTATAAATGTGGAAGTTTAAAATTTGTAATATAAATGTAGGTATTTATTTTTACAACCACTGTTTGAAATTTATTTATTGAGAAGTACATAATATATTTCAAATTAGTAATTTTCATTTAAAATTTTTTAATTGAAAAATACAATTTTTTAACAGATATACCGAAAGAAAACCCACACATCAAAATTGAAGGAGACTCTCGGGAAGTTGGATACACATTAAAGGCACACTGCATTTCGCCACCAGCATATCCTGCAGTAAATCTTACTTGGTACGTCAATCAAAAGAAAGTAAGTAATAAAATTTTATAATATTTTTTCATTAGTAGTTGTTTGATTGATATTTGGTACCTGTCCGTAGAAACTAAGGCTGGGAATCGTTGTCATTTTGGTATTCGAATATTCATTGATCAAATTATTCGAATATTCAAATAAATCGAATATTCAAATTATACTTTACAATATTATTCGTATTTGAATATTCAAATATTCGAATTATTCGAATTTGATTCCCAGCCTTAGTAGAAACAGTATGCATAAATTGCAGTGTCGTCTGCGTTACAGACCCGTTCGATTCCTGAAATATCGGTATGTCGTTGATAAAAAAAATTAAAAACTTTTAGTTCCAAACTGATAGATTGAATGTTAATAGTTTTTGTAGTCGACGTTAGTTGTTAATTTTAGAGTTTGGTAAGGATTTCTCGAGTTTTTTTCAGTTGCCAGATGGAGTTGTCTTGTAGTTTTGAAGGTGAGAGTAAGTCAGTTTAAATTTTAGTTTTAAATGTTAGAATTTAGTATATTTACATCATCCATTAAGGCTAAGAATCATCAAGCTAGCTTTGATTCACGAACGTGTGAGGGCTTGTAAGCTACGGTATTTTATAATTCGTAGGTACGCAACACGTTTAACAAATTTGTTGGTTGCTCTACTAGCTATATTAAAATAGTAAAATTATAGGAATCTAATTTTGGAATATACGAGAAGCTCCGCCTTTTAAAATACGTAAATTTCCCTCTCTGTTATTTAAACATTTTATTAATCGTAAGGGTGGGATATTTGCACTTTCCATCATTAACGCAGGAATATGTAATTCTTATTGTTCCCTTTGAATATATAAGATCGTATAAATTATTTTATAATAAATTGGCTCCTAGTAGATTTGAAGAAACTCCAAAGGTTAGTTTGCAAGTTATAATAATTAGGAATGGGATTTATATGTACTACTTATAAAATTATTAACAATAAAATATAATATGTAAATGCGTATAAATTCGATATAATATTATAATTTTGTACCTGATGAAAAAAATTTCACAATCGTATAAAATTTAGCCCAGTACATGTGAGATTTAACCTTGCAAGAGATAAGGAATGCATAAAACTCAATTCCAATTTGCTTTTGCAGTTATCCAGCGATAATTTTCTTATGTTCTATTGCAGATTACTATGTTCAAAATTATGTATACAATACATTTAATTTACAACAATGTTATACATAATTAGTATGTTATGTTAGAATATTTGAAAAAGTAACAAGTAAAAAGCATTATATAAATTTTATTTTACTGGGATTTTTTATAACCCAAGCACTCACTAAAGGCTTCATCGAGTCGCTTAATTAGAATTTGTAATGATAAACAATAATTAGTCATCTACATTGTTATGCAGTTTTATTTATATAAATGTTATTAAAAATTTTAAAAAAATTAACATAGTTTACTTCTTCCGGGTGACCGTCCGATTTTGAACATAGAGAATTTACATGGGAAATTGATTTTTTCTAAATTCCTGCTTCCCATTATAACTGATAAGAATAAAAAACAGGCCCGTAGCCAGGGGGGGGCACGTTCCCCCCCCCCCCGTAATGTTTAAGATAGAAAAATTTTGAAAGTGATTATTTGAAATTCGAAAATAAAATAGGTATTCTATTTTGAAGTTGGAAAAAGTTCTTTTTTCCTAACATATTTGCCGTACTTTATTGTTGTTTACCTTGTCAGCTTATAGGTCAACCCTATTTATCCTTTTTACGTGAAAGGCATGGAATTAATTTAATACAAAAACGATGAACCGTAAACATAAAAGCTGTTCTGCTGTTAAGATTAATATTACCAGTGACAACAGCAACTTGAATATTCATAGGGATCAGTGGCAAACTAAAGAGGGGGGCACCGCCCCGGGACCTGCAAGGAAAGGGGCCCGATTTACGTAAAATTATTATTAAAATTACTTACTTAATTCCTTTGTCGTAGCCATCCCATACAGGAAGTAACGACGGGCCCAGACTTGGCCCAGGCTTGGCCCAACTCTAAAGAACTCTGGCCCAGGCTTGTAAGCCAATATTGGCCCAGGCTTGGTGGAAGTCTGGAATGATAACGTCGTGCCAAGCATGGTTGCCATGACTGGGCCAAGCTTGGTTGTCAAGACTGGGCCAAGCTACGTTACCAATGCTTGCCCAAGTTTGATTGCCAAGGCTGGGCCAAACATGGTCACCAATGCTGGCACGACGTTATCATACCAGGCTTTCACCAAGGCTGGGCCAATACTGGGTTACCAAGACTGGTCCAAGTATAACTGCCAAGACTGGCCCAAGCTTAACTGCCAAGACTGGCCCGAGTATAATTGCCAAAACTGCCCCAAGTATAACTTATTTATTTAACGAGTACGATCTTCTAAATTTTTACATAATAAAAAAATTATGAAATTATTTTGTAAATTCTTTATTTCTACACACCTTTTAAACAATGTTCAAAATTTTAACAAACACTTAGGTTCGCTTTTACAATAGTCGGTTAAGTATTATTTATCCAGGTTGTAACAGTTGTCGGGAAGTTTTTGGTAAATCTTCATGACCTTCTTCTCGTAAAATAGTCAATAACTGAGTCACTACATTTAAGGTTAAAACATTTATATTGTCTAGTGTCCAACAACGGAGTTTTTCAAGCAAAGTTTTTTTCGGCGTATCATCTTTCTCACTCTGAGGTGATGAGTTATGTGGAACATCATTAGCATATAAAGCCGGGATCCCACGAGTGGTGCATTTGGTCAATGTTGGTCATAGAAGTGCACTTACTGTCTCCTTCTAACTAATGCGATCCCGTAAGTGGTAAGCGTCCTTCTGTGGCCAACATTTGATCAATGCACCACTCGTGGGATCGCGCCTTAAGTCTTCACAGTTGACATTTTCAATATCATCGTCACTATTGATAGAATCATGATCTGTACAAATCACTGTGATTACTATTATCTAAATCATTATAACATTCTTGTGAACCACCTGCTTCTGAAATAACAGAATTCTCACTGCTCACACAGTTTATAACTTTGTTTTTTGATTGAACGTCTGTATTATTGGGATTATTTAAAAGTTGTCGAGTTTTATGTAAAGCACGCCACTTTTTAACTCTGAAATATGAATCAGACATGGTTTAATTATTGTTATAAAATGTGATTCAAATCAAAACTCAATATGATGTAGCACGCTAGAAACAGTAAGAGAACAACTTGCAAAATGGTCGTGTATTTATTGGAAAAGACGTTTCGCGCAAGCACACAAGTATACATGCGCAGTACTCCTGGGCTCTCCAGTCTTGGCCCAAGACTGGCACGTCATTGGATGGCCGAGGCTTGGTATCCCAGTCTTGGCCCAAGCCTCGCACGCCATTGAATGGCCGAAGCAGGGTTACCCAGACTTGGCCCAAGGCTGGGTAACTGCAGGTATGGCCGACGCTGGGCTACCCAGGCTTGGCCCAAGACTGGCACGTCATTGGATGGCCGAGGCTTGGTATCCCAGTCTTGGCTCAAGCCTCGCACGCCATTGAATGGCCGAAGCAGGGTTACCCAGACTTGGCCCAAGGCTAGGTAACTGCAGGTATGGCCGACGCTGGGCTACCCAAGCTTGGCCCAAGACTGGCACGTCATTGGATGGCCGAGGCTTGGTATCCCAGTCTTGGCTCAAGCCTCGCACGCCATTGAATGGCCGAAGCAGGGTTACCCAGACTTGGCCCAAGGCTGGGTAACTGCAGGTATGGCCGACGCTGGTTTACCCAGGCTTGGCCCAAGACTGGCTTATCATAGGAATGGCCGAGGCTGAGTTACCCAGTCTTGGGCCAACCATGGTACGCCGAAGTTTGGCGTCCCACTCTTGGCCCTAGCCTGGCCCCGTTGTTCAACTCTGGGGGCTCCTGTATGGGATTGAAAGCATTTATTTGGTAAAAATTTCATTGGAATTTTGTAGCTACATTTGTATTACAATAATACATTCAAAAATTTCTAACTTTTAAACCCTGTTGACCTTGAAAACTCAAATTTTCCCGCCTGCGGCGCTCGTGGTAGCTTCGCCCAACTCCACCTCTTTGTTTACAACATTAAAAATTTTCAGAAGGGAAGCCTTCAAAATTTTACTTTTTACAAGTATCCCCCCCAAAATAAAATCCTGGCAACGGGCCTGATAAAAAGTATATCAAATTAAAGAGATTTTTGTTCCGCGTCTAAAGATATTTAATACTTAATATTTTGTTTTTTAATTATTGTAAAAAAGTGATGATAAAATTTCCATCAGGCTTTTGTTCTTCTTTGTATTCTTCTTTATAGAACCGTCCTGACTTTTAAAGACTTTCTTCATATAGTTATTAAGTTGGTGATTTGCCATTTCCTTCCAAGGGAAGACGGTCAGAATAAAGTTTCTATACAACTCTTATAGAATAGGGGGCCGGTAGCAAACTACGGTTACAGATTTCACCGAAATTTTTGCACTGGGTGGGAGGTAATGGTCTATATAGTGGATATATATTATACAATTTGCGGATGGTCCAGTAGTTCTTCCAAAATTAATAAAAATTCTAGATCCAAGATTTGCCGTGGTTTTGACAGGTGCTAAACTCTTTAAAAACATCCCCCGTAGGGCACGGAACTCGAAAAATGACGAAATTCGAAGGCTGGGATCCGAGATTTGCCAATGTCAGGAGCAGGGAAAACTTACCCTCCGCACGCTCTTCGGGCGGCTCTGGGCGGTTTTTGTAAATTGTTTCAAAAGCCGGGTGGTAAATGCACTCGAAAATGCAGGAACTAGAATGATGTTATCACTTCAACGGCATGCACTTGAATAATATAGCATAGCATAGTTTAATTGGCTAAAGAGCATGTTGGTGCCGAGGCACCATTATCTCCTTCATATGATGATCGATATTTGACAGTGCAGCGATTTGCAGAATAAAATTATGCTTACCAATCCCGAGGGGGTTAGTTGATTGTACGACGAAAGAATTAGTTGTTTAAACGTGTAATTTAACTGTTGCTGGTTGAAATTAACGCACTGCAGTTTAATAATTGCTTTTATCTCCCCACCATAATTACAATTGCCATGACCCAAGTAGAGCACACGTACCGGCAATAGAATGACTTTTTAAAGCTTACGTGAAGGTAAACTCGTAAAATTTACATCAAAAAGTCAATTTCCAATATAAAATTGTGAAGTAACCTAATTAATAAAAAAAATTAAATAAAGCTAATAAAATTGTGCTTTTTCAGAATATTCATTAGTTTTCTTTCCTACTTTGAAGGAGGACAGCCGTAGAATACTACCTCTAAGCTAAAAAGGTTAAAAGTTCTTTTTAGTCAAAATTAGCATTGAAAACAATTTTGTGAATTTTTGAAATTTTTGTAATTTCGCTCTAAACTTGCACAGTTTTGTTTGCAAATATTTTAATAGTCGTATAGAATGCATGTTTCCAAACTTGTTGCAGAATATACCATTCTACTCGGTCTTAGCAGCTTACACACTTAATCGTCAAGCTGTTACTGTCTTAATTTAATGAGTGGAAAATGTTCACGAACTACGACTTATTTAGAATACTCATAATTTTCAAAATTTACAACCTATTTCCAAAAATTTGAATTACGGAAATAAAATAAAAATGAAATTTTATTGCAAATTATGTTCATTTAATTTATTTATTATTGAAATACACAGTGCCTTTATTACAATTAAGGGGTCCCTGCAGTCTAGCGCTGTAAAATTTGAGGCATTTTCAAGATTTTTTTTTTAAGGTTAAAGTAATGAACAACAATATTAAAACTCTTTAGATGTATTATCATTGTGAATATATACAATTTTTTTTTAATTGAGAATTATTTTTAATTACGACAAAAATAGCGCTAAATAACAACCTTTCAAAAAAATGTACTTGGGCGACGTTGCGGATTTTGACTCTTCATTTGTTTGGCAAAATTACACTCTTTTGAAGTTTAAATTCTAAAATCAGGCTTGTTTTTACCAGTTTTTCTATGTAAAAAATACCAAGTTTTTGAAATAAAAGTTGATTTTGGTTCCAGCGATAACCAATATACCAATAATAAAAATACAAATATGAATAACTTATTTTGTTTTGATTGTACAAATTTATAGATAATATTAGTTTTTCACCCACACTTTTATTGTTAGTGATGCTTTTCTTTTTCAAATTAAAATTATTCTAAATATATAATATATTATTTAATGAAATGTTTTTGTATCCATCCAAAAAGTAAACAGATTACATTCACCATGTGGTGCATTTGAAACGAAACGCAAATCCCCACCAGAACATCATTTCGTAGATTATTTCTTGCATTGCAGCTCAAAATATTATTTATATCCAAGTTGAAAACCATTATTTCCATTATTTATTTGAGCGACTGTAAAAGTCTTGTAGCCATCTCTATGATAATGGCTGAACTATAATCATTAATTTAATCTAAAATTATTCCCGCCTGATTTGAATTGAGCGATTATTTTTAATTAAATTTTTAACGTGTTATAGATAAAATAAATTTTCAAATAATTTATTTATGAGTTCTCTTATACATGTATATTAGTTAAATAGGTAGAATATTATTAATTGATAATTAATTTCAGGTTTTAAAATTAATATTACTGTTATAAAGAAAAATTTTTAATTTAAAAACACCTGCTGCCCGTCCTTACAGTGTCACAAATATTATCTTAAAATTTCAAATCGATGTGTTGGTGCGTTTTCGAGATGTTCTCGAATGTATGATTTTTTTTCACCTGGCCGATTTTTTTTTCTTTTTTTATTAATAATTCTTTGTTAGTAATTATTTCTCCTACTTAAATTTTTTGCTAAAAAGTTTACAAACATGGTATTTACACAAATTGAAACCCAAATTACAAAATTTGCTTTAAAAAAATAGCCTTTGCCCTTCCTTAATTAATTGTAAATATAATTTCCAAATTTGAAGAAAATCCATTCAGCCGTTTTTAAATTGTTCTCGCATGAACAAGAACGCATCGCAAATTCCTAGCCTTAATGTATCTTTATTTTAGATTTACTTCTAACAATGCAAGCTAATTTGAATTATTTTTGTAGGTAAATGCAAGCTCTTCCATTTATATATACGAATCTAACAATACTCGAAATGGTCAAATGCCCAAAACAATTATATCCAAATCAGAAATTGAGATTGATGAAAGAATTTTTAATAATGGTTTTGCACATCTACATTGTGTCGCCAAACTTTTTAACTTGTATTGTTCGGAGGCAGATATCATTTTAGAACAGGGCAAACCTCACCATAAGTTACCATCAATACTTGGAAATTGCAATATATTTTCAGGTGTGTTTAAAAGAAATTTAATTAAAATTTTCTAGTTGTCTTAAATTATTAAATTTAATTTATTAATACATTGTATTGTTCCAGGGTCTACAAATAATCCACATCCATATTTAAGTATTATTATTATTATTATCTTTTTATTATACACTTTTCATTGCCTGTGATAGATTAGATATTAAAATTTTTATAAATAAAGCTATGCATTCAAAAAATAAATACTTGGAAACTGTATTATAATTTTTTCCCCAAGAGGAGAATTTTTATAGTGGTAATAGGTAGGTATATACATAGGAATTTCCCACTAAACGGCATTTTCGTTACGTTTCCATTGTTAATCTAATTTTCAAAGGGTAGGTATATCTAGATAAGATGGTGAAATTTTCCCTTACATAGACCCTTAGATCACCATAGACCACATTAAACGGATACCGTCATTTCGGCGATTCCAGTTCGGCACCGCCATTTCGACGATTCTGATTCGGCGACCGTCAATTCGGCGATTCCGATTCGGCGACAGAAAATGTTGCCGAATCGCTGTCGCCGAAACGACGTGTACCGACATTAAATGTGTAACACATCATTCGATGAACGGATAGAGCGTCACAAAGCATCATTTCAAAGCAAATTTTAATCCCCTATCCCTATTATTGGGGTAGTAATAAACTACAACAAAATTTCTTTTTCAAGACGTAACTTTTTTTCTAGTCGATAGAAAATATAAAAAAAATCATGAAGATTACAAATAATAAAACATGCTTTTATGAAGTTTTTGATAATTTTTCATCCGAAATTAGGACTGTAAAACATTAAAGAAGATTTTAAAGCCCGATTTTTATATTGAAATTATAAAGTCTCAACTTTTATTTTCTCACGACTAAAACATCCTGTTTTTGTGTCAAAAAATTTTGAAATTTTTAGAAGGGTACACCACACAGTCAATAAAATTAAATTTTAAAGACACTAAAATCATAAAATCCATCACCAACTATAAAGACAGGCTGTTACATGAAATGCTAGCCATCAAGAAAGAAAAAAACAGCATGAATAGGAAAACCGACATCGAAGGACTTAGTACCATCTACAGCCCTCTTCTTAATTAGCAACTATTGGTATCAAGTTTTTTCCTATTTTCGGTTTTGCAATAGGTTTTCCTTGATTCACGACCTAGTTTATAAGAAAGTTTTTCTTATCTAGTAGGTCGTCTAAATGGCAATATGTTTAAATTTTCGTTCCTATGTAACATTTTTGTTTAAATAAATTGATATTTTCTGACGAAGCAGATGAAAAATCTGCGAAATATTAAAACATTATTGTTTTATTACGTTTATTTAACTAGTATTATTTTAAATATTTTATAGTTTTTTCTTTTCTGCTACTTCCAGTATCATTGTAACGTTTAATGGTTCGATACACAAAACTTGTTTTCACACGAATATGCTGGAGTTCACGAATAATAGCTTGTTGCGATTTTCCTGCCAAATACAAAGCAATCACACTATTACGTTTGAATCCCATTTGGAATATTTCTTTTCACTTATGACTTAGAATGATAGTCCAGTCAAGTAAGCATTCAACCTCGGAATGAGAGGGAATAAGCTGTAAATTGGTATAAACCTTTGTTTTGGCATTCCAAATACTGGTAGAAAAGTCTCATATAATCTCGTGTCCGCGTCCCAAGATATTAATAGTCCAGTCACATAAGCATTCAACCTCGGAATGAGAGGGAATAAGCTGTAATTTGGTATAAACCTTTATTTTGGTATTCTATATACTGGTAGAAAAGTCTCATATAATCTCGTGTCCGCGTCCCAAGATATTGAAGGTCAAAGGTCACAAAAATCGGTTTTTTGCAATTATCTCGCTTCCTAGGTGAAATACGTTATTTAAGTTCATTATATATCTTGGAGATAATAAAATTATCGACAAGTTTCATACCAAGCATTTTTTTGTATCATTAGCCTTTCTCGAGATACAGCGCGGAGAGTAGCAAGCGCGCATCCGTTAGAATTAAAATATGCAGAGAAGAACCAGTGCTGCTGAGGATCATTTTTAACTTTTCTAGTAATACAGGCCGATAGCCCCGCCTCTTCAACATAAGTTCACATAATTATAGTTTTTTTAAATCCTCAAACGTAATAAAAACAATTCCCTTAAGAAATACATGAGCAAAATCGCAAATGACCAATAAATTACTTTTCATAGACTCTTATAAGGCCACGTACCGACTGGTTAAAATTTGTCTGAAGAAACTTTACACTCAAGTTAATAATCTCTTCATTATTAATTTTCTATTATTTTAATTGAGAAAATTTATGGAGTGAATATGTGATTGTGAGAAAGGGATTTTTTAAATATGAATAATATATTTGCATTATAACAATAATTATTATTTATAAATTAATTAAAAATATATTAAGTATTTATTATAAAGAAGAATATTATGTGAAAACGTTGAATAGAATGTCACAATAGCACATTTGTTTTCTTTTTTTTATGATAAATGGCAAATGTAAATGATGCAAGATCAAGTTACAAAATAGTATATTCAATATTCCTCTAGCTCGTCGTCGTCTTCTTCGTCTGGCTGCTCAAATTTAATTTCTATGCAGCCTGTATTACTAGAAAAGTTAAAAATGCTCCTTAGCAGCATGGGTTCTTCTCGGCATATTTTAATTCTCACGAATGCGCGCTTGCTACTCTTCGCTCTGTATCTCGAGCAAGACTGATGATACAAAAAAATGCTTGGTATAATATATAATAAACTTAAATAACGTATTTCACCTAGGAAACAAGATAACTGCAAAACACCGATTTTCGTGACCTTTGACCTGCAATATCTTGGGACGCGGACACGAGATTATATGAGATTTTTCTACCAGTATTTGGAATTCCAAAACAAAGGTTTATACCAATTTACAGCTTATTCCCTTTCATTCCGAGGTTTGCCCTTTATTTTGCCTTATTTGACTGAACTATGAAATGTTTGAGTTGGCTTATAAATAACTTGTTGCTTAGAATCTGCAGCAGCGCAAAGTTGATGTCACGTATAGTGCCTGATCCTGCATAACATTTTAGAAGAACCTTTGGAAGACCCACAGGATATACCTTTTAGCATAATTTTTTATTAAAAATATTTCTTTCTTAACATGTAATTTTGTCAAGTGTCAAGTGTCAAGTGTCCATTGTTGTTAGTCGCAGTTTTATTGTAATAATTCGTCTTTAGAGTTCATTACAGAGAGTGAGATAGTGTTTATCAGCTCCAGGCTGGTGGATTTACCGCAAGTGATTGCAAATTAACGTTGAAAAAACAACCTAACGTAATATTATTTGATCCCAACCTAAAGTGAGGTTAGAATGCAACAAAAATGCAACGTACACCACCTTCTAAAACAAAATATATACTCTGTACTCGAGAAACAGAATCTAACCAGAACGAGCAAATGTTAGTCCCGGGAGAAATGGCGTCATCGTCCAACCAAAACTATTACGAACCAAGCGCCAAAATCCCGATACACCACCAACAAACTGCTCCGATGATATACTACAACCAAAACTATCCGCAACTAATCCAACCTCAGGGTCATCACCATCAGGTTCCCCTGATACCAGTAGCGCACCCAATTATCCCACCAACACCACACCAGGAGAGTGAATGGCAAGTCCAAAGCAAAAAGCGAGGTAGAAAAGATAGTCCGGAAGTCTCAAGAAGAGTCGTTAAACAATCATTCATACCAAATTACTGGCTAAACGCCCCAGTAGAAACAAAAAATAAATTTTCAACCTTACAAAATACAGATAAAATGGAAGAAGATAAAGACGATCAAGAAGATAAAAATGATCCAGAAGTCCAAAATGGAAAAGAATCCAAAAAAGCGCCCAACCCACCACCTATATTCATTGACGGTGTAAAGAATATCACACCACTAACTGAATTACTGGATAGTGTGGCTAAAGACGAGTATATGATGAAAACATTGTACAACGATCAAGTCAGGCTAAACCCCAAGTCTGATAAAAGCTATAGTGTAATCGTGAAAGAATTATCCGCAAAAGGTACACAATTTCACACATTTCAACTAAAAAGCGAGAAGTCCTTCCGAGTGGTTTTACGCAACATACACCCCACCACTGATCAAACAACTTTAAAACAAAAAATCGAAGAACTTGGACATACTGTGATTAACATACACAATATTCGTGCAAGAGTCACAAAAACACCACTGCTACCGCTTTTTCACATAGAACTCAAAACGAATGAAAATAACAAGAAGATCTATGAAACAACACGCCTAATGAATTCAATTGTAGTTTTTGAACCCCCACACCAGAAGCGAGAAATACCACAGTGCACTAAATGCCAGCAATACGGCCACACCCAAAAATTTTGTTATAGACAAGCAAGATGTGTTAAATGTACAGGAAATCACGCCACAAAAGATTGCGTAAGAAAAGATAGAGATGACAAGGTAAAGTGCATACTCTGCGGTGAAAATCATCCCGCCAATTATAAGGGCTGTATTGTATACAAAGACCTCCAAAAAAAAACATACCCAACTCTAAGAGCAAAAAACCAAATCCCTCCACCTAAACCAGTATACAACAACACCAATAATTACAATCAAAATTACCCAAACGTACTTTCGAGTAATTCGTATGCAAACATAACTGGTGCAGGTGCAACTCAACAACAAAATTCTCAATTTGTAACCCCCTCTTCACAACCTATAGTAGCAAATCCACAAACATCTCAGCAAAACTACAATTTAGAACTCATGTTGTCAAGAATGATGGAAAAAATGGAAACATTGCTCAATCTCTTGACAGCTATGCTACTAGGATGAATTAATGTCAGTACAAACCAAAATAGCAATCTGGAATGCCAATGGTCTAACAAGTCATAGTCATGAAATTAAAATATTCCTAAGTAACCACGATATTGATATGATGCTTATATCTGAGACTCATTTCACCGACAAGAGCCATCTCAAGATTCCAAAATATAAAATCTATAACACAAATCACCCAACCGGTAGAGTGAGAGGAGGAACAGCAATCATCATAAAAAATAACATCAAACATTACGAACTACATAACTACACACAGGCACACCTACAGGCTACAAACATCGTTATAGAAGAAGTAAACGGACCAATCACTATATCGGCAGTCTACTGCCCTCCTGGACACACCATCAGTCATGAACAATATCTACATTATTTCAATACGCTCGGTAATCGCTTTGTTGCTGGGGGGGATTACAACGCTAAACATATCTGTTGGGGCTCAAGGCTAACAAATCCGAGAGGTCGACAGTTGCTTCGAACAATGCAGTCAAAAAACCTAAATCACTGTTCCACTGGGCAACCAACATACTGGCCTACAGACAGAGGAAAGCTACCGGACGTGCTGGACTTCTGCATAATCGGAGGCATATCATCAAACTACATCACAGTGGAGCCAAGCTTTGAGCTCTCCTCAGATCACTCTCCAATCATAGCAGAGTTCCATTCACAAATTGTCACACAGCCTAAACCTCCAACTTTGTACAATAAGCATACTAATTGGGCATTTTTTAGGGAAGTACTCCACTCCAGTCTACTGCAGCATGACGTTTCCATGAAAACTGAATACGAATTGGATGAGGCTGTCCAAAACCTAACCAAAAGCATCCAAGAAGCAGCCTGGAAAGCCACCCCAACAAAGCTTAACCAGAAAAAGGTACAGGACTATTGCCCGAAACGTATTCAAGACAAAATACGGGAAAAAAGAGCATTGAGAGAAAGATGGCATTCCACCCGGGCACCCACAGACAAAACAAAATTCAACAAGGCCATTAAAGACCTAAAACAACTCTTAAAAGACTTCAAAAACCAACAAGTCCAAAACTACCTAAGCGGACTGGCGGCAACTGAAGCATCTGATTACTCGCTGTGGAAGGCAACTAGAAAACTGAAAGGAGCGCAACAGTCAATTCCACCTATAAAAACCCCAACCCAAGAGTGGGCAAAAAACAACCAAGAAAAGGCAAACACCTTCGCCAATCATCTAGCTGAAGTATTTACCCCTTTCCAAGCAGAAGAGCCTAACGACGACGACAACATCAAAAAATTTCTAGATGTTCCCTTCCAAATGGAACTACCAACAAAAAAGATCAAAAAAAGTGAGGTTAAAACCTATATCAAGGAACACCTGATTCTGAACAAATCTCCAGGTTTCGACCTCATAACAGCAAAAGTTCTGAAAGAACTACCCGATACGGCATTTAGATCTATCTCCACAATCTACAATTCTATTCTGAGACTGGGTTATTTTCCTGCACAATGGAAGTTAGCCCAAATAATTCTGATTCTTAAACCTGGAAAACCACCAACTGAAACTAACTCGTACAGACCCATCAGTCTGCTTCCAATCTTGTCAAAAATTTTTGAAAAACTTCTTCTGAAAAGAATGATGGCTTCAATAGAAAAAATGGAAATAATTCCTAAATACCAGTTTGGATTTCGCCACCAGCACGCAACAATTGAGCAAGTACACAGAATTGCAAATAAAATCAGACAAGACTTAGAGACAAAAACCTTTTGCTCAGCCGCATTTCTCGACATAACTCAGGCTTTCGATAAGGTGTGGCATGCCGGCCTGCTATTCAAAATCAAAAGGTATCTTCCACATAACTTCTACCCGGTACTGAAGTCGTACCTTTATAACAGACATTTCCTTGTGAAATGCCAGGACGAAATGTCGCGGCTTTTCGAGGTCAACTCTGGAGTTCCGCAGGGTAGCGTCTTGGGTCCAATGCTATTCCTGATTTACACGTCTGACTTACCAACAAATGCCAATACATTTATTGCAACTTTTGCCGACGACACTGCTATTCTGGCTTCCGATCGCGATGCGAATATTGCATCAGCCAACCTACAGGCCCACCTGAACGACACTGAAGTCTGGTTGAGGAAATGGCGAATTAAGGCTAACACACAAAAGTCGGTGCATGTGACATTCACAACCAGGAGAGACACATGTCCTTCCGTCAAGCTAAATGGAAGGATTATTCCCCAAAAAGAAGATGTAAAATACCTCGGTGTACATCTTGATCAACGTCTGACCTGGGGTAAACATATATGGAGTAAGAGACTACAACTGGGACACTCCCTCCGGAAGCACATGTGGTTGTTGGGACGCAACTCGCAACTTTCACTGGAAAACAAGGTTCTCATATATAAAGTCATAATGAAACCAATTTGGACATATGGCATCCAGCTTTGGGGAGCGGCCAGCAATTCCAACATCGCTAAGATCCAGCGGTTCCAGTCGAAGGTCCTCAGGATAATCACTGATGCTCCCTGGTTTGTACCAAATCACGTGATCCATTGTGATCTTCAAATTCCTACCGTTGAGGAAAGTGTCCAATCGCTTAGCACTAGATATCAGGATCGTATTAGAGATCACCCCAACTCTCTTGCAGCGGATCTTCTCACCACCCACCGCACCAAAAGGCTAAAACGCCACGACCCTCTGGACCTTCCGCACCGTTTTAGTTAACGTTGCATACTAATCACCAATAACCTGTTAACTACCAAGGTGTGCACCAATGGGTGAGCACCTTCTATGTCATGTATTCATCCACTAATCGTATCTTTTACTTATTGTCTTTGACAGATTGTAAAATAAATGGAAATCAATAAAAAAAAAAAAAAAAAAAAAACATTCAATCTAAGGTGCATAAAGATCTGTTTTTAAACAAAATTCAGCTATAGAATTAACGAAATCCAATTTAAAACCATATTATTACTGAACGATCATAATGTATTTCCTACCTTGGCCAACCGCAACTGTAGCAATTAATGATAAATACCTTGGCTGTATGGAGCACCAAAACAAAGCCTCATATCACCTTCATCTGATAAGTGGCATAACTGGCATGATTTAAGAGGCTTGACCTCAATTAGAGCAAGACTAAAACAAGCGTGTTCACGTAGTGAACCTAGAAATTAAATAATAATTACAAAAATGATGTAAAAAAAAGTTTCTTCTGAGGCTGCTTGGCGAGATGTGAATTTTGCGGTTTGGTGTAACCAATTATGATCAATATGGATTGTGACCTGCAAAATAAGTTGAAGCATTGTTGAAGAAAAGTTTTCCCAAGAGAAAATATAATGCTTTTGCATCTGAATCTGAAACTGGGCGATTAATCCAGCTAGGGTGATTCCAGAAAGATTTTGGATCTTGGGCACTTAGGAAAATTCTTTGAGAAGTATTGGCGGAATTGGTTGATTAGAGTCTTAGCGACGCCATGGTATTTTCGTAAAGATGTTTGGCCTGATCGAAATAAAGATGTCAATAGTTTCCAAGCTGGTGTCCGCGTGGAGGCTACGGTTGATAACATAGAAAACAGAATCAAAAATTGAGAAAAGTCTTTGTTTTGAACAGTGGCGTACCTAGAACTTTTGTCGCCCGGTGCGGTCTCCACTTTTGCCGCCCATTCGAAGTTTTTATAAATTAATTAACATATCAAAACATATTCCTAGTTTAAAAAAATACGAAAAATCGAATAGTAAACTTTTGAAGTGAACACCCAAAATATGTGCCGCCCGGTGCGTACCGCACCCACCGCTCCCCCCTAGGTACGCCACTGGTTTTGAATTATGTGGAGTTTATTCGTGTGTGTGGAAGTGTTCGTTTGATGGGACTCAACTTATTGCGTGTGTTTTTCATAGGGCAGAGCTTATCTATGACGTATTTACAACTGTTCATGATATGTTTGCCCCAAGTGGTTTTGTCCACTCTAGGAATTTGCTAAGCGAGAAGTCTCACTAAGGCCTTGCTGTGTCAAGACTCAACCTAAACGTGACGCGCCGTACTTACGTATATAATAGTCACAACTTGACGAGAGGGAGTGCTGTGCCAGCCAAGCTTATACACTTTCGCGTGTTTGGACAGCCTGAAGGTAAGTACATGCACTAGCGATTTGCGTTTTGCGGAATGCGATTTTTCCCATTTCTGATGTTTGATTGGTCAAATTGGTCAACTGCCTTCAAATTCGACCAATCAAAACAAAAATCGCATTCCGCAAAACGCAAATCGCTAGTGCATGTACTTACCTTGACTTGTAGTCCCTAAAAAAAGTTGTAAATTTGATAAAAATTTTCTCCAAAAATCATCGGACAAGTCAATTTAATTTTTTAAATGTCGCTTTTTTGCACCATTGGCATATTTTTATTGTGTTTTGTTTTGGAACTTTGACTTTTTTATTTTATTTATTTATTTATTTTTGGAACTTTGACGTCATCGTAAATATTTTTAAACAGCAACTCTTCTTTTCTTTTGCGGATTTGAATGCAGCATAATTTTCTAAGTATGAAATTATAAAAATACCTTAGGATGGTATATTACCTTGTATCGAAAAGTTTCCGAAATAATCAGCGCTAAAGTTTTGTGGGCCAAGTTAAACATAACTAGGATGCCCGAGCCAATCATAGTTTAATAAAACTGTGTAGATGTATGATGAAACAATACTCTTTGGTTGTTGTGAAATGAAACGATGCTGGTCATAAGTAGGTACAGTTATTATTTAATGTATTGATTAACAATATTATTTATTGTGGTTATTGTTGTATAAATTATTTTTTATTAAATATCTAATACAACTCGAAAATCAATTTCGTTTAATAGTTTTCATGTTAATTTATTATTATTATTTAATTAATACATACACAAATTAGCATAATATATTAATTCTCTTTCTTTCGGAATAAATTGCCTCATTAAATCTATTATTGCCCTAATATAATACAGTATAAATTGATCACAGACTTTTAGAAGGAAATAGTATTATTTGTTAAATTTTTATGGAGTTTCTTATATAAAACATGCTTTAGTTTCTTTCAAAGCTATAATTCCTTTCCTAGCTTTACAAAGATGATACAATTATAAATATATTTGAAATGATTTTTCATTTTCTCACTTTTTCATTTTAACTTTCTTTCCCGTAAAGGTACTAAAAAATAAAATTCAATCGATTTTATTCTTAGTAATACAAGGCATGCAATTCTTTTAAAAGGAAATAAAAATCGAGTTTAAAATATAAAATTTATTAAGTTGAGAGTATGATAAAATCAAAATATGGTTGCTGATCTATTTCCTACTTCATAAGTCAAAATATGTTACAGTTTTTGCTTTAAAAGTTATGAAAACAATTTAGAAACTCTTTTATAATAATTTTGTTTTCCTCGGCACTCAAAATCGTTTTGAAACTATCAGACACACGTGTACTAACGCCATTTTGGCTTGTGAATTACTCTTGTATCCAACAGTTTAAAACGGTTTGAAGTGCTGAAGAAACAAAACTACATTTTATGCAAACCTAATTTCAATACAGGACATTAGTGCAAATTTGATGACGTCTATTATTACCACCAAATCATCATCAAATATTTTTATTAATTTGTTTGTCAACGTGAGTTTGAACAAAATTAAAGACTTTCTCTGACTTTTCCAACATTGGTAAATTTTAATAATTGAGATAAATAAAAAAAGTAATTTTTACAATTTCAGAAACTTATAATAAATTATTATAAATTTATAATTTGCAGAACTGTTGTAGTCGCACCATGCATCGTCGTAACTGCTTATGACGTGTATTGAAATAAGATTTATTGTAAAAATTGCTTCTAGGCACTTAATGTTATCAGGAACTATAGGTCTGAAATGCTCTACTGCACAATACATTTTCGTTATTAAACTATAAAATAAATAAATTATAATATGTAATTAACATTAAATAGTAAATAAAAAGCACAATAATTAGCAATCAACAATAGGTTAGTATAATTACAATAAAACAAAAATGTATTACCTTCTCTATTATTAAATGAAATAAATATAGCTTCAATTCTCAATTTACCGTGGGTTACATAGCACTGCTTTTTATATCAGCGTTTAAATTTTTTATTAAATTTTAGTTGATGTCATACATCTTCCATTTCACCTTTACAATGAGCACAGCAAGTTGCATGATGAGAAGGATGCTGTAAATACATTTGGCCTCCACCTAAAGAAATTGCAGCTCCAACCAACGCATTATAAACAACGTCTGGTTTATTCACTAAGTTAATTGGATTTTTTAACATCTGAAATGTTTTATTATATAACTTGTATTTAAAAACTTAATTTAATAAAAAAAAAACTAGTGGGGCAATTCTGGTCATTCTATTCAAGGTTCTATAAGTTTAAACCCACGAATGAAAATCAACAGTTGTATTTTAGCCCTCACCTTTACAATAAAATTGTTGATGTTCATTGGTTCTTCTCCTTGGAGTGTCAACACTATACAGTATGTAGGTGATCAATTAGACTGAAACCAAGATAACTTACTCGAGAATAAAATATTAGATGGTTTTCATTTGCCTATCCAGATTTATTTTTGTTTCCCACTTCCTAGTCAGTCGGTGTAACTTTTATGCCATACAAGCCATACTCCTGATCTTTTATTGGTTAGTTTATTTAAATTTGAAAAGTGGTGACCAAAATTGACGCACTTGTCATGATATCTTAAATTAGTTTAAAAGACAATATAAAACTTACTTGCGTAGCATGAATTTCAGCAGGAGTGCTCTTTGGTAAATTATTAATATCTTCATTAAAAGAATTCCACTTATTACCACCTTCCACTAAATTATGCATCAATTTTTCACTCAATATACTATTAGCCAGAGAAAGATCTAATATATTGGCAGTTTTTAAATTGACATCTATGTGATTATTTAATTGCTTAGATGTAAAGTTTAAAGAACTGAAGGTTCTTGAACATTGAGCTTGTACTTTGGTTCGTTCATAGAGCAAATTTTTTATATTATCTTGTAGTTCTGAAACTTTATTTGTCAACGCCGATTTCCATTTAGCCAATTCTTCTATCATTAAACTGCACAAAAATATAACACGTAAATTTCAACTTGAATAATTAAAAAAACTCACTAACCTAGATGCCAAAAATTTACTACGCCAAACTTCGCATTGACCAGATAACCATTCCGTTTGTTCTTGATGACTTGTTAAATGATTTGCAGAACTAAGCAAAGCCCGAGCCAATTGCAATTTATCTTCTGTAAGATGCTGGACCCTACTTTCCAAATCTTCACCAACAGCAGCTACTAATAATGTTTTCAATTCACTGTTTACCTTTGAATATTTAATATAGAATTACAATTGAATATTTAAAAAAAAAAGTCTAACCTGTGCCTGGAATTTTAAATTATTTTCCAAATGTGCATTGGTTTCTCTTAAATTATTAATATCAGTTTCGTATGCTCGCTTCTCTTCTTCCCATTGCTTTCTTGATAAAAATGTTTCTTCCTTATCTGATACTTCAACTTGAACAGTTTTTAATTCAGCTAATCGTACTTCTGAAATTTGTGTAACAAGATCGTGGATATCAATGTTATTCTTTCGAATTTTTTCACATATTTCTGGTTTCACAATTTTCTTTCGTGAAATTATTGGCTCAATTGCTCCTTTATATGGTTCGTAAGGAATAAATTTAGGTTCTTTTGGTTTTCGTATTAAACATTTGGTATGTTTTCTTATGTGAGGTACATATTTAGGTACTAAAGTAATAATTGGTAGCTTAGGTTCAATTGGTTTTAAAGAGTGTAATAACTTTTTTGAAGACATTACTTTTAATTTAAAATCAACAGATTTTGATACGACTTCTGCATGTTGTATTAGGGCATTATCCATACCATCGCCGTTTGAACGATAAATGTTAGCTACAAAATCAAATAATTATAATATTATAATGATGTATTCTCTATACAATGACATATGCCATGTTATTATACTGACCCATTGTAATGATGATAATACTGATAACAATTTTAAATAAATATTACAAAACTTTCAAATTTTTCTATTTAGAACTTGTATTACTTATGCCTTAAAGACGATAACTAAGTTGAGTCTGGAGTTTAAAAACGTACTAAATTATAATATTGTTTATCAATTTGGATTAATGTCTCAGAAAAGTCTATTTAACGCTATTTAACGTGATTTAATTTAACGTCATTTTAGGTTAAGGTTAAAATGTATTTGGAACAGATTCGGGAAAACCTCAAGCAAACCACAATCCGCAATGGTGATCCTATGACGGAAATATACGAAGTTATAAATTTCGACTTCGTTCAAATTTGAGTTCATCTGTTTACGCGCTTTTGCTTTTGTTCGATTTTAACAATTCACTTTGTAATCTGTAATCCAACAAAATTCAACAGATTCAACGCCAATATGAGAATTTATTAAATAAGCAGTGAATCAAATCAGGCCTGCAGTGAATTAATCACTTACGGTGGCCACCACAGAAAAGACTGTTTAGTTTACAACTATTGATGAGCATTGTGCAGCGACAGTTTGGGATGCACTGGTATGGAACCCTCAGAAACATTCTAACCTCTAATTCACTTGGCTTGAAAAAATATTCTATAAAATTGTTAGAAAATGATACGAAATTTCAAAAACGTAAACGAACAGTTTAATATTAATTTAATTTATTATAATATATGGTTTTATTTTAGGTTTTACAAAATGTAAAATTAACAAATATAACACATCGGAGTATCCACACGACTCCTGCATGTAGTAAAGTACAATCAGCAAGATATCGCGTAACTCCTAAAGGAAATTTTCCATTAACTTACGAAATGGCAAATCCTCCTCATTTTATAGCACATAGGAAATCCTGGAATTCTTGGAATACTTGTATGTATAACTTTTATTATTAATCAAATGTTACTACTATTCAAAATTTTCAGCAAATTTAGAGGGTGGTTTACGGTCACCCGAAACTGCAATTGAAGATTTGTTTATTCGTCGATTTATGACTGGAACTTGGCATTCTCTTTTTGTAAGTGAGGTTATTATAAAACGACAACATAATATTATTCGAATTGCGGGTATCGTAAGACAAGCAGTAAGTCCTAGGAAAATGTATTTTTTGGTAGGTTATAGCGAAGAACTGTTAAGTTTTTGGCTGCAGTGTCCTATTAAATTAGAATTACAAACTGTTGAAAATAAGAGAGATGTTGTATTTAAATATATATAAGTTTATTATTATTTTAGTGTGATTAAACTATTAAAAACGTTAGTTTTGTATTTTATTAAACTGCTAATTTTTAAAAGCTTTAATGTGAACAGTATGTTTTTGTGGACTTCTGGATTCTTTGGAGAGTAAGTAAAGCTGGTGGGCTCCCGAAGTTGATGAACACTGGCTTCAGATCAAGATTACCGTTGGTGAAAACACCGGTCCTTGAACGTGACTACAAGTGTTGAAATAAATAAATTCATTAAAGATCTTCAACCAATTTTATAGAATTAAACCTTTGTTTAGGAATAACTGATGAATGAAACGAAACATTCAGAATGGTACATTTTGTTGACATGCGAACGATCGTCATTTAATATAAATCAAAATGTACATCGGAAGAAAAATTAAATATATTATAATAGCATAACAGCAAGAATTCTGCACTACATCAATATATTTTATTGTTAGTGCAAACATTTTGAAGTTCGTTGGCAATTTTAATTAATCAGTATAATTATTAAAAAAATAAAACTGCATGTAAAATCACAAATCAAGATTTTCAAAGAATTTAATTTTTTTTTATATTACATTAACTTATCAAGCAATAAAAAATTCATATTTTTGGAATCTCGCTCAAAAAAAGTTTCAACTTAATTCTAATATTCAATGTTGTTTGTTCAACAACAGGAGCTAGCATCACTCTCACATGCATTTTTGAGTCTGTTCAGCTCCCCTTCTTTTTTTTCAATCGAATTGAAAATTACTTTAATTTCATTTATGAGCATGTTCTTCATACCCAGCAACTTCGCAGTTCCATCTGCATGCACCAACAGCACTTTGGAGTAACTTGCAGATAAAACTATAGTTTTTCGATCTAGTTTCAGCAGTGTACACATCAAGTCGATGCTAGGAATAACCATTAAAAATATTGGTAAATAACATTTTTGAAATATCAATGAGGTATCGATATATTATAATAAAATTACATAAAATTAAAATCGATTTTCTAATAGACAATTTGTTTAAACTTAACTATGTAAAAACTAACAAATAATAATCATTTATACCGTTACCAAACACTTCAAATAAATGATCACACAAAATACATTTTTTCTGGCTATCCTATACACATATTTAAAATAATTCTACATAAATGTGCTCCAAAAACATTTCTTATCAAGTATAAGTAAAAAGCAATCCATTAAATTAAATACCTCAATAGTGTAAGACATTATTGTATGATGATTTCTTAATAATGAAACTCAAATTATGTACACCACATGCACAATATTTTGTATATATACATACTTAATTAGGTAATATTAGTCGAAGATAAACTAACAATTAGTTTCAAATACATTATTGTTATTTCAAATTTTCTTGCGACAGTTTATACAATTTATATACAAATACACTACTACTTAATACAAATTCAGTCCAATTTTCCTTTCTTTTGTTCATTTTCAAATTTCGATTCTGTACTTAACCGTTTGTTTGAGGAAAAATATGTTGCATCGTCTGCCGTTTCGTTATTTTCAAATGTCGGTAAGTTAAGATCGGCAACAATTTGTGGTTGAACTGGTATTTCACACGAATTTTCATCTAAATTCACTACAGGAGAATTTGATTCAGAATTTAGTGGTAAACTTGACAACGGCGTCAATTCATTTCTGCTTTCACTGTCGTATGTATCTAATTCGTTAGTTTGATCGTTACTCGATATTTCTATGCTAGATTTAGGCGATTCCTGCTGACTCGACAAGGTTGTAACATTATCTGAAACATTACATGTAATAGTGGTGGTGGTAGTAGTGCTTTCAGTTGCCTGCTCTTTGATTTCACTTTCCGTTACGTAACTGCTGCTGGAAACCAGAGACAAATCAAACATGTCTGGTGGTGGTTCACTCAATGAACTACACATTGCACCTCCTAACGTGCACAAGCCTTCCGTTTCTAATGTCAAGAACGACTGGCTAGTGGATTGTACATTTTCTTCCTTCTCTGAGGTCGATACAGATAGCAATAAATTGCTTTCATCAGTGTTAGGAGAGTTTAATTCTAAATTCGTGTTACTAGATGACAATTCTTCGTGAACTGCATCATGATGTTCTTCGGTTAATAAGGGCATAGAAATAGGTTCGCTAAAAGCTTTCTGGTGTATATCTACCGAATCATCCAAAGAAGGTAACGAATATACAAAGGAAGGACTATTCATTTCCGAAGAAGTAAGAGGCACTCCCGTTTCTGTGATGTTGAGAGGCAAATCCAAATTATTCGTCAATTCGTTAACAATCAAGGATGCTACTCGTTGTTGCGCAACAGTTTGAGAAATATTAGGATCTGTAATAGTAATAGGGAGATCCACATTTTTCGGTACTTCTGTAATAAGTAAGCTGGATTCCTCGTCGGGGATTTTCTTATTATTACAACTAGGAACTTCCAGTGGCGTCATTATAGGTGAACTTAAGCTCAAAGTGGTACCCAAAACATTGGCAACACCAGAGGGATACAGTCCTCCACCAGGACTTAACTGCGATTGCACAATCTTAGTTTGAGACACAGGTTCTGATTGAAAAACGTCGGTATCAGCTAAAGCAGCTGCTAAAATATCTTGATTCTTATTTGATTGTGTAGCAAACATTGGATTACCGTGACTTTCAGATACATTCAAACTATCTGCATTCATAGGCAGTAAAATTTGATTGTTAGCATCCGTATTAATAAGAATTTGTTGTTCATCGGTGTGAATTAAAATATTTCCCTCAGCACTAGCTAATAAATTAGCAAGATCTTGATTGCCTTCCGTTAAGGATTCGATGAACTTTTGTGTACTTACAGGATCACCTGTTATGATTAATTGCTGATTAGGATCACTACCTATATTACAAGTAACCGTTTGCACACCATCTAAACTTGCTTGAGATGTTTCTGCAGTTGGTTCGTAAGTCGATAATACGCTTTCTTCAGGATTATCTATTTTCAAGTTTTGAGATATATTGTCCAAATCTGTTAATTCTTTAGGAGCCGGAGCAAGTTTTTCATCATTATCGGAAGCTTGATCAATGTTAGTATCTTTACTTTCAAAAATAGGTGTTTCTTGTGAAGTGCTTTTGGTAAGCAATTCTTCTTCGGATTTTATTGTATCCTTTTTAGCAGATACCGATCCGTCGTCTATTTGTAATACCATGTTACTTAGATCGCCACCTAA
Organism: Cantharis lateralis; assembly: GCA_963170105.1. NCBI lineage: Eukaryota > Metazoa > Arthropoda > Insecta > Coleoptera > Cantharidae > Cantharis > Cantharis lateralis. The sequence goes on from OY720629.1 coordinate 23,538,278, forward strand.
ACACAAGTTTGGATCCAAAGAAAGTAAAGCTTCGTTGTTCAGTGGCGCAAGATTTCCAGATTCGTCTAGCGTTACCAACATGTAAGACTGCGGTTGACCATCGATTGTCTCGCCGCTAGGTAAAGCCAATATTTGCCCCTCGGTTATTGTCGTTTGATTTCCTAAAGCATCTTGGATTATTAATTGGTTTGGAGGTTTTTGCTGAACTTGTTCTTGTTTAGATGAAGAGTCACTAGTTGATTCAATTTTAATCTCTTCAAGTTTTGGCGCTGGCTGAGGAAAGGTGTCAATTTTCTTCGGCGATATAGGAGTTAATGGAGGTAACGACGTTTCGACTCTCTGTTTAGCAATGTTTGTAGTTGGAACTACTTGCATTTTATGGATGGTACTTTTTGTTGGGGTTTCTGTACTTGACACTCTTTTAATATAAGAAGGTCGTTTAACAAGAGGAGTTCTACTCTTAGATGCACCAATGGCTTCCGGTTTAGATTTACTGCTACTAAAACTACCAGAAGCTTTAATAGCTTGCAAATTTTCGGCAACTTGTTGTTCTAAAAGAGTGTCTTTGGTGCCTTGCATTTTTTTAATAACTTGTCCCAACTTGTCTAACTTGTTTTGAATAACAATCGTTTTCGGTTGCCCCTTTGCTGTATTATATCCTTCTTGCACTATTACCTTTTGAGAAGGCATTTGAATTTTTTTTAAAGGTTTTGATATTTCAGCTTTTGATATTTTTGTTTGATGAGGTCTTATAGGCACCAGCTTTTGTCCGTCGGAAAGTATTAAATTCTGATTTGGAGAAGATACTACACTACCCATAGAATTTATAATTGCATGAGATAATACACTCGATACTTTAGGATTTACCGAACTTTTTAAAGTAGTTTTTTGCAAAATGTTACCTTTCAGCGTGTTTTTCACCAATTTTGTACCTGTGGTTTGGTATCCTAAAAGTTTTTGCTGTGCCGGTGTTAACAATACTCGCGATTGTTGTCCTTGTTGATTTGTTACTATCATTATTTTATTTCCCGAAGGCTCCGAAGCGCTACTCGCAATTCTTGCCATGGAACTTGTTTGGACTGGGGCTACCGGTTGTGCTTTTTTTATAATAGTTTTCTTACCGACGGTATACTTTGATGGCGTCGGTGTATTGCTATTTGCAGAAGGTGGCACTATAATAAATTTATCTGGTTTACTGGGACGCGAAATTAAAGTTGCACCAGGCTTTATAGGTTTAGTAGGATTTGGCTGATAAATTCTGGGACTTTTGACCACCTTTTGAGAAGCATAAGTTTTTAAAAATACCTTGCTGGAACTCGGAGAACAGATTGGTTTATTTAACAATTTCATTTGAGTGCCATGAGTTTTTGTTATCAACGAAGTAGTATTAATTTTAGTGGTTGAAGGTTGTACAGATTCAGATAAAACCACCGGCATATTTTCGATGCAATCTTCAGTAAGAATTTGATCACCTAAAACAATTGGCATCGAATTAATATCAAACATGTTATCATCTATACTAGAAGTTTTCACAGAAGAAGCAACAATATCTCCCGTCGGTTTAATAATTGTTTGTTGTAAAATTTTGGCTTTTCCACGATATGCAGGCTGTTTTTTTATTATGGGTATGTTTGCAATACTATCATCTTCTTGTACTATTGTTCTCTTGATTGGCTTCTTAATAATAAAGGCATCTATGTTATCATCAAAACCTTGATTTGTTTTTTTCGATGAAATTTTTTGAACAGATATGGTTTCATTATCGGGTGTAGATTTAATAATTTTGTTGGATAATATTATTGGTTTTCCTGATTTATTCGACGGCGTTACTTTTTCAGTAGTGCCAGACTTAACAAAGAATTTTGTGTTTTTAGAATCACTTCTTGGAACTGTTTTAGAAAATTCTTTATTAAATAACGATGACATATTATGTTCAATCTTTGAGTGAGAACGCTCACTTGCTAATTTTTGACGAAATTCTTGCTCTTTTCCCTCACTTAAGATTTCCAAAAGTTTAGAATTACCATAATCGGGTGTGGTTGTTGCACTGTTTTGCTTGTATATATGTGATACATTAGAAATGTTATCTTCAGAAGCAGAACTGTCGCTGCTCTGAAATTCACTTTTAAAATCTAGAATGCTTTCTTTTATTACACTATCACTTTCTCTCAACTTTGACTTTTCAGTTTTAGTGGTTTCATCACTTGTAGGTGGTGCTTTCTCCAAAATATCTTTTTCGTCAGCCTCCATGAAGTCTACAGAAAAGTTTGATAAAGTAACAGGTTTGCATTTTTCCTTAATTGGAGAAAGGTTAACAATTTCGACTTGACTATCTACCAAATCACTTTCTGTGAAATATGTCATATTTCCCTCTGTTAATTTCGACTCTTCAGATTCAATTAAACCAAAATCTTGGTTTGTTATTTTCGATTTGTCTTCAGATTCTTCATTCTGCACAGTTAAACTTGTGCTTAATTCAGAGACAGCTGCCAAAGCACTTAAGGCTGATAAATCGTCGGAATCATTTTTAATATCAAAATCTGGATTAGTAATTGTTTCATCAACGACAACAGCATCTGTACTGTCATTGGTCGGTAATTCACAATCCTCTTTAATTAACTGATCCAATTTTAATTCAGTAGATGGTTGTGATATAGTTGGTAAATCTGAATTATCCTCGTTATCTCCTTGATTTCCTTGTAACACAATTGATGGTTCTGAAGTTTCTAATATGTTGGAGTTTTCAATTGTTGTTGTATTTTGCATATCGAGTTGCAAGTCGACATTTTCATTTGCATTCTTGTCTTCAAAACTATTTTCTGAATATTCAAATTTCATATCGTCCATTTCACTAACTTCAGATATTTTTATATCTTTCTTTTCTTGTGCTTCCAATGGTGTGCGAGCATCCACTGGAACAATTAGTTCTTGCAAACTATCTTCTCCTGTTGAATGATCGTCGTACAACATTGCATCCAAAAATTTAGCTTGCTTACTTTTTACCTTATGATCATAGTCCCGATGCTTACGTTTTTCTGAAGTACGTTCTTTTTTTGTTTTTACAACTTCTGATTGACTCAATTGTAAATTATCCAAACTTTCAAGTTTTGATTTTAGTTGAGTTTTTAATTTAGAAAATTCTACACCACTTCCTTTTATTTCTAAATCTTCTACTACTACTGGTTTTTCTAGCGTTGCAATTTTATCGATATCATCAGTCGATTTCAGTTGTAACGAAGCAGTGTTGGACTCTTCAACAGATGACGTCTCATATTCCAATAGTTTTCTTTGTTCATTATTAAGTTGCTGTTCAAAGTCCTCGAAAGATTTAACAAAGCGTTTTTTGGGATTTATTAACTTAGAAGGAAGTGTGGTTGATTCTTTCGTGGGAGATTTACTCAAACTAGGCATGGAAACCTCATTTGAATCATCTGAACCAAATTTATTGACAACTGCCAATTTATCTTTGACTTCTAATTTTAATTCGCTTTTACACGGATCCTTATTTTGGGAATTGATTTCTGAAATTTCTTTTACAACAGGTATCGGTGCAATTTCTACTTCGACATCTTGTTTACTTAAAGTCTCTGTAAGTTCCTCTATGCTCGGTCTCACAACATCATCTACTTCCATTTCTAGCGAATCAATGCATTTCTTTTTAGGTTGAAAATCATGAACGTCTAGCTCATCGACACTCTTTTCAGAACTTTGTTTTTGTGATAAATCATTAGATGCATTTAATTCTTCATCTGTTGACAATTTATCAGGAAACTTGATGGTTTTGGCATCATGAAAATTTTGTTCAAATTTTAATGAATGTGGTACTTCTGGTAAACTTGGTACATTAGTTACACTCAATATATCTTGAAAAGCTTCAATATCCGGATCTTTAAATTGATCCGGAACCTTTTCTTGTTCAATATTTTCCTTATCTTCTTTAGCTTCTTCTTCTTTTCCCTTTTCTTCTATCAATTCGGCAGGACAACTTATGACATCAGATAAACCAGAATCTTCATTTTCAGCATCCGACAGTGACGATTTACTTGGCGGAAGTACACGTGGAATCTTTCTACCAATGGCAGTACTGACAATTTCGGTATCTTCTTCTTCAAAATCAAAACAAGATTTATTTGATTCTTTCACCGTCAAGTTACTAGTACTTTCATTATTTGTATCTGTAGATAGTATTGATTCATCAGCTTTATTAATAGAAGCTTCTGAGTCTTCAGTAGTGGCAGACAATGTTGTAACATTGGCATCGTCAACTTCGATTTCACTATCTTCTTCCCATTCTGCTAACAAATTATTACGAATATCTATTTTAGATGGCGAAGCAGTGCCGGGTTTGACGGGTGCTTTCTTGGGCTTACGTTTAACCTTTCGGCGTTTTCGTGGAGGCAATGAGTCTTCATCCCAATCTTCTACATTCTCTTCGTCACTGGATTCAGTACTCAAAAATAAGCCCTTTTCAATCAGAGCTAAATCTTCCATAATAGATGAAGTTTTTGATTTGGCCATTTTTATAACTTTTTTACCTCTTTTAGGAGAAGATTTTTTAGATTTTCTTGTAGAAGATATTGGAGTACTGTAAACTCCTTGAATATGAGACTTATTATGCAGTACAATTACATCTATTCGCGATGTCACAAAACCACAAGTGGAACAATTATAATTTGAATCTTCTTGAAATGTATTTTCTACTCTAGTAGGAGACTGAACCAATATTCGTACTTCGTGGTCATCGCGACCAAGAAAACGAGGATGTGTAATTGATTTTGTTGTTGTGATTCTTGGAGATGAACTGGGTGACTCCACACCTAGAAACATATTGCCAGATTATCAAATAGAATTTATTATCAAGATATTAAATAATGTTTATTCGTTTAAGCTTAAATGTAATGGGGAGCAACAAACAATTTTAAAATTATTTATTTATTTTGATTTAAAATTCAATTTCTGTTACTACTGTAAATGTTCATTTTAAATTTTCAATCGATAGGTAACCCTCACTTATAAATTATTACTGTTAATTGCATATTATTATTTTAGAGACAATGCAACGTTGAATTAGTAATTAATTGGCAATATAAAATCAATAGTTCAATACTCTTGTAAACTGAAGCAAATAGTAACAAAAATTGAAATATTTTTTAGAAAATTTGTAAGTAATTTTGATGAGTTTCATAATTGATGGGTCTAGAAGTAAAAGGATTCAAGTTCATTTTCAGTAGTTCTGAAATAAATGGCTATAAAGTTAACTTGAAATTCAAAATTCCAGGAATAAGTTTAGAAAATTGAAATTTTAGTGTTATTTAAATGCGAAAAAAAATTCTAAAAATCATTTTACCTCCAAATTAGGATACCCTTTATGTATTATATTCTGCTTGTTTAAAAAAGTCACTTGAACCCTTTCACTTCTAGGCCCCTCAATTGTTAAATTCAAACTTTATTTAATTTAATCAACCTGTATATTTATTTTATTAGTTAAATAACTTTGAGGTATTTTCTGCAAGTCAACAAAATCCATGGACGTCTTAAATAAATAGTACTTATTTTATTTTTTTTAAATTTATTTTAGAGGTCTGTCGCAAAATCATACGTAATGTTTTCCTTGTGCTTTCCTGCAATTTGCCGTCCGATTCCTTTGGGTCAATAAGTTTTTATTCAAGGTCTACAGGACACTAATGGTACAGTTGCATCACTATAAAGTCAATTAGGTCAATATTGTCAAACAATCAAAAAGTTATGAAGCTACATACAGACAAATATACGAGTGTAGTGAAATTTATAACTTCCCTCTTCTAGATCGAGAGCTTAAAATTGGATATTACGCGAGAGCGAGGTCAAAAGTAGCGAAAAAAAATGTTATACTCATTGTTAAGATTTAAAAACTACATTGGCATATAATTTTAAAGAAGTACTAGTTATGCGAGTGTGGCTTTATAACAGTGTTTCCCAACTTTTTGAGAATATGGACCACTTATGCCCGTACTTATAGTCGATGCTTCGCTCGATCTCGGACTTGAGTCTGACTCAAGCACGAAATCAACCAATCAAAATAAACAATTTTGTACTTAAGTCGTGCTCAAGTTTTGCTTCAGCCAAGCATCGACTATAAGTACGGGCATTAGAGAACTTTAAATAGTCGTTTTTTTATTTGACACATCTTTGTTTTTTATAAACAAAGCTCAAATTTTTTCACACATTCACTTCTCACCCCTGTTCGATTTTCCAATGAGCTATTTTAGATTATTCGTTTTTTTTAAATGCTTGTACTTTTTTGATCTCAAATAATTTTCAATGGCACTCAAAGTATGACTTGCGGACCACCACACAAAGTCACAATGTTCATAAGTTAGGAAACACTGCTTTAAAATCAAATTTACTATAGTCTGATCAGAGGCTATTAATTTCTACTATTACTTTGATTATGCAGCTTAAAAGACTGTTTCTGACTTGACTCTCTGATAGTGACTAACTGAGGTTGCTGTATACAGCTGTTAGCCACTCTGATTGGAGCAACAGTGAGTTAACCCTAGGTTAACTTTGACATAACGTTACACAACTGTTCTTACGTTCTTGCTTAAATATTTTTACATATTCAGTAATTTTCTCTTTTTATTCTATAATTGGAATAAATTAAAATAGTAATTTGAATAAATTAAAATAGTAATTTGAATTAATTTTATGATTCTCAAGTTTAAATTTCTGTAATCGATAGATGTGATTTAAGTAGCGTAACTCGATATTATTAACCATATCAATATTTCTGTGATTAAATTTTCCAACTTTTCCACGTATTGGAGAAGAATGAAAACCCTTCTGTGTCACAAAAACCAAATTTCGTCAAAGTCTGAAATTCTGTACTATTAGAATTTCGTCGATCCAAATCTTCGGGTTTCTTAATCCCACGTTAAGCACACGGTCTATGATCATGGACCCCGTTTCTTTTCACCAGTAGCAGCTGGTGACATTTTCCAGTGGGAGGGCACAAAATAGTTTTTAAAATATTTATTTATAATGAAAATCTATCCTTCTATTGTTTTTGGGATGGAAGGACACGTGCCCCTGTGCCTTTTATGACAAATGATACTTATATCACTTACTTATATCACATACTTTCATATATCAACAGGTTTAAGACTTTGTAATCAAGTTATTTTGCACAAAAAAGAAAAACACAGAATATCAGGAAAAAATTAACTTTCCGTTTCAAAAATTCTTTGATTAGATGATCCCGATTTTTATTACTGATTTGATTACACATATAACTTACTTGAGGCAAATGATTTTTTACTACTTCCGGTTGATTTTCTTGGAGTCCTTTTTGCTTTTGGAGTAGATCCAAATAAAATGGATGCATAATTAGGTTTTTTTTCTGTAGTAAACATGGGATCACTGATAATGTTTGGATCTCCATTTGTTTTCTTTTCAGCAGTAACCACATCATCAGGAAATTTTTTCATAAAAGAATTTTTAGCTTTATGTAAATCTGGAAATAATAGTTTTTTGTAAGAAAGCAACTAATGGAAAATTATTAGATAATCAGCAAGGTAACAAGATATAGAAATACCTTAGTAATCAATTTCTGAAGTTACATTTATGATTAAACAGAAGTGTGATTTACAAATTCTTTAATCGATACAAAAAGAAATCTATTTAATACAAATAATGACTTACCTAACCCTTTCTTAATAAACTCATTTTTCCTACTGCAATTATAAGAGTAGATTTTATCGATACTCTTTACGTATTCACTAAAATAAAGAAAAAATAAATTAATGTTTATTTTCCATCAAACATCAGGCCAACAGAAATCAGCAGTTAGTACTGATAATTTGTTAAAATTTCGAGAAAACCAAGAATATAACAACTTTAAGGACTTTTTTTTAGTTATAAAACGAGATTTTTAAAACAAGATGGCCTACCAAAAGAGAAATGTTGATTAAACTAAATAATTTAGTTAATATTTCACTTAAAATAGTTGTAGTGAAACAAAAACATTGTTTTCCATGTTAACCTTTTTTTTTATTAAAGGTCAACAGAAACTGGATTAGAATATTTTAACCTGTAAAAATTAATTTTGATGGATTAAGGAGTACTAGGTAGCCAGTGGTAAGGCAGACAGTTATAAAACTTTCCCTTTATCTACATGCCCAAATAATTAATTTCTTGAAATTGATTTTTACTCCACATTTATTACAAAGATTTAAGTAACACATTACCGTCCGGAAACATATACATGCCAGAAACACATAAATAGGACTTTATATACTAGTTTAAATGTCGTTGACCTATAAAAAGCTCTGAAACACACAACGGTTTTCTGTTTTACTGAATATGCCTGTGGATATGCCGATTATACACTCAGTTTTGGGCAAACAGCCCTAGAGTGTATTGTATTAAGAGTCTTGCCCTGTGCTACACCAAGAACTATGTAAGTTAAAAAATCGCTATTATGCTGCAATCTTGAAACATGTTTATGGAAAAGTAAAAGAAAATCGTCCAAATCTTAGTTTCCATTTCAAGCCCTATATTCAAATAAGTAAATCAATATTTTTCCTTCGTTTGCATAAAGAAATGTTTCAAGAATGGCGGGAAATACAGCAGTGGCTTGGTGAGATCACTGGTTGAGTTACGAAGTGAAAAATTTAGATTTAAATTATTGAATTGATGAAATTCTCTAGCTTTAGCCCTCCGGTGAATATATCGGTTATATATTTGCAAGTCTGACTAATTTACAAAACGTCAAGGTCAAAATAAAGAAAATGAATAACATTAAACACAAATTACTCAAAATAGCACTAGACATTGCTCGTAACAGCTGCGATTGTATGATTACAGTTAATGATTAATTTCAAACAAACAAAAAAAAAGAAATTAATCACAGGGATGAGCTAATTTATATATTCTAAAGGTAACTTTTTAACTATGAAAAATAACACTTACTAATTATCTTCATCAAAAAATTTAATCGCAGCCAATGGTGGTTTCTTAAAATCGGTAAGCCAATCGGCAGGTAAGTCGTCCAAGTCCTGAACTTCGCCAGGCCACCAACATGATCCTAGCTTAACCCATACAATATCACCATTTTTATAAACAACAGGCGTTTGTTCACACATTGTTGACAAGTTCTGTCATGTATGATTTACATTTACCTAAAAATGAAAAATTTCAAACAATGCAACTGGCAACCTAACCAATAAAACGAGTAACTTACAACTAAACACTTAAATAATGCGTAAACATAAAACTTTTAAGTGAATGTCTGTGATTAATAACTAATTTCTTTAACGTATCTAATAATTTACGAAAACGGGAATAATAAGTAACCAAGTGCGTTTGGCAACATTTTTGTAATGACAATAATGCACCCCGATATTCACTAAAACGCCATTCAAATTAAAACTTGTACAGTAATAATAATTGCAAGAAACACACCAACCGCTATGTTTACACTTACTTTGATCAAATAAGGGCACCCAAGATTTTACTTGTCAGAGACGTACATGATTTTTCTTCCCATAATGCATTTCGTAGTGGCGTCGTCCACATAGCCAATCATGTAACATTTAAAATCAAAATTGTACATCTTTTTTTTCTTGGCCCGGACATTTATTAAAATTTTAAAAACTGAATTTAAAAATTATTATATTATTATATTTGTTAATTTGAAATGTTTGGTGATAGGTATTTACATTATATTGAATTGTAATCAGATCAATGTCAATTTAAATGTATTAAAAATTTCGGATTCAAAGTTCCACTTGTAAATTCTGAGGTAAATTGAAACTTTTGCGACAATAAATATTTTAATAAATTCCTTTTTACTATTATTAGCTTGAATATTTCAGTTAAAATATTCAATAAGACGTTATTGTTGAAGTACATTCTCAACAGATAAACAATAATAATAAACAGCAAAGATACCATCCACCCCTCGGAAGCCCAGAGTACAGGACCGTAGAAAGGCAAGGGGCATTCGATCGACAGCACACCCAGCGTCGTGATTTTGAAGGCGGCAAATTGAAATGCAAAAAAAGAGATTTTAATAAATATATTTAATCAAATCTAAATATTTTTAATATATATAACCAGTGGTGTGTTATATATGGTCTTACTTTTATAAAAAATACAAACAAATACGAAATTAATACATATTTCACAAAGAGTTTGTAACAGCTCCCGCGAACCTAATAAAAACGTAATTAATATTTTTTTTTAACCCGAAACCTTTTGGTTTCGCACACATGCCTCACCATTTAAATTCCTCACAAGCCGCCACTGAATTTTAGATTTTACCACTGGATTTTACATAATTTTCAAAGACTTGGGGGGGGGGATCTTGCCCCTCTTTCCCCCACGTGGCCGTTATTGACTGCTACCATGTAATGGAAAAGTGTACCAAAATTGGTCACTAGCCTATCTAATATGATACTTGTCGATTATTCCTTATGTAGATTTATGGACAAGTTTAAAAAAATATTTTGAATGTTGGCTTGAGAGAAATTTTATCGTAGTCCATGCTTGTCTACATTAAATTTATTTTGTCTATCTACTGGAATGCAGTTCTAGGGGAAGTGAAAGATGTATCGATTTTTAGTTTTCACAAAGTAAAATGAGATAATATACACTGCCATCTTATTCTATGGAAGTGGTTCAAGTAACGCGTTCTAATGTTGGAATAGTCTAATTAATTTTTATCAAATCATTAACATAAAAATTGTACATATAAGCACTAAAGTGAACATTTTATTCTAAAAGAAATTTCATAAACACTTCTAAATTTTTAAAATGACCGAAGAGGTAATTATTTTAAGGTTATAGATATTTATTTATTTATCAGACTTAACATAATTTGTATCTTGCAAAAAACTTCTCGTGCCAATCTTATTTTAGAAAATCGATTCTGTTGAAAAGTATAAAGAACTAGGTAATGCAGCTGTGAAAAATGGCAAATTCGAGGAAGCGATTATTCATTATACGTGTGCCATTAAAATGGAACCTATAAACTCTGTGCTTTATAGTAATCGATCACTAGCATTTTTAAAAGTTCAGCAATATTACTTATCCTTAGAAGATGCAATCGAAACCATCAAGTTGAATCCATCGTGGGCTAAAGTATGTGTTTCTTTTGTACAAAAATACAAACCTTACTTTAATATAATTTTAGGGATACTTTCGAAAAGCCGAAGTTGAGTTTGCGACGTATAAATTTACTGATGCTTTTAAATCATATCAAAAAGCTCTACAATTACAACCCAATGATACTGGAATTGTTACTGCTATGACTAAAGTTCTTAAAGAACAACAGAAAGATTTGAAAGGTAGTTTAGTTTAAATATTAGTTGATTAATTTAAAATTTTATTTTTGAGTAGCTGATGCTCAAGTTCCATGGGTGGGTGGTGGAATTGGTATTATTGTAGGAGTATTAATAGTAATAGCAGATTATTTATTCACTAAAACACCAACATTAACTGTGAGTATTTAATTGAGATGTATAACACAAGGTGTCCTGGTATGTTTTTCTCTTTTTGAATGAATAAGACTCGGTTGCTAAAAATGTTATTTATTTCAAATACTTTTTGTTGTAATTTAGAAAATTGGGAAAGTTATTTATGAAAAATAACGTAGTCAAGATGCTTTCATTTGCGCTACTGTACTCCTCAGAGCAAGGCTGGAAATTTTTCAATAACTTTGATAAAGTGCTGGCTGAATTCTCTGTATCTTTTTTACAAATTCAGATTTTTAATTAAAGCACTTGCCAAGCATCTTGCTGGAACTAATGCCCGAGTGCACCAACAACTCCCTAACTGTGAGAGTTAGGTTAGAAAATCAAATTTAATTTTCAGCGAAGCTAAGAGTTTGAGTTTGGCCCCTTAAGAGCGTTAAGAAATCTCTAACGTTAGTTATCCGAACTTTTATATTGGTGAAATGCAAATGTTATTAAGTATTATTATATGAAATACCTAGCGTAAAGAATTCTTTACTAAGAAATTCCTAAACAAGTGTTGGTGAAAACTGACATAAAAGTCTCTTTATCAAATTCGGCAAAATTTTGAAGTTCTGGTTTGAAAAAAATAAGTACAAATGATGCCAAATGTATTCATTTCTGAACTAAATTTTTAAACCGCGATCTCTAACAACTACATTCACAGACATTTATCTCTACCACTAAGACACCTTGTATTACCTTCTTACTTAATACCCCACGAGGATGAAGGGTTGGTATTTCTTAGTAGATTACCATTATATGCTTATTTTTTAGCATCCAATATTGATGGTAACTATGGCTATTGCAATTTCTCTAACAGGATATGGAATAGCTCGAGCGTATAGATATTATATAAGATGTCAGAGAGATTCACTACTAGAATTACCTACAGATATACGTTAGTTTGTCATTATTGAAATGTTACCTAGTAGACTTCTGATATGAATGTTTTAGTGTCAAATGAAAATGATTCTGAAAAAGTCGATGCTGAAGGCAAATCACCATCTACACATAAATACACCAAATCACAAGCAAGACAGCGCTATAAAAAGGGAAAAGCATAAAAATACTAATAAGGTAATATCTATTATAAAATTTTCCTTTCGTTCATTAAACCAGAAAAATGAAATTTCTCAGTAATTCAATTTTTAAGAAAGAATAGTGAATACTTAAAATAGAACTAATTTATAATTTTATATTTTGATAAATTTTACTAATAAAAATGTAAAATCTTATTTTAGATTACAAATTATTCATTCCACTTAGTCCAATTTTATTCTAATACCTACACAATGGAGGTGAAGATTTCTTATTATAATAAAATGGCTAAAATCTTCTTGTATTGAAATAATTTTTTTAGCTGGAATATTTTGGGAACCCAGATGTGAAGAATCTACTAAACATATTATTTTACACATCCAATTATATAAATAATTTTTAATGATTTATTAGATCTCTATTTACTATTAAACAAAAGTTTTATTATTTAAATTGTGTTATTTATTATATTCACATGCTATCAATAATAATATATAAAAATTCAACATCAATTAATTTAAAAATATAATTTTATTATCTTCTATAATAAATTATATATAATTTATAAAATGACTATATCGTGATTATGGACGATGAAAAAATTTGTTTCAATATTTGAGGTAAATTTGAAACATCATCGCATATAAACGATTTTCCTGCAGGAAGGCTGCGAGTTAATCTATAAATAAAAAAAAGATATCCACAAGAACTGGGGTTGAATAAAAGTTTTACTTACGTTTCGGCTTGATTGCCTAAACTTCCAATAAACACAACATGCGCGTTTACTTTGGGGGAACTTGTTAGAGCTTTTGCTAATTCAGACGGACGAATACCGTATCTCTGCAGATTAGCATCTGATAGAATTACAACAATAGCTTCGTCACATTCTTCATCTGATAGGGATTTTATTGCCAATTCAGTAGCTTCTAAAGTATTATCTCCAGAAAAACAAAATTGAGAATGTGCATGCATAATCTACAAGAAAAGTTTCAATTTTATAAATTTCAAATTAAAGTTTACCTTACTCTCAAAACGTCCAATCTTTCCTTATTATTTTTTGGAGGATCATTTAATTTAACAAACTTAATATCGTGACTTTCTCCAGAATGACCTATAATATCATAGGAAATTTTTGTTTGAAACCCTTCCAATGCTTCCATTAGCAGTACAACTGCTTCTAGTTGTCTATCTAATCGCCCATCATATGAATTAAATCTTTAAAATAAATTAGGCCATTAAAAATAATATTGAAAATATTCAAGTACTTTTGTCTAGATAAAATTCAATTTTTTCTTTAAAAATAAAATTCTATGCTAAACAGTTTTACCTTCTTCCAAATTTTTGATATTTTTACCGTTTTTGAGTTATCACAGGAAAGCTCGGTTGAGTCATACATGAGCTCTTGTGATTATGACTAGTACTACCGTCCTTAGTTAAATCGACAAATTATGAAACCAAAATAAATGTAGTGTATTTTGATTATACTCGTTTATTTTGCACATTGGACAGTATATTTACAATTAGTTAAATTTAACAATATCTAGAGCAGTTAGGATGTTCTAACGTTACAATATAGTTAGAAATAGCAATTGGCTACATTTATACATAAAAAACTGAAAAAAAGTAGATAGGACAATTTAACTAAGGACTGCAGAGTAGATAAAAATAATATAAGAATAAGTCATATGTGAAGTAAAAAAAATTTAAGATATAGGAAGAATACTGCCAGACTGATAACCTTTGGTATTTGAAGGGAAATAAGAGAAATATTGATAACATTCTTAGTAATGACGGGAGGTATACGAAAGTACTGTTCTGAAGTTCTTTGTAGGATATTGGATTAATATTCCTAGACATGTTAAATTAACTAAATTTCTCTTTAAATAATCTTTTTCCACATACATCTTTCGTCTTTTCTTTAATAATAAAACTTACATGCAACCATCCATACAACATTTTTAAATTTGTAGCTGGCCCGTTGTAAAACAAGGTTGCTTATCTTTAGTTTATAATAACGAAATTAGATATTACATATATCAGAAATGAATACCCCTTGGATGGGTATACTAATTTTAAATTAGAAATTAAGATTATTATTACAGGTAATAAAAATAAAATATTTGATGCAAATATCAATACATTATGTATGCAAATATCGTACATATGTACGAGTAAAGCACAAATATTTTATTTTATTATACTAATTTTGTTATAGTTTACTTCTTCTTCGAGTGTTATATACTATGTTATGTAGTGAGTAAGCAATCAACTTGGCCGAAGTTACGATGACTTACTAGGATTAAAATAAATTTATGGGATCACTTCCCATTTGGCTGGCGTAAACTTTGCGTTACACAGTTGGTCTTATAGTTTACTACTGTGATAATACACACGTACTTCAGGCAGTAATTAAATGCAACTAATAATAACCACAAACAAATGTCTTTACATTTAAGTCTGACGTGAATATAAATGAGATCTTTTGGTCGTCTTTACAATATTAATGACGAGAGCACACATGGATCATATTAATATAAAAGCTCTGCACCAAATCAGAATAAAAATATTGCATGAAAGCTATAAATTTAGAAAAGTGATAGTTACCTGTACATGCTTCCAGAAACATCAACAACCAACCTTAAAATTTTAGGTTTAACTTGTGGTGAACCCATCTCTGGCTCGTGTTCTTTCCTTCTTCTGTAAATATTTTTTTCACCAAGTAAACCTAAAAATTTGTCAAGTTTATAAAGTACATACTAATTTAAATAATTCACCATCTATCAATTTAACGTCGTCCATTTCACCAGAAGTTTGATGGCGTGACCATTGTCTTTCTTTACTTTTTGTTTGAAGGGAATCTAAAATCACTCGTAATGATTGTACTTGCCTAGAAACAGCATTTGAAAATTGCGAATAAAGTGATGCATCATATTCACTCATGCCAATTTCAGCTAATTTCTCTTTAAAAGCCCTCCTGTTCATTTCCATTGCAGCTTGTTTAATATGATCGGGAAGTGCGTTTTTTTCCTCATCAGAAAGCTAAAGAAAATTATTTAAATATATGCCAACAGTGATCCTTGTAATTACCTACTTGATGAACTTTATGGCCTTTGTCTAATCTATAAGGGCCACCTTTACCTCCAAGACCAGCAGTGTCTCTTCCACCAGTACCGCCAGCCCACGTATTTCCACCAACATGCGGTTCATTTTTAGGATCTTCTTTACCATGCTTGGGACTTTTAGCATCTAAACTAAAAGAAATAAATTGTAATACAAACGAACGTTTCTCTGGTCTAATCAACTTACCCACTCTTACGTTTTACATCTACTTCTAGATGTTCTTTAGAACGCTTTAAAGCTAAATATTCATCAGTAAATATTTTGGAAAATCCATGTTTTGATAAAACATCTCCCAAAGTTTGTAATACATCGCGACTGTGTTTATCAAAATCGAAAACGTTCAGCAAAGTGTCCTCCAAATTTGCATCAGGAAATTGCTACAATAAACATTTTAAATCATTTATTTTAAATTATATTTAATATTTTTGCTTACTTCTAAATGTTTGACAATATTAACTACTTCTCTTGTTGAATACGGATAACTAACCAATCCTTGATCTGCCATCAATCGTAACTCACCAAATATGTTAACTAATTTATTAATTGTATCTTGAGGTACCGAAGGACCATAATATTTCAATAAATTAACTTCCGACTCTGCAGAAGGGTTATGAACTGCATGACTACTAAAAAGATCTCCCAAAGCACCAAAAAAGTCGTTTCCCAAAAATGGGAAGCCTGGACGATTAGCTAACACAATCATTCGAAAATCTGGATGTATGCTAATGTAACTACCATCGTTATCACTTTTGACTTTATTAATGATTTTTCGACCATCGCTTAAATTCATTTGTCCCGATTCGACTAAAGTTTTTAAAATGCACGTTACGTGGGTGGGAGCTTTGTCAGCCTCGTCAACAACTAAAACGCGTCCATACTTGACTGCTTCTACAAGAGGTGAATCAACATAAGTTAGTATTCCATTTCTAATTGTGGGTTGTACAGTTAAACTATGTACAGTTGTATCTCTATGTAGTTGAATGTATTCTCTAGGCCTATTAAGCAATTGTAAGAATCTATCCACAATTTTATTCTTTCCAACTCCTTGATTACCCACGAGCAGCAAATGAAAACCTAATTGAAAATCTTGTAAAAGTTTTTCCATTAATTGTACGTGTTGTGGAACATTATAAAAAACAATACTGGGTACTTTAGTTATATCATCAGTTTGGTAAATTGGCGATGAAGTCGAGCCGATTGTTAATACATTATTGATAACTTCGCACTTAATTATATCTGATTCGTTAGTTTTAATTCCAATTTTAGATACAATGTTTTCTTTGGATTGCTTTGGCTTTATTTCCATTTTGTATAAAATATTTTCTAAAGCTTGAAGAGTAAGACTTGGTAAAAATTTCATCATAAACGTAGTTTCTACTATATCGTAGGCATCATTACTTGGAAATTTGTTTAATTTTGCTGCAATGCGTAACAATTGTCGTGTGGATAAATGCCCAGCAAGATTTTTTAGAGTGGGGTCAGAGTGGTTGCGAAGAACGTGAGCTAAATCAAGTAATTTTTGTAAAGTTGTGGAAGCTGAACCAAACTAAAACATACTTGCTTACAAACATTTTTTATACTAAAATTACAATTCATACTTTGGAATTGATAATGTGTAACTCCTCCGATTTGTTGAGCATTCTGATATTGTGAAAAAGAAACAAAGTTAACGCTTCAGATGAAAGCCAATTAGCTGTATTTTGAGACGAAGGTGGTTCTCCTAGAGCTATTATTCTAAACTTGGGATGAATTTTTAAAATACCTTTCTTTTGAAGCTCTTCGTCGCTCATGTTAAGTTCATTTTTTAGCTCTTCAAATTTAGTGGAACTAATCATTCTCCGACCATCGTGTAATTGTAATTCTCTATCATGCACAAGCCTAGGAAAAGATTAAAATGAAGGAACAAAAATGAATTAAATACTTCAAAATACCTGTGTAAAACGGATAATGTGCTTGAATGAATGCGATTAATTCCATCAACAACGGCTATTTTTCCGTCAACTGCAGCATTTACTAATGGCGATAACTTCCAAATAGTATCTCCATTAGTTAGCGTAGATCTTTGCTGAATTAAATCTCTTGATGTCATATCTTGATATAAAACTATAGACTCAATCTCTTGATTGAGCATATCGGCCATTTTTGATACAACAATATTTTTCCCACAACCTTTGGGACCTATTAGGCAAAAATCTGCTACAGAATTGGAATGAATTATATTTTGAATTAAACTATTCTGATATTCGGTTTCGATATAAAAATCATCAGCTTTTCCTATTTTATTATGTAAGTTATTAGATATATTCGTATCTAGAGTAGACTTTATTCCAAATTTATTTAAAAGTACCTCGATTGCATTCTTGTTATCTTTTAGAAATAATTCGTATGGATAAAGACGATGAAATATATTAGAAATTGAAAGTGTTGGATCGTTTTCCTAAAATAAAATCTTAATATTTAACAAAAAAACAAAAACAAAAAGATATAAGCAAAAAGTATACATAAATGAAAATATATACCAATTAAATATGGAAAATATATACCAATTAAATATGGAAAACATTTTACAAGATTAATCCAAATACGGGTAAGCAATAAATATGCAATTTTGAAATGTTCTCACCACCATTAAAAATTAAAATATTAAAGAAATTACCAGTATTTTGGCTGCGGGAAGTAAATTATCGATAGGAAAATCTGGCATCCCCAAAGAAGCACTTTCATTGCTTAATAAAGCAAAAGCCGCCCCTAATAGATTCTCAATTTTATCGGACGGTACACTTGGCGTTAGTAGTTTCAATTCTTGCAGCCATTCCTAAACAAACAATAGAAAAGTAGAGATGAGTTATGCTAAATAAAAAACAGCCTATTTCTTATTATAAAATTATTAACGAATCAATAATTATTATTGATATGTTAGGTAATGCGATGATCTGTTGTTGCTATGACTGATTCCGTGACCAATTCATTAAATACCTTTCAGTGGTTGCTCAACACGGAATTTTCCTAATCAGGAATTTTTTTAAAACATCTTTTGGCCGTTAATCAATCATTTTTAGAAAATAAGAATTTAGCAAATATTCACACACTTCACACTTTTTGTGTGATATTCATCTAGCACATTACAAAGGACGTCTAATATGTACATAAGCAATTGCAGCAGCTATTGTATTCAGTTCTGAGAAAAAGAAATAACCTACAGTAGCGGTCTAGAAATTATATCGGGAATTATTTTTTTAAATTATTCAATAGACACTTCAAAACTTTTTTAAATCACGTTTTAATATCATAAACTCAATAAAACCAATAAAATTTTCCAAAAAACTTCGTAGACCATTAAGGCCGTGTTCGACTTGGAAGCTTTTGCTACCAATTGGCGCCAACCTTAGGCCAACGCTAACGCTTTTAGCGTTCGATTTGGAAATTTTGGCGCTTACAGCTCAGCGTACGAGCAGTCATGACGTCACAGATGATGTGTGTGACGTTACGGATTTACAATATTGTCACGCTCATAACGTAAATATCATTTAGACCGTGTGCGACTTGTCGAAAACGGCAGGTATAGAAAGACACAGATCTCTGAATAGTTCAAAAATTCCCTGAAGCGGCTCGAACTCAAAAATTACAGATCTAGAAAGACGCAGAGCTTTTAAATGATGTTAGCAGCTGCACGGCTAGAAGTGAACTACGGCCAGCTCCGCCCATTGCTTATCTGTTTACATCGAGCACATGTACCGTCCACAGAACGAGCAGCTATTCACAGACTATTATCTGAAAAATGAAAACCTTACAATCGTTATTTCGATTCCAGTTCGTCCATAGAGTATTCTATCTTGTCTTGTCTCGAATCATAGTCATACCATAGAATTATAGTGAATGTTTTCTGAGTCTAAACTAGGAAAGATAAAAAATGTGTTATGTATTTTCTGTAGAAAATTAATGTCCTACAAAATTGCTCCTAGTTTGATCCGATATTATATCCTCATTGAAAGAAAACCATTGTAAAATATTTACAATAAAGTGGAGCATTCATGCCAAACCGAATAAATCCATCTTTAGTAGTTTTCGAGAAATGACCATTTTGTTGCAAAGGGTAAACGATAAAATATTATAAAATTTTTTTGTACAATTGTAAATTCTCTAGGCTTTCCCAGTTTTCTCGAAATTGGTCGGCCATAAGTTTTCGTAAAGATTTCTTTTCCTTTTGTCTTAGATGGAGCGATGAAATTCTATATTATTATTGAGTTTACGAAAAGCAATGTTATAAAATTTATTTGGTTTTGCTTGAACAATATGGATTTATCCGTATTTGCTCGAATATGTACACTTTGAGGCAATTTTACTGGACGATATATCCGTTAAGTATGGCAATGGAAAGCTGGCATACAAAATATATAAAAATGATGTCTAACTCATTTTTTTACAAAAGTGGATTTATTCGGTTTTGCTTGAGAGCCCCTCTTATTGTATCAAGTTTTCATACAATAGTAAAAAATTTTACAATAGTTTTCTTTGACCTTTTGTTGGAAAGTGACGGACTGGGAAGAAAAACCGGCCCTGGCATTCAGATTATACCGGCCCACGGTCAACGGGTAGAAAATCAGTAACTTCATTAGATTTGAATAATTCTCGTATTTCCATAAAAAACATTATCGTCTCCCAAATAGAAATGAATGTTCGGCCGCTCACCGGCCTACTAAACCGTGAAACAGTTCGAAAATAGCCAAAGAAGACCTTAACAACTATCCATACAAGCTCCAAAAAGCCCATCTTCTTATGGATAAAATAAAGCTCACACGACTTCCAAGATTCAAAGTGTTACTAAAGCGGTTCGGGGGCAAACAATCCAGAAAAATTCATTTTAACGATGAGAAACTGTTCACAATGAACTATGCTACAATTGTCAAAATGACTGTATTGGTCAAAAACACCTCCCGGAGAAGCCCAAAATCTAAATCTGTTATGGTTCGGGCTGGATGTAACACTGTGGGAAAGCTACCGCTCAAATTTATTAGTGAAAAGGTGAAAGTAAACTAAAAAATTTATCGCTGTGAAATTCTCCAGGAAGTAGTTCTTCCCTGGACTTGTCACTACTGCATACAAATTTGGAGTCACTACGTGCTTCCATTGTGAAGGTCTGGGATAAAATGTCTCTAGAAATGCTGCTGATCATTTTAGTAAATGTTTAAAATGATAAAATGATGCCCATGGCCATGGAAGCAAATTTGAAAATTTGTAGTTTTTCTATTACATAAACGTATTATTTACAATCTATCGAATTATGCCATAAATTCAGCTGTGGTTGTGGAATTTTTTTACTCCAGCTGTTTTCAGTTTAATTCCGAAGCTTTTCATTGGAAATCAAAAAAAGGAACATTGATTTTTTCTGGGATATATTGAAGTGATTTTGTAATCACGGAAACACAGGTTTTGGTGTCGTGAACATTTTTATAGATCGACCATATTCAAGTTTATTCAAATACTCAATCACATTGAGTATTTGGGTATGATAACAGTGATATAGCTGTGGTATGGTTTTGTGAAATTGAGACGGAAAAAGATAGGATTCTGGGATTTTGAAGTGACAGAAAGGAACAAAGAAGATCAAAGATCTGATACAAAGTTGGGGGAGAGATCAAAGCACTGATTTGATTAAGAGTAAACTTTTTAAATTTGATTGAAATTTTTAGGTTAACCACGGTTATTGGTTTTGTATGGTACCAACCTCTAATAAACAGGGAAATTGTTGAAACGCACCGAAGAGAAACCAAACACGAACACCTTAAAGTGATAACTATAACACAGTACCTCCGAGACGTTGAGTCGGGTGCCGTGCTATACGCGAATCGAAATAGAACTGTGGAAAGAGAATAGAAACAGAAGACGGAAAAGAATATAAAAGAAAATAGCATTAGAAAAACTATTTTAAGATAAGCGGCGAGAAACCTAACAAGAGCACATTTAAATGTACACAAAAGAAGGAAGATCACGATCAAACTCCCAACCATCTGTCTTAGAATACGTTAAAAGAGCAAGAGAAGAAGAAGAAGAAGCTGAGGAACAAGCACGGGCTTTCCAGAGAAGTAGGACAACAGTGAAGACGCCAACAAAAGGTAGTGACAAGTCGTTGCAAGTACATCCGGGAGAACGTTTCGATATGGAAGAGCTGAAGAAAATGCTATCGAACCTGACGGAGGCTGTAGACAAGGGCTTCAAAGAAACCAACATAGAGATCAAGGAAAACATCAAAGAAGTCAAAGATATTAAAGAAAAACTAGATGGACTAGAGTTGAAATGGTCCGAAGAAAGACAAGAACTAAAAAAGGAAATTGATGTACTTGTGAAAACAACAAAAGACCAGGAGAACAGAATAGAAAAACTAGAAACCCAACTTGAAAGAAACGAAAAAGAGAGGAAATTGTCCAACATCGTTATTAGGAATGTTCCCATCACCGGAACAGTTACATGTGACAACGTCGAAGAATTCATAAACAAGAGAATGCATTTACAAGTAGAAGTGGTGGATACTTACAAGATCGGGAAAATGGAAGAGAATAGAATGGTGGTAGCGAAACTGAGAGATTTCAAACAGAAAATGATGGTAATGGACAACAAGAACAAGCTAAAGGGTTCCAAAATTTACATAGAAAGTGACATGACCAATCAGGAGAGAGAGATTCAAAGCAAAATATGGAATATAGCTAGGGAAGCAATGAAAAACGGAGAAAAGGTAAAGGTTGGATATCAGAGGATGTACAACCAGGAGAAAATGTACGTGTGGGATCGGAAAGAAGGATGTCTGCAGCTAAAATCAGAAGCAGACGACAAGCGGAAGAACGAAATAGAAATAAGAAACCCAAAAAACTAACCGAAACGGTCGGAGCGGATGGGACGTCTCAACCGGAAGCTCCAATTACGATCCCAGAGACAAAAAAGACGGCAAGGCAACTCAAAAGAAAAATCGAAACGGACAATAGAAAAACTAAAAACAAAAGAAAACAAAATACGATGAAGATAGCAACATGGAATGTCAGAACTCTTTTGAAGACTGGAAAGATGGGAGAGATTGCGAATGAATTGAAGAGATACAAAATTGATGTGGCTGCTTTGCAGGAGATTAGATGGAGTGGTCAAGGCGAAATAACAAGCAATGGTTATACGATACTGTACTCAGGTGAGGACAAACAAGGAAGAAACGGAACGGCTTTTATGGTGAGAACAGAGGATAAAGACAACATAATGCAGTTCAAACCGATAAATGGAAGAATGGCATACATAAAAATTAGAAAAAAACTAGCGAACGTGTCGATCATCTGTGCTTATGCCCCAACGGAGGACAGCGAAACGGTGGACAAAGAAACATTTTATCAGCAATTGGAAGACGTATGTGAAGCGGTGGAGAAGAAAGATATTCTAATCATAGTTGGAGATTTCAATGCCAAAATAGGAAAAGAGGATTATATTAGCGAAGTAGCTGGAAAGTATACAGTACACGAAAAAACGAGTGAAAATGGAAATAGATTGTGTAACCTGGCAGCAGCAACAAATATGGATATAAGTAGCACAAGATTCAAGCACGAGAAGTTGCATAAAATAACTTGGGTGTGGCCAGGAGGAAAAGGAGATGAGGGGAATCAGATAGATCATGTACTGATCGCAAAGAAAATGAAAGCAACGATCAAAGACGTGAGATCCTATAGAGGAGCAGATGCGGACTCCGATCACTATATGGTAGTAGCAAAAATTAAAGTCAAGAAGGTATACAACGTTAAAGCTAGAAGAGAAAATGAAAACTTTGCGGTGGAGAAACTATCGGAAGAAAAAACAAGGAAAAGATTCGAAAGCACATTACAGGAACATATGGAAAACCACAGAAGAAACAACGACTTAGATACAGAGTCTGAAAGAATTACAAACATTGTAAAAACAACAGCAAAGACAGTAATAGGACACAAAGAGAGAAAAAAATATAAGGAATGGTTTGACGACGAATGTAAAGAAAGGGGAAGAATGAAAATAGAAGCAAGGCTGAGATGGCTAGAAACACAGAAAGAGGAAGATTTACAGAGTTATAGAGAGAGAAGAAGAGAAGCATGTAAAATATACAAGAAAAAGAAAGACAAATGGATAGAGGAAATGATGAACGAAGTTGAAGAAAGCAATAAACAGAATAACAGCAGAGTGTTCTATGAGAAACTAAAAAGACAAAAGATGGGACATAAGATAAAGACAAGAGGAATGAGAAATAAGCAAGGGAAGATAGAAGACGACGAAGACAAAATAAAACAAGTATGGGTTGAGCACTTCGAAGAACTATTGAACGTGACAGAAACAAACATATGTATCCCCATAGTAACTGCGGACCAAGAAATAGAAGAACCAACATACGAAGAAGTAGCTGAGATCGTGGGAAAGATGAAGAATGGAAAATCACCTGGCAAAGACGGTATAAATGCGGAATTACTAAAATACGGAGGAGAAGCATTGTATGAAGAGATATATCACATTGTAAAACAAGTGTGGAGAGAAGAGAAAATGCCAAAAAGTTGGAGAGAGGGTATAATAGTCACAATAAAGAAAAAAGGAGATGCAGAAAGATGTGAAAATTATAGAGGAATCACGTTGTTGAATGCGGTCTATAAGGTGCTGTCCACATTGATAAACAATAAGTTGAAGAAGTGTACAAAAGAAATAATAGGTGAATACCAGTGTGGGTTTGTAAAAGGTAAATCGACCGTAGACGCAATACACGTGCTGAAGCAGGTAATGGAAAAGAGTCGTGAACACAATATAGACATACATATGATTTTCATAGATTTTAAGCAAGCTTTCGACAAAATAAATAGAAGTGAATTGATAAGAACAATGCAAGAGATGAAGATACCAAGCAAGATAATAAAATTGACTAGCATGACACTGGAAGAAACAACAGCTTGCGTCAGAACCGCAAATGGAGATACAAAAGATTTCAGAATAAACAGTGGAGTGAGACAGGGCGATGCGATGTCGGCGAACTTGTTCAATTTAGTATTGGAAAAAATAATCAGAAAAACCGAAGTAAAAGGCACGATAGTGAACAAGGAGGCGCAGGTGCTTGCATATGCGGACGATGTGGTGGTAATCGCAAGATCGGCAAGAGCATTAATAGAAGTAGTTGAAAAGATAAGAGACGCAGCAAAACCAATGGGCTTGAGAATAAACACGGATAAGACAAAGTATATGAAATGTCAAACCGGTGAGAAATCTGATAGAAGCAATGAACTGAGAATTGGAAACGAAATTTATAAAGAAGTACAAGACTTTAACTACTTGGGAACGCAGATAAATAATAAGAACAAGAGACAACGTGAGGTAGAAGCAAAACTGCAACAGGGAAGTAGAGCGTATTATGCTAATAGACACCTGCTATGCGACAAGAAGTTGACGAGGTCAACAAAGATCAAGATTTACAAGACTATGATAAGACCGGTAATTACGTATGCAGCGGAGACCATGTGTCTAAGTAATGTTGAAGAAGAAAAGCTGAGAATCTATGAGAGAAGGATTTTGAGAAAAATATTGGGACCAGTAAGAACCGACAACCAAGAAAATAGACAAATGATGAACAACGAAATTTTGAGTTTAATGGGAAATGAGGATATAGTAAAGGTCATAAAGTCAATAAGGTTGAGATGGTTTGGGCATGTAATGAGGAGCGAAGAGAGCTCCATGATGAGACAGATCACCAGATGGAGACCAATGGAGACTAGGAAACAAGGAAGGCCCAATCTGAGATGGCATGACCAGGTACTCGAGGACATTAGGAATATGGGAATCACGGACTGGAGGACAAAAGTAGAAAATCGGAAGGAATGGCGAAAGATCGTGGTGAATTCGAAGACGGACAGAAGAATTTAATTTAGTTTAGAATTGGTTGAGTTTAATTTAGTTTTGGGTTTGGTTATGAATTTGTTTGGTTTGGTGTTAATATTTTAGAATTAATGTTTTAGAATTTAATGATATAGTTTAGGAGTGAATTGTATTTACCTGGAAATGTAAAAGAAATGAGGACTAATCCACCTCAGAAATTGGATTTGTAAGTCTCGCGAGAGACAGCCTAATTCCAGTCGGAATGTATGGCTCTATTATTATTATTATTAATGTTATAAAATTTATTTGGTTTTGCTTGAACAATATGGATTTATCCGTATTTGCTCGAATATGTACACTTTGAGGCAATTTTACTGGACGATATATCCGTTAAGTATGGCAATGGAAAGCTGGCATACAAAATATATAAAAATGATGTCTAACTCATTTTTTTACAAAAGTGGATTTATTCGGTTTTGCTTGAGAGCCCCTCTTATTGTATCAAGTTTTCATACAATAGTAAAAAATTTTACAATAGTTTTCTTTGACCTTTTGTTGGAAAGTGACGGACTGGGAAGAAAAACCGGCCCTGGCATTCAGATTATACCGGCCCACGGTCAACGGGTAGAAAATCAGTAACTTCATTAGATTTGAATAATTCTCGTATTTCCATAAAAAACATTATCGTCTCCCAAATAGAAATGAATGTTCGGCCGCTCACCGGCCTACTAAACCGTGAAACAGTTCGAAAATAGCCAAAGAAGACCTTAACAACTATCCATACAAGCTCCAAAAAGCCCATCTTCTTATGGATAAAATAAAGCTCACACGACTTCCAAGATTCAAAGTGTTACTAAAGCGGTTCGGGGGCAAACAATCCAGAAAAATTCATTTTAACGATGAGAAACTGTTCACAATGAACTATGCTACAATTGTCAAAATGACTGTATTGGTCAAAAACACCTCCCGGAGAAGCCCAAAATCTAAATCTGTTATGGTTCGGGCTGGATGTAACACTGTGGGAAAGCTACCGCTCAAATTTATTAGTGAAAAGGTGAAAGTAAACTAAAAAATTTATCGCTGTGAAATTCTCCAGGAAGTAGTTCTTCCCTGGACTTGTCACTACTGCATACAAATTTGGAGTCACTACGTGCTTCCATTGTGAAGGTCTGGGATAAAATGTCTCTAGAAATGCTGCTGATCATTTTAGTAAATGTTTAAAATGATAAAATGATGCCCATGGCCATGGAAGCAAATTTGAAAATTTGTAGTTTTTCTATTACATAAACGTATTATTTACAATCTATCGAATTATGCCATAAATTCAGCTGTGGTTGTGGAATTTTTTTACTCCAGCTGTTTTCAGTTTAATTCCGAAGCTTTTCATTGGAAATCAAAAAAAGGAACATTGATTTTTTCTGGGATATATTGAAGTGATTTTGTAATCACGGAAACACAGGTTTTGGTGTCGTGAACATTTTTATAGATCGACCATATTCAAGTTTAATCGATTTTATTGTTTTTGGTTAAAAGGGGAGAATTTAATTAAAACCAATTCAAGTAAAGAAAATTTTTTATTTTATTTTAGAAGTTACTACCTAGCAAATATTAACGCAACATTGTTTTTGCAAGGCAAATTGCAAAATTTATTAACAGATTTAGCATAAGATAATATACTTCAGAAATATTTAACTACACTAAATTTGAATGAGCTTTGCCATCAGTGTTCACACGCGCAAACATTAACTGCCGTTTAGCACGAAACTATTTACTTCATTTAATACAAAAATACATTAGCTTTCTTTTAGTTTACAAACTATAAATAAGTCTACGTTTACTTAGGTAACTTTATGTATTACAAAACTTATCTTTGTTAAAATTTTAGATGAAAATTACTACTTCGCGTGAAGGCTTATTATAAAATATAATTATTATCCGTAAGTAAATTCAAAATTATTACTTCATCAACTTTTATAGCGTCGTTTTAATCAAAAGCGAACTGCATTTGCTACTTAAAAGACTACTTCCATCGTCTTTCTTCTCTGGAATATTGGGCATAAATATGTGAAGCTGTCTTTTGAAAATTTCGTTGGATTGCATTTTTATATTAATTTGATCAGACGTTACTGCAAATTGACATTCTTCCTTATGTGACGTGATAGGCAAATTAACATACTTAGAGCGGATATTGTAGTTCTTAGAGTTACTTCCACAAGTATTTAATATTTTATCTTTTGAGACCATTTCTGTACACTTTAGATAAACAGGATCTTCTGCACAAATCGAATCATCTTTTACACCAATTTCGCTTTCTTCTTGATCTTCAGCTGCTACAAAAACGTTTTCTCCGATTTCTTCGCAATCGGTAGATTTCCAATTTATAGGCAAAACTTCACTGTGTACCTCGGGGGTTTCGGCATTAAACTCAAACGATTTATTATTTTTACCTTTAAACGATTTCAATGGCCAGTTGGATTTAACGTTTTCGTTAGTTTGTGTTGCTAGATCGAGCCACATTAAAACTTGATTGCTTATGGAATTATTGCAAAAGTTTTGACAACACTGTTTCGAAATTAATAAATTAGATGTGTGGTGATGATCACTATCATTAGAATTTGTCTTATAATCAATTTCCACACTTGTCGATAATCGAGAAACTCTGAAAGCTTTTAGTAAATTAATTTGTGCTTTATTGAAGTTTTCATTTTGTGTCATTATAAAGTCCGCGTTCATATTATTGTGTTGAAGTTTTGCACTGTCACTAGCATTAAAAGATACAGTTTTAACCTTAGATGACTGAACTTTTCTTGACGATTGACGCGATCGAGTTTTAATATTTTTCACCTCTTCAAGTGAAGGTTTCATCGGAGAAATCTGAAAATAATCAGAAGTAACGCAGTTTCCAGTTGGAGAAGATTTTATGTAATTTTGATTAACACTCGAATTTACTCGGGATCGGCTTTTTGTTGTCCCCTTTATGTAATCATCGAAAGGATCTTCGTGATATAAAATAACATGCCGATTTCCATTCACCCACACAGTCTTCACCGTAAGAGATTTTTTACTCGATTCCCAACGCGAATTAAAGTTGAACGGTTTCCTTACAAAACTCATCACTTCAGCAATTTGAAAAATAATATTTATTCGAAAAATATATTACTACAGTGTTTCAAATAATAAAAGAAACAATTTCGTGACTTTGCGACACGCAAGTTTGTACAAATCGAAATACTACTATGGGGACAGGCACGACCGCTTCTGAGGACATTTCCGGAAATACACAACCGTCGTATATTCGTAACCGCAAACTAGATGTAGAACCGCTTGGTACACAAACTGCGCAGCTTCATTAAAAAAACTTTTGGTAATGGATATTTATTTGCTGCAGTATTGTTTAAACTGTTTATTACATTATTACGCTATTCTTAATTGGCTGAACAAATTCTTCTTTGTTCGGTCGAGCAATAATCTGCATATCATATTAGACATAAATTGAAGTGACCAGTTGGTGCGATATATTCACTAGAGTTGAAAATTCAAGATATATTGTTATAAATCATTTTTTAGTTATGAACTTATACATATTAATAAGTTACGATTAGACATTTCGCCTAGCATAAAAATACTCTGAAATGCATAATTCTATAATATAGAAATACATTATCATATTTTGTTTTATAATTAATAAAATTTAGTTATTGGCCTTTGTAGAATCATCTTGTAATGATTTTTGAACCTTAAGGAGTTTTTATATATAAAGAAGAGCTAAAGGCCTTGTGTACATTGTTATGTCCAATATATTAAGTTATTGTTCCAGATAATCTAAATACTTCACCTAACAAGTTGTCTAAAAGATGTTGCCAGCACCTGAGGAGGCTCTAATCTAAAGTGACTACAGTCCGTACTAACACCACAAATAACTGACTACATGAGTTAATGTAGTCGCCAGAATTTTCCTTAGCGGTAATGACGGAATATTTTAAATGCAGCGCCGTTCAGCATTTCAATAGAAGTAATCAGCCCTATCGGGTTGGTTTTTATTGCAAAAAAAAAGTTATGGTTCACCCACCGGAAAGTTGGCAACATTAGGAACTCTTACTAACATTAAAAGGTTATGATTAATTTAAAATTTAGCACAAAAAATGGTTGTAAATTACCAATTGGTGGTGAGTTAAGGTCTAAGTGGAACTATAAATTTTAATAACTACATTTCAGGTATGTTTTATAGTATTCATGGCACTAAAAAACACATCAACCCAAAGAGAAATCATTTCTTATTAATTGGGAGCGTTTCATTTTTTATCAATTTATACAACAGAATAGATATGGCGTGGTGAATAAAAATAAGTTGCAATAGATCGGAGTGCTATCTGTTGATTCAGGTGAAGTGCAGAGCGGTGATCTTAATTAGATAAATTTAGCATGTGTCGCCAAGATAATTGATCAAGTTTAGCTTAAGCTTGTTTTGTTTTAGTCTGATGAAACTGGACTTAATAAGACAATAAAATAATAATTGTAAGGAATGATATAAAATTATTCAACCTCAACATTATTGTTAGCTATTGGAACTTTCATCGTATGATAGGCTGGTTAATATGGAAACCTTGATTTTTCTTATTTATCTAGCAAGATGCTAATGAATAACTTTGGAAGATTGATTTCGGCTCTTTTAGAAAGAAAATCTGAATAAGACGAAAATTAAAATAAAGATTTAAAGAACATAGAAGACGAGGAAGCAACACAAATTTTAGTAAACACTTTTTTGAAACTGGACATAAAAATTGTCATGAAAATAATATAAAACCTATCCACAAAAAAAGGCAGACATCTACCCTTTGGGAAAATATCGATCTAAAAATTATTTTATTAAATCATTTTTTCGTGTAATTAAATAGTTTGAAAAAGATTCTTTCTGATAACGTATAAGCAAAAATATGCAACGTAAATTAAAACATCCTAAATATACCTTCCTTACAGGTATGTCTAAATTTTTATTAATTTTGAATTTCTTCCTTTAACCTTTATGTGACTGGATGGGTACCCGGGTGCCTTTTGCAGTTTGAAGCATACATATTTTTTGTGTTCAAAGTCTTTGAGTTTGGAAATCATGTAACATCTCTGAGCGTCTTTTCTACTATACTTTGTTATATTATTTTGTTCATTATTATTACTTTTATCATGAGAAAATGGCGTTTAAAATTATTTCACCCTTTAATGACGGTGTGGGTACCCAAGTGCCATCTCGTTTAAGTCGCTGGCAGTCAGAAACGGTGCGACATAATAGAAAAATGTACAGGGTGGTTCAAATTCGAATGTTCTTATGGGGAATTCGGTAACTATAAAAGTTATGGAAAAATGGATGGCGCATCCTGGATCTCTTTTTTTGAGAAAAGTTTAATGGTGAAAACCGGAATCCGATATTTTTTTTCGTTTTCGAGTTATGGCCAAAAGTTTGCATTTACGACTTTTCGTTAAATGCCGATATCTCGGTTGTTTGTAAAGTTATAGAAAAAAATAATATTTACACCTTTTTTAGACATTTTTTTGAGGAAAATAAATTGGGCTAGAAGGATTTTAAATATCTTCATTTGTTTTCGAGTTATAATATATAGTTGTGTTTTTTTAAATGGAAACCATAGTTGGCTATGACATATTTAATTTGAGTTTTTTATGCTCTTTTTAATTATATACAACATGTGGGGTCTATTATTTCAGTTTCATCCCGTTATATTAAAAACTGTTAAATAAAAATAAAGGATAGGAAAATTAAACGGTAGCTTTGTGAAAACAAAACACAAAATCATTATTGACATTTAAAACAATTGTCTCCAATTGTTTTTAATAGGTTTTTTAGCACCACCTCTATTATTTACCTTTTATTTTACAAGGTGAAATTTATTTGAAATTCCCGATTCAGCTTCAATTTGACGGGTTGAAATGGAAGGATTTGCATCCACAGCTGCTAGTAGTTTCTTCAGCTTCTTGTATATTAGAATTTTCAATTATAATAATTATAAAATAAAAGGTAAATAATAGAGTAGGTTTAAAAACTTATTAATAACAATTGGAGACAATTGTTTTAGATCTCACTAATGATTTTTTGTTTTGTTTTGACAAAGCCAACGTTAAATTTTCAGATCCATTATTTTTATTTAACATTTTTTAATATAACGGGATGAAACTGAAATAATAGACCCCACATGTTATATATAATTGAAAAGAGGATAAAAAACTCTATATAATAAATATGGCATAGCCTACTAAGGTTTCCATTTAAAAAAACACAACTTTATATTATAACTCGAAAACAGATATTTAAAATCCCTTTATCCCAATTTATTTTTCTCAAAAAAATGTACGAATACGGTGTAAATTTTTTTTCGATAACTTTACAAACAACCGAGATATCGGCATTTAACGAAAAGTCGAAAAAGCGAACTTTTGGCCATAACTCGAAAACGAAAAAAAGTGTTGGATTCCTGTTTCACCATTAAGCTTTTCCCTAAAAAAGAGATCGAAGATGCGCCATCCATATTTCCATATCTCTTATAGTTACCGAATTCCCCATAAGAACATTCGAATTTGAACCACCCTGTACATATATAAAAAAAATTGAAGGCAATGAAATTTTCAACAAAAATTATCTAAAAAGTTTTGCCATAAAATCGGTTTTTATATGAAAAAAAACGGCTTCAAAATGTTCAATTTATATTACAACACTTGCTGACATGAAGTGAACACAACATTACCTATAATTTACATCTACTTTTGTAAAAGTTTCTTACTCCTAATATTTAAAACCTGTAAGATTCGATATTTGTTGGAAATCAACCATGCGCTTTTCATATGACCGTCAATGTAGATTAATTTTAATTTTTAAAATTCAATAAATGAAAAACTGCAGTATTTTATCATCATTAATTAATTATTTATTAATTATTATGTTATGAGGTGTATGCAGACCTTATAGCATTTGTCGACCATTTCCAGGTAAAATCCAAATATTTTTGCCCTTATAAATGTAATATATTCGTTTAAAAAAATTAATTTATTACTTACATAGTAATCACCATTACCAATATTTCGAGCTTGAAATCTGGAGCGTAAAGGAGGATCTAAGGGATTTCCCATATATCTAAAAAAAATAAATGTTATAATTTTAATAAAAAACACACGATTGAAAATTATTGATAGCAGTAGGTGTAGTACTTACTTAGGAACTGGAAGGCCTATTGCAATGATACGAAAATTTTCATGTACACGAACCAATTTCCACCTTTCTAATTCCTCTTTTTTATATTTCTAAAAAAAATATGTTATAAATAAATAATAATGTTATTAAACAAATGTTTTCTAGTGGGTTATTATTTTATAATAATAATTTTGAAGAAAAATTATTTTTATAGGAAATTGTACTATAAAGTTGAATTAAGACTAAATTTTGGTACAAGATTGGCGAGAAATATATACTCACAGTAAAAAGCCAAATATTTTCTGAAAAATCGTGCAGGAACAAAAGCAATTAAATTTTTATCAGAAGTAAAAATGAATTTAAAGTATCCACAACTGAGAAGTCAACAAACTAATTGTTTATTAATATATTTTAAAAGAAATAAATTTTCTATAACATAACTTCAAAAAGTAAGTAAAATGATAAAACTATAATCCATATTAAACAATAAACAAAACTAACACTTAATTCTTACATAAATTTAAATAATGGTTTCATTTTTAAGCCTTAGTCTAGTCTAAGGTTACATTGGATGCATAGTCGTACGATAGTTTGGTCGTATGTACACTTACGAGTGTTTAAATAAAAACAAACACTTGAAAATGCATACGAGTGGTTATACTGGCGACGAGTTGATAAGTTTTGCGACGCGTTACACGTCCCATATCGTTTGTTTTTTTCAACAAAGATATAGAAAAGTTAATAATTTGTGTTATGGGGTAAAAATGCGTTATGGGATCAGAAATGTAAGGCATACCATAAGAAAAATTTCGTAAAAAAAATATGGGAAGAAGTTGCAAAGGAAATGAATTGCCATTTCACTTGCAAATAAAACAAACGTTATTACTGGAATGGCACTGAACCAATTGGATCATTGAAATAGTTTTAAAATATTTCTCGTAAATATTGTAACAATGTAACCTCAGCTTTAGAGATATATAGGCTTGTTTGGCATGCTGCATTAGTAGTACACCAGTCCAGATTTTTCTGCTAACTTGCATTTGTTTGCTAACAAAATATATAAATATACTAGAAGATACATATAAAAGAGTTATCTGATACGAGATTTTGTGAACAAAACAGCAGTTTTGCTGAAAACTGAGGAGTGGTAGTGTAAAGCATTAAACCTTATTTTTTATCCTTTTGTATATATCTTGATACACTCCATTTTCAAAGTAATACCATTTATTTTTGAGCAACAAATTTAGTTCGTAAGGACAACATGGGTGTCTCACTGTTTCATATTTAAAATAACCAGAATACTCTCTTTGTTTGCAGTTCGATAAAAAGAAAACTGTTCTACTTAAAATTGCATATAAAGCTACCTTAGGTGAGTTTGAATAATCAGGGGTCTATTGTACAAAAAAACTGAGTTCTCCATATAACATATTCTTGTTCAAAAATTTTGTTTTGAAAGGTTTATTTTGAAACTATCTAAAACATTGGATCTTGGAAATAAAAAATGATAATAATTATCACTCACTTCTAATAATTTATCATATTTATATGATGGAATTAACATTCGGCCATCTTCCAATTGCATTTCTCTGTTTTCTAAAAGATTATTTAAAACCGGAAGAACATTCCGTTCTGCCTTATCAATTCCTTCTAAAACCAAAATGCGTCCTTCAGTTGCTGCCCTAACGGCACTCTGCAATATATATATATTTATAAATATATATATTAATATATAATATGTATCATAATGTACCTGATCGAAGTAAACTGCACAGCCATTGACAATTTCTCGCCTTTGCTTTAAATCAGACTCTGTGGTGTCTCTACTTAAAGCAACATATTCTAATTCTTTATTAGTCAACTGCAAATATTGTAAAGCAAGATTCCTGCGTCTTGGACCTGGTGAACCTATCAAAAACATGTCTTGACCTAAAATATCTTTTTGCATAATCCATCGTAAATGATGTAGTGTAGTTTGCCCTGCCTTATTTTGATCTAAAATTTTGAATTTATTATTTCAGTTTAAATACAAAGTCGTTACTTTTCGTTACTTACAAAATTGACGGGGTACATATTCGGGATAAGTTGCCTTTGTAATATTTGTTTGTACATCGCCAATGCTAACACTATCACCGATCGAAGATAAACCTCGACAATTTATAGACGAAACTCTTAATTTTGAATGTTGCAAAATTCGTAACAACACTTGAATTCGTCTAGCAGTTACATTGGTGGCTTGCATCTTGAAATTTTTTGGAACTTGTGTAAAAACTTTTAATCTCGAAAGCAAAGTACAAAGGTTTAAATTTTTAAAAAAGTGTGGTTATATGGTTCTGACGTTTTCATGTATTTGACATTTGATGATGTAACACGGATGTAACGAATAAGCATTGATATAGTTTAGTATGGATACGTTATTCAAAACGGCATTTCATAAGATCTGCATGTTGTGAAAGTTTCAAGAAAAAATACAAAATATAAATTTATGCTCACGTAATTATTATCTGCTTGCACAAATTGAGTATAATAAATATAATTATGTCCAATGTCCATACAACATTCTAAAATTAATAGTCTCGATCACGGACGTAGATATAACTTTTACATGGGGGGGGGGGTCGATACTGTACTTTATAAAGGTAAACTAGTTTTTGCCAGCGACTTCATTAACGCTATAAAAAGTCAGAGCTGCAAATCCCAATAAAATCAATCATATCGCGGATATAATGGAGTATCCACCAATACCCACCATAAAAAGTGGGGATTTGGCTAATATTTGCGGTGTTGCTTAGGCTAAGGAGGGAGTTTGAACCTCCCCCCCTTATATATGCCCGTGGTCCCGTTAGGCAGCAACAGAAATGTACTAAGCATTCGCCAAGGCTAATGTTAAGTCGAGAAGTTCGCTTGGATCCCGGGCGGAGTAAAAAATTCTAGAATCTTCCCGCGGAAGACAAAGGCAAACCACCGAGGTTCGCTTCTCAATCATTGAAAAGTGATCGCTAACGTTGAGAGCACCTGATATAGCACATCGAACAAGAAGTTGTACAACGGGGGGGGGGGGATCAGGAGTATAGGAGTGTTACAAATATAGCAAAAATTTGACGAAAAAAAATATGCAAATATTTTTGTGTATATATTGCTCCTAAAACAAAGGCAGTGAAATGATTGACAATGGAAAGAAAATTAATAATTCCTGCATTGTCCCTACAATCCACATTTAAGTATGAAATTTAATTTCCATAATTAATGTTGAAAGTTGTGTCTCCGTCAAAAGAGTAAAATATTTTTTCAACTTCATACTTCACACTTTTATGGATTCCACGATTCCAGGTACAATGAAGTTGTTATTGCATCCACAAAAGAAGGTAGTATACGATGAAATAATTTCTGCCGTTCAAGATGGCGCAATAATGAGAAAGCAGGTGTTTTTTTCTTGATGATCGAGGTGGCAGTTGTAAAACATTCATATACAGATTACTTCTCACTAGTATACGACGAGAAGGAAATATTGCACTGATCACAGCATTAACAGGTGTCATTGCAAATCTCCTTGATGGTGGCAGGACATACTATTCCCAATTTAAAATATCCGTTACTGTATCTGAAAAGTTCACTTAGAGAATGATGATGACCAGCTCCGATGCCGAGCTTATTAGGGAACCCAAAATTTTAATTAACTTCTTGAATCACGTCCATAACAAATAATTGAGACAGTCTTTAAACATAACCTCATTTTTTGGAAGCAAAAAAAATTTTTTTACGGTAATAATTATGGCTATTGTTGAGTGCAATAAGTGCTCCACTTCGTCCGAATCAGGCGAGATGGTTAGGTGTAGAATATGTCGATCGCACTTGCATGCCATTAAATGCGCAGAGATCTCCAGATCAATTTTCAAAACCATAATGTGAATTAAAAAATCTTGAATATGTCTGCGATAGCTGCATCAGTTCTCCCGATGAGGTGACTGGATCACCCGAAATTAGTAAAATTATGTCTATTCTTGCCGACCACATGGAAAAACTGAGCTTAATTGTAAGATTGATGAATCCATCCGAAGGTATGATTCAGGGAGTCTCTGCTCCCACATCTTCCTGCACTGGTTTTGCTGACTCACTTAACCCGGACAGTGAAGATACTGGTGTTCTGCCGAAATCGATGAATGATTGGGATGATTTGGATATTGTACCGTTGAACCCTTTGCAACCTAAGACACTTAATCTAAAACCGACAGAAGTTGAGAATTTGAAAATACCTCTCAAACTCAGAAATACTGAACCCAAAAATATTGATCAGAGAACTTCTAATAGAGGCACCATCGCTTCCTCGCAGCGTTTCACTCGAAACAGAGAAGGATTGACTTCTTCCAGACCCCACACTACTGCTGGAGATAGAAGATCGTTGGTTATTGGTAGCAGATCTCAAACGAGTGGAGTCGTCGAGGCGGCACCACTGAGGGCAGCAGATAGACGTCAGTGGATATATTGCGATGTTCAAATGCGTAAAATTTGTTTCGTAGCTGAAGAAAACCTAATCAATTACCTTTTTGAACACCCATCCCTTGTGATAAGCTTGCGATTCCTTTAATTTATTTTTATGTTGAATAAATAAAACAAGTAGTCAAATTAATATGTAATTTAATCTGTAATTAAACAAATTTTAAATTTTTACAGAATTACACAGCCCGGCTAAGTTGCAATTTATAAAGTGGTTTAATTGTGATGTTTTTAATTTTATACCGCATGACATCGGCTCACCAAATAAATCAATTTCATCGGATTGGAACTTTAATCGCATTTATGATTGAGGAATTCTTTCAACTATTTAGATAAAGTTCCAATTTTGATGGCAAAAAATACAAATTTTAAAATAAATCAATTTTATCGTGGTTTCACTTAACGTAAAATTAATCGTTCTTGCGCTTTAAAATGTTCTCACCCTATTTGTTTGAAGTTTTCTGTGGTTTGCTGCTGTTCATTCCAATCATCTGTTGGGACATCTGCTACGTTACTTGTTGATCACAATATTTGGTCAAGTATGAATTCAATTCTTCCTTTCAATTAAATGGCACAAGCACCCTTACTCTGATTTTGTAATCTTCAGGTAAGTAAAGTAATTCAATTGCATTTGTCAATTGCAATTAAAATTAAAATCTTAAATTTTTGACTCTGGGCTTTAAAATTTCCGAACTTGACTAGTTGACGGGTTTACCCAGAATGAATTACCTTTTTAAATTTCTCTCCCTCCTTCATTTTTGTTAGTTAACAAATTTCCAATACTTGAATTTATAGTGGTGGAATTTGCAGATTCGGCGCATTATTAATTTTCACTTTCGTTGATTTTAAAACACTTGATTTAAAATATTTACAAAATTTGATAGAATACCGATCGATTTACTTGATAAATTTGGCATTAGTCTTTTCATTTAAAGATCTTGGACCAAAAACATCTTTCTATTTTTTTAATGCTGAAGATTTAAATCAAATTTTCCCAGCTGTGCTTTTCTTAAATTATATCAAAAATGTGAAACCGAACTATTCATCATCATAGAAATTTATATTAAAGAAGAATCTCATGTCCTTATAACAAAATTTATCTAAATTTAAAAGGTTCAAACTTAATCCCTGTTTTTTAAAAAAAATTATTTATACTAAAAGATGTGAGTTTAAAATGAAACATGACAATATGTTGGTAGGATCTCCCCCGGGACCACTGCAGAGGAAATGTTGACATATGCGAAGGAGGTATTGAAGGTTGATAATGTCAAATGTGAGTTGCTTGTTGCTTCAGAAGATGCATGCTTGTTCAAGTTGGGTGTGCGTGAAAGTATATTACCAAGTCTTTTGAACCCCTCAATATGGCCTGTAGGGGTTGCAGTGCGAGAGTTCTTTCCCAGAAGACCATCCTTTAGATATGGACCAATTAGAAGAGATCCTCAATGATTAGAATTTGATGCGCGTAATGATTTGCAGGATTGGACCGATAACCGTATGTACGCTGGCTCCCATAATGTTAATGTTAATGGTTCTCTTAATTTCAGCAATATTACACTGTACTATCAGAATGTTCGTGGTCTTCGTACAAAAACTATTGAATTCCACAAGGCTGTTCTCTCGGAGAATTATCAAATTATTGTATTAACTGAGACGTGGCTGAATGATGGATTTTTGAGTTCGGAGTTGTTTGATTGCCGTTATAATGTATTTCGTGCAGACAGATCTTCGGTAGTCTCTCAGAAGTCACGAGGAGGTGGAGTGCTGATAGCGGTTCACAGTTCTTTTAAGTCATCTTTGGTTCATGTACACACCTCGATCAGAGAGGAAATTTGGGTAAGCTTAAGTGTCGGATCTTCTCTATTGCTGATATGCGCTGCTTATATTCCACCCAATAGCACTTCAGCTTTATACGTTGAATTTACTAACTTCTGTCAACGAAATATCAGCTAGTAACCCCGATTCCCATGTTTGCATTGCCGGCGATTTTAATCTCCCTGGCATAAATTGGTCTGCTGTTGATGATGACTATTGTCTTACACCTTACTGTGAGGGTGAATGTAACAGGCTTTTTCTGTGATAATCTTTTTTCTTGTGACCTGATGCAGTATAATTCGATTCAGAACATAAACGATAACATGTTAGACTTGGTCTTTTATAACTCTTCCGACATTAAAGTTAGTAATGTTAGCGATTATACGTTAATCGGGTGTGATCTTTATCATCCCTCATTATCCATTGAATTGGTGGGAGTCGGCACTTCTGTTCTTTCTCAAGGTGATGACTTCTACTACGACTTCAGATCATGCGACTACAATGCCATTAATGCTGATCTGTCATCTATTGACTGGACGTTCTTATCGTGTGGTCAAACAGTCAATGAATGCGTCGACCGTTTTTATGATGTTCTCTTGTCTATATTCGATAGACTGATAAGAGTTCGAAGCGTGGCTTCTAATTCGTTTCCCTCATGGTTTTCCAGCATTACTCGCGCGTTGATCCGGGAGAAGAAATTGGCTCACAAGCTGTACAGACGTTATCCATCAGAGATTCATTATAAAGAGTTTTATAATTTGAGACGAGAAGTAAAGCTAAATATCTCTACGGATAGAGCTGGTTACTTGGAAAAAGTACAGCATGACTTGGCGCAAAACCCTTCTTGTTTCTGGAGATACATAAATTCCTATAGGAAGGCTAATTGTGTTCCGGGCGTTTTGAAATTTGGTGATACTGTGGCTGGTGATGGTGAATCTATTTCAAACTTATTTGCCAAATATTTTGAATCAATTTACACAGATGATAGGCGCGCTGATCTTCCATTTACATATGAAAGTCGCACAAACACTATTTTGTCTTATATAAATATAACTGATACCGTAGTTTTAAATAAGATAAATTCTCTTTGTTCATCGAATTCTTGTGGCCCAGACAAGATTACAGCTTTCTTTGTTAAAAATTGCCCTTCGCTAGCCTGGCCCTTGTCTATAATTTTTTGGAAATCAATGTCTCTCGCAACATTTCCCACATTATGGAAAACAACCAAAGTTATTCCAATACACAAGTCTGGTAACCGCAGTAGTGTTGAGAATTATCTAGCAGTCTGTATTGCATCCATGTTAGCCAAAATATTCGAATCCATTGTTGCCGATGCGATTACCAGTCACACCAAAGTCTCTGTGATTAATAACCAACATGGCTTTGTGTCCGGACGGTCCATCTGTACTAATCTGCTTTCTTTTACTAGTTTTGTATCTTCTGCTATTGAGAGTGGTGGGACTGTGGATTGTATTTTTACCGATCTGTCAAAGGCATTTGATCAGATTCCTGTTAATCTGCTCTTATTGAAACTTAATAAAATAAAATCCCTTGATCGACTGGTTGAGGTCCTATCTTACTGGAAGAGAGCAGGTTGTAGTTGTAAATGGTCATGCATCTCGCAGCTTCCGTGTTACGTCTGGAGTTGGTCAGGGATCCCGTCTGGACCCTATTCTTTTCTTGCTACACATCAATGATGTGGATTCCGTGATCAGATATTGCGAATTTCTATTATTTACCGATGATCTGAAGTTATTTCGAATAATTCGTTTCGACAGAGATTTCGAACTTGTGCAGAGTGATCTTGTAAGACTGCAAGACTGGTGCGATCTCAGCGGTCTTAAACTGAATGCCAGGAAGTGCAAGTCTATGAAATTTACAAGGAAGAGATGTAACATGCACTTCTCCTACTCGGTTAGCGGTGTGATTCTTGATAACATTGATGAGTACCATGACCTCGGTGTTATTCTTGATCCAACTC
The DNA here is from genome assembly GCA_963170105.1 of Cantharis lateralis. Taxonomy (NCBI): domain Eukaryota; kingdom Metazoa; phylum Arthropoda; class Insecta; order Coleoptera; family Cantharidae; genus Cantharis; species Cantharis lateralis. Next base: position 23,579,256 of record OY720629.1, read on the forward strand.
TATCGTTCCATCATCACTTAGATTCGATCGTATCGAGAGCCAATAAGATGCTAGGATTCATTAGTAGATCAACACGTGAGTTTAGTGACATCCGTGCTCTGATCACCTTGTATTCGTCATTCGTGAGATCGATTCTTGATTATTGTTCGGTAATCTGGTGTCCATCGTATTCTTCGCGGATTGACAGGCTGGAAAAGATCCAGCGTAAATTTGTCAAAGTCTTATGTTTCAGAAGTCGAATTCAGTACTCCTCCGAAACTTATTACATACTTTTAAAGTATCTTGGGCTGATGACTCTGTCTGTGAGGAGATCGGTTTCCGATTTAATGTTTGTATACAAATTGTTAAACAATGTTGTAAATTGTCCAGAGTTGCTTGAATTGTTTTCATTTCATGTACCTGTGAGACCATTGAGGGATAATCCAATTTTTCTCGAGAGATTTCATAGATCCACGTTTGGTCAGCATTCAGCCATGTCCAGATTGTGCCGTCTTACAAATACGCTTGTTGGGCATAATTGCAACTTGGATTTTTTTCATGGTAGTGCTGATAGTTTTAGGAGGGGGTTAGTGGCATATTTGGAGTCGGTTTGATCCTGTACGGCGTAGCGCATTTTTACATTTATATATATATATTTATTGTTTTTCTTGTTTTGTATATTGTTTTGTGTATTATTACTTATATTGTTTGTAATTGTTAACAGGCAATGGTTATAGTTAAACCGTAGATCTAAATAAATAAATAAATAAATAAAATAAAAAGAACACGACAATATATTTATATTCCAGTAAATTTTTAAATTTCATAATTTGAGTAGGTAACCATGTTGTTATAATCGGAATCTTTATTTTAAAATCCATTATGTAAATGTACAAATCGAATTTACTTATTAAATTTAATTTTAATAAAATTTCTACTTGATATATTATTAAGATTATTACAGGGTTCAAAATAGTATATTACGTGCTGAAATAAATTTATTAAATTAAAAACGAAGCAAGGGGTTCTTAGGTAGGTATACTATAGCATACGTAATCTATAAGTAATAAGTATCAATTTTCTAAATATAATGAAAAGTGACATGTTGATATTGTAGTGTTGCTTTTGGGGTTGACAGAATTATTCCATTATAATTTCATGTTACTGTTACCACGACGTATTAGCTTTACGTGACCTCCTTAGAGCAATAATTATGATGATACAATCTTTAACTAGCAAATAGAGAAAATATCATGCAATATTGTTAATTGTCAAATAATCGCTTTATAACTTTATCAAAATGTGTTTGCGGAAGTTGTTGGTGATGGCAATTCTTATAGAAGTGATAATATGTTCTTATGCAATTGAACCAAGTTCCATGTTTTCCATGGTTTCTAGCCGGGTATCTTTAGCAAAATGTATCGGTACAGTGACACGTCATTTCTTTGTAGCAGATAAAATCAGTTTGGTGTCGTTATCCATATTAGGCGGCGATATAATAAAATCCCCAGTCGCAGTTGATGGTTTAATGCTTCAGGAATTGTTTAAAGAAAGCAATTTAACAGTAGTGATCAAGAAAACTAACAACGTGCACAACAACGAAAAATTTTCTAGTAAAGTTGGTAGCTATATAATACAAATACGACGTTCGTACGAAATTGGAGATGTTTTATCAAAATTACAAAATGCGCCTACTTGGAATTCTCAAGCAAAATTTTTAGTTATATCGGCAGACTTGTTCGATGATCCAAAAGATGTCGCCGATCATGTCATAAGTGAGCTTAAGTTAGCTAAAATAGTAAATGGGGTTGTATTGCTGATTGATAATAACAACACCAATAATTACTTAGCATATTCCTGGGTACCGTACTCAGACAGCAGTTGTGAAAAGGGTAATGTAAAAACCAAAATTATTGATCAATGCATTTTTGGTAATTTAACTAAAAATTTCAACTGGTTTTCTAACAAAGTAACCCACAATTTAAACGGTTGTATATTTAAAGTTAGAGCAGTTGTTTGGCCTCCATACGTATTACCTTCTGATATTATTAATAAAGAACATAAAATTGGAATAGAAGCTAAACTTATTCAAGCTATGGCAAAAATAGGAAATTTTTCAATAGAAATTAGCTCTTCTAGCAAAGAACAAAATTGGGGTTCAACATTTAGCAATGGCAGTGCTTCGGGAACACTATCGCTACTTATGGAGGAGAAATACGATATTGGAATTGGCTCTTTTGCTGGTACAATGGAAAGGCATCTATATTTAGATTATGTTACTTATAATGTACCAGAGTCACTCACGTGGTGTGTTCCGCATGCAACAGACATACACCATTGGAAAAAATTGTTGATGGTTATTCCGGGCGCGATTTGGTTATTGGTAATAATAATATATTTATTGATTAGTTTTTGTTTATGGAGACTATCTCACTATAGTAATAATGAATCAACTTCTTACAAGAATATATTAAATTCAATGCAAAATTCCTTTTCCGTCTTGGTTAGTATGGCAGTAAGATTTCAACCGAAAACGATAAAAACCCGATTACTTTTTTTAATTTGGGCTTATTTCACTCTCCACATAGCGGCTTTATACCAATCTTCTCTGATTAGTGCCTTAACGAAACCGAAATATGAACAGAAAGTTAAAACAATTCACGATATATTTGAAAGTAAATTAAACATGTGGCTTTTAAAAAACAACCAAAGATATTTTAGAGACACCGCTGATTATGTAAATAGAAATATTTTGCAAAAGTCTAAAAACTGCAACGATATAGAAATGTGTTTAAATGATACTGCTTTTGGAAGAGATTCTGCAACTTGTACGCCTCGGTTATACATGAAGTACGCTGCAAATCAATATTCAACCCAAGAAGGACAACCCTTACTGTATTGTTTTAAAGAGAGCATTGTTACTTACCCACTGGAAATGTTTTTAACAAAAGATTTTCCTTTGAAAACATTTTTTCAAATATTGGTCAGTCGAATAACTGCAGCAGGTTTAATAGCACATTGGGAAAAAGAAATATTTGAATTGAAACATCGAAAAACGGCACATAATTTAAAAACTGGAAATAAATACCAATTATCAATTTTACAGTTACAGTCTGTGTTCATAATTCTTGCAATTGGAAATTTTTCTGCAATAATCATCTTCATTATCGAGTTATATACGTTTAAATACTATCAACACTAATTTATATAAAATTTTTATGCATATGCAATATTATACCATAAAAATAAATAATACTAGTATTAGTTTTTATTTTGTAAACTATTTATTCCTAAGATATCAATATGTACTAAGTAGAGGTATTTCTTTGGTCATGATTCATGAAATACGTGGACAGAGCCGAAATATAGTGTAGTATATAATATTGCTTTTACACACCTAGGAGTAGAAGTATCAGAAATAATTAAATAATAAATTAGTAATAGATAGGCTTATTTATAAAATTTAAACTTGGATTAAAATTATAACCATAGTTCAAACAATTAAAACACATTGTTCATATTGTTTGATAATTGTAAATGTGATTTGAATTTTAAATCTCTTTTATGAAACCCAACATAAATGAATTACAACTGTTCTATCACTGTCCTGTGATCTTGTTAGATATAAATTTAATATCGACTCTTTTTTAAAGGACATTGCAATAATACACCTTTAATAGGTTGAATATATAATAAACCAACCGGACCCATCCAATGAGAGATTCACTGACAAGTTAGTGTTGTCTAATTTTTGAATGGCTACGATGTTTTCTTTATAAATTGTTTAATATAATTTTTTTTTATTTTAGGTATATTTTATTCACATGAGAAACAGAAAACTTTTTAATTTAAGGAATATGCCATACTAGAGCATATATTTCTTGGTTGAATTTGCAACATATTGGATCGAACAAGAGAATTTTCCAACTTTCTGGGCTGATTTAGGAACTGTTGTTGTCCCCAATGTCCCTATAAAGTCAATGTAATGTAATAAAAACTTGAGAAAAAGTTTAATGGAACCGTCAAAACATTCGACCTATATATTATGTAGGATTGTAGGTGCATAAATATCGGGTGGGTATTTTTAGGTCTTTGGCGAGTTTAAGTGAGATTATGACCAAAGAAACTATGTCTACATTTTCGTCGGCACTTTGGCAGTTTTTTTTAGCTGAATATTAAGAAAATTATTTTAGAAGTAGAATTACAGTAATAATCATTTATATCACATTATGTAGATTAAAGCAAATACCATGTCAGGTTATGACGATATTCTTGAATAAAATAAATATAATAAGTTAAGAACTTTTTAGTATAATGTCCAATTTCTTCACGTTGAGATATCTTCTAGGTAAAGATCTGTTAAATAAACTAATCTAGTATATAAACCGATAGCAACAAATCAAAGTTACAATAACAAATAAAAATCAGATTATTTACTTCTTTAATTCATGCAACAGATGGGTATCTCGAAGATATTTCTTGTTTCTTGAAATGATGTAAAAACTTTAAAAAATCAACACGGAAACAAACTAAAGTACAATATGGTACAATTTTGATAATTTTCTCAAACTGTCATCTGGCTACAAGATTCAAGAAGTTCAAGAAGAACTTTTAATTAATGAACGACCAATCGGTATTTCCATTTAAAGAAAGTTAAAGGGTCTCGCCAGATTTCCATATGAAATCTGCACTGGCATCTTTGTTCATCTTAGTGCCTTTATTCTGTTGCTAGTTGTTGCAACTAATTTTGGGCCAAGTATCAAACCTCTAACTTTACAAGTTTCTGGAAAATAGGGGTTGCAACTCCAAACTTCAAAATCGTTTTTCTACGAAACTATGATAGATATGATAGATAAAATTAGAGGTGGTTTTTTCTATTTTTTGTCTTAAAAATATTTCTATGATATTTGTAACTTATACTTAAGTGCCTTTAAATCTCTAAGATGCAATTAAATTATTTTGCAAACATAAAATCTACTACAATAAAAATGATTTGTAAAATAAATCAAAAGAAAACAATATTAAATATTATGTAGGTAAGTAAAATGATACATTAATTTTTTGGGAGATAATTCAATCGTATTTTGGAGATATGAAGTTACTTCTATTATATGACTAAAATCCTGAAAATTTGAGACCTCTATCGCAAGTAGTTTTCGGAAAAGGAAATAAAAACTGAAAATTATGAATATTTTATTTCTCTAGTTTGGCTGAATCGATTTACTTAAAAATTTAATATGTTCTAAGGGGGCATACTAGGATCTTAAAACATAAGTATCTAATAGCTATTAAGCATCATATAGGAAAATATCATATATAAACCAAGGTTGTGAAGACAATAAATTATAGCTTCAGCGCACCTGGCACCTCGGAATATAGTCTTGGTACTAGGGCTATAATGACAGTCTTCAAAACCTTGGCCTATAATATACTATTTTTTCAGTGTATTTAATTAATAAAATAATATGATCATACTATTTAAATCCTCAAATATTTATTTTTAAATTGATTTACATTTGACTACACACACGTCAACTAACGTCACTTTTAAATTAAAAATATATAAAAGCAGAGCGAAGTTCTTATAAACATCGGTGTCTAAAGTAAAATCACTTTTCGCACCAGTGCGTGAAAGTGACTTATTATGTAACTCAAGTCGGTGTTGAAATTATGCTATTTACATAATGGTAGTAGAAAATAAATATTTAAATACCTATTAATGTGATTTTATTTTTCATAATTGAAAACTACTTAAGCTATATCACATTTAATTTGCAACAGTATTACCTACTATATTTGAAAACTAAAATTTCTATAAAAAAGCATATTATCGAAATGCTGATTCCTAAAAAGTACAAAACAAAACTTGATATAAATCCTTGTAAGAAGTCGAATTCATCATCAGGACTAGTTGAAATACTTTGGCTATACAAGATATTATCGTACATCTGATCTAGAGTTGAGATAGCATCAGATTTCCATTTATCTTTTAGTCCAGCTGTATAATAAATTTAATAATAAATTGTTTTATGTGAAATATTTTATTGCTAATATTACACACCTGCATCTATTTGCGCCAGAATGGTATCAAATGTATCTTTGTATGGTGCTCCTATTTGAAGTGGCCAAGAATGTGTTGTATGTCATAAAGGTGTTTTTGTAATACGTAGTTTTGAATAAATTCTCTTCGGTAACATTTCTGAACATAAAGCCAAAGTGTGATATTGTAGTATAGAATATTCGTCCAGCATAGCAGCTCTGTTGTTTATAATATCGGCTATGCAACTACAAATGTTATCTTTGATAACTAACTTGCTAAAATAATAACTAAATGTTATTTATATATTCAAAACTGAAATTAAAATATTACCGTTTTGCTTTTAATATAATGTTTTCGTTGTTACTTAGAATATCATTTACAATATCTATATTTTGAGAGTTCATTACTATGCTGTAGTCATTATTTAGAAGCTCTTCTAAATTCGATGGTTCGACATGATAGTTTCTGATAGAAATAGCCCACAATTTGCTTTTGTAAGAAGTGTAAAATATTACACATGCAAACCACCAGACAATAATTACGAAACACAGTGTCCAATGAGAATGAACTAAAGACAGAGATATATATTCCGTTTGTTCGATCATAGATTTAAAACATATCTGAAACAAAAATTCAGATTAAGGTATCCAGAACTAAAATTAAATAATAACAAACTTTAAAACATTTTGACAACGGTAAATCCTTTTTCAAATTATTCCCAAAAGCACGTCCGCAAACATGAAATGTGATGGAAATGGAAGTAAAAGCTATTATAACATAAAACCATACTCCAACGCTAAATGGTTTAAGAATATCCATGAATTCAGAAAAAATAATTTTTTTCGGAATGTATAAAAACATGCATGATTCAAATGCAATTGCCGACGTGAACGACAAAGTGGGAGCTCTAGCAGCAGTCATCGAAACAGCACCTATAACGAAATCTAGTTTTCTTGTACGCATTACATTTATGTCTTTGTCAGATACATTTAAAATGTGATCGTATTCCAACAGCCAATAAGTAAAATTAAGTTTTTTACTTATAACTTTTAAAATGCTCTTCTCTAAACCAATTGCTTTTTCACATTTTCTCACGATATCTTCATCAACTTTTACATCCATTACTTTCTTGCACATCATATAGGGCATACTATTAATATAACCAATTTCAAATCGCTGATTTTGAAAATTAGAAAATTTTCTAGGTAAAATTAGTGCTCGGTCTACTATTATTCTTGAAGAATTACTTGATTGTAGATGATGCTTTTGTTTACTATATTTTCCACAATAATAACAAACACTGTAGAAAGAAATTGGCATACCACTGACGTCCAGAATAAGTACGTTTCCAGCCCAACCTAATTTCGGTATTTGATAAAATGTGTTATCGTTCATTGTCTTATTTTCCATAATGATAAAAATTACTACATCTCGTGAAATCAAAGAGTCGGGTAAATTCAAATAAGTGTCAAATTTATGTAAATCAAAAAGTAAAATCACATGTAAAAATGGAAAACCATCTCGCTTAAGATTAAAATCGTATTTTGAGTCTTGATTAAATATAACTACTTCGCCGAACATTTCTTCTTGTAAAATTTTTAATAAATATTCAATTGTGTACATGGTGGTATTTTCAACATGGAACATTAACGAAAAGCCCTGATATTGCTTCAACACGTTTTGAGTAAATAATGTTTGCTTCTTCTTGGCTAATAGCCCCTTTTGAAAATCTTCATATTGATTTAACATTTCCACCGTAAAAACAAATTTTGCACTGATAACAATAAAGTAAGTAAAAATCACTTTCATCATTGTGACCGCTTCGTAAGCAGTTCTGCGCTATTCAATACTTGGGTAAACTACGCTACCCCTTAAATACGTAGCTATATATAATAATACCGATGTGTAATCGTTATATTGTTTGCAAACTCCAAACAGTATGGTTTTTTGTTTGTATATAATTATTCTTACCTAGTAGGTACCTAACTTATATTCATTAAAGGTATGTATTATAAATGATTTAATACCTTTCCAACATCAATTTAATAATATGTTAATATAAACAAGTTAAACCTTAACGTTTTTTATAATTAATTAATTTTTGAGAAACCAAGTTGTTACAATACACCGCGTGTCGTCTTTAATTTTAGCCTTTTAAATGTTAAATATGTTGCACATAATATTGGTGCAATATTCAAGCAATATTGCTTTCTAATATAATACTACATACATACATAGTTCCAATAGCGCGCTATGCGAAAATTTGGTGCAACATTGACTTTCAAATTCCAATATATCTACTATCAATATCGTGATATAAACATTTTGCAATATTGTTTCGGTTACTTCTGGTATAACGGTAAGAAATACTTTTTTAGAAAAAAACTAAATACCATAGAGATAACCTTTGTCCTGCAGAAAGCGTACATTTCCTCAATTCAAATGTGACAAAAATACCACAAAGATAATAATTGTTTGGTTTGGTCAATTCCTCAGAATTGAGCCGCTCGCAAAATTAAACGGTATTTTAAGGTCTTTTGTTTTGACGAAGTTCTCTTTATTTTAATTTTTGTTAGCGTTTAGAATTTTTATTGTTATATATTACAATTTTTAGTATTATAATTAATTTTTCGCTCTTCTTTATTTTTATTACATTTAATAAAATGAAATGAAACTAAAATAATGGACCGCTCATGTTATATAATATTATGTATTGTTGAAAAGTGGATAAAAATCACTCATTTAAAATGCCCCTTACTGGATAATTTTGATGTTCATATTGTAACTTATTAATTCTGTTGTTGTTATTGTTGTTAATTTATAATTTATTATTATTTCTATTTAAATAATTTTGAGTCATTTCATTGTCCTTAAGAAAGTGCCATAAGAAAGTGATAACATTTTCTCGGTAACCTTAAAAACAATGCAAATATCGACATTTATCGAATAGTAGAAAATTTCTTATTTGCCTATAGCTCGAAAACAAAAAAGATAGCGAATTATGGTTTCCGCCATTGAGTTTCTCCTAAAAACAGAGATAATTCATTTACCATACATTTTATAGTTATCAATGTATTAATCTACTTTATTTAGATTTATTAGTTCATATAACCGAAAAGGTAAAAGATTAATAACAATGTATAAACATTAAAAGAGAAAGGAGAAGAAAAGGTTCAAAGAAATGAATAAATTGTTTATGCACTATTTCAATTTTTAATTGGTAAATTAAAAATTTCAAATTTAGTATTCGACTACTTTGAGATGGGAAGTTTTAGTTACAAACTTAAAATTTACTTCAAGCTCTTCCGTTGTTGATGTACATGCAATTATATTTAGAATAAATTAGTGTGTTTAAAATATCTTTTATTTTTGTGATTATATTGATATTAATATATTGATTCAAAATTTTAGTAAAAACATTATTTAAAATATGTTAACACTATTTTACGTTGCCCAAGTACCATCGATGGAAAACAAATTATAATAATTGCCTGAAATGCCAAACATTAATAATATTCTCAAATGATTCCTGTGTAAAACACATGTATCTTGCATATTATAATGTATAATATTATATCAGGAAAATAATTAAATTTTCTTGAAAGCGGCGAGTATGACTAGCGTTATAATTGTGATTTGTGATGTTTATTGAAGATTGAAAAAATAAATTTAATTAAACTTTAGTTAAAAAACTGTGTGAAAGCAGTGTAAACGAATGTACCATTAATACATCATTGTCATCTGCACTCTATAGAGATGTAATTGGATATATCAAATATATATGCGTTTTCTTATTTTGAAAATATAGGGCGTTTAATAATAAAGAATGATTTGTTGTCACTTGTGAAGTAAATATATCTATAATAAATAACATTAATGGCATTTTAATTGAAAAAGATGAATTGATGTCCAAAAAATGAATGTGAATTTTATATAGAAGAATTAATTTAATAAAAACATTGAACCATATTATTTCAAATGGTTTAAAACGACGAATGAAAATACTATATTAGTCGGGGAGATGCCAATTCACTAGTTTAGTAATATTACTTTCACAAACAATAGCTTTGTTACCATCTATCAGGATAGACGATCGATATACTAAATACTAAAACAGATAAACATATCAATTCATGAAAGAACTTATGTTCAAAATAAGTCTTGGAATATAATTTAGTAGTTATAGTTAAAACTTAAAAAACAAAATTATAAAAAGTTATTATTGTTATAATATGATATGTCGTTGTGAATACTCTGTGTGCAGTTGTGGAATATAAATGGTAATTCTATATATTCGCAACAGAGAAAATAAATAATAATATGTTTTTATACTCCTGAATTGTTCTTGCAGTAGAGCGTCTCTATATTATGCACCTCATATGTATATAATTGGGATTGTACCGAACATTGTGTAATAAATAAGTTGATATAAAATGTTTTGCTATAGGATTAAATGCAGTTTTCTTAATCTTTGGAAAAAATAAAGACGCTTTCAGCGGTAAAAACAATTGATAAGCTGTACTGCTGCTTTGGATGCTAAGTGTGAGGGAGTTGCCATAGAATGACGTCACGGCGCTCCGACGCGCACCACTTCTAGGGTAACGATGTCGTATGATGGCGACCGTAGTAGTTACTCATGTTCATTTATTAGGTGATGTGTTGTGGGGACATGTGGAAAATTATGCTTCAAGAAGGAATACACGTAGAGCTTTAGTTTTCATTCACTTATAATTGTGTTTAATAAATAAATATTAGTAATTTACACATAGAAGTGCATTCCTATTTGGATTTTACACTCACATGTCCGCATGATGTCGCTGCTTAGTGTCACAGGTGAGCTGCTTACGATAATTACTATTACATTTTTATGGGCTATTGGATATTTTTTTGATTATGCGGCAAACGCGGTTAAAGCTTTCTTTTACTATTATAGGTTAATAATTTATGTTTTGGCGGAACGCTATCAAAGCTCTTCAAGCCCTCGACCTCTTAAAAAATAATCAATAGATATGTAGTTTTCTATTATTTATATGCTAGAAATATTAAAATTTTAAATTTGTGCAAAAATTGCAAGCAACACTAAATAGTAAAGTCGTTATTGATTCTCATATTTCCACTAGCTGATGACGCTCAATAATTTAAATAATGCTTCTCATATGCAATTTTCAGAACCTTTATGATATTCTTGAGATCTTATCTGAAGTATAAATGTGTAAAATGTTCTAACAAGTTTAAATACTATTTATAAAGGTGTATCAACAAATTGTTATATACGTTTCATAAATTGACTATACAAAATAATAGGATATAATAATATAGTATGTTCGTACTTTTGCTTATCCTAAATAAGATGTTCTAAAAATCATACATCACAGTTAAAGCTTACGAATATAAATCTTGCGTGTATATGTATATTATATATTTTGATCAACAAATTCTATCACTATCCATATAGTTAGCATCAGATGGCATGACATGGTATTGACAATGTTGTATGGAAGTATAATTATGTAATATATGCTATTAGGTATAGTTTTAGTATGGTATATTTGTGGACACCCCATTTTAATTTTAGAGATAAATAATTATAAATTAATTATAAAACGCCTTTAACTCTTTCTTACTCGTTAAGTCAAATAGCGAATTATTAAATAATAAATTTTAATATTTAAAATAATTCTTTTTAAAACCAACGGGCAGACTTCCATCCTAGTATACATACATAAAGTCAATAGCACAGAGTAAAATCACGAAAATTCTAGAAAGAGAACATAATATTCTGTGCTGAAAATTTTCACTAAATACATTTGCGAAAAGGATAAGAAACAAGATTTATGTTATACTAGTAGGAAAATGCATATTATATTGGATTTCCCACTACCTTCTTCAAAAATATAGCAAATTAGTATTTTTCTGAAATTCTTCTATGCTACCTGAATTATTCCGCTGGAATATTAATTCAATCATGTTATAACGCATTTAATATAAAATTACGATATTGGAAACCGTTGGAAGCAATATTATTAAATTGAATTTCTGTCTCTGATGAATAGTATCAGCAACATACGCGATGTATATGGTTAATTGAACGGATTTATTCGAACTACAGGTATTAGTCCTTTAAGCTGAGCCACGGGTTCATGCCGCATTAAGTTGTAATTGAAAACCTCAATAACTTTTTGAATATCGTGGCTTTTCAAATATTTTTTTAAATTTTTTTATCTTAAATTAAATTTGATTAGGTTTTTATTTTCATTTGTTTTATTGATTTACCAATAGGTACTATGTAAATTTATCTCTCTATAGTTGTAGTATAACAGAAAAAGTAATTTATATCTATCTTATAATTAATGAGGCCAATTCTTGCCTGGCTTAGCGATTCTATCTTGACGTCTTCTACAATTATTATCATACTCCAGCTTATTGATATACCGCAACATACAAGTAAACTTTTTAACAAAATCTGTACTTAGTGACTAAAAATGAAATCAATATATTATGGTCTCCAGTTTGCTTTGCTCGCCAAGTTGATAAAGTATCTAAACATCGTAGGTTCGAATCCATCTTAACGTAAACTTATGTAATTCGTAATATTTATATTATAGTTTCTTTGTTAGTTTATCAGGAATCTTGGTTGCTCTGTGTATTCAATCAGATACTAATATCTGGATCACTTCCAAAAATTTTCCGAAAGTCTAAAATTGTTGCAGTGCTAAAACCTAATAAAGATGACACAGATTCTGCTAGTTTTAGACCCATAACCCTCTTATGTATCACATATAAGATTCTGGAGAGGCTAATATTGAACAGAATCGAACCAATACTTGAACCTCACATCAAGGTTCAACAGGCAGGTTTTCGCAAGAACAGATGTTGCACTGATCAAGTCTTAGCTCTAACAACTTTTATTGAAAATGGCTTTCAAAAACAGTTAAAAACATGTGCTGCTTTTGTAGACCTTTTGGCAGCTTATGATACAGTTTGGAGAGAAGGGATGATTTTAAAATTTATCAAAGTGATTCCTTGCAAGAAACTAGCTACTTTATTGAATAACATGCTGAGTAATAGATGGTTTCAGGTTCATCTAAACGAACGAACTAGTCGCTGGAGGAAACTAAACGATGGCTTACCTCAAGGGTCGGTGTTATCACCGATTTTGTTTAATCTCTATACAAACGATCAACCTGTGACAATATCCAAAAAATTTATTTATGCCTATGATGAGGTCCTATCTCAATGCAAGACCTTTGAGGAAGGCGAAAGTATCTTACAAAAAGATATCTGTGATCTTTTCGAATATTTCAAAACCTGGAGATTAAAACCAAATGCGAGGAAAACGGAAGTGTCCGTCTTTCATCTAAATAACAAAGAAGCTAATCGTGAACTAAAAATAGAAATAGAAGGGCAATTACTAACATTTAATCGAAATCCAAAATACCTAGGGGTATTTTTAGATCGGTCCCTTACATTCAGACATCATCTAGAGAAGTTATCACGGAAAGTTCTCACTAGAGTAAATCTTATCCAAAATTTAGCTGGCACTACATGGGGAGCAAGTGCGGATACACTGAGAATTTCATCGCTTGGCCTCGCCTTCTCTGCTGCAGAATATTGCTCTGCGGCATGGTACAAAAGCTCCCATGTACACCTGGTGGATAATCAGTTAAATCACACGATGCGAATAATAAGTGGCGCTGTCTCGTCAACTCCCTTACCGTGGCTTACAACTCTTTGCAACATAGCACCCCCTGACATTCGGAGAAAAAAGGCAATTTCACGTCTGATTAAGAAAACACTACACCTAGAGAATTCCATCCTTTATAATGTCATTAGAGATACTTCCATACATAGGTTAAAATCTAGAGAACCTATCCAAAAGCAACTCACCAAACTGGTTACTTTTGATGAAAAAATAGCATGAAAAGAATATTGGGTAAACTCTAAGGTTTCCAACAATGATCTCATTGAGGATCCAACTAAGAAAGTCGGTGGTTTCAACTTAAATCGGAAAGACTGGGTTACTTTAAATCGACTCAGAACTGGACATGGCAGATGTAATCATTTAAAAAAAAAAATGGGGTCTTACTAACTCTTCTGATTGTGATTGTGGATGTTCCGACCAAACAATGTCACACATTGTAAGTTACTGCCCTTTGAGAAAATTTACAGGCACGATGCGTGAATTGAGTGATGCCGTATCTGATAGATCCCGTGATTGGCTGACGAATTTAGACTTACAATATTGTAACCATGAAGGATAAATAAACCATACGATATTATACGAGGGTAGATCAATAAGTACCCGCGTTAGGAATGAAGAAGCAAGTTTTTCTCAATTTTTTTTTTTCTATTTTTGAACGTAATCTCCTTTTAGTGCAATACACTTTTTCTAACTTTTCTGCCATTTCGTTAAGCCCTCAAAAAATACGATTTGTCAAACTCTTCAAAATAAGCTTCTGTTTCGACGATATCCTCCGCTTTTGAGCTGAATTTTTTCCACCGAGCCACTTTTTCATGTTGAGGGACAGAAATAAGCCGCAGGGAGCCAAGTCGAATGGGTGCGACAGCAATTTGTAGTGCAGTTCGTGCAACTTGGCCGCGGCAATCCTGGATAAATGTGCTGGTACCTTATCGTGGTGAAACAGCAATTTTTTTCTTAGCCAAATGGGGCCGTGTTTCCTTCATTTTGTATCGAATCGGTCCAATAATTTACTGTAGTACTACCCTATGATCGTTCTTCCTTTCTGTAAAGAGTCCATGAGGATTATTCCCTTGGAGCCCCAAAAACCACGTCTGCCAGACTGCCGCAGCTCTCCTCATATTACCCCTCATCAAAAACAGATGTACGACCACGTTTAAATTCATTGAACCAATATCTTGTGGTTGTCATAGATGGTGAAGTGTCCCCATAGACAGCACCCAACTTTGTTTCCATTTCTCCGCATGTTTTTCCATTTAAAAATAAAATGCAAATAACGGATCGATATTGTTCTTTTTCTATTTTATCGGGAAACACGCAACACGTGTGAAATAATTGGCTGCCCAATAAAAACTAACCCATGAAACAGTCTGAAATTTAGTATGGTGTCGTGTAACAGATGGTAGTACACGACGGTAATGCTAACTTTCCTTAGCAACGCCACCTGTCTTCGAACACGGGTACTTATTGATCCACCCTCGTATATACCTAATTATTTTTTAAATTTATTGATATATTATATAATTTTTAACTACTATAAAAGAAGTTTAAAAATTAAACCATAAGGTAATTTGTAAATTGTTATTATTACTTACACATACATATTAATATAGTAATAACCACTTCTACTGACACTAGCAAACAAATATTAAAAAATAGTTGTATGTATTGCTATATTCGTATAATATAATATAAACAATATTAGTATGTACATACATACATACACTGATGCTGGAATGGATTTCAACTTCGATTATAACGTTCAACTAGTAGAAATACATATTAATTTATATTTTCTTTTGAAGTAGTAAAGCAGCCAAAATATTTAAATTAATAATTCATGTTACAGGGTTCGTTATCTAAAGTGTTAGCTTTTAAAACTAAATATTAAAAATTTTCTGAAAAAATAAATATTTTAGATCTTTATTCTTGTTAACTGAATCAAGTTGTTCAAACTTTGCTATTATATTTCATTAACACTATAATCATATTTTGATATTATAAAATTATTTTACTTAATAAAGCCGGAGTAAGTTTCACTTGCAAAAAATTCAGAGAAGTCTCCAGTGTACTGTTGTTCAGTATTATGTATTTTCACAGAAAATTGTTCTACAACAATGCTTTACCTCAACGTTAAAAAGTTTAATGAGTTCAGCTTGGCTAATATAGAAGTTTTTATGTCAATATATTACTTTTGCTGTTGATTAAAAAATCTCCTGGAAATAGTAATCCAATTTTTGAGAGCAAAGAATTTATTTTTAATCTTTTAGTATGCAAATTAAATCTAACGGATAACGGTAAATTTTGAACATTTTTGCTCCCAATCGTAGAAGGAAGATTTTACTTTTGACAGATCATAAAATACTGTGGAAAATATGTAAGTTTAAATTTGGATTGATAGGAAATAAAGTATTTAGAGCTGACATGCGATCATTAGCATAAATCTGCTTCGATCAATTAAGCCAAATAATTTAGTTTACCTTGAAACTAATGACAGGTTTAATACCGTTTGAACAATTTCTTTCGAATTAATAGTTATGTATATCCAAAAATATTGTACTTCGAAGAAATTTTTTGAATTTTATTCAATAAAAGTTGTTCATAAAATTAATAACTACTATTTATACTTGTTATAGGGGAAAGGCGAATAATATAGATCAGCAGGTAATATCAATCATGGTTGGTTTACGTAACAACGATTAATAATAAATTAAGGTTTAACTAAATTATTAACGACTCGATTTAAATTGAAATATATAGTAAAAAGTTAAGACGAAAGATTATTCCAGTTTTATTAAAGTTTAACTAAAAGTTTTTTAACTAAAGGAAAATTTTATCCTAAGCGACGCGACGAGGCCTATTTTCAATTTTATCCAAAACCAGTAATGGCTTTTTATTAGATGTGTTCTACGCTTAATCGTCAAGTCTATAATTATTAGATTACATTGAAATGTAATATATTCATTAAAGTTACTTAGCTCTTAAAAAAATTATTTTCGATAATAATGAAATCTTACACTGAAAAAGCATTTATAAGGGGGCATTTTACAATAATTGCATATTACAAAAATATAAAGTTATGAAAATTGCCAAATGTCCTTTCATCTTTTAGTCAGTATAAAGTTGATCGATACTGCATTCAGGTAAATACATTAAACTTATAATTCGTACCATTTCACCAAATTGTAGAAATATTGCATAAGTTACGCCTCTAGAGGTCTGGGTTGATGAAATTAGTTAAATATACACCCAAATGCATATACGCTGCATGCATTGTGTCATTTGTTTCTATTAAGTGGATTAAATGCGTCAAATAGTTTTATGCGAATTAAATTTTGCAAAATTGCAAATAAACTTGGTTCAATTTGTGTCCTTTTTTATTTTTAAATTTTCGAAAACTATATTTTATAAAATAACGTATACTTTGGAGTGTAAGACTCTGGAGAGCTATTCTCATACGCAAATACGTCATTTTCGAATATAAATGTTAAGATGTTAAGGTCGTTTTGATATGTTAAAGTTTGAATTTTTCTTTCATTCGCACTCTGTGATTAATCAAAACCGTATAGTTATATAGTTTGCTACAGGGCGAGTTAAATCAGAAACAGTTTGTTAAGCTTGAAACTTTTAATTTTCACAAGTTAGTGATGATTGGAACTTAATAGTCTGATAACTTTTAACGTACCTAATACTGAAAACTATGAAATTATCATTTTTAAAGAATAATCAATACGATTGTGAATATTAACAGTTTATTACTTATTAAACTGCTAAGTACAAAATGGCGAATTCGATTATTTAGCATTTTTCATTGTTCAAAGAATTCTGAACTTCCTACATACAGAGATGTTAGGGTCAGAAGTTCTTTTGTTTTGCTTTTGAACTGCATCAAAGGAATGCTCTTGATACTTTCTGGCAGTTTCTTGTAAAACTTAATTCATAAGTTCCTGCCTTTACAACATTTAAGTCTAATAGTGTTGTTTGTAGATGGTCTTTTTTTTTATTGTATAAGAAAGAGTATCAGTGGTGTGAGTTGTATTGCTCATCTTGATATTATCACTGGCAGATTATACGTGCGTGTAACAACGGAATATGGACCTTAAGATAATTAAGCTTGCAAACTTTTTTATATCTACAATCGATGCCTTTGAGATTTATTAAGTTTCTGAAATATAACAAGATATGAGAGATTCACTCAAAGGTAAAGTTGGGTCTCTTGATATAAAAAAACATACTTTTAGAACGTCGCATGTTTTTGAAATATATGCTTTTGGGATTAAATTGTGGATTAATTATGAAGATTATTAATTACCCCTAGATTTTTTTGTAGTTTTCAATTTTTATTGCAATACCCTCGTATATTTATATTTCTGATAATAATTAAGTTTTAGATAGTACCTGAAAAAATAGCTTGATTTATAAGGTATATTTTTCATATTTTGACGCGCTTATGACATTGCTTAATTTATTTGCAATTATAATATTTTTACTTCAACTTTGATAACAAATTGTTTTTTTTTGCTTTTGAAGTTCAATTTTAAAGTTCAATTACACAATTTCGTCGAACCAATTGAAATCGTTGACATAATATATTTTCCAATATTAATAGTTATTGTTATTATTTCTTACTATAATAATATTTAAAATTGCTTTACCGAGCGCGAATACATGCATGCGTTAAGTATGCTGTTGAATTTTGTTAGTGCTAAAATAACATTTCTTGTATTTTTATCATAAAATATTGCAGACCATACTACGTATGCTGTCTATAGTGTTAAATTTATGAATGCTTTGACAAGAAACCGTATATAATTCGTGAAAAATGGTGTTATACTGTCAGGGAACTATTAGGTATTTAGGTGTACTACTCAATTTAAAATTAACTAGAATTTAATTAAAAACTTTTCAAAAATATACTATTACATAATATTATAACATGGTCAAGTCAATAAGTAAATTTTAGGTAAACGATTATAAAAAGTTTGCAAATTATGTGGAATGTTATAAATTTTATTAAAAAAATAAACTGAATTATAGTTACGTACATCGACGGTTTGAGCAATAAATACAGCCATTTAGCCATCTAAATAACTCTCTATAAGTACATTATATACGTATGTATATTGGAGTCGAAGCTTTTTCTACTTTGGCAAAAATTAATATTAGGATGTTCTTTAACTCGCGATCATTGATTCTTAAATTAAATATTCATGAAAACAGGTATTTAGAAATAATATATGTACCTATCTATATAATAATATAATATAATATAATATAAATAAAATTAATAATAATTTATGTATTAATTTTAACTACCTGTTTTTCCTGTATGCACTTGTTTTTAAATTAAAACAACCGAAGAACGCAATAATTTATAAGGAATTTCTAGATTTGATGGTTCCTCTAGAATCAACAAATTTATTGCAATAAGGGGAAATAAAAGTGGAGACCAAACGCCAATAAAGGAGAAATAAGAGTGGAACCGAACGCAAAGGGCTTCGGTAACAACGAACGATGGCGGATGAGTTTTGCAACTAACAGTCGTGATTCTAATGTGTAGTAGATTAATGCCGCGGAGCGCCTTTCATTAACTTTTATTTAAGTTTAAAAGCATTATTATTTTAATCACTTTTTTTTGTATACTTCCAATATTTAATATAGAACCTTAACATGTCCTGAGTATTTTTTATAGATATTTGAATACAATTAATACAAAAATATGAACGGGGATAAGTTTTATAAATTTAAAATTTGACATTATGAAAAAAATCCCCATGAGTTTATGTGGATGAGGCTCATACATTATTTTATTTAAAAAATATTTTTTAGCAGTAAGTACTACGTAATTATGTACTACACACGAAATAGATTAATCTAAAGAGTCTACCAAAGCACGAAAAGTTCCAACCCTGTTAATAATAAATTTTCTCGTAACTACCAAACACTTAAATTGCCTTATTGAAGTGAAACAATAAATTTGTTTTCTAATACCTCAATATTTAATATTAGAACGAAGTTAAGGACTAAATGTAACTTTAATAGAACAAAATAAATAGAGATGTGAACATTAGAAGAAATTTATCAAAGCGATTTTTATATATTATTGTAGGAAATATTATTTCTCCAAATACGAGGTAGAAAACCTAAGAATATTTGAAATGTGTATTTACTGGTGCAAATTTGATAAGAAAATGCATGAACATTATTAATTTGAGCATGAAAACCAATTTTGTCACTAGATTTGATATGATTTAATACAAGGCGTTTATTCACTGTGGTGCATTTTCTCTTATTTATTTTGAACTTTTGGGCTTTACTCATCTATGTAATTTGACATTTATCTAACGTCACTTGTAATATCTAATAATTTTACAGTGGATCAATAAATTAGTTTTAATCTAATTTGAAGTTACCGAGGAAAACTGAAAGAGGGCAATTTTCTTCCTTTTTTTAGAAATAAAGTTTTTATAGTGCGGTAACCTACAGAAACGTACAATAAAATATAAAAATTCGTGTTTTTAAAGTTTTATTTCACAAGAATTTTATGCATCTTAAGTAAATATTCTGTTCATTTATTTTCTTATATCTCGACGTCAAGAAAAATAACATAAATAGTTGAAAGAAGTGCGTGAGATATTTTGTTGGGAAAATTCTTTTCAATTGCATTATTCATATAGTACTCTTTTATATTTCGTGTGAAATCGATGATAGGTGTTCAAATTTAAATATATCAAAATTTTGTATCTCGCATTAAACGAAGTTAAAAAGTTTATAATAAAAGTTGAAGCAATCAATTTTTGATAGATTTTTAACTTTTCATAATATATTTTTTTATTGATAGCGTAAAGCGTAAGTAATGTTAAGTACTATATAATAAATGTCTTTAATTTTTGTATTTTTGATCATTAATAATGTTATTTAAAAAAAACTGTAAGATATAGATTCCCTTTTGTCTGGATGTAACTACAAAACATCTCACAGTTTTTTAAGAATTTGGTTTTAAATTGTTGATATCTTTAAAAAAGAATGAAAAATCTTTAAAAAATTTCCACTGTTTCATATTTGAGAAATAAAAGGAGCGATGTTTTAGTTTCTCTTCTTTTTTGACCTGTACGTTCCGTCGATTGGCCAGACTTATATGAAAATATAAAACCAATTGCACACAGGAATGCCGAGCAAAGAAATTTTGTCTAGTTCGTTTTTAACGTTTTTGATGTTGTCACAAAATTCCCATTGGTATTAAATTTAAATGACAAATTCATTTGAAAAGTTTAAAGTACTCGTTCAGGTAATTAAAATCATACTTTGGTACCTACGAAATTAAAATGCTGGTACTATAAAACTGCTGTAAAATATTTTATAATTGTATAAAGTTTTACTACAAATTATACAGACAAATAGAACTGTATTAAAAATTTCAAAATTATCGTAGTATAAAATTTTGTGCTATTCAGCATAGCAATTTGTAGTAATGAATTTAACACAACGTTGTAATAATTTTTAATGTATTGCTTTTAGTGGTAATTTGAAGTCATTTTTAACATAGTGTTTTTTTAGTATTTATTATTTTTTCTAACTTTTCTACATTCAATTTTTACATACACAATATAATAATGGTAATTATTTTCAAACTTCAATTGACATGGATTATGAAAATAATTTATATAAAACGTATATAGATCTTGAAAAAAACTGATAGAACTTGAAAATGACAATAAAATGTTTACTACTAAGCATTATGTTCAAAAATTGTATGACAGTTCTTTGAGTGTATGCAGAACAACATTTAGATTACCACTGGACATTGTAATTATACAGAAATCACATTCGTATGTAATATTCATATTCAAATTAGCAAGCTGTTCGATTCGAAATCCAATGCAAATATTACATTGAAGAATTCATAACGTATCCAAATTAGCCCCGACAGGTGTTCAAAAATGTTGCACTCAGATGAAACTATTCGTGATATATTAAATTACCCATTCGAATAAATTGTATTTGTGTAAGAAGTAGGAATATGATGAGGAGGGATTAAGATAATTAATTAAGACCAAAACCAAGAGTGAGAATAAATTAGGAACTTACGACGAAACAAATGTTCAACAATAAAACAATAATCACCAGGTAGTTAGCTCTTGAAGAACATAATAAAAGTTTATTAAACAGTTTTCAAAGCTGTTGAAGCAAATTTGCTGCACTCTGGTAATAAAAATTATAGCATAATAAGACGATTGCCATAACTTGAAAGTACAACTGCGTTCATTTTTAAACATGCTACAAAGGCGTATTAAACATAAAATAGATGAAGATTTGAAGTAAAACTCTTAAAATCAAAATATTTTTAATGTACCAAGGGAAACAACCTTTTTCCCAAATAATACACTGCTGCAATTTATATATTTTCAATAAAATGTTAAAATACAGTATAATCTATCATTTTAGATTTTACTTCGTGTATAATCATTTGATTTTAATATTACTAGTACAGGTACGTGCACTAAATTATTTGATAGTTTAAAAAATTTATTTTTACATTCCGCTGGAAGGTTTCATGTTTCAATTTCATGTATTCTATAATATTATGTTTCTTGTGAATGTTGCTAAAAATAATACAAAGTAATAATAATCATAAATCTATAGAAAATGTAGAAGTAAATGCCTAATGCATAGTACATAATATTATACAAAAATATGATTTATTTCACTAATGCTTTGAAGTAAAATGTACCTATTCAATGATTAACACGTTCATATTTAAATATAAATGTTACTCCTATTTCATTATTTATATATAGGTATATTAATAAATATATGGTAATTTAATTGCTGCATTACTACATTTCGCTGCATTCATGGCTATTGAGATATTGGAAAAGCGATCGAAAGACAAAATCATGTTTTTTATATGAATATAAATTAAGCATTCAATTTAATGTAATACTGTGAAATGGGATGAATAGAAACAGTTTTGCACCTAAACAAATACATCAGTTTTAAACAAGTTAGATTAAATATAATATTTGCAGGATAAAATATTGGTCTTGCTTGGTAAAATAGAATCTAGTTATAAAGAAAACTTCAAAGTTCAACTTTTACCTCATTTAGAGAAAGAAACCTCACTGTTTCAATTTACTCGCATTTACTCGATTTTGGATGTTAAGTATATAGCATTCATACGAGTAGTTATTAAATGAATACAAATACAAAAATCGTGTTTAAAAAGTTTTTATGTTTCTACTAGTTCAAAGTAAACAAACATCCTTTTAAATGCAATACATAGGTATATATTCCTCTTCTTTGTCTGCATCTTTTTCTAAAAGTTAAAAATTTTACAACATGATAACCATATAAATATTAAGCAATTTAACCTTTTGGAACTTACAAGGAGAGGGCGCGACCTTGGGGTCACGGATTTTAACGTACTTTTGGGGTAGAAAAGTACTTCGTAATAACTTGTCGCTTGGCCTTGAGTTTGTTATTACGAAGTACTTTTCTACCCCAAAAGGGCGTTAAAATCCGTGACCCCAAGGTCACGCCCTCTCCTTATTAGTTATGATATACAAGATACAAGTTTGACGAACTGTTTGTCATTAACAAACTGATCTTTCTTTTCCCTTCCTTGTAAGTTTGTGAACATTTCGGCACTAATACTGAATTAATAAATGTGATATAGATGAACTGACAGCAATTAAAAATATTTCTTTCATTTTTGTTTCTATTGACCTCACCGTATCTTTTCACCTCAATCCACGGTACCGAATGACTAAACGATTAACATCATTATCAATAAAATCATAGGTACACAAAACTCAGTAAATGATATCTTTATACAACGTTATATTAATAATAAAATTTTGTAAACATTAAAAACAAACTGAAGTTAATACATTAGGTTTTTTCGTAAAACCAATGTATAATAAATTAATGTATCGATAGAGTTTTTACGGCGGAAATCAATTTTAGGCGAGAAAGAACAAATTAAGATATATTTTATTGAAACAGAAGTCAATTAAGCTACCGGTAAAACAATTGGAAAATACAACAAACGAATTTTTAACAATAAGGTTTAACATGTAAGTCAGACTGAGATTTTTGTAAATATAAAACTGTCAAGTTTACAACAGAAAATAAAGTGTGCCTATTATACAGACGAAATAGCACTAGTGCACATAAACATAATAATCCAATTTAACATCAGGAAACTCATATGGACTAAAAGTAAAATAAAGTGAGAAAATATATGTATTACTAAAATTAATGCATTAATGATTATAACATAAAACGATTAAGTGAAAGTTAAACGCAAAAATGCTTTTTTGAAATAATACAGGGTATTTATGAGTAGTACGAATAAAAACATTTAGAGAAAGATTTCGTCGGAAATTACTTTTAACGGAATTAAGTGCAAAAATTAATAGTTGTGAAACCGATCCCACAACTGGTGTATTTACAATCCGAAAAAAATTTGAGAAACTAAAAAGTTTTTGGCGGCACAGTAGTTTAGGCTTGCAACAGAGTGTTGCATTGATATGGATACAACGGCGCAAGATTTAAAGTGATTTTCAAAGAGTTCCATAGAAATTTCAAACGTGTAAATATTTGCAATAATTATCAAAAACCTCGAATAAACATAATATGGTTAAATTAAGAATTTTAATATTTTGCAATTCCAAAATTATGTTGAAAATGTACGCATATATTTAAAAACACCCTGTATGTAATGGTAATAATTAACCAAATATTTATAAAATAATAGTAGCTGTTATTCGTGCTATAAAGAAAATTACATCTGAAAATTGAATTTATTTTTAAAATATTTTCCCGAGGATTTGAAATGGCAATAAAATTATGAGCTAATCTCCGGATGTTATTTTTTGTTTGTATTGTTTAAAGCAGAACAAGGATTTCAATTATTATTATAACTTTATTTTTAAATTTTTAAAACTTTTTAATAGTAATTTAATATTCGTGTTTTTATGTTTTACTGTTTTAAATAGAAAATCTCTGATACAGTTAAATTTAGAATAAAAAGGTTAAAATCGATTTTTTCTATAATAAATTACACATCTTGGCATGTTGAATTTTTGATTACTTTTACTTATTCTAAATTGTTTTAGCTAAAAGGAATAAATAATATATTCTAAATCAAAAACCTACATTTTAGGGCGTACATTATTTAACTTCCGTACCTATATAATTTAAATTCCAACAAAGCTTACGATATTTTTACCAATACATTGATTTCAATTAGCTCTAATCCAAATTATTGTTATATTACTTTTTAGTAACTTCACTAAAGTAGGCGGTATACAAATGTAGAATGTTAATTACATTTGTGTCACTTTCAATTTGGTTAAATGTAGGCTTCCGTGCTTATTATTGTAAATACCTCATTACCAAAATTGACGTAGGTAAATTATATTGGCTTGCTGGTTGAGTATATAGCAGAAATTCCGCTCAGGTTACCTCTCCGATGGACAGAAACACTTTCTCAGCTTGAGTGCTTAAACATCTCTAGTCCATTAGCAGATCTAGCTTTCCACGTTTTTGAACTTGAAATTCGTGATCTTTCGACTTGAGGGCATATCCTACCCCAGTGGCCCAATGCGGGTTAATAGGGAAGCAGCGACGAGCGTGAACACTGTTCGTTGGATTTTCAAATCTCAAAACATGTTTGAACTGGTGTATAGTATATCTAATTTTTATTTAAAAGCATGCATATTATGTACGTTTTTGATTTTTTCTTGCATTTGTAATGACTTCGATAATTTTTTAATCGGCATACTAATTTTTGATCGAGTTTTAATGTGCTATCAAAATTGAAAAAACCGTTCATAGCTTATAAAATAATGATGATATGTCCCGGTAACGCGCTTTTACTTGGAAATCTAGTAAAGTGACTTTCCATTCCAGATACATACAATATTTTTTCTCCAACTAAATGTATAATATTCAAAAATTAAATAAAACCATAATATATTGTATTATAAAAATACAAGCTGCGGATGAAGTCTATATTAAAACTTCTAAATAAATTTGTTTTTTAATACCTTCACGTTGAACATAACAATTTTTACGGAAATGAAAATGAAAAAAGTGAACAATTTAATACAAATCATTTAACAGATTTCAATATCGATTAAGTTATGTAACAACAATATATATATAGGTTCCTTAATATGGATATACAATAATCAGAGCTATAAAAATTGTGTGGAAAAGTGTTTTCATGCGGAAAAGTACCACTTTTATCAATGAAAAGTATCCAGGAATATATTTTCGTCTAGTACGCGAAAAACTTGTTTACCACTTGGTTGAAGAAAAACATTTTACGGGTTTATATTTCTAACCAGTTGCTTATACCAATTTTTTGCACGACTGGACACTTTCGTGATTTTAGTACATATTATAAAAATTAAAACACGTGATTTAACTTACGTGCTACAGCTTTTTAACTGCTCTATCAGTTCTAAATAATATAATATCAATATTTAATTTGTACTATGTACACAAAACTATAAGAAAATGGCATACAAAAACTTTCTAAATACTTAAAACTGACAGATGCAGGAATAACTGTTGTCATGCTTTTTTTGCTTCAACAATTTCTCTCCGAAAATGCACATTTTTATTTACATTTTTAGATATATTTGTAAACTGGGGTTGTAAAAGATATTTTTTTTGTTACGTAAAAGTTGGTAATTTATCATTTAAAATTTTTTTTATTCAATTTTGGTAATTACTATTGATTTTATTATGTCTCTTGAAAGATCCCACGTAAAAAGTTTGAACTTTGTAATTTTTCTCGGAAACCAGATATTACATGAAATTATTTGAAATTTTAAAATTAAATGTTTGCACCTAATTAAAGATTTGCCAAAATTTTAACAATTTCTATCTTCTGTTTTCTCTCCAACCTCCTTAATGCAGGTCTAACATTTTTACAACATCTACTTCCACTAAAAAGTATTACCAAGGATAAGTTCTGTATATCTTGAAATAAAATTTGTACCATTGTTAGAAAGCTTTAAAATAAAATGTGCGCAGCGAGGTAAGAAGCTAATGGAATTATTACCTTTATCAAAGCTCTACTTATCATTATTATTTATTTACCTTCATCAAAGCTCTACTTATCAGAAGAGCTACGGTAGAAGTTGCACTATTCAACAACTTATATGTAATGCATAATGCATAATATGGTGAAACTTGTAAACAATATTGTCGAGACACTTTAGTGCGTGTCACACACAACTTGTACAACTATTAAAAATTTTTGTACTGAAACTGAACACGAAGTGAGAACTTGCTGTGTGTCATACATACTTTAGGTGTTTATTTTCTCAACCTATAGTAATTCTTATAAATTAACTAATCCTATCTCTTATTATACGATTTGCCTTTTATTAGCGTGTAACAATTTGAAATTTTATGACATAAATCGAATAATCCAAAAGAACAAAACAATTATTTTTGTAAACGTAGCGTTTATTTAAATAAGCGTCATAAATTTTTTTACTGTTTTTTTTTATTAATTTTTTTTATAGAATTGATATAACGGCTTGTATTTTGTATACAAGCTATAATGTATATAAGCTATACATTGTCTGCCATGTTAACATAGCAGCTGTCGTAGTACAGGCACTGATATAGTTAATAATAAATACACAGTGGCGCCATAAGAGTCAAATATACAGGGAGGCAAAGTATTCAGTTTTGTTAGGCTTTATGATTTTAAAGAAAAACTCTAATTTTTTACGAGCGCCAGCTAGGTAGAAACAAAAAATTCTTTTTTCTAAGGGGGGATTTGCCCCCCCCCCTACCCGGAAGCCTATGTAAATACATATTATGTTATGTATCTATGTAGTATTTAAGAAGTCGATGAAAATTATTTAGCAATATTTTCAAACAATGAGATTTACATATAGTTTCTAATAATATTATGTACGCCTTAATATTACATTCCTTTTTGTAATGTGTTACTTTTAATGTTGTTTAAATTTTTCTTTGATGTAAAATTTCAATTTATGAACAACACATTTCATGCAATCTCGAGAAAATGCTGTAGAATTGCACTGTAACATTCCAATTTCAATTTAGTTCATTTTGTTGGGTTCTTTTGTATTTCTCATCTTTTCAGAATAAATTATCTGCATGTATCTCAAAAAGGAATATTACAGTTAACATTTAAACCTATCTAAAGGTTCAATAGGCGTTCAGAGCAAAATCTGTTTCTGTCAACATAGTTTTAAATTGAAAGAATCGAATTTTTTATTATTCAGTATTAACTTTATTATTTTCGTTGAGATTGTTCATGATACCTACATTGACGTCTAGTGTAAGTGAATCTGACCTATGCAAAATAAAAGTTAGGATGCCAACTTCAAAAACTTTTATTTTAATCCAAAAAAGTATATTTGTCATTTTTTTAATTTCCGTGAAACTTAAACGTGAAGTATCTGAAAATCGGGCGTGATCGTTATATTTTCCGCGATTTTTCAATATAGTATAGTAATACCAAAAAGGTTTACCCAAAATTTTAACAAAATTACTTTTCTATTATTTTTCGTTTTTTAAATGTTTACAGTGGCGATGACCTATCAAATCGTTTCCGGATTCAATATTTCTTTCGTAAAAAATAATAAGTACGAAAAACAGTTGAATGGTACAGGCATGCGATTTCTATTTATTGATGAAGCATTTTATTTTAATATTTTATAAAAAAAAAACAATAAATAATGATGCTCTGTTTTTTAACCTGAGCTTAGTTTTAGAGGCTTAGTTTTCTGCTAATACGGGCGCGGCTTGTCTGCTTTAAGCAGAAGATTTATAAAACTTAACCTTTAAGTTTCACAAAGAGAGAATAGCAGTTTTATATTTTCAAATGAAACTAATAATTGGACCAGTAGTTATTATCGACATTTCACATAATGGTGTGAAATCCGAACGTTCATCTATTAAATTTTGAATATTTAGTTTGCAAATTAATTTGATTATTAAAATTAATAATGTGATTTTATATCTTTATATCATCAAATTATACTTATAATATTAGCTGTGGTTAATTAATAAAACCACAAAACAATTAATTTTAGCAAAGATAAAGCGTTAAGTAAATTATTTTACTATGAAACCCGAGGAAATGTACAACATTTGATAAGTTCAGAAATTGTTGGGAAAACTTTTTCAAACTTCAATTTAGATCTTGATTGATTGCCAAATATGGTTTACAAAAATATTTTTATTAAAGGAAACCCAAATAACGCCTTAATAAAAAATAGTTTCGTCACGATGCGGTTTTCGTGTTTTTTTTACCGTGCAGATCATTCTGTTTAGGAAGCTACACTATTTAATGAATTACTTAGATCTGAATAAGCAAATTCCATGTTAAATTCACCAGCAATGAGTAAGAAATGCTGAAACTTATGTAGCATACTACTTATCTAAGGAAAACAGACACTTAGAATTTAACATGGAACCTGCAAATACTCTGGAGAATTTTGCGTTCTACACCAGGTAAAACTACTTTAAATAAATTAAATTGTATCTACTACTTCACTACATTGCAGTGTAGGGTACTCACAAATTGAATTAGTTGAACAGTAAATCTCTGCAGAAAATAAGAAAAGAAATTTAATAATTCCCCGTTTGTGCTTCCTAGTTGGCAGGGGTAATATTTTAATTAAAATTTTTATTGCAACGAGGATAGTGATAATTGGAATTCATTATAAAATCAATATAATAAAACTAAGTATTCTACGAGTACCTACCTCTATTTATTAATTCATATAAAAAGATTATATTACGCAAGAAGTCGTTATATTCGTTAATTTTAATTATTGTATTTTGTATAGCTCTCATTCGTTGAAACCAACAATCCTACTAAAACTTTCATTGGATTTAATATTATGTGACCGCTGTTACAGTAAAAAAACAAAAGCTTCTGTTTCTTTTAGATCTCAAAAGCATTTATAATGAATAACTTTAGAAATTCATTTTTAATTTCCTAATTTAATTAGTAAACGCGTTTACGGATTATGGTCATTACGCTTAGCTAACGTTCATCTAACATTACCTTCTGTGGTTTAGCCTGATACTTTTTGCGCTTGCTCCAAATATTAGCACTCCGCTTTAATAGTTCTTGCAAATAATACAACCAACCGGAAAAGCTGCATTAAAATTACCATGTTTTAATTTGAATTTTCTATTTGGGAATTACCACGATGCCAGTAGTGGCAATAATTTTTCTGACGTTAATATGGTTGAAGGCAAGAATCCTGTTTCCGGTAGGTCTTCAACAACAAATCAGATGTCTACTAATTAATTATGATTTATAAATATTCCAAGTAATTTAAGAGAGACCTATTCGACTCAATATTAATTTACCATCAGATAAGCTTAAAATTAATATTAATTAAGTTAATCTTAAGTTTAATAAATCATAATTAAATAATATTACGTTTAATATTAATATTAATACTGAAAGCAACCAAAGTTTTATAATAAAACAAAATGTAGTATATACTTTATACCATACTGCGTTGTTTCATATTAAATACTGCTTCTTTTTATTAAAATATTAAATAGGAGTATTTATTATTTTATGAATAGATTAAATAAATATTGATACGCTCTTGTATAACTGGTTTAAACTTCTTTTTCGAGTCTTCTTTAAATGTGTATATCCTCCATCAGTGGAAAAAAAGTTCGAGTATCACTGTAAAAAAAGATTTAATACAAACCCGCTAGATCAAAACCCTAAAAATAATAAAATTGAGAGATACCAATCTGGTACTATCGAACAGTGAACTAAGATTGTAATTCTTGGAGGGTTTGTAGGGATAATATATTTTTTATACTTTCATAGTTGATGAAATTCAACGGTATTTGAATATACCGCTATATTGAATATATTATACATCGTTATTAAAACGGCTTTGGGTTTAGAATACATTATTAAATTTTGAACGTTTTATTTACATATTTATAATTTGCAATCTTTTGTTATCGATTTTTTATATTTCAATTGAGTGCTTTCCAAAGTTTAGGTCACTTGCCGACAGCCTATCTCGTGTCTGCCTAAAAGAGTTTAAGGTACCTGACATTTCAATATAACGTAATACTGTTAGCGTAGTTTAAAATTGACATAAAAAATTATATTTGGATTTTTCCGTAGTACACAAGGGAGTCGAGAAACAATATTTTGTAATAAAATGGCTTCAACCAACAAAAGTTTCAGAACACTCACAATAAGATGTACTGTTATATAACCGAATATTCGGTTTCCAAAAAATTAAAAGGCAACAAAAAAGCAGTATTGAAAAATGAAATAGCTGATGAAGATTATAGAAATTGTTTATTCAGTCAAACAGAATACTTCCATTCGCAGAGAGTGATCAGAAGTCATAAACATGAAATTTATACTGAAGAAATACGGAAAAAGTCATTAAGTTGCGAAGATGATAAACGACATCTGGTGATCAATTGAACAGATTCATTAGCACACGGACATTGTGTATTAATTAATTGAGAAATAGCAACTAGGCAAAAAAAGGCAAAAAATAATATAGTTATAATACAATACAATTGTATGCAAATAAACTTATGTTCATTTCAATTAATTAGTTTTATTTAATAATTTAAATTAATTTTTTAATCCTATCAAATTAGACATCAATTCTTAATAATTATATTACTTAGCAACTCAGAGTCCACGGATCGATTCCAGTCCCGGTCAACTTTTTTAATTTCGATAATTCATCGATAATAATTCTTTAAATAACACTTAAAAACAATAGTATGTAACATTGTCTCTGTGGTTGAGTGGGTAGGTGATGGGACTATAAATCGGTGATCGCGGGTTCGCAGCTCGCGTCGGGCGGTTTTTAGGTTCCATTATTATCCACTCAAATATAGAGACTTCAAAAAAAAAAGTTGGTTTACGCCGAGATTCATAGACAAGTATTAAGTATTAAGTAAGGCATTTCGCGTCGAATTTGTTTTTGATGCAACTTTATTTACTTGGTTCATAAGGGTCAATTTAGAAAGCTAAGTATTAAGTATCAGTACGGCCTTGTCTATGAATATGGGTGTTAGTAATCCTAATCTGAGGAGAGATCTCGAGTTGCCATAGAGATTTTAGATTTAGACCGAGGATGAAAAACAATTTAGAGCCGCCACTTTTTCAAGACTTCTAACGGTCTTGGATGAACATCTATTCTATACAGTAATATCAAATAAATTATAATGACCTGTTAATTCGGGATTCGTGGTCGTGCAGATGATTCTCTTTGATAGACACGTACCTATAAGCGGTATCAGCTGTCGTGAGGAAGAGATTACTATATGAGAATAGATTGGGTTCACTCTGAGAAACGGGAAGTTTTGCACTTTTTCCGAATATTTCCTTTAAGAGAGTCATTCTGGACACCTGGAGGGCGGAATTTGATCTTGAACTTTCGAGGGAAATGAAATCGTCGATTTGAGATATTTAGTGAGTGACTACCTGGACGCTAGTGACGGGGTGGTCCCCCGCTCTGCAAATATGGAACTTTAAAGTTACCCACGCCATGGCTCCACGTGGTGGAGTAAGTTTTATTGCGCAAACAAAACACAGCTTATCATCCGGTTGGTCCAGGTTCAATTCCTCATAGAGTAAATTTTCTTTTTAATTAAAAAAAAAATTTTGTACATTTTTTTTGATACCCGTCAACTTCGCATGTTTATCTATCAAAAATTTTGTCAATTTACCTATACAATGATTGAATTATAACGCTGTTATTTCTCATTTTTAAATATCTATCATCGTAATTTTGTCTCAAAAAAATTTGAGTAATATATAAATAAACAGTAAAAGGCGATTTCATGACGGTTTAATCGAACTACACAATTTTGGTAGATATATTTCTTTCTAATGATGACATATACGTTGTAATTTCATACGAATAAATTAATAATTAACAGTAAAAGTATACAGAGGTGTATAAAATTGTTTTTTGATACAAAAATTCGATGATAGATATTTAAGAATGAAAAATAATCGAGTTATAATTCAATCATTGACAAAATTGTTGATTGATAAACATGTGACGTTGACGGGTAGCTAAAAGAATTTACAAAAATTAAAAAAAAAATTTAATAGAAAATTTACTCTTGGAGGAATTGAACCTGGACCGACCAGATGATAAGTCGGATCGTTTACCTCGGAACCATCGCGGTTACCTTATAAGTTATAAATAGTGCAACCGAGCAAGTACTTATGTATAGTATGAGCAGATATTAAATTTTCAACTTTGTTTTTTTCGAAAACGGCTTCGAGTTGCGCGCTGTCACTTGGCCTTGAGTTTATCATTATGAAGTACTTTTCAACCCTAAAAGGGCTTTAAAATCCGTGACCCCAAGGACGCGGCCTCCTCTTTGTCAGCTAATCTCTTCATATTGTTAAATTGGATTTTTGTATTTCATAGTTACTGACATTTTTGTCCTTCATATTGTTAATAATAATTTAAAATTTTATTTTATCTATGATAATTTAATTTAATATTTCTTTAAATTTTGGTTTGCATTATTTGGCTTTCATTAATAGTCATCCAAGACCGTGAAGAAACCTTGAGGTGATGATGGAACACATTTTTCTCCAAACCCTAAATTCCAAACTATTAGGGGCCCCACTTTCGGCCTTTAAAGATGCCCAGTTATTAATTTTGTTCATTGATGATTATTTTGAATGACTAATGATCAATCATCATTGATTGATCGCACTGAAACTATAGATTTTTTAGTTTTAACGAATTAGTTGCCTTTTAAAGAGTTGCTTATGTAAAAATGATATATTACTTCATTTCGTCGTCTAGAATCAATAGATTTTGAGTTATGTATTGAAAAAGTGGTAAACAATTCCAAGTTTTAATGTTCTTTTTTTAATTTTCGTACGAACCCTATATCTTTTAAGCGAAATATCTTACAGGAAAACTAACGACTCAATTCGGATAGAAGATTTTACAGACTACAACTTGAGTCTAGTAAAATTTGCATCTTGATGAGTTTAACAATAATAATTTTTATGCAAACACGTGTAACTTCAAAAGACTGTTGCATCTTGACGTCTTTTTTAAAGATATCCTCTTTGGTTCTCCTGTTAACTTTCAATTTGCATTTTCATTGCACTAGCCGTATAAAAACTGTATGTCAAATATTATTCGAAATTTGAATATATTATACACATTATATTTCTTTAAAATAAGTCGCGCTGCAAAAATGATGCATAAATCGAATGAAATAAACAAATTTCATATTACTAAACTAATGCGTTTCGTTACAATGACACAAAAACGCTAATCGTATTCGATTAAATTCATATTTATCATGATTTTGTAAATTATTTTGTACTGCCTTGTTCATTATTTTCGGATTTACTCTGAAATTGGTTGATTTTCAAAAAAATATTATTAGGGTACAGTTGTAGACAATTAAATTATCTACCCGAATTGAGCATTTAGGTTTTTTGTAAGAAATGTTGTTTAAAATATACAGTTTTCAAGAAAAAAAAAGAAGACGAAAACTTGGAAAAACAAAAAAATTTACTTAAAATGCGTTGATTCTAGATGATAAAGGGTTACAATGTATAGTTTATAAATAAGTGAATGCTATTTAATAAATCTCCAATCCATTAACACTAAAAAATCAATAGTTTCAATGCAATGATTGTTTTAAGAGACTCAAAGGATTAAATTTGAACAGATATTTTGTTTAAAATTCCTTTTCGGAAGGAATCTTCTATTACTACTTCAAGGATTCTCAACGATCGCAGGGACATCCTGTATAATCTTATTGGTTAGTTAGTAAATGAGACTGCTGGATATGATTTATAGATTTTATCTCCGATTTCACCTCAAATTTCGGTTATCGGTCATTCAATGTTTTAATATTAATAAACATTTTGACTTTAAATATGTATTTTTTAATATACCATGATTTAGTTAAAACTCTAGCATCATCCGAAATTTTAATATATTAATTTTATACTGTACAAAATGTGCAAAATGCTAATGTAAGTCACAAAATTAGCTTCCAACTATTTTATATTGAATCTTTTTCGAGGCGTGGGAAAGAGAAACGACGGAATGTGATTTCCAGTGGACTATTGGATAAATGAAAATTATACCTTTTCGTAAGCTCAGATTTTCTTTATTCCGCTATGATTTACGAGCAAGTATAAAAAGTATCACTTCACGTAAAAGTAGTAGTAGTTTGAAAAAATATTTTTTCCTCCAGTAAAAGCTTTCTCTATATACTTATTCGAATATTTTTATTATGTTAAGTTATTAACTGAAATGAAAGCCTAAATCAAAATGTTCAGTAAGTTAAAATTAATTAAAATTAATCATACATCATTAAAATTAATTGACTTAGCTTTTCTAAAAAAGAAATTGTTTTCTTGTTTCAATTTTAGTTAAACTCCTCGGATGAATATTATACGTATTTAATTAAATATTAATTAATTTTACTTTTAAAAATTGTAAGTAGATAATAATAAAAATAGTTATTTCTATAAAATGTAATGAAGATACGTAGGTAGGTGCATAATATTGCAAAGGTGCAAATATTTTAGCGTTTACAGAACGTAACAATTTTGATGACTGTATGTATAAAAACTAAAATTAGAAACTTCGGGATGATTAAAAAATATTTTTTTGTTAAATGTTTACTTGATGGGTATTAAAACCAAATTGAAAATTTTAATTAATACAAACAAGTTTTAATTAAATATTTTTTGTTTCAGTAAAGAAAGCTCGATATGTTGGTGCTCAAGGTAAGTATAAAAATATTTACCTCCCCGTTAATTTTAAATTAGACTAATATTGTTGTAAATAATAGGAGTATGTTTTTATGAACTTTAATTACGAAGAAATTTTATTTCATCGGTTCAAATAATTTTCTATGGCACTTGAAGGTGAACTTTTGTACGAAATATACTATTATATAATATATTAGTTTTGTTTCTGCAGCAGTTTGAAACAATCTGAAGGTATCAGATGTATGTGCTGGATAGGCATGTAATAAATTTTAACCTGTTATGAATAATATAATATTATGAAGCTTAACAAAATTTTAAAAATAATAGCATTCTTATTGCGTGTCCGATTATATTGATGAATAAAAACGTTGGCTACGCCTCTAATGTGCTTAAAAATCACACACTAAAGTCATAATATATTTTGTAGGGAAATTTACATTCTGAGTAAAAGTAGTAACCCTTACTGAAACATAATTAATTACGGAAAATGATGTATTATACATAATAATTACAAGAGTGAAACGTAACGTAATTTTATATTGCTGAAAAATTTGCATTAAAAGCATTTTTATCACAAAATTATAGAGCTATTAAATTCTAATTGTCTACTATAATATTCTTACATTAATCCGATATTTATTGATTTTAATTTAAACAGAGTGAAATAATTCCAATCAGGGATTTAATTTATATCAAGCTTTTCAGATAGCTTTAAAAATTTATTGTAATTTAAAATAGCTTTTATAATTTAATGAAGCAGGATTTTGAAACGTTTCATATAAAATACTGACGGATGTTCTTTAAAGTGGAGGGGAGAATAATACGGATCATGTAAATTAGGATTGGTTATATTATAAACCTGACGACTTTTTCTACAAATTAAAAGTTTTATGCATGTTCTAAATTTTTAAATTGTTAACTTCTTATATAAAATTAACAAATAATATGTTCTCTCCAAACATATTTTTACCTACCGTTAGATGGATTGAATTGGTTAGATTTAGGTCATGACGTTGTCTATGATGTATTTAACCTCATTATTATTAATTATATTATTGGCAGCGACGTAGTACAATGCAAATCAAATACTTAGTTTCCATCAGATCACAGGAGTCAAGCAATGTAACTCTCGGTTTGCAATTTAATTATGTGACCGCATTGAGGATTACATATGGCTGCTCTTTTAGAAGTTGTGAATTGAGATATTGGATTATAGACTACAAGCCCATGGAAAATTTTATGGGGTCAAATGACCCACCATGAATCTTGTTTAGAACGATGCTGGTATATGAAAGAATAACTTTAAGCACTATGCCGTCAGTTTTGAACGGTACAGGTGAGTACACGGGAAAATTGAATTTTCCACCTAAAGATGGGAAATTACTACCAACTATTTTTGTACGGCTTTCTACAAGATGAGAAATCATAAAAAAATAATAACGAAGAACCTAGTGCCGTACAAAAATAATGGTACCGGGAGCGAGGATATTTTTTTAATTTCCCGAAGATTTTCTAATCGGTATAGGCGAGTTATTACTGTACGGCATTTGTGTCATTCGCTTTGTATGTTTATGCAGATTCATTATTCAGAAACGCCGTACTAGTTTGTTGGTACAGGGTGAGAAATCCGGGCCCGCAACCCTTCATCCCTAATTAGTATAGGGGTAGTGATTTGAAGCAACTTAAAATTTAATGATCTTAATACTATTTCATGAACCGATGATGTATTTCGTCATGCCGTACATTTTTTATGGAACATATGGGTGTTTGGGGAAAATTACTTTCGCTCTGAAAAGAGCGACTTTACAGGCACAATCAGTGCCGAAATATTAAAGATTTAATAATTTAATCTATTACTGTTTGTTTAACTCGTTTTATTTTAATTTAATTTTATATAAATTTATTTAATCAAAAAATCCCGGAAAAGCTTATACGCTGAAAATAACGGTTTTTAGTTTTGGGGTATATTATTCACAACGTTTAATTTCATAATTATGAACGGCATTGTAATTTTGAATTATTATTAAATATTATCGACATAATTTTGTTAGTGCCGTTCAGTCATTAATGACCGTAAGGGACACCATAAACGTCTTCGAAATTTTTATCAGCTGTAAAAAATCATCTAAATCAAAATGTACGGCATATGTGTTTCTTTGTTTTTTCATCTTTGATGAACTTAAAATGGCAATAATATTTGAAAATATTACTCCTCTTATAAATTAAGGAGCATTTTAAAAACTTATAAATATCGAAAATTTCATATTTTTCTTTTTATTCATATTTTCATTTGGTTCCATTTATTATAAACGACTATAAGGTACAAAAATAATATTTTGTAACATCGTATTAAAAATTAAGTTATCATACAAGAATATATGATCTTTTAGTCACAAAAATTAGATTTGACCCCAAAATTCAGAAAATTGTTTATTTATATTTATATTAACCATAATTTTTAGACGGCACAATTATTAAAAATTATTTCATGTGCTAAAGAATTTTTTTAAATAGGTGCCGTACATTTTACTATCATCTTACACCATACTGGTCTAGGGTAAGGGTTGCGGGCCCGGATTTCTCACCCTGTACCAACAAACACGTACGGCGTTTCTGAATAATGAATCTGCATAAGCATACAAAGCGAATGACACAAATGCCGTACAGTAATAAATCGCCTATACCGATTAGAAAATCTTCGGGAAATTAAAAAAATATCCTCGCTCCCGGTACCATTATTTTTGTACGGCACTAGGTTCTTCGTTATTATTTTTTTATGATTTCTCATCTTGAAGAAAGCCGTACAAAAATAGTTGGTAGTAATTTCCCATCTTTAGGTGGAAAATTCAATTTTCCCGTGTACTCACCTGTACCGTTCAAAACTGACGGCATAGTGCTTAAAGTTATTCTTTCATATACCAGCATCGTTCTAAACAAGATTCATGGTGGGTCATTTGACCCCATAAAATTTTCCATGGGCTTGTAGTCTATTAGTAAATTGTTATTCATAGAAATCTTACTCTATACATTCTAATAGAATAGATAAAGTTTCGGGCTTGCAGCATAAGTGCCATATAAATAATAATTTGGAACATAAAACAAAAGCTTTTTCTAATCATCATGCAGAGAAAAAAATAGAACATTTAGAAAATTCAAATTTTTGTCAAAATTTTATTCAAAAATTGTTCGTGACAAATAAGTTTTTACATCCTTTTCTGAAGAATTTAGTTTTAAAAATACAATAAAAATTGGAAAGGCATCGTACAAAAATTGTATGAGTTATAATGTTATCATGAAAGATAATAATTATTGTAAAAAGGTTTTGATAAAACGCATTTGAAATTTTCAGTCACGATAATTCATATTTAACTGTTGAAATTTTAATCCTAATAATAATGTATCTTTCCATTTGTCTGCAACCCGAGAACCATGAAATTAAGTCTAAAATTTTGTTCTATTTCTATCTTTGGAAATTCACAGGTAATTATGGCGAAATGTTCCTTTGGCAAGAGATAAGCAAATAATGAAAGGTTTTCCAAAATAGCGTAAATGAGAGAAGAAAAGAAAAATGAAGATGTACAATAGTTCATTTGAGATAACGATTAATAATTTTTAAAAAAGATAGCAAAATTAATAATAATAATAATTAAGAAATAAAGAAAAGATATAAAGCTGGATAAAAGGAACAGAATTATTATCAATAACTTAAAATAAAATTAAACAAATTTTATTGATATGAGTGCACTGCACATATACATCCTCTTAATTTAAGAAATTAATTTTTACATTACATTGAAACTTAAAATTTTTACATCCACGAATAATTTTGATGATTTTTAATAAATTTAAAACTTTTATCAACGAATTTTGAAACGTGTGATTTATTGTATGATTTGTACTTTGGAAAATTTATTGAATCAAATATAAATTACTTCAATATGTATATGTGTGTTAGTGAATATGTGTGATAGCATCTGCAACAAGCAACTAACTCATTTCAAATCTTGAATTTAAGCTTTTGTCTGTCCTGGCAGGAAGCCCATTAAAAATGAATTTAATCGTCTACAGGGAAATGGTGGTTTACTTGAAATGATAATGACAATATTTATTATAATTTCTGAGTGACAATAAAAATAACTAATAATCAAAAATTATTGCTATAAAATATCAAACAATTTTTGTCCCAAAAGTTTTTCTTTAAATGTGCTGTGCCAGCAGAGGCAAGTTTTTGGGTGTTCAGTAATT
The DNA here is from genome assembly GCA_963170105.1 of Cantharis lateralis. Lineage (NCBI taxonomy): Eukaryota > Metazoa > Arthropoda > Insecta > Coleoptera > Cantharidae > Cantharis > Cantharis lateralis. The sequence continues at coordinate 23,619,015 of OY720629.1, forward strand.
ACCTATAAAAGATTTATACAGCCTCCTTCTTATAAAGCAACTTTGTAGTTTTAAATCAAAATAACAATAGTCTTTGTTTTCGATTTTTTTGATTTTTCAACTTTTTATCACATACTAATAACTATTAAGTCGATATTTTGGTTGCTCATGAAATTCGAGATAAGTTCTTCAGATACCGGTTTGAGGAGAATATAATGGCTACGAGATAATTAAAATATCTTCATTGATTGTGAAATTTTAAAATAAAGCTTGTTTCTAAAGCAAATAAGTAAATATAGTTTGTTGTGATTAATTTAAGTAGGAGTTTTCTCTTGTTATTTTTCAATATTGTAAATATCATATTATACATAATATTTTTAATGTATTAACTGTTTTCGATATTTCTTATGGAGTATTACTATATTATACAAATATTAGATTCTGTCCATCTTGTACGACGAAAAAGTAGATCCGCAGAAATACTAAATAAATATTTATTCAATTTAAAAGAACTTGATTCGCCAGTTACGAGGCTAAAAAAGTCATATCAGTGGCCATACATGAGATTTTTTATATTTTTTTAGAAGATTTCATGTAAAATTTGCATAAAAACTAGTTAAATGAAAAAGGTTGATATTTACAGGTAGTCCTCAATATTATGGATGGAAGAAATTTTTACTATATGTATTCTATATAAATTATTTGAAGCCGAACTGAGGGGCAGCCCAATAAAAATATGTTAAGAGTCTAAATAAGAACCTTCTTACGTCTGAATGTTGTGAATATGTGATTATTATTATATATGTAATTTCTATTATACGAAGGGAGTTTTTTATTTTTTTATTTACCTGTAGCTATGAAACCAATACGCTATCTCGACAAATTTATGTGACACTTTATAGTCTCATCTCTAAGTTTGGTTCCAATCATTTACATTTTGTCATTTTTATATCAGTTTAGAAGAGCAAAAATGTGAGTCATGTGAAACTTGAACACAGAAGCGTCATGAAATTTTTACCAAAAGAAGGCAGTAGGCTGAATAATATCTATGAGAGAATGGTGGCAGTGTATGGAGAAAATAGTCCGTTCTATTTCCAAGTCAAATATTGGTGCAAACAATTTATATGGAACAGGGAATCCATTCATGAAGACGGAAAACACGAACTGACGAAATCATCAAGAAAGTTGAAGATCCGATGTTGATCGACCGCCGAGTAAAAGTTTCAGTTATTGCTAGAGAAAAAGGAATATCAGATTCGAGTGTTTTTAAATTCTACATGAAGATTTGGGAATGAGTAAAGTATCGGCACGATGGATTTCCAAGCTGCTCAGTCTCGAACAAAAACTGTATAACCAACTAATTTTCGAGGAGAATTTGACTGTTTTATCCCAAAATAAAGACTTCTTCTATAGAATTGTAACTGGGGATGAAACCTGAGTACACCACTGGTACCTTCCCACCAAACAAGAGTCTCTACAAAGGGTTTGTAAGGCCTCTCCGCCACCCAAGAAGGCAAAGACGCAATTGTATGCGGGAAAAGTGATGGTTACAGTTTTCTGGAGATTATCTTAATTGAGTATATGCTAGAAGGGACTACAATAATGTATACAAGGACACAATTAATAACTTGAAAGCGGTTAATCACGAAAAAATACCCCACAATTACGGTCACTAACCTCTGCTTCTGCACGGCAACTGCAGGGTACATAAAGCTCGAATTCTTGACGCGGTAGTCAGTGAATGCGGCTTTAAGGAATTACAACATCCACCTTACAGTCCCGACCTTGCCTTCTGCAATTATTTTCTCATTTGAAAACTCAAAAAATACTTGAGAGAGCATCGCGTTTTATCGAATGACGATAAAAAAGACTTATTTTTCGAATTCATAGCCTTACTAGAAAAACGTTGAAATAAGCGGGTAAGTGTTAATGGTTTTTATGTAGAAAAATAAAACTTTGTTTTCTGACTCCTTATTTTTATAACTAGGTAGAAATCACAAAAAACCTCCTTCGTATAAAATTATTATACATTAATATAAACAACCCAATAAGTTATTACAATGCATAATCCAATCAGATTATTTATATAGAGAATGTAAAGTAGCCTTTCAATTTAAAACCCATAACATTATTTTGTTTACACATAAATTGTAATGGAAGTAAACACGTATCCATGAACCACGTTGCACAGTTAAATTAAATGCAATATATCTAAATAATTTGAGTTTTTATTTATTCTTTAAAATGTCTTAAATTTTAATATCTATTTAAAATTTTAATTTTTCAATTCATTAAATAGATATCGTTCTTTTCAACAGTAAATCCTTTATACAGGATTCTTATCCTTTGTGTGTGCGAACGGCCTATCGCGCTCGTGTAGCGCAGGCGGGTTATCCAAACATGCAACTGCAAATATTTCGAGCTTTTGTGGATTTCAGATGATGATGGAAAGAGACCAGATGAGATAACCTTGGAATTTCAGCGGCAAGGGATAACTTTGGATCTTTGTTAAAATTTGGATTTTAACGGCCTTACCGTTGAAGTACTTATACTAGCTTATATCTCCCGCTGTGTTATGTAATACAATGTAATACTGCAAGGAAGTAACTCTGTTAGTTCGAGTGCTATACAAAGTTAACAAAACAATAATGTTTATTTATACACTGACCGAAATTGTTATTATCAAAACCACGAAAGGAATAAAGCCCTGCGTCATTAATATAATGAGAGTATGAATTTATACGAGAATAGCTAATCAAATCAACGTATTTTTCATATATTTTACCCCCACCACATAATTATCTGATAATATAAGTTTTAGGTTATAAGAACAAAATATTTATTAAAGTAGATAAAAACTGTTGTGCATGAGAACGTAAAGTTTTACCTTTTACTGACATTTTTAAGTTCTTAAAAGAACTAATTTTAATTATAAAGTAGAAAATTGTTCTATTTACAAAATAATTCAAACTTGCAACTTGTCAAATATCAAAACATTAATAACCAAACAAATACCTACATACTACGTTAGTCAAATTTATAGCTTCTGTCTGTAAGACAACTCATTATTTTGCATCCTTATCCCTCTTAGAGTAAACGATATAAGAAAATTATCTATTTCTATGTTCAGACGCAGAGCTTTTCTTTGGGGGTTTTGATAATATATGTATATAGTTTTGTATAATATGATATATTTTATAAGGCATATTAAATTCCACAAAATTTACTTGAACTTTTTTTTAAGTTTATTTCTATTATTTAGAGTTGTGTTCTTTCTTGTTCTTTTCTAAACAAAACATGAAATTAACATTAATTTAATAACATTTAATTTTTATCATCATTGGACATGTTTATTTAACTGTTCGAACAATGTTTAATTTCAACAATCAGTTCTTTCAGCGTGAATATAAACATATAAAACATTTATATGGAACATATGAGTTTACTTTTATAAAGCTTTTAACCCCGAGAGACTTGTTTCTTTATTATTAAAAATTGTTCGAGCAGTTAAAAAAACACGTCCATTGTTTCCACTTAGTTATTGTTTTGGGATTACCTGCAATCGTCGACTTTCTTTAAATGATTTTCAGAACTTTCAAATACGATTCAAAATAAAATTTAATTGGAATTTTTATTTGTCATTGAAAAAACTTGTAAAAACTTTTCTTAAACAGAGTAAAATATTACATAGAAAACCAATGAATTAACTTCGATCGCGAGATAATCCAGCCAATTAATATATTCTAATTTATATTAACCTAATTCCTCAACTATAATTTTCAAAATCAAAATCAAAGTCGTAATCGCTATTTTCAAAAAACCGCAGCTTATTTAAAACCGCACAATTTGGATTTATGCAATTATGCAAAACTGCTATAACATGTCGGTAGGGTTCTTAATAGATTACGTGTTGTCAGTCGTTGGTATTAGTTAGGGATTACATTATGCTAACTCTACTTCCTAAAAAGGTATTCTATTGAATTGGTGTTTCCGGTAAACGAGGCACTGCAATTGTTGAAACGAGAATAATAAATAGTTATAAAAATTACATTATTTATAAGATTGAATAATTCCAGCCAAGATAAACTTATTAGTTTTAAATGATCCAGTAAGCTATCTACATAATCAATAAGAGCTAGTATCATAATAGAACAAGGTCTAGTTCCGTATATGGTTTGAGATGAAAGTAACTTTAAAGGCTGTTATTGTCTAACCTTTAAACCTTTTAAAGAGGCGGTAAAAATTAATCGATTCGATATACTAAGCATCTATAAAAGAATACTAAATATCACAACAAATCAGTTGTCAATCTCAAAGATCAACTAGTTCCAATCCAAATTATTGTTCTTTGAATTTTTGGTTGTTTGGAGATACAATTATTGCATGTTTTCTTTGAATTGATAAAAAAAAATATTATATATTTTTTACTAAAATAAATAATGAAAACCACATATTATTTACAAATATTAACAGAAAAAAAATAAAAGCTAAGTTTTAAAATAACTAAGAATGGCATCTAAAAAGTATTATCGTTGGCCCAAGTTATTAGTATTCAGTAGCGGCTCACAGGGAAACTTCCGATTTACGGATGAGCTTACTCCAGTGACATACAGACTAACCAATTCACACCAAACACTCTCTTATTGTCTTTAGTATCACAACAAAAATATTTATTTAATTATTTCGTTTTGAAACAGTACAGCAACAAAAACCAAATTTTGATTTTATAACTACACCGAGAAAGAAACTGGACACCATAGTAGAAATTTATTACTAGTAGATAATTATGATTTTTAGTAGCTATAGCATCAATTAAATTTTGATCTATCACAAGTAATCAGTATTTGTTCAATATAAGATTGTTATGTCAACTAAGATGTTAAATTTAATAATAGATGCGAATTGCTACAGCAACAAGAAAATGTTGAGAAGCCAAATAAAATTTATTGTGTAAAACAATTTAGTTGTTTTTATTGTACATTATAATATATTATACAATGTGTTAAATATATTCAACTTCAAAGTGGTAAATGAAATTCGTTAAAATAATATCGTTTTTTAATACAACGACGACTAGTTGATTATAGGTACGTATATCTCCAATTTTGGGTTCCTACTGTATCACGAATTAGATGTGTACGAGTAAGAGTACAATATTAAATAATTTAACATAAGTACCCAAAATTGGAGTTACCAATTTTAAAAGGTTTGAGAAAACAAAAATATCTTAATTTTTATTTATCGTATTAACATGGAACTAAAAGAATTTTTTTTAATGAAACAAGTTACAAGATTGCTTCTAAGACATTTGTAGTTAAATGTAATCCCCCCGGGTTAAATTCTTTCCTAAACTATTAAATCTCTTTTTTAAAAGGTTGAATCTTTACGGTAAAGCTTTTTTGAAAAAGAAGGTTAAATATCAATCCTGAAATTTATATCCCATTTCTATAAAATTATTTTCAGAATTTGCTACATGATGAGATCTGTTAAAACAGAACACAATTTTCTTGTCAAATCTTTATTTACCACAACAAACTTATTTGTGAAACAAAAATACATTTAGAAGTAAAACAAAATTAATTATTCGGAAACAACTAAACAACGGCTATTCATACAACGAATTTGTATTACTTACCAAAGTGAACTTCAAAAAAAGATAAGTTAAAACAACTAAATATTTGTTGCTGTAAATAATTTTTAAATATCCAATTAACAAGTAATTTTTCAGTGCGCTTATTTTCAAAACTTATTAAGGTGATCTAAAAGAATATTAAAGAATTTTGCAATAAAATAAACATGCAAAAATGCTTTTAGGACGACACTATGTACTCTCATTGCCTAAAATTTGTATTTCTATAATAACATTTGTATCAGGCATTCATTATATCGCAATTTTGTCATTCTTACTGAACATTAATTTAAATTTTTACCTAAAGCGTTTACGTTACAAGATAAATTGCTGTAAATTCGAGACGAAGCTACTTTGAATATTTTATTTGAGTATTGCACCAATGGAATGTTAATCTTAACTTCAATTTTAAAAGAGTTGTCTCGCTAGTATGTAATTAAATTTATATTGTTCACAATTTTGAAAATCGTGATAATTTAATCTTCACTCTGCTATCTAACTCAGAAAAGGAGAGTAATGACTTTCCAGACAAGCTTTAAATTCCAACTCGGTACGATAACTTTAATTACAATTGTAATCTTTACGAAAAAAAATCTAGAAAAAGACTATCTTGATTTAGGATTTCATTAAGTCAATCGGTATATTGAGTTAAAACTTTATTCAAGTCATTGAAGAGTAACACGGTGTTGAAAAATAGAATTTCAAATTCCAGAAGAAGGTAGAATAAGCTAAAGATTCCTTTTAACTACAATCTTATAGCTGTTTTTAAAAAGATTGTTTTTGAGTAATGAACTTTATCGGCTAGTTTCCTACTTCTAAATTTTGGTCTTACCATTTTTATTTATATCCTGAAAATTTCGTTAAAATAAAATTGTTTAACGTCAACATAATTTGCAGTATACTAACAAAAAGAGATTATTGATCAAAAAGGAAGAAATAGCAAATGTAAAAGAAACAAACCAATAAATTTAAGTTTAAATATGTCAACCTACAGTCTCAGGATTTACATAAACAAAAAATAAGAAGAGGCGCGTTGAATCGTCTTGAAATCCTATTAGATATAATACTGGATGATACTTCAACTTGTGGTATTGTTAATGTTGAAATCAAATCTCACAGAAGTTGTTAACATTTTCTCAGTAGAGACAAAATTTTTCTTAAAAGTACTACCCACTAGTACTAAAGTAATTTTTCTCTATAAAAATACGCTAGCTTTCTTTTTTTATTTTAGTTTATTATTCGCTGTTGTTTGGGGGCCCAAATTTATGTTCTCGCACAGGGCACTTCAGAGGCTAGTTACGGCACTGATTGTCAATCTGATTGTCAATATTTGTGAAAACAATTATTGTTTTATAACAAATCGATAGCGGACAAATACACTACTAACAATTATTCAATTTTACTTTTAAAGAAATAATATTATACTATTTTTTTACAAATGCTGAAACTGAATGTAAATTGCTTTGTTTGCTTTCAAAATCTATTTTGATATTAAAATCCTAAAAATTTATGATTTAATTTTTTAATATTGCATGAAAAAAACAAAACACTTGCAATATAATGTTTTTTTGTTTTCTTTTTGAAACTTTTTAATTTAATTTCTACTTCAATTGATGAAAAAAAATGTAAATGCAAGAACTTGGCTTTTACCGCTTTTGTAAAACGGTATGTGCAAATAAAACTGTAGAAATTGTAATCTAAAGTGTACCATAATTAATTAAACTTTACATTATTGTAAAACAAATTGATCACAAACAAAATATCTAAGTATAGCATTCTTTGCACGACCATATTGTATTTAAATATTATTTGAAAAATTGTTCGCATTAATTGAAATTCGTTTTCCCGCTAGCTGGTACGGAATATTGAAATTTTACTTCAATATTTTTCTGGCTTTCATAAGTTCGATCACCTTTAAATTAATGATAAGCTATTTGTCATTTTAAATTGCAATGTAGGACGTATTTAAAAAAAAAAATAGGTATAGGTACCTACTTACTTAACTTACTCGATTTCAGTAAATTATTTGACTTAATTAAATCAGAAAACGACATGTTGCGTTACTAGAAAGTAATAATAACTGAAATTATGCAAATTAAATAACTGCTTTTGTCTTATATACAGTTTGTTATCAAATTTACTCTAATATACTTTTATAATTTTAATATAATATAAATCCCTATTTCTACATGCATAAATTTAATTTAAAATTAAATTAATATAGTAAATGTATAGAAAACATCACACGAATTTCGAAAAATAGTTTAAAAAAATTTATGTTGTTATTTTATTAATAATTCGATAAAGTTTGGACTATTTAAGTTGTTTCATGTAGAAAATCCTGAAGCTTATGTATACTATATGAATTATATATAAGCATAATAGATATATGCATATTATAGATGAATACACATTTAATCAATTTATTATACGTTAAAATGTCCTGATGTGTGGTATCCAGTGCGTAGGCCGTGATAAATTATTTATTTCATAATAATATATTATAACAATAAAATGAAATTAGTTTGGGCACCAGCTGGAAGTGTGATTTATAAATTTTCATAATATAATGAATTATTATTTAGCTTAACACAGAAACTATACAAAGTATTAAAATTACTGAGTTGTTAAGAAAAGACCAGATTAACATAAGAAAATTTGTTATTTTTAATTAGCTGGTTTGAAAAGATATTGAATTAAATGGAATTAATTTATATTTTCAAGTCATTAATTTCTCTTTTTTATACAACCCTTTCTAAATACATAGCTGAAACGGCCGAAGGACCTACGACTGGGTTATCGATTTGAGATTTGTCTCTTAAAAGGTTGTTGTACTGCTTTCAACGAAAATTCGCTTTCAGGTGTGAGATGCACTATTTTATTTCTAATAATTGTAACCTACAAACGTATTACAAATTTAAACAAACTGTGATTTAAAAAAAAATGAGAACACAATCATCTTATCGTTAAAATGAATGCATTCGATTTAAAATGTTTTTACTTTAGTTTTCAACATAACATACAAAATTACTTTTTAATTAAGATTAAGAATGCTTTTACTCAAATTTAAGTTTAATAAAAAAATATTTTTTGCCTTATCTATCACAAGTTTAATATTCGAAATCACATAAAAATTACAGGCAGCCTGGACAGAATACCAATCAATTCCTAACTCGGCTCTTCATTGGCTTTCATTTACATGCAAAACGTTTGGATAATAAATGATAGTTAAAATAATAATAACATAGGTGTACTTATTATTCCATTCCAAAGATAATAATCATATCTATGTACAGCTGTTTGAAATATCCGCAAACTTTAAGTATAGATAAGATCGTACGCCATCATAATATTCAAATATGAGATAATATAATTTGCATGATAGTGTTGGTGGAAAAAAATTACAGGCAATTTATAAAATGTTCAAGAATCACAAAAATTACTGTCGATAAATTTAATCAAGAGGTCTTTTAGAGCGATTATTCATCGACTTTTTAAAATTTGATGCTTTAGCCCTCAGCTCCAGTTGCTTTGTAATCTAATAATATAATATTCTGGTCGCAATTTAAAAGGTAATCCGTGCACTCGATTTTACTAAAATGTAACCGTAATACACTTTTTGAATTATTAGGTTATAAAAAGTCACCGAGTTATTATTAGAAAGTCAATATTAACGGAAAGGATGTCGACACTTCAAACGAATTAAGGGTTACTTTTATTAAAGCGAGCTACATTAGGAATTACATCATCATGATGCTTATTAGTGTAGTTATAACATATTTATAAAGTTTGATTTATTTTTATATATTGGAAAACTCATTTATTTGACTTCATTAATTTTAATGATGCTTAACCCCTTTGGGGTGGAATATTGTAATCAAAAATTTTTTTTTATATTATATCGGTAACGATTTTTCTGATTTTTTAACCACACTGCAATAATTTATTACTATAGAGTTCAGTGTTAATACGTTTAAAATATTTGAACTTCCACGTACAGTCTGTACGATGATTTTATCTCTTACAAAAATTTTATGGGTAAATAAAAGTTTGGTACTTACTTAAAAGTACCAACACACGACGAAGGGTTAAACCAGCTACACACAACCTGACGCGTTCGGGTCGACAAAGAGATAACAATACGTTTTAATGCCCTGTGGGGCCAATGGGGTATATTATACTAAATTGTGCTCTTTCTCTTGGTTCAACCACGTAGTCATGTATAACTGATATTAGATTTGATATATTATACATACAAATACATAATTATGTATTAGGGAGATTGTGTACAACATAAATTTATTTTACAATAAAATTTTTAATGCTTTTTACTGAAAACTTAAAAAAATTTCTATTCAACTCCGTTACATGAATATAATTTGCTATTTTTTTTATTTTTATATTATGATGAATTTAAAAAAATGTATCATTATAAGCAGAAATATCAGTAGATGGACGAAAACTTCGAAAAAAATACAATTTTCTCTGAATTTTTGTATATTTCTTTATTTGGTCGTTAGAAATAATACTATGTAGAAAATCCCCATTTTCCTATGAACGCATAATATTCTACGAAGCGTAAAAATTGAGTTTTTTTTTGTCAACATCTAAGTATCTGGTATTGGTTTTATGACTAAAATAGTTAGCATCAAAGATATACATCAGAAAATTCTTACAAGAAATGTTATAAAAATGTATACCTACTTCTTTTTAACTTATACATTAATATTATAGAAATATATCGTTTTAAATTTTAAAAAATCTATAATAATTATTATTTAAGGTACAAGAGGTGTAGGAAAGCCATTTCTATTCCAAACGGGTTAACAAAATCGAGGTGGACGCCCAGAAAAGAAATTTAATATTGCTTATTAAAAATTGGATTCTGCTTAGATTCACTCCTTCACTGACTGATTTATTGTGAATTATGAATTCAGTAATTCGCTATAAAATAAGTAAAAAAATTGAAAAACTTATAAAAGTTGCCTTATGCTTTCGACTTCTTTATTTACCGATAAGTTTTTGCTTCTTTCGATTAGTTTTGATCTTTCCAACGGTTTCTTTGCATTTCGCTAAAAAGTCAGCGAGTCACGTCATGCATACAATTTTTATGAGTGATGACCAAAACAATCAATGTTAGAAAATTAAATTTTGATCACGCATGAGTTAAACGTGGGTTAAACTTTGAAAAACTTGAAAAATGGAGACTATATCATTGTCTGGGGTTCCAGGGCTTAAATCCGCTTTTTGCAAACCGATTATTAAAGTTTTTGCTCTCATTTGATGCTTTGTTTTTATTCCTATGCATTTCCAAAAGGAATATATTTTGCTTTAATTTTCCTATTTTTGAGAATCATACAGACCAACGAAATATGGAGCTTTGTAAAAGAATTAAAATATTTAATATACATCCAAGTACCTAATAAACTCAAAAAGTTTTCTCTCGCGTTCTTGTTTTCGCAGTATCGCGTTATTCTGTGGGATCGTTAACATCTATCAAATATTTAATTGTACATAACTAGGCAATAATTAATTTTTGTGCGAACCACTAGGCTGCATACTTTTATAGTAAATTTGAAATCAATTCATTTAAATTATTTCTTCACTTTTCTTTAGAACGTCTGCTTTTGACATATCTCAATTTACAAATTTGAGAAACTGATTTTCAATTTTAAGCAAAAATATTTAATTTGTAAACTTGAACTTTTAAAATTAAATGAAACTATCCGGTATACCAAAAGTTTGAATAAAAATTTAAATTTTAAAATTTAATTACCTACATTAAATTACATAATAGTGCAACCAGTAAGCTTTTAAATAAGCTAAATGTCAAATGTATTAAACAATATTATAACAATGAAATGTTAAATTGCAACTGATGTGTATAGTGCAAATTTAGCAGTCCGCGAACGTAGGCATATTATATAATAAATATTATATTGATTTAATATTAATGGCTTTATTTAATAACAAAATAGTCAACAGTTTTTAATATTAAAATTTTTAAAAAACTGTTGAACTTTTCGTAGCAAATCTAGGGTTGACGGAGAAATGGAGCAAATTTGACGAGTAACAAAAAGTATTTTTGCTCCGAAGAAAATATCCCATGTTTTCTTCATAATTTCGTAAAAAATAGTTATTATAATGTTATCTAATTAACATTATTTGTACTACTGACATCGGACTATAATAAAAACATTGCTATTTTATTGAAAATAATTTATTATGCTTGTAGTATCAGTTTAACAAAGTTTGTCAAATTACAATTTATTGAACCAAAAATGACATGTTAGAGAATACAGCACTTTTGCGTTTATACTTCAAGATAATAAGTTGTTCTAGTGTTTAAATTTTATTTAAGTGCCTATACATTTGACAAATTAAATTTACATGATTGTTGTGATTAATTTAGACAAGGTATTATGAAGTTGTTTATATGGAGGCAGATGAAAGAAGTAATTTAAAGAAGTGAAAATAATAATCATAAAATAATACAGCAGCACTTATAATTATTATAAGGTAAATGAAACTTGGAATATTAAAAATTAATTAGACAAAATTGTAAAATTTATATTGGACTGTCGAGCTTGTTAGTTATTGGTGTTCGACGTTGATATTTGAATAAAGTTGATAAATTTTTTATATTAAAAGGACAAAGTGCAACACAAGTTTAAAATTTATACATTCTAATACTTTTATAGTTCTAATAACCTAATTTTCGGTTAATAACGTGATTAGTTAATTGAAGTTTAGAAGTCATTACGACATGCAATATATTATTAAGTTAGCTTTTAAGTCTCGTATTATACATAGAGACAAGTTAGTCAATTTAACATTTACGTTATTGTGAAATTGGTCCCGAATGAATACATAAATTATTAAACATTCATAAAATGCAAAATATATTTTTAACAAAACATTTGACTAGCAGTGCTGCTTAATTGACGCGATATGGAAGAGGAAACCACGGATATCTATCAGTTTACCGTCGGTTAAACTGCTGAGATCTAAACGCTATATAGCAAAAGATTGTTAAACTGAAGGAGTAAACTACCCTATGAAATGAAATGTGAAGGCTTCAAATGAAAACGGAATGTATAATGCTTTCTTGAATAACCCAATGAATAACATTCAATAATTACTGACTGCTCAATTAAGTGAAAATCTCATATTCATAATCAATGAACTGCTGCATGCTATTTAAATTATACTGGTAAACTTTGCACAACATAAATTATAATTATTGATAAACAGAATTCAGCATAAAATCTGATATCGTACGTATGTTTATTAATTTAGCGAGAGCAGTTTTCGTTTTTCATTTTCATAAAAGCCCTTTTCTATTTACCCACTTATTGGTTACGGTTTCGAGATTAAGTAGTATGTTTTTACAAAGCACTATTATTATTTTAGCAAGCACAAAGTTTACGGTAAGGTGGAAACGCTTATGCGTGTTATAATAAACAAACTTTTAATGCTTATACCTTTAAAAGCTGGGATATAATATTTTCTAAAGTGTACTTATCTGATGAAAAATATAATTTATTTAACTTCACGACATTAGTTTTATAACGATAATACCTAAAGTGTTACAGGTGACTAAACTTATATTCTGACTATCATGGTCGCCCTTTATTTTACAAGCAAAAAGTTATTGTTAAAATTAACATTTTTATGACAATATTTATAATGTAGGAATATTTTAACAAGTAAAATATTTAAGGAAGCATAATTACTTCAACACGATTCTAGAATTTTGAATTGGCAACGAGGAAGTTTTTACGGTTTTTTTATTCCACGAGTCACTGCTCAATTTGTTTCTTCTTCAACGGTTATCTTTAGAGCACTTAAGTGATATTAATCTGGCAAAAGTATGTAAGAGAACTTTTTGAACTTTATTTTAAATCAAAATGTTCTCGAATGCTGCTGATTTGGAATAGTTTTAAGCTTTTATAGTAATTAAAGTCTGTTCTTATTGTGTATACTTCAATTGTTATAAATCTAATACAGCTCAGAGCTCTCGCTGCGGCAGATTTTCTTTCCTATTGTTACAGTAGTTCATATTTATGAATTTACTACTATACTTTTCTTGAAATAATTTTGTTATATCAAAGGAATTAGGAAAGTATTTGAAGCATTTTTATAAGTGATAAATGTTAGAAAAGCAAAACTTTTCTTATTTTTAATTCTTTCATACAAATCATTACTTCTGATTTATACAGACACATCTGTATACAAATTACCTAATATTACATCATATCCAGGTGCAGATACAAAAGCATGTGAGCAATGGGTGCAATTGTCCCCTCTGACTCACAACCGAAGCAGTTTATTTTTACCAATTTCAAAATTTTATCAAATTTCATACAAATTTACCCCCCCCCCCTGTTACAAACAAAATCCTGTATCCTCGCCTGATCATATCTGTATTTCTACTGTTAATACAATTTTCGATTTTCCTACCTATGATATCCATTGTATGCTGAAAACACATGACAAACGCAGAAGTCAATCACAGATCACTAACTTAGTGAATAAAAATCGTACTGTAGATCTAGATCTATCACAGTAGTCAAAGCCAGAGTCATATAATCATACAAAGTATCATTCGCCAATATTTCGCATTCTGGACAAATAATCTCATGCAACCATATTTTATCCTTAGCAGTATTTTTAATATTGAAGGGTGCCAGTACTCATTACTGGCACTGACTTTGGTAAAATCTGTGAATCTGGGAACGAAAAGCTATCACGCTAAGGAGCGTATGACACGATATAATTTGTCGAACAAGAAATTATACAATTTCTGCACAGAAACCCATTTAGCCTAGGCGTATACGGAGACGCAGGCCGCTAAGCACAGCGCAGGGTAGTGCAGCACAGATAAAACAATGTGACACAGCAAATGCTTGAACTGCGCATACGGATCCCGAATAATGAACACAAATAACACAACATTTATTTTAATAACTAAAATAACCCAAGTACACGTGTTGGCTGAACGCAGAAAACTGTACCTCAACTACAACGCGACGCAGGCCTGTGCAGGTACGTGCCTGTGCCGCACGCGGCTGTGTTGATGTATACGCTCTTATACGGTAATGCATTGTTTACAAAAACCTGTGCTGTACTGAACTGTGTTGCCTGCGCTGCCTGCGTCTTCGTATACGCTTAGGCTTACAGCTGTTATTAAAGCCTGAATAAGACATTACGGGTTTTGTTGCATTTTGAGTGTTTCCCTATTGTTTTCTTTATAACATTTATGTTGTTTTCAAAAATTATATTAAAATATATAATATATTATTATGTAATTATTTATCATAATATATCTTTATTATTAAAGATTTATATTCCTTTCTAGGATAAGGAAAAGTTTAGTAGGAAAGGACTCAAAGAACAACCCTCATGATAAAAGGTTTAATAATATTTGACTCTTGTTGATATAATATACCGTTCGTGTCCGTAGTGACTTAGGTCATGTTTTCCAGTGCGCTTTCAAGTTGGAATTTAATTAATTTACTTTACAACGAATTGCCTCAAAAAACATCACAATTCATTTATTCGCAAAGGACATAGAAGAATCGAATTTTGCAATAACCGTTTGTCATTACATTTTTATTATTTTATAATATTTTCCTAACAAAATTGTTTGTAATATTGATTGGTGTAACTTGACGGAGGTATGCGTTTATATTATTATATATTGTACAATTATTTTAATTAGGTTAGTTATTTTTCAGCATTTTTTTGTTGACTTTGTGTTTTTTTCCACTTGATTGAGTTTTAGGGATGTCTGGGAATTGTTGGTCCCTTATTAAATATATTTTTACAATTCATGTTATAAAATGGAGCTTAGGAGTGTAGGTAGTAAAAAAACAGTACTTTATTATATTCATATATAACTTCAGCTAACATTGTCTGGGTTCTATTTACAACTTCTTATTGTTAGTTGTACCATAAGTTTGGAAAGGTAAAAATCAAAGTTAATCTAATTTTACTTGGAGAAGTTTTAAAATAATTTTATAAATTTTAACACAAAATGGCACCTTAGGTGGGGTAAAGGAAAAACATAAAACAATCATAAAATTAAACTTTTTCAGATAAGAGTTATAAAGCAATTCTTTTCCAACTTGGGTTAGACTACCTTAGTTTTTCGCCAATAAAACGAAATCAAAATCCATTTTTCATGGCACACATTTTGTTTTATAAATATTGCTATATTCCAAGTCAGTTCCTGTTTTTATTGTTTAAATTAATTTTGATTCTGTTGCCTAAAACCTGTACTACAAAAGATTAAAATTATAAATTTCGATATAATTTCTGAAAAATTCTGAAATTTTCGGAAAAAAATATTTGTAAACATACAAATTTTAAAGTTGTCAAAAATTCCTATACCAATAGTCTTCTATCTTGTCTAGTCTATATGGATGTCTATGTAGACAACATTTTTCTCTTAGACTACGTGAATTGCTAGGTGAACAACAATTTTCTTTCAAATTAATTCTGCCACATTCGTTGACTGCCCTTTGGACTTGTTTATGGTCAAAGCAGGCAGATTATTATAGGGAACTGTAGTCTATTAAACTTGAATAGTTTTAGTTTTATAAACATGAACCGCCGCCATACAGCTGGCAAACACTGTGGCATTGTTTGGAGAACAATGAACAAGTGCATTTTAGTCTTAAGAGAAAGTTTCCAGATGAAAGTTCTTCTCGATAATATTGTCAAGTTCTGTTTGAGGTTTTTATCTAGCTGTACGGTGACATCTCCACTATTCCAATGATGTCCTGCGGTCTTGGAAAGTTTGGTTAGTACTTTAAATGATTTCTTTTGCACCACGATTTTCTTCTTCAGACAACGAGTTGACAATCCTTTAGCACAAACAATTCTGTGTTGTAATGAAACTTCTCCACAAGGGCCCCTTTTAACTCACAGGTCTTTCTTTTTATAAATAACTCCGTAGATCTGATTTTCTTGAAAGGGGTGTTGTTATATAGGGCGTAATACATCGGTGGGAGACGTCACAAAAGTTTGTGTTGTGTAATATAATTAACTTTTTGTAACTAAGAAATTTAAGAGAACTCCTATGAAATACCTATCTCAATGTAATATTTCAAGCTGCTAGAACGTTTGGAAATAATATAGCATTTTTCCATAAAATTATTTGCACACAACCGAATAATATGATCGTTCGATTTTCATGTATCTAGTTATTATATTGTTAATCTATTCGTGCGAGTCACAAATAAATTATAATGTTATTGCTTCATTACATGCCTTTAGAAAAGACCTTCCACCAAAATATTTTTCATTTGGTGTGCTTATGTCATATATAAAAAGAATGTTTTCCCTAGAAAGGGGTTTGGTCCATACTCCCAGGAGTTTGGGTTGGATATTGGTGAGTCAGTCAATCAGGACATTTGTATTTACATAAAATAATTAATTTTATGATCATATAATTATTTGTTAATAAGTAGGAGTACTTAATAATTATTGAAAATAATAGTATCTACCTATTTTATACAATGAGTTTCGAAAATGAATATTTTGAAGAAATTAATAATTATATTATGTCGGTTTTTATCCAATATTCTCTGTGAAAATCAACCTAAATTGACTAGATTAAATTTTTTTTAAGGCGTACATGTCATGTGACATAGCAGGTATAGGAATACTTTAATTAACAGAAAATAGTACTCCTAATTAATATAATAATAATATAATTATAAAGTGAATCTTTTCATAATATTTTTCCGTGCATTTTGCTCTCGGTAAAGTAAATATTAGCGTTATTTCGTGCTTTGTAGCGATAAAAAATATTGTGTATTTTTTAAGTTATTGTTATTAAAAATAAATTTCTTACCTTAATAAAAACACATTCTTATCGGATTTTTCTGCTAGATTTATCAAGTATTTCCAAAACATACTAAATTTTATTATATTTCGCCACTATTCTATTTATATGGCATAAAATAACGAAAGTGATTACTTCTTAAATTAGTATGTAGTGTTAAAAATGTATTTTCACACAGAAAATAACTTGCAATTTATTATGATTAACATCTTACATGATAAAATGTAAATGTGTTCAAATTTATGATTAGCAGCTATATTAAATTAAGAAAAAATTATTCGCGTACATGTGAGAAAAAGTTTGTGCTAGGATAATTTTAAATTTGAAAGCTTTTTTAGGACATTAATTTACTGAATTAAATTTTACGTTTTAGTAATTTATCGTACTTAGTTTACTTTTTCCTTAACAGAAATAACATGAATCTTATTTACTGTTAATTTAGTTTTGTTATAAAGCTTATATAATGAAAAATTTAATTACACATCAACAGATTTTTTATTTTTGGCTGTTTTAAAAATTCAATGCATAATTAAAGCGTTGCAGAAAATTGTTCTCTTTCTCTTGTATACATCAATAGCTTTAATACGTAATTTAAATAATTTTTATGTGTTTAAAATGAGATGAATTATTCAATTATTATCTTTTTTTCTGTATCTCTTTATTTGTATTATACTTTTTTTTTTCTAAATTTTGAATCGTTGTGATTGGATAATCATAGATCGTAGATATCTAGATATATCTAAATACCTTCAGGGTGCTCATAAAATATTGGAGAAATAAGTTGGAATGTACAAATTTAATTTTAGGAAGAGGTACAATAGCTGAATATCAATCATTTTTTTTTTTATTATTTTTCACGAAATAATTTCTAGTTTTTCAAAATTTTGAAAGTTTTTAAAAAATTTCACTCAGTTAGGATCTATTATATTATTTTTATAACATTATTTAAAAAGAATACATTTACTCATAATAGTTTTAATTTTTTCAGCATCTCAATTTAATACCTACGTAACCTTAAAACTACAAAATGTTAAATCTACTACGGTGACTGTAAAAGGAGCGACACCATGCTGGGAACAGGATTTTTTGTTGTAAGTAAAAGCCTTAACAATTTGCTTTTGGTACTTCTGACTTAGCCGACTTAGCTTCCGTAGTAATTGAATGTGTTACCTATACCTATTACAATTTTTTTATTTTAAATTCATTATTATTCTCTAAACCAAAAAGTTGTGTTTTTACTGACGCTTTTGTTTAACAAATTGTTCTTTTGCACCAGCATCTCTTTATATTCCTGATTGTATTTCCTTCTTTTGTTGAATATTTTACTATTGTCTTGCGTAGTCAGTTGTTATCTCTTCTTTGAGTGCATTCAAACATTATTATTGAACATTTGCTATTCTAGGGTTAAGTTGCCTGTGAAGAACTTTAACGAATTTATCAGTTTTGAAACTTTATTTTCAATTTGAATATCACAAAGCTTAAATTATTTGTTGGGCATAAGTTTTCGTTTTTATAAAAATATATTCACGTTTTGTAACCAAGTATTTTTATTAATTAATTTTTCATTATTTAGAACACCTACTAATATTATTTGGGAATTAAGTTAATCGACTTTATAGCAGCACTGCGGTCGAGTTATCGGTTTATCGAGAGGTCAATGCAATTTCAAAACTCTCGGTTGAATCACAAATGTAAGTTGTGCGGAAATAAACTAGCACTATCGACTTGCGGGTAAATTGATGTTGCAGATTTGTTCGTAGGTAATAAATCAAACACTTAATAGGTATTATAGTCCAGCTTAATTCCTAAATTATAACTTGGTTTTCAGTAAATTTAACAACAGTATATTGTTCAATGTCAAGTGTTAAAAAAACACAATTGAAATATAATCAAAAATGTCAATATGATATACAGGGTAGTAACGCTTTTTTGCATAGCCATACAGCTATGGATTTTTTAAACCGTTTAAGTTAACTTCTTTCACGTAGATCCTTTATAATGCAATATGATACCAATGATTAAATAATTTTTAAAGCATCATATTGGCGCGTATAAACATTATATATATTTAATATAAAAATTGAAATCTTTCAAGTATATTAGATCACATTGCAAAGCACCAAATAAACGATATAGGTAATATTATTATCGATTGGCGCGTGTTCAGCATTGAAATTATTCTGTTTTCTTCTTATTGTGATGTAGTTTCAAAATTCATTGTCATGTCATAAGTTATAAATACCACAACTTTTTCAATAAAATGACTTTTGGACGACATAAAAGTCAAAACACGTAATAAATGTGAAGCTCTTAGTAACATTTAAAGAATTGTTCAGAAACAATTTGTAATACACGTTCAATTTAACAATAATTTCACATATTGTGACATTATCAAAAATTTATATTTTACATTTACATTTTTTTTCTTGCAACGAATAGTTTCCATATTCCTTCTTCAAATATATCAATTTCTAAGTTAACAAATTAGGTCGAAATGTTTTTGTTTACAAAATATTTAAAGAATCTATTATTATTTCAAAGGTGTTATTTTAATCCATTATGTTATATTTATTAACTCGAAAAACTTTTTAAGTTAATTTATTTTACTGCCTGAAACTTTTTATCACTTAATTTTAACCAATCGAGAATTCGTTGCTCGAAATGACTAGTCGAGGAATATTATGAAACTTGTAAATTATTGTTTCGAGAGTTTATGTAATATTTATTATTTTTTTCTCAACAAAATTTAGGAAAGACGACCTTCTTCCAAAAGTCCGACCAAAAATTCAAGAGCACAATTAATAGTTTTGTTTTGATCGTCTCGTTACTATCGAGTTTCGATAGTAATAGAATTTTGATTTAATATATTTTCCAAAAATTACTTAGTTTGTTTTTTGATGTCAAAACATCTTTTGGGAACTGTTGTTTCACAGACTGAAACAATTATTGAAAAAGTAGTTTAATAATTTTTGTTGTTACTTTTTTAGCGAAACAAACGATGTAAATACAGGATTGTTAATAGAAGTTTGGAGCAAAGGAATGATTTGGGATCGTGCAATGGGTTACAATTGGGTTCCATTGCAAATAATACAATATGCAAACGAGGTAAAAATTGAACAACATTTTTGCTTTACTTAATTTGGAAATTCAAATGAATTATATTTCAAGAAATAACATCACCAACTTGGCGGATTAATTAATTGTAATTTTGATTAACATTAAATTATATGAGAAAATAATTCGTATAGGTGTACACAAGGCTTTTAATTAATTTATTGAGATCATCATTAAGATGTGCGAATTCTTAGAGGTTCAACTAACACCTAAATAATTTAGAAGTAGGAAACTGTCTGTATAATATAATATCATAAGCTTTTTTTACAGTTTTTTAGATATCTAGTAAAATAATTGTTTTAAATCAAGTTTTTAAACATAGACTTCCCGATTTTGCATTAGTGTGAGTTTATTGTACATAATACAATAAAAAACACCCGAAGTTCGGGTACTAACAGAGGTTACCATAACTAACAATGTTGCTCAATATACCGGCCAAAATTTCTTGTATTTGTGCTCTATATATAAACATTGCATATTTTTTGTCAGTCTATTTAAGAAACGATTATATACAATTCAGGAATAGAGAATAGAGATATTGGTATGGATTAAAACTCCAGTGGGTTTTCTATTCCAAAGAACCATAGCAAGGCAATAATTGACAAGAAGTCAAAGTCAAAAAAGATTTTTCTTTATATGATTAATTTTTGTCTGGTAAAAAGTGCAACCAATATGTTCAAGAAAAGTTTCCTTCCTTCGTGCGAATTCATTTCAATGCAATAAAAACATTTTTATGTTCCAATAGTCATAAATGCTAACCATGCGTTTAATAAATGCTTCCTAGTTCTGCATAAATTCATTGTAATGCAAGAAAATGTAGTATTCTGACAAAATAAATTTTCATTTTTATACTATAATACATTTTTATTTACTTAAATGCCTAAGTATAGGTCATATTTACATTTGTCAGAAAGGTTAATCAAAAAATGGTTTGAGGAAGGGTTATGCATTCTAAATCCGTTTAACTTGAATACTAACTGCACTAGGCAGAGATGTTTACTTTCGTTAAGATCCTGCGCAAAAGACGTAAACTTGTCTAACGGTTCTTAACGAAAGATATCGTCTATCCATTAGTTTTAAAAATTAACGAACCTATCAAGAATATTGATTGTTAATTAACATTATTATGAAATAATATAAAGTTTTTTAAAAATATATTATTATTTACCGCCAAACATTCAACTTATGTTTTCAAGCAGGCATTAAAAGCTCTTCGAAGAATATTATGACTTTTGGTCAAGATCTTAACAAAAGGAAACACTTGATTTTTGTTCCATTAGATAAAATTTTAACAAATGGGTAGTTAAGTTATCTACTGCTGCTGATGGTTTCTTGGTATATTATTTATTTTAGGTTAAGTAATGGATTATTACTATCTCATTAGTGCACATATGATTTTCTATAGCTGTAGAAGTTAAAAAAATTGTAGTCACTATTTTATTATATTGTACCTATAGGTATATTAATTTTTGTGTATCTTTGTATTATGTGTATTTAGAAATATTTTATAAAAACATAATCTATCAAGTAGTAAGATTTTCAATGCAGTAATATCATTTTTTAGCGTTGATTTATTACTTGCTGTATACTAGATAACAAAAATCTTCTATTAAAACTCTTTTTTAACATTATCTCTACTACATTTCGAGATCTTAATGGTGATCCAGTTTTATGAGGCAAAACTAGCGTATTATTTTATGTTTTAAATATTTTATGTTATTGTAGGAAGGTAGTGGACAATGGTTATCCTTGGATGCGGAATTGGTAATGCGAGATGGGGAAGTTGTAGGCACAAAATGTCATACGGGGCACACTCTTTTAGTAGATTGCCGTTTTGAGCTTCCATTTGGTAAGTTTGTTTTACCTTGTATTACCTTCTTGAATTTCTTAACAATTATGCATACTTGACTTTTAAACTTAAGGACCTTCTATAATTGTTTAAATTTCGGGCTCATTGTTGTACAAGCAACTTTATTGTAATACAATATACTAAATTTTTATTCAAATATGAAATTTCAAATTATTTTGTTAAAGAATACAATAAAGGTGTCGCAATACGAGGTATATAAAGTTACCAGAATAAAATACAACCCACTTGCAGTAGAAATGTTTTAATTTAAATATAAATTGTAATCCGCTTATACCGCACTCCAATTGATTAAAAATATTGGCTTATTGTAATCTTATCAGAATGGTAAGGTGAACATTAGTTCACTTTGGGTTTGTGGTATAGTCAAGTTTACATTATAAGACGACATAAAATGCCTAGCATAGATGACTGCATTGTAAATTAATAAATTTTGTAAATTTTGTGATAATTAAAGTGGATTTTAAGTATTTTATTATCTCCGCTGTAGTAAAAATTAAAATGCTTGTCTCACCGTTTATAAAACGCTTGAATATTACTGCATAGACAGACTCAATTTTAAAAATTGTGAAGAATTATTAGCATTGTTTTAATTAACCGCTATCTAAAAAAACGTGACAACAACAACCATTATTAAGGTTTTCGTGCCTGTTATTCTTTTAACTATTCAAACATAAAAAAGCGAAACATATTAGTCCGAGTACATTAAGCCGCACAATCTTCTTTAATGAGTTTGTCAATTTAAATTATAATTATTATCGAATTGAAATTAAAAAATTTCATTTTAGTAAAATCTGATGAAATAATAATTGGCAGCTTGAATTACAGAAATAATTAGGGTTTCAATTACAGAAATATTGTATTTTTGAAAATACATGATGATTTACAAACAATGCTACTACATATTACTATATTCGTAGTTGGATATAATTTTATATAAAAATAACAATTTGGTTGGAAGTATGTTATTTAAATGTGGGTTGCAATTTATTCTGGTTTTCCCATCTTTTCTGTACTGCTTGACTTTTGATCATATCCAATAAACATTTTACGTGCAATTACTTTTACTACCACCAGTATCAGTATAACCTTTCTCGAGCTGTGCAGTTTATTTTAAGCAATGGTATTTAACCAACTTCAGCATTAATTTAAAAATTAATTTAAATTTGCTTAAGTAAATGCAATCTATTCCAAGTTTTAATTAATACTTGAATTTGAATACTCAACGCGAGCTTCTAAATAGGTACATAGGTAAAAAACTATTGTTGTAGGGAAATTAGTCATGCAGGTAATTTGTAAAGCCAACTAAATTACATACAGGCATAATATTTATTAAGGGCATACGAAAATTTTCAAATTAATGGTAAATTTAGAATATGTTTTAATCATCCACATTTTACCTTGTTTTACATTTAATTATACTAATTCCATTTTCAAATCGTTGTTTGACAAATTTTTAAGAAAAAACTCTATTTCTGCCAATGATGGAAAAGCATGATAAACATACAATGTTTTCGTGTGTATTTTTAAACGAACCGAGAAAATTTCAAACACACCGAGCAAAAAGAGTTTACGTATTTTATGTTGGTGACGGTTTAATCTTATAAGGATTCTGAGATAGAATTTGTTAAATACATACATACCTAATTTGAATATACTTTTCTAAAGTAATTTATTTAATGTTAAATGTGCTAGTTTTGCCTATTAGTCTTCAGCGGAATTTCCTACAAAACAAGACCTTAGCCATAATTATTATATAACTTATTTCACATTACATCCTGATTACTGTCGCAATGCGGCACAAAAGGCAAAACATAAAATATCAAAATTTTTCTCATGATTTGAACATAATAAATAAAACGGAACCCACCAAGTTAGACTTTTCAGCATAAAAGAAATTACTTTGAGAAAATGTACCTTTATATTTGTCTTTATAATTATCTTCAAGGGTCTCCTAATTAATTATAATAAATATTATTTCCTGTTTACTTCATTTTAGTAAAGTAAATTGTGACGTATATATAAAGATCCTTTGATTGATGACATGGAATTCATCAAATTGATTCCCTGCTTTCCAACTCTAAATTTATATATTTTTAAATATCTCATAGCTTTTAATAATAAATTTCCGTTTTTCTATACGGAATAACTGGTTTAGAAAACTTAAAAGTAGTTGAATAAATAAATCTTAAATTTTTTTAAATTAATTTTATAGGTTCATATATGAATATGAATATAATTTATATTTACTAGGTAGATAAGTATAAAGGAAACTGTTTGATGGAAATAGCATTATTGTTTTATAAGGACTAAAAATCAAACTTTTCTTGTCGAGCCAGTTTTACATATGCTATAAGCGAAGCCGAGCGGATGCAAAACTTGTGCGGCAAGGCAAGACAAGTTATATTTCAATCCGAATAAAACAGGCGATTTTTTCTTTAAAAAATAATTTCAGAATTTATTTTCATATCGTTAATATAAATTCGAAAATGCCAATTTTAATTCTGACATTAAATAATTGTTTATTATAGGTAGTCAGCATTATAAAATTTAAATGCAATCTAGGAATTTATGATAAATATAAAATTTATTTTGAATAAATATGTTCCCTACAAACCTTTACAAGGGAAACGGGAGATTAAATATTTTGTTCAACCTACTTCACCTATCTATAGTGTTTATAGTAACGGATATCTGACCGGTAATTCTAACCTAATGTACTTTTTACTCGACTTATTCTCCATATAGTAGTTTTTATTTATATACCTTCCCCAAAAGTAATATATTATTTAAAATAAAATATTATATATTATATTCCTCATATGTTAACTAAAATAAATTTGAAATGTCTGCTATGTATGTACATAGTATATAAAAATATAATTGCATTTGAAAATAGATTTGGTTTAATAATATATTTCAGCCGTTTTGTTTGAAATACAATTTTTCAAAATCTATTATAGGTTAAAGGTATTTGAATATATAGGCCTGAACAATATAAGAGTAAGTAATATTGTGCTTTATTCCACAATGTGAAATGACGCTTTTATGAAGCAACAATGCAAAAGTTTTATTTTACAGTGTAGGCGGAATCAGCACGATGTCTTTTATCTCATAAAATTTGTATTTTCATGATATCTATCTTCATTGCCTCTGTGGAACTTTATTTTCAAGACACCTTACAATCCTCTTTTTTTATTAGTTATTTCGTTTATAATTTCACTCACATAAATGGTGGTAATTTTTGTCATGCTTCTAACTCTGCACTCCATCCACTGATCGGCAGTTGACTTCTAAGTAGCTTCACCACAGAGCTTCGCAGATCTCTGCTCTTCCGGATCTCTCTGGGATTCTCCAGATTATAAGCAACTGCTGCAGTCACCTCTGATTGGTGTCTTACATACCACCAAATAAGATAAAATGACTTCTGCAAAAATCCTTTAGCACCAGTGAAAGTTGGTTTGCCGATTCTTTAACTTGCATCTGTACAGGATTTTCTCTCGGTTAGTTATTGCTTTTTGTTCCATCCTAACTACCTACAGCTGAATTAAATATTTTGCGATTAACCTACCCTCACTTTTTACGAAACGTCTATCCTAATTTCTAGAGTAACCGGTATCTCTCAAGGCGGTAATCATTTTTGGTTGCCAAAACACTTACTTATATTGGTTAGGAATTAGGAAAAAGAAATAAAATATGTTCCTCATATCAGGAACATATAAAAATTTAGAAAACAGCATTCAAAAGGACACTTAATTTTAAAATATGAGTAATAATACTCGTGCTATAGTAAAACTGGTGTTATGTACCTACATTGTACACTAATAATAAATCAACACAGACAAGTTTGGAGAAAAACAAAACATTTTTAATCAAATGCAGTAGTTTTGATAAATTCTAGTTGAAAATGTGAATATACAACCTACCAAACAACATTATTTGCATGCACTCAATAATCTAAACTTTAAAAGTAAATGCAATTTAGAAAACTACCCTTTAGAAACTACATCAAATTTAACTTTGTGAAAGATCTAAGAGCGCCGTCTGATTAATTACATTACTAATTTATTTTTTCTTAGTTAAAGCACACTTTATTTTGTTGATTACTTTCATAACTTATTACTTTCATTACTTATACTGAAATGAAATAATAATTTAATTTTCAAAAATGAAAAATAAACAGAAAAATAATATTTTATATAGATCAAAGAAGACAAAAATTACTAAAGGTATTTCTTTTATAAAATATAAAGTGCCTTAATATTAAATCCAAAGTTTCAATGCTTGAAATAAAAATAAAAATTAAAACTCAAATATACATATTATTATCATACTTACTTAGAATTCCTTTTCTGTCCTTAGAAGTTATATTGGAAAAATAAGAACAGTACGCAAAGTAAATCAACTACAATTTGAATGTACTAAATGTAAAGAAATCTCTTTGTTCCGACAGCTATTGCGAAAATAAAAATCACGTTTCTGCCTACACTGTAAAAAATATACTTGAAGAACGCTGACTTTTCTCTTATAGTTAATTGTATATCAAAGTAAATTGGTTAGTTCATATATTACATTATCTAATACTAATTTTTTTCAACTATTGGAAACTGCAATTTAATTTTCCATCTAGGAGTTCTTAATTTTACCTATTAAAAATAATGAAAATGTGTTTAGTGATTTTGTAATTTCTAATAACCTAGATCAAGCACTTTTACTTAAAAACACTTTCTTGGCAGTAATCAATCACAAACTAATATTACGCTTTAAACATTCTCAACAGGATTTCGGCGAGATCTATAGTATCTATATGCATGCATAGTACGTGAACTGGCTACATTTACTAATCCTTCAAGGCTAATATATTAATATTAGGGTAGAGTCGGTAAAATCGTACTGCCTAGTAAATCATACCCCTGCTGTTTTTCATATTTGAAAAACCATCACCTAGCGCAGTTTTTGTATTTACCGAAAATATTACGTTCGTTTTCCAGTAATTCACACTTCAAGAAATTACTGTCTTCAGCTATGATAATTTTGATTTCAATCGCATTGTGAAACCATCTGCTCATCGATTTTTTAAGATTCAAATTTGTAGTTTACCAAAATCACAAAAAAATCGACAGTTCTTCAAATCACACTCCAAACAGTTCGGTTATTGTGCCAGAGATTAAGTTTTCCGTTTTACATGTTAACAAAGAAAATATAAGAAATTTGTTAACAAAACCAACTAACTTTATTTAAAAACGAGCAAAATAGTTTGATAAAGCAACTGTTTATAATAAAAATAATAGTTTTACTAACTTTTTTCTGTAGCTGATATAAAAATACGGTTTGTTACACTAAAAATAATAGAACACATGATACTTCAACCGCAAGAGTACATAAGAGTATTCTAACAAGGGTAGATAAAGTAGTACTATATTTTTACTAAATAATTTAATATTGAAATTGCAATGTAAGTTTGATTTATTGTAAAACAAAAGCTGTTAAAAATAATAATTTAATTTGTAATTGATATTTTCTATATTCATTTTTTTAAAATCTGCTATAAAAAAAATTGAATTTTATATACGACGATAAAATTTAATTATCATTCTTTAAACATCTAATTTCGAAAATATTTTTCGCTCGTCAATAAAATGAAATTTTAGCGGTCTCGTTTAAAAAATAATTAACTTATTATAGCTGAATTTTAATTTTAATTTAAATGCTTGCATTTTATAACCTGTACAAAAATTTAAAAGGTTTAAAATTACCCAGAAAATATTAAATTAATTTTCTTCTAATACTAATACGAAGATAAATTTAATCTAATTTGAAAGGCATAAATAATTTTTTTTTCACTTTGTTTTCTTACAATGCAAATGGTACAATTTACCAAAGGAATTGGTGAAATCGTATCTTTTGCAGCATTCTACAATTTTTTTTACATGATTTTTTATATTTTATATAAAAGTATTATATAATATTCAAAAGTATCTTTTTTTTTCGTTAAATTGTAATAGGATATTCACATTAACTAAACTTGTAAAAAGCGGTACGATATAAAGCCGACTTTACCCTACAAGTACATTATTTTAAAACGACCATTTAAATCAGTCTAGCCAGTATAAAAACGATTTCTTATTTCCATTACAATGTGTATCTATTATCTGATTAGAAGAAATGTAACCTCGATAATCTGAATCCTTTAACTACTAATCTGTTTTGTTACAAATACGAATCAATCAACAAATCAAGTATAGATTAGATGCTGTATGATTCTAAAGAAATTAATATGTTAAGTATTAAATAAATTTTGTTAATTTTGATGATCCTATAGAAGAAACGTGCAAAATTTTCGAACACACGCATAATATTATGGAAATTAATTCGGATTATCGAGGCTTTATTGTGGTATTGTAACTACAAAGTCAAACGTTATTAAACATTGTTGTATTACTAGAAATAGAATTATAGTTCATTAGTAAATAATGTAGAATGGTATGCAAAATATGTGTTAGATATCGTTTATGCATAATCAGTAATGTGCAGGCCGTTTCGACCCTCCAACTGGGTGGCGGAGTATATTACGTGGCGCTACAGTCTGTCGGAATGAAGCTACCAATCTTAATGCTTCTATAGGTAAAACAGCACTGGTAAATGTTAATTTCAGCACAAATAATATATTTTTAATAATCAATATTTAAGCATCCATTTTTATAATCACTCACAATTTTCTTATTATATTAACACATATTTTAACTGTTTCGCCTAGCATCGCTGATAACACAAACTGCAATTTACTGCTGATAGATCCATATAAATCTTTCTTCTTATATTATTATTTTTCTTAAGTTTTATGTTTCTGTTACGTTATCATTTTTTATAAACGATAAATTATTTTTAATTAATTTCTGTTATATTTAGTTTTCTGCGCTATATTTCAGGCTAAAATTCATTTTAATTTTGTAAGTAAAATAATAATTCATATTTAGTTTGAAAGGAATGATTTATTTAAACGCTTTGTAACGGCGTTAAAGATTTTTTAAGTAATATTTTGTTTATATTTCCATTCTTCTATATACTTCTTTTATTACTTTTTTATTGAATATCGTGGATAGATGCTAAAGCACCTTTTTAAGCATTATTACTGCACTTATGTATTTAATGTACTATAGCTAAATTTTTCACGCACGTAAGTCAGAATATTATACATATATTCTTTCTATAAATAGGAGGTTAAAAAACTTATAAGGCGAAAAGTTAACCTGTTGGTACTTCACTTAATGAATTTATACAACATCAAAATTTTTATAGGTTTGAATTAGATTGTGAAATAAACAACTTAAATGGTGCTACAAAATTTCAGATTTCATTGTAAATTCAGAACAGCAGTACAGTGTTTGACATCGTTCTTTTTAATTTTTAATTAAAATTATAACTCACATTTTTCTTCTGTCTACAAATTTTCTTTATCTATTTTATATAAATATTTTTATTATTACACGATGAAAATATTTATAATTGATGAGCTTTTTTTGTTCTAATTTACGAGTGGAATTTTTTATCTACCTAGCTATGAAAACAATATGCTATCTCGACAAATTTTTGATTTAAAGTTTATCAGACATTTGATAGTGTCATCTCCAAGTGTGGTTCCAATCGTTTACATTTTGTCATTTTTAATTTTTATATCACTTTAGAAGAGGAAAAATCAGCGATGTGAAACTTGCACAGAGGCGTCCTTAAATTTCCATCGAAAGAAGGCAGTAGCCTGAAGAATATCCATGAGATATTAGTGCAAATAATTTTCTGGCCTGAGAAAAACGATAAAAATTTATTTGGAGTTTCACTTAAAACAAATAAAGTCTACAGTTAACACTAATAAAAGTATATAGTAGGTTGGTTAAAGTTAAAAGTTTAACTAAAATATTACTTCAACTGATATCGGCAGTACGCACAGGGGTATTTGGTGACTGTCATACCCTCCATTATTCTAGTAATTCTACGACCTTGTTTACGAATTAATTACAATTGCAATTTTTACATAAACACTTTTTTTCTATTTTGACTTTAACGTTCTGGAAATTAGCTAAACTTATATAACTATAGAACTAATTTTTAAGTCTATCAAGTCCGAGATTCTATTCCAAAATTTCCGTTCTGTAAA
Organism: Cantharis lateralis; assembly: GCA_963170105.1. Lineage (NCBI taxonomy): Eukaryota > Metazoa > Arthropoda > Insecta > Coleoptera > Cantharidae > Cantharis > Cantharis lateralis. The sequence goes on from OY720629.1 coordinate 23,649,610, forward strand.
TCAACCAGCGGGCACATGAATTCACTACTGTAGTTTAAATAGATACCTATTAAGTACGTAATATAAACGTTAACTTAAAGTCGTAGTATCGTTCAATTAACGTTGATCCTCTATTATTTCAAACTACAAGCCGTCACTGATTAATGCATTAAATTTTGTAAAAAAAGAGAGAGAATTCTCTCTCTATGCTAGTAGCAACAAGTTTACTTTAGGTAAATTAATTGTCTAAGTGACACTTTTTCTGAATTCAATTGTTTAAAGCACAAAATGCACAAGCGACAATAACGTAATCTTAATTAAATCTTCAGTATACGTGTTGCGGCTTGTTAGTAATTAATTCATTAATTTTTTTCGTACGGCGCTGTTCTTTTTAGAATCTAATGTGTAATATGTAGCCGCTGATTTTATTTTTAATAAGACAATAACCGCATTTTTTTAAATTATCGTGGTGACTTTTTCAATAATATAATTTTGAATAATATGCTATATTGCCTGAAATTTTGGTATTTATTAGATCAATCCAGATCTTGGAGATCATTTGGTGCTACAAGCTCAAATAATTGTTTTTGTTTGTCGTATATTCGCGAAAAGTGTTCTCTGTTCGAGGATCAAATTATTCATTTTCACGTTTCCATTTCAAACCTTTTCACCATATTATTATGGTATCAAACGATTGCGATTATTATACTTACAGTGTATTTTATTTGTGAATCTTAAAGCTTTGATTATTTGTTACAATGTCAAAATATAGGTATAATTTTTCATTAATTTAAATTTTTATAAACATATTGAAATTAAAATTTTTGAGTAAATTTTTACTTTAATTTTACATTTTAATTAATTTAATTTATTTTCATGATAATTAAAAACAGTACCTATTTCATGAAGATTTAACTTTTATTTTAATTAATTTTACAATATTATTCAAAGCGAATTTAAAATTCGACTTGGTGGTTTTAACAGTCCAGATAAAAAAAATGAAATTTCCCTTCCCACATTACAATAGTACCAACCCCAACAAATGTTGCTAGTGAATACATTCAAATATCTCAAGAGTATTCCGGATTCCGAAATTGCTGAAAGGAGCACTCTATATTTATTTTTGTACATGTAAAGAAATATTATGTATAGGGTCTTCGGTGAGTCCTATCTGATTGGCTATCGGAGAAAACTATAACGATTTTAATAAATTGTAAAAAAACTCTTTGACTAAAACTTTTGTCTAAATTCAAATCCTCCGGGGACTTTGTTTAAAGCACGTTTTTGGATTGCTACATTAAAATGGCAGTAGCATGAGAATTATTGATTCGGGGCTAACTATTTAATATATGTAAATTTTAAAAAGCATGAAATTATTTGTAAACAAGATTATAATAATTTACTTTCTAGAATCAACGGTATTCAAATTTTAGGTTAAATTAAACAACAACAAAGTAAATATTTGTATATTTTAAATTAAAAGTTTTACAATAAAACCTACACACCCCAATACTAATTTTAGTATATAAATAATTTATTATGAATACTTACAATTTTAGTAAACGAAAATTTAATACATTGTATTATTAATTTCAAGAGTAAAATTTTTGTTTTACTGTTTACAAAACAACAGTTTCATAATTATGGCATAACAGCTATTATTAATTAATATGTAACTACATATTGCAACATTTTAGTAAAGAAAGCTTGTTGTAAGGAAAGTTATTTATATTGTAAAAATTTGTACGACTTTACAACAATATGATCCCTAGGATGTAGCTATACTAATTATACCATTTGCTATACTTTCTAATTTATTTTGTAACTCATTATTAAGTTATTTAATATATACCTAATAATATCTTTAAAAAAATGTGTGGTCAAGTTTAGCTTTCGTCAAAACTTATTTGTTAGAAAAATATTTTTTAAATTTATTAATTACTTTAAAACTTTTTGGTGGAAATATCGCACTATAAAATATTATTTTGACACTTACGTGGTTTGAAAATTACATTTTCCGAGAATCTAGATCAAGTAATAAGCCTAATAGCTATCATAGCTAGTACATTTTATCCCATTTTAAACTAATTTTGAAGAGCTATCAGATTAATCAGTGTTAAAATGCTCAATCCATAAATTTAAATTTTAAAGTTGCAATGTATAAGTAGGTTTGAGCTGTAGGTTTACAACCGCATCAGCTCTTTTAATAGTTAATAAACAGGGTTTTAAAATTTATTACTGCTTACCTCATAATCACAGATTCCATATAAAATAACTAAATTAAACTTTGATTAAATGTTTAAGTTTTGGTTTATATAATATATTATACTAAACTAATTATAAAGCTAATTAAATATTGCAATATTGAAATTAAATTCAATAATATACTTTGAAATATAAATAGCATTTAGAACTAGCTAGTGTACATACTACTTGAACAAATAACAGAATAAAGTTGTTACGTCATTGTAATAGTTTTAAATAATAAAAGTTTATTCAAACGTTAACTTATAATTAATAAACTTGATTATGTGAATAGTTCAAGTAGGTAAGCACAAAGTTTTATCGAGTAGTAATTAATTAAAATTACTTATTACATTGTTCGCCATTTAGAAAATGATTATTATTTGAGATTAAGTTTGTATCGAATTTTCTCATTCGATCCTTAAAAGTCTGATTAATAAATTAACTGATGACCATACTTTCTAGAAAGTTAAACAACTTTTATTCAAGTTGACATTTAATTAACATTTAAGGCTTAGTAAAGCATTTTGGTAATTTTAAATCCAAACAAAGTATTTCGTCTTGGCTTTATTCAAAAAGCCTTACGTGGGATCAATGTGACATTTTAATACCACAAAAATTCGTAAATTTGCTGATAAATTAATTGAAATAAATTGAACATTAACAGCTTAAATAAACAATAAAAGCAAATTTTTTTGAATAAATATAAAATTAATATAGTCTTGGTATTATCGTTTCCTGTAGAAGTCAATCTTTTTTTTTTAGCTACATAATTTTATTATTCTCTCAGTTTTAAAATTTGCAAAGCAATTGCAGTGGTTTTCGGTTTATTAATAAATAACTGTATAAAATATCTTTGAAATTTTTATTTTGTTATTGTAAAACTTTCTTATACGAAGTAATGTGTAAATTGACACAATGTAATAAAATGTCGTCAATGAAAAATTTTCGATTTATTTAAAAAAAATTTTATATATTTTGTTTGACATATTGGAAATGGTGTCATTTAAATTTTTAAATTAAGCGTCAAGCAGTGAGATTAAAAAAATACGAAAATGAAGTATTATTTTTCCACTCGGAAATCAGTTGCTATCTTGTGTTAATTTTTTTTTTGGTTTAGAGAATATTTGGGTTATGAGGGTTTAAAATTAATAACAAAATTATATTTTACAAATTAAAAATTTATGTTATGTACAATGAGTCTGCTATACTGAATGCTATGCTAAATGTAGCGTATAATATAATAAATATGTTACATGTTAATTCTACAATATGTTATAATTTGATATATTATATTACATTTTCTAACATTTTCTTTTTCTTTTGGAACAGATGTTCTACACACGTATTTAACATTTAAATTTAACATGTAACATTTAAATTTACAGTCAGTGAGATTTCATAAAGCAAATTATATTGTCTGGTTGAACTTGTAGCTAAAATGCCAAGTGAAATTTGAATCCGTCAATATAAATATATTATAACAATGTATAAAATATTTCAAGAATTCAATTCTAAATAACGTAACAATGAATAGATTGTGAAATATTTATAAGTTCTATACTTTTCTTAACCATTGTCAACTGTAAGTTTTATTCTAGACTATAACAATTAGAAAAATTACTTCTTCCTCACATTTTTAGTATTTAGGTGTGCAAAATTTTTATAGTACACTTGTAATTTGTTTTTAATGCATATTGAATTTTTTGAGTGCATTTTCAATAGAAAATACACTGTTTTGAAATTAGAAAAGCATGACTTAAAACTTTAAAATAATTTATTTTAAATACTAACACAACAAACTCTTTCAGATTCGGAAAGTGCAGAAGCTGGAGATTTACAGAGAAAACTGGAAATGTTAAATAATATTGTAGATCAAGAGGCTCGTGCAGAACAAGCTAGAAGGCAAATGCAATATTTAGGGCATTGTAAGTAAATAATTTGTTAAATTTTGGTTTTTTAAATAAAGTAATGATATTTTAAGTATCGATATTACTTTAGGCTAATGAGGGTATTTGTGCGATTTCAAAATTTCAGGAAAATAATAATTTACCTATTGAGTCAAGGGCTATTATTATTGACTAAATAGTTTTTAAGTTGTTTAAATTTTGTATTGCATTTATAAAAATTGCTTTAAGTGGATGTGGCCATGAACTTCTCAAATTGACGAAAATTGATTTTAATCTGAAATTTATGTAATTTGCAGATGCCCTATTAGCCTCAACAGTCAATAGGGTAATCAAAATCAACTCAACGTGATTATTGTTTTTCAGACAATAAATAATTATTTTTTATGAAATGAACAGTCATAATAACTTAGAAGAAACATTTAACTATTATTTATGTTGTTTGCTTTAATCAAATTGAAAAAATCAGATAGGTAGATACTTTTTTGTAAAAATAAAACTAATTGCACAACACGTTTTGTATTATATCATACATGATCAGGTACTACTACAAAAACCATTTTAATTATCAGATATTTTTTTCGGCATATAAACGAAATTTATTGACAATTAAAATTAAAATGCTTTGGATATATCGCGAAATAACGGGTACTATTATGTAGTATAAGAAAATTTAATTATTTCTGCATAATTTATAACATTTTTTCATTCTTGGTGGCTTTTATATTTAGTGAGTTTCCCATACAGTCCATCCGTATTTTCGTTCTCTCGACAGTATGATTGGTTTTCCGTCTTCTGTCGAGTGCCCGCTCATTTTCAGACGCCTTGCATTAACTTGAATGTTTGTGTTTTGTTTTTCATATTCCCTTAGACTAATTCTAAAACTGAAAATGTTTGCAAACAAATCAGGACAGTTGAACGGGGTTAAATTAGAAGAAACATCCTTTTAGAAATCGCCACTCAATACCGTAAGAAATTCTGAATTTCTGTCTATTTAGAAAAGCATCTAAAAATTTTAATAAATTTTAAAAATTACTAAATACAAATTGCAATTTTCAATATTCACAAAAAATAATATTTTAGAAAATAAACAAACGGCAAATAATATTTATACTGATTTAAATTTATGTAAAATTATTCTAGCAAGTAATAAACAGACCTAAGAAAGCTTGTTTTTGTTATTGCACCCAATTTTAAAATTTAATTCAAAATTATTAAAAAATTCTACATCAACATAGGTAGACCGTAAATTAAAAATAGCAGTTTATAATTTTAAGGAAAAATGACAAAATCTTGAAATGAAATTGAAAGAAAATATTCAACATGCAAAAATTTGTATTTTAATGTTAATTTAATTGTTCATTTTTAAAATTTCGCTTTAATATTTATAAATACGTATAATAATTTTACATCAATTTACGGCGCAATTGATCATTTAATAATTGTAAGTTAATATAATGACAAATTCAAATTTAAATAAATTCAACTGAATTTGAAATACATTAGGGGGCGTCCATTAATTACGTGAGGTCAAATTGGGGGGGGGGGGGGGTCCGGCAAAATCTCACCAAATCTCACCGAGGGGGAGGGGGGGATCAACGTAAATCTCACGTCAACTTTTTAATTCAGAAAACATACATTTATTATAACAGATAACATTTTTTCCCGGTTATAGACAATCTTATTAAATATAAAATTAATATATATATTTAACTATTTGAAATATTGAATAGTAAATCTCACCGGAGGGGGGGGAGGGGGTCCCACCAAATCTCACCAAGGGGGAGGGGGGGTCTAAATTTACCATAAAACACCTCACGTAATTAATGGACGTCCCCTAATGCGGATGAAGAGACAGACGGATGTATTGCGTCATGGAGCCAGATCATAAAGATTCTTGCAATACTGCATCAACAGTCTAAAAGAAATAAACGTTTTAATTTGCAAATACGTGATAAAAAGATAAAATTCACGCTAGTTTTAATTATTTCTTAAAATAAAAATTTTATAAATCATTTTATTTAAAACTGATAATAAACCTGATTATGATCATCCATTTGATTAATAATTTTATGGTACTGTATATAACAGGATACACTCCAAATACTTAAGCTTTAAGGATCCCACACGTTAACGCAATAATACCGAGAAAGCGGAAGCGAAAACTACTTTTGCTATTTATTTGTATTTGAACAATAACAGACTATTGGTTCGCGTGATCAATTATTTGGAATCGAAGCACGAGGGGAACATTCAACAATATAGAAAAATGAAAATACAAATATCAACATATAAATATAAACCAAAGCAGTTTCCGCTCCAGCTTTTCACAGATCGAGTTGGTCGGTGGTTCGCGATCTATACTTAAGGTAACAACTAAAAATTATTTGAGATCAATAAAATCCACGATGTATCCAAAGTTCTCTAATGCCCGGTTTCTTCATACACTTAACTGCGTTATAACCGGTCATAAGTGATCCATAGTCTCAAAATAGTTGGGAAACAGCTTTAAAAGAATAAAATACATTGTATACTATAATTGTCTAAGTGGAAGAAACGTAATAACAATAACTAAAGATAAAAATAGTATCTACTATACAATATGAAGAGCGTAATAAATAAGTAATCTATAAGTAGGTATCTTGCAAAATCAATCTGTAGTTTTTCTAAAGCATATAGCAAATGGAATATTTCCTTCTTTATTACGTTATTCTTTTATTATTACTGAAATATTTATCAGGATTCAAAAATACTAACTTTTAGTTAAAACTAATAATGATAAACCATATTAATTATATTATTTCGGTTACATTTCTTTTCATATACTGAATGAAACAAATTGAGAAATTGATTGACGGATGCATGCACATCGGAAAGTAGAATTGAAAGTATGTATGTGGTTTAGCAGCTAGCAAAGGTTTACAAAGTTTCAACTTTATTGCAAAGAATAAAGTAGTTGAGAGAAATACAAATATGGCTGCTTATCAAAGTGTCTTAGTTTCAACTTTGTAGTTGAAGGATGGATGCGAAGCGCGATGAAAAACGTTTGATCATCAGTCACAATAAAATTTCATTCCATTGTTTGCGTCTCAATCGTTGGAAAGTTATTTGTGAAAGATTTAGAAGTATGTACATTGTACATGTCTACTAATTTTTTCTGTTATTTAAAATTAATTGATAACACTTCGGTTGAGCTTCTATGAGTATTAATTGCATATTGTCCATACTTATAATATATCATCAAATAGAATATTATTTAAACTGAAAGAATATTTATACTGTGAAGTTAATTATATATTCATAATAGCTTATGAAAATTATTTTTTTTAACGTATGAAACAGTCAATTCACAGAAAAGTGGTATTTGCCTTCCATTACCAGAGGACTTCGCGGAGTGAGCTAGGCGGGAAAAGAGATTGGTCAGATGGGCGAGTTTTTGCCTTCTATTTATCAGCGAGCTTTGCGGAGTGAGCTAGACTAATAGAATAATATAATATTTTTAAATGTTGAATTAACATTTTAATTTACTGTCAAATGGAATAAACGATAGAGTAACTAATTCGGTTTGTTTAGCCGTCATATTATATCGTTATCATTATTTACATAAAATAATGATAAAGTAATTGTTTCCATATTGCACTATTTTCTTCCAAAAAATATTTTAATTTAAAATTTTCTAGATCCTGCCTGGTCAATACTGCTTGGATTGACTACGGTTATCATTTTTGTTGAATGGAAGATTAGATGCATAATGGAGGTACAAAAACAAATTAGATTAGTTTCTACATTTCACCATCATCTTCATTCTTTTGCTTACCTAATGTATCTAAATCACATTTCGTAGTGAATTTAGATAACAATATATTGTAAATATTATTTGGTAAGATATTGGTATGATTTCCTTTTGAATTTAAAGATGCATCTCATAATTTAAATTTTTATATCTTTATGGAACGAGTTTTTAACTACTTACAATAAATTATCGTCTGGTAAATATTTTTAGTTTTGTATTTAATTATTTCCTATGTTAACTATTTGTAATATTCACTGTAAACTCTCAAGTCTTATTTATCACTTTCTCAATTAATAATGAAATAAAATCAATTTGTAATATATTTCTTCCAATATTTTTAATTAAATCGAAATCCTTTTCCATCAATTTGCGGCCAACCGGCTCTTTAACCTCGGTTCAATTCTCATTTATTCTCAAGACTTGCCAAACTTATAAATTTGTTTTTTTAATTGCAAAATTTTGCTTACCAACCTTTCTTTACACTATAACACAATTTATTTGTTATGTTCTATAAGGTTTAATAAACTGCTTACTGGAACTGGTAATACCTTAAAACAAAAACTAACGGAGTATTTCATTTTTATTTGATTAATTTTACACAATTATACTTTAAGCTATTTAAAAAGCGTTCAAGCTCATAATTTAATCAATAAATTTAATGTAGAACAAATAATGTTGTTTCTTGCAATTTTTTCAAGAAATAATATTATTTACTTTTAAAAATGGTGGTAGCGAACTTTAATATGTTTATGGATATTTTGTTTAATCAAATTGCTTACTTTTTTCATTGAGAATTTACTTCACCGATTGTTTTTTGAAACGACTTAGTTTTGAGCTAATTCTAGTAGCATAATATTAATTTAATTGTTACTACTGCGGTAACAAAGTTTTCAATTTGTCGATAGTTTCAACTAGTTATCCATAATTATACAAAAAAATGAGGGTATTTAACATTCGACTACAAAAAACATTCACAATAATATGTTTCCCTCTCCTAGAAATTTGATGGATCCGCTGTAGTATATTGTCAACCTAATTAGCAAATCTCGAAACTCCAAAATATTAAATTTTTCTAGAAGCAAATAAATAGTTTTAATATTTCATGTGACAGCAATGACATTTACATATATTTTAGAGTTATTCCGGGTTAGTAAAAAGTTTTAAAGCTATGAAGTTAGTGACAAGGTAGATTTTTAAATGTTTATACTACTATGTTAAATTGAATAGACAACTTTTTGTGACGTCACCCACAGTTATATTACGGCAACTATATGTTGCTTGCTATGTATACTATATTTTAGTATGACTTCACATTTTTTACTGATTTTGAAAACAATGTAAATTTTGAAAGAAATTATGATGACAATTTAACTTGTTGCTATGAATAACATTCAAGTTTTATGAATAATTTCTGTTTGTGATCAAACAGATTGAACGAATATAAAGATGAACCGACCAGCTTCGTTATCTAATGCGTATTTATATTAATTTTCAGTTGTATAATTACGCACAAATTGAATCTATTTAGATGCTATAATACTACAATACACTATTCCCATTTCCACAGAACATCATAGCTGCTATAACGTATTATGCAAATTCTATTACGTGTAATTATCATTAAATTTAATATTAAAGGTGTGTAGGTGCTAATAATTTATATGAATTATTTATAGAGAATATCAAAAATATTATATATTATACGCTCAGAACATGAACACAACCCTTAGGTTTTTGAAACTGGGGGACCTGCAAGGTATTGAATATTCCCCAGTAACCCCGTAAATATGTTTAAAAGAAAAACTTTTATCATGGTAGGGAACTATAGACTTTGCAACATGAACTAAAAATCAAGTAGTTATATGTGCTAGCATATTCCGTAATATAGTTTTGGAAAGGCGGTACTGCAATGCCTACCCGAACAAGCCGTCACTGCAAGTATATTATAATCAGCAATGTATACAAATACTATAATAATGATAATTTTAATTAGTGGATAGTTCATCAAATCCACTTGTTTATTTAACAGAATTTGATTGCATGAATGTTGAATCTTGAACGCTTACCATAAATTAAGTTTATATGAACTTTTGCATACCAACATTGTTGTAATTTAGTCAATATCGTTATATCGTGTTATAACTTATAATGTACTTCTATAGAAGAGTTGATATTTAATTTATTTATACCATACCTGCAGTTCGTTATACAGTATTTATCAAAAATTTATTATTGTTCGATGCAGTGTACGAACTAATAACATTTTAGAATATAAAAAATGTTTTTCGCATTAGAAATTAAATTAATTAAACTTTCAAAAATATTGTTAAATACAGTCATATTTTATAAATATTTTCATTAAAGTAAACTCTTATGGTACGTAATATAACCTGGAACATTAATTATTTTCCTATTCATTGTCCTTAGTTTGAAATTCTTCAAATATGAAATAAATATTATTATAATGTATTATTGGATATTTTACTCATTTAAAGAGAAACGAAACTTCTTCCCCCCCATTACATATTTTAAATATTAATTTTGATGTCAATGTTTCAAGTAGTACCTGTCTTGTTTGATAATACAACATGAACCCCTGCAATTATTATTTCCGTTTCTTTTGTTTTCTGGTATTAAACGCCTATAGCTGTATCAAATTTAATAATTTATGCCTTCAACTACCATAATTTGATTTAAACATTAATTCGTGGGTCTGGATACCGTGCTATACCCTGCTAGTTCCTTAATATAATATTTCCTACGGTTGAATATTTATAATAAGTTTCAAAATTTTGAAAATGATATAAAATTCAAAATAAACTAATAGTATTAAGTTTTCAAAAATTATCAAAAATTGGAAAAAAATGTAATTGCGTGTTGTAAATAATATGATAAGTGCAGAAGAATTACTCTCGCACCAAATGTTGAGCACTTATTCAGAAATTTTCTACAAGTTGTATTCTACAGAAGTATCCCGAAACTAATGTACAATGTATTATATCACTTCAGAAAAATAAATTTTTCGAGTAGTAATTTACAAAAGTTATTTTTCACAACTTGTCTTGTGCATTTTACACTCTTTTATAATTTAAAAGAAAACATAATTTCATGGATACTATTATTGTTTATTGTAAACAAATATTCTAAACTTTATAAAACATAATTTTTTTGTTCCTTTAACAAAACTGTACTCAGAAAATAATATTTTGCTTGCCTAACAGAAAGCTGGTTGCTTCAACTAATATCTTTGTTTCCAACACCAATTTTATTTTGTTATAACAGCAAAAAAAAATTTGCTGAGTAAATTTTAAGTAATACATTATTAGTTGTTATAGCTAATTCTTTGCTAAACCAACAATTCATTATTCTGAGTGTACAGTAAAATTCATAATTACTTTGATTTAATTGCGGAATGCTTACGAAATAGTTTAAATTTTATTACGTTTGCTTAAAGATACTTGTTAATTATTTGCAAACAATAAATTAACATTAATTTTCATATTTTGCTAATAAGTTATTAATTTTAATATAATTATGATAAAATTTGCTTGTTTTCAGCTTATTCACCTTATAATTTTGAAAATGAAATTTCAGCGGGTTATTCCGAAGATAGCGATTACACATCCGATCTAAACTATCCGGTTGGACAGCATGCAAATTCTTCAGCTTCACAATTTCGAAACGCTGCTCATCAGATTCACACTCCACAGTATTCCTTAGAAACATCCAGAGAGAACTCTTACGAAAAAGACGAAAATTCTGGTCCACAACATTTACCCTTACAATACACACAACAACTTAATCCCGATCAATACCAATTATACAGTAGCGTATCTAAGCAGGTATGTAACAAGGTTAGTTAAAGATAATAAAATTTTAAAAATATCTGTCAATTAATACAATTTTATTGATCATACGGAGGACATCAATTGAATTGTATTACCACATCTTCACTAAATAAAAAATAAATACGCTTTTCAAGTCAATTTTGTAAACCTTTTGTGACAATTTAATTTGATCGAATGAAATGAAATATAATAACAATTTATTATTATTTCAGTTATTATCCTAAAAACTTTGCCGGTTTATAATATTATGCAACCAAAAATTTCAAATAGTAATACTAATTATTATTTTTTTTATTTTTCTATTTTGCTTTATTTTGTATTTTCGTTCAATGTCGTGCTTTCAATTTATTTAATTATATTATCTTGTAATATAAGGATATTATATTATCCTTATTAACCCTAATAAGACTCAGGAAAGACCACAGACGCCAGTAGACGTCATGGTAACCAACCTCCAACGAGGAAACGGGTATTCTTAGAAAACGTTATGCTGTTGTCTTTCAAAATATTACAAGTTTTTTCAAACATATTTTTTTTCCCTTTACTTCTTCACTTTTTTAGAACATATTCGACTTTGTCATAAAGGGTAAATAAAACTATCTAGAAAAGCGTCTTTATTGTTTTAAAGTTACATTATGCCCAAATTATTGAATACTTATCGCGATTCGCAAAACTAAATAGGGATAAAAAAAACAAAAAATCACTTAAATTTTAATGTGTGTACTAATAAAGACAGAACTAAAGAACAATATTTGTGCTCGTGTTTGGCCAAGGACACGGTAAAAGTTAAATATTATGTAGATACATTATTATTTTATTGATGTAATTAGTAATAATGTACTAAATATATACCATCTCACTATTTGAGAAATTGATTTTTAAGTAGATCTATTACATATTTTACATTGCATATCTGTAGTAGATATTGCTTATGCTACCAAGCCAGCTTTCTATGATTTATTTCCATTATGCATTATCCTTATGCATAGTAATTAATTCTTGATTTGATTTTTCCCTACCTATATAGTATTTTTAACCGATTTAATTAAGTTTGCATTTTAAAATCAGGGTTCTTTAATTAAAATTTGCTTGCAAATTACAGAAGTTTCTGGTTAATTGCATATAATAAATTATTTAAACGTGCCCACTCATTTTCTTATGTAGGGTTGTATAAAACGGATTTATAAGATTAACATTTTATCAAAGTAAAACTGCTTTTATTTTCAAATTCTTTCGTAAAACATAAAACATAACATAACCAAAGTATAACAGCATACTCATCCTGTCCATCGATGGACAGTAAAAAATACAAGAAAGACTAGAATCAGGGCATCACAGACGTTTCGGAGTAAACTTTTGGAATGGAATACTAAGAAGCCAAAATTTGTAGTTGGCCCTATCTTATTTTTATTTTTTTATACAAAACTTTATGTCTTTGTTGGATACACAGATTTTTTTAAACATAAGCTTCCGTTGTTGAAAGCTCATCTTTTAACCTTTTGGAAGCATGCTGTTACTAGAATCAAGACAAACACTATGGTTAGGGTAATAAAATGGATAGCAAGAGGATGATTTATTAATTGACCGGAACGATTTCTCGATTTGACTTCTCTTGATTATTGTCCATAAAGGCGTGGTTTACAGTAATAGATAAAAAGAGCCCGATGCCAGAGAGAAATAAATGAAAAAAATCCAGATACTGCATTTGGGGGCATTTAAGGAAAGAACCTCCTGTATAAATAGTACTATTGATTTTTGAAAATGTACTAAAATAAATTTTGTTAATGTTTTTTAATATCTACCATATTATGTTCGCTATTTTCGATTTTTCTGTGAAATCGATTGGTTTTCCAAATTTTTTTTAGTGGATTCAAATTGTATTTAATAAATCAAATAAATAATAAATTATATTCATGTTTAACTAGTTATACGATACCAGCAAAATACTTCTATAATATTTGCGCATTTCAGATATGATTGACATGTTCGAATATTATAACATCTTAAAATATTAAATATTATTGTCATCAAGTTTCTACATTTTGATTAGTAAGTTAAGGTAATTCATATTTTCACTTTCAAAGTTTCCGAATTTTCCACCTTTGAAATAGTTCAATTCCATTATTTCATGTCATAAGAATGTAGAACTAATTTTCAACTTAATTAACTTGTTTATGTTTGCTTAATATATTTAATATAATATACAAAATAAACCCCTTGGTTATGCCATTACATAATTATTATATCATAATAAAATAAAAGTTTTAAAAATATATTTTTAATTTATATTAAAACAATAAAGGTTGAAAATTATAATTTGTGGTGATTGCTGTTTTTGTTGTTTCAGAAATATATTACAAACAATGCTACAGACTACGCCTACAATTCTGCACATCCACAAAATTCTATGCAATCTGAAGACTTCTCGTTGGATTCTGATCCATTATTTTATAATAGTAGGCCTCGAAATGGCTATCAACAGAAGTATACAAGGTAATAAAAGGGCAATATTGGTAATATAAATAATATTAGAGTTGGTTTAAGCGAAAATTTGTTGATCCGTAAGTAATTTCTGTGGGTATATTAGTTTAGGCTAACTGAGTTAGCTTTTTATTACATAGAAAGGTTTAACTCATACAAATTGCGAAACTTCATTTTACTATCGACCATGCTGTAACAAAAACATTTTTTGAATATCTAAGATTCGAAAATAAATTTTAGCCAATTATTAAACGTAGTTATTCTGAATCCTATCTAGAAATTCACCCTCAAAGTGAAAAGTTTAGAGGAAACCACCGGAGGCAGACTTCTAACATTATATAGTTGCTTTGTAACTGATCGTCTTTAAATACAAATTATTATTCGCATTAGTTCTTGTTAAAATATTAGTTTTTAAAGTAATACCATAGTTTATCGTGTATTAAATTCGATACTTCTTTTTTTTTGTTTAATTAAGTAGTTTCTTTTGTTAAAAAATATCATAATGTACGTTTTTTCATTGAATTGAAAAACCATGTCGAACGCTTTGTTCCACACTCGTTACTTTTTTCACCCTGAATTACTGTTCATGGTAGATTGAATCTTAGAAAAAGCTTTCGTTTCTGAATATGTCCAATAACAATAGCAGTTTAATCATGTGTTGACATCAAGATCAAAGTCAGTTTATCAATAACTAATTGAGGTATTTCTTAACCCACCTAATCACCAACTTCTTTTTAAATGAACGTTAAAACATTATCAAGAGCCGAGGTTACATAGAAATGACCTGAATCACTCAATTATTAAAAATATTTCTATAGTTTCTTCTTCTATTAAATTTCTCTAAAAGTTAATAAAGGTTAATAATAAATAAATAAATAGTTATAAAGTAACTATTACTGTAATTACTAATTAAAATAAAATGAAAATAGTTTTTCACCCTGTTATATGTAGCTGAATATTATTACTTTGAATAAATGTTTATTATAATCTGACATATTACAATACTCTGGTTCAAAATTATTTGAAATTCCTTTAATTCGGTGACGATGAAAACGACGAATTTCTTGTGTCGGAAATTCACCTTTCTTATAATAATTCAATAAATATTTATTCGTCGAAATAAAATTTTGACTAGGTACCAGAAAAATCTTTCCAAATTACGGTTGTTAATTTTTATTTCATATTTTTTAATTTGATAAATTTTCAAAGTTACTGCAAGTTAAACTTTCTTTTTTTAAATATGTCTGAATATAATAAATTGCTTGTATGAAAACTATGAAACGTGGTTTGCTTTTATTTGAGCTCGTCAGATGGTTTATATAATATACAAACAATATTATATATGCTTGTTGAATTAAATACCACCCAAGTTCATTATAAAAATGATAATAGTTGATTAAATTTAATCTCACTCAATTTCATAATCATAATAAGCTTTCTTTCTTATTATTTTTTATTTATCTTGTTCTTAACATTTATTTTATTTTCAATTTGCCCCTACTTTATTTCTTTCAATTATTTAAAGAAATGGGAAAACTGCTAGTCGAGAGTGATATAAAGTTTCTACATCGGTTCTTAAGTTAAACTTTTCTATTTAAAAAAACAGATCTATTTGATTTCAACGTATACCAGACGCTGCATTAGAAACTTTTTAGCAAGTGTGACGTATGTTGTATTTAAACGGGTGCAAATATTTTATTTATTTTTGAACAATAAATTATAATAAAGTTTGAAGTATGTCTCTACTACATAATGTTATGAAATAATGAAAAGTGTAAACTTAATAGTACCTCTATTTGAGAGGAATAATTACATAAGGAATGTCATTCAGAAACCGCATTATAAAGAAACCCGAGCCAAGTTATTTTAATATTTCTGCTTTTATGAGTGTCAATATAATATAGACAACAGATACATAATGTACTACATACTTCTTTCACAATACTTATCCAAGTTTTCAATTGTTTAATTAATTAAATTATTAGATTTTACACATAATCTTGCTTAAAAAATAAGTTTGCTTGTAGGATCGTTAATCTTGGTTTCCACATTTTCCAAATTTCCCCACTTATTACAAAATAAAATCACAATTTTAACACTTGTGTTGAAAATAACAGTGACTACTATACACAGACTCTTTGTTTCAAAACTTAACCTTATATCAACTCCATTTTATAGAAAACAACATTGTTATTGACTTTGTTTATTTAATTTTTAAATGATAAGATTTTGAACGGTACTACAAGTTTAATAATTTATGCAAGAACCACCCTAAATACGTAGTATCGAAAATTATATATTTAAACTTACTAAAAACTTCTAATGCAGCGCATGGTCTATATTAATTTTTTCAATATATATTAATATATTTGTTAATTTGTTTTCAGGGAAGATTCATGGAATGGTTTTAATTCAAATTACTGTCACAATAAACCAGTAGTAGATATAGATGCCGATAGCACACCCGATTTATATCATTCTAATTTTACTTCAACAGCTAAAGGTAAATCATAGCTTTCGCTAATGATCTGGTATATATTAAAAATTTATTTTCTAAGTATTGTTGCGATTTAATTGAACTGAAATAGTAAACAAAATAAAAAAGTTGTGATGCAATACAGAATATTTTGCGGTTAAAACTAATAAAATCTGTCGGCTAGCATTTAAACTTAGAATTAAATTTGAATAACTGTAACGAGCCGCCACTGGATTTATGTATACAATGTTGATTATTATCTATAGCATATTTTGAACTATCGGATATACATACTTATAAAGATTGAAGGTACAAGAAAAGAGAATTTTACCTCTTAGTACTTGGTCGTGGTGGTAACTTATTCTGGATTTAATTATGTGAAAACGCACTGTTTTGTCATAAAATCATTCATTGATCGTAGAACATCAGCATGACATATTACTGATATCCAAGAAGCTAGAAAAACTTGAATTGTCAAATACAAAAAAACACATTTAAAAACAATGATACATAATCCCAATATCATTACTTTGTAAAAATAAATTATGTACATTGCAATTCCTAAGGGCGAAATTCTAGCGGGCATGTTTCCTGTTAATCGGGCTTTAAGTGTATTAAAGGTTTAAATAAGTATCGCATTATTATCATTTTCATCCAGATTAGCGAAAGAAAAATAAATATAATAGATTAATATATTATTAATTATTATACACAAAAAGTAAATAAAAATAAAGTGAAAAGAATTTTGGGGTGCAGCCCGAAGTAGATGCATACACATTAGAAAAATAATACCTATGGTATTTTAATTAATAATTTAAGATTAAGACATTACAAATCTTCATATTTTCCTTACATATTAATAACAAAAACCAAGTAGTAATTTCAATTGTTTAAAATAAATTCGTTTATGTTCGTCCTCTATCAGCTAGCTAAATAAAAAACACAAACAAAGAATACTATACAATATACAGTCTTTTCCTACAATTGTAAAAGGAGTACAGGGTATTTCAACATTCAAGTATGTCGTTACTCTATGCTGAAGATGAAGAAGCAACAAAAATTAAAAACCACAATGCTATGATTCCTTTAAAAAGATATCCCAACGCAAAGCTACAGTACATCTAAACTGCTCAATGTTCTTCAATCAACTATATACTCGATATACTCCCTAAATGATAACATTCCAATTGATTGTATGTCTAATTCTTTCATAGCTTCTATTTGATTGCAAGGGTGTCTTTATCAAGAATTCAACCATAAAACAATACAATTAACTAAACTGATATTAACTATGATTTCAAAATATCTGTAAGAGAAAGGAGAAGAAATTACCATTTAAATGCATATTTATTTAATTAACAGCATCTACATAATTATGTATTCAAAATCTACATAAATATCACAGCCTTATAATACTTACTACATCAAAATTATATTAAATAAAAGCATATACAATTATTACGATCAGTAAGAAGTACTTTCTATATACCTAACCTAATCAAAATAATTGATCGCATAATAGTATATTACGTGCCGAGGTGGAAAATGCTTCATTACTGCGGAGCGTTAAGTTAGTTGACTGAGGTGCGAAGCGCCGCACCTCAGTCAACTGTAAGCGCGACGCTGGAATGAAGCCTGACACCGAGGTATGTATACTATTTTATTCACAATCAGTTTGCAAATAACAAATTATTAGCTTTCCTTGTTGAAATCCAATTCAATTTCATTTATTTAAATAAAAAACAGTTTATCTAGTTGGTTTAAATATAAACAAATTGCTATTTATGTCAAACAAAAAATTAGCTTTGTATTAAACTGGAAATAATTATATTATTGGCAAAGCATTTACAAGTTTGTTTCCATTTCTTTATATTTGTGCTTAAGTAATTTTTGATAATAATAAGTAGATTAGATTATAATTATGATGAAAGCTAAGAATTTTCTTGACACTTGACATAACCTTAACTAGTTTGACACACATATTTTGTTGGTTCCTTTTTGAGCCACCGACAATGCGACATTGCAGGGCGGGAAGTGATCACTTCCCGACCTAAGGTTGGGAAGTAAAACAAACAAGCTTCCTGATTGGTTAGCAGTAAAAGTAAATAATATACTGCTTCCCAACTTATTAAAAGTCAGGAATGTGTCGATTACTAACTGATTGTGAATAAACATATTTATTGTAGCTGTCCGTAGAAATACCTGGTAACATCAGATAAAAAGAATTTTAAATACTGAAATGAGAGGAAGAATTTTTATGAAAACAATTTTTAATTCATATGGATATAAAAATATTCACGAAGTTGCCTTCTGCTTTTGTCTATCACCACTGCTCGAACATCGTCCGCATCGTCGACTTCAACTCCTTCTTCCTGAAACGAGTCAAGGTAGTCGTCGAGAACGAAGTTCCATTGGAATGGCCCTGGGACCTACCCCTGTGGACATATTTTTGTGCTTAATTCGTTCACAGTGGTAACGCCTGAGGAGATGGTTTAAATTATTTTGAGCAATTTGTGTGGCAGCCCATCTTTCTCTAAAAAACGACTGGCTGTCATAACTTGTCGAATGCCCCTAAAATATCGTAAGCTTTTAAATATTGTAGGTGGGTTTTTCTGGGATTTTCCCTTCTTAGCTTCTGCATAAATTTCTGAAATGACTTTGTAGTTGACCTACCCTCCACAAAACCTGATCAGGGAATGATACAGATCCTTAGCTCGATGAATTCTTGTTTTAAAAACATGTTGAGAAGAACGACTGGCTTGCAGTTCTTAAGAAAGCATGTGTCCCTTTGGATTTTTGAGTTGTACAATTATGTAATATTGCAGTGTAGTCTCTCAGCGTGATCGACAATTTTATGAATTCGGGGAGTTTTTATAGAAAACAAAGAAGGAATAAGAGGAAACCAACAATCATCAAGAAGTTTTAAAATCAAATTATATATAAACAAGGCAATGGAAGTAAAATGAATAAAACGGTTCAAACAGCCTTTACGTAAACTTTTTCACAAGGAATCAGGTTTGAATTTTGCATGAGATTATTTACATCATTTTTAGTTATGCGAAGAAATTTAATTTGGATAGTCCCGATGGTGTGAAATAATTGGCACAATTAACAATAAAAAATGTTATTTAAATATAGCGGAAACTTTGACGGTCGCACGGTTATGGTTTGGCATACTTTTGCTTAGAATGGAGCTCTCTATTTTGCTGTTTCAACAAGAATGAATTGCAAAAAGTATATTGAGTTATTAGATAATGTTTTGCCAAATTTTAGCCAATTTATTGAAGGAGTTAATTAGATTTTTCAACAGGATAAAAGTAATCCATGCTTTGAACGCAACCAAAACCTGATTTCAAAAAATATATGACATTTTTACCGTCATCTTTTTTTAGTCCAGATTTAAACACAATAGTGAACCTATAGG
Source organism: Cantharis lateralis (assembly GCA_963170105.1). NCBI lineage: Eukaryota > Metazoa > Arthropoda > Insecta > Coleoptera > Cantharidae > Cantharis > Cantharis lateralis. The sequence continues at coordinate 23,669,762 of OY720629.1, forward strand.
GGATCATGGTACGTAGAGTTTATGCTAACGGGAAGCAGTTTACACGATTGAAGAGTTTAAACAAAGCAGTTAGTGATGTTTTTGTACGTTTCGGCATTTTGAAACTGTAAATTCTAACCAAATCTATTTCTAATCGTTTATTTGAGGTCATTGGAAACAATGGAGGCTTGATTAAATATTAATTTTTTAATTTGATAGTTTTTTCTTAGTTTATAGTCAAGTTACTTCAAGTACCTTTATAAATATTTCAACCAAATTTTAATTTTTATCTTTTTATTTTATTGTAATGCCGTGTTTGCCTTTTACCAATAGCGTTAAAGACAATAATAACTTTTAACACACATTCGTATAATGTGATGCCTTCATAAATATTTCCACCACTCATGTAAGTATAAGTTGATATAATTGATTGGTTTTAAACCTCGCCTCGGTGTAAAAGTTTATTTCAATTTTTGAATTAAAAAAATATTCCTTAATTTAAGATCAAATTTTTGATCGTACCGTACATATCTAAATACATTGAGGTGTTATGCGGTGACTACATTAAGATTAATTTTAATCAAATAAAAAAAAAAGGTTATAAATATTTTTAATTTCAAGCAAAAAGGACTTCACAAATTTTCATTTAATTTATTGATTTACAAAGAGAGTTCTGAATTTCCGCACGCGCACAAAAGTTAAACAGGGTTTATATCACCTATCGAAGCCCAATTTTTCTATCTCCTTCCTATTCTATCCGCTTCCAAAGAAAAAACAACTCCAAATTATTTTTCTCAGCTCTACAATTTATCTACCACAAATCGTCGGTATTTTCTGAAGACGATCGTGGCCCACACGTCGGTCCTCCTTTATGGAACCAAAAACACACTGCCAAACGTGGCACAAACGTCTTTCCTGTTTTCAGGAAAAGAAAATCAAAAACTTTGCAAAACGTGGAACAAACGTCTATCCTCTTTTAAGGACCCATGTCAACTAACTTTTCTTATCAATTTTTTTGTTTCCCCGGGAATTCTTCTGCATTTTGTTTTCATGGTATATTATTTTTTTTACATTTTCATTTTCCAATTCCTGCCGATCCCGACTTCTTAATATTAGTTGCTCACTTAAATTTTAAACAATCATTTTCGAAAAGTCCTTACATTATCACATGAATTTAATTTTGAACATTTATTAAATGAATCCTTTTTGACCTAAATCTTTTTTTTCCAAAAATTTTGATGGTGGGCCTAAAACTATCATCGCATAACCCTTTACAATTTTTGTCTTGTGTAACCCACTGCTAATTGGTTTACAAACAAAAACAACGGCAATGAAATTCAAGCACGACACTAATATTTTTTAAAAGCAACTTTCTTTAATTTTATTGTGAAAATTATTACGTTTAGCGAAGATTATTATTTATTTTTATTATTATTATATTGAGTTTTTACAATAATATTACATTACAATAATAAATAAGTAGAAATTTATACTTTTTTCTTTCTTATCCGTTGTAATGGGAATCAGAAATAAAATTTCCATGTTATTTACCTATAATCGGGTGAACAGTCGGTCATGCGGTACATTTAATATTAAATTGACAACGAAATACGCGTTGCCATAATTGTATTAAATGCGGCAACACAATCAAACTGTCTAAAATCTTCTTGGTTTTTGAAACTCGTTTCCTAGTTTATTTTGGAGTCAATTTTTAAAATAAAATAAATGAAAATGAGTCTATTTCTCCAAAGTCCTAAAATTTATTAAAGAGACGCGTTTTGGGAATATCTACACCATTCCCATCTTCAGTCTCTGAAGGCTACAATGTAAAAAACATAGAAATTACAACTAACAAAGATATTGAACACACGTAAGAGTTGTCAGTTCATAAAATACAATAAAAGAAACAAAAGACACGACTAAACAGTCCAATTTTTGCAAGTATATAAATCATTTCAAATACTCAACGCGAGCATGTATGTACATACACTAAGTATCAAAAATTAAAAACTAAAAACGATTGGCGGCTTTATCACAAATATTAAAACTCGGAATCAGCACCATTGCAACACGATTGGCAGGACATAACGTTCGTTGAAATTAGTTTGTACATTTAAATTATCAGACGGGTGTAACTTTCTGTGCTTTTATTATTGATATTTCTTCCAAGTTTTTCAATACTCCACCTCCCTTGGCTGTTTTCAGTATGCGAAAACCCGTTTCCATCAAATACTCATGTCCGGTGTCTAGGAGGTGATTTGCAAAAATAGACTGCTTTTTGTTTTTGAACCAACATGTCAGGTGTTCTTTCAGTCTAACCTGAAATGATCTTGCGGTCCTTCCCACATAAAAACTGCTGCATCTACCACAAGAGAGCTGGTAAACGCCTGTTCTCGACATTCGATCTAACTCATCCCTACCATTGAACAAATTAAAAGACTTATTGTTCCTGGGTGAATCATAACATTCAAGGGTTTAAAAATGTTTTTAAGTCTTGTGGGTAGCCTATCTCCCCCGTATGTGACCACGTTAAACACCTCCACCGTCAACCCACTCTCTACAACCTCAGGTGTAACGAAATTACTCTTCAAAAATCTCGGGTATTTTTTCCTTTGCAGAATCCTATCCACGATCGTACTGTTATAGCCGTTTTGGCGAGCAATGCTTTTAATGATGTTAACTTCTTCTTCAAGAGCCCTCTTACTGAGAGGCAAACTCAAAGCTCTATCTATAAGATCGGACACCGTCATTTCGGCGATTCCAGTTCGGCACCGTCATTTCGGCGACTCTGTTTCGGCGACAGTCAATTCGGCGACCCGATATTCGGCTATGATAGTTTCGGCGATTCCAATTCGGCACCGGTAGTTCGGCGATTCCGATTCGGCGACAGTAAATTCGGCTACGTCGATTCGGCGACGGAGGATATACTTTTGGTTTATTCAATTCTAAATTTAAAATTTAAATGTATAAAAAAAACTTTAGTACGGACGAATATGGCTTTTACCTCCTTTAAGTAGATCCCTTTTTTGTTATTTGCTGCTTTTCAATAATACTGATTGTATTAATCTTTCCCTGGTTTTCCCTATTTCAATACAATTTTTGCATATATCCACCTTTTCAATAATACCTTATTGTATTAATCTTTCCTTAGTTTCCCCATTTCAATACAATTCAGCCTTTTCAACTAAATAGTTAATACCATTTTCCTTAAGTACATATCCTTTTCAAAATTTCAATTAGTCCTCCACTTTTAGTAACGGTTTTCGAGTTGATTTTTTAGTTAGTTGAGTTTGGGCGGTGGAATAGTCAGTTGAGTTGGGTTTTGGTATCAAAGTGAACAGTTTAGTTTACACAAGTAGTGAGTGAAAGCGTTTAAGCATAACACGCTAAAGGTAAGTAACTTAAGTAAGTTTATAAGATTGCAATAATTGACATTTTATCTCCAGTTTACAGATTTCGCTGTATAGATTTTAATAAGAGTGCTCAAGTGTAGTATTAGGAATCAATATAATAATTTTCAATTTGCAATACAATGGAAGAAACTCAAATGATTTTAACCAAACGAAGCAACGAAAAATATGCTAATGATGGGTACCTCTATGTTAAAGATAAAATTAACACAGATGGTACTATTCAATTCTGGCGATGTGAAAGTAAGCACAAGGGTTGCAATGGCAGAATATGGACCAATATTGGAGACGGTTCGTTCAATTCCCAGCGAAGGGAGCATTCCTGCAGAACCGTAGGAAATGCAGAAAACGTCGAACTTCAAAGACTTAATACTGCTATAAAACTTTTAGCCGAAAATACAATGGAAAATCCATCGCAAATAAGAGCACGGGCTATTGCAAATGTTCCTGATGCCATAAAAGGTAATATTCCAAGCAATTCTGTCATGAGCAGAACGATACAACGGAGACGTAACCAAAATTCTGAAGCACCAGCAAATCCGGAATCTAGGGAACTAATAATCATACCGGAATGTTATTCCACTTATGAGTTTAGCCCTGATAATTTTGAGAGATATCTTTTAGCCGATTCAGGAAGTGAGAATTTGGACTCTGAACGTATTATGATATTTGGAAGAGAATATAATTCCAGTTGGAGTGAAAGTATGTTTGAATTGTTTATGGACGGCACTTTTCTAATTTGTCCGTCTCTTTTTTCACAAGTATTCGTTATACTTGCTAGAAAAGATGGAAGAGCAGTGTTTCCTGTTTTGTTTTGCTTACTACCCAATAAGAGAACAGAAACTTATGTGAAATTATTTAATATGATCCGTGAATTGTGGCCTCAACTAAATCCGTTGAGTATAAGTGTGGATTTTGAGCTTAGCATTCATCAAGCGATTCGTGAAGTATTTCCTGACGTTAATATACATGGCTGCCTATTTCACTTAGTGAAAAATTTAAAAAAACATTTATCGTCAAATAATCTTTTAAAAAGATACAGTACCGATGTAGACTTTGCATTGCGTGCAAAAATGGTTACTTCGATTGCGTTTGTTCCCGAGAATGACATTTTACACGCAATTACAAGTTTGGAGAATGATTTACCACCAGAATTAGATCCAATTTTAGAATGGTTTACAAATACATATATTGGACGTCTTAGAAATAATGGTACTAGAAATACTCCAATGTTTTCTTCAAATATTTGGTCTGTGTATCAACGCACGTTGGATGGAATTGATAGAACTAATAATTACGCCGAAGCTTGTCATCGAAAAATACAATTAGGTTTTGGTAGTGGTATATTTCATCCAACGTTGTGGACCTTTTTGGATAAATTAAGACGTATTCAAAAAACTTTCGACACAGAATACGAACGTATTCTAGCCGGACATGCACCTCCTAAAAAAAGGCCGCGGTACGAAGCGGCTGATTCTCGAATTTTGGCGAAGGTAACCAATTATAATTCTAATAATGTTATAGAATATCTTCGCGGTATAGCTTATAATTATAACATGGATTAAAATTTGTTTAATTGCTTGTATGTATATGACCTGTGATGTATGTATGTAAAGAAATATTTAATTTAAAAATAAAAAATAATTTTTTTTATATTATAATAGGTAATAATAAATACTATGAACTTTTTTCGACCCTGTATTTATATTAATAAACAATAATTTTTAATTATTTAAAATAATAATTTTAGTAATTCTTTCGTATGACTCAAAAAATCCAATAATTAAATCCATCTTCTTGTTTATTAATAAATAATAATTTAAATAAATTTCCCGTCGCCGAATCGACGTAGTCGAATTTTCTGTCACCGAATGGGAATCGCCGAAATGCCGGTGCCGAATTGGAATCGCCGAAACTAACATAGCCGAATATCGGTTCGCCGAATTGACCGTCGCCCAATATACGGTGCCGAATCGCTTTCGCCGAACTGCGGTCGCCGAAATGACGTGTACCGCTATAAGATGATAGAACGCTGCCAATTTATGCTTAGTTGGGTGGAACGAGTTGTCAATAATCTGGCCCGTATAGGTTGGTTTTCTGTAAACCTTAAAATTATGTTCACCTTCATTTATATTCACGTTTACATCCAGAAAATTTATAGAATCATCTTGGTTTGTCTATCTCCCGTTTGATTTTGAATTTATATAATTTTTTTTGATATTATAAACACTTAAAAAACTTTGATAAATAAACTGATAGTTCTTTACTTTTTAGTAATAGAATGATGATTGATCTCTGATGTGGAATAAGTTTAGTAAATAAAATTTCTTATTGTATTGTTAGAGTAGCAACAGTACAATTAGAATAAAAAAAAAAGGAAAAAAATCAAAGTCTTCCAACGTGAATATAATGAAAAAAAAAAAAATATATAATGAATATAAACCTGACAAATAAGATCTAAATAAATAATTTATTATTGTTATGACATTTTGATAATGTTGAGTTTCCAGTAGGTGAAAGTAACAAAGGGTAAGGGCCATAATATTGTATCACTTATTACAAATATTAAAATAAAACATTTAAATTTCTGTATAATACATTTTGAAATATTACATTTCTAATTCTGTAAGTAATTCTGTTAATTGCTGAGAATTTTTAATTAAAAATTTCACCATATTTCAAACGCTTATATTCGATACAATTAAAACAACTGGTTTATCAAATTGTACCAGTACCATTTCTAAATTGTACTGGTAACCTAGGAGTTTTACCATTTGACCTATACAAAAATATTGTCAGTCTGATATCAGACATTATTATAATCATTTTGTATATTGATATTATCATACAAATTATACAATATACAGTAGAGCGTTGATAACCCGGATCAATTGTGACCGGACCGTATCCGGATTACCAAAATGTCCGGATTTTAAAAAAGAATCAAAAATGGTCGTTTGAATTCATAACAATGTAAAAAAAATTTTCCACAGGAATTGAATCCGGATTATCGACGGTCTACTGTAATTAGCTTAAATGATCCCCAGGCTTTGTTGCTGTTTGGTAGTAATAAGGGCCTAATTCACAAAAATTTTCATGTCAATGATGCACCTCGTTGTCGTCGGCTTATTGTTGTAAAAAAAGTTTTTAAATTGAAGGAAACCACACGTGAGCAGTATTTTCAAAGTAGATGAGAAAGTAGATCACAGCTTCACTATTTCAGAAAGCAAACCTTGATAATATTTTTTGATATCACAGGAATAGAAAAAAATTTAGATTTAGGAATAAAATAGCTCTGATTTTTTACTATTACATTTGCATTTATTTTTATTTTCAGTGGTGTAAAAATTGACTTCCATGAAGAACTGTAAAATTCACATAGTTTAGTTTTCCCCAAAAAAGCACATAAATACCGTTGCGTTGGAACAATAACCAGGAAGAGGTCAAAACTTTGTCGATCAAGACAGTACATATTTTGGTTTCATGAATGATTTATAAATTATCGAAAAAAGTGTTTAGATTCTGCTATATTTGTAACCAAACTTCTTTCGCACATAATATACTATGTACCTATTATATCTACAGCTTGCGTCGCTTTCTAGTTTCTACAAAATAGAATAATTAATTAAAAATTATCAATTTACTATATTATAGGTAATAGTGGTATTTGTGGATTGAATCCTGAAGATGGTACACTACCGAAACTAATCGATTTCAAGTTTTATTTTGTTTGGCAAGAAAATACACGTACATTTTTTCATTTGAAATAATTTAATTACTTGAACATAAACATACTTTTTCTTATATCAAGAACAGTTAAATGATACTTTTCAAATACCTGTTAGAAGAGTATATTGCTATCAGTTTGTCATCATACGATTATGTTGTGAGATATACGATACATGAATAAATTAACGATTAGCACACCCTAATTAACCTTTCAATAATAAAACAAGACTTAAACCTCCCAATTACGTAAAATGTATTCAATTTTTTACAATAATAATACACTTTTTCGTTCCAGTTCAAAGTATTGCCAATATAAATGTTCAAAACACTAAACAAATTATTATCATTCAAATTGAGAGTTTATAGACTGCTTTTTGTCAAAAGTTTCTCAACATGAAGCCTATTTAAAAATTAATTATTAGGTGTTATGAATTTTTAAAATCAGTTAACCAACTTTAATGTATCATCGGCATACTTTATTACCTTGGTCGGTACATTTTGTCCATTTTGTACATAAATACCTACTACTAATGATAAGAAACTATCAAGATCAACCAAGATAAAAGTTGTTTACAGAATAATGATTTGACTAGTTTACGTACGTGACGAAGACGATTTGCCAGCAAAAGTGAAGAAGAAATTGGGGTTTTTGAAAGATAGGTTTTGCATAAATATTGGAAAAGATAAATTATGAGATATTGAGAGAGACAGATGACGAACACAAGACAATTAAGTCGTTAAAAATATTTACCAGATGCATTGGTTACATATTGAGAAAGGACTAGGACCCTATGCAAATAGAAATTGTTCGATGAACGCTAATAGAGAACCAAAATAGGCGTAGATACATAATAAGATAGTATGCTCAGATGTAGAAAGATGTGAAAAAAGTGGGGGTAGATTTGAGATTGGAGAGAGAAAGTAAGAAATCGACAAGAGTGGTGAACAATTACGGTGAAAGCAAGATCGAAGAATAGATTGTAGAAGAAAATCATAAGATGATGGGGATTAGCCCATGCAAAAAATCGGATTTCTGAAGTCGGTAAAGAGATGGCCCAAATTTTACGGAAATGTAAGGTTTTATAATAAATTATAATAGGTAAATTCTGAATGCTTAGATATTAAATCGTGGGTATTTGGATCAAGTAACAACGAACTTTGAAATGTCCTTTATTTCGACCTCAATGTAGGTCTTCATCAGAGTCAGCAAAATCAATAAAAAAAAACAACAAAAGACTCAACATTTAAAATAGTGAAACAGTGATAAAATCTTAAAACTTAACAATTGTATAAAACGAACGTACGAAGAATAATTTCACAAACCAAATGATGCTGATTGATGATGAAATAGGTAATTGATGATGAAATAGGTAAAGTCATTATAATTCTGAGGAGTATTATTTATAGCTAATAACTGACATAATTCTGAACAGCGTTATCGCCAGCGTTTAGTGCAGAGTACAAAGTGAATTTTTTTAGTATTTTATTATTTAATACATGTTATGTTCTAATTAAGTTCTAGGTCAAAATAAACACAACAATCATTCTTTCCACTTACTAGTTTCAACTTTTAATTTAAAATCTTCATCAGAGTTAATAAAAAACATTTAAAAAATAAAAAAAGCAATATAATAAAAATAGGTATATCAAATAAAACTTTTGTCCATATACTAAATTAACGTTGTATTTGTTGTTTAATATTACCTCCAATCAACCAAAAAAATTGGAGGTATGGTAATCGATAAAAATTAAAATTTTTTTTTACATTTTCCAGATCACCGTGTTCAGAAACGTAAATATCTCCAAAAAATAAATTTCTGTGTCGGTCTGTCGGGCGGTTGGTCGGTCGGTCGGTCGGTCGGGCGGTCGGTCGGTCGCCAGGTTTTGTCCCTCGATTTATTCCTGAACCATCCAACCAATGACCTTGAAAAGCTATATATCTAGAATAGGTGAAATTAACTTTCTACCTGTCATCTGTCAAAAATTAGAAGCTGTCAAAGTGAAAACTTAAAGAGTAAATAACTCCTGAAGTACTGAAAGGATCTCAACCAAATTCGGTATGTGTCTTGTGGGCTCTTGTGGTGAAAATAAGGTTTTGGCAGAGAAATCTTTGCCAGGGCTACCACACACAAATAAAATAAATTAAAAAAATGAAAATGGCGTCGTATCTCCGGGAATGTATAACCGATTCAGATAAAATTTGGTGTGCTGATGATTGGAGGTATTGTGGCAGAAGTGACGATATTTTTTTAAATTTAGTTTTATTTTATGTCTTTATGGTTACTGCTTTTTTACTGACTCTGATGAAGATTTTAAATTAAAAGTTGAAATAGTCAGTCGAATGAAGAAGTGTAGTATTTATTTTCATCCAGACCTAAGAAAAACATTCGCTTATTAAATTGAATATGGGGTCACGAATTTGACTATTGCATAGTATTTTATTGTTAGGGGTTGACTGTAATAATAACCGCTGGTCAGGATTAGGTACAAACATAGAATCTTAAATAATTTTTTCCGAAGATTTCAGTAAATATGTTTCAAAAATCAAAATAAAAGTGACAGTTGAAAAAAATAATGAAAAGTTGAATTAGAAATAATAAATACATAATATGTATCTATCTATTTACCTTCAAATATGGTTGAAATAAATTTATATTACTATTTAGAAGAGTTAGTTTGTTTATGTCATTGTTTAACTTGCCGATTTTATCCAGTCAATGAAATCAAAGATTTCAACTAATTATTTAGTCTTCTTCTTCTCTTCTTAATCGTCTGCTTCTTGTCTAAAGCGTCGTGACCGTATTCTTTCAAAGATTGAGAAACGGTTTTCATGGCAAAGTACCTCGGTGGTTTGCCATTTCCTTCCGAAGGAAGGCGGTCAGAATTTCTTACTCCGCCCGGGTTCGAACCGGGCTTCTTGGCTTAGTAGTCGACGCACTTAAACGTCAAGCCATACCCGCTTCCTTTATTTTATTTTAACTATTTAGTACAGTAACGTCAAGCTCCTAACGGAAGTTCTTTGCTATATAAAAACCAACTGTACTAGTTTGTTTAAAAAAATTGTCAAACTATTTAAGTAGCGAATCATTAATATCTTTTTCTACGTAAGAATTGAATTGTTCATAAGTCGTAATTTATGAGTTTTATAATAAAAACTCATTAAACTGTCAGAAATGAGATTAAAGGCGAAATTATTTTAAATTTTAATTTTTGGGTGACTTATTAAAATTGTTCGTGAATTTTGTATTATAAATAGGATCATAAAAATATTGTGTAGTGTTGTATTATACTTACATATTTGTATATATTTTATTGTTATTCTAATGAAATGTGTTAGGAATATGCAGCTCTAGTAAGTTGTTCCTGAGATATGACAATTTTCCTGAATAAATAAGAGGATTGTACAATATATTCGAAAGGAATGTACAATATATTTCATTTTGGAATCATAATTTTGTTTATTAGCACGCAAATGCGAGCGTAATATGGTTTTTATAGCCCGATATCCTATAAGCTGCTAAGGTACAACAACAATATTAATACCTATTAAAACGAAATAGTGGAATACCCTTATTTTATTAAATTTATTAATTAAATTTTAATGCTACAAATTATTTATTAAAATTAAATAGTAGATACGTTATTGCTTGCATTTGCAATGGTATGAAAACCACTTCCAAAGCAAAAATGCCCTACATGTTCTTGAAGCTTGGTTATTGATGCTTGATATATATTCTTATCAAAGCTCCACCAAAGATGATCTGATCAATTTTGATTTTGTTTTATAATAAATTTTCTACGCAAGAAAATTTTCTATTCGATCGCATCCATCCATTGCTTCAACCTTGCTGTGTCTCCACCGCTCTTAGCAAATATTGTTGCAGCACTTCTACGGAAACAATATCCTGTGAACTTATTTGCACCCGGTAAATTTAAGAATTCATCAATCATCCGAGGCATTTTTTCTAAACAGTTTTTCCCCACTGGCCGTTAAGTTCTATAATATATTGATTATTCCCTTAATACATAAATTACTGTATGCTGTAGTATAGATTATAAATTTATATTCCAGATAGATCCATTGACCTTTGAAACCAATTCTACGTGGTATATTCAATCATTCAATCATTGCAATGCTTTTCTGTTATCGAAGCAACGTTAGCGTCATCAAATTTGATTAATATAATAAGCTATTGCCCAGTAATTATATGGCAAAGTTACAAATAAGCGATCATTAAAATTCATAATCTTACCACTAAAAACTGTCATTCCAAACTTGTGAAGAGACAGGATTGGTTTTTTTATTTTTGGACTCTGAATCAAAGATTTTATCAACAGTCATAAAACGATCTGAAGAGTTATGAAGTGAAACTTGTTTGCTGATGAGGTTACAATTTTCTAGCGTTACGAGAATTAAGATCGCATGAGGGGCATAGTTAGGTACGTGGTGGGGGAATCCAACCACTCCAACGCATTGCTACTTGGCATGATATCATTGCTGTGCTGTCATTGTCTCTATGATAGACACTGATAATTCTGCGGATAATGATTTCTATAAAATGAGAAACTAATTACCATAATTGATTCACGTTTTTGACAAATTAAATAACGAATTTCTTGTAAAATAAATTATTTGCAAACATTCACTTTGAATTGTTTTTTTCATTTGAGATCATACCCGCATCCTTAGGTACTATATTCTCAATTTATTATCTCGTGTTTAATAAAAAGATATTAATAATTTATTTCTATCTATTCCTAATAAGCAAGAAGTTTCACTTCTGTTGCGCGTGGACTCCATTCGTACACTTTAATTTTGGACTAATCATTGGAAAATGACAAAAACCTCTGAATGCTATTGAAAAACTAATTCCAAGTTATTTATTCTGGGATTTATAAATATCGTATATTCCTCGTTTTTTTAATTGCTTAGATCACAGGGTCACTCTATGTGAACTATAATATATTCAATTGTTTTAAAATCAACCTTATACGCCAAATGGTTTTATTTCAGAATCTATTTATTTTATTTATTTATTTTTATTTTATTTTATTTTTATTTTATTTATATCAACGGATACACCAATTTAAATATTAAACCAAAACATATACAAAACGAAATTACTATACACAATAATTACAAAAAAGCACCATCTAAAACATTTATACAAAGAAAAATTAATAATTTGAGAAACAATAATAATAAAGTAGAGCTTAACCGTATCTCTCTATATTATTTCTTGAGTTTTACGATAAACTTCAAAAGGTCATTCAAAAATTAATATTAAAGCAAAAAAACACAATTTTTGTCCTGTATTTAATTTTTGTAAGCTTTTGAAATTCTTAATAAAAACACTTAAAGACATGGTTTGTAAACAATTCAATATTGGGTTCACTAAACTATCGTACTGACTCTTAGCTTTAATAGTTAATGTAGTATTATAACCAGTGGGCGGCTTATCAGGGCACCAAGCCAAGTTTCACAAAAATATAATTTATATTTTGTAAAGCTCTAAACCCCTTGGTTTTACGCCCATGCATCAGCACCTTCACTGGTTATAAGTTATAACCATTTTAAAAAGGTTCTATAAATCAGAATTCCGTTCTTGATTTGTATGTTCCTGAAATAGATCGTGTATAACAATTACCTTTTATAATAAGCGTTAATTCGAATTTTGAACAAAAGCAACAACAAAAATCACAATATTTTCCTATTTTCAAAATACTTTGGAGATAAATTTTTTTTCAATAGTAATTGAAAAGAAATATGGCAAGTATTGGTTATCATCAGACGCGCAAAGAAATTTTCTTTCGATTGAGAATAATTTCATTACTATCTATGATAATGGGAAGAAGAACCGGGCTTTAACAATTTCCATTCTTTGAAAAAATAGAGTCAATTTGGAGGGATTTCAACCAAAATCTAATCAGTTCTTTAGATTATTGCTATAAACCTGTATATAAAATTTCAATGAAATCGGTTCACGCGTTTCGGCAAAATCGTGGACGAAAAAATCTCACACAACACACACACATCCGGACATCATTCCAAAATTAGTCTCAAACGATTTGTATGGACTCATAGACCATGGAAAAAATGCTAACTCAAAATCTTTTTTTTACTCGATTACAATAGGTACTTTCCTTTACTGCATAAATGGAAAAGTAAAAAATTTATCGATTAAACTAATAATTATTATTGTTTAAATGTGTGATTTGAGCATTTCTTTTTAACTTGGATTTAAATATACTCTGATTACATAGTGACTAAAAATTTGATCTGTTCCATCCGTCATTTTATGGATTCAAAACCATTACTTTATGGAATATTAACGTGGTTAACTTGCATCAGCAAATTATGTTCCTTTCGTTTTTCTTTAATGTAATCGCTTAGATTTATGTAAAATGGTTTATTTATGGTTGCACAATAAGATAAAACGTATATTATGTAGGTAATATAAATATTAGAATTATGATCCTACCATGTAATCTTAGAATTTATTATATTGTGTTCGGAAATTCAAATGCAAGTTGAGTTTAATCAGTAACGTCTATGTAAGTAGTACATAATATATGTAGGTGTACATAAGAACATCTTGAAGATTATAGTGATAGCTTAATTAGCAAATCATAATGTTACGAAATTATATTAAAAAATGCTAAATATCCTGAAGAGAGGGTTATCGCGGAGGTCCTAAATATTGTACATTTCTGTTTTTTTTTTTTTAAATAATAAATAATTAGAACTTGCAGTAAATGTTTACGATGCAATTATTTCTCTTGTTTTATATTATATGTATTTGCTCATATGTTTCACATTTTCCCACATTTGTTTCGTTTTTCTCAAAATCAGGGTTAAAAATTAAACACCGTTGTTTTTAATTTTTAGTGTTCAATGTACAACTTGGAAAAGAAAGTGCATGTTTGACAAGATTGTGTAAAACTGTATCTATCTAATAGTAATATTACAATTTTTGAGTTTTAATTCTACATGATGTCTTCAAAATTTGAAAGTTTCAAAATTTACCCCACTTGACCCTATTGCATAATGTAGAAAGGTGAAGAGTATAGGTCCCAACAATATATTATGTAAGAAAAATAATTTATATTATTTCCTGTGTATTTTTAACCTTGATGATGTCAGTAATATTTACGTCGAAACGTTGGCAATAGAAAATATTGTTACCTATTTATTTCCACTAAAAACCAAGAATTTTGAAATTAATTTATTTTGTAATAGCAATTTTTTTACTTTTAAAATGGTAGCGCTACATAAATGACACCCTGTATTATCGAACTTAATTTTATATACTTAAAGATCTCAGTTATCAATCTACCCTCATACATTTTAGGAAATTATATTAGTAGCTTTAGCCTGTCTCTCATTAGTTTCAAATGTAATTGCCTTAACGATGCTGAGACCACCCAGTTTACTAGTAGTCCAGTTATTTTAACTGAATTATAGTCGAATCTCCTAAAAAATTGGTTACTACTTACCTGAATTTTGATTTATCCTTTATAAATTTATTATAATTATACCACAGTTGCGAGCAATGTTAATATAATATGAGCTGTGTATATTACCCATGCAAAACAACGTGTTAAAGAAAGAAAAATTATTATTTTTAAATGTTATATTTATTGGTTAACAATAACAGCTAAAAGTTGAAATACAAAGTAAAGGAAATCAAATTGTCTGCAAAAAAACATTTTAATCATATTGTTAAAAGAGCAATATTCACATAAAATGACAGGACTTTGGTATACTTAGAAGATATCTCGTACTTCTTTCCACATTACCTTCGAAGGAGAGTACAAAAGGCGCTTTTTATTTTTTATATTATTCCCTTAAGACCTACAGCTACGACCAAACTATTGATGTTTAAAGTAGAACACGCAACTGTGAACATTAAAACATAATTTTAATACCAAAATTCTTGAGGAAACTAAGACTTTGGTTTGATTTTTATTTATTGCAATTATAATGATTTTAATTTACATCTCAGAAATGTATTCTTAACTAATTTATATTAATACTATATATAGTTAGTTAACAAAATCAATAATTCCAAATACAATTATTTTTAAAATTTTGAAAATGTAAAAATTAGTAATGACTAAAAATTTCAAAATAAATAATGTGATCTCAAATATTAGAAAATAACTTAAGAAAAATCACTGCCAATTCGGTAATCTTGTAGTTTTTAAAAAGATTTTGTTCTCTTACATGGAACATCGTATTTGAATATTTAAAAATGTTTCTTATAACTTTTTTACGTAAGAAAACCCAGTCCTTTTTATAACAATTTAATTATTTCTGAGGATGCTTACCTAGTATGCTTTTACAAAAAGTATAAAGAAGTCTTAGGTACTTTTATACTAAATAAATTTTATTCGTTTTATATGGACTTTCTCATAGTGAAAATATAGCTACATATTATAATTATTATTTAATTTCAAAAATTATAATATCTCCGAAAGTAGATACTTATCGATACTTTATCGATAACTATTGAAATTTGGGGTACATAAATAATCTTTCCTTAAAGAGAAAAAAATCAGTTCATATGTTATAAAATTACAAAATTAGCAATAATTTTATTTACGTATAGATACACATGATTTTAAAAAATAACATTTTTTATTTCGAACGAATGCCGCTATCGGACGACAAGACTTTTTCTGAGGTGAAAAAATACTGATCTCTTCATTTTGTATAAACACCAAGATATTTCAGTAAAAACTAATTCTGCAACACGAGCTCAACCCCGCAATGATTTGAAATGGATTCAGTCTATTATAGTTTTCTACGACCACATTTTTGTTATTAATTTTTACTTTTACAATAATATTTTATTGCAATTTGCAATGAACGTTTCTTTACAAAGTTTCAAAAAGTCGATCGAGATCTTACATTTTATTTCAAATCAAATAAAAGAAGATACGCCAATATCATTAATGAAAGTTTAATGTAAATCTAGTTAAAAAGTAAAAAATTAAGTCACGTATTAATTCCATTTACTGTGCCCACTTTTGCTTTCTACATAATCTTTTCAATGCGATCGTGGTTTGAATCAATAAATAGCATCGTAGTTTCATTATTTTTAAATATAGTACAGCGCTTTGAATGACAAAATCTTTTGTTGGAAAACGTAAAGCTTTAGTAATATTTATATAATATCACAGTTCAGCAGAGAAATAAAAATCTTCTATCTTGACCACTTAAACTGTTAGTGCAAGGCTAGATTTTAATAATTAAATTTATTTATTTAAATATTGTGATACCACTATAATTACAATATAATATACTCGATCGCTTTTCTATTACTTTTCAAGAATTGTTGAAGATATTCTCAATACCTTTCATTTTTATTGAATATAAAAAAATTAATACATGGTTTTACAATTACTCCGGCAGGGGAATACGACAAATGATTGATGTTTGTACGTATAATTTTTATAAAAACTTTCATTATCAAAACAAAAAAATAAAATAAAAGTATGAATTTTTAAATTGATCAAATATCGCAACTTGTGAAATAATAAATTATTAATTAAACGAATAACAATTTTATGAAACTTACTTTTGAAAATATGCACATCGGTGTATGAAAGCTTACAATTTAAATAATATTTAAATCGTTTCATTAACTTGTTATTCGTTTAATATTTATTAATTTACGATTTTTTTAATATTTTTTCTTGCAATTTAATCTATAATTTGAGAACTATTGAACTAGATAATGAATTGTGATTTATTAAGTGCAACTGCGGTGACTAACTATAAAAAAAATACCTTTTTAGTCAAAAGTTGTTTATATTATATTACATTGATATTTACAGCGAACTCTCTTTATCTCAAAGTTCTATTTCATCAAAATAATTCTCTCTATGTGAAACAAATTTATCATAATATGTCAGATTATCAGTTGAATATTAAATTTTTTTTCTCTTCTAAACGTTTTATATTTATCGTTTTTAAAATCAAAAATTAAAATCTTAGGATATTTTCAAACATTTATGTACAATTTCAGAATTTAATATCAATGTTTCTCACAATTTTAAAATACAAGTTTTACATCAATGTTTTAAAATAATTTTATCGATGTTTTGCAATGAAACGCTTTTCATGAACATTTTTAAGTGCCATATTATATCAGACCAAGTTTAACACTAACTTGACAAAAATCTATTGTATGTGTATAAGATGATAGCATAATAAGATAAAAAAAATTAAATTTACATTTTTTATTTGAATAACTACTGAATCCTTTTAACCATTATTACATTTTGAGTTTCATTTTTACAGCCTCACGAAGAGGAAGTTTGGAACGCCAATCAACTTTATACGATGAATCAGCAATGTATTGTGATACTTTCATTAATCATCAACAAGAAAATTTTGTATCTTATGCAGAAACGAAGTAAGAATTCAAGATTTATCAAAATAAAATTAATTAGTGCCTTAATAATAATTAAGTGACCTTAAATTTGGAATAGTCCCGAATTTTAGGCGTTCATTGCTCTCTGGCTTTCAATCCAGTTTGCTAATTGTCACGAGTAAAAACAATTAACAATGCGACAAATTAACTTTGTCTTATTTAATATTTGCCATTTTCTTTGCTTATTACAGACATCCGCAGTCATAGAAAGACTATTGCCTAAAATTAAATATTGTCGAATACTCCAAAAAAATTTAATTTAAGTTCTAAACAATTTCAAGTTTATTGTCGATAAAATGTACCAAACCAAAGACGTTCTAATTAATTCAAACCTCGCTTTGAGTTTATATAGATCAACCTCCCAATAAATAGCTACTAGTTTTTTGAATGAAAAACTAAAAACAATCATTTGTTTAGTTCTAATGTGAAATAATTAATTCGATTTTTATTTGCAGCTCCCAATCAACTATTCAAGAAAATGACAAATATAATTTATCTTCTCGTTTTTTTCAAGATGATAGTTATGGGGACGACGATGAGGATCGTCAATGGGATTCGGGAGGATTTTATAAAAAATCTAATATCGGTGTTAAAAAGTTACCTGTTGTGCCAGTTGTACAAAATTATCTTAGCAAAAAACGCACTTCTGTATCAGCTCAAGAAAATTATAGTAGTTATGACGATTATTTAAATTCTTCTGTAACCAAAACTAGACGAAAAATGCCTCAAATTCCAGTTAATCGTAGTAGTAGTAGGCAGAGTCCCCTATATGATCAAGAACAGTATAGCGTATATGATGCAATTACAAATATTTCACACAGAGGAGCTAGTTTACCTCCAACTCCTACCAAAGCACCCAAGGTGCCAGTTCGCATTTTATCTAGCACAAAACCGTTTAACAGTTTGCCTCCAACACCTGGTCGCAAACTTCCGCAAGTAAACCTCAATCACCGCAGTGCCAAGAGTAGAAAGAATAATTCATTCAAAAGAACAAATTCTGCCGAATATGCAGAGTGTGACGACATTTACAAAAATGATTATATCAGACCAGGCGCGATGAGTGCTAGGGAAATATATAATGAAGACTATAATTATGCATATCAAAGTACCGATAATCTTCCTAATGATCAGGAAGAAATTGTTATAAATTCTGTAGATAATAGCGATCTTAAAACTAATAAGTTAATTTCAGTTAACGAACCTCTTACGTATTATCAGCAATCGGCAGATGAATATTTTAGTGATAATGAAATTGGTGATTATTACGAATCAAACGCAAAAATTTCTCAACAAATTGAACCTTTGCACGGTCCTAAAATTGAACCGGTAGTTACGCAAAGCAGTAATACATTAGAATCTTATTACGACAAACTAAAAGACTCATTTAAATCGGCTGTGTCTTCTGTAAATATTTCCTTGCCACAAACAACTTCCGTTCCCTCTTACAATGAGCACACAAAACCAACAGATAAAAGTAACGTATTTTCCTTTGGGTCACGGGTATCGCAAGATAGTTCCTTAAACATGTCGGGTGTTATTAATGGGCAATACTGTAGGGACCAATCCGAACCAGTTAAAGCAATAGTTACAGTTAATAGTACAAATTCGACGGTACCGAATGTAACAATAACTGAACCAAATCAAACAAACTTAGCAATTTCTTCTAAACATGCAAATTCAAGAGGATTTTTAGTACAACAAGATACAATAAACACTGCGGCCTATTTACCGCATCAAGAAACCATCGATGAAGATATTGACGATAAAATCATTCTTCCAGATGATAACTATTCCGATAAAAATACCGAAGATCATTATTTGAAAAAGCAAGATTCCATAGAGAGTTACATAGAAGATGATCCAAATGATATTTCAGCAGATTACACTAAAGCAATAAGTAGGGACTCTCCCATATCTGTGATACACATTACAGAATGTAAAGACAACACCCGTAGAGATTCCAATCAAACTGCCGTGCTAGATCCATTTCATCCTTCATTACAACAACGTAGTTTAGAACCGTATACACCTATAGCCAGAAGAGCATCCGTAATCGATCCTTATCGTCCAACTACCCCTACGAGAGATTCCATGGGAGATATCTACCAAGCTGTAAGTATATTTCATTTAAATACGTATGTGTATATAAGTACCTACATATTATTATATTGACGACGAATCTTGTGGAATATTGCAGGAAGAACTAGATCGTCGTGGTTCAATCTTACCAGATGATGAAGGGGACTTGTATTTGGAAGACAAAATGGAAAACCTTTTGGATGAGCCATCGGCAGAATTTAGTAATGTAGAACAAGAAGATGAAGCAAAGCCTGCAAGACCACAAATTACGGCTCAACAGAGATGGCATTGGGCGTATAATAAGATCATCATGCAGCTAAATGTAAGTACATTTAAACATCTTTTATTGGTCTTTATTGTAATTTCTGATGACAATATATTATTAATATTATAAATTAATTTGGGTTTAAATTTTTATTTAAAAGTATCTGAATGTTATACAAATATAATTTATATTGATATAATAGCACTTAGGTAATTTTTATTTATTATTGACTTTTAACTTAAGTGAATTTTTTATAAAAAATGTTATAATACAAAAGTTTAGGTATTATCAAGTATAGGTAAATAAATACATTTCCAACAGCAATCTTGTTACCAGTACTGCCGTGTTATAGAAGAACCCTGAAAGTTCGGTTTTGTTGATTTTGGGATTATTGTTTAATGGGAAATGTTTATAAGAAACTTGTCTTTAGAAAACATAGAAAATTATTTAAAATTATTTTTTTAAATACATAGCTAAAATATCGTATGCATAATTTATGTCAATTAATTATTATACATAAATACTATTTTAAAAAGAATTTTTGTTTTTAATTTTAATTTTATATTAAGCAGACAACAATAACGTATATATATGTATATAGGATTACTTTAAGTTCACTGAAAGAATTGAGATCAGTGCTCTGTGCTATTTATTTTATTTTTATTAATTTTCAAAGTCAATATACCTACCTATATAAATTGGATATCCTATAAAATAGCAATTAGATTTTGGTAATCCCCCAATGTTAGTTCCCGTTTTACGCGATATTCAAATGAGTAAATCGGTTTCTTTTGTCGTGTTTGCAAAGTAAGATGTTTCGAAATTGTGGGAAACTAGCTATTATTTAATTTTTTTAACATACGGTGTAAAATATAAATGCTCTTAAATGCCAGTTTGTAGATACAACGTTCTTCTATAGCACGACGATACAATAGGTGTTGTGATATTTTAAAACTCACTGCTGGGTGAAATATATTTAAATATTTTTAATGTTAATGGCAGTATTACTTTTACATTTAAGATATCGATTAATTTTTTCATAATATTAGTTATTGTTGTTAACATACCTTTTAAGAAGTTTTCAACGCTCTTGCAAAAATAAAAACAGCGGGTAATACCATTCCAGCTGAGCGTTAAGAGCTATAGAAAATTTCCCTTACAATAATATCACCTAGCATTGCAGAGAAATATTATTTATATATTTTTTTTATAAAAAACCTTCTTTTAGCAACTAATGTAAGTAAATGGTATGAAAATATAATCGATTGCAAATGCTAATAAAATCATTTTAAATTGATTTAGCAGTGGCTCGCAATAACATATTGAATGAAAATGGTTATTTTCTTCATTTAATTAATCACTGGGAGTGAACTATCAAATTAATATAATTGATATTGGTTTCTATTAGACCTTTAATTAATAGAAACCTTAAAAACTTACGGAAGAATTAAAAGTTAGTAAATCTCTAAATATTTTAATACCTGTTAACAATAACATACAGAGAAAAACATTATTGTGAGGATTTCGTTTAAAATAACACATTTCCAAAATGTTGAGAAAAATAATTTTTATTTTTAAAAGTATTTTTTTATGTCATTAGCTTTTGTACGCAATAAAGGTTGCACCTATTTCGTTATTCTGTTGTGCTTTAGATATATTCTTTCTACTCTATTAGAAATTTCTCCTTCACGCTTGTGGCCAAACCAATGCTAATAACGTTAGTGTCTAGATGAGTGAGTAACCAATAAAAGAGTGGGGTTTTCGATTATTCTCCGATAATCCTGAAACACCATTTCTGAAAGCTGTTTTACAGTATGATGTGAGATGTGTTTGTTAACTGATTGTGACATCGTGTTAATTTTTATAAATTTTTGATACATCAAAGATAATTATAGTATATAGAAAATTATACCGAGGGCTCTCTCTGTATATAATTAAAACTTGCATTAACGAGATCTGTATATATGCTTAAGATTATAGTACATCGATATTTATTATACCATTAAATTTACAACATATTCCAATACATACATATCTCGACTAATACAATTTGTGCGATAAGATATACTCATCATAGTTGTAATTAGTTATGATGTGAGATTTTCCGATAAATTTGCGAGAGTAAATTGATACACTTATTCTAAATTAGTTTTATCTTTTTTAAATGATAAATCGACAGGTGATATTGTGATATTGGCCCATATAATCAACAATTACAAAGACAATTATGCGCCGAGTGTACCAATGTACAAATGCTAGCCTTGGTATTTGCCATTGAATGTATAACAATTTATTGTGATACGGGTTTAAAAATTATAATAGCTTCAAGTTCACATATTTATTAAAATTACTAGAACGGCATAGTTTATACGTACTTATTTATTATTTATTTAGTTGTCAGAAATATCAACTTTAACACTTATGCGTATGTCGGGCGACCATTATGTTAAAGATAACGTAGTGCTGCTATAAAAATTTTAAAGTAAAATTTGTTCCCGGAAGGAAATAATGATACATAGTTATCGCATGTATTTAGTAAAGAAAGTTTTTGTGATAAGTTCGTGGTAACATTAACAAATTTTTTTTAAATAACAATCGGTGAAACGAAGTTATTTTTGTAAAAGTTATAAAAATTAGCACCATGGATCATAAAGAAAAACATTCTACAGAGTGGGCTCTGTTGTATCCTCTAAAGGCTGGATTGTTTGCCACAAAACATTCAAGTGTTACTCGTTCCACTGAAAGATTTAAGAAAAATAGTGGTTCTGCAATTGCTGATGATAGTAACAGATTATGTATTCGAAGAGGTTCCAGTATGTCAGAATTGGACAAATTATCTGAGGAACTTTTACCAGATCTAGTTCGCTCAAATACTGCAAACCATTACTTAACGACAAGTCCTGCGTCTTTGCCTCATAGTCCATATTTTTCTCGTTCTGCCCTTCATGTAGCAAGCACACGCGATAGTATTGGTGATTTAATGAATCAAAAAAAATATGGTAGTAGTCAGTGGAGTGTACGTAGTGAAACTTTAATCGCGCGTGTAGTTCCATTATCAACGGTAACTCCAAGACACTCGCCTCCAACTGTACCGGCAACAGAAGAATCTCCAGACGAATGTAGTATAACTAGTGAGTTTTGTAGTACGGAACCTCTTACCACAGCTCAAAGAGCTCAACGATTATCACGTTTGATTAAACGACAAAGATCGACGATAAGTAAGCCTATACCAATAATGGTGAGTGTGGTTTTTTGTAAAATATGTTATATAAAAATGTTATCTTTTGTATTGCGCAATGTTTGGGAATACCGGGAAAAAGGTTTCAATTAAAAATAGAATTAGGAATTTCTCGATTGCATCAAACACCGTTCGTTTATTATGTTACAAAATATTAAGAATTGTTTTTTAACATTATTATAGCCTTTTTAACAATAATTATGTTATTAATTTCTCGTTTGTAGTAATTTATATTTTTTGCCGGCAGTCAGCTGGAATAAAAGTAAATTTTACAAATATCAGAAAGTTTTGCAAACTGAAACAGTATTTATTTACATTACATACAACATTTAAGCCAAGTTTCTGTTTTTGAATATTAGGTTTTATTATTTTTAAATTTATCACAATAATAAACAAAATTTAATATTTTAAAGAACATAATAATTTTATACTAGAAATGTTATTTCATTAAATTCATAAATATAAAATAATTTAAAATTTACATAATTCTACATAATATAAAAATTTCGTCACATATTTACATAAAGTTTATCAGTACCTACATGATATCGTTGATGTATATACTTAATTAAATTAATTTACACTATGCAATAAAATTTTCAATTTTCAAAGTAGCTCTGCGTATTATAAAAACGTTCTATTGCAAGTTTTAGTCACATTTGAATATATGTTTTTTGATAAGTATTATAGTTATTATAAATTTTATCATTTAATATAAAATGTGGATTTTTCTATAAGACTTAAAAGAGGTTGGGAAGTCAGAACCAATAAAGCAAGAAATGCATTTACTGTTAAAATTTCAAACCATTTCAACATTTTATTTTTAAGAAAATTAATGTCAAAGTTCCAGCTTACGAGAACTCACTACCTACAACTGATGGCAAAACGTGATTTAGATGTCCAGTAAATATTATTTATATACCTTCTTCAACAACTAATAAATTTTATTAAAAATGTAATAATTGACCATTGGATGACGACTTTTCGGCATTCTTTTTATATTTTAATAAACTCGATAATGAAATATCCCCCCATATATACTAGTTGATAAGATTTATCGGAATAACGAATTGAATGACCAGTTTCTGTAGCCATATTCTTGGTCACCACACTACCTCTTTTTGTGTGATATAAATGGATATTTATAATCAATTTAAATCTATTCTTATAGTAAAAGTTGAAATCGAACATCATTTTTACCCAAACAGTGCATTACCAGTCAGATCCATTATCAAATAATTTCATTAAAATTATTAAATTAATAATATTGTTATTAATGGTCGTTTGTCTTAGTTTAACCAGCCCATCTATAAAAATTATAATCGTCAATCGCTGAACGATAAAATATTTACATTATACTTTACGTAAATTGTACTTAACGGATTTAAAGAAATAAATTTCAAAAAAGCATAATATATACGATCACACTTTATCTTTAATCAATTGATACGTAGTTTAAGTAGTGTAACTCAATATTAATCATATCAATGTTTTAGAAAACATTTAGAGCTATATTGTTTATAAGTTATCACAAACAAAATATGCAAATAATATACTTACTATGTATTTTATTTGTGATCACCGTTCGTCGACTGATGATGCCATAGTATGGTGGAAACGTTTGCGATTATTGTAGGTACTTACCGTGTATTTTATTTCTTCAATAATAACAAATTTGATTAATTAATGTTATTCTGTTAGTCATTTAACAAAACTAGTTAAAGGTTAGTGATAAGACTAATTATTATAATTTATTTCAGTTACGTGCGAATTAACCAGTTCAATTATTCAGCTTATCAGAATAATTTGTATTCGACCTCAGATTTTCAAAATTTTGCATTTATTCGCTCTTGTTTACAAATTTTTTAATTCTCTACAAATTTAAAAATAATTTAACTAATAATCGATAACTGTTATTGTCTAGGATATAAATAGCAACTATTTGCTTTAAAATTTCATATAATTTGGTCAATCAATAGATAGGTTATAGGTATTATAGAGCAAACATGTATGAACAAAGTTGAGAAAAAATACTAAAATTTATTTATTTCTGAAACGTCTTCGACAACTTAACGAATACGAGATTATTATATCCAAAGCTTTCGCAGTTATGTCACGCACTGAACTTATAAAGAAATATTTAAAAAGTTTATTAGTTACACAATAAATTGAGTTGCCGTTAATCATACAAAAATATTAAAATTAATATAATGTACCTGCAATTTCTACGGAACTCGGAAGTAATAAATTTCGTAAATAGTAGTGCTAATAATAAATTATGTGGGTTATAGAGAAATAAATTCAAGAAAAAATGAAATTAATTTGAAACAGAACCAAGTAATACTATATTACACAAACCGCATTCTGGACTAAAAATGGCCGTCATTTGAGTCACATCGGCGTTTGTCGGATTAAACAATTTATTCGATTAATATTGATTCAATTTGAAATGACGGAAATTTTTCGTTTTTACGGCATTTTCAAGACCAAAACGTGTTGGTATACTGGAATTGAAGTACTGATTTGGTTAGATCCCTTGTTGAGTAAAAAATTATGAATTTCAAGAAATCATAATTAACTTGCTAAGCTTAGCGAAGACCAACAAAAGCTTCTTCTTCAAAAAACCTTTTGTGCTAATTTAAAAATTTATTACTCAATGCTTTCAGAATGTATTTCATTTTTTCATGAGATATTTTGTGAATGTCTGTTAACTTGACCTAAAACTACATTAAGGACTGCTTATATTAAATATGTATGTCGTAAACAAGCGAGAAATAGGTTTAGGACTACTTAATTTCGTGGTTTGGAATCCACGTCATAATAATCAAAATTAAATTAAATAATTTAAAAATCTATGTTTTCACCTTCTGTTAAATAATATTGCTGGTCTGATTGCTTGGTTGGTTTATCTAACAACTTTATAAGTTTAACTGGAGGTACAAATATTGATTCTAAGTCATTCAGTCAACAATATACTCGTATACAACATAAAAAAAAATTATATCGTAGCAATCCCGAATTTAACGATTAACTTAAATTATTGAACAGTGCGTTCTATATGCGGGCGACGTGCCTAAATAGATGAATAAAAAGCGCTATTCTTAATTTTATAGATATATTAAGCTTATATGGCATATTTCCAAACAATAATAAGATTAAATCGCTTTCTTTCTAGATTAAATTGCTCTATTTTGAGATACAGTACAATTTTAAATTTTGATTCATAAATTTATCAATAATTATCTTTCGAGTATAATTATTTAAAATACAATGTTCGGGGACATCCATCAGAAAATAAGTATCTTTTATTGCCGAAAAATACTGTATGCCTCTTACCAAAATATATTTATCGCCAAAAGAAATTAGATCTATAATATGTATGTTTTCATATCCATCAAGTTTTTTCTGTAAGATATAAATCCATGAGGGTAATTTGGAACTATTAGATGGTAGAAGCTGGAATACATTTCATTTCATACTAATTTAGTTTAAATAGTTGACATCACTTTATAGTAAATAAATAATATACTCGTATATATAGGTTTTTATGTAATTATCGTTTCATTTTAGTAGGTATAGGTGTAAATCTACCATGTAGACGTACATTGTACATACATTTTTTATTACAAACATTAAACATTAATACTAGCTGAAAATATACTATAAAAATTATAATATAAATATAAAAATTTAAATTTTTTAATAATTACAATATTGATTTAGTTTATTTAAAATTATGATTTTTGAAGAAATGTTCGAACTCCTCATAGCGATTTTAAAATGAACTAATTAAAATTCAAAAAATACGGACAGTAGATTAACAGTTTTATTCTCATAAATTAATTAAAGATTAAACATTAGGAAATATTCAAAAAATTAAACAAAAATGGAAAGCTTGAAATGAGCATTTACATATTAAAAAAAAAATTTTAGTAAAGAATTCACAAAACTTTCTCAACCACTTCAGTGCATTCAAAAAGCTGTTGTTAAAAATATAGAGGCACATAACTGGAGAAATAATGTTACAATGGCAAATAATTTTAATGTTTTATAATAAACTCTAGAAATTAAAAATCAGAATCTTAACTTTCAATAAATTATTTTATTTGCTTTTTTTTTAAAAAACGTTTTAAGTATTTTGTTACTTAAATATTAGAATTCTTGGAGTTGCACATCGGAGCATTATTTATGGTGGTTCATTATAGAATTTAAAATTTTTTGCAGATAATTGCTACCCTTTATTTATAACTTTCTAAGTATTTCAAGTTGGACCCGCATGCTTTCTCAAATTGTCCTGAATTTTAACTGAAGCATTAAGAACACACACAAACGTGTTCGCCTGTATTCGGATAAAAAATACGATAAAACATATATTAAAAAATTTACATTTTGAATTATAGGCTTAGTAGGTATTTAGATAAGATTGCTGTATTTAAAAAATTGTTAATTTAAAACAACTTGGAAACAAGTAAATTAAACTCTATACGCACGCAATTAACACCAACTTCAACAGTTGATTGTTGGCTGATGTTGAAGATATTAAATTATAGTTTTTCTTTTGAAATTTTTGTTAAATTTTGATTTATTATATTTTTAGCTCTGTGTATACTATACAGATATTCATAGTATGATTGTTAAATATTTGTATTAAACAATTTTCTCTACTTTTTAATTAAATATGGGTAATATTTAAAATACACAGTAGAGATACATGACCTATTTAAATTACAAAGTCATTTTAATCTGTTATATTGTGATTTTTCCGATAATTTATTTTATAATGAAATAATATTGGTAGCTTAGAAGAGGTAATCCTTAACATCTAATGCAATCGCTTGGCTAAATACTTTAAATGGTATTATTGCTTTAAATTTTAATGAAGTTAATATAGAATAATAATAATAATAGTATTAAACTAATTTACTAATTATACCGCAAATTTACCTATAAAACTTAATGTTTTTCATTTTCAAGATTAAAAAGAGGTATTTTCAATCTCCTTACTTTTAAAACGGTGATAATTTGTTAAAAATTTGAAAATGAAATAATGTTTGCAATTTAAAATTATAAGCTGATCCAGAAATTAAAATTAATAACTTTATGTTAATTTACTTTCGAGTTAGATGAAATTTCCAAGATTTGCATTAAATCAAAAACTTCAATTCATTGAATTAGCTCTCGACTCTTTCAGTTCTTCGTTGATCAATTTTATAAAAACATTGGCAGTAATTCTTCGAATAATAATTACATAAATTTATATAATTACGTAAAAAAAATGAAACTGATAATTACATAAAAAATGTGTAGCATAATAATAATATGTACGTTAGGGACATACTATATCTATTGTGGATATAAATAATATGAAGAATAATAATATATAATCATGTTGTATAAAATAGTTATTTGGAAATTATACTAAACTGTTATAATGCAATCAAAAAATTGAAAAGTTTTTTCATTAATATTAAAATCGACTAGAAGTAGGTTCAAAATAATTAAATATGTATAACCAATTAATCTTTGACTAGTTTCCAACTGCTCACCCTTTCGGTTGGATTTAGATTAAATCATACATACCTAATCGTGAAAATTTATTTGCTCATGTTGTGTACAGTACACATTAAGAGATAGGACTATAATGAGTATGTACTCAAAATTGAATTATTGATTAATTTTTAAATTCAGTTTAATTTGCATAACTAAACTTATAATATCGAAGATTTAATTACTTTTAGTTATGTACATATTATATCATATTATACGATAAATAAAGCATATTTATTTTGTGTTTAATATTAAATAACCAACTATAATATGAATTTAACTTGTAAGATCTTGCGAGGGTAATTTTTAATTTATATTATAATCCTGCACTACTAAATTAAGTTGGCACTTATATTATCATCAACGTTACCAACGTTTATTTTATGATTCTGCAGTTTAATGGTTGCTACCTTACTTTGACAAAGTAATGAATTTTTAGTTCTTAGATAATTTAAAAACAAAATAATTTTCATAGCAAAAGAGAACGTATAATCGTAACAAAAAAACTTATTTAACAAAAATGTACTAGTTTATTGTTCAAATTTTGACGGATTATTTCAAATCCCTTTGACTCAAAAAGATAACGATGGTAGATACATAATAAACGCCGAGTTTTATACGATTATGAAGTAAGGGCAGCTTTGCAGTTCAAGTTAATATAGATAGTGTTAAAAATTAAAGTTCTTCCTTGTGTGTTCCACAGAGTTAATATTTTTAGCGATGTTATGTTATCACGAACCGTGCGTTTGCCTCAACCGAAATTATGAATTAACCTAAACTTTTGACGTGGGTACACGAGATATGTTAACTAGCTAGTTTGTATTTTCAAACATTCAAAATCACAGAAATTTTTACCAATTATTCTATTATCAATTCTAAATGTAATCAATAAATTGCAATTAACAATGATTAGATATGCAGAACTAATCAATTATTATACCCAATTTTTAGAGCACGTAGGTATAGATTTATTAATTTTTGATTCGTCGGAACTGTAATGCATCTTAAATAATATTGTCTATATTAATGAGAATTTGTTTTACATTAATAATATCAAAAGCAATTATTTAGTAAAACGAGACGATTCTTGCCTTATTTCAACCTTCCGTTGTTCTTCAGAAATATTATCTTCTTCAAGGTTATCACACCCCTTGAAAGGTTATTTGTCACCCACGAAAGTCTTTGACTTTCTCCTAAAACTAATGTCTACTCATTAACACAAAACAGTTTTGTTTTTTACACATTTTAGAATAAATTGAGCTTCTGAAATGAAAATTTTTTGTACGATATAAACTTATCTGATAAATATATTAAATTTCGGAAAGGTCGGTAAATCCAAAGTATCGCACTTCTACTAGCTAGAAGCTTAGACGAATCAATTTACAATGCCAAATAACAACAAAATTACCATAATATCTATTGCAGTTTAAAAATTTTAAACAGTCCATGTAGCATCGAACGATATTACCGGTCTAGGACAAAAGGACGCGGCCGAAAGGACGCGACCGAAAGGACGTGAGCGTTAGGACGCAGACCCAAAAGGACGCAGACCTAAAAGGACGCAGACCCGAAAGGACGCAGACCCGAAAGGACGCGGGCCATAAGACCGCAGACCAAAAAGGACGCAGACCCAAAAGGACGCGGCCAAATAGACGCAGACCCAAAAGGACGCGGCCAAATGGACGCAGGCCCAAAAATATAAAACAATATGGAAACTCATTTATTCCTTAAAACAAATTCAACGGGGTAGGGACGTATTTTTCGAACAACTAGCTGCAGGTGCTGAACCCCCAAGAAAGAAAAAAAAATATATTGATTTCGACAACCGCATCAAATGTATTGTCATGGATTATGAAAATCGCAGTGTGATTGAATATCTTCGTGGAATTTCCCATAATTACGTAATGTAAAAATATTTTTGTATAATTTATTTAGTTAATGTTAATAAATTATAAATTGAATTAAGTAAAGTTTTGAATGATTTTTAATCCTATCAGAATACTTCCTTCTTACGTTCCCCTAGATGGCGAGATTTATACACAGCACTAATAATCGAGGAATACGGTTCTGACTATAAACAGACCAATAGTAAGAGACGTCACCCAAGTACGGATCTGATAAAAGAACTAATACCGTTTCTGAACGACCCGGTATATAAAACCTCCGAAAATTGCAAAATGATATATCCTTATATATAAGGAAATGGTTTGGAAATATGAGATAATTAAGAAATAAAGAACAAGAAGTAATTAAGAAGCGAGCTTACACACAGTATTAAAATAAAAATTAAAAAAACTTTGAAAAAAGAAAAACTTTGTATCAATAGAATTTGTTATATTTTATAACCTGGTATAAAATATAAAAATAATTTCTATTATTAATTTCATAAAATTGCGTTTTTTGGGCCTGCGTCTATTTGGCCGCGTCCTTTTGGGCCTGCGCCCTTATGGCCCGCGTCCTTTTGGGTCTGCGTCCTTTTTGGTCTGCGGCCTTATGGCCCGCGTCCTTTCGGGTCTGCGTCCTTTCGGGTCTGCGTCCTTTCGGGTCTGCGTCCTTCTGGGTCTGCGTCCTAACGCTCGCGTCCTTTCGGTCGCGTCCTTTCGGCCGCGTCCATTTGTCCGGCTCCCCGATATTACTTATCATTTCATTTATGATTTTCTCTCTCAAAAATTATACCCTTTTATATTTACGATCTATACAACATAGTATATGTAAAATGTTGTTGCCCACAACATACGAAACCGAAAATTTAACATGGGCTTTGCCTTTAATTGTATTCTGTAATTTAAAAAATGTAATATAATGTGTAAACGTTTTAATTAAACAAATCTCTAAAAACTCAATAATACAATTATAAAACAAGAGCTTTTTATTTGTTAACGAGAAGAGAGTAGATTCAAGAGCGTATAGATAAGAAAAATAATTTTATCTTTTTTAATACCTTGACGTGGTGTTTCAAAAATTTAATATTATTTGTATACTAAGTTATATAATGCAAGCTGCTTGTCTTATGTACCTATAATCTCAGTTGTAATAATTTTCGAGTCCCTAGCGATTACTATATTGTTGTATGCAGTCCTTTATTCCAGTTTCTAGACTTGCGGAATACATTATATGCTACCAAAATTTTATATGCAACCTGATGGTGTATTTTGAATATTAAATTTTTCTTTGTCATCAGGATTAGCTGAGATACTATTTTATATTTTCATAAAATCTATAAAAACATTAATTTGTATAATGATACATTTGTATAAATATAATGTTGATATTTAAAAAAATTTGACTTGACAAAAAATATCAATTTTCTAGGTAATAAACGATTATGGCTGATATTTACATTCAGTCTAAGAACGGTAAATAATG
Source organism: Cantharis lateralis (assembly GCA_963170105.1). Lineage (NCBI taxonomy): Eukaryota > Metazoa > Arthropoda > Insecta > Coleoptera > Cantharidae > Cantharis > Cantharis lateralis. The sequence goes on from OY720629.1 coordinate 23,701,817, forward strand.
GATTTAAATTTATTTTTTTATCAAGTTGGAAATCCTTCGAGAGCATTGATTCATAAATAAATCATTTTCGAATATACATAAATAAAATAGCAACCAAAATATAGATGTTAAATTTTACTTTTTGTTTTTATACATAATTTCAACTGAAATTTAATATTTGTGATTTTATTTACGAAAATACGATAGGAGGTAGTTAATAATAAATTGTCGATTTTAATTTATACAATAAAAAAATTATCTTGTTGATGAAACAACGTGAGGAAACGCTTTGAAGCGTGCGATAATTTAGTGCTCTTCCTATATACATATATAAAAAAAAGAATTATTCGAAGAACATGCATAATATTCTTTTATAACCATTTGCATATTCTAGCGTCTAAGCACAAGACCCAAATGCTTTAGTGTTCAATTTGGAATGTAAAATTAAACTTACTGCCACACTGAATCCTCGAAAGCTAAAGGATATTTTGCAAACTGTCGGGAAATTAACATATTTCCTTAGAAACCGTAATAACAAAAGCATTCAAAAAATTTTATATTAATAATTTTTTAGATAATGTAAGGACTAGATTAAATGTAAGTCCATTAGTTCTTTAATATAAACTAATTAAATTTAGAATGGCATTCTTATTTTCATTTCGAAATTAAAAATCAATTAAGTATCTAGCTAAAATAATTATTTATTTTATTCCGAATGTTTTAAATCTATTAAATTCAAAATGCTAAATGCAATTAGATTTAGATATTCTCTCAATGAAAATTCGCATTAACTTGAAATATTATTCTCATTCAAGTGAATGAAAATAATAAAATATTAAGAAATGTAATTTGAGATAAATTTTCAAGCAATTGAGTGGTAGGTATTTATGGTACATATCTACTGCGTTTCCAAATTTATCTGTGAATTATTATATTTATAAGAATACTTCACAATTATTTTTAATAAAATATCATATTACACTACATTGAAAGAATAATTTTATTAAGTGGGTATGTAATAATATTTTTAATATTATTATTATTATTTATAATAATTTATAATATCAATATTAAATTAAATTGCATAATGTGCATTAATATCAAGTATAAAAAATGTAATATTTTTAATTAGAATAATTTTTTTATTGAAAATCACGAGAATTTTCGGTGTACTACACGATCTAGGAATTGTTAAAGTATGGGAAGCAAAAAGAGGTATTGGGGTACACGATTTTGGCCTGTCGTTTATCTTTTGAGAAATTGTGATTGTAAACGTAATTGAATCAGGATTTCTAAGGTTTTAAAACTTATTTAATTAGGAGTTCTTTTAACATTTAACATGTAAGCTAGTCAATTTACATCATTCCCTTGACGTTTAGATTTACACGCATATCTGAACTATCTCTGGGTATTCCAAAGTACCGGTCAATTGAACCGGTCACCACTACGGTCAGTTTAGCATTTTAAATATAAAATTTGAGTAAAAACAGAGGTATTTAAATTAAAAATTGTGATTTAATAACTGCTTTATTTAGTTTAATATCTCCCAAAAAATTTGATTTAAATTTTAAATGCGATCATCTTTTTTAACTTAGACCATCATAAATTAAAAATATGAATGAAAATGTCCACATCTTTTAAGTAAATGTGTGCATACTAGATATTTACCGCTATTTACCTTGAGTAAGTTACTTTCAACACTAGGTGTTAAAAGTAAATTTACTCAAGTTAAATATGATGTACTTCTCACATTAGTAAGTAATTTTCAAAAATTATAACAAAATAAGTTAAGATTAATAATAATTTACTAAGGATTCAAAATAAAAGTGTATTGGACAAACGATTTTTACATTTGAGAAGCGAAGCGTAGCGTAGCAGCGCCTATACCTTATAAAAGTTTGCGTGTCAAACAAAAACACAATCATACACATTGTTTGGCAAGGAAAATACTTTAGCGCTGCTGTCGACGGCAGAAAAATAAAAGAATTATTGTATTCGCGTGAAAACAATAATTGTCTAAAGTGAATCTGCAAATTTAACAATATTGAACGACGTCAAATCAAGTTTTTTACGTTTACAGAAAAAAGGGTTTTTGAATTATGTAATTTAGGATTAAAAGTAGGGTAATGCAGCTCATTTAGTAATTAGTTTTAAATGTAATTTATATCATCAAATTGGGTCACTTTACCCTACTTTAATGCATAGTATTAATAGTGTTGCTTAGCAATATGCGTATTTTTATAACAATAACAACAATATCAATGTGGATGTTACGTAATACATAATAATATTATTATATAGCATTAAAACGAACTTCTTCTACGATAGCCGTGGTTGGATAAATATCGGTTTTTACTTATATCATTTATCGATCAAATTAAATTTAAAATTAAATTAATAAAAAAAACAACCTTTTATTTTATAATAAATTTCTTTTCAATTAAATTTGAAAGTAATATAACAATTTAACTAACTCAAGCTTGAATTCATAATTAGTTTTCGTAGCTTTCATTAAAAAACTTTTTCTATGAACTTTTTATATGTTTTGCATGGCCGAGAAGGAATAATAGCATTTTACTCAATGGGTGGGAAAAGACACACTTTATTGAACGAATAAACAATTTTAAACACCAACCATCAGGAGAATGCGAGAATTCTTACGATGCATCCAGATATGTAACAAAGGTATCGTAAAGCTGAGCTTATGTAGAAAGGTCTTTGTAATGTGATGCAATGTCACGATTTACGATGCCGATTGGTTCAGCACGAAAGATAAAGCAATAAAAATATATTAACGTGGCGTTACTGTGTGTTAGGATTATCGTGTGGCTTCTGGTTACAAAACTACGCGAAGGAGCTACATTTTGATATTTTTACTTCATGACTGGTTGCACCAAAGAAGTCTGACAATTCACAGTATCCAGGGTATTGAAAATTTTATTACACAGCTATTTCTGTGAGAAAGTGTATAATAACAACTTACTTTTCGAACTGTCAGTGTGGACATTATTTTTGACTTCCGAAAAGTCGTCTTTCTGTACAATATTAGATAATATTTTCTACCAAATGAAGGAATACTTGATGCGATTTGAACAAAGGTATTGATTTTATCGCTCAAATGCATATTGGATAAAGGGGTATGTATTTAAAAATACATTAGTTTGAAATTTCAATAATTTTTTCCAACTATGATAATATTATTTATTCAAGTAAAAAAAATAAATTCATCGAAGGGTCTCGAAAATAATATTTTAATTTTTAATCGTTTCAAAAATTAATATATTTTTTCAACTGAAGGCTATTTCGAAAGGAAATTTAATTAAAACATACCTATACCGAAATTATAATAGTTCATCTTCACAAATAAAAAAAATATCGTCACTTCTGCCGCAATACCTCCAATCATCAGCACACCAAATTTTATCTGAATCGGTTATACATTCTCGGAGATATGATGACATTTTCATTGTTTTTATTTATTTTATTGTGGTAGCCCTGGCAAAGATTTCTCTGTCAAAACCTTATTTTCATCACTAGAGCCTACAAGACACACGTCCAAAAAGTTTGAATGCCATCGACATAGAAATGCCGAAAAAAATCGAGGGACAAGGACTTTTTTTAAGTATTCACAAAAAAAATTAATTATTTTTTTTCATATTGCATTCCTGATTTTTATTAAAGGGTTCCATATGCTGTGAAGTCCTTTGAGGGCAATGTTCCTACATACCGAATTTGGTTGACATTCTTTTAGTACTTCGGGAGTTATTCACTCTTGAAGTTTTAACTTTGACAGCTTGTAATTTTTGACAGATGACAGGTAGAAAGTTTATTTCATCTATTCTGGATATAGCTTTTTAAGGTCTTTAAAATAAGCTATCGCAAGACAAAATCGCTTTTAAAAATTTTATATCATTTTCTTGTAGTGGCACTCCTGATTGATAGATCGCGACGAAAACCTTATTTTCACTTTTCTACCGTAAACTCTACTATTATACAAAATTTGGTCCTGATTGGTTGGATGGTTCAGGAATAAATCGAGGGACAAAATCTGGCGACCGACCGACCGACCGACAGACCGACACAGAAATTTATTTTTTATTTTTTGCAGATCTTTACGTTTCTGGACACGGTGATCTCGAAAATGTAAAAAAAAAAATTGAAATTTTTTTTCGATTACCATACCTCCAATTTTTTTGATTGATTGGAGGTAAAATTAACTTAGTTGAAAATTAGGCAAGTAATGTATAAGATAATACTAATATGTTGTACAACGTTTCAAATTTCTAAATCTAATTTAAAATCTAACGGAAAGGTAATAAGAAATTATAATGTTGATTATGCTGATGAAAGAAATTTTGTATATCTTGAGACAAAATTCTTTTAACGCTAATTAAATAATGAAAATGAAAAATAACACCAAGTAATTCGGTAATAATTGTTTTCTCTCTCTATGAGAACAGTTTATACCGTAAAATAGAAAAAATTATGCATATTATTCCATAAGATTTAAAAATATTACAGGTCACTTGAAATACACCGAATCGAAAATTCCTTCCCTTTGTTCATTAACTCACAAATGTCCATGCCCCGTTCCAAGTCACACTCCGCCCTAAGCAGTATGTTCTTAAAGAAAGACAACGATTTTGTTACTTTGTCTCTATTCAAGAACTTCTTTCGTTTTTCTTATAGCTTAGAGAGAAATCCGCGTGCTAGCCCTCACATCAGAGCCGTCTATGGGCATCTATTTTTTATCTATCTACTCTGATCTATTTTAGTGCGAACGTGCTTATTCTCTACTTAAATTAGAAACATTGCTTTTGAAATTCATGGTCTCCCGTTATTGCCATAATATCTATTGGTGTGATTGTTCGTAAAAACTTGGGTAGTTCAGGGACGGATTACTGTATAGGCTATATAGGCACGTGTGCCTTGTGGCGCAGAGGTAGCTTAATCCGTCTCTGGGGTAGCTTCTAGACTGCTTTCAGGGGTCTTCATAGCATGTTGTTCCTGTGTTTTTTTTAACTTTAATTTTGTTTTTGGTGTTGGGATTTCTCAATAACATTGTGGTACGTCTGCGTTGCTGGTATGAAATTTATAAATTAGGTTATGTGTAACTTGATTGTTCTAGATATTGCTTTGCTGAATTGATTACCATCATGTTCATTATAATATTTAGTCCTTGTGTTTATTGTGATTTATGAAATAGATATTATTATTATTATCATTTATTATATCTGAAGTAAAAAAACGTCACTAATTTTACAACACAACTAATGTATTTTATTCATTATTATGATTGCCCTCTTTTGAATAGTAAACACCTGTTGTACGTTCGAGGTACTTTCCTACAATAATAGCATACCATATCCGGTTACCGAAGCAATGTTCTCAAACGAAATCAGTTTACATCTTATACCTATCATAATAATCTATTTCTCTATGATTTCGCTTAACAGCTAGAATAATGTTTTAAACATATTTCCTAGCAAAACTTCCTACATTTTAACAAAGCTTAAGTGAACGCTAAAATACTTGAATTTTAATAAAAACTTAATAACCTGAACTTTTTTCATATCACATTAAATTTATGACGCGGTTTATGTCTTCTATTTCAAGTTTTAATTGCAGAATTTTACTATTAGATATGTTAAGGTGCTGTTAATTGCTTTAATTACAAGTTTTTAACGTGGAAGGGATCTTTTATTTGATAGGACTTTTCATAAGTTTTAATTTTACGATATAGTTTGTCCGATGATGACTGTTATGATCAGCAAAAAAACGTAACTCTCTACTTTTTAGCTAGTTAAGATAGTAGATAGTAACTTACAGTATTACGATGAAATTGTATTCGAGAGACATTTTTTAAAATATTTATTTTTATTATAAAAAAAAATAAAAAAACCGAGGAAAGTGAAACTTCTTTAGCCGTATATTATTTTCATAATGTCAAATTTCAAATTTATAAAACTCATCCCCTTTCATATTATAAAAATACTAAGAACATGTTAATAGCTAAGGGATTTCGATGCTGATACTTCCCCTTCTTAGTAAAAGCAAATCCTTTTAAACACGCATAGATTAAGTCAAAATAAAGAGATTTAGGGGCAGACCCACCTCGAAAACCCGCGGAGGCTCCCCCACCCCCTACTCAAAGGGGTGGCGAGCACAGTTGTGTATTTTATTTTTTTTCTCGAAAACGGTAAAACGGAGAGACCTGCGATTTGCGCCAATCGAAGGAGAATAAAGCCTTACATAGTATAAATATTTTTTTTATACTAAAATATTTTAAGTTTTCCTTCTACATCAAAAAATATTGGAAAGGGTAACCTTTTTTTGAGACACTTTTGCAAATTACACCAGAACGGCCCAATAAATCAAAATTTGTCAAGAGTAGAAAGTTAAAGATTATTGTTTTTTCTATCGATTGGTATATAAATAATTATACTTCCTCTTTAAATAATGCGTACAGCGGCGTCGAATATACTAGCGTTTGGTAAAAAATTTAATATACATAACATTTCATAAAATATTTTTTTTCTTTAAAATTAAGAAAAAGAGAAACTTGCTGCCTGTGGAATTTGGAATAAAATAAAATGTTACATTCTGTATTGAAGTGATATTAAATTATCAAAAAATTATTTTTCCAATTGAATTTAGCGAATTACTTGGTTACACTTCTTAAAATATTTTTATTATTAATTTTAAATTCTTTAATAATCGTAGACACGTTAACTTTCAGATACATATATCCATCTGCCTCGGTATAACAATTAATTTTCTTTCCAAACACAAACAAAACAATCAAAATCACTTGTTTCGTAATATAATTCTTTATTTTTCTTAAATATCAATTTTTATGAAATTTTACGGACCCACTGCCAATGCACGTCCGTAACGTCCGCCATTTCCCAAAAAATTTCAAAATTTAAATTAAAAAAAACAACGTATTTCAAATTTTGTTCCACGACAGTATATATTTCTTAATTCGTAAAAAGTTGTATTTTTTCTCTTACTACCAAAAATATTACTCCACAATAAAGAAATAAATTAAAGTTTTACTAATGTAGAAAATTAAAAATTACTTATTTGTGATTTCTGGAAAAGCTTCCCATGTATCGCAACACATTCTTTTTCCATTATCAAAAAATTCAGATGTTACATCGCACCCAGTAAAAGTGTGGAACATAGGAAGACCTATTGTCACCTATTTCCACCCAAGAGTTGTATGTATCTTAAGTTTTTCCGGTACTAAACTCGATGCAAACATCCTGTTCTTGATGCAGATATTGATAAACAATGGTAAGAATAATGACATCTATGTAAACTGTTTTTATTAGTATTTTTGTTAAATTACTGTTTAAGCAGTTTAGAGAATGAACAAATATTCAAGAATCAGCTTATTCTTGGTTGCACATGCAAGTAATTTTAATCAGATCTGGAGAGCCGCTATTATAGAAGGTTTCCTGAGAGTTATTGAGCACTACCATCATATTTTCAGGCAATGCAATGTCCTTAAAATAATTAGAAATTTAACTGAACAATTCCGTTTTATTTTCTCCAACTCTTAAAAAATTTTACCTATTTTTTGGAATTGTGGTAGTTAGTCTTACCTATTTCCTTTACCTCTCTTTTCCCTGGTACTTTCTGTCAAGCTTTTTTCGATATAAATATCCCAAATTGTTTCAACTCAATTAACAGTTTCCAAATTTTTAAAAATATACGGCTTCCAATGCGAGATAATTATGTAATCTTCAAAAGAAGAGCAAGTTTTAGGTTGTGAAGTATGGTATGTGCACCAAAGCGGCCCCATCAATTAATTCGGCATCAATATTTATGGGTTTACTTTTCACATTAATGTATTTTGTGCCGTGATACAATTGTCCAAGTTGAACCAGTGAGGGTGGATATGGATGATTTTCAAATTTAATTATTTTTTCAAAACGTCCGTTTCCGTTATGACATTAACTTTTCCTGATGAAATGCTTTACATTATTGAGTACCCTTCTCGAATAACATCTTTAAACGTTCTTCATTGACAAAAATTTGGCTATTTAGAGCAAAAACTTCAGTTGATATTTCTTGGAATGGATTACCATATACTTTAAATGTGTTCACTATGTAACTGCAGAAATAAACTTTTCTTGCAAAACTGGCAACTCTTCGTGAATCTTATGAATATTTTGATGGAAATCTACATAATCTTTATAGTCGCCAATCAAATGAGCTACATCAGGACCTGAAATAAGCCATCTTTTTAAAGCACTGGGATTTTCTGTTAATCCAATTGCTCTAGAAGCATTCTTAATTACTGCGTTTTGTTGCTCATGATCCTGATCTATTTAGAATGGATGAAAATCTATTTGACGATTTTTGAATAATAAATCCTCCCCTACAGAATTTTTTAATAATATTTAGATGTTTTTCTTTTAAAATGAACATATCTCTATAATGCACGGATAGCCAACGTGCATAGTTAGTTCTGTTCAATGAGAAGAAATAAGGCAATATATTTCCTATGGATTTAACATACATATCTGCTGCTCTTTAGGACTTAATAAATCGTAAAATCTTTAATCCATCTCTTGATGGGTTTTCCTAGTTCTTGTAAAATGGCTAACTTCTAAAAATGCGTAAATACGTAATACGCCACTGTACACATCGTTAAAACATGTATTTTTGAATTTTTATTCTATCAAACGATAGAAAAAATTATAATCTTTAATTTTCTACATTAGTAAAATTTTAATTTATTTCTTTATTGTGGAGTAACAAAAAAAAAGTTATTACTATGTATATGGTGTCCACCGCCTATATTTTTAGTAGTCTTAAGAGAAAAAATACAATTTTTTATCAATTAAAAAATACGTATCGAATGTAACATTTTATTTTCTTCCGAATTCCACAGACAGTAAATTTCTCTTTTTGTTAATTATGAAGAAAAAAAATATTTTATGAAATGGCATATTGAATTTTTCACCAAACGCTAGTATATTCGACGCCGCTGTAAGCATTATTTAAAGAGGTAGTATAATTATTTATATACTAATCGATAGAAAAAACAATAATCTTTAACTTTCTACTCTTGATAAATTTTGATTTATTGGGCCGTTCTGGAGTAATTTGCAAAAGTGTCTCAAAGAAAGGTTACCCTTTCCAATATTTTTTGATGTAGAAGGAAAACTTAAAATATTTTAGTATAAAAAAAATATTTATACTATGTAAGGCTTTATTCTCCTTCGATTGGCGCAAACCGCAGGTCTCTCCGTTTTACCGTTTTCGAGAAAAAAAATAAAATACACAACTGTGCGCGCCACCCCTTTGAGTAGGGGGTGGGGGAGCCTCCGCGGGTTTTCGAGGTGGGTCTGCCCCTAAATCTCTTTATTTTGACTTAATCTATGCGTGTTTAAAAGGATTTGCTTTTACTAAGAAGGGGAAGTATCTGACCATTTTTCTGCTCGTAGGCTCTTAGCTATAAGGTTCTTTATTAAATAATATTAGAAAAAATACAATTTGCCACTCTTATGTTAGGTACACAGCTCATCCCCGCTATATTACGTTGTTACCGAAGCCCTTAGCGTTTGGTTCCCACTCTTATTTCCCTTTATTGACGTTCGGTTACTGCTTTTATTTCCTCTTATTGCAATAAATTTCAAATAGAATACGTCACTAGAGAAGTTTCACTACAAAAAATTGAAATACAGTAAGATAATTGAATAATATGATGGTTATTTCATTTCGTAATTTCATAGCTATAATTTAGAAATTACATATACCGAATATAGGATAAAACATAAAATTTATAAAATTGACTTCAAGTTAAAAAAAAATTAGATGACAGGTATGTAAGTAGGTACATACCATTTGAAACACTTTTATTAGATCTGCTAAACTGCGAAAAAACTATTAATTTTATCAGAGATTACATTTCATAATAAACAAAATAAATGAAACAATATTATACAAAGCATCTGACAGAAAAAAATGTTTTTAAAATTCTAAAAACAAATTAAAATTAATTAGAGTAGAAATTCACTAGAAGTTCTAGGGTGTAGATTTGTAACGAATAAAAGTATAATCTGAAGAAAAGTTCTTTGAAACAACACTGCTGTTTTAAAGTCGGATTGAACTTCGAAGAAAATAATTAGAAAATGTTAATTACCTTTTCAAATCTTGATATAAGTTTGTATAACTACTAGCACCTGTACGAAAAAACAGAGAGTATCTTAAAAACGGAATGAAAGTAATAAATTTATAACTTTATAATATTCCAACTGATTGCTTTAAATTTATTTAATGCTAATTAATTTCAATAGTGATATTTGACCTAAAGTTAATCGAAATATTATTTCGATAAACATTTTTTAACATTTTTTCATTCTATTGCATGCGTTAGACGCATTTTTTAAACGCTTGCGTCAAACGCAGATAGAAAATCTCAAAACCCATACATTTTAATTTTGTGCAGCTAATAATTTTAAAATTATGTAACAATAATGATTATTTAATATTAAATTTTACTGTAATAAATAAAACAGCCTATTAAATAATTATAATATAGAATAACCAGAAATCGCATGTAGATTATAATAATTTGATATTATTATGTATATTATATGAGTTTGTAATTTCTAGGTGAGGTTTTCTAATTTCAATTAATAAAAAATTACTATACGTATTTATACAATAGAATACATACATTCAACATTTCTAAAATTAAGTAGGTACCTACTTTAAACATAATTATTTTAATATATTATTATTTCAAATAATTTATTTTAGTGGTAGGTTGGTACCTACGTATTATTATAACAATATTATTTTTTTAAATAAATGTCTAAAGTTTTTTTCTCTAATCACTCATGTCACACCTTAATTTGTAGACATGACTATATTTTACAATTAAAGCTGTTAGTGCTTTCCATAAAAATGAGTTAGTAAAATATTAACTTGAATATTTCATAATATATGTGTAAGCTTGTCACTTATTCAAATATAAATCAATAGTTCTATATTTATGAAAATTATTAAACTCAGAATCTGTAATCTTGCCAAACTTGCAAATAATTTATTGATTATTATGAACTATAGCCGAATAGTTTAGCAACATTTAAGGAATCTATTTTATGTTATGGTATTTAATATTTAGAAGTACATACATAGAAAATTATTATTTAAAAAACGACGAAACGACATTAATCTAACACTTTTGACAGGGTATGACTAAGAATGTTTGATAATAAGAGAATAATAGTTTTTCTTCTTTCTAAAACATTCTTAGTCCTACCCTGTCAAAGGTATTAAATTAATGTCTTTTCAATGTTTTTTAATTAATATCCACTGTTCTATACGTATGTGAACAAATTTTGTTCAATATACTTATATAAAATATTTAACCTAAATTTTTATTTCGTTATTTATTATTTATTTAAAGGGCGATTGGTTTTTTTAAAGATTGTGGTTAACTGTAAAACTTTCCATAAAAAGATAATAAAAATAATATGTCAGAACATACGATGACTTCAAAGCGATGCATTCAAAAAAATTTATTCCGAAGAAGACGCATCTGATTTTAATCGCTCAGCGAATTGTAAAGATGTCACCTGCATCGCTTGTATCAACATTTTTCTTTCTGAATTTTAAATGACAAAATCTGGTGATTTTGAATGTCTTTGAAATAAAATAGCCTTAATTAGTGTTAGCATACGGAACGCAAATACTACCTGAAGAAATTAGTTTATCTTTTATTTATTTATCTTATATTAGAGAGAAAACCTCAAATACGAAGATTTTTAAATTTACAAAGACAATTTTTGAGTGCAATAATTTTCTTATACAATTTCGGTATTTGAAGGAAGGGTATCGTCAAAGACTTTTAAATGGACATACAGATCCTGCTGGGTATCATTAAAACCTTCATTTTTATCTTTACAGCGCTCATAAATTATATAGGTTACAGAAGGAAAATTGCGGAGAAAAGTTTTCTAAAAGATAGCTTATGAATAATTTCATTAATTTTATTAAACAAATGTTGATAATTAAAATAGTTCAGAACAAACAAATGTTTTTCTTATATGAATCACTTTATAATTAAAACGAAAAGTTAAATCATATAATTAATTTAAATTTAAAAAGTGACCATTAAGTTTTAATAACCACAATATAGTAGTTCTTTCGTATTTTGCAAAACTTTTATTCTAATTGCATGTATTTCGTTCACCGTTATATTTTTTAATTATTAGATTTACTACAGATTACGGTTTTAATAATCTTTACTGCCATAATAAATTTCATAAATGACTTTTTACCTAATGTTTCTTCATTTTTTTAAAGTACCGAACAGATGGCATATATGGATTTTCTTGATTTGGTAACAAATCCGTTAACGTCGGTATAAGGTTTTAGCGAATTTCCAAAGAACGTTCGTCATTTAAATTGCCATCGGAAGAATATGACCCTAAAATTTGTTTGCATAAAATCCCGTCAATGCATTTATCTTTCCCAATGGGGATTTTTAGATGATCGGTAACGACAAATCTGCCTATTTTAACAGGACCATTTGCCTTGAATAGCTAGTAATTGTTGAAAAACTTTTGGTGTGCATAAGTAAAGTATAACATATTGGTTAAACTTGTTCGTCACTTCTTTCTAGTACCGAATGCAAAGATGATATCAACACCATTAACCAATCTGCTGACGAACTTGCTAAAGGTTGTGTTAAACATTTTTTAAAAGAAGTTTGATACAAGTAAAACAGCCGACAAAATCCATTCACATAATATTTCTCCGGTTAACTGCTTTTTGACATATTTTCTATCGAGTTCCATTTCTATCTTCACAGCAGAAATGAAACAGTTGAAGTTAGTAATCAAATCATGTAGAAAAATTTACATGGGTTTTAAAGGAAAACTAGTATTATGAATATTTATATAGCTATATGTATATTATTATAGAACGTATCTAGTATTTTGAAATTCCGAAACGATTATTAAATTTACATTAAAATAACTTAACTGAAATGTTACAATATTTTAATTTTAACTATAAATTAGTTAAACGCATGCAAGTTTTTATCCGGAACTCGGGAATGCCTTTAATCATGTTCCGACCAAAAATTTCCATGCATTTAAACTTACAGTATATTTAAATTATTTTAACATTACAGTTAATTTATTATTGTAAATGTATATTTGCATTATATGTACTAACTATAATAAAAAATTCTCTTGGAAATTCTTTTATTTGCAATAATTATAATTATTATAATTAGTATATTACATCAAGTTCAATAAAGTTACATTGTTATGCATACATTATGTAGGACCTCGATACTATAATATTGATTGATAAATATTTATCTTATGGAAAACCGCTCTGGTGAATTTCCTTCTCGACCAGTGAGTATTGTTGAGCACTTGAACATACATATGTGGAAATTCGCATGGAAGTTAATAGTCGTTTTCTAAATAAATTCGATCTTGATCAGACAGTTGAGCTGATAACGTAAAGTTGAATTTCTCCCAAACTATATAGTGCATTTGCGAATCTTTTTTGAAACATTTGTATTTTATTTATAATGGTATTGCTTGCATTGCCCCAAACTGAACAAGAGTACATCAACTATAATTTAATTAATGATTTTTACAGAAGATTATTTAAATGTATGGAAGAAATTTGAGTAAAAGTTTTTCGGGTAATGAATGTAGATGTTTTAATAAAAAAATATAGTTCAACTTTATTGAAATGGACAAAAATGGATACTATATTATTTTTAAATTTGCTAAATTTAACTTTTTAGTCTATATTTCGGTACAGTCTAAAACTTCTCAATGCCCACTTCAACAGCACAATTTCAAACGAGAAAGCATTTCAACAGCAGAAGTTTTCAACAAGGAAATGTTTTTTATACACACCCGTTTCAATGTCATTAAATGTAGCAATGTTGAATTTCCAATAAAAAAATCTTTGTTAAATTTATAAACACCGTTATTTTTCGGAATCTTATAATATCGAAAACTAATTAACTAGATATCGTATGGGAGACCGGGGATAATGGTAATATATTACAAATTTTGCGACCAGTGTTTTCTTATAACAGATGGCAGCACTGGGACAGTTATTGTAGTCGGCCATAAAAACGTGAGTTCCCCACGTGTTGAGTATAAAGTATAATAAACAACAATTTATTCTAAAATAACTAAATAAAGGAGTAACTAAATACACAGATATGCTTTTTGTTGCACTATTAATTTATTTAGGTAGTTTTTGAATTATAATGTTTTAGTATTAGTTTTTGAAACGATTAACATGATTTAAAATATTCAAAATATATTTGCTGCAATATAATAATATAATAATTTCGTTTTCAAAGTTCATATCGAGATATTGAATTAATAAAATAACTAGAGTTTTAGAGGAAAATATAACTAAAAAGGGAAAGAGAAATTTTGTTCGCGAGTTAGATATTTATCATGTATAGGTAATATCATATAGGAATCGAAAGAAATTGAAGCAAGATATTGTTATAGTGTGGGTCAATATTCCCCCCTTTATAAAAAACATCTTAGGGCGACTTCCAATTCTATTATGAGAATAACTCTGTTATTTATACTTCTACGTGCTAGAGGTTGAAAGGGAATGTGTTTTTTCTACTTCAAAAGAGGATATTACAGTAGTTAAAAAATTAATTCTTTTCAAAAGCTATTAAGCACAAACTACTAAACGTTTTTCCAAAGTAATCAGTAGCAGTAAAAAGCATTAAAATGGAAAGAAAAAAGCAGTCATATTAAGAAAGATTCCTAAAAAAACAAGCACAATCAGCAAATAACTATATGAAAGAAACGTCGAGATGAATAGAAGAAAAGATGACAAAGTTGACAATTCTTCAAATGAAGAAGCTGTTGTTTGATTATTAGATTGCATCACCTGATGCACATGGTGAAAAGTACTTTCAATGTTGAGTTTGGAACAACAGCGACCACAAAACACTTTGTTAATGAATTAATTGCACGGAATATTTGGTTACATTAATACTTCTTATAGTACAATTTTTGTTTATGGTTCTCTGCTTATTTCTTTTTTGTTTCTTTTTGTGTTATAATATTTTCCATGAGTTGGGAACAATTTATTGTAACAGGAATGTCATCAAATATAAAACATACTGTTGCATTGGCCTCCCTAATAAATTAAAAACAACAATGTAATTGGTTAAGCTTTGAAATTTAGTAGTTGATACTCCTTCAAAGTACAGCAAAGATTTCTAAACTGCTTGAATTGCATTAAGAATTTCTAAAATACCATTGATTATAAATTTAATAATGTAACGCAAACTGCTCAGCTTTTCTTGACACCTTATTTTATTAATTTAGCTTGACACCTTTATAGAACAGACCGAACGCTGTCTGAACTTATCCAAGTTTAACTTAGTAAATAAAAAAACTAAATCATAAATACAAAATTAAATTAAAGAAGGCGGGGAATGGACGTGTAATTGTGCACAAGTAGATAAAAAATGGGTTGACCTATTTCAATTCCCTAATTAGGATGAACCCATCAAAATAATCAAGTTTCGTTAACCTATAACTGAAAGCTACAAGATAAATAGCAATAATAATGCAAATGTTAAACAGTGTATCTTACTTGACGAGCAAAATGTATTTTGCTTGAAGTAAGAAGTACTTAATAAAGTAAGATGACAAATCCAATTATGAACTCAAATAATTCTGAAGGATTTGATCAAAAATCGACAGACATTGGATATAAAAAAAAACTGGTGTACAAGATTTTGATCTGTTGTTTATTCTTCGGTTATAATTAATTTACTTTAACTAATATTTTATTTCACAATTATGACGTTAACTTGAACATAAACATAATTAAATTCAATTACACTTATCTCATCATTTTAATTCCAATCTTGGAATCAATCAATCATCTCAATTCTGCAAAATCAATGTATCTCGATTTACTTTTGAAATAGATTAATTACATTCTTAATTAATAGAGTAGTTAATAAGTCCATGTTAGATCTTTGGATTATATATCTAGCAAGCTTAGCATCCAACTAGAATGTATTATTTAGCCGTAAGCGTGAAATTGGTACACTGATAGTAATAGCAGGATGAAGTCCTGGAAGAAGACAGTATTTGGATAGCAACAATAAGAATCCATTTGTTGCTATGCAGAAATCTGATGTAAATGTTCTTGTGATTACAAAGCTTGTAATGCACAGTTGTACATTATTATATTACATTACATAAAATACATTATTTTACGTATTAACATACCAAAACAAAAGTTACACAAAACAATTTAGATTATTAAAATAATTTCGCATAGCTAGTTAAAAGCCTGCATTCTGCTGGCTTTCATAAAATTGCAACTGAAATTGATTAATTAAAATTTACAATGCAAATAGTATTTTTATCCAAATTTATTTATTAAAAGTCACGAAGTCTATAATAGCACCATTCGGCTAGCAAGACATAAAGACCTATTTTCTAACATACAACATTTTTAAATTATTTGCCTTCAGTATTTAAATTATTATTATGATCAACTTTATCAATTTTAACAACCACTTGATCAATTTTGTTTTAATTAGTAGTTCATTGTTGATTAAATGAGGCAAGGTCAGTAATTATTAATTTGATTATGCTAAAAGTGGAGACACGAAAATTTTGATTACCATATAATTTCTTAGTTTTAAATAGCATCGTAATAACTTAATATAGGTCATAAACGTGAAATTACTATTATTCTGAATTTTAAAGCCAATTATTCGCCATAGCATTAGTAATATCAATACATCAACAAATTATTGTTTAAAAAGGTAATCACGAGCCATATTAAAATAATATTATGTTGTTAAAATATTACAAGTGTATACTTTGGATATTTCACAAAGATATACCTATATTAGATTCTTCAGCTGAAAATTATATATTACCAACTCTTTTTTTTACCACGATTTGTAATTCCTGGAATTACGGTTCCTTCATATATCTTAAGACTGCTTACAATCCCAAAAAATGTTCCTAAAAAAAAGCGGTTTAACACATTTATATGCTTTTGGGAAAATAATAGTGACATATTACAGTAAAGCAAGTCCATGATTGTGAAATCATGCAACTCATTAAAAATGTAAAAATAATTTATTATTTTATTACAAAAATACATACCTACTATGTACATAAATATTGTAGAACTTGCAATCCATATCTGTCAGTTATGTGTGTATTTTAAATTGATATTGCATTTCTTTTTTGCATTTAATATTGGTATGGTGGTAATTACAGGAATTATTTATATTTTTCCATTTCGAATGTAGAACATTGTTGTTGTATAAGCAAATTGTTTTTCACATTTTAAAAACAATTCACCTCATAATACTTGATCAAATGAAATTGCGTCATCTTATTCGTCTGGACCAATCAAAACCAGACTACATTACCAATTATTGCACTGAGTGAACGATTGCCTTAACAATAATTGTAATAACAATGACTTCAAGGCAATAATCGTCAAAGCAAATTTCTGCTTGTTGCTTTAAGAAAAAAAAGCTACCGTGTTCCGCACTTGTGCTTCTTTTCATCACAATCCACTCAGCGAAAATTTCCTTCAAAATCATGATCACTGCTGGTTACAATCATGATGCAATGTTGTTTATTTACCATCTTAACGAACGCAAATACTTTTACGAAATAATTCTCAATTCACGAATTTAAAAGAATTGTAAAAATTGATTTACAATATTATTTAAAATAACGCTACCAATTTATATCATTGTCAAATTATCTTTGATAATTTATTATGAAGCGGATGTTATTCTATTGGAAGGAAACAAAAATTGCTTTCGTATTAAAACAAAATTAATTAATTTGATATCAGATTGATATCCATTCGATTTGTTAATATGTTAATAAACAAGCTTTTTTGATTTATTGAATTTGTGTCAAATATGTTCGATAAATTTTTAATATAATTGTTCAGTTTTGAAAGATGAGTTACTAAAATGAAATTTTTCCGTTCAATTCCATCCGTTATTTATTGATGATTAAGTTTAACTATTTTTTTTTAATTTGAAATCTATTAAGGTAAGATTGGTAAAATCTGTAATTACATCAATAAAAGCAACAATACATAATATGAAGTACAAATCAAATGTTTGTATACAAATCAAATCAATCAGTCAATTGCACTAGAAAATAAAAATAATGTAATAAAAATTGCTACTCAAACCACAGATAAATAACTGTGCCAGATGCCTAACTCGACAGAGATACGTCAAGAAAGATTAAACGCTTCGTTTTAGAAGGATAACTACGTACGATAACGCTGTCCTTTTAAAACAGAGCGTTGAAGATTGTACACTTTTTTAGGAAATGGAACACAATTATGTGCAAATTAATTTAACCCATTTGTAGAGGGTGATTAATTTTTTGGCAAAATAATGATACTGTGTATAACCGCTTAAACTTTTTGTTTATATTCAAAAAAAAGAGAAATATTTGTGCTACGTTTTAGTAAACATACAAAGGTTAAATTTAGATTTCACATTGAGGAAGAGGAAGTTATCAAATAATCGATAGGTAACTTTTAAAAATTAAAATATAAATATACTGCTGCTTTTCAATAGTTAAAAAGTATTTTTGTGAACTGTAAGTTGCTCAGAAAAGTACGTGTTTAATTTTTTATCAAAAACATGTTGGATGAAATATAACTTAAAGAGAGTATTTCACGGGTCAGTTGTTTGGCAAGAAGTTGGTGTGCGTCTGGCATCAAGCTGTCACTGTTTTCTGTTTCTGGTATAGCAGAAATTGAACGTTAAAAGTTTCTGAAAAAATTTCAAAAATTCTATTTTATTTAGAAAAAAATTCTTAAATTTTAGCATTACCACCTAAACGACAATCGTGCGATGAATAAAAATGAATCACTATAGCTCAATTTTTCAAATGTTAGTGTTTATTTTATTTATTTTTTTTTTAAATAAAACGTGTTCCACTGCACTGGAGTAGAATGAAAAATAGCGATAGGAATTTATACTTATAATACGTGTGTTTTGGCTCTTTTAATTTTTTATATAAAAATAAAACTGAGTAGGTAAATATGAATTGCATGGAGTAGTATTTTTTTAGTGTCAATACTCTATGAAATGTTATCTATTTATAATGGTATTTAAATAATTATTGCACGAAAATTATTCAAAAATGCCGCGATTCTTATCTAAGTGAGGTATTTGGAAACTTGGCCTTTTTAGTATATTGTGACAATGCCATTACGTGTAGGATAATAATTTTATATTGTAGATTTGTTGGACAAAACAACACTTAAAGCTAATAACTATCAAATCGATTTACAATGATTGTATTAACTGGTTTTTGGTTTTAATAATCCAAGTCGGTTTGCCGAGACCGAATTTCGGACAGTTTAAAAAGTGTGGGTGATTTTAATAATAATATGTGTTATTTTAAGAATTAAAATATTTAATATTAAGATTAACAATTATGAAAAGTAAACGAGAGGAAAATTAAAACAATACTTTGTAGTGTGTAAGCAACAAACGCAACCTATCTGTTGAGAAAACGCGCACGGGGTCAGGCGAAATCAATATAAGGGGTGGTTGTAGGGGCGCAGGCTTGAGCCCTCGTGAACCCAGCAAGTGCCAGTCTGCCTTCGCCCCATTCGGTTATTACATCCGCATTGGCACCAGCTATAGAACGATATCACTAGAACCAATCATTGCATGTGAAGTTTTCAGTGTGAGCTTTTGTGCTTCTACCGTTCAATATAACAAAAAGGCTAATTTTACTATGACAGAGGTGTTGAACAATGCTAAGGCACATGTAAATTAGTATAAATTCCAACGAAGCAGCTATTCGTAAAGTACTTTTCAAATATTGTTATCTATGTCTTAAAATGTATTAAAATATTTCTTCACTTACTTTTTACTTTATTACTCACATCATTAAAATAATACATACTATTTCTCAATCACCTCTTGTACGGAAAATACGACCACGAATTACTATATATCAAATTTAACTTATACATTCGATAAAACACATCATTTTTGATTTTATGTATATAGTAACTCATATTAACACTGTATACAATAAAAATATGTATGTTACAAATAATTGCTTTCACTGAATACTAAAACACCGGCAATAATCCGTTGCGATTGCCATTCTTTTCAACACGAAACATCGATAAACCATTAATAATATTTTTGATAATAATTCATCAGATATTTAAATTTTTCCAACATCGGTTTTATATTAATTTCACGCATTATGCGTAAATTTCGTAACATGTTTATCGATTTTGTAGTCTTTAAACAATTAGAATGCCACTATTAATTTTAAGATAACATTTGACAATTTAATATACAAATTCCTGAGATACAATCCGAAAGACAAAAAATAGCTACCACCAAGTACCAATATCAATTTGATTTTTGTTTTAACCATTTAAACACCCATTTAACACTTTAAATTTTGGAGTTTCAGTGTTGTTAAAATTTTTGACCAATTGCTTAATTCAACAAATGGATATTGATTTGAAGTGTTAAGTGAAACTATATACATATAAGTCAAGTGAATTGATTAATAATACAGTGTTGGTTTGTGTTGTTTTGTTATATAATAGGAAGTAATTCAGGTCAGTTCGATGTTTGTGTATTTGTATATGTCTGTTATGTAAACTTTATAAAAGTACGACATTTTACAGAAAAAAAATTATATTTATAAAACTCCGCTGCATTAAAATATCATTTGTTATTATCATAGCACATCAGATGGTTTGCCTGTTGAATAATAAACTGTCACACACAATTCCATATTAAGTATCGATTTTCCTTCTTTTCTCTACTATAAAATTTTTTTATTGTACAACACACGGCAATTTATCTATGGTTAATTTGTCACAACAAAATAAGTAAATTGGTCTTTCAAATCAATTTATATGGAGGTTTCCATCACACACGTTCACGTCAAGAGCATCGACATATTGATTTATAATCGTCTTCATTTTATTTAGAAAAAATATAATTTTGCCTATTATATCAAATTGATCGAGTTTAAAATTAAATTTTATATAACCAATTACATAGCTATACGTAGTCAAATTATCGGTGACATAACTTAATGGTCCACCTTTTTATTAGCAAAATTAATTTGTTTGTTATTAAGCTGCAGATTATACATTATACTCGAGTTAATTAAATTAATTTACGATTTAATTTCACAAGATATAAATTTATTTTACCCTTTATAGGTGAAACGCCCTATATAATATCTCCGAATAATGAAATAACGATTTTAAAATCTTTTTTACCAAGTCACCAATTTAATTATTATTATGGCTTAATGCTTTTCATTAGAATTTAATGGTTTTGTATAAGTTCCCAATTGTAACATGAATTTAAATTATTAATAAAATCTTGCAAGGGTGCGTATTTGCAAGATAATGATCATAGTTTTCGGCAGTAAGAAATTACCATAAGAACATCAAAGTTGGCTAATATTAGCACAATTATACTTTTTGCCAAACCATATACTATCTACCCCAAAGTCAACAATTAACTATTATGTACAGGTAAATTGCTGTGCTAAATTTAACTCAAATGTATAATATGTATAAGATTATGATTAATGTTACTTTGTTTATGTCAAAATTAAACCCACTTAACTAATCATTATATTGTCTTCACATAGGCTTGTTTTCATCTATGTGACCAATCTCTTGTCTCTAAAATATTAATGACGGTTTTATTCAAAATTAAGGAAAGGTCGATTGTGTTTAAATTTAATACTACGCAAAATAGGGCAACTTGGGCCCTATAAATATTAAATTTTTACTTTCACTTTTTAAAGTCGGCGAAAAATTGTCCAAAGTTCAAACTTCATGCTATACATCAGGATGGTGATAGGTAATTACGCGAGAATTGACTTAAGCTGGGCTTAAGTTATCGAAGCCTAATTGATTGTTTGGTAGTGTATCTTAATTATAATTTACTCGATGATCACTTATAAGCCGAAGCTTACAAGTAACCACATTTTGGAATAAAAGAATCGCTGACGTATGGTATTACGTGAGTACAAAAATTTAATTAATGAAATTAAACCACAAATCTCTAAAACATTTCAATGCTCTCTGAAATCTATTAGTGTAGTTTTTGTGCAACTTTATTGATTTTTAATTTAAAAATACATTTAAATTAACAATGGATTCGACGAACTGTAACGCCTAAAACTTGTAAAATTATTTTCATAAAGTTATAACAACAATCGTGTTAGCAAAAGCACTCATAATAAATTTCACGTGGAAATAAACTAATTTTACAGCTTTATCAATCCATTAAAGGTAGTTTATGTGATCAGTGAAGAAAGTAAGTCATTATCGAACAAGCGTAATACTTGCAAAACGAGCCATGGCCGAGGTATACAATCACGCAAGTACGACAATTTTTATTTAACTGCTAATTTCTTTTTGTCATGGTGATTTACGTATTGTTTGAAAAATAATGTCAACTAAAAAATTTTTTTAAAAATAGCGGCACATTATATAACTTAAATCAGTATATAAAGTGAGCTATTACGTAACGGTAGTAGAGAAAAATATTTTTTATAGCAAAACGTTGGTACAACAACCACAATGATTTAAGAAATTATTTTGTTAATAAAATTTAGGTTTGGTTAATTAAATGCGAGATTTACGGTGTTCAATTTAACATCAGGTGCTGTTTTTAATAATACATTTTTAGATACGAATTTTAACTCAAATATTTATACAAATGAAAAAGTATTATTAATTTACGTTAATTTATAGTAAAATGTCAAATTACTTTTGAGAAAATACAATGTTCAGTTTTATGCTGATTTGGAAAACTTGTCTCCCTTACTAAATTATGTTTTTACTACATCCATTGGGTTGGTTTTCGACTCTCCTAAAATTTGAAATAAAATCGGTAGTTTAAATTTTCGAAACACTGATTATAAATAATATATTATTTTCATTGATTTATTATTAATGTGTACCTATAGCTATTTGATTAAGTGTTTCCTTCAAGATAATTATCGTTGATAATGTAATGTACGACATAAAAAGTTCACCTGCTTTCCAAGTAGAAAATTCTATTGTTTACTTACATTTCAGTTTTGATTAATCAACGTTTAAAAATATAGGTAGCAATATAGGTTCAGGTGTAAAAAACACGCAACGTTAATAAGTTCTTAAGCACTTATTTAAAGTTATCGCAATAAAATGAATTTAACTAAATTTTCTTGTTATTTGTAATTTATTACTTACGCCTGTAATTGTATTACGAAATAACTAAAAAACTTTGTTTAAAAAGAATACTCAGCAAATTTAATCTTACCCATTTGATGTACTTTATATTTGAAGATAGATAAAAGCTTACAAAACCACGCAATTGTGGACAGGCTTCTCTTATTAGTTACTCTTTCTGAAGCTTCCAAGCCGTTGTTAATAAATGTATCAGTTTAATTACCATCCATCAGCATTATAAATCAACGAAAGTAGTAGGAAATGCAACAAAATTAAAAAAGTAGTTTTAGTAGTATAGTTGATTTAATCTGCATTTTTTTATAAAAATAAATTAAAATCGTTTTCTCTAAAGAGAATAAATGAAAAATTTAAATTCTTTGCACTTCTATTTTTAAATAATTGTGAAATTTAAAATAATTTAAATGGTGTCGCGTGGACTCGTCTTATAGCCGACCATATGAAAAAACATGGCAAATCAATTTTTTATAACTCCTCCTTATTTCTATTGTATCATATCAATCAAAATTTTTTCACGTTTTTAAAAATGCCCAAAGTACTTTTTAATATTAAAATATAGGTTGCCATGGATATCTACTGTCTACAAATTACAAAATATATTTGGATATCCGAAATGGACACATGAAATATTGAAAAAATTGTTTTTTTTTCAGTTAGTTATTATTTTATTAAGAATGCTAAAAAGAGCGCTTTTTTATTTATTTTACAACAAAATGCCTCGTTTGTTCCACTTTCTGCTCAAATTACGATTTTGACCTTTTTTCCCTTACGTAGAAAGTTTATGAAGTTTTAACTCGCAGGAAACTGT
The DNA here is from genome assembly GCA_963170105.1 of Cantharis lateralis. Lineage (NCBI taxonomy): Eukaryota > Metazoa > Arthropoda > Insecta > Coleoptera > Cantharidae > Cantharis > Cantharis lateralis. Next base: position 23,725,908 of record OY720629.1, read on the forward strand.
CTGTAGCCGAATAATTTTGATATTACTTATCGCACTCTCTGGTACGCTGCATAACGTCGGCAAGATGGCTACTCATCCATAACGTAACTAATTTATTTGTCTGGAGACAACTTTAACTTCTGATGAGTTAAAACTGTTGTTCTCATTTTTGCTACTCACACCATTTCCCTTTCAGACCAATAATTGAAGAAAGACATTTCTACTTCAAAATTTTTACACCAGTAATTTATAAAAATTAAAATAAAAAAATAATAATATAAAAACTTGAGGGTTTTATCGTAGCCTGCATGCTGACATCCACGCCTTAGAAGCACATACTAAAAATAGCATAACTTAAAAATTCAAGTAGTTATTAAAATATTAAAAAAATAAAAGCTAATGTAGCAAGTAACTCGAGCAAAAAATCATTATTTGGTGGTACGAAGTAACAAATTAGTAGTTTGCATGTCGATAAATTTTAGTTCGTCTTCAGTTGTGACTACCGGAATACAAATGATAAAACGACATGGTAGCTATTCTGTAGAAAATTAATCTTCTGTTATCAACAAGTGCATAAGTTAACAAATGTTTTTTCTTAATAAAACCCCAAGCTACAAGTATGCCAACAAGTGACTAAATTCATGTTTAGAGCTTGTAATAGGAGTTTATGCCAAAATGTTACGTCACGGTTCTTAAGCAGATGTCAGAAAACCACTTGTAGAAAGAAGATACCTAGTGCTTTGTTGGATTTTTGGCACCAATAAAATGCTTCTATTATAAATCAATAACCTACTGATTTGTAGACTTGAGAGAGTAAATAAGTTTTTAGTGTTTTTTTATATAATGGAATTCCTATAAATTAAAAATGTTATATTTTGGAGCTTTGCAAAATGGGAAAAATGACGCCAGGGTTTTAATTACTCGTAAATTTTGTTTTTCAACGTTTATGTAAACCAAGTTAGATTATTATCTTGTTTTAATTAATGGTTGAACTGCACATAGACCTAACTATAGATTTTTGTATTTTACTGAATAATATTATTCCTGAAAATTAAATTACAAAACTTCCACCCACTTTAAGATTTTCAAGACGGTTCGTGAAGTAAATTCAATTGATTATATTAATTATTAATTTTATATAGTATACCCGTGTATGTTACATTTGTACAATTTTTGTAAGTTATTATGTAAATCATTTTATATTCAAATATATACCTAATTTTATTATGAAAAGTGCTCAAAGATTTTTCAGAATTTGTTAGAAACCACATCGCTGTACTTCCATTTTGTATGTTTTAATTTTTTATCGTCGTTGCCCTTACTTTGCTTACATAATATTATCTGAAGTTATATATATCATAAATTTCAAAAAATTTAAATTTTCTGTTCGGAATTATTTAATATTCTCGTTTCAGTTTTTGTCATAAATCGAATACTTCATTATAATTTTTGTCAATGTTTTTATATTATCAGAATTTCAATATATTTATAGATAAGTATTCCGATTATTATTTTCATTTCGATTTTGTGATATTTCCAAATTTAAATAAAACATAAAATAAATTGTTCAACTATCTGTGACGATCTAATTACTATTTGCCAGGAAAAGAATAATATTATGGTCTTGCTTTAATGTTTTTGAATGTAATAATAACGTGAATTAAATCTTGTAAGATTTCAAGCTTTCAGAAATTCTTAGGCGGAAATTGAACAAGATGAGACGTCCAATAAATAAATGTGATACTAATATTACAACGTAATATCAGTGGCAACTAATGAAGCAAAAGCTTTAGGGCCCTGGTGTAGGAAAGGTCCCACCATTATAAATAACTAGTCGAATTTCTCTCTTTGGTTCGGATGTGAATTAACGTTTTTCCATGGAAAACTTGTAAACTCTCGACTCCGAATTCCTTGACTCCGCCCAACCCCTTAAAAAATGCGCATTATCTATCTGCAACTAAAATAAGTAATCTTACTTTACAAATTTTTACAAAAACTTATGTCTTGAATAATTAATAATAAAAAATAACAAATAGTTTTAAAAAGAAATGATTTTGTTAAACTTAGAAGATAAAAATTAAGTGATATTATATAATATTGTAAGGAAATGTTAATTGTCATAAAGTGCAACAAAAACCAAATGAGAAAAAAAAGTTTGTTTTTCAAGAAAGTAGTTCTTAAATTATTTGTTACAACTTCACCGCAAATGTTATGACTAGTCTATGGGGGCCAAATTAAAATAATATGCTCAATCTAACGTCAGCCTATTCCTAATCCTGTATAAGCAGCGATCGGGTTCCTACATTTGTCATTAGAAATTGACGTTAAATTCAATATTTAATATATTATTTTGTATGTATAAGATTTACGTTTTTTTAACGTTTTTCACAATTTATTGTATATTGGCCTGTTTGGAAGTTTTTCTAAATTAAAAAAAAATTTAATACAATTGTATGTCGATAATTTTAAATTTGAAAAGTAGTTAGCGTGATATTCCATTATTGTAAAGCCAATTTTTACTGGCTATGTATGTAGGTAGTTAGTGCTGCACTTCCATGTAGTATATAGTGGTAAAATAATTGATAAACTGTAATTTAATATTGTGTTGTCTTAACAATAGGTTAACCAATTTCTAAATTTATTCCGCTTGTTCAAAATTCTTGTTCGTGGCAGTAATTCACAAAATTTAAGCTAGTGTTTGCAATATTGTCACATCGTGTGACACGGTTTCGAGCACGTCATTTTATCATGCTTATTTTTGATAAATATTGCATTTGTTATATTTATTAATATTAATAGGTGTATTATCTACTAATCTAATATTAATAATATCTACTAATAAATAATAGAAATATATTTCTCTAAGAATATACCTAGTGTAGGATATTTAGAAAAAATGCTTTATATAAAAAAAATTTTACATAATTTTTATATAAATGTCCCGAGTTAACCCTGTACACAAATTTCAACATTAGGAATTCGAAATTTAATAGATTGTTTTTATAATTTCTTTTCATGATATATTTACCCTAATAGATTTTGGTCAAGTAAGTACTCGCATATATAAAAAATATAACATTGTAGACCAATTGCGTTTTTGAAACGATTTTAATGAGTTAGTGTCGTGTTTATAGTGTATATTAATTAAACAGTAAGTGGTTCAACCTGCACGATATATATTAGTTTGCTGTAAAATGTATATTTTATACATTTTATTAAACCTTTAAAAAACATAGATCTTATAAATTGAAAATCTTTTCCAAATAGGATAAACGAAAAATTTAAGTTATAGCAAAGGTTTTTAATCAATTGGCACGAATTCTTACTCATTCGGCCACGGCGAGGTAAATAATAGAATTATTACGTTCTCAAAGTCCAGCTAAGCTAAAAAAGAACTCTGCGATGTTCTAGATTCAAACACAAAATTCCTCTCCGATTCTCAACTGGTAGAAGCTACCGTAACTGTTCGAGTTACAAAAAATTACAAAAACATCAAACTATTAAATAACTTCTGCATCAGTGAAAGCAAATAAAGTAGTCGATTGAATGTTCAGAATGTTCATTAAATACTTGAGCTTCTGAGTAGCCGAGATGCTTGATTAACTCCGTAAAATATTAATCGAATAACCGCACGAAAAACCGATGTACCTACTTCAGACACACTTGCGTTATTCGAGTAGAACGACTTTAAGCTTTTCTGTTTATTAATAATGCAAATTTAATATCCTACTTTTTATTTATATGAAGTTAAATCAGATTATTGTAAGGTAGTAAGGGTTAACGAGTTAGCGTTACTAACGATAGAGTTCTGCTTTTCAGATATTCACAAAGTAAAAAAAATTAACTTAAATTTAGAGAAGCAATTTAATGTAACCTTTTTGTTCAATTCGCCTGCCTGAAAATGTTTAATTTAGATACCAAGGGGCATTTTTCTAGAGCACAATTTTCTTTCATCCTGTTGAAACCAGATATTCTTTTGTAGCTTGGTGTTCACGCCATTTGGAAATAAGTGTTTGGCTAATGAAAAACACAAATTTTAAAATATTGTTGATTTATGAAAAAGTTAATATTTTTTAACCAAGCATTTTTGTAAATTTATGATACTGTTTTGAATATAAATATTGCACTCTTTGGATGATTAAATTAATTAACTTATGTCTTTTCGTTATAAATATATTAAAATATAAAAGCAATAGTTATAAAATTATCAGATATAAATTAACAAATAAGCACATGTCGGACGAATTAACGTGCTTTTAACGTGTGCGGTTGACGTATAATATATACGTTGAAATATACACAAGTAGAACTTGATTATTTTCGTTTCTATTTCGTAATCCTAAAACATGTTGATTCAAACGACATTTCGATGTTAAATAATTAACGTTTATATGTGTTTATTGAGAACCATATGTATATGCAAATTATTTTATAAGTTTTGACAATACGTTATTGTTATTTGATTATATGGGTCATTTATGTTAAATAAATTAAAAGTTTGTTAAAACTGAATTAACCTACATATTGCCGAAAGCTTATAAATATTTTGAATTTTACATTTTCACCAGTTTCAGACACCTGTTTTTTACTCTCAGCAATTGAATATTGCCAGTTAATTACCACATTATATAAAAATTATTGATATTTGTACTTTACTTATTACTAAACTTCAGTAACAAGTGGACTGTATGTTAGTAACTGCTGAAAGGAAAATAATACTACTTATCAACGGAAACTATTGATCCTAAAAGGATTTCTTATTTTCCTAAACTATTTTCTATTTTTGAATCACTTTTACAAATCAATATATTTATCTATCACCATCTATTTTTCTAACAATAACAACAAGAAATAGCCATATCTACTAATAACGTTTTTTTTTGTTTTCATCAATAATAAAAAAGCTTGAGGTTTTTTAAAACCAATATTTTATAAAGTCAATAACATTTTTATTTGTTATATTTTAAGTTATTCGGATGAAATATCAAAATTTTAATTAATTAATAAAACAAAAATCTACTGTGGTAGAATTCATCAACTATAAAACTGTTGTAATTCACATACCTAAATATTCGGAATATAGTAAACAATCTAAAATATTACGAAACTTGTTAGAGAGAACTCGAGCCAAAATTAATAGTAAAGGGAAGAATAAGTAGGCCACGTTGGACGCAACAATTTTCCATCACATATTCCAAAGTACAGATAGTTGGTCTTGTGGTAAAAGTTCTGGACTTTGATATCCTCTGTTTAATATTTCCTGCCATACACAGCATTAGAAGTCACGTAAAACTACTATATCCAAATAAACGAAGTATCTTTTTATTGAATTAAATATTATTATTATATTCAGCGAAACGGTGGTGGCTTTCACCTCTCACCTCTAGTCTTGCCTAGTCTTTGGCTTGCAAGAACTTCTATGTGAGATCTTAAGAACCGTGAAGCTGGCTTGGTCACTGGTGTTTCTAAAACAACAGTGGTCTTGAAACTTTTAGTTTTAATTTAAAAGTTAGTTTTACAGTATACGAAGTAAAAAATCGTAGGTTTCCAAAGCATCTAAAATTAGCAAATATCTTTTTTCAAACCCCCATATAAACAGATTTACTTTACCATCATTAAAAAATAAAAATGGTATAGTAAGAGAAAATAGAAGATATTATATAAAAAACGGAAATTATCTGTCGGCCGGCAGTGCTTATTTCACTTCTTTATATTTTTTGCTTCACAAATAATGACAAAGATGGAAGGATTAAATATCCGCTATATTAATAATAAATTTATAATTGCTACTTTATATTAATCAAAAATGTACTATAGTCCATTTTTATAAAATTTAAAATGAATGTTTTTCTGAACAATTTTATTAGTTATAAGTTAGCCTAAAATGTGATAATAGTCAAATTTCATTTTTTAGCCAAAGTGGAAATATAAATTATAAAAATAAAAAAATTAGGATGGCAAAAAGGAAGTAATCAATTTGATTTAATTCTTGGTTTTGTTATATTCCTTGCTAAGTAGAGCTTTTCTTTAAATTTGTTACTGCTATGGAGAATAATATAAATGGGTCACTGTTTTATAGATTTATTGGTGTCAGAAAAATAAAAGTAGTATAATTTATAATAATATTAATAAATAATAAGGGCATCCTCATCGCTTCGATCTAAAAGAAAGAAAAGTATTTATATGAGTTTTACAATGTATTTATTTAAGACACGTTCTAAATCTCGCAGTTCAATATAGTCTTTCAAATTTCAGAAAAGTTGTGCTGATAAAAAAAATTGGATTGATTCTGATTCCCATTAGGCCAGACTATTTTTTATTATAAAGAAACGAACCTTTCACATTTCGACAGTTGAAACGTAGCCTTTAAACTGATACGATCTTGGGTCAGTGCTCTACAGACTCAAATTACAGTTTAATTGTTCGTATATAAAATCGTCGAAAACCAATACGTAAAAAAATAAAATTGAGTTTCATATAATAAGTATCTACTTCTAAAAATAAACAATTTCTGTAACAAAAATTAACTAAACTCGGAAACACTTCGTCATTAAACACATAAAACGCTCTTTCTCTTAAGTTTTTTTTATTTGATATAATCCTCGGGAAATCTTTTTATTTGACATAGTTTTAAATCTCGCCGAAAGTTTAATAAAGTCTTCCTTTTATAACACAGTTTTCATAATAATTCTAAGTTCAAAAATCTCCTTCTGAAGTTATTCAAATGTGCTGACAAGTTTTGTATTCAATTTTCCAGCTAACGAACTCTTCAAAATTGAGCAAATAAAAGAATACTTTTATATTTAAAGGAAAACCAAATTCAAATTATTAAGAGCTCATACTACAAAATTTTTGCCTACATCATACTGAACCTGACATCGAAACTAAAAAATATTTTAATTAAATGGAAGCCGAATAAAAACTTTTCACATAATTCAAATCTGTAACTCCTGTAACCAATGTCACAAATTTGGAGGAACCATTAGCTTAATATCCGAAGATATCTATAACAAATGCCATTAAATAAAATAAATTGCATATTTGAAAGTGGAAAAATCAGATATGATGAAATTTGAAACTGTGCTTCATGTGAATTTCGCCTAAAGATTAACATAACCTAATATTTGAAAGATAAAGCCCACCTTATAAAATCAATATTTCTCGTACGTTGCGCCAAGCTTTAAACAGAACAAGACTTCGAAAAAAGTTTACAGTTTGAAGAAAAAAAGTGGATATATGCTATCTGCATTAGTTCTAACGTAATGTAATTCTAAAAAATAGCAATCACGGTTTGAACATTTATGGGACATTCACAAATATAACATTGTACGAGATTAAAGAAATCAATACTTGAAATTTGAATTTAGTCCATAGAATGGGATGAGAAAAGGACTCTCGTTCTAATTTATTACAGTCGAACACTACTGATAAAAATAAAGCTAAGTATTTCAACTAGCAATTCTGCAAAAAAATTCCTGTGCTCTTAAAAACGTAAAAAAAATTAATTTTGTTTTATTATAAAAAAGACTTTATGTTTATCCTTAAAAATATTCACAACGCTCCAAAACAACTTATTCTCCGTAATGCATGTAATAAATCCTTCTTTATGCTACTTCAAAGCTTAGCCTTTGAGTTGATCATATTTTGCAATACAAGTAGCTTGGTAAATATTGATTTTGATTAAATCGTTTTAAAATTTAGATGGAAACGATGAAATCCATGATTTCCGGTGTAAATATATTTTAATTTTTATTTATCAACAAAATGTTTCGAAATTATTAGATCCATTAAATGTAATGGTTGAAAAAGCAAAGAAAACAGTGTTGGCTTATTTTATTTATGAAACCTGCGATGCTTGCCTAGCCGGTCATAAGATACTCTTTGCTTGAATTTTGCTAAACCGCTATCCGCATTGAATTTTCCATTATAATTTTAAAATGTAAAATTTTGCAATGTATATGTGAAAATAAGTTACAAACGGCAATTGCCCTTCGTTATATTTTATATGTACCTAAATAATCGCATAGAAAATAGAAGAATATTGTATGTTGAATGGTACGGATCATTGAATTCAGCTCACTACTAACTAAATAATACTACCTACAGATTCGCAGATAATCAAACAAAATTTGATCCAAACAGGTCAACAATAGACATTTTAATATTATTTAAAATATAATATGGAAATACTTTCATAATTAAACACAAAACTGTCGCAATATTTGTTGACTTTGAAGACATTGTCTAAAATGTTAACATTTTTGCACTAATGAAAACTCATCGGAATTTTGCGGGATTTTTAGGAAATAGCGCAAAAAGAATTCCGTTTTAGCTTTTATGGAAATTATTCCCTGGATCCCAATAAATTTTAAAAATAAAATTTTGTAAAAGATATTATTTATAAATATTGAATTTATTATTATACCTACACACATATTTATTACAACTATTTTTACATTATTACAATTAATTTAAAATTATACTTTTTATATTATAATATTATTATAAACTAATAATAATAATAATTTTTCTACATAGCCGTTTGATTTTAATTTAATTAATTCTGGTTTATTTTAAAATTCGAACATTAAAAAGTACAGTAAATATCACTTATTTTATTTACAAGTTTTAATTATTTGACATCAATTGATCATTATGAGCGTTTTTGTTAACCTCGCCGTTAGCTTAAACATCTTTTAATTATTTAATGTAATTTTTTTCCTTTCTTTTTCGCTCCATCAATTTTTGCCATCATTGTATGATCCTATTTCTTTAATTAAATGCAATTAACCTTTAATTTGTAACTTCTGCAATCATTTTTTTTATAACCTAACACATTTCAGTATATCTCCTTTATTTCTTTTTATTATATTTTTACACAATGTGTATATCATTTAATGCAGCTTATACTTTTTAACACATAATTTTTTTACAAAAAAACAGATTAACTGAAAATGTAAACTAATACACAAATTGCAACATGCAATGAACATTCCAAAAATAATAAACACAATAAAAGTTGCGAAATTAATTTTCTGTGAAATATTCGAATGCATGTATGTAATAGTATGTAAAGATACATACATGAAAATATACAACGAACATAAATCAATAAGTTATAAAAATTTAATACAAAAATCGAAAATATTTTTGATAAATGAAAACATTTGAAAAATTTATTAGTTTAAAATTACCTCGCAAGGAATTTTAGATGAAAAATGTTTAAAAGTAAATAAGTAAGAAAAAAACTTTCCATGGAAACATGGAAACTTACCCGGTCACAAAGTGGCAGAGAAATGTCTTAAAAGTGTTTATGCATGAAATTTCTACGTATGTATTTTTTTGCTTACAGTTACAATATAATACTTTGGGGTTTGGTTTAGTTTTTGACAGAATTTATAATTTTAAGATCAGCTTTAATTGAAATTCACGTTTAAGTACATTTTTAGCAAGCTTATGAAATTTACACCCTTGGTAGTTAAAGTCAAGAGTAGGTATCTATAGAAAATAATCTTATCTTATTGATCATCGGCATAAAACCAAAAAATTAGACTTATAAGACAGAAAACTAGTCTTTCTACCCTTAGTATTCTTAATAAAAAGGAAAGCGTCCCCTCGATGTGGGAACGAAAAAAGCCTACTGTTTCTTAAAAGCTGTAAAATTCCACTACAGACTGTCAGGTTCTTAAGATTAGTAGTGAAAAGGCTGGAATCCGAAGCAACATCTCCGATATCTTTGGCGAAAACGAAAAGACTCTCTGTCGCATTTTGATATTCGGTGCGAACGGAATACATCGCCAATTACAATGAAATCTAAAAGCACATAGTACATGGTACATACATAGTTCCATTGAGATTAAACTTATTTGAATAAGCAAACTAAATCATCCATTAATCACATAATCTGAAAGATAAATATAATACTTTATATTTTTTTCTTGAGCTGTGTGTGTGTACATTCAAAATAATTTTAAAACTTAAACTCGATGCACGGTGAAAATCTTATATAAAAATTATTTTTACATAGTATGCCAAGAGACGAACACTGCATTATTTTACAATAAACCAATATTGATTTTATTCCTATTTTTTAAATAAGTTTTTAATTTGTAAATTTAAATTCCAATTGCGTTTATGTACTTGTAATTAAAATTTGTATGCAAAAACTTCAAGTTTTTCATGGTTGGTCCTCAAATTGGGGTGTATAAATAGAAACTTTGCTCAATTTTCAGAATATTTAATTTGAAAAGTTTAAGCGGAGTATAAACATAAAATTTAAATCAGTCTATTCTCAAATTTTTATCAAAATATTTACATTTTCATGCATTGCCAGGTAAATAGGTTCCTAATTTGCTACTAAAGTAATGCGAACAAAAATATCAAAATTAACGAGCATTTTTGGAACAAACTATTGTTTGTAAATTAAACTGTTATACACTGTCGAAGATAATCAGATAATTACTTTAATAAATAACGTTGTTATTTACAAGAAAATAATAAATAAAAACTAGAAACTTTTTTATGAAACAGTTTTTCCTTTATAAAAGTCGAACATCTTTTGTTGAATCATTTCAAATCAGTCTATTTTTAAAGATGAAATGGTTTGCGAAGGAATTTTATTAAAATGTCGATACGGCAAATACTATTAAATTTCACAACTGAACCACACAAATCAATTAATTCCAATTTAAGCAAAAACATAATGTCGTACTTTTATATTTTTCATGTTCTGAGTGTTTTTTAGTGTTGTGAATTTACCTAAAAAAATCAGATAATATTTTCTTTTCAGATTATATTGAAGAATTGGTTTAAAATAAAGTGGATTAAAATATACATCGGTGTATTTAAATGTTAGAATGTGACAATGTGTTCAAAAGTCGAATTACTTGATAAACGGGTTAACTCATCATCATGGTTATACAATCAAGTTATAATAAACTGTTTGATTTTAATTAAAAGAAATAGTTTATGCTTTAAACAGAGTTTATATAGTTTACATGTTTGTTACCTACAAAGTACTTTCCAGTAATTTAGTGAAGAGTCATGGTTTCGAGCAACGAATACTTATAACAGATTAATTTGAACATATCGCTTTTAAACACGCTTATATCCATTAGTGTCTTACAAATGTGCAGGGTTTAAACGGTGTATTTCAAATCTATCAACTTATAGAGTGACTTTTTTACTATCACAATTTTGAAGAATGAGCAACACCACGCAATATATGATGGAAGGTGTTTCAAATATGTTGGCCCCAGCAATCTTAGAACAGCAATATGATAACAATATGGATTACATTATCACTGATTATATGGAACGCTTGACCACAAGACTGAATATTCTTGAAGCTGAATTGAAATATGCGTGGAGAGCTCTAGATTTGTTATCGCAAGAATATATAAAAATGTGGGAACGTTTGGAAAAATTAGAAGGGCTGTTATACGAACAACAAAGCGTTATAGCACAGCTGTTGGATTTCTACACCACGTGTCCCAATGATGGATACGAATTAAGCGAGAAAAACGCGGTTCTTGATGGTAATCTGGGCCAATTGGAAGTTATCCGCGAAATTTTAGGAAACGGAACCGTCGAAGATGGTTTGGAAGAAGGCGTCGATGTTACTAGAGCGTCGTCTCATCGTTCTGCGTCTATGATCGAGGAACTAGAAATGAGTTTAGAAATGAACGAAGTACAAGCTCCGGACGAAGCATTTTACAGAAGCTTAAATCAAGCTTATCGAGATGATTTGGTTGGTTGTGATGTTTCTACCTCGCCTTCTCAGTTAGGCATGATATGGGAAGAAGTTGAAGATGGAGACGATAATAATATGAAACAAAATGATCATAATCAATTAGATAATTCGGTCAGATTGATCGACAGCCAAAATGTTTTTAGTGCGTTAGATTACAAAGATTATAGGGGAAATTCTCCTTGCGTCAGCGAACAAGATTTAGCTCAATTATCACGCATAAGCATTATCGATCAAATTGCCATGGAGAAACTGGACGAATTAGATAGGTTAAGTAACAAAATTCAGCAAGACTCGATTAACATTAAAAATTTACAAAGCAAGTTATACGAGGATGACAATGAAACTACGGAAAATGGATCTTTAGATAATCAAATTCAAAAAATTTTTAGCAATTCGGATATGTGGAATTTTTCAAATCAAATATCATCAACAAATCGACCAAATTCTAGGTTATCGCTATCCGAAAGTGTAATAGGTACCGACAATGAAGTCGCGGAAACGCTGGCAGCAGACATCCGATCTCCTTCCTCGCCTCGTCGAAGACACATAGCCGTCACTTCCTGCAATGCTCCTTATACTACCGTCACCGGCAGATTGGCCTATAGTACGGCAGTTCAAAATGCCGAAGCGGCTGCGGCAGCTAGTAACTCTAGAAATCCGTTCTATAGTTCAGCAGGAGACTTAGAGTCCATGATACCCGCTACCTATGAGACTGTTACTTGTAATTCTCCCGTTGTGTTTAGTATAAAATCTGAACGCACATCTTCTCCTACAATATCTATTTGTAGCGTACGCACAAGACAAGACGGTTACGTCGGATCGCCAAGTAAAAAAACCACTACGGAACATGTTGCTATAAATCCACCTTCAAGTCCTCCACCTCCAGCTCCATGGGATATTTGCGAAACGTTTCTTGTGTCACAAACTACCATGCTGCCCGAATCTCAACCTGCACCTAGTCCAATATTCATAACTGCTTCGTCTGAAACATCTTTAATGGCAAGTCAAGATCATTCCAGATTAACTCCACGTTCTCCAAAATCACCGAAGACGTCCCCAAAACGAAGTAAATCTAACATTGTAGCTGCTAAATCTGATTCTGGTCTATCATCTATGAGTGGCTGGTCGAGCTTAGAAAAATCTCCCAGTTCGCCCAAAAATGGAGCAAATTATAAATCGACAACGTTAAATTATTTTACGGACATAAATGTAGGCAAACATAATTTCAATATTTCCAGTGGATCTCCCTTACCTCTAGATAATACACTTCATACCTCGTCGCTCGATACAGATAAACAAAAATTTAAATCTTATAGCGAGTCGACCGCAGATTCTCTAATACCAACTATCTCTTCTACCTTACATCACAACAATACGATTTTACCTGGAGGGCACCACATGTCTGCTTTTACAACAGTAAAATCGCCTTGTACGTTAGAGTCTTCTGGAAATTTTGTACCAGCTCCGGCTCCAGCTTCTGATATAAATGTTAGTCCTAGATCAAAATCAAAACAACAACAGCAACACAACGAGTCGACCTCTTATAACGATTTTCCATCTAAAACTATTCAAACGGCTATATATACAACCGCCGGCGGAAACAACCAAAATACATACACGACAGTGTATACTGGAAATTCATCAGATTATATAATTCATAACTTAAATTATCCAGATCTTATTGAGCCTTACGAGAGCAACGAAATGACTGCTTTTCAACAGCCTACAACTTTCCATCATCAACATGAGACAACGAAGTACGCAATACCCCAATCGCAGTATAGAAAAAGACGTAGTCTTACGCGAACTTATTCGACAGAAAGTGGTCCTTCGTCTGAGTATGTAACATCGCACGATTGTAAAAATACCATGCAACGTACGACTTTACCCGCTGGAAATATAACGGATACTTTGTGTTATTACCCGACATCTTCTAGATACGATAATAATGTTGGAAACTCGTATAACGACTACAGAGAACATTCGCCATGGTTAAACTCGACGAACGGATCTAAATCGTTAGATGGCACGAGCACTGCTGGAATTGAAGCGTTCGAAAACGAATTTGAAAGCAATGCATTTCCGGAACGTAGAGGAAGTCAAAGACATAATCAGCAACGGTTATATCAACAAATTGCATCTTCGGTTCAGTCGGCCGATCACTTGATGTCTAATAATCAACGCCAAGAAATACCCTACTTGGAATTAGATTTAAAAAACAAAAATGTACCTGAGTATGTTATTCAACAACATACAAACCAATATTATGATCCTTCCAATGTAATAATGACACGAGCCGGTTACATAACAATATCGACCGACGTGCATAGCAAAGATAAAAAGCCAAACAAGAAGTTAAAACGAGGCAACACTTTAAAATCTGCTATGAGCTCGGTAAGCCATTGGTTGCCCGACTTACACTTAAAGAAGCGGCATCGTTCATATTCTTTACCTTCCAGTGACAGAGATGAACTGCCAAAAAGTACTAAAACTTCTAAACCGGAAACTAAAAAAAAAAAGCAAAACGTTATTATGTCTACAGTGTCTGGTATTTTGCAAAAGGCAAAACGGCATAATCATAATTACCAAAGAAATTCGTTATCAGATCCAGAACAATCGGAAAACGAATGGGGACCAGGTCGAACTAGCTCAATGATATCTGAAGATGAGGACAGTTATAGTTTAGCTTCAGAATGTCAATCCGATAGAGATTTATTTCCTAAAATTTATCCTACGAAGCCTAAAAATTTAAAGCAAAACTTCAACGATAAAACTCAACCAGTTTATGACGAAAGTCTGCCCGAAGAAAATAAATCGCATTTTGAGTATGTTAGTCAACCGTCGATAATTGAATCTGTTAATAACATCGACAATTCGTCTACTGAAAATGTTTTAGATAATTTAACAGAAAACGACGAGTCAAGTAAAAGTACAGATAATTCTTTAAATTTGTTTGCAACCGTTGGTGATGCTAAACGTGTTCCTGTATTATCCGATAAAAGTGACGATTCGACAACTAGCGAAAATAAATCTTTACCTCAAATTTCGCATTGCGGAGCCTCAATGGAATTTGCCGTCTCGAGAGCGTTAGGAAAATATAGACAACGTCAGTCATCCACGACGTGTGATGAAAATAGTAGTATTTCTGACGAACAGCCCGAAAAGCAAAGTTCAATTGATGATGAAAAAGAAAATAACAGTCAAGTCGAAATTCAAGAAACAAATTTTGTTGAACATCAAAAGCCAGTGGAAAATAATTTAACTGATAATGGCAATAAACAAATTTCGATAAATGGAGAATCGACCGTTCCAGAAAATAGTCCATCTGCACTAAGCTTCAGAGGTCATATAAATAGAGGCTTTCCGAGACATCAACAGAGTTTAGAAATTCCCGGTTATAGAGAAGACGACGATAATAGAAGCACGCACTCGTGGAGAAGTGGTTCGAGAGTTTCGTCTAGACGTCAAAGTACGGAAGATAGTATCGACAGCGAAGACGAATGGTACTGTTACGAATTAAGAAAATTAGAAGAAATGGAAAAGCAATCGCAGCATGATATGGAAATCAGCGAAGCATTACAAGAAGTCCCCGAAGTAGAAGATTCTTATGAGCCAGATGAAAATGTGAAAGAAAAAATGTCCTTTGTGTTAAGAGAATTACGTATAAAAGCTAAAGTTGTGGAAGGAGTTTTAGACGAAAAGGATAATAACAAGCATGTGCTACATTCGGCAAAAAACAGAACAAATCAAGAGCCATTGTTGGAATATTCTGACACGTTGGATTCTGAATATTCTGAGAAGAGTGAACCTGATCTAGTCTCCGATGATTACAAATATGATCAAAGATCGGACGAAGAACAATCTTCGGGTGATACGTCCGGTCCTGACAGTCCACAAATTAGTCCAAATGATTTGCCGGAATTGCTGCCTTCCTTTGCAATGTGTAACATTAAGTATCCCACAAAAGATGATTTTTTTCCTGACGAAGCAGAAGTAAACGAAGTTGTTCAAGTTGAAGATCCGGTTAATGAAAGTGTTTCAAAAGTTCCCGATCTTCCTGAAATTAAAATTGACACTACTTGTTCCAAAGAAGAAGGTAATAAAGACGCCGGTGCTCTTAGTAGTAAATGGAAACTATTAAAAGCCCTGAAGGAGAGAAAAGCGGAAGAAAAAAGCATTCAAGGAAAGTCGCCCGAAACTCCAGGAGAAAAAGTGAGTATGCTTGGTATGATGCAGAAGTTTTATGAAGTTCACGTTAAAACGTAAATAATTATGTAGTAAAAAATATGTTAAAGTATTGCATTTAAGCTAAACTACTACTATATTTAAAGTATACAAATAGCTACTATACATTACTGCCTATTGCATAACAATAACAAGTCAATATTAAACAAATACTGTTAAAAATGTAAGTCGGAATTAACTAAAAAAACCTATTAGTACACTAACCTTATTGTAAGTTATGTAAGTATTGCAAACAGGCAATCTATCCTATTGTAAGCAATATTTTGTTTGTTTACCCCAAAGATATTAATTCTGCTGCCGTAATCACAATTGAACGCTTATTTGTAATAGTAATTATTTAATTTAATGTTTATTTATTGCCAAATGGTGTTAATTCATTATAATGGTTAATTAGCTGTTATGTACAACAAATTTAGCTGGATTAGCTTTAGCAACATACACACAAGCAGCAAAATTTAATGCTAGCCATGTTTGGCAGATAATTAATTATCTTGTACATTATTGCATATTATTGTGTATTACCGAAAATGCATTTCGCAGACATGTCCTTATCTAATGTACCTTATTATACACCTAGCAAATCCATATTATTACATATCATGTTGTCAGTACTTGTGTTATAATTTAGCTACTATACAGTATTTAATATAAAATACAATGTTACCTGCATTAGGAAAATCATCTTCGAGATAAAAATTATTTAACATTATGTATTAATGAAATGATAAGATATAACGTAAGTTTCACTTAAGTTTTTTGAAATTTTCATACTTTCTTGCGCAATATTATTAAATTGTCAAACCAGAAGAAAATTACAAAAATAGTGGAACATAAAGCTTAATAATTACACAGAGGAAATTTAAATCCAAATTATTTGTGGGTGTGCAGTAGTCCCAAATAACAATCATTTAGTTTTATTTAAAACGGTTGTTGTAAAGCAAATTTTATTATTTTTAATTAGAGACCAAAGCAATTGTTTATACTGTAAATTAGAAAAGCATAATGTAGGTAGTTCGTTAGATTCTTTGTCTACCCTTTCATTAATTTTTTTTCATTTCGGTCCCGAATACAAAGCGATCTACACTAGACGAATAAACCAAATTTAAAATTTTAATTGTTTAGGATTTTTAAAAGTTTAATTAATTTTTTATTCAACTAGGTACGCAGAGAGAATCTATCGGTGTAACTTTATGTTTTGGAAAGTGTTATACTTATTTTTTTCTTATTTTCAGAACCATAATTCCAATAATTGCCATTACTTTTATGTTTTTCTATTTCATATACTGTTTTATGTGATCATCTCAAAAGATGTTTCTTTTATTGTTTTTCTTATCGATTTTTCCTGTGAATATAACCTGTCGCAGTTAACATAGCTACTTTCTTTTACCATATTTCTATACAGTAGAAATCCGTCTTCAAGATTTGCACAATATTTTATAGATTATATTTTACCTGCCTTACTATAAACTCAGTTTTCTTCAAGAGCACGCGAAAAGGAATAAAATTGTTCCCTTGTGAAGTGATTGGTATTTGACCAAAATAAATAATATCTCAAATAAATTTCAACAGCATCACGACGCAAAAGTTTAAACCGTTGACTCGACAAGGACGAAATTTTAAATCTGTTTCTTTCTATAAATTGTTTAAAAAGAAAAGAAACTTTAACATATTTGATTAATTTTTTAGTGTACTTTCAAAACTGTGAAAACATAATGTATAAAGTAAAACTGCAAAGTGCTAAGGTGATATTTTTATAAAGTAGCGATAAATTTTTTATTTCGTAAATTTAGTTTCGCAAAAATTGACCTTGTTACGTTCTTAGTTACATATCAAATGTGCCTGCTTTGCTTAATTTTACTAAGAGCTAACAAATTCATTAACCATGCTCATCCAAATTCAATTAAAATAAACCAATATCTATTACACCAAAAGGCAGAAGCTTTTGAAAAATAACTAAAATTAATGGTGACGTTCTCACTGCGGTTGCTTACATTTTCTCGAACTTTTTGTTTCTCGTTTAAATATCAACACAAAATCTGAATTATAAGTTTTTCCAAAATTGGTTCCAATAATTAGTTAACCACTAGCCTGAATTCATCTTCGATTGGAAAAAGGGAATCTAAAGACATTTACAAAAACTATGAAGAAAAACTTTTAAAACTGTTCTATCACCAAAACCACTGATTTTTTAGGAACATTTTAAAGATCTTACTTTTTCAAAAAAAAATTGAGAAAGTGACTGCAGACCGCCTGACCTCCAAGTTCTTTTTATGCTATTGTTGCCTTACGTGTCGCGTTAGGATATGGTCAATAATATTATTTCTAACGTGTTCAAAAATTATTTGAATTGGTCACTTTTACAGATCACCTACACACGAACATGTTTTTCAGATTTCCTTTGACATATTTATTTATCCCGTATACGCCAATAATCTCTTCTTTTGCAAGTGAATTTGAAGTCAAGTTGATGGAACAAGAACAACCAATTCTAGAGTGGCTTTTTGGATGAACCAAGATCGATCTATTTCTTCTTGTTTAATGCAAGAACAACCAATGTTAAACTACATAATTGAACTAAGATACTTCAGATGCCGAATGATTTGATTTTTTGTCCAAGTTTTTTCAAAACTCTCAATATTGACATTTTTGTTCTTGTCTCTTTTGTAATATGATGTCTCATCTTTACGATCACACTACGTTGCGCTGGAGGGTTTAGAGCTTCCTTCTAAAATAAATCCTGGTAATTTTATAAAAATTGTAACACTTTGCAATGTCTCTTTATAAAAAATTGAGACAAAATTTTAGTAATACGAATTATTATCTTAGTAAAAGTATTTCTTGAAGCAACGCTATTTTATTACAGGCAAAAGTTTAAATTTTCTTTAAAATATTTTATTGGAAATGATATAAACAAATATTAGTAAAACGAAAATTGTTTATGTAACTGTTCGACTGTGTACCCAACGAAATCATAATAAAAACGCCTAATGATTATCTCAAATTTAAATTACCCGTTATAGATTTTCGCGATAAGAAGGTTGCTTTTTTAGTAATTAACGAAGTGTGTTTAGGATTTTGATATTATCATGTTTACCACGAATGAAACATGTAAATTTCAGCAAGTACAGCACCTGTTTTGGATTTCTGAAGAAGTTTGATAACTGGTCTTGACAATTATAATTTAATTTATATAATCAAATTTAGCTTTGAATGTTACAGTGGTAACATTAGAGTAACTTAAGGTGTTTGCGTTATATCTTAACTTTTCGGTTATTGTTATTAGATAAAATGTGTTTGAACATCGCTGAAGCTGTGAGAAATAATTTTGTAAATTAACATTGCTAAATCAGTAAAATCAAGCTTTTTAACTACCTCTAACGTTAAGTAGGACATTAGGTAGTTTAACATTTAGCTCTCAATTTTTTTCGTATATCGTATTAAAATGATTTTTATATGCTATCACAAAACATATCAAGAATAAACTGTTATGTTTATTGGAATATAAACGGAAAAAGCAATTTAGTGAAGTCGTTTAAATTTAGAATTTTTTATGCTCCTTTGTACGTAATATTATACTATAAGTTGAATTACACTGAAATATCATGAGATTTATCACTAACTAACTTAAATTTTATATTCAATTAAATGCCTAATTAAGTTGTGAAACAGACAAGTAACTATTAATTTTATTATTACAATTTGCAATAGATCCTACATAATAAACGTTTATTTCGGTGTAGAATATCTGCACTAAATTTTATTAGCAACATATCTATTATAAATGTTAATAATTAGTCTAATGGTGTTTACCACTTTTATGATAAGCATAACACTAGGAAATTAAGTAATAGAAAATATAAATTAATTTTTAAAAAGTTTTATACGATAAATTATACTGCAAATTACAAAATTTATTGCGTTAACAACAAAATTAATATACAAAAATTGAAAATGGCAATGCGAGTGTCATTTACTGATACACAAGCAATTAATTTTCCAGTGTAATTTTCTTTGCGTGCCGAAAGATACTTGCTGTTATTTTTATGTTAAGACAGCAAATTAATCTTTTTCTATTGGCAAATACTTAAAAATTAAATCGATATGATTGAACACTCTTTTCAGACATATTTATTAAAAAGTTTTTAGCTTAGGCACTCTTGTAACAACTTTTCGGTAATGCCATTTCATTTTCAACTCTGACGACAAAATAGCAATTAGTGAATATCCAAGGTGTTGAGTAAATGTTATTATTAAATATTTTATAATTATTGTATTTCATTGAGAGCAACACTTGAAAAGCTGGTGCTGCGTATTATTTAATATTAACAGATTTAGAATTTTCTTAATTATGTATTGTTATAGTTTGCATTGGCCAGGAAAGCCTAATAAAGTACCTACACATAGTGTAAAGTTAATTTAAGTTCTTGCATTAATTAATTAAAGCATTGTTACAAGTGATGAAGTTAGCGACATACGGTTTAGTTTCTAGTAACCTCAAATATATTTAAAATATTCCATAAAGGGTACGGTATGTTTTGGTTATCATTAACAGTTAAGTTAACAAACTTAACTGCTTGATGTTTAATACATAGTAGAAAGTAAACTATAAAGATAATAAATAAATCATTTATATTATAGGTATAATTAATTTTATTAATTTATTTTTTACTTTTAATGTGTTTTATTTGTTATCGATAAGAGCAAATAAAAAAGAAAATTATACCATTAAATGGGTAAAATAGAATTTTAGAGTAATTTATTGAAATTTTTACTTATTTATTGTACGATTTATATTAATTCCCCTATTTATTGAACTATAGTCAACAGTGGAACTGAACTAAGTATGCATAATTATATTATTAGTCAGATCCTTCACAAATAAAACTAAAAATTAACCTTTCTTCTTTTTCTCAATTCTCAGTTCAAACTAAGGATAATTAATTCTTTCAGACATAATTAGTGGAAATAGTGAAAATAAACGTTAGCACTGCACATGTTCATCGAATAATTGAGTGTTCCCAGTTGAAATAAAATTGGCGCGTTGAAAACGGATTAACTTTAACCTGATTTGAAATAGATCCAAATGCGAATAAATTTTACTGAAGAACTGCGAGGGATACAAAAATGATTTGGTAGAATTTTTACTTTTCTTAGGAAAGAAATGTATAAAATACTACTGAGCTATCCACTAAGTATAGTTTACCACTGTGTTATTGATCTGATACTATTCAATAATTACTATTATTTACCTAATGATTTTTTAATTAGTGTTAGAAACTATAGTTAACTTTGCAATTTAAGGACAAACTTGGGTACTTTATAAAATCTGAAAGCTATGTTTATACTTATATTACTAGAAAAATAATATTCCTACAATCATTAGTTACTGTTACATAATTTGACGAGGTTAATAAGGTTCTATTAATTCCAAATTAACTACAAACTAAATTAATTTTATCATTATTTATACGCCAGTTGCGTCAGGTGATAAATATCGGTCTACAAATTTAATGTTGCGTTTGATGAAATTTTTTGAATTGAAAGTCGAAAAATTCCTAAATTATACTTATAGCAATTTATTTGATGTATATCATAGCCGAAGGAAGTGGTTGTGGTTGCTGATTGTGTTGTTACTGATCGTCGTGCCTGCTGGACCGTTTAGTCGTTGATGCTTCATGTTGATTGTATGTTGTGTTAGATGAAATTGGTGGTACATAATTATTGTGTTGTGGTTTTAATTTATTTAAAATAGAAACCTTAAGCTTGAACAAAATGGGAAAGTAAAAAAAAATGGAGGAACTAGTACAGTAATAGCGAATCGCTTGCTACAATCGTGCCTACGTAGCTCGGATGGATTTTTTTAAAGAGGGGGGGGGGGTATCGACATTAACAATAAATTTGCAGACGGAAATAAAAAAGAGATAAATTATAACTTCACAATATTCCAAATAAGTTAACACATTTTTAACACAACCTGCGAGTGTTTTCGAACAGATCTATATTTTTTTCCTTCTATTATTGAAATATGAAAGTCATATTTATTGTCCCCGAAATGAAAGTAATTCTGTAGACTTAACGCGGCAATAAAAAACTTAACACAATATTATTAAGCTTAGTAAAATTACAAATGAATTATTTATACTGTTCATGGGGAGGAGGGCAAACAACAAATTCTTAATTGACAATTTCTTAACTAAAACCTCGTAGCGTTCATCATAGTGATTGCAATTCTGGAATTCTACTGGAAATAATATATATGTACCATACAATTTATCACACCAATTTATAACACACGTATATTTTTTATGTCTAAATCAATTTTACAGCTAACAGTTTCAATACTTTTTAGCAATTTCAAACAAAATAACTTCCACTACGTTTAACTGCTATTTAACGGCAGTGCTCTTGGTCGCCCAACCACTAACTAACTTCCAGCTCGTCTCTTTTCTCTTTATCTGTAGAAACTACCTGTATTCAAAAACTAAGTTTGGAACCATAGTACAATTTATGGTTTCTCTCCTCCACCTCAATAAATGCTGGTATTTCGTTAAATTCTGTTTTAATTAGAAAGATTCCAATTTAAACACACTTACACCAATTTAGCTCCTTTAACTACTAGACCTTGATTAAGGTAACTACTACCGACACTTAGCAAAAAACAAAATCAGGAAAAAAGTGCGCTAGTACAAGTAAAAATTATAAAATTAGTCATGTTTGATAATGTTGATTGATCACCCTGTTGAATAGTTGTGTTGTTGAATCACATACCATTTACTTATTTTGAATTTTTTTGAATTGAAAATTTATATAGTAAATAACATCATTCGTGATTAATTGCAATAATACATTAAATAAACATACAAGTATAATAAACATTTTTTAATCTAGAAAATACATCCATACAGAACTAGACCGGAAAAGTGATACAAAGAACCGGCGAAAGCTTTTGCCGATCCCTAAAATAAAACAGATCAGAAAAATAAATACAAAATATTAATAAAGTGGGCCCTCTTTAGTGAAATACGATTAAATCCGGAATGTATAGGAATCAACTTTCATATTATTTCGGTTATTAGTCGTCTTAGAACACGTTAACTCGTCAAGTAAAGATTCACTTTTCCACCGGTTACATAAAGAACTACTACAGAATGACATATTTCTTGATTATCGCAATTCTAAATTTTAAAATCTTTGAACCAATGACATAAATTTAACAAAAAAGTGTAATAGTAAATTTGATCAACACTTCTCGGTTGTACTTAAGTGTACTTGAATGAATGAATGAATGAATAAATTAATTATAAAATTTTGTTAGTTTTCCTGAATTCCATAAGAGTGCCACGCTGGTTTTGTATTTTATTAGTTTTTTCCCTCGGGTGCTGCTCATCACTCCTGCTAAGCAAATGTTTGTTATTTTAGTTTAGAAGAAAATATAGGTTTATCTTTCACGTCGAGACGATACAAACGCTTTTAAAATAAAACTTTGATAAAAAAAATCTTTCTGTGATTTAATCACCGATAACGTAATATTATTTAGAACGTTGATAATAATAATAATTGTAATAATAAATATTAATATTTTACTTAAGATTTTAAATTTCTGCACGCAATATTATTTTTATATTTACGTATAGCATATTAATTTATTATATCGATTAATGCAATTAATTGTTGGTTTTGGAATATATAATGGATTATAGGTTTATTAAATAATAAGTAAGTATATTAAAATTGTTTTAAACCGATCAGGATCAAATTTAATTAAATTTACAATTTATTCTAGATATGTGTTTTGTGTATAAAAATAACTTAAAATAATAATTAAAAAGAATCCGTAGGATGGCAATAATTGTATTATAATTAGAAATATTAGCAAATTGTAATGTAATATCACACTTGGTGCAATTTAACATATTGCTCAATTTTTGCTTGCTTTCTTTATTTACTGTTAGATATTAAAAAGCAAATGCTAAAACTCATTTCTCCTTTACTCGCCCGAAACATATCAAAACCTTTATCAACGCGAAGTATTCCTGCTTTAATTAATAGCTATAGTTTTGTTTTATAATATTCATAAATCTTTCGGAACAGAATAAGTGCTCGCTTCAAAAGTTATTAATTTTATACATCAGGTTGATTCGCATTGCAAACCACTTGGTTTGTCTATAGCTACATTGAAGATTTCAAAAGATCGAAAACCTTCCAAATTTCATTATTATTTTAATAAGAGTTTCTTCGGAACAAAATTTTAATTTATATTTACAGGGTGCTTTGAAAGATATGGTCATAAATTTAAAGGGTGATTACTGATTCTATTTGAATGCAAAACTGTTAATATACTTCACGTCCGATTTTCGATCGTATCGAGTAACGAGAGTTTTCATTTTTGATATCTATAAGTCGGCATTTAAAAACTTCTACTTCGCAATCCTATGTCAGTATTTTTAAAACGCCCATTATACAATGGTGCAATTCTAGCACAGTTATTGTCTTGAATTAATAAAGTGAGAAGCAACTTCAAAATAATGTGTTAATATTAACTCTGCGATTATTATCGTTCTGAAACTGGCAGCCAAAATCGATATGCTAAACTAAATTGATGAAGAAATATTAATGTCATTTCCACAACAACATTACGTATGCAAATAATAATTTAAACAATGATAATTAAATAGCATTACGTTTAATAATGAAATAGCAATAGCATCACGGCAACACTATCAACAACCGGTAACGTTTATATTAGCGGTTGAAAAACCGATTACATACAACAGAGAACTTTGTCGCTATTGACATTGTTTGAACTTTTGCCAAACAATTAATTTAATTTAAATAAACTCTTGAATTAAATTTAGATTTCGCGGAAATTGTACTACACTTTTATAGTGAAATTTTCCTTGGCTTATCCTAAAAATTTTGCCTCATATGTTTATTATAATTTATCAAAACGGTATAATGTAGGAAATAAAACATATTACCATTATTTAGAGACTCCAATTTTGCAAGATCTAAAATATTACCTCTTGTTAAGGCTTCAAACTTTACGTGAAATAATAAATTTCACATTTTTTGACGTTCATATTTTTCTTTATAAAAAGTTGCGTGGTCATATGCTTTAGAAATATTCAATGAAACAACAAGCGAATTGTTAAACGAGCAAGCGCGCCAAATACTTCCACATGAATATTAACGATATTTTTAGTTATTTATTTAATTTAACGATTTTTTGTTCAGAAGTTTATAAATTTTAATTCTAACTTCCGAAAGTGTGTTAAAAAGGAAATGTAATTAAAGAACTTTTAAGTTAATTTTTTAACGGGCTGCTATAATTTATAACGTTCCGTAATATACCGTGTAAGTTATACGGTCAGTAAACGCAATGACGGTTCATGCATATAAATTATAGTTAGGTATACTAAGAAAATACGGACATATTACAATAATGCACCTAGTTAATTGTATTTCAATAAGTAATTAATTTACCAAATGAATATTTTATGTTTACAATAAACATGCAAATGAACTTAGGTATCAGTGTATTATACGTAATGCCTATTTTAACGATAATGGAAGAAAGGATAACTCAAATAGCCATTTGTACCTTCCAACTAGAATACAAATTACAGTCATTTTATAAAATAGTGTTTTACAAGAAAACAGTGTTATGTAATTTAATTTAAAAATTATCATCATCTACTTACTATCGCAAATATAAAAATGTGCTTCCGTTTTAGTCTTCGGCATTTAAAATATTACATTTTATGATGCATTAAGTCTTTTTATAGCAATAATGATATTACTGCAAACGTTATGAAGTTATCGTACCTAATATAGTATAGTAATGTATTTTATAATGGCGAAAGTTGTTTTATAGAAGATCATCTCATTATACCTACATTAAGATATTTTTCATATCTGTTTTGATATCGCAAATTAGCAACTTTTAAAAATGTAAGTCTACCTGTATGCAATGTAAGATTAACGGAACATGAATATTCATACGCATATTTTTTTAAATTAAAATTGCTTTTAAGCGCGCTGCAGATAGCGACCATTACGTTTTACTTAAAAAATTCATTTTGTATTTTAATAATTTATTTTAAATATAAAATTTTGAAATGGTACATAATAAATAACGGTAATCAAATTAAATTTATGTGCCGGTTTGTACTTGATTTTCGAATTGAATACTATAATTTTCACACCAAGTGAGCGTCAAAATCCCCATTTTACATTAATTGGAAAAATTAATTTAAAAAATCTAATTTACTCGCTACCTGTTTTAATGAAATTTATCAAGACATTCTTTATATTATATGAACACTGTAATTCAACCAAAACAATTTAAAAATAATAAAAAAAGTGTAATATGAAATTAAAACATTTAATTTTTGTGTCTGCAGACTAGTAACAAAATAACAGTTTAAAAATGGACTTTTTGATAAAATAAAAATTTTTAAATAATTTCAGAATATTAACAAATACCTAATGAAGTAATAATTATTATAAGTATGGGTATACAAGGTGTGTGGTATACAATACAAGATTTATCTCCGTTTTATAGAAAACACATTACTATACCTATTAAAAGCAAGAACATTTTCGTACCCATAGTTACTAAACATTAATTAATAGTATTATTATCATCACATCTTTATATGAATAAAATAATAAGATTTACAACCTACAGGTAGGAAGCCATATCAAAGCACTGATTTACGATGTATGGCTTATATTTTTACTATTTAAATTAATAATATTACAGATTTTTTTTTATTTACGAAAAATATTAAAGGTAATTTTAGATGAAATGGCGCATAGATACTTGGTTTGAAAATTACAGTCCACGTTGACTAGAACGAAACAAAAAAAATACACTAAAATTTCTTCTTTATGTACTAATTAATGAAGCTTTATTAAAATATAATTCCAAAATCTATTTTTACCTTTTTCACCTAGTGTATATTATTATGAAACCTCTAATTAAACGAATAAAATATTTTCACTTTGACATTCGTCATCCGATTTCATTTACAGAAATTCTAAGCTTTTTCACTTATGTCAGTTGCTGTTCCATCCATCCGTTGTGACTTAAAACGTAATTCGAAAAATACGTTTAAAATCTCTCAATAAATTGCCATTCGCTATTTTACAAGAATTTCATAAAATACTGAAGAAAAGCTTGCAAAAATTGATAAAAATTTTGTACACGAATATAATCGTAAAAACTAGAAAATGTGTAGAAAAATCACGCATTAGAGTAATCTATTTTTTAGATAATTATTAGCACTCGTAGCTATTGTATGCATTTTTGTACGCTTATTAATTTTTACTTTATATGGAACTGCTAATGTTTATTATAAAACTTGTGTAGGTATGTTATTAAACTTATTTACTATAGATATTATAAATTGTTATTAAAAATAATTTTGTACTACTATAATGTTTTATACATGAATAAATTTTTGCTTTTTATGTAAATATATATAATACAATAAATATTTTGTAGTTATATTGATTTTGTTGATTATCTATTTATATTACTTTTTTGTTTTTTTTTAGAATGGCAGTGGTATCGGAGGCGATGCTGCTAGAAGAATTAATGGGTAAGTGGCATTTAATAATATTATATTCGTTTTGATCTTAACCACAAAATACCAAATCAATGTTTTAGTTTCCGGCATTAAACTTAAAATCAATATTTTGTAATTTATCAAATAATATAGCATATAATAGATAAACAATATCAAGTTCCCACGCTACGATTGTCTATTGTGGTGGGTTATGAATCATTAGCTCCAATATTAAATTAATTTCTTTCGCGAATTATTTCTTTAAATTTCGCTCTAATTTAGTCGTTCGAAACCGACGTCAAGCTATAGGTCCTTAATACTTAATCATAATACTAAAAATAAACTATAAACTACGAAGAGAACTTCGCATAGATTAAAATAGGAAATAGATTGATATCTATTTATTGTTATAGTACAAATGATAAGACGAACTAATATAATATATTAATCTGTTCGCCAGTACTTGTCTAACAACTGTTATGAAAGTAATATAGTTACTTTGACAACCCAGGAATCTTGGTTGGATTCTGCTAGACGGAAAATTCTTTATATTAAATTAACAAACTAGAATATAGACATAGAGAAGACAAGAAGAAATCATTCCTTTAATTATATCCCCTAATAAGTCGTCTTTTGGTTTGGACAAGTTGATCTCCTACATATTTAAGCACTGCATAATTTATGGCATTCGAAAAACATTAAATGTAGACATATGTACATAGTTTTTACAAACGTAACTGTTCAATTCAAATCTATGTAAGTATATAATAAAAATAATAATACCTCAATATTGCATTGCATTGCATAGATGCATGCAAACACATTCAATGCACCGTAAATATTAAAATTATTGATGTTTATATTTTCACTATGACCTAGTACTTGGAAATTTACAATATAATATGGAATAAAATTTTCCAACATAATATAAAATATTTAGAATAGGGGAATGTTTACCATAACAAATATTTGATGGTAAACACGGTTTTCCAACAGAAATGTAAGTTAATCAACTACAGCTTTTTCTTGAATGAACAAAACTGGATCCCTTAAATTGAAGCACTCGTTTATGTACATATTGACCACAGCCTGTAGTTGCTTATTTGTGACTGTTGATGGAATAAACAACGAAAATTATGTGTTTAAATTAGCTCAGGGTCAGAAGTTTAGAATTATCATCACATAGAGGCACAGAGGAATAGAAAAAACTTTTAAAACATTCAGAGGTCAATATTATTTATGCTTGTCAAAAGTTTTAGTCAGAAAATTTTTAATTTAACAATTTCAAATATCTACTTTTAAATTTATAAAATTAACTCTTAAAGCACGATAGTCGAAGTGCATAATATATTACGTATTTATAACAAAGATATGCGATTATATAGTTGGCTTTACCCAAGCATTCAACTTCTGTTTCATATTCCGTAATAATAGCAATTAGGGATAACTTCTTAAGTGAACTGGAACGGTAATATTAAAATTTGAAATAAAAAATAAATTGGATCAAATAATTTTTAGATCCAAATTGAGATTTAATTAAATCTTGTACGATAAATTCGTATAATAAATACAATAAAGTATAATAAATTAAAATAAATACTTTAGACAAAATTCTTCCAAAATATAAATATTATTAGTTACCAGACAATTATATACCTAATTAAAATCATATATTATATTATATAATAAAAAGAAGCGGCAAGTGACGTCACAAGCATTTGTTTTCTGTATTGTAATTTAATTTTATTAAATTATTATTTGATCAATTAAATAAAATAAATAAATTAAATAAATAGTCAAATAGGCTTACCAGAGAGTCATTCTAACTAATTTAAAAATAAATACTCTTTATTTAAAATTAAATTATACGGTGCTATAACTTAATAAAGGTTTATTTAATTATAGGCTAGAACATCAACTATAATTTGGTTTACCTAAATTTTTAATATTGAAAACTTTTAGTTTCGTGACTTTTGATCTGAAATAACTTTTCAATACTGATGGTTCGTACAGTAAACAAAATGACATTTCAAAATATTTATAAGCAATATTTGTGGTAGACTACCGTAATCTTTCGACTTCTACAAAGAGAAGTGCCTACCTATTGTTTTATAAGAGTTAAAATAATCTGGGTTCTAGCAAAGGACAAATGAAAACATCTCTATTACCACCAACCTAGATCAATAGTTTCCTTCTCATTAGTCTTACTTCAAATCCAGTATAACCCAGCTTAAGTTCTAAATTTAATAAATTGGACACCAAATACTCCAATAATTTTTTTACCCAAATCTCAGTTTACCCTACTCATGTTAATATGAAAGTTTCCTCGAACAACAATAAATTTTTAATATTAAATTTTTTAAGCAATCCAGTTTTTACAAGTAAATTTAAAACTTTTTTATTTAACTTTAACCTGGTATAATTTCTAACCATTACTTTTTATTATATCTTATCTCAAATTTAAAAAATCAATCTAATAATATAATGTAATTATACAAAACTTATTAACGAATTTAACATTTCAATATAATTTAACTTAACATTAAATTAAAGGTCACATTAATTAGAATTTGTTATGATTATAATTGAGAACCCAAACTTTGAAAATGTAAATCTTCTCAAAAAGTTTACCAAGTATATTTTGTAATCTCTCTTTTTCACCAAAGGAAGGTAAATGTTCGTTTAAATACAATATAAAATTTTAAATTGCGATTTCAGCAAATGTTACGAACTTTCAGCCAATTATACATATGATTGAGATGCAAAATTCTTTTCAAATTTCCAACTGCAATTCTTTACTTGCAGTATTAGATTTACTATCTAGAAAAGTTTTTAGACAAATTAATGGCAAATAAAATGCAAACTTGTACAGGCATTATATCGCAAACTACTTTCAGAATTTAATCACAATGTAGGTACCTATTCGTGAAAATAGAATAATAGAAAATCAGGTGAGATACTAATGTATTTTGTAGATTACCTAATAAATAGAAGTATATACCTACAGATTCTTTTTACATAGTACATCCACATTTACAGAAAATTTATTTCGTATGTTTTCAATTATATCTAACATTCACAAAGGTACTTGCAATTAGAAAAATTAAACAAAAATAATTTAACTAAAAAGTTAAAATTTCGAAGGTTTTTCTCTGCTCAAATTTAATTTACATAAATTTTCTGCGCATCGAGATTGCTTTTTGGCGGTCAATTTTTAAAGATTTACATCTTTTAAAATGTTCTTTAAAACTTGATATTTTAAAAAATTTAATATTAACTTTCGTTCATTTTCGAAGTTATCTTCAGGTGGTTATTTTTTTTAGTTTATAAATTCCTAAGTAACACAATTTCTGTTAAATGTTAATTATTATATTTCAGTTTCCCCGCTATTTTAATATATTTTCCAGTTTAAACACTTTTAAACAAAATTTTTATCATGATATTTTAATTTTCTATCCTTTAAATAACAAACAATTTAATTCTAATAACTTAATAACTAAACAAATTTTTAAAAAACTTTCAATGAAAGTCAAAATGCATCGGAATTTTTATTTTCAAATCAAGTTAAATTTGTTTGAAAATTTTTTCAGTTAAAATGTTAATTAATATTTAAAAGTAATGTAAAAATTAATACAGAATTTCATTCAAATGAACTTTCAATTTATCTATGGTATTAAATACACAAGAAAATTTAATCAACAGTTTAAATAATTACAAATAATATATCGTAACTAATGTAAAAAACCTATAATTTATTAAAATTAAATTGTTTTTTATTTAAACTATAAAAAGTTAAAATATTGTAATAAAAGGTGAAACAACACGCCATAATATCATAAAAACAATTGTCGTAAGTGATAGTTTTCAAATTCCATTTGTCCGCCCCTTCCCCTCCTCTTTTTTAAAATTTTTAAAAAGGGCCTGAAAATTATACTGTATCAACTGTATACTGTTATCAAAACTACGAAATTATTTAACATGCGTTTCGCTATTTTTACACCTCATCGACAAGAAACAATATTTATTAAAACTTTCCTTCCGTCTACATACTAACATCTTTTGTTTATTTGTTTTTTTATTATTTGAAATAATATTTATCCTAATATTATAATCTAAATAGGTACTTTTTTAGGTTTTGAACAATTTATTCCTTTTCCCTTTTGTGTCTCGTGATTAATTAAATATCACAAGATGTTATTTGTGGTTAGTAAGTAATTAAAGGTAGGTTGGTTTTATAAAACTGAAGATGGTTGATGATGGTTAATTCATTAAAATGTTTTCCACATTATAATATAATCGATAGCATTACAATCTTTTCAGCAAGAACAATTAAATATTTATAATCTGATTATCATCAATCAATTTGACGAGACAGAAAAACACTTCTTTGTATTTCAGGAAATTCCACACCAATTACATAATCGATACTAATTGTTATTATATACGTTTCAGTCTACATAATTGAAATGCCAAATGAACTTTTGAAAGATCCCTATAGTTTCATATTATTCATTATGCTTACAGAAACTTTGCATGCATTCAAGAAATATACACTTGAAATTTAATCGAAAAGTTAGTATTCAATTTCTTTAATTAATTGAAAAAAAAACGCTTGGTATCTACTTAGTTTTTTTTTGTTAGAATTAAACAATTTACATTATCTTACCATCATCACGGGATTATTATCTAAAGTTTCTAAATAAATTTTAGTTTAAAAGTCTAAAAAAGCCGACAGGATTTTATAAATATAAGAAAATATGATGTACAATTTGATAGCTGATTTTAAAATAAAGCGATTAAACCGAGCATTATCTTCAAGTATCGATTAATTTAGGAAATAATTTATATCAAAGTTTCAATTTTTGATATAAATAACGCCTACTCACTCGAATTAGGTGGGCCTTAAGTGCATTGCGTTAACAGTTTGTACAATTTACAAGACTACTTAAATCAAACTTTTTTAAACGTTACACGTATAGGTATTTCGTTTCCAACACAATCCATTTGTCGCAGTAAAAACTGTTCTTTTACATGTTAGCTGGTTTCCGAGTTTTACTTAAAAACAGAGATTCGTGCCCTTCTAGGGACAAACTAAAAACTTACACAAGTAAGTACCTGTTTATAACAATTTATGTTTATATTTGAAATTTTCGTGTCAATTTCTATAATCTACTTGGAAAATTTTTATATGTCTGGACCTGCATATTGTGCTATTCCTTATCTAAATTTTTAAAATAACTAGCTTAAAAAATTTCAATTACATTGATGCGCGTATTGTGATAATAAAGTTTTTGACGTATAAATTATTTTATTTGAAGATATTAAATATAATAGATACACATCAGTATAATTATGCCTTTGGCGATATATTCAAAACAAAACACATTTTGGATCGATTCGATGTATACGCTACATACTATATTTAATACGCATTTCTCATTGATCTGTTTAGGACACACAGATTACCAGACAATATTAATTGTTCATTAACATCTTGTTTGAATATTGAACTTTGATCATTCCGATTATCAAACATATAACATCAATCTCAATTAAACTTTAAAATAAGTTATTTTAATCAAAGTACAATTTTAACTCCACAGCCAGCTCAATATTCAGTGATTGGACGTAATGTATAAGGACATACAACATAAAAAAAAAATTCTCTTCATCACGTTCCTTTCAAAACTTTTAACGAAATACAATTTTAACAATTTCTCTTACCAATCGTACCAATATCTCCCTCAATTTTCAGTTTCAGCTGCCTTGCACATACAAGAATCCAATTCAAATTCCAAATTTCATTTTTATCCGATCTTTTAATTCAAACTTTTAATTTATCCTAATTAAACTCTTAATACTTCAAAATATTTAATAACTACACGCACGACGTTTTAATGTGTGAATCCAACTGCAAGGTTGGCACCAAAAAGCAATAGTTTATTGTATTACCTGCACTGCTCGGGGTTCTCATAATATATACTCGTCGAAAATTCCAACATAAATTTGCAAATAAATATTAAAAAAATCAAATTTTAGTTTAAAAAAATAAAGAACCCCCCTTTACATTTAAGAACAAGACAGAACTTAATTATATAATTATTCATATTTAATATATTTCGTCAAGCTTTCAATGCGATGCCATAATGTAAAATTCTTAAATATTAAATTATAAGGCCGGTTTTACAATAGTCGGATAAACTTCGTAGGTATAACGTTACTCCTAGTATAGGCATTTTTGCCACGATAATTATACTGTGATTAAAGCTACACCAGTTTTATCCTACTATTTTAATATCGACACTAAAAGGAATATTAAAATCGGCATTATAGGTTTTGAATAAAATCGATTATATGATACTTAAATAAATGTTAACTTGAAATGAAGCACTTACCTAACTGGAATTAACTATATATCATTGAATTGGCATGTACATAATATATCTTTTTTAAAGAATTAGTTTGTTTAAAAAATACTTTTGTGTTGCTACTGCTAGTAAAATCTAATAAATGTGACAACTAATTTTTAAATAATGGACTTTTCAATTTATGAAATTGCGAGCAAAATGTAGGTTTCCTGCAAGCTTTATCTTAATAGCCTCTACAAGTCTCCGTAGCTCTCACGTACTCGTAATATAATTATGGGTAATTATCTATAAAACTGAGTTAAAATTTTAAAAATCGTAAGCAAATCATAGTTTCTATAATATTTTCGAAACATAATTTTGTCTTGAATTTTTTAAACTAGTGTCTAGGCATATTTAGATAAATTTCAATATGTGTTTTGGCCATCTGTACAAAAAAGGAAGGTGTATAGATTGCAGTATAATAATATCGTCTGCGTACAGTACAGGGCCACGTTTAGTTTTCTAAATGTTGGTGTCATTCTGGCATTTATATCTATGTATAAATTGAAATGTTTTGGTGCCAGCACGAAGACTTGGGGAACCCCTACATTGATCGTTTTTAGTTTCAAAATTGCATTATTAATTTGAACGGTCACGGCACGCAATGAAAGGTATGAATAGATTATTTTTTTAAGTGCGATGTAAAATTATAATTAATTAATTAATTTATAAGCTTTGGGAAAACCTTTTTCGATATCAAATAGATCCATCGTTGGTTGCTATATGAAAAAAAATTTAAATATTTTATAGATTATATTCTAGTAAGTGTATACATTTTTTGTGATTAGTTATCTTTGATTTCGTGATTGCAAAAAAAAGTTGAACCTGTATATTCTTCTTGTACTGAATGCCCGAAGAATAATTTACGACGCAGTATCATTTAGAATCTAAATTATAAATTGGAATTTATAAGTTTTGCTTGCTGGTCTTTCATTTAACTATAATTAATAACGACAACTCTGCACTTGGATATTTTGGGCATACGTGTGTAGAATAGTTATTTAACTTAAAAGGGATGTAGGTAAGCTATTAACGTTCAATGAAGATTAATATAAATCGAGGTGGACGCCGAGGTTTATATTATCTTCGGAGAGTATCATTATTATCCCTACATACAGTGCTGCTTTTGTATTTTTCCTAATACTTGCGGAATTTATTTATTTTCCAATGAACATGCTTATTCTAATTAAATAGATATGTACATAATATGTATTTCCTACATAATATAATAGGACTGGAGGTTCGGTGGTATCCTTGCCCTCTTAGTATTTGATTGGTGTGCAACTCGATTGACGCGTTTCTCTCTCAAACTTCTCAATTTTGTTAGGTGGGTAATTTAAAATGAACTAATCAGAGATGTGTTACAAAACCATCGATATTCCAAGCACCGTCTCTTTTGAAATATTCAGATTGATTGCTCATCACTTTCCTATTATTTCTGGTCTATCGTTGTAAAGTTCATAAAAGTAATTACATAAATTAGGGAATATAAGTTTTCTATTATCAATTCAGAACCACAACACAAAACAAACCACTAAAGTATAATAACTCCGGAATGTCTGTAAATAAATATGTATTTATAATAGAGTAGTAATAGGTCACACTATAAGATGCTGATAAATATTCAACTAAAAAATTATAGTTTAAAATTTTATGATATTGTAATTTATACCAAGATAATTATTTTTAACCTCTTAAATAATCTGAGAGCAATTAACTACGTTAATATTTTTACTTTTGTTGCTCTTCGTGAAACAAAGATACAATGAAATTAAAAGTCATAGCGAGATATTTTTTATCGTTACTTCATTTGGTATAAATATTTTTTTATAAAATCGAATTCATTTTGTTGAAAAAAGCAATCTAGTTAAATTGTTGAAAATAACAGAAGTAGGTTATATCATTAAAGTTTTATAAAAAGAGGAACGAAATGGAATGTCCTGCATGCTTTCATAATTTACGGATTATAATGTAAACGGACCATATATCGAATTATACAGGGTTAAATAATCTTAAAATTACCTTTTTTTCGTTTTTTGTACATAAAACTTTCAAATAGATACCTATATTGCTTTATTTTTAGTATCTTTGTAAAGCTTATTCAATTCTTTAACTTTTCACCAAATAAATCTTTGATGTATCTCTTCTTTTTTTAAACTATATAAAATCAGACTAAAAACTAAAACAAAAATTTTGATTTAAAATCGGACCAGATTTTCGATTTTAGTATTGTTTTTTTGTTTTGTTTTCAAGAAATATACGAAAATTGTAATAAAAAATAAAATTAGAAATTTTGATTTCATTAGAAGTGAAAAGAACCTAACAAAAGAAAATAAGAAATAATTTGATTTAGTATTATCTAATCATAGTAGTAACTTGATGAAAAACTTTTGGTTCGTTGTAAGCATTTTGCTGAGGCTAATCCATTGGCTGATTCTCGTTTTCATTTGGTTTTGATTGACGACGCGATGTGCTTTTCCTTGTATTTTTTCTTTGTAGGCGTTCTACTTCTTTTTCTAGTTTTGCTGTAATTGTTTTCATCATGTCATCTTCAGTTGATATGGACCCGGTTCTCGATCTCTTCGTATAACATTTTTTCAAGATGATAAATTGATTGAAGTACTTGATTCAATCTAAAACTAGATTATTTATAAATTAATATTTGTTTCTATTGATTAATCAGCATATATTTCTTCATTTACTGAAGAAGTCTGTATCTTGGAATATATTTTGATTCAATGGCAAAATATCAGAATTTGAAATTCATGTGAATCCTCTCTAAGCGTAATACTTAATTTTATTACAGCTAAAACACATCAAAGTTGATAAGGTTCTTTAGTATGCGAGGTTTTGCTTGTTATTGAGTTCTGTTTTTTTTCAAAATTTTTAAAAGTAAGTAATACCTATATTATGAAATGTAGGAATAAACAAAAATAAATAAAAAGTATCATATTTAAAAGAAATTAAACACCAATCGGAGATACTATGAGAACATAAAGTTATGATTGTAACAAAAAATTTAATACCGCCTCTAATGACATAATTGCTAACTTGCTTGGTTTTACCATTTTCGAAATATTACGTGGAAATCCGATTTGGAGCACCGACCCCCTGTCGGTTTTGGACCACTTTCGTTTATATAAGGTATTATGTATATAATATACGTGGCTACCTAAATATTATGTTTGTTTAGGATTTAGAAAAAATTATACCGAGGAAGCAAGAAAATAAGTTAGGTTTATTTGATTTATGTAATATTAGTTTCATATAATTATATTTTAGATCCATATCAAGCTGTAAGCTTTATACTTGTGATGACTACATGCATGCCAATGATTACCATGATATAAATGGAAAATATTCTAATCTTTGGATTCTAATATAATACTTACTTCATTCGCTACATTAACCCCATTGAAAAATTCAGTACTAATGAGATACTTATAATTAATAATCATACATATTATGATTCAGTCGAGTAAGATTACAGTCACAATTTTGATGTTGAAATTGTATCGTCTCATAGCCTGGAGTTCAAAGCCTTCTCATCTAAATAAGCAATAAGGTTAACCATTATGCTTTTCGAGTGGAGAATAACAGAATTAATTTTTTATTTTATTGAAGATAAGATCTTTAATTTCTTCATACAAATTTTCAGTGTCTTATTAAAAATTTTATAAAACAACGGTGAAACACATTTAATGTTATTTGCTGCAATAATTTAATTTACCGATGTCAATGCACAAAACAAAATTGATGAACTTGAAATTGATTACCTATATGGTAGGTACCTACTCATAAAATTGAATTTTAACATTACTTATCAAAATTAACCTATAAAATATTTATAAGCCGAAATTATAACAATTTCCTTAAAAACGCTGAAGTTAAAAGGAGCAGGATTCTGTGTGCTAGCAGTGCCGAGTGGAAAATCGAAACTTGACCGAACTATTCACTCGGACGGCGCGGCGTCGGTAAAAGCATCAATTTTGAAATAATATGTATGATTGTATACTTTTGCTACCCATATTTTGTATATTTGTATCATATGATATAACTTCGATATAGTACATAAGTATTATATCTTATCGATCAGCACACGATCGCAGGAAGGAATCGCCGCCATAATACTTAGTAACCCATTTTTGATGCCTTCTGCATGTCACGTCAATTTGTACCTATTTGTAGAAAATAGACAAATTAAAATAATTATTATTTTACTAAATTGTCTCAGCAAACGCAACATCACGTTTCCCATTGTTAATTTAGTTTTTAACAGAAATTAGTATATATTGTTTAATTAACGTAACAATAGGGCTGATAAATTCTTGTAAATTATTTTGTTGGGTTCACAAATTTTGCACAACGTTAACAAATTGTACAGTTACATACTATTCAAAATCAATAAAAAAGTTTTGTTGTTTTTGTAGTACTTTTCGTGATTTGTATGCTCGATGGACTCTATGTTGCATAGTTTGTATTCAAATCTTATTTTCTTTAACGACATTTAAATATCCATTTCAAATGTATCTAGTAAGCAATCTGGTATAGTCTGCAATATCACATTTACAAGTTTAAGCACTATTTTTTAAATTATATAAAACGAGTTCGAGAGTATAAAAAACTTTAATACGAAACTGGATATTACAGCCGCAATGGCGTACAATTTTAAATTTGCAAGAATATGTTTATCGTGGCCCCTAGTTAAAGCAATTTTACCAAAGTAGAAATTAACACAAGCTTAAAGCGGATAATTGTCCCAATGATTGTTGGTTCGCCATACGAATTTGCTTTGTTGCCAGCATTTCAAAATGTGTCAATGACGGTTATCTCAAAGTGATTTCTGATCTATCGTTCGATATTTTCAGACATAATATCTCTTAATATCCCGTGTACTATAAGTTCTATGCGCAAATTTAATTGTACTCCTATATTGAATAAGCGCTTAGCTTGGCCAACAACGAATTTTCAATGGTAATGTTATAACAAAGCCCTATCTTAAATTATATTTTATTTTGCTAGCAAATTTAACTACCCACCGCTTTAAGTTTAAAACAAAAAATGTTTTGCTTTCGCTTGAAAGCCATTTCAAGCATTATTTTGAATGAAATAAAATTTCATTTTTATACTCGAATATCGGGATTCATGATAGGTATATTTTTATATCGATTATTTATTAAAATATGAAAATACGAAGCCGCAAAATTACATTAATTCAACTAATATTATAATACCTTTTTCCCAAAATAAATAGACTTTGTATATAGTAAGGAGTAACAATTAATATTAAAACTAAGAATAAAAATATGTTTTAGACATACCTGCCAAAAATGTAATTTATTGAAAACATATACAACATAATACCTAGTTCAACGTTATCTGGTCGAAAATTGGTTTTTTAAAAGATATTGTTCTAATATAAACCTACATTTACAAAAACTTTCCGAGCTAAATCCGAAATTGTTGATTACGCTCCGTCAAGTTGTTTCCGAGATAAACTTCAATTTTTTATCGGATGTTTTCTTTTAACTCTAGTATAGATTCAGGATTACTAAAGTAAATTTTATTCTTAAGATATTTCCCTAAAATAATCCATTGAAACCAAACCAGAGTTCTGGATTTTAATTTATTCGGAAATTATTTTTCCGAATTAAAACCGGTCAAATGAAGAAGAAACCATATCTGATGGTTGTGAAAAATGCGTTGCGATTAAGTCCTGGACAAACTTAATATAACAGATAGTTTACATGTTGACATTCCTGAATACAGATAATCGATTTGAATGATCGAAACTTTACTAAGTCCAGTTTGTTTTGATTATATAGCCCATTACTATGGTCTACTTTATATCTAAAGATCAGAATTACTTTCGAGCGTGAGAGCGTCAGTGTAGTGACGATAAAAATAATCAAGTTAAGGTAATATAAAAAATTATTATCAACTTTCGTTTTTATAGATTAAAAAACGATTGTTTTAAAATTTCATAATTTAGAACATCTTATTCTAGTTATACTCACATTCATTGTTATAGGTATGCCTTGGATAGTGTAATATTGATCACAATTTAATTTTACATTACGTACATTACGATATCATAAGTTACAATGTGGGCCACGTAGAGCTACCAGGCTACCACCAGTGGTCTTAGAAAGACCACCTACCAATCTTCGTATTAAAATCTTCGCACGCACTGTGGACCTATTCGGTTCTGGTCTATTTATCTCAGTTCTTTCAAGTTGGTCATAAAACGTAATATCGGGTGACAACTAGCAATAGGGTCATCTGTAATCTATTGGAAGCCTTGGGTACTTTAGGAAAATGGGACCCCTATGACTCTGACGTGCAGTTTTTTTTCCATTTTTCTGAGCCACTAGGATATGATCGTTTTGAAATTTAGTATATTTTAATTCAGCGTTTATTATTTTCTTACACTGAAAACAGTCGCCAACATAAAACATAACGCAACAGGCGAACTATAATTTAATTTTCAGTCCCGAACGAAAAGAAAATGCGGTTTAGTGCGTATGAAAGGGGAATCCCGAACGACCAAACGTCATATGTTTATAGGGAAAGTCCTGATCATCGAGTCAGTTTACTTGGGTGTGTCGTGTTCCTTTTTACGTCGCTATTAGCTACATAAAACTTGTATATAATTTAGGGGAATCACCTTGTATGTAGGCAGCCAGACAGAATTGCCAGTTAGACCCCTTGCTCATTAGAATATCAAAAAAACTGATAAGTAGGTATAATATAAGCGCTTTTCAACCTTTCTCTTCAGTTACGATACATTTTCATGGGAAATCAAGATAAAAATTAACGAAACTTATAATCGATTCAAATGCAAATACAACGTTTTAACTCGATATTTTTATGTAAATTGATTAAAAATAAAAAAACAATTGACAACACGACACACTTAAAGACCTTCTGCGACATATTACTAGTGTGTCACGACACATGGGTTGAGAGCCTCTGGTCTATTCAACTCACTACGTTCAGTGTTTCGATGTTTATTTTCGTATTTCCCATTGTCTTGCCTATATCGTCTTTGTTTATCAATCCTAATATCTAATATCATAATACCAAACATATTATAACTATAAGTCTTCACAGCAAATTGAGGTTTTCCGATGAGGTATGACAATCCACGAGCTACTTAATTCATCCAGTAGCTTCCGGTTACTCAGGCGAAGTTTATATTCAATAAATTTATAATTTTATAATATACTACATTATCGTCTAACTTCTTAGTAAACGATCGATGCTAAAAAAATGTATTGCTTAAAATTGTTTGAGTAATTTTAACTCACTATATTTTAAATTAAATAAAAGGTGATGTTAATATTTGAATTTCCTAATTTGACTTGAATAATGACAGTATAATGAGAGTGATAATAATAAATCAAAAATTTCTTTGTTTCAGACCTTCTAATTTCGGACTTTCTATCACTCTGTTACATTTTATGGTAGTATTACAAATTTTCTGAAAATAATAATGACAATACAAATACAATATTATCTGGAATTGGTATTCAAACCATGTTTGATGTAAATTGATAGTTGATTAGATGAATAAATACTTCTATTAAATATTTTTGTACGGGAAAAGAGGAACTACTTTCGTAGATGAAATAAGAAGAAAACAAAAGTTTTTAACTTTTAGAAATAAATCATCAAAAAAAAACTATATTGAAAAGTAATGATTATTTAATGGAATTTCACGTGAAATCGGCTACGACTTAATTTAGGGAACAAAAATTTCCTTTTTCATTAAAATTCTACTTCATATTGCGAACTTTTCTATCTTCCACGATTCCAAATTTGAATAAAGTTTTTGAAGTACGAATACGAATGTTCGTTATAACGAAATTGTATGGCCCAAAATAGATTATTAAATTCATCGCAGAACACATCAATTTTTTACGGTTTTTCGAAAAACTATTTTTGTATCATAAAACAATTCGTCGATAGCCATTTCTAATGTAATATTGTTTGCTTTCCGAGTTGTATAAGATCTAGTCTAGTTTTACGGTAATTTTGTTTTTCTTAAGAACGGAGCGACTTTTTGTGTCTATTTCGCTCAACTAATTATGCCTTTACCTAATAATTATATTTATGTATTCCTATATTATGCAGTTTCCTTACAATTGTTAATTAGTAAAAAAATGATTCAGTTGAACCAGTATCATAACATTTCAGGCCATTTCAGGCCCCTTGAAAAAACCGAATAACCTAAATAAAAAAACTCATCGGGGGAGGCTAAAATTATGGTATATATTTTTAAACAAAAGTTCTTATCCCATTCCTTCTTAAATAACTAATATTCGTAGGCACTCCAAGTGCCTCTTTGGGGTCTCTGAAGTACCCCCTGAGTGTCTGGGCCCTGCAGCTCTTGCACCTACCTAGTTACGGCACTGAGTTGAACATTTGCTCATGCTAACTCGAAATGATAACAGCATTTGCGTATATTTTATTTGCATCATTCAATGTACTACATTAGCACCTTATATCAAATATTTGTTCAGGTTTTAAATTTTGTTTGACGCTGCAATTTTTACTCAATTATTTCAAAAGTGTTCAAGATTTAATAAAAAGTATTTTTACTAAACTTACGCCTGTATTATTTACCTCTGTTATATTGTCGCGTGCAGGGAATAGTTTACCCTTAACCACACTTGGGGGTAACTCAGTTGGTGGTGTTGCTCATAATTAAAACTCAATAAAATATTATAAAATGAACTATATTAAAATAAAATAAAAATTTACATCTTAAGATTAGCACTTACCTTAAGATTACCATAAACAACTTGGGGATGGAAAGATTGACCATCGTGGGGGCTAAGGACCGTTTCGTGGTGTTCCGAAGTGGTTCACTCGCGACATTCCTTAATTAATTTTTCAATTATTTCGATCAATCTTTCCACACCCCTACTCTTATCTTGATCGACCTTGTTGATCGATCTTTTCCGTTATCGATTGTTTGGGGTCATCACCTTCTTATCACATTGACACGACCCTTGTCGGTAGCGGAAATGTCACTAGTCACTGTTCTTATGGAATGTACCAAATGTGGAAATTCTATATTTCTTTTCAATTATTATTATAAATTATCCAGAGCTTTTGCATTCTAGATTTATAATTATAAAATATTTTTATAATAATTTCATGCTTATTTTTTTGAGTGTGACAATATAGCTGTCCTATGTTAAAAATTTGTATCAGACTACTAAATTATTGAACATTTTTTACGTCATAAGTTTCAGACTAAGGAAACTTTTTGACAAATTATAATTTTATTTAGGGTCAGCAAATACATGTCTTTTGTGAACAAAAAATCGTTTCTTAAATACATCATAGAAGATCATAGAGAGCTCGTAGCAGCTAGTTTAATGCATCCTAAATTAAAAAGTAACTAAATCTAATTAATATTATTATTTTTGTCGTCAACGTTAAATATGTGAAGTTTAACGGATGTGAAGTTATAAATCTGTGGTCACAAATGTCTGAAAATTTAATTCCACACGATTAATTCTT
Source organism: Cantharis lateralis (assembly GCA_963170105.1). NCBI lineage: Eukaryota > Metazoa > Arthropoda > Insecta > Coleoptera > Cantharidae > Cantharis > Cantharis lateralis. Next base: position 23,769,398 of record OY720629.1, read on the forward strand.
CAGCGACAGGTATACCTTTTCATATATCTAGAAAACTTATTCTAAAGAAACAAGTGATATATTATTATATACCTGATAGTTCAATAAATCTTTACAATATTAGAAAAACGGTTTTGAAAGCAAAAATAAAAATAATTACTACGCTGTAAATCTAATGTATGGGTAATTAATTATTAATTACAGAAATTCTTGGCGAGTAACTTGCTCATCAATCAAAACAATGTTGTTCATTGGCAGATTTCGACAATTACTTATTTATTAATCACTATTAGAATCAACGAATAAAATAGTTAGACTAAATGAAATTTTTTATAATAGTAAAATATAAAAGCTTAAAAATATATTAATATTCATATCATAGCGCCGTGATCGTCATTGAAAATTTAGATTTATTAAATAATGTATTGATAATTTCAGTAACTAAATGCTAATTTCTGAAGCAAAACAGAATGCAATAACATCTTGGAAAACTTGAAAATATATATAAGTATTATAATATTATTTGTAATTAACTATTTTTTTTTTTTTTTTTTTTTTTAGGATAAAATGAAAACTATCATAATTAATTATTATTAATATATTATAATAGTGGTATAAAGTACCACAAAATTTCGTTCAAAATTATATGATTTAAAATTTTTGGACTTCTGTTGCAGTTCTACTATTTACAATATAGTTGATGATATTATCATTTATTATTGTTGGTGAACTAATTCTGTTTGATCTACTTTAAAGGTTAAAGGTATCAGATGTAAATATTAGTTTTAAAGGTTTCCGATAGCAATTTAAGACTTATTTAAGTTAATTAACTATAATTTACGATATTAGAATGAATACAGTATGCCACCCTATAGTAACTTCTAATTCGTTTTTTTATTATAAAAAATTTAATTTAAATTTAATGAAAAATTTATGATTTTTTTATGAGCTATTTATGTAATACTATACTTTTACTTTCACTTTCTATATTTGAAAGAGGGATAGCGTCATAAAAGTATTTTTAACCATCAGTGTTTAAAAATCAAGAAAAGCATATTTGGAAATACAATTTGTTTTGTATATTTTTATAGTAATTTTCCAACAAACCTATACTTACTATCGTATTATCAAATTTCTAATACTGTGGGGATTAAGGTGATCGGAATTTCAACAAATCGGAGTACTAATCGATAAAAACAACTTTAATTTTATAAGCGTAACAAGGTTACTCTTTTATAATAACAACTGGCGCATCTAAATGTGAGAGGGATATGCTTGCATACCCCCGATAGGGAGACACACGCGAGCCTTAATTGACCACTGTGATTGGATAAGTTTACAGTCAGTTAAACCAGGTTTAACAGTGCTCAAAACCATGAGTCAACTCTGATCCGATGTTAATCTACTGTTATACAACTAGCCCTAAGTTGGTAATATTTAAGTTTAATTCGGAACTGTCACATTTTATAACACATTAAAATATAGTATTTGCAAACATTATTCCAATACACATCATTGATACAAATTTGCTTATGTCAATCATCATCGCCACATAATAATCAAATTACTATTTATTGTTAGTTCAAAATACGATTATATGTATTAGTTAATATGTATTGCATTGGCCGTAATTCTAAAGTTAATGGATACAAACATTGACACTGACATAATCTATAAACCTTAAATAAAATATAACCACCTTAAAATTTTATTGTTATCCCAATTTCCAAAATTAAATTAAAATTTTGTAACCAATAAAAAATAAATGTAGTATGGTTTTATTATGAGATTATAAATTGATATTATATATTATTTACTATTAAATTCAGCAGATTAGATCACCAACTTAAAATTTATTGACATAAGTAAACAGTTGAATTAAAATAATATTTCAGTCCAAATTCTCCAGATTGAATTAAACTTATAAAAAATTATTAAATATCACCATAGATTGCAGTTGACAGTTACCAAAATGAATTAAATCGAAGATAAATGAAATATTACTAATTTACCGTCATTACAAAAAAAATTCCCTAATAAATTAAAATTTTGAATGTATGTATATTTTGGGTTTTTCCTTGTTTGGAGAAAAAATCATAGGTTTTATTCGGACAGAAATTTTTAATTTGATAAAATTAGATTTCCACTTCTAACAAAACAATTATTTCACATATCACATATAATATAATTCACTCTGTTGGATGAAGTTATGAAACAAAAATTTTGAGAAAATTATTTCGAACGATAAATGATTAATCTTAATTTCAGTTCTTGTTATTATTTTCTTGTGATATAATACTAAAATTATATTAATATGTAATTACAAAAAATCTTTTTTTTAAACATATTTTTTTAACAATTTCCAGTAACAATAATAATAATTGGCAATTTATTACCAAATCTGTAACTATAAATTCATTTTAATTTCACAATACAACAGCAAATAGTAAATATTAGCCGAATGTAATTTCTCGGTTCATGAACCCTTTGAAACCTCTGTAATAAACATTATTGTTATTATTATAATTCATAAAACAAGTTATTCTCATACCGAATGTCTTCTCGCCAAAACATCCCCTCCCCAAACCGATATTTCTCACATTGTTTAAAATTAAAAAAGCGCTGTATAAAAAATTCAGCATATTCGAACCTTGACGAACTCCAAGCCTTATCGGCTTGAAAATTAAGATTTCTCTTTATTACAACTTGCACGCATAGACGTTCAAAAATTAGTAGAAACTTGAGCCAAAAATAATTGGCAAGTTGTAAAATTTAATTTTTTTGAATTTTATCGCAGATCTGATATTATCCTTGTAAATTAGATTTATATAAACTTATATTACCTATATTATATTTACGCGGTTTTATTAAACCCACGTTATCGAGCGAACCTATACAACTCTGCATGTAACGCGGAATATTGGTGTGAAGGTAAAATAATAAAACCATTGATATTTTTTATGAAGTGGTGAAAGGAGAGGGGGGAATAAAAGAATTATTACATATTGTTATTAACGTTATAAAATATTTAGCTTATGCCTGGAAAAAGTTTTCATATTTAGAGGTGGTGTTTAGGTCTTATATTATTCTCACAACGACATATTATATAAATTACGACATTTTCTAAGTAATTTCACATGGTGTCATGCATGTTTATTAGCTCTCCTACTTTTTCGGTATATTTGTATATTTCACCGAAAAAATTTTAAAACCCGCTCAATTGTTTGAGACACAAAAGGCTTATCGGAAAAATTTTTAAAAATAAATTGATATACTCTTTGCTCAACAACAACGTGTAAGCATTCATTGTTTTTGTTTATAACAGAAGATAAACGAAAAAAGTCTCTTGCAAAGGACTATGTTTTTTTGCAGCTCTTTATACATAAATATCTATTTTATAAAGTTTTCAAAAAAATAAATGTCTTAAAAGTATTTTTTATGTCTCTCAAAAATAATAATATTATTGCAGCTGATATGAGTGTAACAAACTTAATAATTCTGTTGCAAATTTAAAATAATGTTTAAAAATAGTGTAGTCAAGTTACTGCATAATAATTGTAACGTACCTGATGAATAATCTCTTCTATCTCCACTGCTTCCAATCAAGTCAATCTTAATCAGTTTTTGCAGTGATGCAAAAGCTTTGTTTCTTACCATCAATCGTGTGTCCATTAAGATTCATGTAAATGCTTACTTTCGAGTTTATCTTATCGTAGATTCTAACCTCTTCTATTATATTTTCATTTGACCTGATTCATGTCCATTGCATTCGAATTATTTTGTAATTGAGGATTTAATTTTGTTATACCATCGATTGAAAACCAATCAACCAATGAAAACCTAGTATAGAGTACATTAGCAAAACTTTTATTTTTTTCCTTTTATATTAAAAGGTCTATTTAGTCAGGTCATAGCACTGACTACTTACATTATGTTTTTGTAAGCTTTCAATCGGTATTTTAATAATTGGTAAGGGTATACTGTTCACTGGAGAGCCGAACTAAGAAATTCTGTCAAGTCCTCTATTCAAATACGGAATTTCCACTTTATACCTAAACCAATAATCATGCCATGCTACTTACTGCTATGAACAAACTTATAAATTATAGAAAAAAGGAGAATAAGAAGAGCGCAATATTTCTATTCCAAATGTTGAATAAAACTTATATAATTTATAAAATTTCGATATATTCCATTCCTAATTAAAATTAATAGAATTTTCTTAACTGCAAGAAATACAAAATACTTTGTTTAATTAAATTACTTTTAACTAGCACTCAAGCACTCGGAAGCAATTTATTATTATTATATTATACAAAAATATACAAGATGTTTTCTAAGTAAATGCAAACATTTCAGGATATCATTGCCGGAGTTTATTTAATGAAAAAACATTCTATAATAAAAAATATAGTATACCTTCACTTATTTATTCTAATATAATAATTATGTCCGAAAATATTGTTGATTGAGTTAAAAAATAGTTTCATTTTTATAATTAACATAAGAATTTGTAAGTGGGTGTGTACAAGAGTTTAAAAGAATATTATTGTTCTTCTACCGAAAGTGAACCAAACAAAAAATATTTTGTTGGTCTAACATAAAACAAGTTTTTTCAACTAATTTTTTTTTGTGTTTTTCCATAGAGTAAAACAAGTATAAATTAACTCTGCATTAACTAAGACATTTGTTTCTGCAGCCAGATTAGGTAATTCTGAAGTAATTTTGAAGTAGCAAGAAACACAAAATTTTGAGGTTGTAAATAAGGCTTTGTGACCGAAATATAGCGATGATTTTTTTCTTTATATGAAATTTCTATTCCTAATGACAATTTAGCAATTATTTAGAGAACACCCTATGAAATAAATGAAAAGAATTTTTTATTGCATCTTAATGTATAGATCGAGCTATAAAATACATGGTTGACCGTGGACAAAATACAAAATATTTATTACAAAAATTTATGATGTATTTTATAGACTTCGAAAAGCTTATTTGGCAAATTTGCTTATATAATAATTAAGAAGATCAAAGTAGCACAATTCTTGATATTGTGACTACGAAGACACAAATTATAATACGGTGTTTTAAATACAAAACCTATTAACCAAATTTCTGATACCAACCACGTGGAAAGAATAGATTGTTTGTCTTGTCAAGACGCTCAGTAAAATTATACTAACGATATAGGTTTATGATAACAAATCAACAACTGTAAAATCCTCATATTATGTTGAAAAACTCTACAAATTAGTACGTAAACATGATTTTTAGAATTTCCTAAATTTTGATTAATTTAATGTGTCTGTTATTAAAGTCAGCTAGCATTGATATAAAGTTTTTTTTGCAATAGCGGGGGTAAAGTACTCACTTTAGACCCTGATTTGCGGGTGTAAAGTGGTACTTTTTTGCCCTAGGGCAAAAAAGAAGTTACTGCCGGGTAAAAAAGAAGTTACTGCCGGGCAAAAAAGAAGTCACCAGATTTTATTATCAATTTAATTCTCATTTTTTTGTAACATTTATATTTATGTTAACTTGACCGTAATTTGTGATTCCAATATTAGTGCAACCTACAGTGAAATAAATTGGTAAATAAATAAACAGCACTTACTTTAGCTACGTAAAAATTCTCACGAGGCGCCTCTTTTAAAAATTTTACCACGTGGTCAGAGGTTACGACGCATGATTTTTTCGGAACATATCCTTCGTTTTTCCGCTTCTTAAAGCGGATAACTTGTGAAAATTGCCGATGTCAATCTTATTTTCTAATTTGGTGATCGCCTTGATCATAGAATACTGCGACCACATGGTCAACGACTTCAACGTTTTAGCCTTTTGACACGTCTTATTCCTTCAAAGGCACAAATGTAACTGAACCATTCTAGTACCTTTTAGTGAAAAAATTCTAGTTGGCAATAATAATATAACCAACTATGCTTCATTTAGTTTGGTACTATCAACCACGTGCTTTATTGAACAAATTTTAATTAAAATTTCGTAATTATTGTCGAAGTGAGTACTTTACCTCCCGCAATTGCAAAAAACAGTATATGCACCTCGGGAATAAAGTGAATTTTTGACCTGAGGGTAATTTTTGCCCTCGGCTACGCCTCGTGCAAACAAACCTTTACCCTCAGGCCAAAAAAGGATCACTTTATTCCCTTGGTGCATAATGTACTATTTTTGTAAACTATTGAAATAATTCAATAATTATTTTATTGTTAAAATGTTTTGCTTGTTTTGCAAATTTTCATTTATGTATATGGATACGAATTAAGTTGTAAAATATTATGTATTCACACGTTGTTCAAGTAAAAAAAATTGTTTAAATTTTTTTATATATTTATCAAAATAATACAAATTTGTTTAGTTTGTCACTCAAATTTTTTAATCATCCCACAAATATTTGTTATTTTATATTGGGGAATAATTAATTACGTCGCTGTAATTACAAACTCATGCAACCGGCTGATTTTTGATTTAACGCCGACAACTTGATAAAAAAATTTATTTATTTATAATTTTTTTTAGTTAATAGTTACATCTGACGCCCAATGTGAGGCGTCGAAATAGCTAGTTTTTTTTTTAGTTTTTTTTATTAAAAAATGCAACTGCACTTTTCTCTTCTATCGGTTAATGTAATGTAATCATTTGGCTTTTTTATTTTTAATTTTATAGGTTTCAAATTTCTGAATTTTACCTAATTTTGTTTCAAAAAATTTGCTATATAATTAAATTTTTTACTTAGGCATTGTTAGCTAATTAATTTTTATAGCAACATTTCACGTTTAATTCTCTTTTAACTCGTGAATATTTTTGTCTTGTACGAGATACCAGACTCGAAATTTTTACTGCAAATCACATTAATACTTAAAAGTAATACCGCGATGACGGTGGCTCAGTGAGATTGCTAATTGGGTTACAGAGCGGAAATTTGGATTGGAATCGTGAATTTCACAAAATTTCTGAACTATTCCTTCTAGTGAGCATCATCGACACACTGTGGTTAGACTTGGTTCTATATATTTGCTTAAAGTCTAGCCTATTGACAGAACACCAAGGTTAAAAAGATGAAAAAAGTTTTAAATGCCTTATGTATTACGGAATATTTAAAAAAAAATGCGTTAATAGAACGTGGTAAATGAAACTATTAATTTTCACGACGTTGTAAATTGAATATTCTATTTTTTCTAAAAAAAATTCTAAAATTCTATTTTCGTTCTGTTAGTCTTGGTAAATATTATTCCTATATTTTTCAAATTCAGGCTAAATACCACACAATTTACTTGAAATTCCTATATTTTAAGTTGATTTCTATTAATATGAGTGCAAGAGATATTAGGAACTATAATACAAAATTAGTTTGTCTGCGCTGGCTGGTTAAATGACTTAGCTAGCTGGCTAATGTGTTACTAGATATTTCGGCTTTGATTCTCAGGGAAGACGATCTTTTATATCGTATTTTTATAGGTATAGCTAGTATATTAAAATTTTAAAATAAAAATTTAATCGAAAAATTAGGTGCTGTAATATAAAATAATACAAGATAACAAAAATGTTTCTTGGTAAATATAAAATATTATTTTGTGTTTAAAATTTTGATGTTGCAAATTTCATTATCATCAGATAAGAAAGATAAGACTAGTCGGAAATAAGTTCGAGTTCGTGTCAAATTTATTATTTGTTTTAGCACTTTTTAATGAAATGATGTAAAGTGGAAGCATTTACAAGACAATTTATATGATTTACTTACTACTCATACATTCAACATCTAAAATGTCTATCACTTTGAGAACGAGCTATTCCCCAATGACAAGATGTAAAATAAAAGCAAGATCTTCACGGAGTACTGAAATTTTACTTTCATGCGGTCCCATTGTCCGAAAATTCGCTTTATTTTAACTGTAAATTACAGTATATCTAGATGTAATAATAGCATAAAATCCAATAATTTAAAAATTACCATTTATAATAATCATAGTCAAAATTACGACTTTTATAAACCGAATGTTCCAAATTATGTAATAAACAGCACATGGAAAAAGCCAGAAAAATTACATTTAAGCCGAGAAAATTTTATTACAATATATTTAACGCTACTTTGGCGAATCAATGATGTATTATCGTTTTTTAAATCAAACAGTATTTGTATCCTATAGAGTTTTTGCTTTACATAAGGTTTTTCATCTATCGTTTACATCATCCTGTCGCGTATGAGGAAGAAGCGAATTTTGGCTCTTGATACTTTTATCAATCAATCAAACAAGATATCTTTTTACTACTTTACTTTTTCATAAAAAAATAACTCGTGATTTGTTACACTTTACTGCTAAAAAATATATAAACCTCGGAATTTGATCAAGTATTAGACAGATTCGTTACCTATCTTAAAATGTATTTTTATCAGGTATACAAACTATTAAATAATGTTTTTATACCCTATCAAATTATGTAAATATTTTCTCGATTTTATTTCAGTCTGTGATGTAGATAAAGTTCAAACCTGTTGAACTGTTTTCAGTTTTATTATTTCACCTTTTAGGGCTTCAATTTTAATTCGATAACCCTATTTTTAGAATTATGTCTAATGTCACGTGTTGAATTCGAGTTTTGTCCCAATTCAAACCGATGATGAAATATAAAATGTCAATGTTTTTTTATGGTCGTAAGAAATGATATTACTATTTCTTATTAAATTCGGAAAATTATTTTACTTGTCATAAATCATTAAATTTTGTTGGGTTTTATATATTTTAGAACTTAATTAATTTCATTATTTATTTACAGGCATCCCGGAGATAATCCATTCTACAGTAATATTGACAGCATGCCTGATATTGAAAGGAGAAGAAAATCAATTCCTCTCGTTTCTGATTTGGTAAGTTATTTGAAAAATGCGATAGATTAGAAATTTTGTACTTGTGTTTCGGAACGTAATTCAAAATTTCGACACCAAATCAACAGAATTTGTATAACAATTTCTTGTTTTTTAACAGGAATAAAATTAAATTTTTGACCTACAATAACAGGTCAAATTCTTTAAATTCTCGTGGTTTGATTATTTTTTAGCGCAGTACTATATTTTGGAAACATCTCACTTTCAAATAATATATATTCATGGCAAAATTAAATTTCCTTTCTATCTAATATCCTTTTGTGACAATAAAATCGATATAAATTGTTATTCAATTTAAACAAATTATATACATAATTGGCTTTGTACACCCCCTTCTTATTGACGATTGAATTTATTCATAATATGCTTTCAATCTCCATTTAATTGATAATAGTGCAGATGCCTATTTATAAAATAATTGTAGAAATAAAGTCGAATTGTAATATAATAATAGTATGCTACGAACATTTTGTGTTCAAAATTACAATTTGAGCTAATTTTATATTTGAGTAATTACGTATTACATTAATAGACCATTCCATTCTTCACCTAAATCCAACTTTATCTCAGCCAACTATCGTAGTATGTGATTAGATAATGTATATAACCCTTAATTATTTGATGTATACCCTATTGCTGTTGTTTTTAACGTTTATTTACATTTTTAAGTGTAATTGTAGACTGAAAAATTACTAATGTGCTTGTGTTACTTGTTCTCTGTTGTTGGTTTGCCATACGTCGGCTCACTCTTCAGGTGCTCAAGGTATTGACTACTTCCTACCATAGTTCATTTTTACCACTGCTCTGCTGTTAATTGCTGCACCTTGATTATGATATTATTAATTATTACGGATAATTTGTTTAGATCCACTAAGTATTTATATTATGCTAATTCGCTTATTGCATACTGACTGCTTAATCTTTTTAAACTTTCATATTGCATGTACTAGAATTAAAACGTAAGTACTCTTATTGGTTAGCAACTTTGCGTGTCCATTAAATACCCATGACAAACAATAAAAATAAATAATAAAAATTAACAGATTTAAGTTCTGTCTGGTAGGTAATACATAATATAATCTCTCTTTTGGTTTCTCCCAGTTTTATTTTTTGGAAAAGTAAATGTTTATTTCATTGGAAGTGTGCCATCCGAAGCCACCAAAGGTGTAGTTTTTGTTACATAGTTGATGAAATCATCAGTTTATTGTTTCCACACAAAACCAGCTTTCTTATCAGGTTTCGCCCGGGTTTCATTTCTCGGCATTCACATATGCCCACATCGATATTGCTAAGATTCTAATGTGCCAAATAAATAAATAATAATAAGAAACATTACGTGAACCTAAAATTGGTGGGTTTTAGTTATTTTACGCCACACAATCTCACGTAATCTCTTATAATAAATTTGTAATCAGTCAAAATATGTCAAAATTTTACCTAGAATAAGTCAATTTTTCTATTTTTTCTCAAAATATTCCACGATTTGTTGCTTTAATAAAAATTGTGTTATACATATTTAGATCGCAAAAAATGTTGAGTAATGGCTGTGGAAATGTATAAAGAAGGATTTATTATAGATGAAATTGTGATAGTTAATTTTTCCATGGTCTCCAAATATACACAAGAGTGAATACTATTGTATTTTAATTTGAACACAAAAGCTGGAACTTTGATTTAAATTTTCTAAAATGATTCCCAGCGTGTGGCGTAAAAACTGTTGACCTCAGGCTAATGTGCTGTATTTTAAACCTTGCCAAATTAAATATTTAAACAAGTACATGTTATAAACTTATACGGGTTCATAATTTTATAATTCACAACTTTTGCTTTAATTTGACAACAAATTGCTTAGCCGCGGTTATAATCCCTTCAATTTTGAAAAACTTATGTTTAAAATTATAATAATGAAGGATTTCATGTTTTATCTTTAATAAGCACACTCAACATGCAACCAATTTGTTATTTTAGCTACATTATATTCCATTTCCTACAAAAACAGTCCCTTACGCATAATTTTCGATTTATATATTAAGAAAATATCCGAAACTAACACTAACGGAAATTTAATAATACAAAATTATAGTTTTCAATAATATTAAAATGTAATTTAGTATAAAAAGATGTAAAGTTTTCGTATTTATGCGTAATATTGTAACACTTGACAAAAATAAACATCGCCCGTATAAAGAATGAAATGCTAACTTAAGCAATAAATTTTTAAATCAAATTATGTTTGGTTGTGTGGAGGGGTTAGGAAAAATTCAATTAAATTTATTCTTTTTATTATTTTAACAGGAATTGTAAATTCATCGCTTTGTTCAACTTCCACTAATGGACTCACATTTGTAATAATTTGTTGTGTTGGCACTGTTCATTTAATTAAAATTGCACCAAAAGTTAGCAATTACTTCTACTTCGAGTAATGCAATATAATTCATTCTGTTGTAATATTTTCTTTTCTTATATTTATCTAATGTTTTTCTTATTGCCGTTAAATCAACGTTTTTCACAAAGCCACAAGTTGTTTATTGTTATTTGAAGTTGTCTTGAGCACTGCTATTGTTCGGTGTAATTTGTTGGGTGTTGATCGTTTAAAAAGTTTGAAATTATCTCTCAATTTACTCCGGAGATTAATTTAGTTTCATCGGGTTGTGAAATTTATAACGAACGCTATTTTTCTGATAGCTAACAAACGCAGAGATTCTGGAAAAGTTATTAACTGTTATTACCAAGTGAACACTTACTCATGTATCCTTCGGGAAAATCGTGTAATAAATAATGAATCGATATATTCAAATTTCCGTTGATAGATAAATTTTACACTTGACTGAGCACAAAAACAGGCTTGACGGTTTTTCTGATTGTGTGCAACGGTGACTTCACAATGCTTTAATAAGTTTTAACCAAACTGTGCTTGGGTTTTGGAGATAGCTATCTGCAAGATTTGGCATTTAACGTCATATTCATATTTGGTAATTTTAGAAATTTGTAAATAGATCTCCACCTCCACCTCGATTGCAAATTTTTAAATTTTTACTTGGGTAACTCGAACGCTGAGTAAGTGATATAATATGAAAACTTGGTAAAAGTAAATTATGAGATTTTCAAACTTTTTCTTATATAAGCCCTTTTTCTATATGGTTAACCCGTTTGCATAATTTTTAAATTAACAATTTTGCGAAATCGATACTTTGTTCGATTCTTATTCCTATATTTAAGAACGGTATTTGCAATATTAAAGTTTGATATTCCAAACCTGTACCTACTTGTTATCCTAGTTTCATTTTATTTTTTAAGTTTTCAAGCTCTTTTCAGATCCAAGACTATTTGCTGTCGTGTATATTTTTTGTATTACTTACAAATTAGATAAAAAAATTTAAGTTGATTGAAATTCATAACTTGACCAAATCTGGAACCCATCAAAAAGTTTTTCGTTCAGCCGTACCGCTTTGCGGGAAGTTTAATACATTTAGACATATACTGATAAATTGCAATAAAATTATCTCAATATATTCTGGATGGCATACCACTATTCAATTTATAATTCAAAATTAAAGCTGATGCAATAAATTTTGCAACTATAGGAAAGATTAAATTGGTTTCGCAATTGTTAGTTATAATAATAATAGTAATAGATTCAAGTAACAGGCAATATAGTCGGTATGTGGAAGGAATTGATTTAAGATAAATTTACACGCCACGCAAGGACTTATCCGTACTTACCTGCTAAGTATGAAACAAAAAATTTTCATAATTACACACTGTAAGCTTTCAGGACGTCTTAAAAAATGCTTTTAAATTTATTAAGCTTCCATATACCGGTATCTATTTTATAATTTGCCTGAAGAGAGTAAAGTTTACTTAAAATTCTGCTGTACATACCAATATAAAAAAACCTTCCTACACAGCAGTTGCAAAAGTTTAATACAGTCTTTACATTTGGGAAATTAATTATTCTTTATGATTTATGTTAAAAAATTAATTTTTCAAAAGCTTTTTTTACGATACTAATAAAAATATAATATTTTTATTAAAATTTATACAGTGTTATTATAAGGTACAATAAAAATTTTTACCTCTATCGTGTAATATTGTTAATTTTGTACTCGGAACAAAAACCAACCAAAAATTAATTGGGTAAAATTGATTTTAATGTTTTGGATATTTGCTAGCATCTTTTAACAAAATAAATTGGCATGCGTTTATATTACAATTTTAAATTAGTTAATCTGTTTTTGAATAATATGCTTAATGGCATGAAAATTATAGTTCGCATGTATAATAGAATTTAGAACTTGTTGAATATATTTTCATTAATTAATGTGTATATAATGGTAGCATCTAACTAAAGTGTGTAACCTTGCAATACTTTAAAAATATTAAAACTGCCTAAGAAAGTTTTTTTGATTTTCCGTTATAATATGTTTATAACCACACTAAATCGTTAAAGGAAAACTTAACTCCCTAAAACAACACAATACAGTAAAATGCCGGTAGCAAGAATATACATACATTTTGACAGACTTGTAAAGTAATTATATGTTATCTTACAACTATCTGAAATAAACATTTTCCTACGAGCCCAAGTGGGCTGTGCAGATTCTTGCTTAATTTGCAACCACAAATCGCTATATTTTAAACATACTCAAAGTGCTTTCAAACTTTGAGGCAGACTTTACTTAGTTTAGTATAATATGTAGTAGCAAATTGAATGTAAAGGGTGATTTTTGTAGAGTGATAGAACTTTCGATATAGATATTATTCTATTATTCGACAGCTGGTTTGACATTTGTGTTTAGTAACGTTTGACAAATTAACATGGAAAGACTTACATCGCAATATCGTTTAAAAATAGTGGAAATTTATTTTTTAGTGTTTTTTAAATTTTATTTCTTTTCAAAATTTGCTAGAGATTGACCTGGAAGCGCCAGCAACCCTAGCAATTAATTTATTGAAAGACAAATTTTATGACAACATTATGTCAAGAAACGGTTCAGTGAATTGGCCTCCAAGATCGTGTAATTTAACGTCATTGGATTATTTTCTATAGGGATATCTGAAGTCACTGGTTTATGATGATAAACCAGCAACAATTGACGCTTTGGAAATTTACATACTTTGTGTTATTTCAGAAATGAGACCTCAATTGCATGAGAAAGTGGTCCAAAATTGGATCTGGATTTAAACTTAATTTCACACTTTCTTTCAGTCGAAAGTCAAATGACTGGGTTTGAGAAAAGTGTCCTATTTAATTTTAAAATGTCCTGAATGGGTCTGAACATTATTAATTTGTATGTGTTTTATATTAATTTGAAGTTCTATCGCTGTAAAAAATCATTAATAGCATTAATTCATTTATTTATTCGACAATCACGTTCAATTCTTTTTAAAGTACTGTGTTAATATAATTGTGGTTACTACTTTTAGATCGCACTATAAAACATATTAATTTGTGTTTTTATCTTAAGAGATATTCTTGTGCTGTAATTTTGCGCTTTCTGAAATGAAAATGTGTGGGTTTGACAATGTTTAATACTGTAATTTTAAATAAAAAAAAAACTTGAACAAAGTTTTCTTTGTATAGCCGATTTTCTTTGAATTAATTTCCCTCTGATTTTTTTTGTTAATATTGCCGAACATCCATTTATCTTTTTAACCCCAATAATCCAAATGTATTTTGTTTAATCATTAATGTAGAATTTGTTAGCTTACATACAAACTAAAAGTTGATAGGTTTGGATTTCGTAAGAATAGTAATAGTCGGAATGTCTGCTGTAGATTTATCGACTTGATAGTGTGACGACTTTTACAGATCGAGTAGATGCTGCTTTTTCTCAATTTATTGCTTCAAAGCTACAACATATTTTATATTCTTTTCCAAATGTTAAACAATAGATAAAATTAATACTTTTTTTAAATGTAGACCATGGCTGCTACCAAAAGAAATGCGGGTTTAACATCAGCTGTTCCGAGAGCAACTCTAAATGATGAAGAATTGGTATGTAACGTTTTGAGTTGTTTATGTTGAAATTAATTTATTTTCTAGGTTGTGGTATCATAATAAATTTAAATACTTGAATAAGACTTAATATACAACATTCAGAGCTTTATTGTTAAAACTTTCATAATTATATTATTCAATTATACACAATGATTAATCGATGGCGTCTCGATATAAATTATGATAGCTCTTTATACTAATTGCATATTGAACGTGACCTCAATTTACTTTTCCCGGTGATAGAAATATTGCATTAAATCTCAAGTACTAGAACATATACTTTCTGTAGCTACTCCATCATCCAATTTAAGCATTTTCAGCATTTTATTCTTTCAGTCGTTTAATCTGATTTTTTCATCTAAATTTTTCGTTTTTTCAAATGCGTATACTAGTTCAAATAAGCTTTTTTCGCATTTATTTTTACGTTTAAGTATAGTGTGGTTTAGCGAGATAAAAAAAAGTCACATTTCAACTTGGTCGCTAATCGTAAAGTTTTAAAATGCAAGCCAAGAGTATATTATAGCCATACCAAAACTTTAACGGAACATACATTTGTACTTCCTTTGTGGTTGTTCTGGAAGTTGCCTCCTTAGCTATCTTTCTAAGCTTCATTGTTACAACAATACTGCAATACATAGTATATTAACAAGAGGAAAACTTAGTTTAGTACAATATTGCGCGTTTATTTGGAATCCCACCTGCAGAAGTATTGTCAATTTATTTTAGATTCATTTGGAACGACGAAGCGGCGAATATAATTTAACCGAGTCGATATCGTGATTACTACAACAGTAGACATTTAATTTTTTGAATAGACTGCATAAAAAACCTGTTAAAGTAATGTAATCACGTTTAATTAACGATATTTTTCTTCAAATTGCCCTTACGCTGAACTGTCGTATTTGTAGAAGGTTAATTGCAACATTTTTCAGACACTATTATTGTTGCTAGCCGGGAAAACCCTGCCGATAACATTAACTCTTTCTAGAGTAGGGTTTTAGTGTTCAAGATCTGGTTCTTCCGTAAATCTCTCTATTTAAAATACAAACTAACCTTAACATATATCGGATAAACCCAGCAAGCAATAAGTTACCGAAGCGATTAAACAGTCCATTATTTTTTGTGTATATTTGAGATAAGTAAGGTTTAACAATAGAGCTCAACATTTTAGCAATCATAAAAAATACTTAATGTAGTGTAACATTTTCATGGTGTAAAGTGTGAAATAATTTGAATGTATATTAATAATATTGCGAATTTTTAACAGAAAATGCACGTATACAAAAAGACACTTCAAGCTTTAATTTATCCAATCAGCAGTACAACGCCACATAATTTTGTACTGTGGACTGCCACATCTCCTACTTACTGCTACGAATGCGAAGGGTTACTGTGGGGTATTGCTCGTCAGGGTGTCAGATGTACTGAATGTGGAGTGAAATGCCACGAGAAATGCAAAGATTTATTAAACGCCGACTGTCTGCAAAGTAAGTACAATAAATTAATTCGATTTCTTAATTAAACACTTGTTACTGATTAACAGATATAATTTACAACAAAATTAATTCAATTTTTAATCACGTGTAATATTATTAAGCTTCTCCACGCCGCAGGCAATATTACATGTTACCAAGTAATATACCAAAATAAACTAGGAAAAATCTCGAAATATATTTATATCGTTCTTGTATTTTACGTAGTAGTTTTCATGACATTTATTAGCTTTTCTAAACCGGGCAAAACAAATATATATTCTCGATAATGTTTTTTAGTTAGGTTTGATTTTCGTAAGCTCTCGGGAAACTCTAAGATATTATCCATAAAGTAGTAAGCCATGGTTAAATAGCTGAGCTCAATAGCTAACAACAGCAAAAACATGTTATACAGGAAGCAAATATTACATGTTACATATTACTAAAGTTAGCATTGTGATTAATTCGTATTAGTGTCGTCCAATTATTATTCTATTCTTTTTAATATAATTAACTCGCATGGCAATAATTTTACACTCGTGCGGAATTAATTGCCCATCTCCATCAAAATATTTTGTATGCCCTTCATAATTTCGACAGCAACAAAATTTTAGTTAACGAGAATTTTTATGCTTATTAAAATTATTCAAATAATCAATTATGTTAATTTCCCACCCACAACTTTTTTATTAAACTTAGTGCTTTTTTGCTCTCTTGGTTTTACTGCACTAGTTTCAGCTAGTCGAAAATAACGTCAAAGAAAGTTTAAAAATAAGCATCAAATTTTCTAATAAAAGGAAAAGTTTTCTATACCTATGTCACAAACTTTCTAACAAATGCTAGATAAGGGTGATTTGTATACTTTTTGATAATTTTCCGAATTGATTCGCATAGTTTAAAAAGTTGTAAATGAACTCCGCTGGTTTGAAAAAGATTAATCACCTGTGACAGTAATTTTACCCTTTTTAATTGTCTGTGTTTCACGCTTACCGTATAATTTCTTTATCCATACCGATTCAATATGCATAATCTTGTTTTCACAGCTGTGTACTTTATCATTTTATTGTTTTTGAGTTTTGCTGATGGTATTGAAACGAATAAGACATTCTCTCATATTCTTCAGCAAACATTAAACCTTATTCAGAACTGGCGTATAAAATATTATTATTAACCTAGAAAGCAAATATTCCTATATTAAAAACAAATACAAAAAACTCCCGAAATATTTTAAGTTGGTAATGGTTAAGTAATCACTAAATTTGTTCATAAATAGCCATTATCTTCTTTGTTGGTATAACGAACAATCTTTCACGCTCAGTAAACATCCTAAACGGAACCAATTTTGCAGAATTTTGTAATTAAATCTCGTTCAGTGTCACTAGGTGCATGCGTTGTTTTACGGAAGTTGTTCCTGGAATTTCTATTTGGTGGATTCCCTACACCATCCTTTATATTATACAGAATTTATACTGATATTACTTTTCTTTCTAATACAATATTGATACACGTGTTATATAAAAATTGTCACGGTTTAGTAGCCATGAGGTGTATATTTCGATAAAACTTATGATAAACTTGAAAATTATTAACTAGTGAGAAAATTATAAAATATTTAAAATAATACTAGTTAAATTAACGTAATAAAACAATAATGTTTTTAATATTTCGCAGATTTTTCATCTGCTTCGTCAGAAAATATCAATTTATTTTTATTACGTTAATTTAACTAGTATTATTTTAAATATTTTATAAAACTTATGGTTCGTATCATCGAATTGTACCTATTTTATTTATATTAAATTAAAATTGATAAATTAACAAGCAAGTAAACAATAAAAATTACTCCTATAATTTTTCATAAGTATTCTGGAGTAAACTGATCAAGAGAGATTATTTGGAATCATTGATCAAATCCATTATAAGAGATATTTTTGGCAGATTAATATGTACAAAGAAAGCAAAAAACGTAATGAACGTTGTGCCAACTTTTAATCTTGATCACACCAGTTTACCTCATTAAGCCATTTCCTTTATTTTTGGCTGTTTGCCTTTATAACCAATATCAAGAGTATGGGAAATCAATAAGATTTTACTCTTACTCCGCTGTTGTTAGTTTGGTATCCTAGAAGAATTTTCCTGAATTTATGGACGTGACGTATAAAAATACACAAAAAAAAGCAGAACAGCTGTTTGTTTTCACACAAAAGTAAAAAATAAAAGGTGGGGTTGTACATGTTCTGAAACTCTTGAAACTAGTCAATAAATGAAATAATAGAACAGAAGTAAAACTATATGTATAATACGATTAAAAATTACAAAGTTTTACAATAAACAAAAATTACAATTGGCCAGGGCTTAATAATCAACTTCAAATTTCTGCTGAACTTAATTAAATTTTCAATGATTACGTTACTTTTGTCAAAAATGTCACAAATGATCTCACCTGTTACCAAGTCAAAAATAATAAGCTCTGCAAGATAAAATACATAGTGACTTACCGCTTGCACAATTTATCACTTGATATCGATACACTCCACCCGAACTCAAATGACAGGTCCTTCGTCTGCATCCTCAAGTGTTCTTGGTTGAACGAAGCAAAAACGAACATAATCAAACTAAGTTCATATTAACTAAAATTGCGTCACGAGGATGGAAACCTCCAGACCAACAAAATAATGGACATATTGAGATATCTCATTAGACTACGGGAGTAATTGTCTAAGAGCCAGTAAACCTGGTGCTATTTAATACCTCTTATACTTGATACTTATATATTTAATGAAGATGAATCTGGCTGAGCTGGGTTTGGCAGTTTATAAAAAACAACCTGTATATTATTAATTCAAACTCCCAGAGGGAGAAAAATTAATAGTCTGGCAATCAATTATTCTTCTTTACAAGATACTATGGTTCTCTTGATCTTCAGAACTTCCCATGTTCTTGCCGGTCTAGCAACTCCTTCGCAACATAAGAAGAGTCTGGCAGTGATATTGTCTGATGAATCTTACTGAATGGATAAATTTAGACGCAAAACATTTAAGACATTATGAAACTGATGAATTTAATATGTACATATTGTCGTGTATTTTTTGTAAATAAGTATAAAAAATAGTCGAAAAAATAAAAATGTAAAATTGAAGATTTTATACAATTACGATTTTGCTCGACATTAGAGAATATAAAAATTAATTTGATAAGAGTTTCAGAACTTAAAACCAGTGCAGTATTCGGGTTCGTCAGTTTAATAAATTTATTTTTTAAATTTGTACCAACCGATAGGTGGAAAGGGAGACCACCGATACATCGCAATATATAATTTATAAATTTTAGAATTATATATTTAGATCATTAATCTTTGTTAACCACGTATGTAGCCAGTGTACCGTTACCGGTAATAATATTAACAACCCACGGTATATATTATGTTTTATAGAATTTGAAATGCTTTTGGAAAAAATACATTTTTGAAATATTTTTTTACTAATTATAGCCCCGTTACCTGTGATTGTATAGCACGTTCACATAGGGATTAATATTTATTATATACAATTAAAACTTTATCAGAGTATTTTTCAATTATATTTGTAGCTTTTATTTTGTTTCCTATTTCCATTTTAATTTCTTAAGTGGTTATTAGAACTTTTTAATTAACTTATGTAGGTACTTTCTTTAATATCAAAATCATAACACTGATTTCATTTTTAAATTTAAAAGTAACTTTAAAGCCGACTTTTTTGTCCTAAAATTGAAGTCACTGAAATCTATATCAACCGTACAAGATAAATATACTTATTCAAAAAGATAACTTTTCACCGTTAGATTCCCCTTGCTTAAATTTTCCAATTAAAAAAAACAATCGGCTCCCAACATTGTAACCGGTATCGGCTAACTAGGCATTACCTTTATTAAATAAAACTGGTATCAAAAACTTCTGTTTTCATCGTAGCAACAAAAAAATAAAAATATTACATGATGTCGTTCAAAATTCTAACGAAAGTATTCCGAAGAAATTCTTAAAGAATGTCAATTTTATATGAAACTTTTAGTTCAGCAAAAAAAACAAGAGCAAATTTACAGATATGTTGGGGAATTTGAATTTAAACTACCAAACTGCTAGAAAAATGTCAATTTTAAATTGACATAAACGGTTTCAACAATCTAATAATAAATATTTCTGAAACAATCCCAATTTAGATCATTACAATGAAAAATTTGACATCGACGGTTTGAACATCATTTGGTCTCGTAAAAATTGTTTGCTAAGCTTGTTAATAATTTAATATACGATACGATTAATAACATCTTAATTGCTAGCTTTAGAAATTATATAACTTCCTACATAATTTTACAGACAAGATTTTTGAACTTTCTCATTCGGAGAATAATTGGCATTTCATCAATTTCGCAGAAAATATGAAACAACATCATGGTAGGAGAAAACTCGAAACCTTCTACTCTTAGAAAACGTCACAAGTTTCTGAAAATCGGTAGCCACTTTGCAAGTTACTCAAAAATTATGCCGTTCAAGTCCTGAATTGTTTCGTAAGAAATTATCCAAAAATATTCGCACGTGTTTAGAAACATCCCCTATTTTATTTATAGAATATTATATCAGAAACATTTAAGTATTTATCGAGTTATTAGAATTATTGTTTTTGAAATTTTAGCTCAGGTTTTTGTCTATATTTAAAAAAACGTGTTCAGAAAGAAATAGGAACCTTAAATAACATCTACAACTTGAGTAGGTATACATTTAATCTGCCTAGAATAGCATAAAATATTTCGTGAAAGGCAAATAGGATAGACACTGATACATTTTATTTTAAACTAGAAATATTTAGGTGGTAAACAAGATATGTAAATATTTATTTCTTTCATATATTCACACAAGCGCGTAATATTTAGCATTGTGTTGTTTATTTCAGGAGCCGCTGAAAAGAGTTCCAAGCATGGCGCTGAAGATAAAGCTAATAGTATTATAACGGCCATGAAAGAACGCATGAAGCAACGCGAGCGTGAAAAACCAGAAATATTTGAGTTAATCAGGTATCGTAGTGTTAATATTATTTATTTTTATTGTAATTTTCTTACTAGATTGCTTCCTTTCATAATCTAAACTATTTGGTATAACTTAATGCATTTAAGATTTTCAGGTAAACGACTTATTAATTAAATTATAAATTAAAAACTTTTTAAGAAACACCATAATTTAATAAAGTAAATTTTAGGGCTTTCTTTTCGTAAGCTTTAAAAATTGTAAAAGTTCCGTATCTTGCAAAAATACGATGGTAAATGCAAGAGATATCAGAAAAGGAATTATACTATCACTGTTTTTGCACAAAAACATATTAATATGATATAGTGGGGTATTAAAAATAGCGTGTAAAGAAATAACTGTAAAAAGTTGAGCGCCAAGAACTGGGTACAAACTCTATATTATACACTTTTTGTGTCTTTTCTGTTCAACCCATATTAATATTTCTATTTATTTATATTAAGCACCTACCCCGGATATAATCTAGGATACTCTAAAGTAATTACAAGTGTCTTCCGAATATTATGTACTTTAAAAACAAAACTTTAAAGTAAGTAGGTACATAAAATAAATTATTTGGTTTTGGAGGAATTATATTTTAAATACGACGATATTATATTTTTGTAGTTTGCAATAATGATTTATTTTAGTGTTCAATTACCTAGTACAAATTTTTATGCATTATTCATAAATTATATCAAAATTCGTCAATTTTGAAGTATACCTACTGTGGCATATTGATTCAATTTCGAAGTTTCTTAGGAAAAAATTGGTAATAGATATTCAAAAAAAACCTTTAAATAAAGTTGACTAAACGTTTATGCAAAAGAAAATTGTATACTCCTGTATTTTTGGAAGTTATTATAATATCGACAACAAAGCCATTAAATTTTCTTTGCAATCGTAAAATAACCTATAAAATTTTTAAGCGCCTATCATGTTTTGCGTGATTGATAAGCTGCCTTTTGTCTATTTTCTTGTTCACAGCTTTTCGCAAAAACCATTAACATTATCTGTACATGATGGTTACACATTAGGTTTCGATCAGCAGTGGAAAACATCCATATAAACATGAAGAAAAATTACATATATCCATTCGTATTTGTAAACAAAGTTTCGCGTGCTTGTTTTAGCTTTAGAGAGGAATTACTTCCAAATTGGTTAACTTGTTAGTTATCCACTTTCGAAATAATGTTAAAATAAACTACATGAATAAAAACAAAACAAATTAAGATTATATTGATTGCCTTTTAATTAAATTATAATATCATCTACAAATTCAATGTTTTCAATTACATTATGGTAATTTCACAGCGACTTTTAGTGAATAATTGCTTTTACTTCATTTTTTTAACTTACAAAACTGTATTTATTAATTTTTTTAAGTGGGCAATATTGGTACAATGAATAAATAGTCATAAATCACGAGAGCTCGAGTACAATTCAACCAAATTAAATAGTAGTATTACAATCGCTAATCAAAATAATGAGAGTAGGCATAATAAATTTTCTGTTAAAATATAAAATAAAATGATAAATTTAAATATTTGACAATAATGTTGAGGTCAGGCTATTATATCAAACCAATGAAAATCAGTTTTAACTTCGTTCTTCTATTAAATTATATAATTTGCAATTAATTCAATCGATCCAAGTACCTACACTCAATATAAGTAAACCATCAATTAATATAATATTACTATTCTTCTCTATTTTGTTTGTTCATATCAATTCTCCCAAAAACTCATAGATTGCCCTTTTTTGCTTTTTAGGGTTAATATTGAGTTTCACTACCTAAACTTCTATTCGTCGATTAAATAATAATTGGTTATATGGTTAAATTCAATTGGCTGTGAAGCACAATTTACTTTAATAAAATTTTGAATATGCGCAATATATGTATAAATGTGTCATTGAAAAAAAAGAACTTTATTAAAAACACTAAGGAGTTCTTATTTACTACATATTCTTGGTATGCCATTTCATTTTGTATAAAAATATACATACTCATCTGTTCAAAGAGTTCCAGAAGAAGTCGAAAATATTCCCCCTTGATTTTCATGAACTTATGCCGACCATCCTTCGAATTTCCAATCTCAAATTAAGTAGTATTTCTTATTGACTGTTTCACTACTTTTATTATTTTTCATGCATTCCGACGGTAAGCAAGAGTCGTGAGTTATCTCAAGATGCCATTCAAGATAAATGAAAGCACAAACTACCAACTTCATACTTCATTCTCCTGCAGTAATAAAGTGATTGGCGTGTATATTTAAATTTCAGAATATGAAACGATACAAACATTGTACGTTTAACATAATATAATCAAAATAAAATGGAAAACTCGAGTTTCCTCAAACGCAACGTCAACAAATCTTGGTTACTGTGTTGTGCGCAACCGGAATACAATGATGGAGACTTATTTGTAATGGATATTTTTGCTTGGACGTCCGTTCGAAAATGCTATGGCACAAACCTCCGGATATAATAATAAAATACATCCCGATATCCGCCGATATCTTGCGCGCAATCAAACCCTTTATTTCTTGAATGTGAATGTCCTCAATGTACGTCCTGAAGCTATTTGACAAATCTCATTAATGAAATGCATAAATGTGAACGACACATAATATACCAACTTAGTGGGCAAAAAATTGGATATTACGTTTTGCCACTCTTTTAAAATGAGGTTACACACTGATGCTTTTTTTGAACAGAGTAGTATAAGCTAAAGCTCTTAATAAAGTTTTAGAACTTATTAGTATAGTAGAGAAATAATTACAACTACCACGATTGGCACTTCCTTTAAACTATATTTAAGCTCTCGAATTTACTTTTGATCTAAATCTAACAAAAACTTTTAAAGCTTTAAAAATAGCGCTTCATTTTGTTCTTACAACTTTTTCACTACATTAAATTTAAAGAAATCCGAGCTGAATTGTTTATTGCATTCTACTACTATATTTATTGTTGTGCCAAAATTGCTTTAGTTACATAACATTAAAACGACAATTAATTTTATTACACTTAATTCAGAACGCTCATAAAATAAAATATCTCTATTAATTAAATCTTCTTCGGTTCATTTGTTACTTGAAAATCAAATTACATTTTATGAATTTAAATAATACAAACTTTTGCTTTTCATAAAATTGCATCTTTTTAACCATTTAATTTCTGGAAAATACTATATTGCAGTCAAGATTTTATAATTGTTGAAAAATCTACTGTCCTAACCTTAATATTAAAAAATGTTTTTATCATTTTTGTTGGTTTTCTCTTAGCTACCATAAAAATTACATCTCGAGAGTCAAACAATGGATGAATATTTAAAATCAGATTTTCTCTATTATTGTGTCGTTATTAGTAAAATGAAGAAACGCTAAATTAATACGAATGGTTTCATAATGAAAAATTCATATCTAGAAAATTTATACAAAATTCACGTAGTTTTTGAAACTGCACAAATTGTTCTACCTTTTAGTTGAGACTTAATCGAAAAAAAAACGAATACTTTTCAGTAAAATCACTTTTAATACCCTTTTAAAGTTAAATTAATGCTTTGATATCTGGCATCGAAAGGGTGCATTGCATTATTTCAAAAGAAGTTTCAATTTGCCAAAGTTAAAAATGGTTTATTAAAGCTGCTTTATTCAAAATGCATCGATTAATTCCGATCATGATTTTTAAGAAATTATACTAATTACTTCATTATATTAAATATTCACATTTATATATTTTTTTTTGTTCATTTAAACAAATTGACTGACGATGCTGTATTGTAAATTTAAAACGTGCTGTTTTTACTGTTGCCACTAATGTCGCATCGTAAGAGATATTTTCATGTTGTTATTCTTACAATTTTATACAGTAGGAAAATATTTTTCTTGTTTAGCTTATTTACAGTTCACTTAAAACATTAAATTTACCACATTTTAATGGATTTAGTAGCTGCTTAATAGAATAATAACACTAATTACAGTTGGCAGAGTGCAAAAACTTGTACACGCAAGTTGATTAAAATGTTTTACTTAACCCAAAATAATATTTACTTGCCAATTTTGATTTTGTTATGCCTCAATCGATACTATATTTTATAATTTGAGAAATATGTTGTTGGACTACACAGGGACGTATTTGGAGTGGAAGATAAAAGCCATGCAGGTCACATGAAAGCCGTGAAACAATCCGTACTCGATGGTACATCCAAGTGGTCAGCAAAAATTGCCATTACAGGTTTGTCGGGACTACGATTGATGTCTTCGTATACATTCTACTTAAATGTATTTTGTAAATATTAGTTCGCGAACAATGAAATTAATTGTGGCAAAACCGATTGTAACAATTACTTAATTGTTCCCCATAAGAATGCTGTATGTGACGCTGTTCCTTATATTTCAACCCATCACTTTACTTGGCTTCGCCTTTTAAACTAATTGGAAATATCTCACACAACATTTCTTGTTATTAAAATATTAAATTATTAAAACAACTACTGTTTTCAGCAACACGGAAGCTAATAATCCACGAATACTATTATCTACTACCAACTTCCAGTAATTTATTTATGATAAATTATTTTGCTGCGGCGTTAACCTTTTTTATTTGATTGCAAAAATATTCATATCAAATTTTTGACTATCTTTACAGAATTTTGACATATATTTTTAATTTCTTGAAACCATGATCAATGTTAATACAATTAGAAATGACAGGGGGAACAAAATAAATGATGTAGCGGTTATGAAATTTTTATCAGTGTTTTATTAGCTGTTGCGGTTTTTTAATTTGCATTGGGTAAATAAATGTTACTTATGGTCTTATGGAAGCAAACAAATTTTGGTGGAGTTTTTAGTTTAAGGTTGATTTAATATTAAGTAAATAGTTTATTTTGTTGTGTGAGAAAACCAATCTGTTAGATTTATTATCAAAGAATTGTTCGTGCCTGTTGTGTGTATGTTTTGTTGTATCGGTGTTCTTGTTTCCGGTGCTGCTGCTCAGAACAACATTTTCAGTGGACCCAGACACACACATAGATTCAATCGAGCAAGCGGAAGAAATGACTATTGAAGGCACTTCCAAGTGGTCATGCAAGATTGCCATTACAGGTATTGCCAGCTGCATTCTATTGGGATTCGGCCATTCATACACGCTAAAGTACCGATTGCCTATACTGTTATAATTTCACATTTTTATGCACTCACTGATGGAATGCATTTCTTGATTACTATTTTCTCTTAACAAACTACCTACTTCTTTCAGCAGATATAGTTGATAATATCTATCCTACCTTACGTATGGCAGTTTCTATTAATACTGCACCTTTATTGACTATAATAATAACTAAAACTTGACTTCTTTATTTACATATTGTAGAACATTTGAATGCTTAAATCGCTAATTATAATTTTGACTAATTTATACAACGTGTTACAATACCGTTTAAATAAGCACCTTCCTTCAAAATTGATTTAATTCTCTAAGAATATTTATTCCGTCAAATTGTTTCGAGTATTCATAAACACAATGCGCATAATTTGGAAGTTGATATTGACACTTTCGCGAATATAAATGTAATTTAAATTTTAAATTTAAAGCAATATTTAGAACCATTTTCGTTTTATTGTAATATAACCAACCAACAGTATATGCCTAATTTGAAGTATCCCACGGCATTTGTAAATTCGACTATATCATTACAAATTTTAATTTGTTTTTTATGGCATTGATTTTAAATTTTTTTCTCTTATTATTTTATTTCTATTCGCAATGTAAAAGCATTTCAAAATTTCATATTATTTAGTATTTACTCGAAATAGACACAAATTTTCAAAATGTATATTTTATATTTTATTGGAATGTTCTATGCTTTACCCTAGCAAACCTGACTTTATATGCTGAAATTTTGCTTATTGCGTTGAAGCGTCTTGTGGCAAACAAAACTGTTTATATTCTAATAAATCTTATAACATCCGTCTCAATTCCTAGTCGGACAATTTATTTATTTCAGAAAACTATTTTGATAATGTAAGTACTATTTACTTAAAACTATATTGAAATCTTGTAATATTTTTCATACAGGATGCTTTTAAGATGGATTTTATTCTTCTTAATCCGTCAATTTGGTTTTAATTCGTTAAAAAAATTATCTCTTTTAAAAGTAAAATCTGAAAATATCACATTATATTATTATAAGACCTCATTAATAGTTAATCACCTTTACAATATAAAAATTCAAATATTTCAAGTGAGAGATAATTCTTTAAAATTACAAAAATGCTGTAACTCCACTAAAAGAAATTTAGTTCATCAAAAACTCATTGTATTGCATTACGCAAGGTGAACGCAATGGGTAATTTTTCGAATATAGAAAATACGTTCAGAAAATAAGAAAATGAGAACAACCCTAATATTTTTATTACAGACTGATGTACTTGTCCGATTATGTAATAATGCCTCAAAGTTTGAAGAAACTTTTTCAAAACACCCTGTATGCATTAATTTCTAAATAATCAGTTCGAGTTCAGAAAATCACGAATGCTTCAACCGTAAATGAAAACCAACGTTTTATTTTTCAAATTTAAAGTAGTTTTACAAACTATTCTTGCTTGACTAATGAGATTTCACTCTCATTACTGGCAAATGCCATTTTAATACATAAAAATTCAATTGATTGTCTTTAGATATTTGTATCACTTTAATTTAAATAATTTGGATTGCATTATTTCTATGCTTATACTCATCATCATTAGTGTGAATAATGCTAATAGTGATTTTGATATTGATAGTGATTTTTATATCTATATCGCATGGCACATTGTATTTAAACTTAAATGGAATAAAACATATACAGGGTGTACATTTGAAAACAATGTATTTTAAATTTCTAGGAAACTACGCAAATTTCAATATTATATATGAAGGTCTTCCATTTCCCTTGGTATTTAACTATGCAACAAATAATTAATTTAAATCGATTCCTTTGCGTACCAAAATAACATTTTAAATTACCTTTAATTTGAGGTGTCTCAAAGGGTATAGTGCTATATAAATTTTTCATATTGGGACAGGTGCGGGTGGAGTATGCAGTCTAATCTCCTCATTCCCATATAGAAAATTTTTATTTTCATTTTTATGATATTTCGTTAAATTAAAATCGTTTTCAAATGTATACCTTCTGTAATAATATGCGGAGATTTATTTATTAATAATAATAATAATACATTTTACATTAAATTTATATTCTGAACCGCTTGTACATCAATGTTCACAATACTGGAACTGCTTATACGAGATATTCGACATACTGAAACTTGAAACAAATTGATATACTACTATGTACATTGATCAATCTATTTCATAACACTGTATTATTAGGTAACATTGACTTGCTGTAGCATAACTACTAAAAAGCATTGCGATTTTAAAATTTTATTATATGCCTATTACTATTATTTTACCTCCAATCAATTAAAAAATTGGAGGTATGGTAATCGAAAAAAAATTTCAATTTTTTTTTTTTACATTTTCGAGATCACCGTGTCCAGAAACGTAAAGATCTGTAAAAAATAAAAAATAAATTTCTGTGTCGGTCTGTCGGTCGGTCGGGCGGTCGGTCGGGCGGTCGGTCGGTCGGGCGGTCGGTCGCCAGATTTTGTCCCTCGATTTATTCGTGAACCATCCAACCTATCAGGACCAAATTTGGTATAATGGTAGGGTTTACGGTAGAAAAGTGAAAATAAGGTTTTCGTCGCGATCTGTCAATCAGGAGTGCCACTACAAGAAAATGATACAAGATTTTTAAAAGCGATTTTGTCTTGTGATAGGTTATTTTAAAGACCTTGAAAAGCTTTATCCAGAATGGGTGAAATTAACTTTCTATCTGTCATCTGTCAAAAATTACAAGCTGTCAAAGTTAAAACTTCAAAATTAAATAACCCATGAAGTACTGAAGGGATCTCAACCAAATTTGGTATGTAGGAACATTGCCCTCAAAGGACTTCACCGCATATGGAACCCTTTGATAAAAATCAGGAATTTAATATGAAAAAAAATAATTAATTTTTTTTGCGAATACTTAAAAAAAGTCCTTGTCCCTCGATTTTTTTCGGCATTTCTACGTCGATGGCATTCAAACTTTTTGGACGTGTGTCTTGTAGGCTCTAGTGGTGAAAATAAGGTTTTGGCAGAGAAATCTTTGCCAGGACTACCACAATAAAATAAATAAAAAAAAATGAAAATGACATCATATCTCCGGGAATGTATAACCGATTCAGATAAAATTTGGTGTGCTGATGATTGGAGGTATTGCGGCAGAAGTGACGATATTTTTTTTATTAAGTTTTAAATTTTTTTCATGTTAAATTAGAATCATTTAATAACATACGAATACATATTATACCAATTCAATAGTTTAAATGCAATAATGAAAGTTATATCATTAAATTATTTTGACACGTAAAAAATTTAAAACTTTATAAATTTTATCACATCATGATGTTAATAACGATATAATCATTTGCCTGCTTTGTTTTTCACCGAAAATTTTATTATTTTTTTATTCATTAAAAAATATAAACCTAAATGAAACTTTTTCTAGACTTACCATTACTTTTCTTGAGTAACAAATTAAAAATACTCATGGGTATCGTAAAAGTTCGCTTAGTCTCTAGTCCTATTAATTTATATAATATACATATATATATAATTACTTTCTCAACAAGGTTATTTATATTAATGCATGTAAATTAAGAATTTTGCACAATCAAGAATGGATGGTAGACACGTGTTTCTAATTCATTAGTTGTCAATCTGTAAATGTCATCGCATTCATGTGTTTTTGCTCTATTGAGACATCGAATTGATAGGAATTTCAACAATACATTAATTCGTATAATTCTATTTGCGTTTGGGATGTAGTTTGCTTTTTACAGTCATGTAGGTGTCATCCAAAAAGGACAAGCCGCACAATTCGATAACGACTAATAAGTTAGAAACTTGTGTCTGCCGTTCATTCTTAATTTGGTTTAAATAATGAATATCAATAACGTGTTATTATTTCTGTATAATCTTTACTTTTCAATTTTTGAATTATAAAATTATCGATATTCCGAGGAGCGCAACGGCTTCTTACTTTAAATATACAATTCTGTTTGCCTTTTGAAAATTGCAGAAAAAATGTATATGAAAATATTGAAAACGACTTCGCGAATTTTGCTAAGATATGTAAACCTAATAATACAATATTTTACCGTTTCTAAAACTAGGAAATATGAAATCTCTATATATAGATAAAATATGTATAATAGTTTGTAACTTTTCCTCTTACATCGCAACACCACTATTCCCTATTCATAAATAAATTTCTTACATTTCATATTTTTTATGGTGTATTTTGAAAACACTTTCTTAAGAAAGTTGTAGAAGTGCTTATTGAATGTAAAGTTTAAATTAAAAACTTTTTTACATAACGTCCTTTCTTTATTTAAAATTTTCTAACTGAAAAACATTCGAGTAATATTTTATATTAGCTTCATTATTCCAACTGTCTTATTGAAATATCACACTTTTACACAACTCTTAATCTATTCATTAAAATTAAAATCGTAAAATATTAAAATTGTCAAGTACAATATAATTGTCACGAGTTTTCTTCTTTATAAAAATTTGTGTACCTTCCAAAATTCATAATAGCTACAAAATTTAAAAGTAAATTAGCGTGCAATATTACGGAATTAAATTAGAATACGTAAAAAAATTACTTAAAATTTTGATTCTTAATGAATATTTATATTTTTTTCTTTAATAT
This sequence comes from Cantharis lateralis, assembly GCA_963170105.1. Classification (NCBI taxonomy): domain Eukaryota; kingdom Metazoa; phylum Arthropoda; class Insecta; order Coleoptera; family Cantharidae; genus Cantharis; species Cantharis lateralis. The sequence goes on from OY720629.1 coordinate 23,800,589, forward strand.
CGCGAAGGAAAAAAAATTTTCTTAGATTTAAAGTAAACGAACGCATTATTAATTATTTAAAAATAAATTAATCTTTTTAAAAATCATGAAAACATTGATTAGATAGGTAATACAAAATTAATAATAGAAAACGTGTTAGGTAGTACAGTTAAGAATGAATGCTGATTTTTTATTTTCTTTCAAACAAAGAAGAAAATCTCAAAATATTTGTTATAGTTTTTGACAAGTTTGACAAAATTCCATTATCTTGCCTATGAGTGCAAGAGAAATCGCGCTATGAATCTCTGTTACATAAATGCTAACCTTAATGTCAGAATTCAGAATTGTTATGTTATTATCAAACTATAGAAGTAATTAAGCTGAATGGACAAAAGACTGACAACACAATCAGATACACCACTTATATCTTCCCGAAGTTTTTGTGTTATTCCGAAAGAGAAACGAAATGTTTTATAATAACTGTGGTTTTTTTAAATAATGTCACAGGCCGTTGAGTTTTCACTTGGTAAAGAAAATTTAAAATAACATGGTTTGGTATTTATTTTTATTAAAAAAACAAAATATCACATAATATGTAACATAGAATTCTACAAATACTACATTTTTAATACAAAAATAGCGGAGTTAACATTTCTATCTTATTTTTAATTCTAAGCATGGGAATTATTTAAATTTTAAATACATAATTACCGAAATCAAAATAAATAATATCGAATTAGTTTGTAAATAAAACCAGTCAAGATTTAGTTATTTGCATTAAAATGAAATACTACTTTTATACCAGCACCCCTAAAACTTCTTAATTCTCAAAATTTGTTGAGTTACTACTTATTTCCAATCTGCATATTCTTAAAACGCATGTTCATCTCTATGCGAGCAATTATTTCTTTAGAATTAAATGTTTTTATACTTAACAAGTTATTAATACCTACACATGCACACTGTAAAAATGATATTATTAAAGTATTTTTAAATATAAATACAAATATAATAAAAACCAAATGTATTTTTGTAAGGCTTGTGTACTTAGCTTGTATGACATTGTGTTTTTACTACTATTAGCTCGCCCATAGAATGTAGCTACAGACCTGCCTCAGATTACTTCTCTATAGGTAGTCTAACGTCGAATATTAAATTCGCACAATAAAAATAACCCGCTTACTTTGTTGATGATTAAAAACTTGTACACAATACTTTTTACACCATATACCTATATATTATATCATATCCAAACGTGTGCTCAAATTTTATCAAATTTACTTACCTACTTGCATTTTCAAACTATACACAAAAAGCACAACTTTTGCATAATACCTACACACCCCTACACATCGAAATACAAACAATTTATTATTACTGAATTGTTCACATACTTTTTACACATATTATATGTGCATTTCATTGCTGCTTTACATTACTTATAAAATTTAATTAGTATTTAAATTATTAACTGTAACAGTTTTATATCAAAAACACAAACATTGCTATGTATACAGTGAAAAATGTATAAGCCGGACACTATGAACGCGGAATCCTATCTATCGCGAATATTGTTCCTATTTCGAAATATTTTTGTAAAATTTTTTTGATTCCAAAGCCGTTCGTCTTATGCAACTTTCACTGCATTTGTAAAAATTTAAACGCACATCCTATTGTATTTTAACCCAACGTTGTATATAATTAATATGTTTTTGTTTTTGAAATTATGTTGATTAATTGATAAACAAGAGTTACCTCTCATATTAATTAAATTTTATAACCATGCTATGGAGCAATTTAATTCTGCCGTATTTTAACATAATAATAAAAATATTATCACATTTTATTAAACTAAGCAAGCTTTATATGCTTTCAATTATTTTAAATATTTATGTTTTTGTTATGAGACATCTAAAGTTTACAAAAAATAAATGAAAATCTCCAAAAGAGCTTTTTATTTTAATAATTAGTGACATTTTTATTATTATATAAAACGAATTTCAAAATAAACAAAAAATTTAAATTATTATGTTAACCAGTTTTAAGTCTTCATTTCTTTTCAATGGACTTTCGATGCGTTACACTAATTTAGAGGCAATTAAGATTATTTTTTACAATTATAATGTACTGTTCTATAGTTTTTCAATGCACTATCATTACCGAAAGCTACAATTACACAGCTTTACAAGTTTATATTTCTCATCTTCTACAAATATTCACGATCATTTAAGTGGCTAAAATATTATAGATGTATAATTTTGCAATATAATTTTATTATATCGGATGGCAACCCTTCCGCCCGAACATTAGGAAACCAGCGTGATGAATTACTTTTTTTAAGATTCCTGCTTCCATTCGAACGGATAAAATAAAACTTATATCAATATTGCTAAAAATAAAATAAATGCTTATTAAACACTACGTAGATAAATAATTACCTAAAAAAATACTTTGCCAGATCAATTTAATTTGTAGACTGTTGTTTTTTCTCGGCAACTTATATTGTTTAAAAAGTAGTGATTTTATTTTTGAATTTCGTTAAAATATTAAGAAAACTGAACACCATGCTATTTTCCTATATGTTGGTGCAAAGGTTCTTACTTGATACAGTAATATAAAAAATAATATTAGTTCAATCACAATTCGCACGTTCGCACACATCATCTTATGTACCTCCTGCGTAATATACAACATGTTAGTATATAGATACCTACATAATTATGTATTACACGCACGTAAACGTGGACGTGAACGCAAACTTGAAAAAATTATTTTTAAAATCTATAGGAAAACACTACTCAACACCGACATCATCAGATATTACAAGTTATTTTCATCTTGGATATTGGTGTTCCGTTTAGATCCTAACTTTACGTAATCAGAATTACTGTGTACAACTTCACTATTTTTTTTTGTTTCCTAGGAAAGCTGTAATTTGATCATGATGTGACGTCATGTTGTCGTTTCCTGTAGGTATATAGCATTAGTCTTCGAAACCTAAACTTGAGATTACGTGACTTTTCTAGATTTGTTCTTGCTCTTAACGCTTACGTGGCGTGCATAAACCCAAGTACCTATCGCGGTGTTTGCGTTCACGTCCGTTCACGTACATTCAGGTACCTATACATCACATAATCGTACTTTATGCATTATAACCACTTAATTGTCTCTTAACACAATTTTAAAGATGGATCGTGTAACGCATCTGCTCAAGTTCCATTTTTCAGCATTTCTTACAGCATTTGCTTATTGCTTTTATGCTTCAAACTTCTTGTAGGGGTGTGAATCTTTATAATGGTAAATCTACAAATCTTACGCATGCTTCTAACTAAATGTTTTGCATGTATAAGATTTAAGCATTCTATGTTATTTGGTGTGACAGTTTCAGGTATGTAATATATACTAATTGTCTTGTAAAAAAAAAATCCAAAATTAACCAGTGTGTAATCATTAAAATTGTTGTACATGTTTGTTTAATTGTTTCTCGACATTTTATTTACTTAATTTCAATATTTTAGTTAAATGTGCACAAGGGTTAATTGCCAAAGACAAAAGCGGAACTTCGGATCCATACGTTACAGTACAAGTGGGTAAGGTTAAGAAACGTACAAGAACAATGCCGCAAGAACTCAATCCTGTCTGGGACGAAAAATTCTATTTGTAAGTTTTAGTAATAAATTTAACATACAATAATATCGTATTTTGTACATTCATTAGCGAATGCCACAATTCATCTGATAGAATTAAAGTACGAGTTTGGGACGAAGACAACGACTTGAAAAGCAAACTTCGTCAAAAACTAACCCGAGAATCCGATGACTTTTTAGGACAAACTATTATTGAGGTGACCTTTGGAGTACAATCTTGAATTTTATTTTTTAATTGCCGTAACTTTACAGGTACGCACACTTTCGGGAGAAATGGACGTATGGTATAATTTGGAAAAAAGAACCGATAAGTCGGCCGTATCGGGAGCTATTCGTCTACATATATCAGTAGAAATAAAAGGTGAAGAAAAAGTCGCGCCTTACCACGTACAATATACATGCCTTCACGAAAATTTGTTTCACTCACTTTGCGAGCAAAACAGTGGAATTGTTAGTTTACCGCAAGCAAAGGGCGATGATGCGTGGAAAATTTATTTTGATGAAGCGCCACAGGAAGTTGTTGATGAATTTGCTATGAGATACGGAATCGAGTCCATTTATCAAGCGATGACGTGAGTATTCTATTAACAATCATAATAAATCTATAAGTAGGATAGTAAGTAGTGTGCTCAGAAATAATGAGACATTCCCATTTTTAACGTTACATGGGTTCAATATCATTTTGCTATTTTCCAATTTTAATAATTTTTCAATTAATTTGAACGACAGGTGTCTCGTTGGATCTCGTCGGTCTTATTTTGGCATTGTAAAACGCCGTCTAGATTCTGTTCCGTTCTTGCTAGGTTCTGTCAGAGCCCTACTCCAAATTTGTACACCTACTGCCGGTTATCACATCCTGGTTATATATTAACTAATATTGGCACTCTTTTCCTGTATGTTGAAAAATACAACTGCACAATATATTACTGTAAAACAGTTCCTTTTAGCTACATTCTGGAAAGTATATGTTGAATAATCAACCAATTCGTGATAGAGGTGAACTGAAATCTAATATTGAACAAACCAATGTTTCGAAATTATAATGGAAAATATTCACGAGCTCTTCAGAAATGAATGCATGAAATCTCATTTTAGTATACACAAAAAGTACCCCGAAAAAGTTTTAAAATGTTATGCTTTTTAATTCTGAAATGAGTTTTAAACTTTTTGGTTACTAAAATATTGATATTCTGAAACGCTAATAAAACAAATTTGCTCATTCATCAAAGCTAACTCACTTTGCTTAATCTGTCGGGTTGTTGTAATGTTGCTCCGATAATATGGCATGAATATTATATTGTCCTCGCTATTATATTGTACTCGCGACAGGTTTTTTGTGAGTCCGTATTGATCTGCACGAGAGAGAAACCATTAAAATCGTTTATTTTAAGAATATTATGCAACATTTTACCGACGCGACGACTTTAAAATGATTTCTGACGTCGGAATTTCAGATCTGTATCCTGCGGAAAGTGGAACAAATTTTCTGGAAATGACTCCAAATGTAAGGATCCAACAGACTAGTTGATTTCTTAAATATCTAATAAGCTTTTTTATTACATTTTGCAATAACAAAATATTGAAGATACTCTTTAGAGATATATATTATATATATTATATAGAAGAATTTTGAACTGTAAACTGTTGAAAAACATGAGCAGCAATTAATAGCTACTGCATCGAAGATAGTGGAAAGGAATTAAACATCTTTAGAATATTGATTCAAAAAATTAGAAAATTGATGGTAAACACTGTTGAAAACATTTTTTGCCCAGAAACAAAAACAGTTTCGGTTGAAACAAACTTACTATTCTTATGATCGGGGTTCTATACAAACAAAATTATAAAGGTACGAAGACAAATATATAAATCTATTCTTATACTCTATCATAAAAGCATTCAAAGTTTATTAAAGAATGCCTACAGAATAATTAACTTTGTAAGAACATCTTGATTACACAATAACAGAATAAAGACTATCTTTATTGTTATATTCTTTTATATTTGCTCTAACATGTAGCCGACAGGCTGTTTTATCAGAATTAATTTTCATACAAAAAATAAGGATTCTAAGTAGTCAACCTAATCCTGCACAAAATCATTCAAACCTTTATAATAAAATTGAAAGTCGGCATGAAGATATAACAATAAGCTTGTTAATGTAACATCAAAAGTTTTATTTGTTGGAAATGCTGTTCATTTTACAATATTGTTGCGTGGGAAGCTACGGCTAGAATTTTTCTTTCTTTAAATGACGAGACTTATCGTGAGGCAGGAAACTCCATTAATGCTGATACTCAACCTGGAATTTCCGGTGCTTACCACAACCAGCGGTCATGCCCAAGCCACTGCTATGATTAAAATGTAGTTGGAAACATTAATAACACCTCGAATACAAAATAATATGACACCTTGTTCCTTTTGTTCCATCACTCACACTTTTCAACTCTCCCGGTCATTTTCTGAATTTTAACTGCAGTTACGTGAATAATTTCGTCCAAATAATTTTAAAGGTTTCTCTTAGATCAATCGCTATTATGTTCGATGGTTCCGCAATTAAGCAACAACTGCAGTAATTAACTTTCCTTGGAATTTAGGTTATCTTCCCCTACAATCAATAACACTAATAGTTCAAATTATATTTTTTGTTTTAACCAAACTTATAAATTAATCAAACAATTTACTATAAGGAATTGTATTTTCTCCCATGTAATAGTCCATTTTGGTGATTGAATTGAAACGTTGTTGGTACTTTCATGCGTACTACTTCACCCCTCGTTTTCAACCACCAAAGTGCCACTCTTAATTCTTGAAGATTAAAGTAAACATAAACAATGTATTTTCCACAACAAAAATATCTAAATAGAAAATTTACATAATATTGTTGATTTAATGAAAATCACTTATCTGTTTACATTTTTCTTTTAAAATTTATGATTGAAATTGCATACCGCACAAGACTTTTAAAGTGTTTCCTAATAGCTCATGTGCTATCGAGCGCAACAAACTTTACACTGGGAATTAAAGAACTTACCCTGAATTTATCTTTTCTATTGAGGAAAGACGGTCAAAATAAAGTTGTTGCTCCGTTCGGAATCGAACAGGAGATCTCGGTTTAGCAGTTAACACGGTTAAGTAATCGCTAGGCTGTAGTCGGCTTCTATACTATTGATTGGTCAATTTTATCAATTATATAATTATTATCCGATTAATTAATTTATAACTTTCAGACATTTTCACTGCCTTTCCACGAAGTACCTTTGTCCGGGTGTACCTGCAGTAATGAGTATGCTGTTAGCCAACATCAACGCCTACTACGCACACACTACTGCATCTTCAGCAGTATCGGCTAGTGATAGATTTGCTGCTTCTAATTTTGGAGTAAGACTAAAATTCTACTCATTAAAATTCTACTAACTTGACTTATTATTGTAGAAAGAAAAGTTTGTTAAGTTATTGGATCAGTTGCACAATTCTTTGAGAATAGACTTATCAATGTATAGAAATAATTTCCCCGCGTCCAGCCACGAAAAGTTAATGGATCTCAAATCGACCGTTGATTTATTAACTAGCATAACTTTTTTCCGAATGAAAGTTCAAGAATTATCTAGTCCTCCACGCGCAAGCACCGTAGTTAAAGACTGCGTTAAAGCATGTCTCCGATCGACGTATCAATTTCTTTTTGAAAATACCTACGAATTGTACAATAGAGAATTTCAAAGTGATCCGAATGATGCCAGAAGGGATCCCGAAGATCATGGTCCTCGATTAGATAGCGTTGACTTTTGGCACAAACTTATTGCACTTATCGTGTCCGTAATTGAAGAAGACAAGAACAGTTACGGACCAGTACTTAATCAATTTCCACAAGAACTCAACATAGGACAGGTACGTAGAGAAATTGTGTTACTTTTAATTGGGAAATAATTTTTTTTTTAGTTATCTGCGGCAACCATGTGGAGCCTTTTCGCTGTGGATACAAAATATGCCTTAGAAGAGCACGAACAACATCGTTTGTGTAAATCTTCAGCGTACATGAATTTGCATTTTAAAGTAAAGTGGCTTCATACAAATTACGTACGAGATGTGCCTCCTTACAAAGGTGCAGTGCCTGAATACCCTGCGTGGTTTGAACCTTTTGTAATGCAGTGGCTTAATGAAAATGATGATGTGTCATTAGAATATCTACACGGTGCCTTTAATAGAGATAAAAAAGATGGGGTATTATTGTTTAATAAAAAGATTTCCTTTGACTCATTGTTAACTTTTAATTTCAGTTCCAAAGAAGTAGTGAGCATGCTTTATTTTCTAATTCGGTAGTTGATGTATTTACACAATTAACTCAATGTTTCGATGTTGTATCTAAGTTAGAATGTCCTGATCCTGAAATATGGAAACGTTATATGAAGCGATTTGCCAAAACCATTGTTAAAGTTTTAATAGCGTACGCCGATATTGTTAAAAAGGAATTTCCAGAACATATTAAAGACGAAAAGGTGAGAAGCTCAAAAACTTGATAAAGCAAATTAGAACTGTATAATTTTTTTATAGGCGGTAATATTGATGAACAACATACAACAATTAAGAGTTCAATTGGAAAAAATGTTTGAATCAATGGGCGGAGAAAAATTAGAAGAAGATGCTGCTAATATTTTAAACGAATTACAGCAAAATCTAAATTCAGCTTTAGACGAATTAGCTACACAATTTGCTTTGAGGTATAGGTAACTCCTTTTCCAAGTTTTAGAATTGTTTAAATTTTTACTTTTTTTTAGTTTGGAACCGGGAATTACTCAAAGTGTAAAAGAATTAGGCGATTTATTATTGTCCATCAAAGGAGGTGGTCAGCCGGGAACATTAAATCAACCTGTTCAAAGAAATGCTGTAGCGGTAGAAGCGGATGAGGTTTTAAGACCGTTGATGGACTTTTTAGACGGCTCGTTATCACTTTACGCACAAACCTGTGAAAAGACTGTTTTGAAAAGACTTTTAAAAGAACTTTGGAAAGTTACTATGAGAATATTAGAAAAAACTGTTGTATTACCACCAATGACTGACAAAACGGTAACTTTTTATTATTGTTATCTAAACCACGCTAATCGGTTTTCTTTTCAGATGGTGTTTAAGAGCTTAACTGATAATGCAAAGAATTTAGCCGCCAATACCAAAAAGATAGAAGATATGTCGAGATTATTTAAAAATCACATGACGGGTAAGCAAGACATGAAGAATGCCTTAAGCGGGGTGATGGACATTTCCAAGGAGGTGGAGAAGAATTTATCGCCCAAACAATGCGCCGTGTTAGATCTTGCTTTGGACACTATCAAGACATATTTCTATGCTGGAGGAAGTGGTGTAAAGAAAGCTTTCATCGATAAAAGTCCCGAACTTCAAAGCTTACGATATGCCTTATCTTTATATACACAAACTACAGACACGTTAATTAAAACTTTCGTGACCTCCCAAGTTAATGAAGGTAAGAGTATTATGAATTTATTTATATTCAAGATATCTTATGGTCTTACACTAATTTTGAATGGTTTGAATTATAATTTTGAATTTTAATAAATTAAAATATACACTACATACAATATACACTTAATTTAACTAAAATTCACTTTACAAAGTGCCTCTAAACAATAAAGAAACAATGCTACAACGTCAAATCTCGTTTGATCGTGAAGATGCTGAGTCAGATTTAGAAGCACTAGAAGAACCTCTCAAAGCTAAGAAACGGCGAGAAAGTCGTCAAGGTATTAATTACACTCACAATTTCAAGCTGATATTTCTTAGATCAATGCGTTCTAGCACATTTATTAGGAAGTTTATAATCTGCAAGCAGATAGTATGCTTAGTTTAGTAAACAAGGGCGCCGATTTTTTGAAGATAATGCAACTTTTTGTATACATTTTTAATGTCTTCATTTTTAAACTATTTATGTATCTTCCCACTGTAAATTCCCAAGTAAGAAAAGGTAATCATAGAAATGAAATTAAATGTTAAGAATTTTAAGAATAATCGTACAACAGGACCTTATATCGCATTACTATCCTCTTTTCAATTTTAGCATTTTTCATATGGAAAATATTCGTTTTTTCTTTTTTTTTCACCTCAAATATTCTTAGTAACCTGAAAAAAAGTGGTAAATTAGTGTCTTTTTATTGTTTTTAAAATAATAATTTCTACGTGTATGTAGAAATTCACTTTGCGGTTAAAATTCTAATTATTTCAACTTTCTGTTCGGTTTTGTTTATTTATGTTATTCATCATTTTTACGAATTAAAGACATTAACTTACTATTCATTGCAAATAAATTCAAGATATGTCAAGGTATTGACAGTCAAAACCGTCTTTAGAGTCAGTCACGAATGAAATTATAGCAAAATCAATTATTAAATTTTAACGAATGACATGATTCGATCTTATTCACGCTGTTATCCGTGAAACTGATATCATCAGATTCATGCTGGGAAATAAAAATATGTAAAATAATTAAACCAACGATTTTATTTATATTTAGATATTGACAATCGTCTCTTATTCTAAAGATAGTCCTGACTGCCGATGTCTTTTTGCAAAGACAGTTAAAAATTTATCTATTTGATAGATTATAACGACTCCTGCCTTAACTAATATAATATTGACTATAATATTATAATGCATACTTTATTTTTTTAATCATTTTTACACACACAATTTTTTTCAATCTTCTCAAAAATCTAGTTAGGTGTAAATAGAAAACTCTATATCGACTTCTTAAAAAGCTTGTCCGATTTATAAAAAAGTTAATGTCGTTTTTCAATGTTTTTTCTACGTTTAGTCAGAAAACTTCGATGGTAAGAAACTTAAAACAATAAATTGACCAAACTTTCCTCATCGTTTCTTCTTTAAAGTTGGTGTCCTTGTAAAACGCTGCTGCTTAATTAGCGACATAATACATTAATTTATCAAATTAATAATAAATAATAACTTGAAATAAAATATTTCAAAAATATGAAACACAAAATTATTTTATAAAGTTTTTATTAAATAGACAAAATACCTACATGTTTCACTATGAATTATTTCTATAATATTAAAACATATGTGTACAGTTTTTTTACAACTAAAATTGTAATTTGTTTGGTAAATAATAATAAATAAAAATAATAAACTGTCAAAATCAAGCTATATGTTTTGATATTATTAAGTTAGCAATGATTGAAAAATTAATTTAAAACTTGCTGCTGTTTGGTGCGTTTCGGCATGCTAATTATCTTAAGGCATTTGTAAATAAATAAGTAGGAAAAATAAAAGGCTATATTTTGAATTTAATTAAGACATTACCATCTCAAACTGATTGCTATCAAAAATTGCATGCGCATTACACACACTATTAATATCTATGATGACGATACATATAAGGATACAGTGTTTTTGCATTAGAAAAGTTTTTTGCATGATTCTGTAATGCGCAAAGATCTAAAATAATACCTACATTATTATTGCCATATTAGCCAAATTAAATCGATTTATTTGCTTTGAGTTTACTACATCAAAATTATTTTTATTAAAAATTCAATTACTCTTACAGAAAATAGAAAAGTCATGGAGAGATGGTTAAGGTTATATCTACATATTAAGTCTTTTTAAGATTCATTAGTGAAATTAATAGCATTTTGTTAAAGACATATTCAAAAATATTGATAACAAGATCAACTCTGTTTTTTAGTCAATCTTTAGATTAATAGTGGCTAAATCGAACATGTTCGTGTCCGGTTTTGTTCAATTTTTTTCAAAGATTTCATCAACTTTTTAACGATAGGCCGACCAGACACGAAAACCATTAACATAAAAATTTTCGTCTTTCAATTGAGGTAACCATTTTGCTGCTTATTTAGTTACATAGCATCGCATCCAAACACATGATCAATTTTTTCTTAGGATTGTGTAGCAGTTTTTCCTCTTCGATGGTAATAAAGCAAAATGTATCGAATATTTTTCACATTTTTTCAATTATTCAAATGTAGGTAAATAACTTTTTACTGAATGCACCGATTGAGCTTAATTTTATTTTCATAATAATCTCCGAAATCTTTCCAAGGAAATAAAAATTATTTCGTCTTGTATAATAATACATCGTAGATATATATTATATATATTGAGGTGTTATACGGTGACTACACTTTAAAATTTGAATTAAAAACAACCAAAATCTAAATTTGAAATATTCAATAAATGAAAAAGAGACTTTACAAGTTTTAATTTAATTTAATTATAAAAAAAACAAAAATAAACAGTTAACACGAAATTAAAAGTCAAACTCCGCACGCGCACAAAAAGTTAAATGGATTATATCACCTATTTTTTATTATCTGCTTCCAAAAACAAATTCCAATTTCTGGTTCTTCTGACTCGACAATTTCCCAAACTTAGATCGTCGGTGTTGTCCAAAAAAATTACTGGTCAGACGAACGTGGACCACACGTCGATTTTCCTTTACGGAACCAAAAAAAACACACTTTGGCAAACGCTGTACACACGTCTTTCCTCTTATACGGAAACGAAACTCAAATTTTTGCAATGCGTGGAACACACGACTATTCTCCTTCAAAGACCCAAAAACACACCTTGGCATACGTGGCACACACGTCTTTCCTCTTATTAGGAAGCGGAAATCAAATATTTTGCCATACGTGGAACACACGTCTATCCTCTATTAAGGACCCTCGTCAACTAACTTTTCTATTAAATTTTGTTTCCCCGGTGATTTTTCTTTTTTCATTTTTGTTTTCCCGGTATATAAATTTTTTTACAATAATTTTGATTGAATCTTTTTCTTTTTATTGAAATTTCTTTATCAAGTTTATTTTGAAAATGTCATCGCATAACCCCCTTACACTTTTTAGAATAGGAAAGCTCCTGAATGAACACCGCAATATCTATATATTATAATATTATAAGATATTATAAGATATATATTATAATACGATATAATAATAAAAGTAACAGAAATGTACAAGAATATTTGAATTTAATACAAAGCGCTTTTATTTATAAATTTATAATTATATTACCATGATCTATTCTTATAAATTGGGGTATTCACGAATTAAATTAATTTTAATTTGTAAAATAAAATTTATTATTGGTTTTAACTGCGTTGTTGAGAAAAATAATTTGTAGCTATTGTACTTATTGAAAACTTTTTCAATCAGCAAATCTTGACTGACTATACATTGTACTTATATAACAAAAATTTGATGTGGGATTAAACCGTGGTGGACTTCTTAAATAAATATGGACAGCTGGTGCGGGTGAATGTAATACTGTAAATTAAACGTGATTCATTTGGTAATTTTTGTATTTAGGTGATTGTCGAAAAATATTGAATTATTTACCTATTTTTATTATTACACAAAATAAATATGGGATAAATAATGAAAGAATTATAAAAAAATATTAATATTTACATAAGTTTCTTGAAAGGTTTCAAAGAAAACTAAATTAAAATAATATTTTATTCTTTTATTGATGCTTAAATAAAACTGATTTTATTAGCGTCTTTCTCAATAAATCAATTATTTTTTTTTAATAGTAGCTTTTGTGTGGGGTATAGGCATGTTTACACGCTTAACAAAAATACCAACAAAAATTAGTGCCTCTATGAAATTCCCTACAACTGTGCACATCATGTTAAGGTACCTATTATTATAGGGGGCAGAACTTTCTGCAAGCGCCATAAGGAAGAGCAGTTCATCTTTATTTAAGAGGTCCATAGATTAGACTCAAACTATAATATACTTTTCAAAAATTAATTTGAAAAATTCGTTATTTAAATCTGGAAAACTTACGTAGTAACACAAATAACTATAATACATTGTATAAGTATAGTTGTTATCTGTGATAGTAGGTTATCGTTGTTGTGTTAGCAATCAAGATTCAAGTTAAATGCACGATATGCTCATAATAAATCTCGTAAAGACTAAAGTACCCACATCCTGCAAAATCTTTACTTAATAGAATGTAATCAATCAAACATCATAATTTTTTAATAATAGATATTAATAATATTTACTATAAAATTTAAATTTTTAACCTTTGGATATCTATCATACGGTTTTAGCTTAATGCATATATTTTTGAAATGTATAGGTTTTTGGGTATCCCAGAGTTTTTTAAATTTGATCTATTGTTACAGTTGATCAAAGAGCATGGTAGATTTAGATTATCGTAGTAAATACAAGCTTATATTGTTTTCATATTGTTAGTTATTTATTACTTAGTTACTTAGGTAATTGCAAAAAGTACTATTGAATTAAATACGTTACACGGTTCGTCTAAGAATTGCTTAATTATAAGTAATTAATATATAAATTAATTATTTTATAGATACAATAGAATCTCAAGAAGGCAGTGTTGGCGAAGTTTCTATTCAAGTAGATCTATTTACACATCCTGGTACCGGAGAACATAAAATCACGATAAAAGGTAAAACTGATTTTTTACGAGTAGATATATTAAAGCGGAAATAATAGTAAAACATAATATAAAAAAAGAAACGGATTGTTCAAGCATAATATAATAAAATTCTTATACTTATTACATACAGTCAAGTTGCAACTTAATTTTTTTTTTAATATTATAAATTAAAATTATGGGATGGTAACCATATATTATTTTGTCAGTATTTTAATTAATAAATGGTAAGTATATAATAATATTTTTGACACTGTAACCCCCTTACATGGGGTAACTATATTTTTTAAATAAGTCCATAAGTTTGAATAGGGAATAATTTCGGCTTTGATGGGGAGGGAAGGTACAAAAACTGCGTACCTACATAGTTTCACGATTTTTATACAAGCATTTAATTGTATCCTTTCTTGTTTTAAAAAACATAAACTTATTTTACCAAATATATTTATGTATAAAATAAATAAATACATTTCAAAAAATATATAAAAAATAATTTAAAAAAATATTTTTCAAAGAATATAGTAAACATAGAAATGCCATTCGATTTAACGTGTCTTTAACGTGCTTACGGATGATATAACGTGTTTATAACGAAATTATACGTTGCATAAATAACCAATATTTATATTTACGTAAGACGTTACTATAAAGTTATGGAGTATTATAACGTTAAAAACACGTTAATTATTTATTACTTAAACAAAACATTATAATTATTTTTTTAACTTTTAGTTGTTGCTGCAAATGACCTAAAATGGACATTGGTATCCGGAATGTTTAGACCATTTGTTGAAATAAATTTAATAGGTCCACATCTAGCGGATAAAAAAAGAAAACAGGCAACTAAGTCAAAATCAAATAACTGGTCTCCGAAATTCAATGAGACGTTTCAATTGTAAGTTTTTAATTACTATCGAAATCGATTTAAATAACTATCTTAATTATTTTTTTTAAGTATGATTGGAAACGAAGAACAATTAGATTATTTTGAATTGCACATATGTATAAAAGATTACTGTTTTGCTCGAGAAGATCGACTTGTTGGTGTGGCCGTTATGCAACTTAAAAATATTGTCGAAAGAGTAAGTACCATCCGGTGTTATTAATTTACTGATTTTTAATTTTGTTTTCTGCCTGTTCCGTAGGGGTCGTGTGCGTGTTGGCTATCACTTGGCAAACGCATTGAAATGGACGAAACGGGTTGGACAATATTAAGAATATTATCGCAACGCACCAACGACGAAGTAGCAAAGGAATTTGTAAAATTGAAATCCGATATTCGTCAGGAAAATGCAGTCGGCACTAATTAGTGAAGTTAACGTACATCACGTAATTTGCATTACCATCTACTTTCTTGTTAAACTTTTGAGTCTTTATGACGTATCAAGAAAATATATACAGAGCTGTGTTCATTACTCGTCACCAGCAGTGTATAAACAAATAAAGTAATGAACCGTCCGATACTAACTGATGATGAGACAGTTTAAGCTGACATCAGCAGTATGTAATATTTATTGTGCCTCCTCAACCATTCTTCAAAAAACAATAAATGTTAGTGTAAATAAAAAGAATCATAAAGCATCCCATTAAATTCTGCAAATGAAAATAATTCATTTTAATTTAACTATAACAATAAATTTATTCTCAAGTGTTAGGAATTTCTCTCATGTATTTGTACTTGAAAATGTGATTCAACTAGCGTAAGAAAATTGAGTAATAAATATCATAGATATTTTTATATGCATGAGAGAATTTTTCAAAGTTCCATTTCTAATTCTATACTAGTAATTTTGCTGTAATTATCTATAAGTAAGAAGTAATAAGTTTATTAAACTATAAACTTTAGCGTTGTATCATTCTAAAATTATAATTTTATGCAAATCGTGCTAATACACTCGACTGTCATGTAAGAGTTACGCCTTATATCTACTTTTGATTCTTTCATCTCAAAAATGTGTTGCTTATGAAAATTGTAAATTTAACTTACGAATCTTCGTTACATAATACATACTTTCTTTACTGTGATATTCAAAATATAGTAGGTATGTATATGTGTATCTGTGTTGTGCTATATGTGCCGAATTGAAGAATGTGTGTACCCACCAACAACCATTACATATTCTTGTTTTATAGCACACTGATGATGATATCAAAAAAAAAAAGAAACAATGACCACAGATTACAAGTTGACAATATGTAAGTCTATGTAATTTCTATTGATTATGTTACGTTAGACATGGAAAATGCAGACATTTTTGTACTTTGTAAATAACATATGAATAATTTATGTTTTGTTAATAGAATGTCGAAATCTTTTAATGCATTCCTTGTAGTTAGTTAGACTTTCCTTACATCTCACTATCGATAAATTTGTATCAATCACGATCTTCCATTGTGGTATGATGACCGTCTATCATGTTCTGACATCATACTGTATATTTTCGTTAGTATGTGGAACGTTATAGACTTCACTTTTATAAATACCTAATTACAATTATTGTAAGTTATTGATTACCATATTGTTAAAAGTAAATTTTTCAATAATATTATTAAAAAATTTTGCTACGAAATTCTAAATGGTGGTGTAATCAATTCATGTGTTTTTATCAATAAATCATATCCATTTTGGTGCTTGTATCATATTATTATAATTTTGTGTACTGTTTATTCAACCACGATACTGTATATTACTTTAAAATTGTTCAAATAGTTTTACTGCTTAGCAAAAAATTTAATATATTTTTCTTATACCTAAGTAGGTACGTTTAAATAAATTTACCTATCTAATTTTAAATATCTAATCAAAGAATGACCAAAGTGTTTAAAAATTTCTGGTGTGAATGTAAAAAAAACATTTTATGTAAATTTATAATGTTAAAATTGTAAAAATAGGAACATAAATCTATCGATTTAGTTCTTTATATGCATTGTATTCTTACTAATTAATCGATCAATAAATTGCATTGGTTGGTTGATTGCTCTGATGTAAATACATGTTACAAAAACTTCTATTACATCGTTTAAATAAATCCACTAATATTAAATTATTCAAATGGACCATAGTTATGATTATAATAAAAATTATATAATGTATTGATATAAAAAAAAAACTTTAATATTTACATTTATTTATAGGTAATAAGTGTCCCTTTGTTACCAAGCGTGTGCTCTTTTTATTTGTCGGAAATATATGCATTATAAATAATTGCATCATCATATTTTTTCTTTTAAGGATTAAATACTATCTTTAAAAACGTAGGTATGTATATTATATTTTCAATATTTTTCAGTTTTAACTTTGATGATATTAAAAACTTGTGCCATCTTGAATCCGCCATATTGATTTTTGTCAAACATGGTCTGTTATAAAAGATAATTTAAATCTTCACATATTCGATTTCATGGATAGCTTGTTTTAATCACATACATACATAGCAAGATAGTTGTGTTTTGTATTGTTCGATCTTATATTGGTTGGGGGGCCTGC
This sequence comes from Cantharis lateralis, assembly GCA_963170105.1. Classification (NCBI taxonomy): domain Eukaryota; kingdom Metazoa; phylum Arthropoda; class Insecta; order Coleoptera; family Cantharidae; genus Cantharis; species Cantharis lateralis. The sequence goes on from OY720629.1 coordinate 23,818,160, forward strand.
TTTGCAGTAGCCCCGCTTTAATCTTTGGAAAGCGTAATGTGAGAGGAGTATATATCTTTATGATTGATCATTTCGACCGGAAATCCACTTACATCTATTTTTTTATTATCAAATATTATTTTGTTGTAAAAATGCTATAAATTCTGTTTTGACTTACAAGAGATAATAGTATAAAAACTCAATATATTTATTGTCGCACACCTATTAACTTGTAGGTACCTGAACGCATATTTATATGCTTAAAGAAATTAATAATGATATAAATAAATAAATAATGATAAAAATAATAAAGAAATTAATTAAAATATATATAATTTTTTATATATATAGCGATGAATTACTAATACTCCTTGGTTTCAAGGAATTTTTTAATGCGGTGAAATTGAAAATATAATTTTTAGTTTTTATTCTTATCTCAGAGTGCATACGTAGTCTAATCTAATCGCGCCCAACATGCGGTGTCCCATAAGGTTTATTCGAGCCCTACACGTTGCGGCGTCATATAAATGCGATGTCCAAATGCGTAAAAGGTTTTAAAATTTAAGAAAACCTAGTTAATTACCCTTTTTTGGAACATCTATCCCCTTTTGTTATTAGCATGAGACTCCTTCAACTTAATTACTTGTGATGTTGAATAATTAAAAGCAAAAATTTGTTAATTTTAAAATTTATAATTTTATCGAAAAGTTAAACAAAATTTAATTTTACAAATACACAGCTAAATATATTTCATGTAGCATTTAAATTTCAAATTTTGATGTTTTTGATCATCATCCGTATTATATCGGTTTACCAATAAATCAATTCCGTCTTATTGCAATTTTGGTCTTATTTAAATTTTAGTAATTCTTCCAACCACCTAGACAAAGTTGCAATTTTGATGGCAATAAAAAACAAATTTTAAATCAATTTTATCGTGGTTATAAACTTGACGAAAAATTAATCGTTAGTGCACTTAAATTGTTCTCGCCCTTAATAAATTTGAAGTTTTCATCTGTTTGTTGCTGTTTGTTTCTATCATTTCACCTTCTGTGGGAGGCTGGCGTCCAAATGTTGCGTTACTGCTTTGGTCATGAATAAATTTTTGATTTTCTTTCTGTTGAAAAAATTGGCACAAGCACTCTTACTCTGAATTTGTAATCTTAAGGTAAGTTAAATCTTTTAATTGTATTTATCAATTACAATTCAAATTCAAATTATAAACTTTTGACTCTGGGCTTTTAAATTTTCGAACTTGACAAGTTGACGGGTTTACCCAGAATGAATTATTTTACCAATTTTTCTCCCTCCTTGATTTTTGTAACTTAGAAAACTTTTAATTCTCCCACTTAATTTTGTTGGGAATGCAAATTCGCCGCACTCTTCCCGCAATCACTTTCGTTGATTTAAAACACTTTATTTTATACACAAATTAATAATTGATTGAATTCTCATCGACTTCATTGATAAATATTGGCATTTGTCTTTTCATTCAAAGATCTAGGACCAAAAACATCTTTCATCCTCATAATTGTTGAAAACTCAACTCAAAATTTCCTTAGCTGTGCTTTCTAACTTTACTTAATTATTTAATCTAAAAATATGAAACCGAATTATTCATCACCACGGATGTTCATTTAAAAGAAAAATCTTACATGCTTAAAACAAATTATTTATTCAAATGTTTTTTAAATTAATCCCTGTTTTTAAAAAAATTTATTTATCACTAAAGATGCTAATGCAAAAAGAAACATGACAATATATATATTTTTTATATAATATATTTCAATAATTTATAATTTATTTAACTTTGTTTAATTTGAATTTATTACATTATAATATATCAAAAGTTACTAATCTTACAATTAAAGAAATTAATATATTATTATCATGATTTCATTGCAGAAAATGAAATGAATTAAACACTTTCAGCATTTTCAGAGAGGGTATAGATAATTTTATCTATTACGGCATTTTGATTTTGACATGGAAGCTATTCCAATCATTACTGATGAAGGTGAAGTATGATACTTTTTACATTAATATTAATATTTTGTATTGTTATTTTTTCTATAATAATAATTTCTTTATTATTTATTTTATTTCTTATTTTTTATCTTTAATTTATAAGAAAAACCAAAATGTTGAAGCATTCTATTATTGATTTTGAAAATTTTAAAATATGTCTTTGGTGTTTTATAGATATTTGAATAGAGTTAATACATAAATATGAGCGAGGTTGAATTTTATAAATTTGAAATTTCACATTATGAAAAAAATTCGGAATTTCCTCGATTTCGGCAAGTTCTCGCGTGCAATACCCGAGAAGTAACCTGTCCCAGTACTGTTATTATTATAATTATAACGTTAAATAATAACGTTATTTATTTTATATAAATCAGGGAACCAACGAGAGAAGAGGAAAAACGAGTTTGTTGTTAGGGTTGACTAATCACTTAATTAGTCCTTAACCAAAGCTAATAGGAGCAATATGTGTAAACAACATAAATTATATCTGCACCATAACTATTTAACAACAATTTCAATAAACAGATTTATCCTTCAACAGAATTTAATAAAGCAAATATTCGAAGAAGTTCTACAAGCAAACAAGTATGTTACGGGAAGAAATAATGATTTAACAAAATCATCTCTCACCCGTACATAAGTATCTCAGATCGGAAATATTTCAGTTAATTCCCGACCGGTAGGTTAAGGGGGAGCTCACATTCCTCCCACGGCGCATGATTACAGCCAAGACCAGGTAACGGTAATTCCATTCTCCTTCCGGCAGCCAATACTGAGGTACGTGAATCAAGTATTCCACCAGGACCAAAAGGGGGGGGGCACCGAAAAGTCGACAACGGCTCTAATCGGTGTCGATTTTAGCCCCCCCCCCCAATAGCCCAGGAAGCGGGATGACGGACGCGCCCGGTGTGGGAGCCTTTTCTCGGAGAGACTGATTCTCCTCCGACAAGAGACTGGACTTCGCCTCGCTCTTACCAGCCTCGCGCCTCTGAAGACAGTCGATAAGCTTTACGGCCAATTTCTACCCTTCTGCCGTTGGGTCCCGCCATGTATTTGGACCCATTTCGCACGCCATGATTCTCATTGTCAGAGACCTTCGCGATGGGGCTCAGGTAACCCCATCACATCTCAGCCAAACTGCCGACAGTCTTGATACGGCTCTAATCGGATCTAAAGTCGGCAGTTCCCCGGCGGACGGTTGTGTGCTAATTCCTCAACCCGATGCCAAACCAGGCGGTTCTCGACAGTCATTTTAAGGAAGAGTGGGCTCAGCCCGGTATTCCATAACGATTCCGATTCCGCCCGGTAGGTCGGAAAGTAAACCAAAAACTTTCTGCTGGTTGAAAAGTGAAATAATATACTATTTACCAACTTATTAAAATATAGTAATGTGTCGATTATTATTAACTGAGTCTGAATAAATAGTTATTTACATAAAAGTCAAGAAAATTATATATTACTGACGAGGATCTATATGTTGAAATACGAGGAACTTTATGTCGAGTATTTTATAGCTCTGAGTAAAGTAAGACATTTTCCTGACATGTTTTGCATTAAATTTTTCCGAAAATCGTAAAAATAGAAATTTTTAAAAGAAGCAAAAATCAAGTTTGTCAATTTGTTGACTACATATTAGTGACAACCAAACGATAAGAATATTACCGGACTAGTCAGGGAAATTTAATTTGTACGTAAACGTAAACGTACAAATTAAATCATATTCTAAATAAACTAAGTAAACTTAGAATATGATTTCTATATTTTTTTTTCAAATTTTGATCTTCGATCTCCTTAATCAAACACTATTGGTTAATTTTTGTCAACTTTAAAAAAATTGATCCAAAACTCCACCCCACTCCAAAAATGATTTTAAGATCAATTAGAACCGTAACATTGGTGTAATATTAATAAAATTACATATTGTTGAGAATGTACAATATTGTACACAGTGATTAAGATAGGTACTAATAACTTTATTATTATCAAGATAAGATCAACTACATTTTAAATATTTTAAATGTTTTTTAAATTCAAAATTTTGAACGTATTTTTATTGTGTAATATTATTTTCCGGAAATCGTCAACGAAACAACATTTCCCTGCTTATGTACGCGCAGGAAATTTAAATCCATCTAATTAGTATCTAGTAGTAATTGAGTTAACGTAGGTAATTGTTTTCTTCTATCTGAAAAGTATTTCAAGTACACGTATCGCCTGTATCGCGTATCTAGTTTAATTGACCGATTATAATTGATCAACAAAAGTCGAATGATTTCTATAGTAGTTAAAACCTTTGTTTCGATAGAGTTGATCATCTTTAAGGGACCAAGAATAGTTTGATATAGTCAAACTTGGTCAAACTTTATCGTTCAAGTAATGAGTCATTGGCCAATTGCTTTCAAGTTGAATTTGTGTTGAATCGTGTGAACTTCAGTTAACTATATCAAGTTCGTTTTCAAATAGTCACACTACGCGTGCACGTGTTTCATTTTTATTAAATATAAAATCATATAAAGCAGTTTTTAAAAAAATTTAGATTTTGATAAAATTATAATAGCCAACATGATTACCGATGTCCGATAACGGATACAGTACGTGAAGAAGAAGAGCCTGTTCCTTATAAGACATTATTTATATTTAAGTTATTTTAGTAATTTGTGACCACTATGGCCTTTTGTATTGGAGCATTATATTGTTGCAGTATAAATTTTTCATCAATTAACCTTTTTCCTTCAGGTATTAATACATCTTGTAAGAGTTGTAATTCTACTGCAGCGGTAACTTTACCTTCAAAATTACTATTTTACCAACGCCAGTTAAGCACATAGATCTCCAGACCAGAATACCTTTGTCAAATTACCTTAAGGCAGGTTTTGAACACTTAAAATATGAAAGTTTAGTTGTTTTTCGCCATATGTGCTACATTCTCCCATCATGAGTATATCTTACTTAGCCAAATCATTGATTCATAGGTCCATAGGATGGTATCTCAAAATTTTTTTGGCTTTAATACATCCTCCGTATAAAATTGCATCCTTTTCATTATGAATATCTTGCTTATGTACGGTACTTTTCTATCGTGTCATTCCGTAGTAATTTTTGATAGGCCCTGGAGTTTTATCGGTGTCATTCTACCATCCATTTGAAAAGCAATAATTACTGTAACCAATATTAAATTGGACTTGATTAGAATTAAATTAATATATATTTTTATATATAGATGGATAGTCGACATTTCAAGCTAAAAACAGTGTTAAAATCGTCACACATTATTCACATTACCGTTGGTGGCGCCACCATCACTAACAACATGTCTGTTGTTTTTAATTCGCTTATATTACCCTGAAAAAATAATAAAATACCTTGTATTATCAAATATTCGATACTTTAAACTATAAGAAAATGTTAAGTAATTTAAAAACTATTAGATACCTAATAGTTAGAACAAATTTCTAGCAACTGACTTCTCTGAGTGCCACTACGTTGCCACCGATTTTCGGGTCAAATTCCCCAGTGGTGTAACTTTCAACAAGTTTTTTCAACAACAATGTACAATTACCTTCTCATTATGTAAAATAATATATTTTAGTAAAATTACTGGATAAAAATACAATTAATTAAAGAAAATTAACTTGCAATTTTACATCCGAAAAAAAATTACCGGAAATTTACACAGTCGAGGTTTAAAATTAAACGGCAAATTTAACTTTTTTAGGAAAATTTACATTGTATTTTTAACCTAATGTGTATTTTGTATGAAATTTGCAAAATTTAATTCTTAGAATATCTCTTGCCCTACGACCAACTACGTAGTTGTTCTACGATTTGTAGATTTGTAGACGAACGTAGTTGGTGGGTCTACGACCATTAGGAAGGGCAAGCTTTAAATTTAAAATAAATAATATAAATTTTTGGGGGAAATTGAAGATAGGTCCCAAATAGCAATATGACGTTTTAATTAAGTCTGCATGAGCTCAGATTTATGATTTGGACTTCAGACTCAACATCTGAAAAAGGTTTTTAAGTAGTTTCTAAGACTTCGCCTGCGCACCTAGCAAACTGATGAAGACCTCTTTAAAAAGAACTCTTAAGAACACTTTTTTACTTCGGAAAAGGAATTCTTAAAGAGTTCTTTTGTTTGAATTCATAAAACGACTTCTTAAGGAATTGTTTTTCTAAGTTCTTAAAAGAGATGGAAATAAATCCATACTTAAGAAGTCTCAACCCTTAATCGCTATCGTGCGATCTCCCAGACCGCATCAAGTTTGAATTAAAAATGTTTTTATATGCCGATAATTCATTTTGTGTTTTGAACAGTTAATAAAATCTTAAAATTAATTACTTTTTAATTTTTTCTGGCTTACTTCAATACCAATTAAGACTTTGTTGCAAAAAAAAACAAAAAGTTAAGTTGTACGTGGGTTTACGAAATAAACAAAGCGCGGTCGCTGAGACCGCACAGTAGTTATAGTGTGACAATTATTTGACGTTAGCGATTAAGGGTTAAATATGGCTTCTTCAAAATTTTTTGTTTCGGATATTAATTAGTAGAGTACAACCACCGATTTCGTTATATTTTACTCTTTTTTTATACTATAAAATCAAACACAGCTTGTAGAATTATGCCAGCGCCAGCGTGCCTGGCACTACCCTTAAGATTCTATAGTTCAACTGGTTTAAGTGTAAAATGTAGGTGACGCGTCGACTGCAAAGTCATATTTACAAAGGGAAACGTCATTAAAAAATTTAAATAGAATATGTTATGTGTGTTGCCTAATTTAGAATGTGTATAACATAATTTTTTTAAAAAACTTATTTTCACAAATTTATTTCAGTTTTAATGCTATTTAGCAGTGGCGGCTTGTCATAAAGGGCATAGGGGCACGTGCCCTTCCATCCCAAAACCAAAAACAATAGAAGGATAGATTTCCATTACAAATAAATATTTTAAAAACTATTTTTTTAATTTTGTGCCCTCCCCCTTGAAAATATCACGAGCCGCCACTGCTATTTAGATAAAAGAAATAAAGAAGTACTGCATAGGAACTATTTAATTTTAACATTATACATCCTGACATAATAAAATAAGAAGAAACCCTCATAAAATATGAATTTAACAGAACTTAATTTTAACATTCCAGTAAAAGTACAATACATAGAAAAATCATTATTTAAAAAGTCTAGAAGACATTTTTTTCAAGACACAGAAAAACAACTTCACAACTTTCTTATAAAATGGTTTCACTTTCCTGAAAAAATAATAACAAAATAATACGAAAAATTAAATGTTATCTATTAACAACATCTAAATTTCAGTAGTGTGAACGAGATATTTCGAGGCTATCAGTTTAGTACAAATTTTTACTTGGTTCTTAAATAAAATGGACTATAATTTAAGAATTTTTAATTAAAGTTAAAAAAATTAGGTACAGAACACATAATGATAAATGACCGATCAAAAGTGGAATAATATTAAAGATTTTTCCATCTTTTTGAACTGTATCTGTATAAACGGTATCACCAACTGAACGAGCAACAACTTCAGATAACAAACATACTTAAACAGTTGAACTTGAAAATACAGTAAGGTGAACCTGGGGAAGTATAAACGCATTTTTAATTAGCGATATTTTAGAACGTTAAAATTTCTGAAATACATATCTTAAAGGTATTATATTTTGGACATAACTAGTATGGGTATTTATCTACCAGATTGTTTAATTTCAACGTTTAAAAATAAAACACTTTTGCATAAAAAAATTTTTAAATTTTTATGTCTGATGTTCACATTTACACCACGACATGGGGCAATTGTGAATGCAGTTGATGTTGTCTATAATGCGAAGCATTTTCAGATTAAATGATATTAGTGTGAATAATGGTACAAAAAGCTACAAATTTGTTTTTTGAACAATTTAATATCTATAATAGGTAAAAAGTTACAAAGTTAACAGTGAAATAAAATGAATTTAACTGCTTAAATTAAATTTTGAGAAATTTTAAATTTGCCTTTGAGTATTTGGAACTTCGAGTAGGTAGTTTTTCTCACGTGGACTCTCGACATATTCTGATAATACAAAAATTTTCCGTGAAAATGGGTTCCCAAAATATTCACATCATAGAAAGAATAAGGGGCAAGTGTGAACACAGTATTTACCAACAGTGCGAAAGATAAATCAAAAATTCATATATAGTATGTGAAACATTAACATCTTACAAATACAGAGTGAATAAATCTTGAACAACTTACGTTGACAAATGCCTTTTTTTAATTTTTGAAAAAAACTTGTTACACTAGTTAGTTCGTATCACTTTGTTATCAAAATGCATTAAGTTATAATGCTTACTGCAAATAATCTTACAGAGGTTTCTTTTGCCTACCAAGTGCACTACGATGATACACTACTTGAAATATAGGATGGGGCTACTTTGCGGTTTAGTCTTGACACTTTTATTTGATATGTTCACCATTACCCCGGAATCACACTTCCCCAGGATCACCTTATAAAGATATTAATCGCAAACGTTTTCACGATACTATGGCATCATCAGGCGATGAACTAGAAAAAAAATAGAATGAATTCCTATAACTAGTGTTCAAATTGCATGAATAAGTGTGGGGGGGGTATCTTTTTGAAAAAGAATTTAATTATTAAGGAATTAAAATATTCATCCTCTTTACTAACCATTCAATGCCTCCTCTATTAAGTATCTTTAATAAATAATACCTCCCCCTTTTCAGTATTTACAAATTCACAATATATACCCTCCCTCCGGGTTTAACCTACAGAAGTACTTGTTACTAATATCCTTTTATTTTTATAATATTAAATGTCCATAGCGATAAACGAAAACACACTAACAGTTGCACAGGTAGAAGACAACTCCGATCGGCTTCGCCTTAGATCATACATCTGAGAAAAATTTAGGTTTATCCTAAAGTTTCTTTTCATTTTTATGCATGTTTCAAAATTTACTAGAATTTTGATAAAATACCTATAAAAATCGGTGAGCCCGATTAAAGTACTACACCCTCTACCCTTAACCACGGCACTGCAAATGAGTCAATTTAGTTTTAATTTGTGATAACGATCGATAGGTGTACAGTAGGTACCTATATTTTTGATTGGATAGTTGAATTACCACCAATTTTAAAACTATATTTTATAAAATTATTGCTATTACAATAAATTATAATTGTATAACTATTATTATTACAATTATTTAAAACCGGTTTATTCTATTTAAAGATAAATAACCAAAAAAAATAAATACCCCCGTTTAAAATAACTTTTATGAGTATGGTTGACCAATTGACTAATTAACGTCAGCTGGCTACTAGTTGGAAAGTTCGACAGAGGCGACTGGAGGCGACAGAAATGGCGGCGCTCTGTTCAGGTGTTCAGTATGGATTGGCTTCAAAAGAAAATTTTAGTGGAAATAAGGACTTAATTTTTGTTAAATTAACGGATTCTGCTTTACGTGCAATAGAGGATTATATAAAAAATCTGGTAAGTTGTTGATTATTGTACATAATTATTTATAAAAGGCATAATTTGACAGTGCACAACTTTCCATTGAAGTCGCCATATTATTAATGTCTTATTAACCTATTAGAATTGATTTTCTTGTATTTTCATATTATTAAGATCATTTATAGAGGTTTTACCTATATGTACGTGTCGGTTATTTTGTAAAATTTAGCTCGAAAAGTGGTTAAAACTGCCCTCCAAGATGTTCGCCACGTCAACATATTGAACAATTTTATTGGTAAATTCTTTATATTTATGCAATAAATTGTTAATATTTGATAATGGAACATTGAACCGTTTTGGTCCTGATTTTTATGAAATTATTATTTCGGTATTGGCCCGTGTTTGAGTCATCCAAAGTTGTTGCCTTACATGGTTGTGATTGACACTACTTGAATTTGTTGAGAAAGTAATGGTCTTAGATTTATAGAAGTTTTTATTTTAAATGTAATATTAGTTTACCACAACTTGACAGTAAATATAACATATTTTTTATAAAATATGAAACATAGAATAGCTACTAGACACTTGTCATATTAGGGAATAACCCAATGACATAAAAAATATCAACACTAAATAAAACAGTTTTTTCCAATAATTCTTTATTTTCTTGGTAAATTATTACTACGAAATTAATTTATCAATTATTAAACTTAAAATAATTCCAAATAATTCAATATACTTTCGATAATGATAATTCGTGTGCACGATACTTGACCTTTTCCCAATATTTTCGTTTTTGTTCAGTTGTACAAAATACATACACTTTAATATCTTTGATCTCACATGCATTATTAATTATTGTTACTTCAACAGGTTATAATTTTAAAGTGTAATGTTAAAATTTATTGATTCTTTATATCGGAATATTCAATTGAAAAATGAATATTTAAATTTATAATGTTCTGATATTATAAGATAATGTTTCTATCCTTTCTAGAGAATTATTTTAAAATTTTATAGCGAATCCCAAAATTAATTTCAAGATAACTTTTAATTATTATTAATGTAGAATATATTTATAAAAGGAAAGTTTTAACTACAGACATTTTATGTAATACTTGCTTAGTTTTGTCGGTCTCCGGCCGCCTTTGGCCACCTAGTTTATGAAGGTCATAGTTGCTCGGCTTTGGACTAAGCATAGGGATTATACGGTGGCTGGACTTTTGGCCTCCCGTCAGGGCGTTTGCGACCATACTGAAAAGTCACAATGAACTGACAAATGAAATCATTATGTATTGCATTACATTGCAACACTACAATCATTTTTATTACAAATTATTAATATATGGACTTTACAATAATTATTGTTTCATAGGAAAAGGTTCCTTACCCATTATATCGTCGATACCAAATCTTCGAAAAACCTGGTTCTGTTACAGATTATTTTTCGAACTGTTAGCAACTTGAGAATTTTCAGTATCTTTACTTCAGACCACAGGTAATTTATATTTATTCATAATTGAACAACACGAAATAACTCCATTGAAAATGATCTTCAATCTTATTTACCGTCTACATCCAACTTCCGCAGATCTTTTTACTCAAATTTATATTTTGTTTCGATTAAGCTTACACTTGTTTATGGTCACTTATTTTGCTACATTTCTTTAATTTTTTTGCTAATATTAATTTAACAACACAAGCTGTTTTGTTTTGTTTTTAGGTAAACTTTTGATTACCAAAATTCACTCATCTATTTTGTTCAATGAATTTTTAATGGTTTAATTCAGATTCGACAGTAAACTGTGGATTCAATTTATTGAAATAAGAAAAATTTTAAATGAAACTTCTCCGATAACAGATACACATTTGCTCTTTGCTCACATAACAAAGCATATTATATACAATAAATAATGATTTGTGGTTAATTCTCGATTTCTTATTCTATGAAGTACTTCCGAAACCATTACAAAGTTTTCTGAATCTGTTTCTAACTGAGACGATCAAAGATTTATTAAATCGGTAAGCTAGAGTTAGTCGGAAAATGTTTAATTACATAAATTATTATCTACAAATAGAAATTATAACATAATCACATAAAAATCAAAAATTCTTATACATAAAAGAAGTCGACTTGAGTAATGGATTACACTATAAATTTAAAGTTTTTGTTGGTTGGGTTGGTTGGTTCATTAAACACCGATTAAACTAAGTGGAGGTTAATAGAGCATCGAAAAAGTCGCCCTTATTGTTTCAAATTATGATGCAACATTTGAAAATTTTATAGAATGATTTTTGCAAGTATTTCCCGAATTAACAACGAATTGGGAGTCTTTCTGATATCGTTTTTCTTTCAAGTCTCTTGTCGAGTCTGCCTGCCTCTACCAGACTGGGCATAATATTAATGTTGAGATTTACTTCGTAGATTCCACCTTGATCAGAATAAAGTGCTTATTTTGTTACAATACAACTAACTATTTTATGTACATGGGTACCTAATCGGTTCAGAAACACCGCGTTTCTCTACCAATTTACACCTAGCCAGCAAGTTAAAGTAGAGGTCTTTATAACATCAGTCGTTCAGAACCGACGTTAAACAATACGTTCCACATATTACGTATTACGTTCATCACGGAATGATGAAAAGTATGTAACAGAGAAGGATGCTTATATTCGAAGATAGGTAGTGGCTGGGCATTACATCTTGGTCGAGGAGTAAATCACGGAGTAGATATGGTGTACACCAGTGGTCTTCAAACTTTGTCAATTTAACAAGTTGACTACCATGAGTACCATCATTGGTACCATCATTGGTACTCATTAGCCGCAGTTGAGTGAGCTCAACTTATTAAGGAACCCTTATGAGTGTAAAATTATTTCGCGGAACTCGGGATCATAAACAATAGAATATTTACAATATAGCTAGTACATATAAAATTAGCTCGTTCGGTCAATTCAGAATGCTTTATTTTTATTATTTTCATCTTTTTGATGAACCCTTATGGAACCCTTTAGGACATCTTGTGGAACTGCAGGGTAGAGCAATACAGCAACCGACCATAAAGAGCACGGTCGTAGGTTGGCAGATAGAGGTTGGATTGCTATACCACAGTCGTGGGTTTGATCCTTGACCAAGTACACCAAATTTCAGATCGTGTCTTGGTTACAAGGTGCTGGCAACATTTTTGGGGTATTAAATTATTCCATAATTATTGAAGTACTAATGTAGGCGACACAAATTGTGGTAAAAACGTAATTTCTAATGATAATCCCATAATTATAATAGTAGCAAGTGAATATTTAAACGGGAATTATTGACGAATACAGCTGTAAGTTACTTTATAACTTATAACGCAAAATTGCTAAACTTTCAATCAAAATCAACGTTTCGGAACAACCTCTGTCATTTGTTTTGGTACATTTTCCTACTTTTAGGGTAACCTAATTATAACAACTATTTTTCAAATTTCATCTGCTGATCGAAATCAATATTGTTGTATAAATAAGATGAAAAAATAAGTTTTCAAGCAAAGCTTCGAAGCTAAGGGATCCTACCTACTATTACTTTCCCATTTACGTAGTAAAGGAAAGTATTGTAATCGAGTAAAAAAGAAAAAATTGAGTTAGCATTTTTTCCATGGTCTATGAGTCCATACAAATCGTTTGAGACCATTTTTGCAATGATGTCCGGATATGCGTGTGTGTGTGTTGTGTGCGCTTTTTTCGTCTTCGATTTTTTCTAAACGCGTGAACGAATTTCATTGAAATTTTATATACTGGTTTGTAGCAATATTCTAAAGAGCTGATTAGATTTTGGTGGAAATCCCTCCATGTTTACTTCATTTTCTCAAAGAATGAAAATTGTTAAGGCCCGGTTCTTCTTCCCATTATTCTAGATAGTAATGAAATTAGTCTCAATCGATAGAAATTTTCATTGCGCGTCTAATGATAACCAATACTTGTCTTTTTTATTTTCTATTAAAATTTTATTGAACTTTAAAGTATTTTGAAAATGGGAAAGTCATGTGAAGTCACATCAGATTTTTTTTAAATACAGTACAAAATTATTGAAAAATCTAGAAACATCTGAAAATTCAAAATAAAAATTGGGACTAATATTTTTAATTTATTGTTTTATTTAATCTAGTTTTTGATAATAAATGTTGCGTTCTATATTTATTTTCTTTTGCTACTATTATTATTATAAGACAGACGACAGAGGGAGTATCTTTTTCTAAACAAGTGCCTTTAAAATGTCTGAACTTTTTTCCATATTTTACAATGTTGGCGGGCTTTACTGAACTCCCTCTGTGGGATTTTTTGACTGATTTATACTTGAAGATAAGTCAACTCTCGAAACATAATTATTTTAGAAGTCAATTTATATTTTTTTCACGAACAAGTGAAAAAATCATCGTTTGAAAATTAATCTTATTTTTATGAATCAATATAATGAATTTTGTTTTTTGCCTCTATTATCAAATGTAAATTACATTAATGATGAAAGTCATCAATTATGAACTATTTATTTCTGTGTACCAATTGCTTTCACGGAGTTAAATCAGAAACAGTGTTAATCTGAACTTTTGGTTTTCTTAGTGGAATTATCAAAAACTTTGGATATGTTCTTGTGAAAGAGGTATCTACCATCTTTGATAGATCATTCGACTGAAATCGAATTGTCGAAACAATATTTGAATTGTGAAATTAAGTTGTATGAATGCATCGTTTAGTCATAAATGCGCTCATTAGATTTTGGTTGAAATCAATCCAGTTTTATTTGACTTCTCTACGCAGTATATCCAGACGCCTTATTGTCTGGCTCCGTTTCTTTTTCTCTGTCTGTTCGCATAATTAAAATTTCTAAAGGTATCCAAGGTATAAATCTGGATAATACCTCTCTTTGCTGATTGTCAAAACGTACAGCAAAATCATCATTCGTCATTCTAGCTTTTTGTCTTATTAATATCTATACTTTTATCGCAACGACTTGACATTTTCAATAAAAGTATTAGAATATTGCCTATTTGGCATATTAAAAATCAGCAATCTATTTTACAATATTTTTAGTTCTTATTTAAACCAATTTACGTCACATACCGGTTCATCATGACCTACTCTCCCTATTGTACGAAAACAAGTCCACATAACAAACAGCCCAAATAACTTGTCTTCCTTATTATTCAAATCAGGATAAGGACTTCATAGTTGTAGTACAAAAAATGATCAAGGCATGATTATTAGTAATGTTAGGCTGTGGAATTTTCTTTTACTAAGATCCTGTGCGAAAGATATCTATTGATTGCCCAATCATAAAACATAATATATAATATAATAGTTTTTATTGGCTTGTCAATTCTTAATTGATGTTGGATGACCAGTGGAAACAAGGGCTATACGAATGACATTTCACTGCATTGGAAGAGCTAACCTTTTGAATGCAATGCAAATTCATCTAAATTCAGCTGGTGATTGTAAGTAATCGAGTATTATCTCAACCACGAACATTGAAATTGTGAACTTTTCCTAGTGGTAATTGGAAAACTAATATGCAATATTCGGAAATTGCGATTTTAAACTTGTTCCGTGAATATATGATTTCGATTAAACGTATTTGCCAGGTCTGCGTAATACAATCAACATTCACGCGAGAATTTCAATCTCGTGTTTTGTTAAGTTTTTTTGTCATTGATGCAACCGCTACAAGCAGACTCGTACGACCTCCGGAGATGTCTAAAAACAGTTAAAAATCAAACCAAGGCTGGGGGACCATTGATTGTAAAGAAAAATTTTAGCAAAATAAGTAACCAAACTAGGAAAGAATTCTAAAAACCCAATTCAAAATTGTACGATGAAATTCATAAACTGCAATATTATTTGTTCACGTTTTTTTTTGTCATAATAGTTAATCTTCGTAATTTAACAATTTTCTCTTTTTTGTCCCAAAACTTTTAGAACTTTCTAATACCAACTAGTCAAATTCGTCACGATCGATGAATACTAAAACTGACTACTTAAAAGTTTTTACCTAATCGTTCTTCAAAGAGGTATGACTATGACTGATGACCTTCGCCTTAAATTAAGGGACTTGCACAGTTTCAATTAAGTAGGTTACACCTATGCTGTAAATAACAGAACCATTTTCCAAATCTATATTTGAGGTTTATCGAAGATTTCATTATTATACCGTTTTGTTAAAATATGCTACCTTGATAAACACAAAATTATACCAACCATAAAAAACCGTAATGCAAGTTTCATATTGCTTTACTCATTTTACAATACATTTACGGAAATTTAAACGAAAAGAGAAAGCATAATTATTCAAAAAACGAATAGCCAATACAGTCGATAATAATTGGCATGATCCTAGATATGAACCCTTTTTGTGTCAAGTCTTAAATGTAACGCAATTCCAGCTTTACAACTTTCACTTTACTTCAAAAATTAATAGTACACTTGAAAAAATTCAATTTCTTGCGATTTCGTCAAGCCTTTTGTAGATACTTGAAAATGGAAAAATTGTTGGTATTATTTAAGTATTATGCATGTGAGAATGCGAAATTGCCATTTTCACATTACATAAGGAAGCTATCTTTATTTATCTAATTTCAATAATGTTATTTTTTTGTTTCAGAATAAATTTAGTTCAAATCAAAACGCAACTATCAAGTTCCTAGGAAATGAAGGGGTAAGAATAAAACTTTAACAATTCAAATTTTATTTTAATTTTATTGGTAAATAATGTTATTTTGCTTGTTATAATTAAAATGTTACCTTCGTGTTATATCTACGGACACGAACATCCTTGACATTTTATTGAGCAAGTTGTGTTTCACAGCTTCAACAAGACATGGACGGTAATACGCATCCGTGAATGTACTAAAAGTATTTCACTAAACTGGTTTGTTTCCATTAGTCCATTCTAAAAGCCTACATAACAATGCTAATAATTACTGTACATTATAAATTTTCAGTAGTAACATACCAATCGTTATAAATTAATGTATCTAATTGCTTTTCTTTTTATTTGTGTAATTTTTAAACGATTATTTTTTAACAACGATTTATTATTATTAATGCTAAAAATTACTATTTTTAGATTTTTTACCTAAGTTACAAAATTATATATTTATAAATTTCCACTTAGAAACATAAACCTTGCATAATTGTAAAGAAAGTAAAACGAATCGACTTTTTTACTGCAAAATAATATCGATTAAAAATATTTTTTTTGAATCTAATAATAGTATCAAAGGCTATCAATACCTACGGAATAATAATTTATTTGTTGTAAATTGGCACAAGTTGTCACTTATTCCACTGTGAGATAACTCTTTTTAAAATTGAAATAATTATGTTAATATTTCATAATGAATAAAATCGTAGTTATATAAAAATTTATATAATAATATTAAGACTATAATCAATTCGATATCAACGCGCTAATGCGTTCGTCGTCTTTTATGACGTACAAATTTAAATCGTGTACGTATTATTTGGTGTAAACTTGAATTAAGTACATACTATACATTTTTTCTAAAGGTTAAATTGCTTTTCAGTTTATGTAGCGAAAATAGTAACAAACAAGCTTATTTTGTTAACAGCAAGTTATGGCCGTACTTCGTGCGTTTTTATACCAACAAAATTTTTGTAGTTATTTTATTTTTATTTATTGTTTCAACTTTATCGGTGAACTTGAAACTGTGAACCAGTGGTACACAACCATTTTCTCTAAAAGGGCCCGTTTTACAATCAAAGACAGATCTCCCCGATTCTCTTAAAATCCTAAAAGTTGTCAAGTTGATTCCAAATTTAAAAATTTAATTTTTTATTAGACGATTTCAATATTTTTTGTTTTTAATTAAATTTTGAAAGCAGATAATTAATTTAATTAACGTCAGAGGGCAAAATTCTGCTAGATCACAAATATATTTCTTTTCGTTTTAAAAATTTAATTTTTGATTAGAAGATTTCAATATTTTTATATTTTTTTAAATTAAATTTTGAAAGCAGATAATTAATTTAATTAATATCAGGGGGGCAAATTCTGCTAGATCACAAATTCATAGGAGAGTAGAACTATAATAGGGATCCCTCATCAAAAGAACTTAATAAATAAATTGGATTATGAATAACTTACAGACGTTATAACTTATAATCCAACATGTACGACTAATGCCCGTACTTATAGTCGATGCTTGGCTGAAACAAAACTTGAGCACGACTTAAGTACAAAATTGTTTATTTTGATTGGTTGATTTCGTGCTTGAGTCAGACTCAAGTCCGAGATCGAGCGAAGCATCGACTATAAGTACGGGCATAAATTACGTCAATTAGCAATGGAAAAAATATATTAAATAGAACTAAAGTGGCTAATGAGATGACTTGGTTATACTTTTACAAAAAATCATAAAAAAATAATTTTAAAAAATCCACTGCAAAAAATGTGTAAAATCAATCACACAGAAAATCATTGGAAACTTTCGGTGGTATGTATAAAGTAGATATACTTCAAATGCAATCAAAATTTCTCTTTTATGTCCAACTTCACAGTGATAATTTTTAATTTATTGGACGATTACAATACTTTTCCGTACTTACTTACCTATGATTAAGTAAAATTAATAACGATGTTTAGAGGATGGTAGTCGAGATTAGTATTAATATATTTTAATCATACACTGATAGCTCTAACTCTGGCTAATTACTTATAAAGGTAATAATACATTTTTTAGATAACTAGGTATTTAGTCGACTTTATTTTCAACAACTTGATTAAATTGAACTCAAAGCGAGATGCACTCACGAATATATATAAAGATTTTTTTGCGTGGTTTTTCTAATATGGCGGCCAAATCCGAGATCGCTAGACCATAGAAAATGAATATATCTTTTTAGAGGTCCAAATAATGATAATAAAATTTATTTCACCTTGCCCGCAATTATTCCCACAATAAAACCCTGGTCTACTGCCCTATTATTTAAATGATAAATATAATAGCTTTTTTTTTATTGTAATATTGGTATGTATTTCATTTAGTTGATCTACATTTGATTTTAAATATAAAATACTAATTGATAAAAATGACTTGAGTCAATTTTCATGATTTCACAAGAGGAGAAAAATAGCGATTTTGCACAATACATCAATTTGCGTCAAATGAAGTATGAAATTAACTTATCGAATTACTTCAACTTTTTGTTTATTACTAGCGTTAATACACGATGATAATTTAATGTAATTATATTCAATATAAAAAATATAAAATTTGAATAGTAAAAATCTTCTTAGGTGTAAAAAAAAAATTGAGATCACCACGGGTTAAATTTATCATTGATTTATTTTTTACCAATGATTAACTCATTGCTCTTATCACTCAAATAATGCATTTGAGAGTTTAAGTAATATAGTAGAGTTTTAGACTTAAATTCTAAAATTGAGTACGTAAGGTAACAGAAAATTCCCAAATAAGTAACCTTTGTTTCGGATAATTTTCTGGTGAAATTATGGATTTTCCAGAAATAATATTGTTCTGCAAATAAAAAAATTAATGAATTTTTAAAACGACAGCTATAAAGATTTGTAAATAGGTATTAACAAGGAAAGGGTACATATTCATATGAAATAATTTATTAAATTTTAAATACTATTCCTTGAGTTTACAACTGTGACTAGAACGAACTCTTGATTAATAGTTACTTCTTGTGAATGCTTTATACATTTTTTTCAAGGTTAGTTTGTAGGCAGAGCTGGACAAGTTACACCAGAAAGTAACTACCTAGTTACAAGTTGCAGTTACAAGTTACTCTGTAACGCTACTTTTTCACAGAACCTTCATAACGTACAAGTTTACTCGTGATTGTGGGCTTCAATCTTCAAATTTTCATTTAAAGTGTAGTCAACGTTTTTTTCAATAACAGTGTTCATTATTATGCTTTAGTTTTCTTTAATTAAATTAAAAATTATTTAAATATAATGTCACCTTCAAACCAATAATAAACTTTTAGGTATATATCAACATTAATCTGTTGTATTGTTGCCAGAAATAAAAAGTTTGCAAGTTAAGAGTACATATTTCAAAAATTAAAAAAAGAAGTAGAAGTTATAAAATATACTCCTGTTAGTTATCTGGGGAAATACAAAAGCTAAAGTAACTTGTAAAAATTGCTAAGTAACTAGTAATAGCATAGGACAGGAACTCTATTCTCGAGCTCACTAACCTTTATTTACATACAAATTTTTATGTTTCGACCAATCAGAGAATATGAATACTTAATTTGTATGCGAAAGGAAGTTGAGTTACACGAGAATAAGGCTTTAGCTCTACTTGTAGGGGACTCGAAAAATGTAATGCAAATATGTATATGCGTAGTAGACACAATTTCTAATAATTTAATGAGACTGCTAGAATAATATAATAGCGAACTACTTGGGTGCTTTCTAAGTTGCTGATTTATATTTCTTTTTAACTGTTTTTCTACAGGCACCTGAATAGTTCGCAAATTATATCGGGTACCATTCGTATCAAATGGAGAAGAATTCAGAAAGCTCTGGGTAGGGGTAATTGAAGTTTCTTAAATTCTTGTTCTTGGTAGGATAAATAGAAATAAGTTAGTGTGTGATGAATAAATAGTAATGATGATAATATATACATGACTTTTCATACCATTTTAGAACTTTGTACTAATTTTCTTTTTTTTTAATTAACCATGATTTAAAATAAGGAAATAGATATAAGCAATATTGAAAAAATAGTAGGAATAATGTACTGATGCAGCAGTTCAAAGGTTTTAAATATTAAATAGACATAATTATTAAATGAATGCTAAGTAAACTTATTGTACTGTATATAAGCGTTGATTTTGTTAAAAAAAATAAGTGTTTATAAAGCTTGTCTTGAATTCACATCGCAAGAACTTGGCTTGAGTATTGGTATTAAAGCCTAACGCCACTTCTAAGTCTGCAAGTAGAACAATAAATAGCTTCAAGTTCTTGAGATGGTTTTTCTTGCTGCACAAGATTAGAGTAAATCACCCATTTTTGAGTCGAAAAGTGGGACAAGAAGATAAACTTATAATAGGTTTGTTGGGTATGCTGCACTAGTGTACGTCAGCCCGGAGTTTTTTTTCGCTATTAAAATGATGTTACAAATGCGATATAAAAGCATCATATAGTGTTTAATGTATCAAGATTTGGTTAGCAAAATCAAGCAGTCTTTCAAAAGAACTGTGGGCTAGTGTATACTAGTAGTGCAGCATACCAAACAAACTTTAGTATCAAAAAATTGAATACTTTAAAGAAGGGACTCGTTTGTACATAATGATAAATGTAACACTTTTTTGTTTTAGGAATTATCATTTCCTTCTCTTCAGAATGGTTACGCATCATTTAATTTTTCCTTATCGAACACCTCTGATATGGAGGGACCAGGTGGGAGTTTTGAATGTATGCAACAATTATCATCGCCAAGAGGCTCTTTAGAATCAATCGGTGCTGTACCCCACAAAATGCGCATTCACGCCAACGATGATGTTTATGCAGCCACTAAACAACGTATGACTGTAGTAGAAGAAATTCACAAAAATAAATGGTAAAATGATACTGTAATTCAACTGTAAAGTTTTACTTATTTATAATTTGGTTTTATTAGCGCAAGAGAAATTAAACCAAATCAACCAGATATTGGACGTAAAGTGAAAGTTAAACAAAGTTCTAATCGTTCCGCAATAGTTCCACCATCTCGTAGAGAAGTGCCATTACCTCGTGATATACCCGCAAAACCATCTTATCAACCTACCATTCCTCCAAAACCTTCAATTGCACCTAGTAACACCTACACAAATGGGTTAGGAAATCAGCATGCAGTCAATCCACGTGTGCAAAATAAACCTTCCATGCCTGATATTGCCAGAAGACCTGTTAAGTAAGTTTTCTTGTTTTTGTGCTAAATGTACTTGTGCGTTTAGTTGAATTGGACTAAATTTATTCAAAAACTTGAATTCGGGAAATCTTAGAAGATTCATACCTTAACATGTTATTAAGGGGTTTTACGCAGTCAGGATTTTCAAAAAAATCAATTTTTTTGTTATTTCATTTTCGTAATGTACATATATTTAAGTTTACGCACAGAAAATTTCATGTTAATCTTAAAACTATTCTCGAAGTTACACGCACTTTTGCAATTTATTGTAAATGTACTAATTGAAGAGTACACGGGAATAACGATCAGAGTCCATTTTTCTCAAAAAAAAACTGTTGCAGCCATCTTTTAGCTTGAAACCAAAGCTATCATTTAGTAGAAAAAAAATTAAAAAAAGTTTTAACAGTCCAGCGTAAGAGCGTTTCTAAAATACTTATGTTGGTAAGGATGTGTGTGTTTGTAAATCTTAAAACTCAATTTACGCAAAACTTGACTTTTGTGACTCTGATCGTTATTCCCGTGTACTCTTCAATTGTATGGTGTTTCTAATAAATCTTGGAAACCGTTTTTCTCAAAACTACATTTTGAAGTCGGTAAGCAAGATATCTCGGAAACAGCTGCACTGATCGGTCTCAAATTTGTACACAAGCTCAATAAATATATTTTTTTGAGTATGATCGAAGGTTATTTCTCGCCGATAAATAATTCCATTTTATTAACAATTTAAGGTAGTTCCAGCTTGAAATCACGTGACATGGGTACATATGCACTGAACTTTCGTTTAAAATATGCTACAAATAAGAATTAAACATATTAAAAACTACCCTCCATACGTTCATTCCCTATTTAAATTATTAAAATAATTACTATATATTTATAAAAGAAAATAACTTAGGACTAACATATAATACGTAGTATTTTCAACATTTTTCGCTCATTAAAATTATTATATCACCATTACAAAACGCCAAAGTGCTATTTTCTTTTTTTTTAATTTGTTTAAAACGCATTTTTCTTTAATCTCCTAAATTTTTGCAAAATTCTATCGGGAGATTTTTTTTGTATAATTGAAAATAGTTAGGCAAGTCAAAAAGCTCTATATTGTTCCAATATTTACAGTTAAGTACATGGTAATTTAAAGTATTGAATTTTACATTTGTAATGGCGGACTGGCAGTTTTACATTCTTTAAATTTATTAGTAAACATTATTAGGTTTGTTCGTTTGTCATGCACTAAGCTACACCGAGAAATTAGTGTCAAAAATGGCGTTCGTTTGTCAAGGTGTAAGAATACCAATCGTGTTTGTTTGTCCAGTGGCGGGTACACCGGCACCGAAAGTGTCACACCAACCTACACCGTCTTTTTGCCGGTGTAGCTAGTGTACTAAAAAGTGGTGTAAGAATACATAACCAAAAAATACTATTGTCAATCAATTGCTGGAAAGAAAAAGGTATTGCAAATTTTATGGACGATGATATCGACAGCAATCTTCTTGTAAATAAGTGCTTTTAACGAAAGATACTGGATTCATCTTCTCAGTTACTTATGTTTATTATAGATAACGAAAATCTTACTGATCACACACGTTACTAACCTGTCAATCTAAAATTGCACTATGAAATTTCAAAAAATCGTTCGTTTGTTATCCGTAGGTGTTTCTACACCAGGTAACACCACCTCCACTTTGTAGTTCGAACTACGCAACACTAACTTTTTCGGTGTAGCTTAGTGCATGACAAACGAACAAACCTATTGTTAGCCTATGATCAAATTTAAAAAAAATTGCTGGAGAAGTGATTTCACGCTGGAACTACCTTACGGCCAAAATTTTTATCGAAAATCAAAAACAATTTTGACAAGTCGTCATTTTGTTAAAAATTAATGTATTGCTTATTCCTTCGATTAAACTCTAGATAAAATCTTATATTAAGGTGACAAATACCAATGTTATTTAGCCATAAGAATGAACGACGATTAGAAACAGAGTACAGATAACGTATGGTGCTGAAATTTTGACATAATATTATTTGAACATTTTTCAATAATACAGAGTAATTAGAGGTAAAAAGCATTTATAGTTAATGAATAAATAAATAAAGAAAACCGGTCTGCCTGTATCGTAATCGTTCGGCCTGTATCGTAATCGTTCATTTTTTAACCCCTTAACTAAAATATCAATAGAAATAATGTCAAAATAAGATCACACATTTTTTAGATCACATCTTTATGAAAATGGTTACATTGGCTCAAACCGTTATCTAGTATTTATGTTTCTGTAGTAAATTACTTCCTAACATAAATTTATAATAACATATAAACCTAACTGATAAGTCTTTTGGATAAAATAACTTTTGTGTGGAGTAAATAAATACCATTTTTTTTTACTTTGCAGAGAACGATTGATTCACTTACTTGCACTACGACCATTTAAAAAACCTGAGCTATACGAGAGGCTAAGTAGAGGTTTGAATTAACTTTGTTCTCGTATTTCTATTGTTTATATATTATATATTTTATTTATAGAGGGTCTTAAAGAGAAAAAGAATTTGGCATCCATACTGAAGCAAATTTCATGTTTAAAAGATAACGCTTATCATTTGAATAGAGTTTTATGGAATGATGTTCGAGAAGATTGGCCTTTTTATACCGAGTCAGAAAAACAGATTCTCAAAAGGTAATTTTTACTTTTTACATTATCTGTTATATAATTTTTATATTTTCACAATCTTATAGGAGGAAGCCTCAAAATCTTACTCCACCTGGTGGAAGTGATGGAGGAAGCTCTGGAAGTGGACACTCTCCAAATAGTACTCATCCTGGTTCTCCTCCTCCCGTTTCTTCCAAACGCCCCGGATATTTTGATGGTGCTGATGGTCTACCCACAAAACGTCCACGTATTTCTCATTATCGTAAACCCTCTGAACCACTTTATCGTTCTCCAGCTGAAAATATAAGCCAACGGCGGCCCGTAACAGATTCTCGTGATGCTAGCAATATGAATCCTCGCAGTAGGGAAAGAGAGTTGGTGGATTATTCTTCACTAACTACTAACGATTTTGTTAACGGAGGTTTTAATGATAAGCACAATTTAAGTGAAGATGAAGATGTAGTAGCAGGAAAAAAGCGTTCTAGTGATAATCATAATTTAAGCGTTAATGTTAATCGTGAGAAAACGTTAACTGAAACAAGCAACTATTTGTCACCATGTAAAGAGGTCTTTCCAAAAGAAGATACACTTAGAAATAATTATGAAATGTTAGATAATGAAAAAATACGACAGAACGAGATAACTAAAATTCATCAGAATGATGTTCCATCTAATAACAGTAGGACTCAACATAAGGAATCTAATAAAAGGAAGCAGGAAACTAGAGAACAAACTCGCTGGAGTAATGCTACAACTTACCCTTTGGAAAATAATTCTAATGAAAACATTCGTAGAATATTTAATAATGAAAATGATCGATCATTACTTAATGGCTCCGTTGAATCAAGTTATCATCCAGATTATTTAACGTAAGTTATTATTAATTTTTGACATTTTTGCATTTTATAACTTTCAATTATTTTTATAGAGAATACACCACCATAAAAGATTCTAATCAGCGTAAAAGATACAAAGAGTGTTTTAACAAATACTTCCAAGAATATAAGCAATTATTTGCTGCAATTGAAAAAATTTCTAAATACTTTGTTTTGTTGGAGCAGAAGTTGAAGAACGCAGATTCTGAAAGCCCTGGTTACCTAGTAAGTACTAATAATATTTGAAATTATTTATTATTTAGTCCGAATAGTAAATTTTTTCTCATAATTTAGAGAAAACCCACTGAAATTGCAGTAACCCACTTATCTGAAATTAGTGTTTGCACCTCAACGGTTGTGCAAATTTTACATACTGTTGCAGGAAACTAGACAAACAAAATTTTAATTTCAAATTTTTTTATCGTTTTTGTTCAATAAAATAGTGCCCATTGTTTATGCTGTAATATATTTCCATTCTTTGTTTACAGCTGAAAAATGAGATTTTAATTTTATGGCTGTGCCATGACAAAGCCAAGATTCACAAAAATTTAATTTATATTTTTAAAAACCCCAAACCCCTTGGTTTTAGACTCGTGCGTCACTAGCTAAATTCCTCAAATGCTGTGTGTAATCTCAAAAAAATTCAAGTAAACCTAAGTTTTTGTGCTGTTAAAGCAATAAAGTGAAATTTTAATCTCTTTGCATGTTGGTTATCAATATAAATAACATTTTTAAGAAACCTAATATCACAGATGAAATATATTACAGATGGATCACGCTTATGGGAATACGGGTGTCCCTTTTCAGATATTTGGAAGCCATTCCCTTTATATTATTATAGAGGTGCTGACTGTTCGTAGTTACGTTATCACTTCTCTTCTAGCCACGGTTAGTGTATAATTGCGCTTCCAGGCATTTGTTATTTTGCATAGACATTTATTTTCTATAAAGCGTCTTGGTGTAATTAGAAACTAATGAAATACGAGATAAATATTTCTATGAAAATTAAGAAACTATAAATATTAATTCATTTACTAAATTTCCTAAACTAGTCTTGACTAAAAGAAATGTAATCTGTATGGTCGGGTACTTACGGAGTTTTCCTGCTGGTACCCCACCAGAAATATATTATAAGGATAGGCAGCCCTCTAGAAATCAGAAAAATACATTACGCTAGCTATGTGTAGTTCATTTAGGCCGTGTTCGACTTCGAAGCTTACGCGCTTTTGGTACCAATTGTGCAATATTGTGCAAATTTTGCCATTCCATTTGGACAATACGCGCTGACGCTGAGTTCCAAATCGAACGCGAACGAAATCCAAAGCGTTAGCACTTGTGTATGCTACAGAAATAGGGTTAAATACAAAATTTTGAAATCACATTTCAGCTTGACAGTACTTAAGTAATTTTATATTCTGTGACTTTCGAAAACGAGTTAAATAAATTATAAAGATCTAATATAAAGTAAAGATCTAATACTTTATTATCATTTATTTAACTCGTTTTAATTTTTGATTTTAATTGTATATTATTTCATTACCTTTGTATAATGTTCCTCGAATTGGTAAATGTTAAGTCTGCCATGTGAGCGGCAGGACAATGCCCAATAAAAGCGCTTGAAATATTTTGATGAAGAAGAAAAGAAGCATTACTTGAAATCACTCGAAAGTTAAACACATTGAAGCTAACGACAAAAATTTTAAACTAATTTTATTAACATTTTCTTCCTTAAATTATGAAAAATTAATTAAACCAATTTCATTAACATTCTCTTATTTAAATTATTAAAAAATTATTGTGGCCACAACATAAATTATCGTACATTGTTATAAGTCCAAAACGTTATCATTTCACCATAGATTGTATTGAAAATGCATTTAACTTTGATATTCACATGATAGACTTAACATTTACGAATTGGGACATACAAAAACACTGTTTTACAAAGTTAATGATATAGGTCATAAAAATATGTCGCTGGCTACTGGACCATAACAATGAATTAGGCATTGGCTAGCGTTCTCCGTTCTCTGGGCACACCGATCGGACTATACTTTTGTGGTGACTTTACCTTAAGTTATTAGTCCAACAGATAAGACAAAGTAGAACAATCATTTCAGTTTGTCCTCGGTGCCTACATAGTTTAAATACTCATTTCGTCGTTCCTTTAGATTTATTTCAAATATGTAAAAATTTGACCGCCATTAAATTCATTCCAAATCATCGATCAAAATTACACTTTTTGTCTATCTTCACCTTATCTTCTAATCAACATCTATAGCTTCTAGTTCTAATTTTCCAATTTTTAATTTAAAATATCAAATATTAAACCAAATCATCTGTTCACTAAAATTCACTTTTTTATTTTATTGATAACTCAAAATACAAATCAAAATTCAGGTGATTAAAAATTATACTTGAGGCCCCTTGGCCAAAAGCCTTTTTCTCCCCGCCAGTTGGCGTCAGGTTCGCCAGCTCGCACAGACATACCACGACAATATTTAGTACTATAGAAAGTCCACAAGCAAAACATTGCAGATGACGCTACTCGTCTATGTATATTATTCAAAGCAAGATAACAGATACTGAATTACTGACTATTCTTTTATCTGTTACATTGTATAATATTTTGATCTGTCATTTTAAAAATACATTCCTTATAATAATATACGATGCAATAAAAAAACAAAAGCCACCGTCCTTTGAAATGGATTGAAAATCATAATTGTTTAAGTAATTATTATTAGGTTTGGCATTATGTTGTACCCCCTTATCGGTCTGGTATTAACATTTTCCAATATAAAAAACTTAGTATTCATTTTGCTACCTCTTTTGAGTGCTCGATCCCCCAGCTACCTGCTTCCAAACCTGTAGTTTGTGCACATAGAATTTATATTCATATAGAAAATTTTAAATAAGGTAGACTTATCCATCGCTAGCTCTCCATCTACAAGCTCATCATAATATTATTATAGTATAGTAAATACTTAAAATATTTTCTTTCAAGTTTTAAACTAATATTTTTTTACTTAAAATATTTTTAGATTATACAATACATGATGTTCTCTTTTAATGTTTATTAAATTCTAAATATATTTGAATAAAAAGTAGTTATAAAATGTATTAGCTGTATTTATAAATTGTTTAGATTCACGTTTATATTTTTTAATGTAGATTTATTTTCAGGACATCCAAAAACAAATAGTACGTGCTTATCAGGACAGCAAAAAGAATCCTAAACATATCGAAGTAAATAACAGATTTAAATATTTGCATGATAAACTTTCTCACATTAAACGACTTGTATCAGAATATGATGAAAACGAGGATATTGAACACTGACCTTGGGCGGAGGGCTATTGCCCTGTACCATCTCACATTATACTTTGCGCCTCTCTTTTTATTCGATTTGTACTACAAATGAATTATTTTTCAAAATTTAAGAGCAAATTCTTAAAATTGATCCAAATTTGATTATACGATAAATATGGTAAAATTATTATTGTAAAGGCAGTTTTAAGTACCTATTATTATGTGCAAATTTTATTTTCGTACACTTTTAAGTGTTAATTGCCGTTATTATTACATTAATTAATTTTACAAAAGTTAAATGAGATGCAAAATCTATGTTCTTACTTGCTTTGTAATGTATGATTTTTGTTAGCGCAAACTAACAATTTTAACTGGTCACTTCAAGTTAGAAAATCTAAGTCAACTTGCTCAATCAAATGTGATAGTATATTGAGTTTTTCATCTAAGTTAAACAATTAATATGCAGCTGAATTTGTAGATAAATTAATGATTATCATAGCAATTTGATAATTAAAGAATGGAAGTGTGTTTTATTTAATCTGCGTGATTATTTTTGTTGTTGTACATATTTTTAACTCGTGTTACCATTTTTTTGTAATTAGTAATTGGCATTTTTAATTCGATAGCACGCATTATGTAACAATTATTAAGCAAGTCATTTCTAACTTTTGTAAATTAAATTTTAGCACATATATGACATTGATTAAAGAGAAAACTGCTTGTTAATATTGCAATAGCATATATTTTATTATTTGTTATGTTTATAAAGCATGCTGCTGTTTGAGTTGTATTAAATTTTATTGTTCCTCTAATGAAGTTGTACAGATGTTTTTCATTTTTAGCGCATTGTAGTATAAAGTTTTAATATATTTGTATTATTTTTACGTTTGGAGACACATTGATTATTACATTTTTACTAAATGAGAATATTATCAAATCGATATTATTTACAATACAAAACATTAAAAAGGAAATATCGTGTTAGCAAAAATTTGTTTTCGGTGTATATTATTATTATGAAAATTATTTTTATGTGTAAATAGGCGCTGATTTGAAATTTACTTACATTTTTAAAAATTGTGCCAAACGTTAAGATATTCAGAAAATGTCGTTACTAAGTTATTGCACTCAACATGGTATTAATTTTTTGTTTTAGAAATGTTTGTGTTATGACAAAGTTTTTAATTCACCAAGGGAGTAATTTATTTAAAAAAGAATATTATTTATTCGTTATCATACTACTCAACTTTTGTTATTCATACTTGAATAATTTTTGAACAATCGCTGTGAGCGCTTGTCATATTACTTAAACTTTTTAACGTTCTTTATTTAAATTAAAAAGTATTTTTTACTTCTTTGGTTGTTTTATTATTAATTGCAATCTCATTTGTTACTATTTGTAAATTTGTAGCCATACTTGTTTTATTAAATTGAAGGTAACTTGTTTGTAAATATTTATTAATAAGTTAATATTTATTTTTGTTTTTACACGTTAACAAATCGATTGTATTTTTTGATGATGAAATTTCTGTAAGTACTACTTTTTGTGTTTGTAATTTATTTTGAAAATGCCGCACATTTTCTGTAATTTTTGCTCAAATTGGTTATAGTAATAATTTTTGGTTTAATTTTAAATATTACAATTATGACTACATTTTAAGTTTACAATTTTATGAAATTTTATAATAAATTAAATTTGAAACGTAAAATACGGGGTGGTGCAAAAGTTTCCAAAGGATTTCAAAAATACATGATTTTTTGTTTTTTTACAAAATAAAAATTATTACATGGATTCTCGGATATTCTTACATTAAGGAGGATGATCCCTCTGTTTTGGGTTTCGGCAACTGTGAAGTGAAAGCGATTAATTTCGACTGGGCTTGAACGTCTTCTACTTGAAGTTGTTTAAAACAAAATATTATGTATTTTTAAAACTTCTTGAAAACTTTTGCGCTGTCCTGTACAATAATGCTATCCTGTAAAAAACTACAGAGATGCGGGTAGTCTTGTAGCTAATAATAATGGCATGTACATTAAACTGTGATGGCAAGCTCATTCCACCAATGTATAGTGTTGTTATATTGTTCAATAGCAGTTTTTCCTGCCAATCGAACTTTTCCATCTCTGTTGCCGGATTTGGCAATGTGGTTGTGATTGTATATAGGATTTTTGATGACGACTTGGCCTGAACTTGATTCATATTGTTTATACAGTACCACTTATCTATATAAGTATATATATTATATATTAATATGTTAGAATTATGCTTAATCATTTCTGTCTTTTTTTGCTTATTTTTTTTGAAAACGAAGTAGAAATCTTGAAAAAAAAATATATAATATTAAATGTCATTAGTCTGGGGTTGTGTAATTCTATACGTACTGTCAATCTTAAATTACTTGTCCTAAGCGGTTGTCAAATTTAAACTTACATGACATGGATTAATGTGATAAAAAATAATTGGTTTGATTGGTATACATAAGTAATTCCAGTGACCGTACGTACACTTAACAATTTAAATGACAACGGTAATGCATTTGTAATAGCAAATCGTTTAAGTTGGATGTTTAAATGTGGGTTGGTTAGAACTGTGCCAATAAAATGTGCTTGCCAACCGTTTGTACAATGAGTAATCTTGTGCGAGATGCCTGCATAGCAGTAATGTACATAAGTCTCATGTTAACTGGTTGTGACTCGCACAAGATTCGTGTCCAACATTACTTTATATCCAAGTGGCTGTATGGTTTTATTAAATACTTGTGTTTTATTTGTAAAAGAAGTATGCAATATATTTAAAGCATTATGAAAGCAAGTTATAGTTTTATTCATTTTTTAAAGCATTGGTACTGATGCTTCAAGGATGTCCTTGTTTTCTTAAGTTCTCATTTGATAAAATTCATATCCAGTTGTGTTTACTATTGGATTGTGGAAATAAAGTTCAGGAACAAAAAACTTCATTTCACCTCTTAAATATAAGGGCTTCGTAATTTGTTCAGAGCAAATATAAAATTGACCTCCCTGATTACTGATAAATCATGGGTGATGACTAGGGATCAGATTTATTACAGTAATACTGAATGATTTTGTTACATTGATTTAATAACTAATTTCTTATGCTAGATTTGATTATCTTTTGTACACCACTCGTGAAAAATGAATACGGGATTGACTAGATTCACTTGGCAGCTTGTGCATATATATAATATCTACCTTATTTCCAACTCGTGCTATAAATTAATCAGTGTAGGTATAATCGTATAATGTAAGTTCAACCTATAGTCATTAATATTCACCTGGGTAGATTAGATGATTAGGTTAATTTTGTAGAAATTGTTAATAACCATTTATTCCAGCCAAAATGTTAATTTAAAATCAAAAGTTACACAATCCAACAGTGGGGCGACGATATTTTAATGCGAGGATGTTATTTTATAGTAAAAAAATACTTTTTAGCCGCCCGGTGGTAAATGACAATTCTTCTGTCGTAGAAATAGTAATAAAAATAGCGCATGACTCTGATAGGGCGTATATTACTTTCTAAAAAGTTTTCATTTTGAAGTCCCTGTATCTCGGAAACAATGCGGCGAAATAGTAAAATGTATATTAACTAAAATGATGGGAAAGACATTTTTAACAAAAAATGCCCGATAAGTATTGCTATATAAGCAGTTTTTATATGAGAAAAATAGTCTTTAAAACAAAACGTGCATTATGTTATGATGCATGTATGATAGGAATGATTGGCCATCTAGCAAATTGCAGAAGGACCGATGCTCTAGTGGGCTGGTGAGCAGCTGAACGCTCATTGCTACACCATTACATATACGTTGGGCCTGACAGGTGCCATATTCTCGAGCTCACACGACTTGATTCGCATGCGAATCATTATATTTCGACCAATCATAGAGTGCGAATACTTAATTTTCATGCGAAAGTGACGTATTTTCGTATGCGAATTAAGTCGTGTAAGTTCGAGAATAGGGCCCTTGGCCCCTAGCTTTAAATTTACAAATGCATGGATATTTTAGGAAAATAAAATAATTTTTAAATTCGATATGTTTTATTGTATCTACATTATAAAAACAAAAAATTACAAAATTGTTAAGTAATATAATAATTGGAAATTATTGCAATTTTATTAGGTTCCCAAGTTATTTTGTCAATATAATTGTATGTACATACATAAGTTGTATCATATTTTAGAAACGGTTTCTTTTTTATATTCATTTAAATGTTCACTTGGGCCTATTAGACCTCAGGAATACTCTGTAGGGTTAATTATACATCCGTCGCCAAAACGTCCCATTCCAAATATTTCATATTATATTATGTTTGTTTGAATGTAGAAGAAAGAACAAAAAAATGGAATTATTAGAAGCAATGGAAATTAACAAATTAAAATATTCGTTCTCTTTATTAATCAGTCAATCTGATCTTAACAGCTCACTTTTGTTGTATTTCACAAATAACCCCACCCCTAAGCTTTTTTTATACGGGGTGTCCCCGGATACACTTTACGTTACTTAGGTGGTGGTGGTGATAGAGGACACTTTTCTAAGAAACATTTTTAACAAATTTTTTTTTCTAAATTGAAGCCCTCGAGAGTTAGGTCTCTTTAAAGAATTTTTTTTAATTTCCACCTTCACTTGGCCATAGCACAGAAAACATTGATTTTTCGGTAAAAATGGATTAGTGCTTTTTTTAAAGAGCGTGAAATAATCTACAAATTGGATTCAACCCTTTTATTGTCTAAAATTAGAGGTTTTTGAATTATAAATTAAAGTAAGTAAAAAAGTGTTGAAAAAATCGAGATTTTGTTTATTTTGATTTTTTTCAAAACCCTGTATCTTTTAAAAGAAATATTTTACAAAAAATCTGACGCCCCATTCCGGATAGGAAATTTAACGGACTACAACTGTTTGTACTTCTTTATTTTTGTTTGTAGGTACCAATTTTGTTTTCGAGATATTCTAATTGTTTAATATTTTGGATTCAATATAATTTCCTGAATCTCTCCAAATACTCCCGCACGTAAGAGTTTGTAGAATTTTCCAAACCCTGCACTCCTAAACATTTATATAAAATTAATGAACTCTCCTGAAACAAAATAAAAGAGGTAAAACCCAAACTAAAGAAGATACAAATAGGTAGGTACAATCAATTTATGCAGTTTTTGAATTATCAAATGAATCACGAATTTGGAAATACTCTTCCCTTAAAATACTTCAAATATCTCGAAATCAAAACGAGTAGGTACAAGATAAACTAAATAGGGAAGGGAGCTATTATTTCGCCAACTCTATTGAATACTTTTCTAATTATTCAAAGACAAGATAAGTTGAATAAACGTCATTAAGAAATATAAAAGATAAGAAACGTCATTATTAGATTCTAATAATCCAATATTTCTAAAATTCTAAATTTATCCATAATTCATTAAATAATCCTAAAATTAGTACAAGCACAAGGTAGTAGTGAATTCCTAAATTTTATTTTTATGGTTTTTTGAAAAAAATACTAAATGAAAGGGTGATTATTGCTATCCGAGTACAAAAATATGACAGAAAAACTCATAGCTGATTTATATTCTTCGGCACTGTAAATGCATTCGTAGATAAAATCAACACAGTTTGTATCGTAAATTAATTTTACCATCACATAGATTTATTATTACTTTTTCAATCATAATTTAAATTGAATTTAAACAACTTACCTGCGTATAAATTAAAAAAATTGTTATATTATTTATATTAAAATAAAAAAATTCTTAATTATTAATAATTAATAGTCGTCGAATAAACAATATAGTTTTTATTGAAAAATCATTCATTGCTATTTTAAAACTTATTGATATGGTCGACTATTGTGGGGAGGGGACTGCAATTAACAGATATATGGAAGTGAAAATAACAACACTAAGGGTAATTTAATGAGTTTTAAAGAAAGTTTTAAATTTAAAGCAGCTTTCAGACAAAATAAACCAATCAAAATAATCACCTATGGCTTTAAAATTGACTTTAAATTTAAAGCTTTGTTTAAAGCTAATTATTAAATTGGTCTTAAATTAAGCGAATATTCTTTTATTTGCCATCCAATTGCAAGTAAATGTTCTTACATTTAATGATGTGTTCAGAGATTTTAAGAATTCAAACTATAGTTGAGGAATGAGCGTCATTGGGGGTAACATTGAAAGCTTTGAAAGGGGGGGGCATCAATTATTACTTATTAGTTATTATATTAAAAAAAATTTTAAATGGATTAATGAACCTAATGTAAGTCGAGTTACTAAAACCTTTATAAAAATATTCTACATAATTTATAAAATGTTATAGTTCATATTATTACAGTTCATTACAGTGGCATAGCCAAGGGGAGGGTCCGCCCTCCCCCGGAATTATTAATTCGAAATTTTAAATGATCCATTTATAAATCTTGTGTAATAAATGCCAAAAATGAAATGAAATTGTTTCGGCATTTCTGCCTCGATGGCAATCACACCTTTTTGGACGTATGTCTGTATATGTTAAAATATTTTTATTACCTACTTAGCTCCTTATAAATACTTTTGGAATAAAAAAAAGATGCAATGATTTTACAATTTAGAATTATATTATAATAATAAATACCTATGACTTAATTTTTAGTTTTTATTTATATAGTTGGAAACTATTATTATTGTTGTTAACGTAAAAAATGTCTGACGAAACCCTTTATTCGGAGAAATTA
This sequence comes from Cantharis lateralis, assembly GCA_963170105.1. Classification (NCBI taxonomy): domain Eukaryota; kingdom Metazoa; phylum Arthropoda; class Insecta; order Coleoptera; family Cantharidae; genus Cantharis; species Cantharis lateralis. The sequence continues at coordinate 23,853,127 of OY720629.1, forward strand.
TTTTTGTATTGTATTTTTCTAACTTTCTATTGAGCGCTTGACACGAGGGCCTAATAGCAGGAATGATCCCTCCAATCAGAATGAAGCTAATCAAGAACCAATGAGAACAAAGCGCGCTAGCGAATTATGTTTTTAAATTATTGTTATAAACCAAAAACTAATTTTTGTCTTACTTTCTGTGTAATTATTCGAGTCAGAAAAATAAAAATTTGGACATAAAAAAAGCGGAGATCAGCTGCTGTTGGTTTTCATCTCAACTCAGGGTATTTGGAAAAACTCTACAACTTCGTATCAAGCAATCAGAGGAAGGCTTTTGATTTCTTCAGGCACACGCAAAAAAAAGATGTTGTTATATTAACATTTTTCATGTAGTAAAATAATTGTTGCTAAACGAACAACAATTGCAGTAAAATTAAACGCACCTCTCATGCTGGTTGTACTACATCAGCTGTAAAATGCACTTACGCATTGTTGTACGACGAATGTAGTTAATTCTACAAAGTTTTTGTACTTGTAACTCTAGAGTGTTGTTGTTTTATCACTCAAAAGAGTTGATTTTTATGTAAGAATAAGGTAAGTAAAAAGTACACTATAAATTAACAACAATTTTTGTAAGCTGTACTACAGTATTTTTACTACAATTAGCGTGTAAATTTTACTTATCTTTGGTGTTGTCACTATATTTACAACTCATTGTAGTAAATTTTACTGCAATTGTAGTTACATTTTTTCTGTGCAGCAACATAATCGTGAATTGTTTTTAAATGTTGCCGAAAATTACTAAGGGCAGAACCCACCAACCTGACAAATTCGCTTTTAGATAATATACTACGTAATAAAATAAACCAAACAGGGAAAACAATTCAATAATTAAAGTCATCATGACATTAACCTAATCATACCTAATGCAAGTATGTAAACAAAACAAACATCAACATGTAAAAACAAATTCCAACACGCTGCTCTCATTGGTTCTTGATTAGCTTCATTCTGATTGGAGGGATCATTCCTGCTATTAGGCCCTCGTGCGCTTGACCTTGAAAATTTGAAAAATTTCCGCCTGCAGCGCTATTGAAAGGCGGCTCTCATAAAATATTAAATATTATGGCCACCGGTCATAAATTCTATATGATAACAATATCAACAATTATTTAAAGTTAATGTAAGAAAACAATTATTAATTTATAATTTTTGTCTTGACTTAAACTGTTTAATTGTTTATAATATCAAAACCACGAAAGAAAAGCCCTGCGTCATTAATAATGAGAGTATGAATTAATATTTGAATACCTAGTCAAATCAACGTCTTTCTCATATATTTAACCCCCACCACATAATTTTCTGCCTTCTATCAGTCAAAGTCAAATAATATAAGTTTTAGGTTATAACAACAAAATATTTATTAAAGTAAAAACAAACTGTTGCGCCTGAGAACGTGTAGTTTTACCTTTCTCTGACATTTTCAAGTTTTTTAAAAGAACTAATTTTAATTATCAAGTTAAAAATTGTTATATTTACAAAAAAATTCAAACTTGCAACTTGTCAAATGTCAAAACATTAACCAAACATTAATAACCAAAAATACCTAAATACTACATTAGTCAAAATCATAGCTTTTGTCTGTAAGACAACTCATTATTTTGCATCCTTGTCTCTCTTATACGCTAAACGATATAAGAAAATTATATATTATCTTGTTATTTCTAAGTTCAGAAAACAATGACGCAGGGCTTTTCTTTCGTGGTTTTGATAATATCAATTTTTAATTATCACTAAATTAGATTTATTAATTGATTGGCTATTAGATCAAATTCTATATTAGACAAAAAAAATTGTGTACTTATTAATAAATTTGAGGTGAAAATAGGGGCCGGTTCATGGTCGGAGCCCGGGCCGAAAAATTCTCCCAATCCAATATCGTCATCTGCTGATGATTCTACTAATAATTTGTAATACTTGCAGTGTAGCAGATTTGCAACAACAATGAAATCGTTTTTAAAAATTCGGTTTTGATAGAACATGGATTCATTGAACTCATTGGATGGGACATTGGGTATGTTGCAGATATGCAATATGCCAATAAAAAGGATTAATCCAAGTTTGATGTGAAATTGGAATTGGAATAAGCAAAGTTATAAAATGTGTGCAAAAAGTTTTTTTTTAAATCGCATTATTTTACTGAAATTAGAAAAATTTCATTTAATTTACCAAATATTTTGCGAGTGACTATCCCTTCAATCCAACCTGACAAAAGAAAAGTTTTATAAAACAGCGAAATTATTTATTAATAAAAATTGATAATTATTTATATGATATTTATTACACCACCAAGTTTTAAATATTTTTAAAGTCATTTTAACGTCGAAATCCACGGGTGTCTAATGGGGGGGTTTAACCCCCCCCCCCCCTTAGCCTAAGCAACAACGCATATATTAGCCAAAAACCCACTTTTTATGGTAGGTATTGGTGGATACTCCATGTCCGTAATATGATTGATTTTATTGGTGTTTACAGCTCTGACTTTTTATGGCGTTAACGAAGTCACTGGCAAATGTTATAGTTTACTTTTGTAAAGTTCAGTGTCGAACTTCACGTAAAAGTTATAGCTACGTCTTATTGGTTACGTCCATGTCGAAATCTATTATAAATTTTGAAGGTTTGAACTGGTTTGAACCAAAAATATATTGGTTGTGGCCTTGTTGTGACTAATATAAGTTGGTAGCATTGCATCTGTGAATATTTTATCAACAGGCGTATTATTTTTTATTTTATCCTTACTGTATAATTTTAATGTTCATATTATTGTAACTTATTAATTCTGTTATTGTTATTAATTTATTGTAAATAACAAAAATCATTGTTAATTTATATTAAATAAAGTTTTTAAAAAAAATTAGAAGAAATTAAAAAAATTGGTAAGAAAGTGCAAAATAAAAAATATAATTTACACACTGAAAAAAATAATTGATGTAACATTCATCATTTTTCAGCCTATGTAAAAAACTCATCATATTGATGAAAAATTAATAGTAGATATTGATGAAAAAATCTTTATTGTGAAGAATTTTGTTCATCAATTTGATGAATTTTTTACATCGACTGAAAATGATGAGTTTTTCATTAATGCGATGAGTTTTTTTTCAGTGCACTAAATAGTACATTATGCACCAAGGGAATAAAATGATCCTTTTTTGGCCTGAGGGTAAAGGTTTGTTTGCACGAGGCGTAGCCGAGGGCAAAAATTACCCTCAGGCCAAAAAATTCACTTTATTCCCGAGGGCAAAAAAGTGCCACTTTACACCCGCAAATCGAGGTCTAAAGTAAGTACTTTAGCCCCGCAATTGCAAAAAAATATTTTTGAACTAATGAAATGATTTAAAAATCTTCCATAAAATACAATGATGGAATTTTTGAATTTTGGAATTACAAAATAAAAAATATTACAATAAAGTTAAAAGTTACCACAATATGTATACCGAGTGACTGTCCGATTTTTGAACATAGGGAATTTACATGGGAAATTGATTTTTTCTAAATTCCTGCTTCCCATTATAACGGATAAGAATAAAAAGTATATCAAATTAAAGAGATTTTTATTTCGCGTCTAAAGATATTTAACATTTAATATTTTGTTTTTTAATTATTGTTAAAAACTCGATAGTAAAATTAAGAAATGGTGCTTTTTTAGAAAAATATTAGATGGCTGGGTCATTTCATTTACATTTTAATTGCCGCATTGCCATTGTTAACCAAATTAATTTTTCGGGGGTAAATACACAAGAGGTTGACTTTTTCCCGGATTTAGTTGTTTTTAACAAAAGCTTGGTTGCCACGGAAATTTCTCGAAAATCAAAAAAATGAAAAAATTACGACACCGAAGGTGGAGTGATTTTGTCTAATTTTAAACCAAACCAAGCTTGAGTTTAGAAAAATAACTAAATCAATGGAAAAAGTCAAATCTCGAGTGTATTTTAGGAAGATTAATAAACGACTCAAATACATCTTTATTTTATGAAATAATCAAATGTAACGAAATAATAATTTGGCAATAGTAAAATTATGTAAATTAGTAAAATTAATTGTGATCCACTACATTCCACATAGTTTTTATTACATTTTCCTTATAAAATTGTCGCCGTTTTCCTTCTTCATATTGAAACCCCAATCAGCCAATATTGTTCCAAGGTCTTTAGATGAAGCAGTTGATACGGATAGATCATAACTTTGTAATTTGCAGAATTGATCAAATTGTTTCCAAATCGAACTTCTGCAGTTAACAGTAGATTTAGGTACACTATTTTCAATTGTATTTGCAATTAATTCTTTAGAACAGGAACCAAAACGGGTATTAATATCATTCATTTTTAGAAATTTGTATTACTTTTACCTACTTTGATATTTTTAAAAGGAACATGAAACTTTTACACGGACATAAAAGGATGTTACTATTTTTTCGCAGCGAAAATAGTGTTGCTAGGAGAAGTAAATAAAATGCAGCATTTGTATTGGTGGACTGTAAAGGTGTTTATTAATCTGCCGAAGAAAATCGAGGGACAAGGACTTTTTTCAAGTTTTCGCAAAAAAAATTGATTATTTTTTTCATATTGCATTCCTGACTTTTATCGAAGGGTTCCATATATGCTGTCAAGTCCTTTGGGGGCAATGTTCCTACATACCGAATTTGGTTGAGATACCTTCAGTACTTCATGAGTTATTTACTATTGAAGTTTTAACTTTGAAAGCTTGTAATTTTTGACAGATGACAGGTAGAAAGTTAATTTCACCTTTAAAATTACTTATCACAAAACAAAATCGCTTTTTAAAATCTTGTATAATTTTCTTGTAGTGGCACTCCTGATTGACAGATTATTTTCACTTTTCTATCGTAAACCCTACTACCATACCAAATTTGGTTCTGATTGGTTGGATGGTTCAGGAATAAATCGAGAGAATATCTGGCGACCGACCGACACAAAAATTTGTTTTTTAATTTTTTTTAATCTTAACGTTTCTGAACACGGTGATCTCGAAAATGTAAAAAAAAATGAAATTTTTTTTCTATCACCATACCTCCTATTTTTTTGCTTGATTGGAGGCAAAAAAAGTATACTGTTTAGAAAACGACCCGCGTAGCTTTTAGGCTTTAGGGCAATCTAAACAGATTACGTGCGATTAACGCAATAATAATTATCCACTGCGACTTTAAATTAACTACTACAATACCTTTTTGTTCCATTATTTTCATCTTATACCTGATGATATCGAGAAGAATTGGCTGAAGCAGTTTTTTTATTTTACTAAGGCAGGAATGGAGAGAGGTTGTAGGTGAATCGTCGAGATATTCCAAATTATATAAGAAAAAAAACAAACAAAATACAATATGGGGTCTAATCTCCCCCCGCAAACGGATTTGTAAATCTCGGAGAGGGATACAGTGCGACCTCGATAATCCGGACTATTTAAAACCGCGGTCATCCGGATTAATAAATACTTCGGATTACTGAAGCGACAGTTTTTTTATTGAAAAGAGAAACATTTAATACAAACAACTAAAAAGTAGTAAATAAACAAAAATGTCAAAAACTCCAGAAATTCAAATAAAATGGTGGTTGTCAAAAGTGGCATCATTGGAAAGATCGTTAAAAACCTATTAAAAAATGGGAGGGGGGAGCGTAAATATAAATGCAGCTCAAACGATGGGAGTACACTGAGCGAAATTACCTTAAGTTCACTTACAATTTTTTGAAAATTTTGAAATATAGTAAATTTATTTATTTATTTAATTTAGACACACTCCTAACATGTTACAGCTCTGCTTACTTTCACTCTGGTTCTTGGTATTAGGGTTTGAAAGCCACTTCTAATCTAGTTTTTTGGTGACCGAGCAGAACAGAACATGAAAGAACAGAACAGTGGAAAACCGGAACGATAAAAAAAACAGAAGAATGAAAAACAGAACATTGACAAAATAGAATTCCGAAAAATGAGAACAATGGGTTTTCCCGGCGTGCTTTACCAACTACACTACCGCTCAAAAGTTTGGAAACACTTAAATTTTTTTTATAATATTAATAATTTTACTACAATATACGATTTAAATTTGAAATAATTTTCACACAACATCAGTTTTGAGTTATAAATGTAAAAATTTACGGAAAATCCGCCTACACATTTTCTTAAAATTGAATAGAAGGATTTAAACAAATGTTGGGATTTTGACGTGCCGGACGGGATCGGCAAACTTTGAACTAATTTGAGCCCTTAAAGTTTTAATTTTAATTTTATAATAGTAAATACCCAAAACTGCAGATATATTTGTTTTACGACCCTTTTTCAAGTTGCAATATGAAATAAGTTGAATTCAAAAATTTAAATCATTCATTTTGTTTCGGGTTCCTCCTGAGTGTAATTTTATTTTATAATGGCGAAAAAACATCAAATTATATATCTATATAATATAATATATATAATATAATATATATAATATAAATAAAATATTATGTAATAATATCAAACATATTAAAATTAATTTAATGTTAATTTTTGTTTCCAAACTTTTGAGCGGTAGTGTATATATGTGGCATGCTAAGGTCTCTAACTCCTATGCACCCATCCCATCGACTTCTTGCTGTAAAAGAAGGACAGAGATACGTACCAACGAATGTTTACAATTCTGAAAGAAACTCAAAGTTTGATAAGAAGAATTAACAATGCTGGTTTTAAAACCGAATTTAAGTCTGACATTGATGTCAAATTAAAATTTAAGTCCCTGGATGCTCTGTCATTTGTACCAGCACAAGAAGTAACGATCTAGCTGCAAAATTTCCCGATGATTATCGCTTATACTATAGCAGGTGTTGCAAGACGATCACCGTAATTTCCTATTGCGTTGTGGAACCATTTCGAAGCCGATGCGGAAAACAGCCCAAAAACAACAAATTGTTGTGAAGGTTTCCACGACGCTTTGAACTCCATCTTCCACTGCAGACATTCCAGTATATGCTAACCGATGCACAAATTCGCTACCCCGAAGTAAGAAAGAAGAAGTATGAGAACCTCGGAAATCAAATGGCAGCCGTTGTTCAAGAGTATGAGAATTATGATAAGCTGAGGTTCTCATTTTTCAGAGTTCTCTTTTGTCAATGTTCTTTTATTTCGCAGTGCTCTGTTTTTTCAGAGTTCTCTTTTGCCTATAGTATATGTTCTATTTTTTCATGTTTTGTTCTGCCATAAGTTCATTTAGATTTTAATCGTCTTACATTCCGTGAACATTGTTAAAATTGCGTGAAAGTGTGTCCAGCTATTTTTTAGAGTTACCTCGTAATTTAAAAATTTTATTTAGTGAAATTATTTTGAAATGCCTAGAGGAAAATTAGTTACCGAATTTAAAATGTCACACCGTCAGATTACCAAAAAATTATTATGTGTAGTTAATAACTTATTAAAATTAGGTAATTCATACGGAAAAAATCATCCAAAAAGTGGACTTCACAAGCTAGCCAAAAAGCAGCGTGCATCAATTTTTCGAACCTTTCCAACACTTTGATTTGTTTCAAAACATTTTGACCTTCCTACAACTGTGAGACGTGCCCAATTAGTAACTGCCGCAACTGGTTGTTATAAATAGACGAAGAAAGCAAAAAAATTTCAGGAAATCCTCAAACCTAGGACCATCAATGGCATCATGTTATTTTTCTGACAAAAAAAATTATTTTGGATGGCCCTGATGGTTTTAAATTCTATTTGAATGAAAAAATGTCGTTATTGAAAAGAATGAGTTAATAAAAAAAATATTGAATTATTAAAGTGGTCAACTAGATCACCTGATCTAAATTAAATCGAAAATATTTGGAGGTACTCTCACGCAAAATTTACCAAAATTCAACGCAATACGGAAACGGGGGAGCATTACAACGTATGTAATAATAAAGGCATGGTTCCATTATCCGTTCTCCAAAAATTAATTTGCAGCATGAAAAATAGAATTTTTGAATGTATGGCTAATAGGGTGTAGTACCTAATACCTTCTAATACTCACCATTAATTTATATTTGCGTTTTTTTGTAAATAGATTTATTAAAATTTTTGTACTGAACTTATGAGGGATTGAAGTCATTACGAATTGATAACCTATAACCATAATACCGTAATTGAGAAATCCGTGTTCTTGGGGTAGCAGAAATGTTTCTCAGAGCCGTGGATCTTCTTTCAAGAGAAATATAAATTCCCCAGCTTTGATCTCCAAAGGGATAAAATAGAGGATACACCAATGACTCTAGGTTTGGATCTAAAATGCAAACCTACTCGGTCATTCGGTTATTAGAACCATTTTGAACGACAATGAATTAGTAAATCCCGTTCGAGAGGAGGTTCACCGTCGGCATTTTGAAAAATGACAGAGCTACTTACTTCATTTCTTGTTGGAGCATTGTACCGTCTAATGTCGTGTTTACGGTCTTGGAGAATTGCCATGGTAACCGTTGCTGGCTCAAAAGATTATTCAGAGACACGAAAGTGCTTAACTCTCGCATCAGACTTGGATCCACCGATCGTTTCCTTTAATTTTCATTCTTTGATCAGCAGCTCATCCGGCTGTCCATTAATTCAGAAACATTAGGGTCCGTATCCAGCAGGCGGAGTAATGTTAGCTCCCATGGACACAAAAGCCAAGGTACTATTTATCGATCTTATAATATTGTCCATGAAATTTTTCGAATATTGGTGCTGCCCTTTCAATAACTGCTCAATGGTAGGTGCTGATCTTATAGGTTCTAAGCTGACTTGGCTTTCTGACAGCATATCGTAAAAAGTTTGTCAGACGGTCGCTCTGCTGAAAAGTGCTTTGCACAACAAAATTAGCAAATGTTGTCCATAAGACCACAGCTATGAACGTCGACATTTAGTTCTATATAATAACGTTTGCCCACTGCATCAAGAACACCTGCGTTTTTAAATCGAGGATTTTGTCGTCGAATTGTATCACTACATGAACGACGTAATATTTGTGAAGGTGTCATGTTTGCAATTTGATTTCGTTCGCGACGTCGAGGTTTTGCTGAGGTGGGGGGCGTGCTACTTCAAACTAAAAATCTAATATTTATATATTAAAATGTATTGACAATTTTTTTGAAATTAGTTCAAGTTAGGGACCACAATAAATCAATACAAAATATCTCAAGAAGGAAGTAGGCAATAAATCCTTTCAATATTTTTAAGAAGTATTTAAAATAACACGTGAAGAGCATCTGAGAAAAATTTTATAATCGTAGCCCTGTCGATGCAATTATTATACCATTTTACTGGATACCTATTATTAATAAAATTATAATTTGTGTATATTTTCAAGTTAATATTTCTGGAAAATCGGCCTCTTTGAGTAGCGGCCCACATGGTTTTGCCCACGAGCCCGCCGGCCCAATCCGGGCCTGATCCCAACCAACGGATGCCCTACGGTATTACTAAGGTAATTAAATAAGTTTAATTTAAACTAGATTTGTTTTTGTCTGGTGGGGTCGGCCTTTAATTTGTTGGATTTCTAATTTATTAGTTCAAAATTTTCACCTATACTTCTTGTTTTTCCAAGTCCTATAATTATTAACATTTCTCAATCCTCGTTTGTTTTTTACTTGACTTCCTGTCTATTTTTTGATGGCGAATAAATGAACTTGAATTTAAATGAATTTTTTGTTAGATTTTGCGCATTTTAACCAAAGGCGAATCCAGCCAAAGTTAATGGATGGTAATTAGATTTTTTAAGTACCGGTATTTTTAATTTTTAAAGTCATGAGGGGGGGGGGGGAAGTTACCCTCACGAATTTCAGTTTTTATCTCTCATCTATGGTTCTATTCTAAAGTTGTAGTATAGTAGGTACCATATCTACTTAGTACATTTTTGTACCATCCTGTTTAAAAATATATAAATACCAATTTCGCATTGTCGAGGTTTTACTGTATTCTAATTTGTCTGTTAGTAACTCACTCGTTCTAGAAAAACTTTTATTCTTGTTTGATATAATAATTAATAAATGCTAAATAAATAATTTTGTTAATTAAAAATTTAAAAGCACAAATCGTAGATACCTATTTTTAAAATTGAGGTAAAATTAATAATTTCGATTGCATAGGTAGATAATAATTAATTACATGACATAAGAATTCACTTTGGTTAGGGGTTGGTAATAATGAAGGAAGAAGAAAATAAAATAAATTAAAAGTAGACGTGGCTAAATAATATAAATGTCTGCAATAAAATAAACATAGTGCTTTTAGAAATCAAAATTAAAATTTTTTAGGGTTACCGCTCGCTCATTCGTTCGGCACTATCCGCACACAACCATACCGTATATATCACGCGCGTATGCATCCACACTAAACACTTTCTTCGAGCAGGGAATAATGTTAGGACCTACCGTATTTGAAATTTGCACGTAATTTATAGCGGTGTTGTTATTAAATGAGTATGGAGCAGGTGAAAATTCAGTCATCGAGATTATTTGTGACATCGGCTGTTGAAAATAAAGACGATTTTGAGGAGGTAAAAGTCTTAAAACGTATTATTTATAAATGATGGTGCGATGAGCGGCCATAGTGAATCGCCCCTACTTCTTATTTTTGGTGTGCCTCTGTGTCATTTACGCGCCAAATTTGAATTTTAACCATTTGTTTATTTTTCAGAAGTTCGAGAGAAGCTATCAAATCCTACAAAATTTAACTGCCGGCCTCAGCGATAAAGAAGCACACGATGCATTGAATAATGCAGTTTTAAAAGAAAAGGGACACGACGAAGTTTCGTTAGGATTATTAGTGACAATATTGACTGAACCTCCAAATGCTTCTAAATGTTATCGTGATCTCACCTTAATTACTAGAGACGGTTTAGGATCGGTTTTATCGCATTTGTCGCAATTGGTGCTCGAAAGGTATTTACGTTTTAATGACACTGTTCGACTGCAACTAATATGGTTGCTGCGGGAAATGATCAAAAATTCTGTGTGTAATGTGGATAATTTGTGTTGGAATTTAATGCGACACGCCGCGGGTGGCGATATTTCTCCAAGGAATGTCTCTTTGATAGAGTCTCTATTAGATTTATACATTGAATATAAAAGTTGGTTGGAAAAGTTTCCGGTTTTACTGGCGTCCGTGGTGTACACATACTTACGATTGATCGAGGATCACAATGCGCCCATTTTAGCGAAGTTAAGACAGAAGGAAGTTACGTTTCTGGTGACGATTTTACGTGAAAAATTTATTGATTGTTTGGTTATCGGTAGAGATTTGGTGCGTTTACTACAAAATGTTGCTCGAATTCCAGAATTCGAACAATTATGGAAAGATTTGCTGTTGTCACCAAAAAGTTTGTGTTCTAATTTTAATGGAATATTGCAACTGTTGCAAACTCGGACGTCGCGCCGCTTTTTACAATCGCGTCTCACCCCCGAAATGGAGCGAAAGTTGGTCTTTTTAACATCTCAAGTACGATTCGGAAATCACAAAAGGTATCAAGAATGGTTTCAGCGGCAGTATTTATCCACACCCGAATCGCAAAGTTTACGATGTGATATGATTCGATTCATCGTTGGTGTAATTCATCCGACTAATGAGTTGTTGTGTTCAGATATCATTCCACGTTGGGCCGTTATTGGATGGCTGTTAACTACCTGTACGTCAAGTGTGGCAGTTTCTAACGCAAAGCTGGCACTCTTTTACGATTGGCTGTTTTTTGAAAGTGATAAAGATAACATAATGAATATCGAACCGGCAATTTTAGTTATGCACCATTCGATGAGATCTCATCCTGCAGTGTCGGCCACATTGTTAGACTTTTTGTGTAGAATAATAGGCAACTTTTATCCGCCCTTAACGGATAAAGTGCGTTCGGGTATATTCTCTTCCTTGAGACAAATTTTAGACAAGAGGGTTCTACCTTCTCTTTTACCTTTGTTCGATAATTCCAAATTGGATCGTGAATTACGCGTTATGGTTCGTGACACCTTTAAAGAATTTTGTAGTAGTCCTATTTCGGAATCATCATCCAAAGCTGACGATATTAAAATGGAAGATGCAGAATCTGTAGTCAAAAGTCGCGTTAACAATATCATCAATAACCACATTTTGGACAACGAACCCGCGTTCAGTGACGAAGAAGAAGACCTGGGTATCACGATAACCACTCCAGAAGACGACACAGACGACGATGATATACCGCTTGCGAAAGTTCGTCTTAAAGAGAAAACGGTGGAAAAAAGTGACGAATCTTTGTTGGAAGGCCCACTGAAAAACTACATAGTGCGTTTGCAAACGGAGAAGGTTCAAGAAAAAAAATGCGAAGCATTGGACGCCCTATTAACGGAGGCAATCAATTTAGATTTAGACGACGAAGCGACTTCAAGTTTGGCAAAATGTTTGTGCAATGTTTTACAAGACGACATTAAAGTATCATTTCCTAAAGTGCTCGACGACGAAACGCTTAAAGAAAGTGTTAAAGCGCCATTTTTTGTTTTGTACAGAACTTTGTACGATTTGTGTAAACAGGACAATCGAGATAGGGAATTTATTTTAAAGCTCATATCGGATATGTACAACGTTCAGTCAAATTTAGGATTCTACTTACTGTATTATTTAAAAGTGGAGCAAATTAGGACAGACCAAATAAAAGAGGATAACGCGAAATCAAACTCGTTAAAAGTTAGTGTTTATAAAGAGTTTTGTCATTTCGTGGAGAAAAAGATTGACATTTGTTTGTACGACGACCTCAACTCCTGTCATACTGATAATACCGAACTTATGTTGTGGTTGGTGCCGGATCTGTACAAAGACTTTAAGCAACAACTTACCAATAATTCTCAAATATTGCACACAATTGTGTCCGTGATGGATGCGAAGCAATTGCAGCATTTGTTAGTTCTGGTGATGCAGGGTACACTTACTATGTTTAAAATGGACAGCATACAAAATTTATTGAAAGCCAGCTTATCGTGGGAAACTGTCGAACAATTGTTCTTGTGGCAATTATTACACGTACACAATGTTTCTGTAGAAAACGTTGCGCCGCTTATACCAATTCTCGATTACAATAAGCATGCGGAAGCGTTAACGGCCGTCTTGCTTATCTTAAAACAAGAACAACCATCTGCGGATTGTCTAAGGTATTTATTTTTAAGAGACTTGCGGGACGACGACACTTTTGTGTTCACCATAATAAAACATTGGTGCGACGATTATATGGACAAATTAGGTGAATTATTATATAATTTACTGAATTCGAGGTACAATTCCAATTCGCCATACAAACGTAAACGTGGCGGCACTAAAAGTTTAAATGCTAGCGTTCCTAGTTCCGATCAAATACTTGGACATTTGGATAAACTTAGATTACAATTTCGATCTCAGGACATAATAAATTTTTTTAATTCCGATCATTTACAACGTGGTTTATCTATTGCCTACAGCAACGGCGGTGACAGTTTGAAAAGACAATTTAGTCAACTATTTGCTTTAACGGATGACGATAATTCGACCAGTAACAAAGGTAGAAATCAAGGACGAGGGAGAAAAGCATCGGGGAAGGCACGGCGTATTATAAGTATGACAAAAGATGACGTGGAGTCATCTGGCGAAAGTTCAGATGTAAGTAGCATTTCTAACAATTTACTTTAACGTGAATCATTTATCATAAATATTTGAACTTAATCGCTGTACTAGAATGATAGTGGGATAACTTAAAAAAATATAATTTTGAAAAAAAGGGGTTTAAAGATTAAAAAGCAGTAAACGGTACAGATTAAACAGTAAGATATTTCTTGTTTAGCTAATTAATAAGTACTATTAATACGATTTTAAGTAATCTGATTGATTTATTGCATAAAATATCCCTCGGAGATGCAGAATCTAAAATAAAATTTATTCTAAAAATTTTCCTAGTAGGAAATTATCCTACTATCATTCTAGTACAGCATAGTACAATTCCAGTCACTACCGATTGTCCACTCTGTAGATTTTACTAAATGTCTCGTTTACCCATTTTGAAAGCCGGAGGAATCAAAGCAGTACCCCTTTTACTTTCTCTAATTTTTAGATTTCTAAACTATGAGGGGTTAATCTCTAGTTAAATTTTTTTGTACACCTGAAATCTCTGTATCCAGAATTTTGTTCGACTAACAGTAATTCGACTGCTTTTGTTCCAGTTATCATTTATGTAACTAACCATTTCTTCGACTTGGCACAATTAAATAAATCTTGAGCTCGAGAAATCTGCAAATTTCAAGTAAACAAATTAGATTTAAATTGAAAATTAAAAAAATTACTAACATAATATTACGAGTTACGTTAAGCGAATTAGTTATTGCAATTTATAAAATTTTAAGCTTATTTTAAAAAAATTAGATTTGGGTAGCAGAAGATTGTAAAAGGGCATAAGATTTTTCTAATGAATATGAATGATAATGAATAAATTACCAAAAACTACCATTTTCTACAATGTATGACATTATAATTTGAAATTCCGACAGACAAATGTATGTTGTGTAAAATTCCACATCGAACAAATGTTTATAATGGTCAGTCACATAGTAAATGTTTAGTCGAACTGAAGCAGTCTAATAACTGTTAGTCAAATAGATGTTTTCGAACAAAATTTCTAAAATGGTGAAATCTCAGGTGAAGCACGGTGAATTATTCACGAAGTATGTGAAATACAGTGAATTATTCACAAGCACATAAAGTCAATTGAAGAAGTCCGGGGAAGAACGATCTAAGTCCATTTTTAACCCGGCATCACCCAGGTGAAAATTTTGTGCGGCGAAACCCAGGTGGGGTCTTGTAGACCCTGACTATAAAATTATGAAATAAATATCGTTTTGAATTTTTCTTGTGGGATTTGTGCAAAAGTGTAATATTCATACATATAACTTACAAAAAAACACACAAACTTCATAAGAACACTACATTTATTGACTGATTATCACAAATCAAAAACTATCGACATTTTCATACTTAATAAACAAGCGTCTACAAAAAAAAAGATATAAGAAAAAATAATTGTTAAAAATAAAAAAAAGATATTAGAAACAGCAAAAAAATGTTCAATTCAAACAGTCTTTGACTGGTGTGGCAGAAAAAAGAAACATAACAGAATTAGTCGTCACGCAATTAGCTGCAATTTTCACATAAGAAATGCAGGTGCTCTAAACATAAGAATGTTTCGCACTGCGCTAATAGGTGTACTTCGACTTTCTGTCTCTGTTCCTGGGACACTCTTGACATCTACCACGTCCCGTTTTTTGCATTTTACATGGGAGAGTTTGTTTCGCCTAACACACTAGCAATTTTACATTACTGCAACTGTAAAAACTTTATAACTTTACAACCCGGGTGGGGTCTCTCAGACCCTGAGGCACTTTATCCTGTTATCACTCGACTGGAGGTCAACTTGAGACTAAAAGCCCCGATATGTCATCTTTATAAATATATTTCAGGAAGCTATAAAAAACCAGAAAAACATGAGCGATGTAAACTAAAAGTTACAACCTAGTTTAGAACACGGGTGGTCTAATAGACCCCACCTGGGTGATGCCGGGTTAAACAAAATGAGTTTTACATGGCAAATGCTTCCCCTCCAACCGTAGTTTGACCATAATTAAAAGCAACTTTTTAAAATCGATCGAAGTCACTTAAATTCACAATCAAAAATAATGTGTACTTTGAAAAAGATTTTTACATGGTATATTTTGGAGTCGATATAACATATAATTTTTTTTACCTTGAGTTTGTTTTTATCTGGAATGTTTTTTATTTTGCGAATTAAATATGATATACTTTGATGTTATAATAAGTTTCACAGTATAATTTATAAAATAAACCAACATCAAGTCTTGAAACTTAGATAGATGACTTAGATTGTTCTTTCCCAGACCTCTTCAATTGTCCATGATTTCTTTCAGCGACTAACCCCTTGAAATTCAGTTATTTCGAATCACTTTTTCCACAAACGAAGTATACCTATTATAGTGAGTTATTTAGTTTTATTTATAGTTTTACCGGAATTAATGACAATCGAGTCAACTTGTAAAATTTTACACTTTATTTGAATTTACTGTTCTTGAGGTGTTAAAATACTTCTATAAATCAATATTTTTACTTGCAAGTTTTTCAAACAATAATTTTGTATCTTTATAAATTTATTTCAAGGCTTGATAATGCAGCATAATACAATAAAGTATTATTTTATTCTGCTGACATGATAATATTACATTACTCAAATTGCAGTTTTAACTTCCCACTAGTAGGCGCAGTGAATTTAGTTTCCATAATACATGCCTTTGTTTTATTTTGCATTATACTGGATTGTTTTATCACCTACGCACCCTAATAACAAAAAAAAAACGAGAAATTTTATTCTTATTTATTAATTGTTGTAATAGTAGGTACTATCGATGTGTTGTTCTTTTCTTCTTACTCTTATATTAGGAATATAATAGTGCATATATTTTACCAACAGTAACATCGGTAGTGTTCCAAAGCCAACTTTAGTACTTTGAGCATAATATTAATTCTTTTACATCTAAGGTATCTTGCAAAGCTGACTTCTTTACTATGTAACAGAAAATTCAAACCATGTTAATTATTATTATGTACTGTTTTCTTTTTTTCATTTCTTTTTTTAATTTTTGACCCTGACGTTCTGTCAATTAACCAGACTTATGTAAATATTAGAACCCATTCTTAAATCCACACCGTGTTGATACACACCGGAAGGCCGAGCTAAGAAATTCCGCCAAGTCCGAGATTCGAATCCAGAATTTCCGCTCTGTAACTCAACCAACGATGACATCAATGTGATGTGGTTTTTTTTTTCATTTAATTATTTAATTACAACAGGTGACCGATCTGATTCCCGATCATTGGAAATTAATTTTTTTAAATTCCCTCTACCTATTAAAACAGATAAGAATGAAAATAGTATCATTTTAAAGAGATTTTTTTTCCTCGGAACCCCACAAGAGAGTTTCATTTTTTTTACATAATGAAATTAATTTTTATTTCATTACCTCCATATTTTAAGTGTTTTAAAGCTGAATTTTTTGTACCTAAAAATCCTTATTTGAATAATTATATTATTGAAATTGATAGATGACACATGCATATTTTAAAATATCCAATAAATGGCACGTGTAGGAACCAGAACATGCAGAAAATAAATACATAATTATTTTAACATTTCAATAAGCACCTCATTAATTTATGTGGGTTAATTTTTTGGGCAGTATCATTTGAGACTACCACTACCATAATTATGCAATCTGATGAAGGTCATTTCCTCTTTAATTTATTTCTTTAACTACATCACTAATTAAAAACTTGTCTCTATTGATTTCTTTATTAGTTATCTAAATAATGTAGTCTCAGTTATGGTTAGTAACTATTATAAAATAGTCATGTACTATTATTTCCCGATTTTCAAGAGACTTCTTGTTGTAGTTCATATTGCATATGGTCAGTAGTGTAACCTGTAATCAATCGACACCTTCATTTACAGATTTTCTAATACTCCTATAATATTTTATTTATTGCTTTTATATTTTCGTTAATATTTTCTGTTCGAACTCTTCGTTTTCCTGTATTTTACACTTTTCTGGTAATTTTCCTTATTGCTAATAAATTAAAATTGTCTGGGTATTTGAAACTGGCTTCTTCTATTACTCTACTTATTATTAAAATTTAATAATTTTTCATTTTTAAAATTTAAACGTTAAATATTCGAGTTTTGTTATTTATTACTCCGATTTGTTTAAAATTATAATTATCCATTTTATGAAATACTTTTTATATTTCTCATAAACAGTTAACAAACATTTTCGAGAACACAGGTTCTTACTTTCTCTAAGTTTTGCAGTTAAACTTACTAATTAGAACATTTAAATTAATTTTGTTTTCGCAGTTTTATAAAATTTAATAGTTCATTTGAAAACTACTGGGAGACATACATGGAAGAACATGGATTTGAAATTGTATATGATGTATACAAAATTCATTTGAAAAAATAATGAACCAGTTTGAGTTACTAGGAATTAATGCTATTGCTTTTTTAATTAAATGTTTTAATTACCTACATAACTTTATAATTTTATTTCCATAGTAAATGTTAAGGTTTTTTTGGCTACCTCAATCAAGCTCAATTAGTTATTACCGTAACTATCACAATATTTTCAGAGTAAACTCCATACTTGTACACATTTTTTTATTTTATATATTTACAAGAACAAGTTTATTAAGCTCCTGAAAGTATCAAGTTAGAGCTATCTAAACACTTGTCTTCTTTTCGGTTATTTCAATAATTACGTATTCCCAAATTAATAATCATTCCTTTTTGTACTTTCTACAATACTTTATAATACGTAGTATAAGTAAAAAGAGTGGTTTCAAGAAAATTTAAGATCAAATAATTGACTTTAAATAGTGTGCACAATAATTATTGTATTATTGTTCCTTTTTTTTTTCTGGTTTCACTAAAAGATAAATTGTTTATATTTAATCATTATTCTACATTTTTTTATTGTTAAACTAAAAAAAAATCTAAATTAATTGCAGTATTTTCCCTTTATTACTTACTTTATTTCATGTAAGTAGCGGTTAAAGATAAAATAAATAAATTATATTAACGTTAAAATTATTTACGAGTATTAGATACTTAAATATATTTGTTAATAAAACTACTCAAGTAACTTTGCTATTCTCTTATAATGTTTAAGACTGAGCAATTATTTTTCTTTTATTAGTAATAATTGTTGGAATAAGCAATTACATATTTTTAGTATAACACATTGGAAAGCATCTTTCATTATTTGTTTCTTCATTTTACCTCAATTACTATAATTTTATTCATATTTTTATTTAAAAAATAATCATCTACTAATAGAACAGCTTTTATGTATGTTTATTGTGGTTTTTATGAATGCCAAGTTTGTAATTCAATTCATAAATAGAACTTGGAAGAAGGTGTGAAATTCAAAAATATAATTTTTGTTTATTTTTTAAATAGTATTGCAAAATTGCAAAAAAAACAATGCTAAGTACCTACATCGTGAATTATATTTCTTATAAAAATACATCATTTAAAATATATTAATGATTACATTAGTTTATTGTTTAATTGATAACATTTTATTTAATGCATGTTTTGTTGTTCTAAATATTTTTAACTGTAATTGAACTTGATTGAGTTAACATCAACATAAATAACCTTTTTTTTATAATTTCAGGAAGAAGAAATAGTAAAACCAAAACAAGCAAAAAAAAGAAAAAAGGTCATGTCAGATAGCGATTGACGGAAGCAAGTGAATAAAATACATTTTTGGATATTTTTCATTAATTATCATTTGAAGAACTTCCATGTATCAATCGAATATGGATATACTGACAAATCCCAAACAAAGTGGCTAGTGATGAATATGAAATGGCTGCGAAAAATTTTGTAGTACAACTCATTCTTCTGCTGAAAGTCCCGACTCTTACCTGATGAAGCTATTTGGAAAGCAGATTTGAAAGATGATAATCGTCAATATTGTATTACCTTTACGAAAGAATAGTAAACAAATCGATGATGAGGCGAATAAAATAACAATCTTTGTGATAATGCGATGCAATAGTCGATGTTTGGTGAAGATGGGAATATATGAATTGGAGCCTAATTATAGAACACTGCCTGATTGACCTTTTTGATTTAATTTACTTTACTATGTAATTTTAATTTAATTTGTAAATTAGTTATTGATGTAAAAAATTCATTTAAAATGTATTCTGTATTGAAGATATTTGTAAATATTTGTTATTGTTAGATTTGAGAATTTTGAAAATTCATTATTAGACACAATTTTAAGTATATTGTAAATTACCACATTTTATTACATTAAGAAATTTGTACATTGCCTGTTTGTAAATATATTTATAAATTATGTCATTCATAGAGAAACTAAAATTACTACCTTACAGCATACTACATTCAAGCTTCTTTGCTCATTGACCTATAGAAAAGGTTTGCATGCTTAAAATTTGTGTCATTCCATATGGAGTGAGCCAGAAATGAATCAAATGATTGCTTGATCATTTTTTTTAAATTAGATTTTTTTTGTAATGTCTTTACATGTTGGTAATTCAGAATGACTATTATTTAATTTTGTGTAGAGGCCGTATTTGTTTTGCAATGTGCAACATTTTTTACAATTAAATGGTTTTCAAAAAAATTTAATATATCAATATGGGGGTTAGTTCTTTACTCATCAAAATGCTTGCATGGTAATTATTATTGAAACATCAAATTAATATTTATTGTAAATCTTGTCTATGTTATTTTAATTAATTTGATTTTTTGAGTGTCAAATCCACTTCATCTAGAAGCGAGGGGGAATTGCAGCATAAATATTTATACACCATGTTTCCATTTACGAGATTTCCTAGAATTTCCCTTTGCTCCAACTTAAAAAAAGATCATTTACTTTTCAAAAATATTTTTACAGTATCCCATGGAATTTCCGTTCAGTTGTATATTAGATTTCCTCGGCTATTCCTTGCATTGGAAATATTAAAAAAACTGTGACGAGGAACTAAACTACAATTATACTCGAACAATTTTGTAGCTAATTAAATTTCCATCAATATTTTAAACCCAATTAAAAATGTAACTTCAATTTCACATAAACTGGGATTTAATATGTTTATCCAGTATTTTGGTATTTAAACTTTAAATAGTACCCTTTACTCCGTAACGGTTAATTGCTTTAAAAATATGAATTTTTCAATGATACAGAAAAACAAAAATAAATTTTAGTTCAATATTTTGAAATGCAGTCTGTTTGAGAAGCGCCCTGAGCCCTATATGTTAACCCTTTTGGTCACGACTTTGTTTTTTAAGAAGAAAAGTTCAAAATGATAATACGTAATATAAAATATTTAAAATAATACTAGTTAAATTAACGTAATAAAACAATAATGTTTTTAATATTTCGCAGATTTTTCATCTGCTTCGTCAGAAAATATCAATTTATTAAACATCCAACTCATACATAACAACAACCACATAAAATATAAATGGACCCAAAAAGCCACATGGTCAGGAAGATATATTAACTTTAACTCTTACCATCATAGAAGTCAAGTAATAGGTACTGCCATTGGTTTAATGGATAGAGCCATCAAACTTACTCATGGGGACTTTAGAAAAGAAACCATACAACTAGCCAAAAAAACATTACAGAAAAATGGTTTCCCAGGACCTTTAATTAAAAAAATTATTAAGGATAGAACTCATAAATTTTATAATTTCAGCAATAAAGAAAAACAACCAAGATCGTACGCTGTAATGCCATATATCAAAGGACTTAGCGAAAAAATCAAAAGAACCCTCAAACCACACAATATCAACATAACTTTTAAATCCACCAACAACATCGGCAAACTCTTCACACCTCTTAAAGACGACATTCCTACACACAAGAAATCCGACATTATTTACCAAATTCCATGTAACAATTGTAACTTGGTCTACATTGGGCAAAGCAGTCAGTGGCTACAAAAAAGATTAAGCGGGCACATTTCCACCATCAGATGTAATAAACCGGACTCGACCGCCATTGCAAAACACATACTTGTCGACGGTCACGACGCAAATTTTAAAGACACCAAAATAATAAAATCCATCACCAACTATAAAGACAGGCTTTTACACGAAATGCTAGCCATCAAGAAAGAAAAAAACAGCATGAATAGGAAAACCGACATCGAAGGACTTAGTACAATATACAGCCCTCTTCTTAGTTAGCAACTATTGGTATCAAGTTTTTTTCCTATTTTCGGTTTTGCAGTAGGTTTTCCTTGAACACGACCTAGTTTATAAGAAAGTTTTTCTTATCTAGTAGGTCGTCTAAATGGCAATATGTTTAAATTTTCGTTCCTATGTAACATTTTTGTTTTAATAAATTGATATTTTCTGACGAAGCAGATGAAAAATCTGCGAAATATTAAAAACATTATTGTTTTATTACGTTAATTTAACTAGTATTATTTTAAATATTTTATAATTTTCTCACTAGTTAATAATTTTCAAGTTTATTATAATATTTTTAAGATCACGTACATTTCGTGTTCGTTTAAATGAATGTAGTGACCGAAAGGGTTAATATGGCCCTGGTCATTGGAGATGTTCTAGCTGTGGTGCATGGAAATCTTCCAAGCAGCGATATTATGTGCAAGAACATTTAAAGAACAAAAGAAAGAATTGTAAATGTGCCAGCAACTGCTGACTCTCGGAAAGGTATTATATCAGAAGATTATTCAGTATACGAGTGCAGTCCAAACAATTTTGAAGATTTTCTTTTACCAGATTCAGAAAGGCACTGGAACATATACGAAATTATTTACGATGATACGCGTTCTATGTCAATAATTGAATCTGGATAGTATCAGTGTGTACTACAAACTTGCCGTTGTGCTGTATTTTCAGAAGCAAATGATAACGATTATGTTTTGCATTATCGCACCCCATACCATTATTGTGGTTATTTATAGCATTGTAATATCAATTAAGGGTCAGTTGTATAACAGAAAATCAACTCTGGATCAGAGTTAACCCAGGGTTTTGAACAAACGTGATTGGATAAACGGTGAGTTAAACCTGGTTTAACTCTTACCTGAGTTGCCAAAAACCTGAAATTTGTGAATATTCTATTGTAAATATTCAAAAAAACTCAAATAAACTGAAAATTTAAATGAGACGAGTTTCAGGGTAAAACAAAAGTAATTGGCTCTAAAAATTTTACATGTTTTTATTTTTTTATTAGTGGAAAGGTTCATCAAAGGCAAAGCAAATTTTAAGAAGCTAGTCTCATCTCCGAAAACTAAAATTTTTCAGGAGATAATTATTATTTATAGTAATAGTAATTTTAGAAAAAAAAGCTGCTTGTTAATTTTAATTTAATTTAATTTTCGGAGATGAGCCCTTTTCAAAATTCGCGATTCAATTATAATGATCAACAAAATTACAGCTGTTACGGTTTTCATGCAAATGTGGATCCTGCCTTAATTTTAAAATACTTGGGTGGTATCACAGACACATTCGCGAGCTGGGGTCCCCAAAGTTTATGAATCATCACATTAAATTTGACGTTAAGAGATGAATAGCGAATGCCATGATTAGGTTATAATTTACCTATTAATTGCCACTCCCATACAAATGTAGTGTTTCGATAGTATTTTTTTTGTTTAAGTTCACCTAATATCGTAAATATTTAATTTAAGAAGAAGAATAAAGCTCAATAATTGAAGTATAATATTAAATCTATTTAAAATGAATCTAGTTAAGATGTTTCGGAGAAATAACCATAGGGATGATACAGGCCCTTCTGTAATAGGACATCCTACAAATGTAATACACGATATTCACGTGAGTAAAAATAAAGAGACGGGACAACTGGAAGGTTTACCTTTGGCATGGCAACGCCAAATTGGCAATCTTTTCACCGAAGCCGAACAAAATAACAATCCTAGTGCATTACTTTATGCTGTGAAATATTACAATTATTCTATGAAGAAAAAGGAGGAGTTTGAGCCTTTTAAACATATTGTTACCGAGCAAGATATTCATGAAGAATCCGAAGCTATAGATTTATATATGAACAGCAATGCGGCTCATCAAAGTAGAGAATGCCTTAACAATGATAGGCATTTGTTTACAGACATACCTGAACTATCAAATAGGTGAGTGCATTTTAATATAGTTGTTTGCAAACAAAAGATGAATAACTTATTTAAATTTTAATTAAAATCAATATTTATACAAAACTTTTTGTACTAGGTCTGAAACGCTTCCAGCCTTACCACCAAAGAAATTAAATAAAGCAAACTTGAATAATTTAGCAAAAAGCGTGGAAGATTTAACGATTGAAGAAAGCGAAAGCCCTATTTTACGTCGTAAAACTGAAGATTACGAGCAAAACGAGGATGATATAATGAACGAATTGAAAAGTATTTGCAATTTGGGAGACGTGAGTGACCGATACAAGAGAAGTAACAAAGATTTAGGTGCAGGAGCATCGGGAATAGTTTATGTCGCTACAGATATAATCACGCAACAAGAAGTTGCAATAAAAGTGATCGATATGAGTAAACAACAAAGAAAGGAATTGTTGTTAGGAGAAATTAAAATTTTAAAAGAATTTAAACATAAGAATTTAGTTAATTTTTTGGATGCATACTTGGTTTACGACGATCATCTATGGGTTGTAATGGAACTTTTAGATGGTGGGCCATTAACAGATGTAGTTACAGAAACTGTTATGAAAGAAGGTCAAATTGCAGCTTTGTGTCACGAAGTATTGCAAGCTATATGCTATTTACATTCCAGAGGCACCATTCATAGAGATATAAAATCCGATAATGTTCTTTTGGGTATGGATGGAACCGTAAAGGTCACCGATTTTGGATTCTGTGCTAATATAGTGGGCGATGAACAACGCCAGACCATGGTCGGAACGCCGTATTGGATGGCACCTGAAGTGGTGACCAGAAAACAATATGGAAAGAAAGTTGATATATGGTCTTTGGGTATTATGGCTATAGAAATGATTGAAGGTGAACCACCCTATCTTAAAGAGCCTCCATTAAGGGCTTTGTATCTCATTGCTGCAAATGGTAGACCACAAATTCCAAAATGGAATTCTCTATCTAGAAATTTACAAAATTTCATTGACGATTGCCTTCAAGTGGACGTTAATAAACGATCATCTGCTAGTAAATTATTGCAACATCCATTTTTACAAGAGCGTATGGAATTATCAACTTTAACGCCTCTTATCAAAGTTGCGAAGAAAATTTTGCACAAAACTTGAATTTTAAAAGAATGTCGTATTTTGCATGTAAAATCCATTTGATAAGACTGAAGGTCAAATAGGAACCAAACCATATACCTTTTCAGTAGAAAATCCACAATCTTTTGATACCATATTTGGGACCAACTTTACTATAAATTATATTTTTAGTTCAAGTATAGTTTTAATTTTATCTCTAAGATCAAGTCAATTTTACAAATAATTGTATGTGATATAAAGCGTTTATGTAAATAAAAAGTTTATATACTAATTTTTTAATCTTATAAATATTGGGATATTTTTGTAATACCAGTTTTTGATGCAATATTACAATTTTAATGTTGTTATTTAAAAATAAATTTGCTACTGTTAATCGAGAAATTGAGTATATTATATAGTATTTTTTACAATTAATTATAAAGAATCATTACAAAAGTTTTGACTGAAAACAAGTTGGATTTTAAAAACGCCTACAACGAATTTCCAACTTAAAACACCAATTTTACTATCTGATAGTTTTTAGTTTTTGTAAAATTATTGATGTAGCAAGTAGTGATCTTGAGGTTCATTGAAGTAATTGAATTTGTTTTTTATTTGGATTATGATAATTTTAATTTAAAATTTCCGTACCTACTAAGTAATAATTACATCACCTAACCCAATTACTTCAGAAGAACTATTTTACTTATTGGTCTCAAAATTGTCAAGTGAAACTGATAAAATATTTACATTATCTATCTTTTTTTTTATTAATTGATCTATTGCACGTTATTATTTTTATTAGTTTATAAGACTTGACCATAGTTTTAATGTTTTTTAATAAACTTATGGCTGTAACTTAATTATAAAATTCTTGTACACTTCTGCTTAAGAATAAAGAACTTTTACAGGTGCTCAGTGCTTAACTGGACCCACATAAAGTGCCTTGAGAAAGTTTTCTTACGTTACGATGTTAGCAATATAGATTGTACGAACATTTTTTGTTGCAAATTTCAATCCCTTCAGGTTAAATTCATTATAAATATTGTTTATATTAATTTTTATGTTCGAAATTACCATTTCCGTGACTTAAAATAAACTAAAAATTTTAATAAACGTAACGTGATGTTCAAGCAATTTTTATATGATCAAGAAAGTTTTCGTACATTACAATTTACATTGCTAACATATAATCGTCCGAATACTTCCTCGCGGCACCATATATACTCTATCAAATACATTTCTATTAGGCAGCAACTTCTATAAAAATTGAAGTTTCATCATTCGACGATTGCAAAATTTTAGTTAAAAAATATGTGCAGGGTATTTATCCTCCATGTGAGGTTGATAGAAATGTCGTGGAGAATTATGACATAATATGTGGAAATGTAGAACCAACAGAAAATGAACTTTAAGGAAAATATTTTGCAAAGTTTCCAAGATGACGGTTCTAAATGGAACTTCTTCAAGAGCATTTTTCCACACATCCAAGATTTCACCGATGATGAGATGCTCCGGTGGAAATCTGGAATTATAAATCTAGTTCAAAACATAAAGAAGAGCCGATTTTTTCAACTTCAGCCATTTCTGAAATCTGGCTGAAATACCCACAAGCCGGCTTCTTCAACCCACATATATATGCAAAACACACAACCAGGTACTTTTGGATGGAAATCTCCAGTCAGGAAGATATAAAATATTTTTCTTAATACATGTTTATAGAATGCCTTTTTAGTTTTAACTTCAATCCAAGAATCAATTTAGTGAAATCAAGTGAAAAATATGAATATCATAGCTTCATCGCATGAGCGGTTTTGGATAAAACAGGATCAACCACCCACCGGATTCAAGGAATCTTCTACGGTAGCTTCACGATACGCTTTGAACATAGATATTATATCATGAGAGAAGTATGCATCTTTGATAGTTCACACTACCGAATCCACTCTACTACTATTGTAATTAATTTTTCCTTTGACTACCTAGTTAACAGTCGATATGTAAATGGATAATCATGAAAAGCTTAGGTCAAAACCGAGAGCTGTTGTAATTTTCAATCATCCTCCCCACTTTTCATCGCTGCAGTTCAGTATGTATTTGAATTAAAAAACAATGTTGCAGACAAAAGTTCTAGGAAATTTTGTCTTCTATAGGATTTTATAGCAACCATTATTTGTGTCCCAAAATCAACCAACAGTAAGTTTAATAATAAAAACTTTTAATAATTAAAAATTCTACAGGTATTATAAAGTTATAAGATTATAGCCAAACATCTTGAATAAGTCTTTTCGTTTGAATTAAATCTTTCACATAATCTGTTGCATCATTTACTTGCATTGCATTAAATTCAGTTAAACACAAAATTAAACAATCTTTTACCTCTTGTGCCATATTTTTCACATCACCACATATGTAAACAATTGCATTCTCCTTCACTAATTTATTAACTAAACTTTTACCATGTTCCTTCAAAACATGTTGAACATAAACTTTATCACTAGTGTCCCTCGAAAAAGCTGTAAACAAATTATTTAGTACACCACTTTTCAAGAAGTTTTCTACTTCTTCCTTATATAAAAAATCCCTATCAGAATAGCGACATCCGTAAAATAGCCACGAAGAACCAAAATTTACTCCATCTTTTAATAACAAACTTCGATGTTGTAAAAATCCTATAAAAGGAGCTATACCCGTACCAGCTCCTATCATTATAATAGGAGTGGAGAAGTCAATTGGTAATCGAAAATCATTGTGCTTTCGAAAATAAAATGGTACAGATCCAGAATTGATATTCAATTTTTCTAAATTAAATACAATACCACAGGAATTTTCTGCTTCGCTTTCTACAAATTGAAAAATATTTTCCAACCAGCTAGAGCACACTCCTTTGATATCTCTATTTTGAACAACAGAAAATGTTATGTGAATTTCAGTTTCACTTACTA
Source organism: Cantharis lateralis (assembly GCA_963170105.1). NCBI lineage: Eukaryota > Metazoa > Arthropoda > Insecta > Coleoptera > Cantharidae > Cantharis > Cantharis lateralis. Next base: position 23,880,908 of record OY720629.1, read on the forward strand.
AAGGTGACGACGAAATTGAATATGGTCGTGGTTGCAGTGGAGGTAAATGTTCTAAGAGTCTTTCAACAGCGGGGAAACAACTTGGAAAAGATTTTAACACATCTAAAAGAGTGTTATTTTCTGTTACAAATTTGATATAGTCTTTAGAACCTTCAATAGAACACAAGAATTTCAATTTTTCAATTTCCTCATCGTTTGTTGTATACCTCGCTAGAGTTTTGAGAAAGAGTTTTTTGCAAACGCTGTGAATATCTAAATGCTTTAAAAATAGTTCATAAATTGTTCCACTTGTTGGGATATGAGTAGGAATAACTGGTTTCTTTTTAGAAGTGTCCTTTAAAATATCCAATCGATAGGTTTTCCTAGCTACAGATGTCAAGTTCAATCTATCCAGTAACTCTTTCACTTCTTGTTTATTATTACATGGTAAAATTCCTATTGTATCTCCAGGTTCAAATTTATATTCAATTCCCTTAAAATGTGTGAATTATTATTTATAACTCCTTATAAGCAACGTGTCATACTTACTTCTAAACTGAGAATCGTATCGTACACTGTATTCACATCGTCACCACGTGAAAGTAACTTATAACTTTTTATTGCGGTATTGTAAACTGGAGAATTAGCAAAAGGATAAATTCGCTGTAGTCTAGCTGGAATTTCCTACAAAAACAATAAATTTGTAATGCAACAAGTAAGATCAAGTAAAAAATTCTTACTAACCTCGCACTTGCTAGAACTATCTTCAAATTCAATACAAAGAAAATCACCCGACATATTTTTGTGAAATCTCAATATTAATTCTAATAAAACTTCAGATAGGTTTTCAATCAATTTCTAACCTAAAAGTTTTCATGCTGTCATGACACATAAAATTTATTAATCTAATGTTGCCAAATTTTCATCAAGTCGTTAAATACAAGGTATGTTGATATACAGGGAGCGTGAAGTCTCCAAATTAAGATTTCAGGATCTAGTGAGATCAAGATCTAGCTACATTTATTTTAGTACAACAGCGGCGTCGTTAGACTTTCTCCTTCGGATGGGTAAGACTTTGAATGGATGTGCTTTTATGTTTTGAAGTTATGTAAGAAGCCCATGAAGAACTCACTTCAAAATAAATATAACAGAAATAGTTTTAAAGGGACTATTTAGAAATGCAGTTGCTATTTGTGTTTAATTTTTTGTTCAAGTATAATATTAATTTAAAAGCGGAGGGGGGGGGGTTAAGTACACCTCCTAACTATAGTAAGTAGTTTGGGCAAATTTTATAATTTGAAAAATATCAATTAATATTTAGGGAGGGGTACATATTATAATCCTTCCACGGTCAACATTACTTTATATTATATAAGAAATATTAAAAAAGCAGGTGCAGAAAAAACTGGGATCAGTCGAAACTAGTAAAAAATATAGATACAAATAAAAGTAAAGAAAGTGTTTAATTGGCTCGAAAACGTTACTAGTTTTTGAATCACTGGGTATGCAAAATTCTCAAACCAAACTGATTATCAACTGTTACTAATTTCAATAAAATTAGTATTGGCAACGTGGTATTATAGATGGACAGAATTAGGAATACTTTGATACCAAATTGAACACGTAAATCTGAAGTTAATAAATCAGTGTTTTGTAAAATAGTAATTGCAGATAAGGTGAGTGTATAATACTTTAAATGAATTCGATAACTTTTCTTATGTTGTTCTTTATTGTGAATATCGATGGCAGTTTGTGGAAATCTTGTACTACTAATATAATGGAAACAAAAATAAAATGTTAAAATTTCGTTAATGAGTAATTGGTATTAATGATAAAAAGGAATCGAAGGGATGGGAACTGAAAAGTTACACCCTCGTTGGTTGGGTAATTAATTTCGTGAAAAATGGGTAATAATAAATTACGCCTATTTTTTATTCATCGAACAATTTGACATTAGGCAACTTTTGAAACTTCTTCTTGTGCTATTATTTTGTCACCAATTTGTGATATCCGATTATTCTCAGACTAAATATACCTAGACAGAACATACACAAATATATCTTGAGGCAAATTTTTGCATTTATTTACATATACCGGTGTGTACCGGTGTTTACAGAGTCCCGGCTTGTAATTGGTCAATATAAATGCGCCAAGTTTGTACGCATGCACGTTTTAGCGTTTTGCCATCTGTTCGTTTACTTTCTATTGTTTTGGTTAAAGTACCAAATATTTTTTTAGACATTGTGAATTAATTATTATAGTTATTGAGTCGTGTGTGAAATTTATAATTTTAAAAATGGGCAAGCAATGCATTGTGTGTGGTGAAATATATAAAAAATCTTTAAAAACATCATTTCATAAGTAAGTAAAACTTAACCTATAAACATTCATAGGCGTAGCGTGTTCTTTTTTTACTTTTAAAATAAATCAACTTAATTTTATCATTATTTTAGGATACCATATGATCAAAAAAAACGAAATGCGTGGATTACTGCTTTAAGTATGAACAAAGAAAATGTACCTCTTCTCTCATACGTATGTGGTAATCATTTCAAAAATGACGATTTTGTACTAGGAAGAACTCCACTACGTTTAAAACCGACAGCTATTCCTTCAATTCTGATTACATCTGGCAGACAATTCCAACCGTATGTAGGATTAATAAAATTTTCACCAAATTTTAATTAAGTGTTTTAAATTTTAGATCAAATATAATATTTCCAAGTACATCGTATGCTTCAAATTTGTCGAATGCTATATTATCTGCTTCGGGAAGTGGAACTTTAGCGGCTTCAGAAAGTTCAACTTTATCTGTTTCAGAAAGTGGAACTCTATCGATTTCAGAAAGTGCAACTTTATCTATTTCAGAAAGTGCAACTCTATCTGCTTCAGAGAGTGCAACTTTATCTGCATCAGAGAGTGCAACTTTATCTGCATCAGAGAGTGCACTATTGCCTGGCAATAACGTTTCTGAAGGAACTTCTTTTATTGAACCCACCAATACACAACAATTAAAACGAAAAAGGTAAGAAAACTACAAGTACCTTATTCCAAAATTATACAATACAATTTTCTTTTAGAACTCGATTTTCGTTTGAAAGTGATGTAAAACAAATGAAATTGAAAAACAAAGTTATAAAAAATAGAAAGACAATCAAAGTCTTAAAGCAAAAAAGTAGAAGATTAATGACAAAAATAACTTCTTTAAAAACCTTGCTTTGCGATTTGAAGAAAAAAAACCTCATTACTGAATCGGCTGAAACAGTTATTGAGGTAAGAATATTTTAATTAAATTTTACAGGCTACAGTTAATTATAATTTTACAGAACTCATTGTCTGGAACAACAGCAAATATTATGAAAAGAATATTACAAGGATCGTCTCGACAAAAATATAGTCCAGAATTAAGATCATTTTCTTTAACTCTAAATTTTTATTCGCCAAAAGCCTATAATTATGTTCGTGAGAAATTCAACAAGTCATTGCCACATCCTAAAACTCTCTCAAAGTGGTATCAATCAATTGATGGTTCGCCAGGTTTTACTAAAGAAGCTTTAAATGCTTTAAAGATTAAAGTTGAAGAAGCTGGAAAAAAAATTATTTGCAATTTTGTGATGGATGAAATGGCAATTCGAAAACTTCGAGAATGGTCAGGTGAAAAATATTTTGGATATGTTAACGTAGGAACAAATTGTGAAGGCGATTCTTTACCAGTAGCGAAAGAAGTTCTGGTGTTTATGGTAGTGGCTTTGAATTCTCACTGGAAAATACCAGTGGCATATTTTTTAATTGATGGACTAAATGGAACTGAAAAAGCTTCTCTTGTCTCAAAATGTTTGGAATTTCTAAATGAATCGGGAATTATTATTAGTTCTATAACATTTGATGGGGCAAGGTCCAACATAAATATGGCCTGTCAATTGGGTGCCGATTTCAATGACGTGGACAATTTAAAAACATATATTATACATCCCATTACGCAGGAAAGAGTGTATATTTATTTTGATCCATCCCACATGATCAAGTTAGTACGAAATACATTTGGTAGTGTTTCGAACATTTCTGATAATGAAGGAAAGAACATTAAATGGGAATATATAGAAAAATTACAACATCTGCAAAGTGAGGAAGGCCTTCATGCAGCCACAAAATTAAGAAAGCGGCATTTAGAATTTAAAAGGGAAGTAATGAAAGTAAAACTAGCAGTGCAAACAATTAGCAAAAGCGTTTCCGATGCACTTTTATTTCTTCAAAATGATTTAAAGATGCCAGAATTCAGCGATGTCGATGCAACATCAAATTTTTTGATCAAGTTTAATAATTTGTTTGATATTTTCAACAGTAGAAATCTTTTTCAAAAATACTTCTACAAGAATGCTCTTTCTCCTAAAACAGAACAGGAATTTTTTACGTTTTTTAATATTATGAAAAATTATATTCGTGCTTTAAAAATTAATGGAAAGCCAATTTTAACAACGCAAAGAAAAACAGGATTTTTAGGATTTTTGGTTTGCATTGAAAGCCTTACTGCTATGTATTTTAAATATATAAAATGTGAAACTCCACTTTTAAAATTTATGCTCACATACAAACTATCCCAGGACCATTTAGAAATATTTTTTAGTGTTGTTAGAAGTCGTGGAGGCTATAATAATAACCCAACTGCTAGACAATTTGAGGCAACTTATAAACGTCTGTTAGTACATGCGGAAATAAAAGGTTCGGAACATGGAAATGCTATTGCTTTAGATGCATGTTCAATTTTACAGTGCAGTAGTACGAAGTCTTTAACACGAAACGAAGAAGGAAATGATTTGTTGTTATCTGAAAATTTTAGAATAGTTTGTGAGGAAGATAATGAAAATATTATTTTAGATGCGGCACAATTATCGCCATTTGTGGAAGACGTAGTCAAGTACGTGGCAGGTTTTGTTGTTAAAGGCTTAAAAGTATGCATTACTTGTACAAAATGTTTGCAACTCTTAGAAAGCACTGATGAAGCATTTTCTATGTTGCAAAAAAAGAAATCATATGGTCGTTTGATAAAAGCGTCGGAATTTGTTTGCAAAGTTTGTGAATTAGGCGAGAAAGTTTTTCGACAATTTTATTTGTATAACAGATTTAGGCAAAATATCAAACAATTTTTAATTATTAAAACTATATCTCTTCTACCAAACGAGTTTTGTGACAAATATTTTGGTGATCATTTTTTTGATTCCACATTTTTAAATGACCATTATAATTTGTTATTGAAACTAATATTAGGTCGATATGTAGATATAAGAATACATCACATTTTATCTGAAGAAAACAAGAAGATTTCGAAAAGAGTACGAAGTGTATTGACAAAATCAATTTTATTTCAAAATCAATAAATATTTTTTAAATTTTGATAATTATTTAATTTAAAATAAAATATTCTTTGTATTATGAGATTATTATTGTACCTCCCATACATACTTAAACATGTTACTTATTTACAATAAAACTGGTGGTCACTTCAAAATAAGCCAAAATATATACCGTACGCCACTGGACGTTGTTTAATAACAAGTCATGTTTACCAACAGTGCTGCTTAAATTTTGCTTCAAAACAAACCTGTGTATTGGCATAGCAATGCTCTGTCTAGGTATATTTAGTCTGAGCGATTATTAAAGTATTTTAAATAGTGCGCCAAATTCTTTATAATTTTGTTTGGTAACATAGATGTCCCTAGTTACGGAAACGTCACAAAAGCCGCCAATATTTTTATGCGCATTTTTACATTAAAATTTATACGAGCTTAATTTTCTCTTGAATTATTTTTGTCTATATTTTTAAAACGGGAATTAAAGATTTTCGAGTGGATAATTAAATTAATCCAATTTAGCTATTGGGTAGCGTAGTAAGAAAAGCTTTATTATTAACAACGCGTTTGCTCAGCGCCACCGTCGTTCGTGCCGATCGTAATACTAAATGCTAATGGACGAACGTATGCGTTGTTCAACTGTTTAGGTGGAAGTCGCCATTGTTGTTCCTTGAAATTTATTAAAAAACTTGATATATCACCCAATGCATTCGTCAAATTAAAAGTTAACGGATTGTGTTAGGAAGTTTTGATGTTATCGATTAGTGGCAAATAATACGTAAGTGCTATTTGTTTGTAATAAGTGTATAAAGTGGTGCAATGTTTTTAAGGTGCGTGCCTTTATCTACGCTAGTATTTCGTTTCATAAGCTTGTAGTTGTCACGTGGGAGGACAGTGATTCAAATTTTGCATAAAAATATATTTCAAAAATAATAATTAATCTTCAAAAGTCAAATTTGAATTATAAATTTTGGTTAATATTTGTAATTAGTAACGGTTATGTATGTTACCAATGAAAATAATGCTGGTATGTTGACACTTTTCATTTCATAACGACAACGCTTTTATTTGATTGTTTAAAATTATTGTGCTTATTTAGACGCTATGGAATTAGCCGGCGATTAGTTAAATCAATTTGTCGTAAGTTAATTTGATCCTTTGATTTTATAATTTATTTGTGTAGTTGGAAGTATTGCAAAAGGGCAGCAAAGACTCGATTGAACACTGAATGAATGGGATTGCGTACAGCCTCGGCGAGGCGTCCCCATGTCATGGTGATGGCCCCAGCGTTAACAAAACCCACACAATCCAATGGTTTTAAGTTGACTTCAAGTAGTCCTACCAAGTCATCTGCAACATCTTTAACTACTCGTACCAATGATGATCACGATGTGTATAATTCTTTGGAAGGCGAACCTTGTAAAAACTTGGTGGAACTAGATCATATCGATTTAGGAAATGCGGCAGATAATCTTAACACCCTCGCACTGGTTTCTGAAATTTTAAAGAAAAACAGTAATCTTTCAAGTGTAGGAGGAGATAGTGGTGCAAGTATTTTAGAACTCGGTGGTATGATGAATAGTAACCCACTACATATGGGCGACGATACAGAAAAAATGGGTCTTCAAAAAACTGCTGGATTGGATGTGAATTGTTTTAAAGACAGATCTATAAGTGACGTCGATCAATTAATATTTAATAATATTGAAGCCGGTTTGCCCGATACCGATATAGGCAACGATATTGGACAAAATGTAGACGATTTAATGCAGGTTTTTAAATCGATCGGCTCAGGATCTGACAGATTGGAAGGAGGAGAATCTGATTCCATGTTTCCCTTATCAAGTGCAGATTTGCCCGGTAGTTTTTCTTCCTTGGAAAAAGAACTTTTTAACGATGTAGATGTAATGAGTATGAGTATGGAAGAGCAACTGCTGGATGGAGCCAATTGCTTAAAAGAAACTCACACCAACGAATTCCTCTTAAATTTACAAAAGAAACATACAAAATTGGAAAGAAAACTACAGTTCATGATGAGGAGGTTACGTAAAGTTCAAGCCAAACATATGGGTCAGCATTTTAGTGAGGAAGTTGCAGGAATTTATGAACAAGTTCATCGTTCTTTGCGACGAGCAAAAGACAGTAATTCTCAACCACCACCACTACTGCCACTACAAGATCAGTTATTGGATCCAACAAAGTTTGGTATTGTTAGTGTCCCCGATCCCCCAGTTATTGTAGAAAAGTTAAAACCTATTTCAAAAAATTCTGCCAAAAATTTGGTAAGAAAGTTGGAAATGTCGACAACTTTACAGGCAAATGCAGTTGGAAGACAAAGGCATATGACTCGCTACTTTGGCTCCGGATCTGTCGAGACTAATTCCTTACGTAGTTCTTTAATTGGTGCAACAATAATACCTCAGTGGAGTACTGAAAACGTGCGTGATTTACAAAGACTTACGGGTTCGTTGCATACGGAAACGCGATTGGTACAACAGGATCTGGATTCTGAAGCTACTGTTAGTAGTTCTGGTGGTGAAAGTTGTGACGAGATGCAATCTTACAATAATTCCCACCAACAATTTCTTGCCATGTAAGTATCATTTTATTTCTTCATTCACCGGTTTCTTTCATCTCGTAATCTTTGCTTGCTTCGTCACATGAATTTGTCAGTTTTTTCAGTGCACAAACACCATTACAAATTTAATTTAAGTTTTATTTAGTTGAAACCAAAATTAATATTGAAAATTTATAATTTTAATAAGCATTTTTATTTATTGATAAATGTAACTATCACCTTAGGGTGTTTTTCGTGGTGATATTTATAATGTTTTTTTTTGTGCATAAACGTTACTTTGAAAGTGTTTTTATCTAGTAGTACTTTGGTAGAAATTAGGCTTTTCCTCTCTTTTGATATCAAAAATTTATGCTAAAGTATGCAGAGGCCTACTGTACAATGGTTATTAATATTATTAGTTGGGAACTACAAGTTGATTATTTTTACTAATGCATAAACATTGGAGAATTATTTTCGGCTTCGCTTTTACAATAGATTATTTTAGTAATAAATACACCAAAAACTACGCAGCTTACTGATCCCACCAGTTATTTTGGAGAGTATTTAATTTTAGTGAAATTATCATTGTGCGACAGGCTCCAAATAGTATAAAACAATCATAAATGTAATTCTGGTTTATCAGATGGCCATTTCTCTTTTGAGTAGATTACGACATTAATTTAATCCGTGTGAAGAATTTTTGCACTTTCTTCCCTTGTTACATAACAACTATTTGATTATAGTAGCACAAAAAACTAGCTGTGTTTAGGGATGAGCGGTAAAAAAAACTGTTGAGCAAAGGGCGGAATAAACTTTTTTCTTAACAAACAGGAAAGTAAAGTTACACAGAACGCATTGATTGACCAATTATTGAATGATTGATGGCGTTAAATAAGAATTCGTTTCACGGGCAGTAAGTCACTTTGTAGCCATCAAATTATTGCTGACTTGGTTCTCTCTGCTCTGTTAATATAAAGTACATAATGACCTACTACAATGTATTGCAGTGGCGGATTAAGACACTCTGGGGCCCGAAAGTATTTTTGGGTCCCCTGAAGGGGTGGAGAGGGACAAAGCCCTCATGAGCACCGCAGGCGGGAAAATTTGAATTTTTAAGGTCAACATGGTTTAAACGTTAAAAATTTTTGCGGTATTATTCTAATACAAAAGTAGCTAGAAAATTCCAATGAAATTTTTATCAAATAAATGCTTTCAATGGCTACGAAAAATGAATTAAATAAGCCTTAACTCTAAATTTTAATAATAATTTATTATAAATCAGGGCCCGGTGCGGTGGGCATATTATTTTTATTGAAGAAATTCTTGTGATAATACTGCATATAAAGAAAAAATTGTCTGCTTGGGATTCGAACTCACGAATTTCAAAGCATCTGACTATACTGCGCGTTGACCCTTGCGCTCTGAAAGTCCCCGTAAGAAATACTTTCATAATCGAATTGGAATAATTAGTGTGATATTATTTAGCTTTTTTTTGTAAATTAAAATCTCAGTATATTGGTTTCGATATTAGTAACGGTAAGCATTTAATAGTAATGTTTTAATTTATTGTTGTTTTTATATGCATACATATTACCTAGAATAACAAACTTCGCATAAAGGGTGCATTTTTTATGATTCCGTGATTGTATTCTTCGTTTCCCTGCAAAACTTATGATTAAATTATTGAACAATTGTTTTTTGTTTATTTTTGCCAACTAATGGTACATTTAATTTCTTAGGTCTAAACTTATCCAAATTCTTTCTCCGATAAATTTAGAAAATTGCTACTGAAATACTCAAAATATTCATCATGCTTGGATAAAAAAGGAAACACTTTTTAAATTGAATGAATCGCTTGTTTCGTTACTTACCTATAGCTTCTCTTTAAATTCGCCAAAAATTCTTATTTTTTTGTTAATTTAACCTGTTTATTTTTAAAATTTTGATTTGATAGAAATCTTATCAACTATTGGCCTTGAATGTATATTTAATGCGTTTTTTTTTCAAGTTTACGTCCGCATTATGCTGGACGTGTTTATAATAAATTAAAATTTTAAATCGACTATTTTTGGTTCAGATTTCATAATTACATGATCCCATCTCATCATAACTCGCGAATCTAGTGTACGCTTCAATTCATAAAAAGTTTTAATCGTCCCTTAATTAATTTTAGCAATCCTAATTCGTGACTTGGGGACAGTACAATAACCTTTAACTGAATTGAAAGAATTTTCTAGTGAAAATATGGTAGTTAAGGGCGCAAATTACAAATACAAACGATACATTTTGCGGATCACAAAAATTCGAACGAAAAGGGCATTAAATCTTACAAAATTGTAACGGCTACTACTGTATAAGCTTCCATAAGTTTAGCCCTTCCCGTGGCATGTTTTTATGTTATACAAGTGCTTTTGGAAATAAAACGAACTTGAAAGTGGCAGATCTAGAAAACCGCAGATCTCTGAGTAGCTCAAAAATTTGAAAACATCCCTGAAGTGGCTCTAACTCGAAAATGACGAATCTAGAAAGACGCAGTGTTTTTATGTTAAATTCGGCTGCAATTGACTAAATACATTTTTAAAATGATGTTAGCATCCGCACGGCTATCAGTCAACAGCAGCTGGCTCCTCCCACTGATACACCGTTGCTGCATCTATTTACGTCGAATACGTACCGTCAACACAACACAATTATTCACCAACGCTAATCTGAAATATCGAAAGTAATTTAATCTAATGGAAGCATTCTAGGTATTTTATTGATTGGTAATACTGAAAACAATTTTTGTTCATATTCTAACTAATTTCCCCCTGATAACTTTGAGAATGAATTTTGTGGCGACTTTACCTGAAGCTAATTGTGCAACAAACAAGAGAAATTTAGAACAACTATTTAAGTACATTCTGGGTTAGTACCATAGTACAATCAAACACTAACAAAGTTAGTGCTTATTCACAATGAGCGCACAACATAAGAAGTGCACAAGAAATACAAAAAATAAAAGCTTGATCAAGAATTGAATAATGCTGTAGTAATTTTGATATTCGCAAAAAAACATTCCATATCATGCAGCTTAAAATTTCAACATTGTATAAGTACTTGATTAATTAAATTATTACGCTTTTATTTGCGTTTATATTTCTTATGTCTTACATTCATTATGAACAAGCAGTTGCAGATGACGCCACTCCTTTCTGTAAAAATAAAGCAAATAACAGATAACGCCACATTATAATGTGGAATATTTTCCTCCAAGGCTACAGAAAGAATCGTTTTCTATGTAATTTATTATTTCGAAAGTGTTACTTGACGATAACGTGTTAGCAAAATATGTAACCTGAATAAACACATCATGCAGAAAGAACAATTTTTTAATTATCTTGATTCAGGTTACCATATTCCGTAAATCTTGATTCAGATTTAATTTATGTATTATTATTATTATTATTATTTTTATTATTCGAGTATTATATTTTGGTCTCTCTACCCGTAAAAAGCTAGAAGAAAAATACTCAGAGACGTCTGATGCGCGGGCTAGCACGCGTGATTCCTGTAATCAGAAGAGAAAGAGAGAAAAGCCGGTTGATCTTCGTCTTTCTTATTGCTTAGATAGGAACCCGCGTAGTAGACGTCTTTTTGTACCTATTCACCTATTCTGTTGGTAGAATATTTAATTTTCGATAAAATTGTCTATATACAGTGACTCAAGAAAGTCTCCGTATGATCCTCAACTTCCTTATATATTATGAATGTAAATTGCATCGTACGGAGACTTTTTTCCGCCATATAAAGATCGATTTTACAGCAAAACGTATTCGACATTTTTTGTTGTAAATTTATTTCTCTTCATTTTTGATTATATATATTTTTTAAATTTTGTCGCGCCGTTTCTGAGATATAGCGACTTAAAGAATTGTATGTAAAATTTTAATAAAATCAACATTGTTCTTATGGGAGTTTTAACGAAATTTTTCATGGACTTCTTTGAGTCACTATATCTCAGAAACGGCGCGACAAAAAAATGTCTCCTTACGGTGTAATTTACATTGATAATATAGGGAAATTGCGGATCGTAGTACTGAGACTTTTTTGAGTCACTGATTTTGTCGAATTCTTGACCTTTTTTGCAGCGTTTTCAATGTAAGGTTTCTGTTTGAAAAAAATTTTAATTATGCTAAATTTAGCTTGAATTAAGTTTAAAAGTGAAATAATGTGGTGTATAAAAATCGGGATTTTTCGACATATTATATAATATATTATGGGGGCGCAATCGCAGTACTTATTGTGATTGTGATATGTGCTTATGTATGTACTTATTTATTATGTATTACTGTGATATGCACTTAATACTATTTACTACTATTTTGTAGTATACTAGTATCTGTAGTACTTGCATCATACATACTATGTTATGTTGCAAGTTACAATAATATTGATTACCTAAAGTGGCTCAAACAATTGAGCATACACCTCACTGTCGAATAATTGCTTTCTTTTTTAATTAAAATAATTTTTTTTTTCGTTATTTCATATTTACTATAGGTATGCGGTTATTGCTGCAGTATTATAAACAACAAAAATGCATAATTTTATTTTAGATTACTAATTATAGCATGAAATAAGAGGAAACACCGATATTAAATGTCAAACAAATAAGTATACAGTATAAGATAATTATTTCATTTTGATGATGATGATACAAAAATAAATTTATTGTATAATCAAATTCTTCGTTCTATTAGTCAACAGGTAAAGCATCGATATTTTGCATTTTTAGTAAAAATTATCTTAATTTTTAATGAAAATAATAGAAACGGACATATTCGAATAAAAGAGTAAGTACAGCATCCTGGATGAACTATTCGATATGTGCATCTTTTAAGGGGGATACAATGTGACTGTATATTGCCAGAAAAAAATCTTTTATTTAAAAATCAACACTTACAGCATTTAGAATTTTGCTAAATTTTCTAAAATTTATGTAAATAAACGTGTTGAGATTTGGATCAGGGTTATTTTTAGTTACAAGAGCAAATTACAATTTACAAATACAATGGAGAACACCGAATATAATGTAAGTGTCGAATAATAAAACACTGTGGTGGTTCAGCTATGTTATGGGACTATGTCCACACATGGAGTTTGAAACTTTTAATTTGTAGACTGAACAATAGATAAACTTCAATGTTGATTAATTTTATACAATAATTTGTTGCAGTTTTTTACCGAGTTTTTTTTGTAAATCACTGTAACTCAGAAACAGTGCAAATAATAGAAAAATGTATATAAACAAAAATTAGAAAATGAAATTTTCAACAAAAAATGTTTAATACGTATTGCTGTAAAAGCGATTTTTATAATATATCAAAATAAGTATTGAAAAGGTACAAATTATATTGCTAACATAGGACTGTGTCATCAATTTTGTGAGCAAGTGTACAGTGTACCTCGTATAAAACATAACTTTGTCCCCGATTTCAATCAATGATTTACAAAAAAAATTTAAATTCAAATTAACAATAACTGTAAAAAAAACTTAACTAAAAACAACTTTCGTTACACTAAAAATAATTTTTCTTAAATCAAAAAATCACCTTTAGACTTCGTAGAGTATACAGAGTAGTACCGTTCATAAAATTATCTTCTTCTTTTCGGTAAACACGATAGGGATCTTCTTAATACGGAAATTTTTAGCAGACTCTTGATTATCTCTGCTTCTACGACCACATCAACCTTCAAGACGTAGTTTGCAAACATAACATGGGCAATAAGTCATTTCCACTACCCACTCTTTCGAACAGCTGATTGGGAGTTTCGTGTCAAATCCAATGCATTATCCTATGTCAATCCCATAACCTCACAAATCACATAACATTGGATTGATATTGGATTTGACACGAACCTCCCAATCAGCTGTTCGAAAGAGTGGGTAGTGGAAATGACTTATTGGAAAATTTGTGAATTGTTCTTGCGTTCCATCAAACAACGTCGTATGAAAAACTGTGTTGCTTTCTGTACCTACCAACAGAAAGATACAAGTAATTTCGAGGCGGTTTATTTAAATTTATATTAGAATTCAACTTGCTAAAGTTGACTCGGTACACAGATGAAGATTTAACTACGGCAACCTATCTCATCTTATTGTTATTATCTTCTAGGTCATCTTTGTTTAATTGTAAAATAATCACAATTTAAATCTTTTATTTGAAACCAATCCAGCCTATCCCCATTTTATCCATGTCTTTTTGGGTTTCGTCCATTTTCTGATTAATTATTTAATTTTTTTTATCATTTCCTGATTTCTTGCATCTAAGTTTTTCTTTTTTTTTTTAATACTTGACTGCTTGTATCTACTTTTTTATTTACTAAATATTTTAATCCTTGCAACATTTGCATGATCATAATATACTCTGTCACTCTCCATTGTTCAATTTTTTTGTGTGATTGGACTTTTAAAATTATAATAACAAAATATAAAATCAATGAGAACCTCTTATTCCAAAGAAAATTCGTAACATTATTGACATTGACAAGTTGTTGTTTTGTGGTCTTTCCGGAAAAACTCATTGTGTAATCATAAATGGCTTCATTTGGCCAGCATAACATTTTATTGGTTATCCATATTTCCAACATGTTGTCCAAAATATACACAACACAGGAATTAATAAATTTAGACGGAAAATGTATGCAATTTCTCTACGGCATATTAAGGAATCATGAATAGGTAGATAATTTCAAAAACATTAGTTTTTCTAGGGGTTCAAATTGGTTAAATAGATTCAATTTTATTTGAAAGAGGAGGGAGAAACATTGATTTTAATGCACATGGCTCTAAACAATTCGCCTATCGTTTAATGATCGACAAAATTAATTTGTCGTTTACGTTTCACGCTCTTTTATAAATCATACCAAGTCAATTTTTAAAATTGTGAACCACTTCAATATATCAACTACAATAAAAATTGCACAATTTTTACAGTAATTTTAATCAACAATGTGAAATAATTTTAATATACTACTTGTATTTTCTTACAATTTCCTTTCGCTTAGGACATTTTGTACATTTATCAATCAAACTTGAGTAACCTTAATAATTTGATAAAAAAGCAGTTTGTTTGCAAGCTGCTGCAACTTAAAAATTGTTTTTACGAGTTTTGTAAATGCATTTTTGTACTTTGTAGGTTAGTTCTAGTTCAATATATAAGTTGAAATTGCAGTTAATGTAAATACGTTTTATAATGTAAAAATGATTGCTCGTCTTGGAATTATTTGTTTTATATTAGTGGAGTATTCTTGCAACAATCCTTATTAAAAGTATTCGATGATGTATCGTGTTTTTTACAAGAAGTCGAAAATTTTGAATTTTAAAGACAAACCACTTTGAATTCAAAACTAGGATTTTGATTTAAATTTGTAGGTATTGATTAATACCTACTGATTTTGATTTTGTAACCGCAAAAGATTTCTTTAACCCTACAGAGAATTCATCGGGCCTATACCGGCCGACTGGAAAGTTAATTATATTCATCGATAGGATTAGTTTGTAACATGTGAAATTATATAATAAAATATCTAAATGATGTACCTACATGTTATATTAAACTGCAAAATTAAAGATGCACTGCATAATGTATGATTAACAAATGTATAATGTATGTACATAACGACTCCTACAACGAAGACTATAGTAACTCACTTTTTTAATTTTTTGAGTTACAAACACCAATATGTAGATTTAGTTAGTAACTTCCCACGAAAAAGATCGCATCTCAATAAAACAACATACAACAATATTGTTGTATAACAAATATAACAATATTGTTGTATATCAAATATAACAATATTGTTGTATAACAAATATAACAATATTGTTGTATGGTGTCATGAGTCGATA
Organism: Cantharis lateralis; assembly: GCA_963170105.1. Classification (NCBI taxonomy): domain Eukaryota; kingdom Metazoa; phylum Arthropoda; class Insecta; order Coleoptera; family Cantharidae; genus Cantharis; species Cantharis lateralis. Next base: position 23,896,686 of record OY720629.1, read on the forward strand.
TGTATAAAGCAATTATTTTTTCTAACTTGAAAGGTAATTTATATCATTTGCATTTGAGTATTACTTAAGCTTGAGCCGCACTTGAAATTACATTTATTATTGCTCCATTGGCTGAAATGCCAATTTAAATATAACTCAAACTCAAGAAATCTCCAACACTGGAGCAAATGGTCAATAATTATTTAAATGAATATAAATAAACAGATAGCTTTAATATATAATATTGGATTTAATTTAGTTTATTTTTGCATTGGAAGACATAATGAAAAGTACAGAATACCATATTTTAATAAATATAAGCAATTTGATTTAAAATAAAATAATTTATTACTAAATGGAATTTGAAATGTTTTATACGTAAATGCTTGTGCTTTTGCTTTTATATTTTATTAAAAGTATGTGATATGTATTTAAGATACTGCACCATGACCTTTGATAAGCGTTTTCCACACAATGATGTCCAGCTTCTTTTGTATCGGTGTCACCCATGTCAGAGGCTAATTTTTAGTTTAAATTTAATTGTCTTAAAACTACTGTACCGATTTAACTGTTTCAACCAATTATAATAATATGTTATGTTTGTAATAATGATTATGCGGTTTTATAAAGATTAATTAAGAAATGAACTCTGAACATCTGAACTAAACGTTGTTATTAACTGTTTGAGAAAAAGTTAAGACTTGGTGTTATAGTGTTTGTAAATGTTAGACCAATATACGTCATAAATACAAATTTGATATCTATCGCAGCATCACATAAAAATTATATTACTATGATTTAATGCGTGAAATGCGATTGTACAGTAATTTTTATAAGCTGGTTTATGTCGATGTTCATGACATGTATCGGTTTACGATTTACAGACAGAATAAACTATTGTCATACTCAACTATGCGCAAATATTTCCTTTTGAGTTAAATTGAATTTTTCTGAACTGACTACTCAGTATAGTATAATAACATAAACTTTATTTTTAGTCAAAAAAGAGCGGCATGGCGATATGCAGTAGAGCGTTCTGCAATTGCATCACGATGGACTTGGTTGAAAGCTCAAATAGGGGACTTGGAATATCGGATTCGTCAATACAGCGACTTATACAAACAAATTCGGGCCAGCAAAGGAGGCATCACATTGGGCGGGGAAAGTCCACCTCGAAATATTCCAACTTCTCCAAGTACGGTAAATGGATACCGTGGGCAACTTCCTGGCGCTTCACCATTGAAATCACTTGATTCGACTGCCAACGGAACTGTACCTATTCCAGATGTGCAATGCACTCGAACAAGGCCGCTAGTTAATTTTCGAAAACGAAAGCTTCTTCAAACCTGGGGCCTTCATGCTGTATCAAAAAAGGCAGCAAGGCCTGCTACCATGAGATGTGGTTGTGTTCCACCAGGCCTACAGTGTGCTTTGTGCACAGGTAGAACGGACCCAACTCGCCCAAGGGATCTACCCGATTATCTTAGTACTACAGAATGTCTCTCTCGATTGGATTCATCTTTTCATCCTGTATTTTCATTATTGGAAGGTTAGTACACTTTTGATTTAAATGTTTTTAGAGGATAATGTAACAAAAAAATTGTGTTTTCCTTTTTAAATCTTCTTGAAATAATTTTTATATACTATCTACATAAATATGAAAAAAATTAATCTACTCGTACTTGCACATTCTTTAAAAATAATTTTGGGAAAATCATTGAAGCAATAAATTGCGCTCCACAATTAGATAAATCTAATCACAATGGACCGTAGTATTTCATATTACATATTTTGAAAAGCTTATGTCCTTACTTATAGTCTTACTTATAGTACCTTACTTATAGTATGTTTTGCCTAATCTTTGTCTTGAGTTCGACTTTAGTACATAATCAATCAATCAAAATACACAATTTACTTCTCTTTTACAGTTCTCAAGTTTTTCTCCAGCCAAACATCGACTATTTGTCGTTAAAATGACTCCTTTTTAATATTATTAACTACACGAAGTGTATTATAGAAGTTCCTGATTTCAAAAAAAAAAATTCCATGTAATTTTTTTATTTCAACTATTAGAATCTATTCTTTTTTCCATTTCATGTCTTCTTATTTTATGTGATTTTTAAAACCATAAGAATTAACGTTGTTTATTAAATTTGAATAAATATAACAAAGGAATTAAGAAAGACCTTGAACAGTGTTAAACCTGTTATAACATTTTTATTTTTAAATTCAATTTGTTAAATAAACCAAAATTTCATAATTTATTACACTTTTAAGTTTTTTTTTCAAATTTATACAAGATGTTTGTTATATTTTATAATTTTTGTAATTATAATCTTCATTTTGTTATTGATGGTTCTTGAAAGTTAAAGAAAGTTCCATTTTAATATTATAGGACTTATAATAATTTTACATAAACAAGACAAAATTAATAATAATATCATTTTCTTCAGACATTATAAATTCATTTTTTAAGCTTAATTTTTTTTCTGCTGTCTACAAAAAATTTATTTATAATTTTATGTTGTAGATGCTTCTGCAAGTATTCATTTTGATGCAATAATGAAAACCTCAGAATGGCAACATAAGAGTTCAAAGCCCAATATGAAAGTTGCAAAATATATGCTGAAAGGAACTGACAAATCTGGTTCATCTGTAGAACATCAACCAAAGAAACAATCTGACCATCGACGCAAATATAATCGACTTATTAAACCTAGCACCATAAATGCTCTTACAGCAAGTAAGTATTACTTTTTTTTAACTTTTTATAGTCGAGCTTTCGTCGTTTATATTATTTGCTAACTTTTTTTATTATCATCGCTGAACTGTGATTTCGCCAGTCTACAATTTTTGTTAATACATACATACTATTCAACCTACAGCAAGTATTGCACACAGTATATAGGATGAATGAGAACTTTCTTGATTAGCCCTCTCCCTTCAAAATATTGGAGGTTGTTTAATATTTAATAGGATGAAAAATAAGATGTTGCTTTAATTGATTTATTAAATACTGAATAATAAATTTATTGCGTCGTACACTGCTTCTTCAGATGGGTTGCGCTTTAAAGTTACCCCACTATGCTTCAACATGACATACCTCGCCTTGTTATTAACCGCTCCTACAATATTAAAACTAATTTAGGTAACAGTTAGTGAATGCAATACCGGTATTTTTTTTACACTGTTATTTGCACATTACAGTCATTGCAAATTATCACCGCATGTTCTAAACAGAGGTATTTATTGAAAAAATACCTGTCTTTCGGTTTATTTTTGAGGTAAAAATAGTTTATTTACACAAATGTACAAATAGTAATCTGGTAAATTTTCCAATTGCAAACAATTACCTATTAAAAATTAAAATGTTTTTGCAACGTTAGTACTAACGTCGGTCTGTGAGACCGATATTGCCTATAAATAAGGAACAAAAGAACACTTTCACTTGCCAAATGTCACGAGATGTCCTAATTTAGTTAATTTGAAGGTAGTAACAACTCCCGTCCTTCAGCTGTTATCGTATTAAATTTACAGTTAAAAATAGAAGTCGTCGGTCTGTGAGACCGATTGTTAGTACTGGAGGGTTAACCGTAGATGATCTTGACGCGTTTTAATACGTGTTCTGAAAAGAATGTTTGTGGATTTTTTTTATTTACTAAGTGACTTTCCCATGAAATTTTATGACTTTTTAATTACGGTCTATAAACATGTTCTTATTAAAGACTGTCACTACAGCTTAGTGCTATTTCTGAGTTTTACTTCATTTTTTTCAGAGTAGGGTGTGACCTAGAATGGTTGAGGGTGCAAAGACCTATACTCCATTTCTCTATCCTGTCTGTTACGGTTTTTTTTTTTCTTTTGACATGTGATACTCTGCTTCTGATATTAAATAGGAGTTTGAAGAAATATCCCAGTGAAGACGTAGGCCGATAAATGTGCTTTTGAAATTTTCCTGGGAGGGTTTCCTGATGCCTTAATTTCGTCAGCTTGAATTTCCCACCACTCTACTGGCAGAGACATGTCTTTTCTGCTAGAAGGCAGTGAATCCCCACACACAATTATTGTCGTGTATATTTTTAGTAGTTCTGCTTGGTACCTCAAAAGTCTTCTTATGTGCCATAGTGTCCCATTTTCAAGCTAAAATCAAAAATAATAAATCGGTTTCATTTGAGACAAATCACCAAGTAACTTTAGTTTTTAGACTATGGTCTAGTTGGCAACATATTATGGTTCAGTGGGTATCTAAAGATGCCATCTGCATCTTTCATATCTGAAAGATTGAATAAAGGTCACTGATAAAGTTTGTTAAAATCGTAACAATCTTTTCCTTTTTTATTTTTCTTTGAAAAAATTATGTTATCTTAAAATCAATATTTATCGAAATTCTAAAAGTAATGAATATGTATGTTACGATTTTTTGAGCCCTGAATTTCCGATCCCTGGTCTAATAAGTTCGACGATCAACCAAACTCAGGTTCACGTCTGAAGAAAATCTAATTTATCTTATGACCATTTCCATGCTGTAGAGGGTACTATGTCAAGACGCCAGTTTCTCTGGGTTGATGATTTAAATTTGTCATCTTTAACAATAAAACCAGGGATTACGTTACATAATAAACTGGTAAAACTTTTTGAACTAAGATCCCACTTTTATCGCCTGACGATGCTGTAGTATGGTGAAAACATTTGTGATAATAATAATATAAGAATACATTTTGTGAATAAACTTCATTAAAAGGCACTAAAGTCGTGATAATGATAACTATAACTTTTAATTTAAGTAAATTTTAATATTTTGAATGGTAAGGGAACTACCAAAGAAGTTCACACTGTTGATTAACCTTGTATAACACACTTTGTTTGGATATACCTGAATTTCACAACTAATGGCACTTTTACGATCAGAACTTGTTTTCTTAATCAACAGTACCTGCAATAATTTAGATTCTACTGTAGCATCTGTAGCTGAAGAAATTTGATTGCACTAGTGAAGAACATTATTCTTGATTTTTAATATTTTTGTTTTTATAGAAATTAAAAATAAATTCCGTGGACGAAAGCCAGGTGTGCATTCCTCCTTATCAAGGCTGAGACGAAAGCGACACTCAGAGAAGTTAGCATTGTCACATTTACAAACTGCAACTTTAGAAAGTGGTAATGAAGAACACGATCAAATTGGTAATTCAAGAAGTGTAAAATCGCGTAGTTCGTCACCACTTTTATCGATGCAACCTATACCACCTGGTTATAAAAGAAATAGTCGCATTAGTTCATATGATATTGATAATATCGTAATACCATATAGCGTAGCTGCATCAACGAGAGTTGAAAAGTTACAATACAAAGAAATTTTGACACCTAAGTATGTCTGTAAGGTATATCTTTGACAAACATACGAATAATAACCTTTAAAAATTTTAGATGGAGAATCGTGGATTCTGATTTTGGGTGTAAGTTGAAGAGTAACGGTGTAGTTGCAAATGAACCTGAACCTGAGAGTGATGTGAGTTATTTGTTTGGCAATATTGAATCTTGAATTTTGATTAATATTTTAAATTACAGAATGAAGATCTTGTGGACGAAGCGGCATTACTTCGCCATGAAAAATCTGAACTCGAAGAACGAAAAAAATTTTTGAGTTATTTAAAATTTCCTTATGGCTATAGCCGTTCTCGTGCTCACAAAAGAATAGATAGTAGAGCTGAATCTAGTGGATGTAATACTCCCGATCCCATGTCTCCACACACGGGAGAAAATTTGGAGAACACTATTTCGCCTTTGACCTCGCCGCCTGCAACTCCACTTTCTATTCATATGGAAGATGGTGGTGGATCGATACCTTCAATTAACGTTTTAAGGAAACGGACCATATCGCAATCGAAAGCGAAAGATAAGGAAGCACTTCGAGAAGAAGTTTCTTTAAATTTGGCAGAAAGTGATGACGTTTCTCCATTCGAGAGTAGATTATTTCCACTTGACGATGACACTTATGATCATATGTTGAAGTTGATGCCAGAAAATCATCAATTTAAAACTAATTATAGAGCACAAGATTGCACCAGTCCTAGTAGTTGTTTAGGTGACAGAGCAAATTCTCCAGACAGTGAATCGACAGAATCAGCTGTGGGTGACGAAGACCCAAATGATCCGGAATGGATTGATATGGAAAATAATAAGGATCGTTATAGAAGATAAGTTTTTTATTGTAATTGCTTTTGTTAATTACTATTAGTTTAGAACTTGAGCTGACACAGTAAACATATTTGGATTAAGCTGTTGTTACTCATGTAGCTTAAACCACTTGAATTACCAAATTTAGGTTAGCTTGGAATTTTGTATTGGAACTGCAAATCTGTGATGTCATTTAGGTGTAATATAAATTCAATGCTGTCGTCATTACTTTCTAGTATTGTATAAATTAACACATCTAAATACAGAATTCAAAGCTTCATATTTATCGATGCTCGAATTCGTTTTCTCTCTCATTTATTACTTCACCACATAATGTAATAATGTTAGTCATTATCAAATCATTCGTTTTTATCATTTGAAATAAGTTATTTAAGAGATGTTTAAATGCATACCAGAATTGATGTGTTTAATAGAATGTTTCTTTCAATTTTTGTTTACATAAATAAAAAGTCGAGTTACGCGTACACGAATTATTGGTCTACTTAACTGTGTTTACGTTAGCCATCATTCGTAATATTTTTAAAATATAAAATTTATTTGTTAAAAACATTTGTTATTTTATTTTGTTACTAATTTTAAAAAATCAAAATATTCTCCGAAAATAAAAAAGTTTTTATAATTTGGATTCTTTTATGAAATTCACTCGTTTAAGCTTGATGGACATAATATAATATTTATTACTTATGTACTACAAGACAATGGTCTTCTGTTTATTTTTAATTCCTAAGTTTGTTTCACATTCGTGTAATCTTTGAAAGATGTATTAGTCGTTTAATTTTTTTTCAAGTTGCATTTATATCGATTTTTAATAAGTCATAAATACTGAAAAATTATAAAAATAAAAATTGTTAAACTATGTTAAAAAATTTAATTTCATTTATGTTGTAAGTATTTAGTTTAATTTTAATTAAATAAAGTACTTTTGTATTTAATCTTTGTTGTATAGTAGTAAACGTCATTTTAACCAAATTGTAAGATACTACTGATTTTGTATTTGTAAAATGATGTGCATAAAGCGAAATTTGAACTATTCTCTGATGCACATGTGAAATAAATTCTATAAGCTGTTATCAGATATTTTGACTAAACATGAATGTGCTCTTTATAAGAGTGTAGATTGTAACATGTATTTAATGAGATAATTAAAAAGTATTATAGTAAGTTGATGTTTATAACTGGAATCAGTTGAAGAACATTTTTACTTACCATATTTATTTAGTTGAAGATAACCTTTTTATTTTTTAGTTTTAAAATTTAATTTATGAGTATTTCGTAATTTCTCCAAATGAACAAAAATAAAGACGGCAGTGAGAAAAACTAATGTTGTTTGCATGAGACTGGAACACGTACCGTGATTTGACTGATACTATTAATATGATATAAAAACAATTATTGCATTAAAGCTTAATTTAAATCATTTATTTTTAATTCTTTTTCTTTGTTTAAACCATCAAACATTTCGAAGCTTTAATGCCTTGTACAGACAGCCGCGCAAAGTAACGAACCGAACGGATATGACGTCATTTCGACAAACATTTTGGCGAATTTGCAACATAAGTCTGCAACAAATTTCAGCGAGCACTTAAAAAGACACGTACACATTGGCGCTTAGAACGCCGAACCGAACACTACTCGAGGAAGGTGACGTCAGGCTCATTCATATTTTATCGCGCTTACAATAACAATCTGCATTTCGGCGAGCATTTTCAACGATCCATCTCATGTCGGTATTTCGACGAACAGTCAAAGAGATTGCTGAGACTTTTTGTTCAAGTTTTAAATTAAATTTAAAAATACAAAGAATTAGTTGTTTGGCTACTTTTCTTTGAATGTAGATACACATTATTATTTTATGCGTAGGTATATTTTTTATGGTAGCTACATTATTCTTTTTATGCTTAATGAAGGTAACGAAAATTTACAGCATTGTGCAAATTGAAAATTTTCAATATTTCATTCACCTCATTATTAATCATTATTATAATAATTGGCATTCCAAAAATGCACATAAAAATTTCTGTAGATCTTGAAACTTATTTGACGTCAGATCTTTGTTGATTGCAAATTATAAGTTGGATAAGATGAATTTACGTCTTTGATAAAATTCAATCCAAAATAGTTATCTCTTCACTTCTTTTGACGAATTGAAACAGGTGTGAAAGATTTCAGAAACAATTCCTTTTAATTATCATTGCTTTTATTAACTCGAATAAATCTGAACAATTTTTGTGATTTTTGCCATTAAATTAATATTTCGTATCGATAAATACTGCAGTGGTTCATTTAATTATTGTATCATGGAAAAATTCGCAACATTTGATTTTGAAATTAGTAATAATTAAGATTTATTTTTTTCTCAAGAAAAAATGTTAAACCTTTTTTAATTCATAACTTACCTACTCAAGACAACGAAGTTCTGTAGGTCATGGATTTGTGCAATAAAAATAAAACATTGAATTTCTTTATTATGACAATTTTTTTTGAAAAGTAATTAATTTTAATTATTTTTTTACTGTTTAATTTTTACCGTTATCCAATACGATAATAAAAATGTTTATCCCCATTTAAAAAATATAACTTTGATTCCTTTTGAAAAAATATTTGATGCATTTGAAAACTGCTAACATGCAATGTTGAACATAGAATGTGCGTCGGTCCATGACGATATTATACAAATTTTTGCGTTCAAATTTTTATCTGTATCTTAGTATTTTTGAGAAAATCGTGGAGGTCAGTTTGTTCTAATATTTTAAGGCTTATAACATTATACTAGTGTTGTCTAAGAAATAATAACAAATATTATGAAACAGTCTGTTTAATATTACTGACCTACGGTAGAAAATACTATAAAATAATAAAGCAAATGTGAGTAACTTCCATTAACAAGTGGTGTTCGTTGAAAATGTTCGGAGCTCTGTTCGCAAGAACCGCTCGCGAACGCGACTTCCGATCGGTTCGGCGTTCGTGTTCGCATATGTGTACAAGGCATAATAGTTTTAATTTTATTCGAGTAGCTTCCACAGTCTTCTGTTGTTACTGGAGTTTTCGAATAAGATCAACATTAATACAGAAGTTAATATAAATTCTGAGAGGTGAACCGCAGGCGAAAACCTTGTACACTAATTCTAGCGATTCTTAGAAATTCAATTCCTCTTTGGTTTACCTCTTGATAAATGCAGTCTGCGGTCATGAAGAGGGATTGATCAATAAGTGGATACAAATAGGAAGTTTTAGAACAAAAATAGCTAATGATTTAGCTCATGTATGTGCAACCTTTAAACCAAGGGACTGAAACTTTCACTGGTAAGTGATTTAGATACTTTGAAACAGGTAAGATCTATATTGTCTTCTGTAAATTTGGAAAACAAATTAGTTTGTATAGTTGACTATTTGTTCAATCTGAATAAGCTTTTGTTACTTTTCTAGCTAGAGCATCTGCAATTCCAATAAATTATATCTTCTATTCTAGTGATATAATTTATGAATTAAAACTAAAACAATTTCAGAAATCAATGTTTATTTAAGCTTTCGAAAGCGTATGCTTTCATTTTCAAAAATATAAAATATTGTTTTAGTTTTAATTCATATGTTATATTGTTTCACAAGTTACAAATTTATTAATTTATTCTCTTTCTGTCTTTGCTATTCTCGTAGTCATGGTAAGCCTAAAAATAAAGGATGAGACTGAAATTCTTTATTTGAACTCCTACAAAGAAGGCGAATATTTTTTTAAATTAAATCCTAAAAATGCACTGCAGGCAAAGATTTTGAAATTTATAATATTCAATAAAAGAAATAAAAAATCAATGAAAATTCAGATAAGGTGAGGTAAGAAGATAAGGATTTAGCTGAAATAATTACTTTGAAATTTAAAATATTAGAGAAATGAATGCTTCAGATCACAAATATAAGCAGGGTCTACGACTTTTCAGCGCAGGGACGATTCGGCGTAACCGATTTTTACGCCGAATATGGTTTTAAACCATATTAATATTCTTTTTTTTTCAGAAATGCCCCCTCCCCAGGAATTAGAAATATGACTGCCCTTGGAGAAGATGTACTGACATAACGTCAGCGTTTTGTGAAAACCTCGTAAGTGCAAATTTAGCAAATTTGTTTTTATTGGTGTAATCTTTAATAAATAAAATTTATTTTGTTAAATTTGGACTTACACGAGGTTTTCGGGTCAGCCAAAATGAATGGGTAGGGGAAGATAATTAAATATCTTGTGAAAAAATTTAGAAGAATTCTCTTATTTCAATTTAATTTTATTCAGCGTAAGAATTAAAGAAGATATTACCAAGGGGATAATTAAAGGGTTCAATGCAATATACGGACAGGTTCATTTTTAAAATTTTTTGAACAAAAAATTAACTGTTTAAATTTTATGATAATTGGGAAATAAATTATTAATTTTTAAAGATTCATGGAGGGTAGTTACACGACACCCCCCTCCTTGTATTCGGGCTTATTGGTTCATGTTGGCGCAATGATAAATTGTTCAAATTGCAATTGGCACCAATGAATATTTTTTGAAATGTTTGGTGATAGTTCATAACCTTAATTTTATTATTGTAACGGTTAAAATATAAAGATTGTAAATAAGAAGTATTATTTTAATGTTGATTAATTATTAATTTAAAGTATTCTTCTGATATAAGTGATTTTGTAAGTGTATTACATTGTGTACAATAATAATTAGAATAAAGCAAAATTGTGTTTAATTAATTTAAGAATGAAAAAAGAATAACTTGACATACCTACAAAACAAATACTTCAGGTAACGAAAGAGACGTTTTCTTTAATGTAAGTTTTATAAATACAGTTTCCTAATATTATTCTATAATTTATTTAACATATTGACTGCCACGGTAATTTTTAGAATTTCATTCTAAAAAGCTATCTTATAATATAGCGGGATAATATAACTACGAGATAAGTCGTAGTTGGCGTCCTAACCAAGAACACAAACTAGCAGACAATTTGTTAAACGTAGGAAACTATTAAAATTTTATAAATTTCACAACATGGTATTATTAAAATAATATTTTAAAATGTGATTATATCCGATTATTCTTAAGTAGAAAAGACATTATCTGTGACGTTGGATATAAATGTATTTCATTAGTAGACACTAATGCCCAGTTTCTTCACTTATACATGTTCTTTTTATTTTAGATGTAGAAAAATGAATAACCAACTCGTCCGTCAACTTTTAAAAGAATCCATAAACCAGAACTATATTTCAGTATATAATATAATTAACGAAAAATTATCTGAATTAGATGACTCCACTGCTGCTAAAATTTTCATTGAATGCTGTCGAGTGTTTTACGAAAAAGATAAAGATTTATGGATTGAAAACAATAAGAAAAATACGAATTGCTTATTCCAGGTTTTATTTATTTGCAATGGACACATAAATGAAATTGATGATGTTCTTTTACTGGGTTATTTTCAATCTATGTATTTTTTAGTAGTACATTTACATGAAAAGGCGAGTACATTGTTAATTACTATCATAATATTTTTACATCCCTAAGTTACGTTTATTTATTATTTTTCACTTTTTAGAAGAAATATGAAAAGCTATTGGAATTGAATAATTTGCTCATGCCAAACTTTATGAATGGATCGAAAAATGAAAAAGTTTTAAAAGTATATCATTCAATATGCAATCGTATTTATAACATAATTTGTGAATTCAACAACTCTGAAACAAACGTTATTTTATATCACAGCTTTTTGACTTTACTATTGGGAATGAGATTTCTACATTATCCGACGAAGGTAGCGCTTGCAGAATCAACTTATATTTTTATAAAAAACAAAATGTTTTCTGATTGCGACGAACATATGCAAGACAATTTATTTACATTTATATTGGAGCTTATAAATAAGAACAAAACGAATGAAGTTGATACTAAACATCTTGAAGATGTATATTGTGCCACCTTAAAAATTTTAGAAGTTTTTATTGGAGTTAATTTGAAACAACATAAAATAAATAAAGTGCAAGAAATCATGGATATGGCTAACTCGATGAGATCAAAAAGCTGTCATACCATCATTTACCAAAAATTGTTTGGACTAATTTTGTCCGTTACTGAATTAATAATTAAAGTAACGATAATTGAAGATTACACTGATGCGGTGATGAAAATTTTTGAAAGTTGTATCGAAGACTTTAATGATTTCTGTAAAAATTTTGGATTTCTGTCCAACTTACAAAAAACTTGCAACACAATCAGTGTCTTGATGTATAATTGGGTGGAATACTTTTTAACATCAAAATCGAGTTGGACATTTTTAGAAAATAAGGAAATTCAGAAATTGCTGTTTAAATTTATAAGTGGTGTTGGTAAAGTGGTCTCTAAAGTTCCTATAACGTGTTCCGTATGTTCAAATTGTGAAGTACAAACTGACCTTAACACTTGCATACAAATTACCTCTTTAATAGGAAACTTGTGGAAACTCTCTGTTGCTCAAACCCAAGATATTTCAGTTTCTTTATGTCTGATTGTTTTACATTACTTTAAGAATTGTTGTGCACATATTAAAACTTTGAAAGATTTAAACTGCCAATCATGGAAGAGATTGTGGAATCAAGTTGGAACCAGCATTTACAATGTTGGTGTAAAATTGTATGCACGAAAAAATTATGAGTGTTCCAAATTTTTTATATTGGTTATTCAAACCCACGATTATTTGGAAGGCATTGGTACAAATTCAATTTTTAAATTCAATATAGTAAATTCAAGTTTGATGTGTTTAACAGAAACTTATCTTCAATTTAATGAATATAAATCGGCTTTAACATTTGCTGCTTTGGGAATATTTATTAGAACAAATACTTTGCAAAAGGTGTACAGAGATTGGGTACGGGCCAAGTCGGCAGTTAGAGAGAGCAACGATGATGAAATTTTAAAATATACAGAATTAACTGTTGTGGAATGTTTGCAACAAAATATAGCAAAAATTCGGACTGTTTATCCGGGCTTTAATTGTGATTTTGAAAATTCCGATATTATTAAATTGTTGATCGATGAATTGGACAGCTATAAAATTTTATGGCAAAGTAAGGTGCCTATGAAATGCGCATTCTTGAAATTATATGAAGTTGCAGATTTGATGACTTCTGTAAAGGCGTTGATAAAATATTGGGGTTTTAATGCTTTCTTGATTAACGAAGAAATTTTTCTACTGTTACCTAAAATGCTGGACAAATTAGAACACGAAAAAGGTCTTCAAAAGATGGAAAAGCAGATTTTGTTGGCATCTGGATATGTAATTCAATATTATTGTGAGACTTGGAAAGCTAGAAATAAAATGATCGATACCATTAATAATACAGTCATATTTGAAGAACCAGCTCCACTGCCACACGAACAACCTAAAAATCCCAACGACGAGTTTGATTTAGTGTCTTCTTACGTAAATTTGAAAATTGATGTGCACGGGAAAATATGGGATATTTTGAGTAAATCGTTATCTATATTTCAAAAATGCTTATCTAAAACTGTCTTACCTTCAACTGTAGAAATACTAAAAGAATACGACATATACAAAATAATTTTAAATGTAATTTATGAATTTAAAATACACTGCAATTCTTTAAAAGTTATTTCTGCATGTTTTCTGGGTCTACAAATTAGCAAACTTCTGGAAAATAAAATTTTTACCTTAGAAATGGCGTCGTTGCTGTTAGAAGAAAAGATGGTGAGTTCCACCATGTTAAAAGATATTATTGCTGAATGTAATTCCATTGAAAAGGAATTATATGATTCTGATGATGCAACTGCAATGCTAACTCAATATTGCATCAGTAAAAGTTTAATGCATCTTAGAGAAGAAAATGTAAAATTAGGTTACCAAGAGTATGAAGTGGCCTGTAAATATTGTAATAAACTGCCAACTGAAAATAAATATGAATCAATTAAATTAAAAGTTGAGTTTTTACATGTCAAGTATCTTCAACTTCCGTGTTCATTTAAAATTGAAGGGCACGATTTGCATTCTTTGGAAAAATTTTCAAACGTGTATAATAAAATAATCATTAATTATAAGGAGATAGGTAAGCATTATTTAAACTGTTTTTAAATACTTGATTTCAACTTTATATTTTTTTTCTAGGCCATTATTCTTTATTTACAACATTATTATATATGGAAATGAGTCAATCTGTGGCCGACTTCTATAAATGGATGCATTTACCAAGGGAAGTCAGATGTTATTGTCGAGATATTGTAACATTAGTCCAATCACTAGTGTTTCCCATAAGAACTGCACATTTCATAATATATCTTGCTCAAGCCGATTTGTTGAGCAGTCGTTTGAGTGACTGCCAAAACAAATTAAACGAACTAGCAAACATTTTATGTTTACGAAACGACAAACCTATGGATTTGGAACGTCAGTCACCTATGAAACAGACCAATAACGTAGATAATTTGATAGAAAGTTTAAGAGATATAAATTTAAATAGTCATTATAACAATAGACAATTAATGGGATCGCCAGAGTTGCCTGTTAAGGACTTTCAGTTTCCTACATTTATGAAACACTCGGACAAATGCGACTGTTTTTATTGTGTAAATATTGAATACAAGTGCCTAATTTTGATGTACGTTAGTTTGGTAGCTCAATTAAACTTAAGTCAAGGTAGTTTAGAAATTGCAAACAGTTACTTTCAAAATGGTTTGAGAATTTACGATTACATGGTTAATTCTAAACAACAGGATTTTTTTAAAATTAAAACTACCAAGCAACTTTCTTGTTATCCTTTCTACAACTTGCAAGATCTTTTATGTCCAACTTATAGCACTATGTTACTTGCGTACGGAAATTTCTTACTTAAAACAGATAATTTTACTAAAGCGGATATTATTAATAAAAATCTAATGAATTTAATTACAAAACAGAAATACAGCAATATGTTTTTATATAATGAAGCACGTTTCCAAAAAATGCTAATTATAATGACAGAAATGAAACCGCAAGAAATATCTGAAGTTAAAATCGATACTACAGAAAACAATGAAAATTTGGAAATTGTTAAAACACCTGAAAATAAAAAGAGCCAAGTTATATTTGAAGTACGCACTCCCACTATTAGTTCCATAGCACCAAAACGCCGATTAAGAAAAATAAAATGCGATCTTTCGCTTGGGGATGAAGATGATAAACCTGCTACACCTAAGGTTGCAAAGAAAAAAATTGTTTCAAAAAAAGAAACTAAAATTAATTCAGCTTTATTGTGTAAAACGCCTGCCCCAGTTGAAACTCATCCTTATGTTGCCACAAGTATTAAAAGACAAGTACTTCGGAAAATTCCGCCAATTAATAGTAGTAAAAGTAAAACTTTTAATAAATTAGATATTCCAAGTATTGTACCTATGAGTCCGAATGCTTATACGCCAAATGCTATGAAAGCTCAAACAAGAATTAAAAAAAAACGAGAAAATTCTTGATAAAAATTCTATTTATGTTTGTTACGATTGTGTGTAATATTATTTAATTGATCTACATGGACAAACCTCCCCTTGAATCTAGGGTTGCCTGGGAGAAAGAACAATATTTTGTAAATATGCTTTTTTAAATTTTGTTTTATTTGTGTTATTATTGTCTGTAATATATTGGTTATGATTTTATTGTGTTTGGCAATTTAGTTTTTTTCCAATTCACTATGGTGAAAGGTTTGATGTTTATTTCGATGAGTTGACTTAGTAAGAAGCTTCATAAATTTTCTCTATTTTAAATCATCATCATACACTTTAATACTTATGAACACATACCTATTATTATTATTTTATAAGTAAATAAAATTAACTAGCGGAGAACATTTAATACATCGACAATAACTTGAAACAAATCACTATAATAATTAAAAGTTTTATAAATTTTGCATTTTGTTTATTGAATATTAAACGCAAACTATACAGTGTTTCACAGAAACGAGCATACAGTCTTACGTTGGCAATGTAAATTGTACTTTTTGAAGACCACTTTTCTCGTATAATAAAAATCGCTTTTATAGGAATGTTTATTGGACATTTTTGTTACATATTTCTTTACCTTTATTTGTTTATATATACATTTGTTCTATTTAGCGCAATTTCTGAGATACAGTGCCTTAAAAAAGTTTCTGTAAAAGCTATTTTTATATGAGAAATAAAAGCTTTTAAAAAAATCTTGAAAAGGTACAATTAATATTGCTAACGTGGGAAGATCGGCTTTTATGCCTTTGCTTAAAATAATTAACTTTTATAATTTTTACTTAGGAGTCACAGGTTGAAATTAGTATCAATTGACACACCCCATGCCTTAAATTTTCAAAAACTTCCCGAAGGGAAGAAACATTTTCATCATTGAAAATTAAATAAATTTGTAACTAAGCATGGGGTTACGTAGATAATTATGTTAATTTGTCGATTGACACTAATTTCAGCATGTAGCAAAAGTTACGAATTTATGTAATTTTCAATAGTGAAAATGTACCCCCTCTACGGGGAGCTTTTGTACAGCTAAGGCACGGGGTGATTTAGAATATGTTAGTGTATCGATTGACACTAATTTCAACCTATAGCAAATTCCTACGCCAAGTTACAAATCTATTTAATTTTTGCTACCGAAAATTAGAAGCTAACCTATGTACATTCAATGGCGGATTAAGACAGTCTGGGGCCCAGCTTTGGCCCTAAAGTACTTTTGGGCCCCCCAAAGCGGTGGAAGGGGGGCGAAGCTCCCACAAGCGCTGCAGCCGAAAAAATTTGAGTTTTAAGGTCAACAAGGTTGAAACGTTCGAGATTTCTGACCAAATAAATACTTTCAATTCCGAAAAAGTAATTAAGTAAGCCTAACTCATAATTTTATTAATAATTTCATGTAAATCGGGCCCCTTTGCTTGCAGGGCCCGGGGCGGTGGGCCTCCCCTTAGTCCGAAATACGTGGAAACGTTGGCAATAGAAAATATTGTTTAATTATTTCCACTTATAACCAAGAATTTTTTTAATTAATTTATAATTTTGGATGAGATATTTTTATAACAATACAAAATTTCTTTTTTTTTTAGATTATAAGCTAAACTGTAATTTTAAATTTGCCCGCTAAAAGCGTTGGTGCCAATTGGTGAATAGGTACCAAACGCGCGTAAGTTTGCAACTTGAACACGGAGGCCGTGGTGTTAATACAATTTGTTGAAAGCAGTCATAAAGCAGTGTAATTTAAACTCTCCAAGTGAACGCATTATTATTACTAAAACGTGCTATACACATTAACAATGAACTTGAAATTATTAAGTGCTAGGTTTGTTTTGGTTAGGAAGAGTAAAAGAGTTTTACAAAAAAAATAGTGTCGGAAGCGGGTTATCAAAGAGCACATCGTTAATAATTTGTTGTCACAAGTCATAACGATTTCGCGCTATCGATGCAATTCAGAAGTACACATAGGATCATAACAAAATGTAAGTAGATTTTTGCTTTATGAACATTTATTATTATGTGTTGAATGCACATCACGTGTGATTTATTACATGGGCGTACACATGATTTTTTTTCAGGGCGCGAAATTACATTATAAATTTAAATATAATAACTTGAAAATTTATTTAAACTAAATTTGAATTTCTTTATTCTTTTGCGCAATAATTTTTTAGAGCATTTTGATCAATTTATTACCGATATTTTTAGAGTGAATCACTCCTACTTTTTCTCTCTTTCAAAAAACACAAGAAAAAGTGGCACCCCAAAAATAGTAGTATATTACTAATCGAGACGCGAAATCACTCGTTACTAGGTCCCAGCGTTGCCATGTTAGATTAGTTGAAAATACCTAGATGTCGGGCAATTTATCCCTAGAATTCCCTAGAACTTTTAATGCACAAACTCAGCGGCGTTGCAACAAATTTTATATTGAACTGGACGGTTTGGTAAGGAATATATGGATTGATATGGCCTAGAAGGTATAGCCCACACCACCAAGCGCTGCAGGCGAAAATTTTCGACATTTCAAGACCAACGCATTTTAAGAAAAATTAAAAAAATTTAGGTAAACAATACTTTATTCAAAATTTCTACATTTAAATTTAAAAAACCGACTCCCCTACACCTTTTAAATGAATTATTTGGTGGGATATTAAATTTTTATTCAAAAACCACATCTGTGCTAAACGGTACAAGTTAAAAAAATCAAAACCTAAATTTTATTGAATTTTTGTAAATTCGACTTTGTCGGCAACAAGGGCTCGTAAATTTTTAAACTACTTTACAATATACTAATAAATTTAATTTGCTAATTTTGAAAGAAAACTTTATAAATTTAATTTTTTGCTGTGCTAGTTAGCTGTTTTAACCATATGGGTGAATTTCCCTAGATTTACAGGAAAATTTAAAAAAATCCCTTTTCCCCTTTGGCACTTCTAAAATTCCTAGATTCCGGGAAAATCCCTAGACCTAGTGACATGCACCCGAGCGTCCATCAGTGAAATTTTTGAAACGGAACCGAATTCGTTCACTCTTGCTAAATTGCTACTAAGTAACCAGCAAATTGAAGATCTTCCGAAAATTTTTTTTTTTAAATATAATAAAATGTACACTGGTAATCAGAATGAATATAATTTATAATTTTCAGTTGCACCCCTTTTATTGCTTTTTGGGGTTGGAGGGGTTGGAACGTAGTCTAATTTAGTATCATCAGTAATTGCGTCGGTGCACTCCTTCAAGTAAATTTTTTTCTTCTTACTTCACCTGCTTGACTCAAGTTCCTTCTTACATTCTCTCTAATCTGTCCAATGGTTAATGCCGGTCAAAGTAGGATAAAACGTTCTAACAAACTAATCAAGCAGTTGGGTGGGTTCTGCCCTCGCAGGATTTCATAAGGGGAATACTTGGTCGACAGGTGTGGTGTGCAATTGAAAAGTTGGGTAGATGTGGTGCCCATCCCGAGTGCGATCCCTGACAGTATGTTCTAGACAAGCGCCCCAGTTCTTTCATCACTCGCTCAGTTGGATTTGAGCCTGTGTGTCGGATCGAGGAATATGTGACCCGAATACTTTCCCTTTGCAGCATAGATTTCCAATGTTTGGAGATACATTGCGACCCATAATCACTCAGGATAGTTTTTGGCTTGATGATAGTTGCAAAATCCTCTAAGATCTTTCGAGCCGATATTCTTGCCTGTGCTTTACACAACGGGTCGAGTTTCACAAACTTTGAAAATGAATCAATGTCCACGAAGATGTATGTAAACCTTCCCCGACTCTGTGGTAGCGGACCATAGTAATCAACCGTTACTAGATCACCGGGATTCTCAACCATAATTGGATTCATGGGGCCTATAAGATAACGATTTGGATACTTGACTTTCTGACATACGTCACACGCCCTCACTATACCTTTTATCCTCATGAACATTTTCCTGAAATGAAAACTATCATGCATGATCCTATACACCTTCGAGGTCCCAAAGTGACCATATAACTGGTGAACACACATAATCACCTTTTGCACCATACATTCAGGCAACGCGATTCTGTTTCTCCCCGACCGCGAATCCACACATAATAGCACCCCCCCCCACTAACCTGAACCGAAACCTGCCTCGACCAACTGACACTTCATTCCTTGCACTCTCAGAAACCTGTTTATATATTCTCCCCAACGAATCATCCTTACGTTGAGCTCTTTCTATTTGTTTAAACGAAATTTCCATATCCTCCCATTCTATGGTTTCAAACAACGCAATTTAACATTCATTCTCTTGAGAAGCGACTACCGGTTGATTGTGCACCCCAATTACCTGACTCACTCCCTCATGGGGATATCTTGACAACGTATCCGCCACTACATTCTTGCAACCCTTCACATGTTCTACTTCAAAGTCAAATTCATTCAAAAGCATCATCCATCGAGTCAATCGATCATTCAACTATCTACACTGTTTCAGAAATTTCAGAGCAAAATGATCCGTCCTAATGATTATCTTATTGCCTAACAAAACAGATCGAAATTTCTGAAGACAAAAAAAAAATTGCGAGCAGTTCTTTCTCAGTAACCGTATAGAAACATTCCGCACCTCGTAACACGCGACTAGCAAATCCAATGACACCAGGATCACTCCCATCCCCTTGCAATTGCTACACAACTACCCCTAATGTGACATCAGATGCATCCGTTTGAAGATAAAAGTCTTTCCTAAAATCTGGGAACCTCAGCTTAACCGCCTCCAGAAACAACAGCTTAGCAGCTTCAAAACACTTCTGCTCATTCACACCCCATGACCACCTTACCCCCTTCTTCAACAACTTAGTGAGCGGAGCGATAATGTGACTGAATTTTAAAACAAAGCGTCTATAGTAACTGCAAAGGCCAATGAAAGCAAAAGCTTATGCTGCAGAGCAAAATTGAGTTCTCTCAACTTTTTATTTTCCTTCTGCAGTTGTTCGATCAACTTATCTTTGTCTATACCGACAGCTGATCTTGACCTTGATTTATGGGAAGCTCGACTTCTTTTAATATGTTGTCAAACATATTTTTGGAGACATCGCGTGTCTTTGATTTTTTTATCTGAAAATTTAACATATGAATACATCTCTTTAAAAACTACCTAATTTTAAGGGATTATAATTTATTACAAGTTAAGCCATATATTCAAGTGTGAAAGATCTACAGGTAAGATTTCATTATAAACTTACGGATTTCTTTTTTGGGTCTCCTTGAGGTAGTATGGAATTTTGTGTATCATACTCCGTTACTGTTCCATCGGACTCCAATATGGCCCATGCGGGATGGACCAGCCTTTTTTCGTCTTTTTTTTGACATATTTTTGTACCGATGCCACAGAATCTTGAAAAAGTTCAAAGATGAATTTCTGACTAAGTATATTATTGTAAAAAATATAAACTGTAAAAACTAATCGATAGCTGCGCCTTCTTTTTAGAGCAAAAGTGACCCTGGAGTTACTCTAATCTGTTCACTCAAATAGGGAAACCGTGCATAGATCTCTATTCTAAGCATGTAAGTAATCTCAATAATCGGTTACTCCTGTGCCCCGTTTCACAAAAATTAGAAGTTACAATTGTGTTGTTTTCGGTTACCATTATTGCAACAATAGATTGCCAAAGGCTATATGGTTGTGAATCGTAAATTGTAACTTTTGTGAAGAGGAGTAGGTACTAGAGTTGGTCCGATTCATAAAAGGAAGGCAGCTACTTTTTGTATTATATAAACATCAAAACGACATTGAAAAACAAAACTTGTAATTGATAGCACAACTTACTAGATTCTAACCTCCAACATGTAGGATGACTCCTTTATAATATTCGCCATCCGAATATTTGATTTTATATTTTTTGTTTTTGTCGACATCTTCAGGCCCACTAAGATTTTTTATGTCTGCAAGTTTGACTACAGCGTAGTCATTGTAATCTTGAAATTTGACATAAGCAGCCATGTCGCAATAATAAGGCCTGAAAGTATCTTTAGAAAGTATCTTTTTGCATTTATCAATTTCATCACGTAGTGTTTTTACTTTTAGAAAAGTATTTTTTTGCAATTGCGGTGGTAAAGTGCTCACTTTAGACTCCGATTTGCGGGTGTAAAGTGGTACATTTTTGCCCTAGGACAAAAAAAAGTTACTTCAGGTAAAAAAAAAAATCACCAGATTTTATTACCAATTTAATTCTAATTTTTTTGCACAAATTTACCAATTCCTCGGTACGGCATGCCCCCGCTAGGTCAAATATTAGTGCGACCTACAATGAAATAAATTGGTAAATAAATAAATAAAAAGTACTTACTTTAGCTACCAAAAATTCTTACGAGGCGCCTCTTTAAAAAAATTTGACCACGTGGTCAAAGGTTAGGACGCGCGATTTTTTCGGCACATATCCTCCGTTTTTCCACTTCATAAAAGCGGATAACTTGTAGAAATTGCCGATGTCAATCTTATTTTCTAATTTGGTGACCGCCTTGATCATTGAATACTGCGACCACGTGGCCTTTTCGTAAAAAAAGCCAAAAAACGTCTTTGGTGAAGCAATCGGCCAATTCCTTCTCATTGCACCACTCTATAAAACGGTCATATTGTTTTTGATAAATTTTTCTTGATTTTGTCGGCAAAAGTTCTGCTAACGCCATCTTTGCTGATTCGTCAATCTCGTAGTTCCCGCTCATGACACGTCTTATTACTTTAAAGGCACAAATGTAACTGAACCATTCTAGTACTTTTTAGTGAAAAAATTCTAGTTGGCTATAATAATATTACCAACTATGCTTCATTTACTTTGTTACTATCGACCACGTGCTTTATCAAAAGTGAGTACTTTACCTCCTGCAATTGCAAAAAACAGTATATGCACCTCGGGAATAAAGTAAATTTTTTTGCTCGACGCGTAGCCGAGGGAAAAAAGGATCATTTTATTCGCTACTATTTGCTAATAAAATATAAATCTCGTACATTAATTATGTATTATTTTTTTATTATTATTATTATAAAACTACAACATAATTACACATCCGTAAAAAAGTTAATTTTAATATTCATTAATAATGATTTTTATTTTGTTTTATTTAATTTTATAAAAGTTAAATACATTGGACTATGTGAAATTGAAAATATTTTTAAAATAATTTTATTGTACAATTTTTGCAAAGTTTCCTTTTTCTACTTGTCGCTTTATCAGTTATTTCTATTTTTTTTGATTTCTTATTCTCAAGAACATGCTTCTGTAATATTTCGAAAACCCTGAGCACTTAAATTAATATCTCAAGACAAACTTCGAGTGCCATCTTCTTCGACATTAGAAAATTCTGACAGTGGTTCTTCATTAGACAATTAGATTTTCGTTAGAAAATCGGTATACAATTTTCGCGCTCTAGTTTTCGCTGTACACTCTTGCGTTTCAGATCTATTAGCGATCCAATGGCGCCGGAAAAGTCAAATATTGAGGGGGCAAAGTATTTAGTTTTGTCAAGCTTTATTATTTTAAATAAAAATTCTAATATTTTACGAGCGCTAGCTAGGTAGAAACAAAAATGCAATTTTCTAGGGGGGGAGGGCAAGTGCCCTGCTTTGCCCCTCCCTATCCGCCGCCTATGTAGTGATCTTCTGCACTTTAAAACTTCTTAATGCAGAACAAACTTTTATATTTTGCATATTCGCGGATTTTCACAATGTGTGGAAATAATTGCTCGTCTTTGTTTCACTTGTTTACGTGAATTTTGGATAAACAAAACTTTATTCAAAATTTAAACATTTAAATTTAAAAGAACCGATTTTTCCCCTTTGGCACTTTTAAAATCCCTAAATTCGGGGAAAATCCCTAGACCTGGCGGTTATATTATAACTTAACTACAGTCTAAAACTAAAAATTCTACATTGTCCTTATCTTATTGTGAACAAAGTGGTCATCAAATTTTATGAGATATCATAAAAATTGTACCTGAAACATGCAAATCAAAGTGGTCGTTTTTTTTTTGTGGACATGCTTTATGTAATTTGTAATATTGCGAAAAATAGTACCATTTTAAGAAAATATTTTATGTAATTGAGACCTGCAGGTGTCTTTATTTTTTCCAGAAACTCTCATAATATCCGATCTACTTCTGAAATTTCTCGCCATTACCGATCTGAAGTCAAACAAAAATCTCGTTGTATCCACCTCAATGCTAAAACGTACTCGCTATAGAGGGGGAAATTTTATATGGAGTAGTATACAAAACGGCAAGAGACCAAACGATTTACTCGTTATAGCCGATTTTTCGTTTGAAAAATTTAGCACATTCATTGCAGTTTTATTCCCCAAATTTATTATTATATCCAAATCTCGTTATTGAACATGGGACGGTATGTGAAAATAATTTTGTTACCAATTTAACTTTTTGTCTGGTTGCATTTTTGACATTCAAGCTTTCTTTTGAAATTCTATGAACAATGCTTACATTTTCTCAATAAATGATTTGTTAATTTCTTTATTTTAGATTAGAAATCTAGAATCTACAAAATGGTTTCTGATTAATTTTGAACCAAGTTTTATTAACATTTATTTGAAGATAATTGTGTAGTGACCTATTTCATCTACCCAGGATCACATTGTTATTGCCACAACTTGAAATCCTAATTAACAAATTAACTATATTAGAATTTTATATTAGAAAAAAATTTTAAATTTGTTTACCAGAGGTTTCCACATAATCTATTACATATATTATAAAAAATTGGTTGCTTCTAATTTGAGAAAAGTTCTCTTAACATCACAACTTATACATAACTATATCGCTTTAAGCTTTCGTCTTTGCTTTCGCAATAAAGGTATATCTTAACGAATTTTCATCTCACCAAAAGATAAAACACAAACTCTTTGTAAGTATTTTATTTAATTCTTTTAATTTTTTTAACCAAGATCGGAGAGTTGTAACCGCTTGAAATGGATATCCTGTTTTCAAAAGTAATCCGACGGCTCTAGCACCTGCAGAATGAATTACTATAGCTTTTGAAATATCCTCAATGGACCATCGTGGAGGACTCATCGGAGTTTTCAATCGCTTTCTAGATGAGCGATTTTTGCTCTAAGTTCAACAATTAAAGTTTCATTGTTATCTAAGTCTGTATTGATTCTACAAACTAAAATATAAAAAATATCTGAATAAAGATCATATGCATAAAAGATAATAAATAATGTAGAAATGCAAATAAAAATAGTATACCCGATTTCTTTAGTTTCAGTACTTTTATGATTTCTTTCATTATCTGATAAAACTGAATCGCCTTCACCAACCCAAGTCACATTATCAGAAAACCCTTCACCGGTTCTAGGAAAAATATTTATCATGCATTTATGATGAAAAAAGGATCAAAAGATCTAACAATATTATTACTATTTTTTCTTCAACAAGGTCATTTACTAGGTGAGAGCGATTCCTTTTTTCGTTTCTTTGTGATCTGCTACCTGCAGAAGGAATGCTCAAACTCGAAATTTTTGGCAAAAATTGCATAAATTACTTACTGTAATGTTATGCCAAGCCTTTCTTCTTCCGATATCCCATCTTTTATCCTTCTCTTGTAAATTCTGTGTTTTACAAGATTAATAGTTCGTCAAATAATGGAACAGTCATCGTGTATACTTAAAAAATTAAACTGGATCAGCAGTCTTCATTTAAAAAAAAAATAATTGTAAGCATTGTCAATTTTTCTGTTCCTGTTTATTGGTCTTGTTTTGTATCGTTTTGGTCGCCTAATTTTTGTATTTTGTGTTTGTCGACACATTTCTAATGCTATTGCACACAATAGCAGTCCCATAGCACCAAAAAGCATACCTAAATATAAAATATTAGCTCGTTTAATTTTTAATTAATTTAACAAAAAGCATATTACCTTCATGTATTTCGTAATCCATCGTGAAACAAGAAACGGAGCACAATATTAACCACTGATGAATATTTAGAATTTTAAAATGCAAACCAACACAATCTGTTTATGACAATAAAAGCTGTTTATGAATCGTAAAAATTTGTAGGTTAGGCATAACTTCTACCCATGCGCAAAAATTCCGTTCCGTCGATTTATAAATTTAATAATATTTTACAGCCTATTTGTTATCTATCCAGTGCGCCTACGATTCCAGTTCGTCAAACTATAAATCCAGCTTAAAACGTAATTGGACACC
Organism: Cantharis lateralis; assembly: GCA_963170105.1. Lineage (NCBI taxonomy): Eukaryota > Metazoa > Arthropoda > Insecta > Coleoptera > Cantharidae > Cantharis > Cantharis lateralis. The sequence goes on from OY720629.1 coordinate 23,922,520, forward strand.
ACTTTCACATAAGATAATCTACTGAGAGATGCCGTACACCAACAAAACTTGTTGTTCCACGAGACTTACTATAGAGGCTGCGGTCGCTTTAGGTTTACGCTTTACGATAACGTATTTGGTAAACCAATCCGTAATCACCAAAAGGTGTTGGTTATATTTTTTGAACGAAGCAAAGTCCGAGCAAATCTATCGAGACAGATTCGTGTTGATGTAGATGCACCTCCCCGAAAAAAATCCTGGCGTCGCCCATGATTGTCAATGTCGATATTGTTTTGAAAGTGTCTAAAACGGCTAGCAATATGACGATGTTTGGCAGTAAAGCAGAAGCATCGTTCAATTGGTTCTACATTATCTTGAACAAATCTCTCAATTAAAGAAAGCTGATATCTACATTTGCAATATCAGAGGTTGAATCTACATTAAAGGAAAAGTATTTAGCCTTTTTAAGTTGTTTCATTATTGTTGTGACTTTAACTGTCAACTATGCAGCTGCAGCGACATTTCATTTTGAAATGAAGCTGTCAAAAGATCTACACAGACCGACACGCACCGTCGAAAGAGCCCTGTTTGTGTGCGTTGCCGTCCGTGGTCGTCGGCTGTGCGTGATGATCCGCAGAATCACGCACCGTGGGAACCCAGCTTTACATACCGGTTTGTTTAGATGGAGGATGGTCCAAGCGAAGCTATGGACATACTTATAATGCTGCTTCCGGAGTTGCAGTTATTATTGGAAAACGCACTGGTAAAATATTTTTTCTAGGGGTACGAAATAAATCTTGCGCTGTATGTGCACGAGGTGAAAATCTGGGAGAAGTTGCACATGCACATAAATGTTTTAAAAATTATTCAGGTTCGTCATCATCTATGGAATGGGATATTGTTGTGGAGGGCTTCAATTTAAGTATGTCCATGCATGGTCTAAGCTCTAAGGTATAAAACTTTTATACCAGATGGTGATTCTACCGTTATGACTAGGATTAGACAGTATGTACTCGTAAGCTATGGTTCGGAAATGTCAAAAATTGAATGTTTAAACCACTGTTTAAAAAATTATAGCAAACATCTGTATCGCATGAAAAGTGACACGAAAACCATTTCTTTACAAGCCAGAAAATTTCTTTCAGACGCTAATATCAAAAAACTAATCAAAGTTGTTCAGAAGGCTGTGTATGCAAAATGCACATAAAGATGATACTCAATTAAAAGCGGACATGCGAAATTCTGTATAATGCGTATTTGGTAACCATTTAGAGTGTCAGGATTATATGTGTGATTCGGTCAAAAACGTTTCAAATGACCTAACAGGACAGTCGGTAGCACCATGAGCACATCATCATATACATATTGTCGTATTTTTCTTTTGTGTGTGGTATTTAGTATTTGGAATTTTAATATTTGGTTTCATTTTTTTTATTTTTCTTGTTCATTGGAAGCAGTTTATTCTTTTAAGTTATTTCCTGGGCAAGAGAAATTCTTCTAATTTTTATTTCTTACAGGGCAAAGTTAAAATTCATAATTTAAAATTAGTTTTTGACGATGCCCTGTATAATTGTTTTTCGGGAAAGGAGAAAAGGGCGTCTGCGCGAGATAAGAAGGAGGCACGTGGAGTTTTATCTTGAGATTGGTGCCTGCTGGAAGGATATTTTTGGAAGAGTGTTTGAATTTTCCCAGATTTTAAGTTTTGGGAAAAGGTGAAATCTCGTTGAAGAAGATTTTGGGAAGAGTCATCTTTGACCGCAGTTTTTAAATTTGGTGAAATTCTGATGGACAGGTGTGATTCCAAGGCATCGCACAGCAGGAAATTCAGCTAAGTGTTGTAATTTTTTTTGATAGTTTACGAGTGTTTTTCATAAAGGGTTGTTTTATCATCTCGTTTTGCGGCGATTTTGTATGGTGCGCATTTGCACTGATAAGTGAGGCGACCATACGGAACAACTGCGAATGCTCGCAATTATTAGGATTGTTATAATTTTTGATTTTGCGTTGTTTAATAATTTTATTGGGAATACGGATTTGTTTAATTTTTTTTTCAGAGGTAGTATTTTTTTGAATTCGGGGGTTTGTTTTTTTGTATATAAAGTTTAGGGGTATTATTAATTTTGTTTTTGGTGTGCTTGTTTGGAGCCGGCTGAGGCGGTTGGGTGGAGAGCTTACCACCGACCGAATTAGTTTGAATAAATTTTTACAATAAAAAAAATAGTTTGTGAAAAAATAGCACAATATATATGCAGCGTTGAATATGGTTCTAGCTAATGGTAGTCAATTAATTGACAACGAAACTAATAACCGGGCGGAACGGTTTATGAATATTTTGGATCGTTTTAATATGGGTAAGCGCCTTAACCTGATCCCATTCTTATCGGGTATGCGGTATAATATGGGGCATTCTTGGCATCTTAAACCCTGGAAAAATTAATTTAATAAAAGTCCAGGAAAGGTATTGCAAAAGTACGTAGCACAACAAGAGCAGCACCACGAGCAGAAAAGGCTTTAAAACAAGTGAACCCTACGACTACTGCCAAAAAACAAAGTCAGGCAAAAAAAAGTACAATCATTGAAAAAGATTACGCTCCAAATATTGCCGAAATAAATTTATCGCCAGAGGAAATATAAGAAGAAACTAACAAGCTATTGGAGCGTCTTACTGTTACGGCTGAACAGCAAAAGGAGATTGCAAACGCAACAATTGGTCAATTTGAAAACGGTAGATTCATTTCTGAAAGAAAATTTCGTCTAACTGCGGCTAATTTTGGTGCCGTAATCCGAAGGAAACCAACAACATCTTGCAGCAGATGGAATTATTAGTGAAGACGAAATAATAGAGGCGAAGTGCATCAAGTGGCTCAAATCGGGACGTCTCCTGAAGAAGCTGTTAAAAACAAAAAAGTGGCTTGATTGGAAGTGGAAAATAGAAAACCAGGACTTAAGAAAGAGCATGATTATTATTATCAAATACAAGGTCAACTAGCAATTACTCAGGCTAAAGTTTCTAATTTTGTGGTATACAGTGGAGATAACAATAAATTATTTATTGAAGACATTCACTTTGATCAAGTTTTATGGTAGACGGTAATGTTGCCAAAATTAAAAACATTTCATCTTCAATGTATTGCTCCTAATATCATAGATAAAAATAGACCCGAACGTGGGCTTAAATGTAGAGAGAGAACCATTGGCAATAATTGAAGCTCAGCAGGAAAAAAAAAGAAATAATTTATGTGCGAAATATTTTATTGAAGTGTAGTGTTCAAAACTTAATCTTTGTGCTTAGTTGTGGTTTTCTGTGTCTTGCTAGATTACGCTAAAATTTTTAATTGCTCGGTGCGGTGTTTTAAAAATTCTAACTCATTGAATAGATCTTCCCCGTCAATATCAGATCTATTTTCATGTGTTAGCTTTTCTTCTAAGTTGAGACATTGTGCTTTTTTTTTATCTCTTCTCTCTTTAATCTCTTCATTTTTGATAAAATGTTGTACCATATTACAACTGAACATACGAATTTGTAAGTCTTTAGTTTTAACATTAACGAACTCGTCACGTTTCTTGCTTCAGTGTCGTATTGTCGTTGATAAAAATAAGAGTATAATGCCTCTTAAATTTTATCCATATTAAATCGAAGAGCTTTTAGAGCTCTCAACTCTACTTTCCCATCGCGTATTTGAAAGAGGTAAATAATTTATAAAATCCAACTTTACATTTTTCGTTATTTAAAATCACCCTGTATATATGGTCAAAAGTTTTAATTTTCATCAGCAATTGCTACAGTAAAACCAGTAATTTTATTCTATATTCAAAATTTTATTGCTTTTATTTTTAATCATTCGGTGTATGTAGCTGATAAAGCAAATTTCATAGTTAAATTTATTCCGAAGTCATTTTCGGGGAATTACACGTGCGAAGATTTTATGCATTTAACCTTCGCGAGTAGATGGTATGATCCCGTACGGCCAATAGCAAGCTTTACGTAATTAAGTGGTGCATTTTGTTTTAATGCAGAAATAAAGAAATCGCGGCAGTCTGTACTTGGAAGTTATTAGCATTATTAGGTACGTTACGATTGAAAATTTTTTGCCAACATTTAAAATCGCCCTCGGAGTGAAAGTAAAAATTTCAACCGCTGTGTTGTGTGTTACTCAAGAATAACTCATAAAAGGAATAAATTCAGTATTAAAATAAGCAGCATTTAGCACAATCGCTCGACCGGGGGAATCCCAAAAATTAACGAATATTTGGAGACTTCCAGCTTGTCCAGTAGGCCCTCCTATTCTAAGTAGATTATTATGTATTTGACCCGCTTTCAACGTCAGTGCGGGAGTGCAACTTAAAACTTGTCATGTAATTTATAAATAAGTTATTTTATTCACAATCAGTTAGTAATCGACACATTCCTAACTTTTAATAAGTTGGGAAGCAGTATATTATTTACTTTTACTGCTAACCAATCAGGAAGCTTATTTGTTTTACTTCCCAACCTTAGGTCGGGAAGTGATTACTTCCCGCCCTGCAATGTCGCGTTGTCGGTGGCTCAAAAAGGAACCAACAAAAAATGTGCGTCAAACTAGTTAAGGTTATGTTATATTATGTATGCTATGTATGTAATTAACAATTATTGTTGGTTTCTTAGAGTTAATTTTCATCGTAATTATAATCTAATTTTTATGTTATTTACTTGATAAGTTATACTGTTAATTTATTAGCCAGAATAATGAAACCGAATAACCCTTTTCATATCGGAATTTGCTTTTTTGCGGCAACAAATTTTCAACCGCATTTTGCGCAGCTTCTCGCAGTTCGGGAGGCGTACATTCCAAATCAGACATCTTATTTATTACTATCAAAAATTACTTGAGCACAAATATAAAAAACTGAAACAAATCTATCAATTCTTTGCCAATAATAGCAGTTTAACACAAAACAAACTTTTTGTTTGACATAAAAAGCAATTTGTTTATATTTTATACAAACTTGATCAATTACTTTTTATTTTTAAAAATGAAATAAAACGAAATTTGTTAATTACATACTGATTGTGAATAAAATAGTATACATACCTCGGTGTCAAGCTTCATTCCAGCGTCGGCTCCGCGCTCGGCTGTAATAAAGCATTTTCCACCTCGGCACGTAATATACTATTATTTAAGTATAAAATCAATTTTATTCTATTACTCGGTGCAATGGCTATCTTTCCATTTCCGTCAGATATTAATTAATAATTTGACCAGAACAATTTTTTGTTTTTTGCAATATCATTATTACTTGGCCAAATCAAACGTGAAGTGGCGCATTTTAGACAAGTAATGGTGAATAATTTTTTCATTATACTACTAATTAATGAACATATTGATATTATTTTTCTATAGTTGGGCGACTACTAATAAGACAAATTTTGCTAAAAACCGATTTTGTATAACCAAGAGATGATATTTAATTGCATTTAAACTATTCAAAACGCTGTTTTAATACATAAATTTATTTCATTTTAAATATTTTTAAAGAACTCGAATTAATTATGACAGCAAGCGAAAGCGCCGCCACTGTTAATTTGAGAAACCGCAATTTTAATACATCATATTCATAATATTCATAACATTAATATTGTTATAATTGCGAATTCATTAAACGCGAAAATTCGAAAGTTTATTTAATAATTTCAGTATTTTAAGACGGAGAAGTTCTTAAAACAATGCAATGTTTTTCGTATTTCGGGTGGCGCCGGCGTACAATTTAAATTTTCACTATCCATTTTCCAAAACAGAAATTACTTTGAGAAATACTTTCAAAAACTAATGTCAACAACAACAAATCAACAAAACAAAACTGTCATTTGAAATATATATTTTAAATTTGAAAATTATTTTAACAAGAATTTAAAAATATGGTAATAAAAATTATATATAAACTGCGGTTGTGAAGATTGTTATTATAGCTCCCGCGCTGCTTTATATAATCTTGGCGTTAGGGCTATAATGACATAGGTATACATAAATTTAATCTACTATTTTTACGTTACATTGTTCCAAAACCTTAATTATTCAATTTTCAAAATTTGTGTGTTCTGTTTTACTTCTAGGGAAAAGGATTTTATGAAATCAAGTCAAGTAGGGCTGTACCCGAAGTGTTGTACTTGATTATTTTTACCTCAGCGAGATTACACAAATAAGCGATTGTGGCGCCCTACCGATTTTGTGAGCTCTCCTTCTGAGTCCTGGTTGACCAGTCAGGTCAACCGAACTGTAACGGGGTTGTGCGTTAAACGAGATTATACCCGTATCAAAATTTCAAAACTCCGGGATTTATTTCCCTCAATCAGGATTTTTGTCTAATTTGACTGGACTAGGTGTCTTAGATTACATACACAGATATATTCCACAATCCCTTCTACACCATCGACAATGCTGGGTTTAAAATGTTTCCCTTTTTTATTGATCGATATTTTTGATTTTTGTGGAATCATAACATTAATTAAAGAAATTTGAATGTAAGTTTTAGCATCTAAAAATTCTAAGATAAAAGAAACCCAAGTTAACATCAAACAACTTACCATCGTTTAATATGTTTCCATCTAGTAAATCCAAGATAATTTCATTAGTTCCAGTGATAGATGTTTTTTTTAAATTTAAAATATTGGTAAAAATGTTATCCCAATTTAATAATAGAGCCGATGATTTATCCACATACAAAAATGATTTAAATCATGTTCAATCTGTGAATATTCATGATACATTTATAGCAATGATTTAAATTCAATACAAGTGCTACATACTAGGGTATATCCAGAAGGAGTCTTTAATATTGGCCATTCTTCATAAAAGTCTTTCACCTGTGGGTATTTTGACTGGAAATGTTATTTTTTATCATATTGCTGTTCACTAATATCTAAAAAAATATTTTTAATAATACATTCAATTTGGGCTGCCTACACAAAATAAGAAGCTTACCTTGAAGGTCGTCCAGAATGTTCTTTATCTCTTGAGTTCGCCTTCCTTATAAAAGAAATTTTATTTCCGTATTTGTCTATAAGTTTTCTCTTGGAAATGCCAGATTTATTGTTTCTACTTGCACATTTTTTTGTAGGTGGGACGTAATATGTTTCTTTTATCTCGTGTTCAAATATTTTCGTAATTCCTTCGGCTAAACAATCAATATCTTAATTAACAAGCCGACTGAAATTAATGTAGTTCTTTTGTAACATATTAACGTTATAGAGGCAATCTACTTACGTTTCACAATTATTAAGAAAATATGTGTGATTATATCACATAAATAGCTTTGACAGCGTGTATCCAGTGTTTTCTTGTTCCGTTCGTAAAGAAAATCCGATTGAATCAGATTCGATCACGTTTTTGAGGTTCAAGTTACTTATTATGTCTTCAGTTTTTTGCAAGGGGGTTCATATGCCGGTTCTTCTGCATTACTCTCCACAGGAATTATTTGATAAATTGTTGATTGACTATGGCTCGGGGTGATGTAAGTACCTCACTGATGTTATTTATCTCGACAGTATTTCGATCAATTACTGGAGTTGACGTAGAAGATCTGTCATTTATATTTGCAGATGCACAGGAGTATACTGAAGCATCATCCTTTAAGTGAATTAAATAAGACGACGATATTGATGGTGTATCTAAATATTTCGGAATCGGAGTAGTCACGTCAGTCTAAAAAATATAAAAAAACCCAATCTACTACTTATAAATAGTAGGAGCGAATATACAAATGATTCAATTTTGGATAAGTAGAACATTTACAGTTGTGGAATAAACAAGGTGGAACTCGGACAGGCACGTAACTAGCTTTAAAAATCAGGTGGGCCCAGCAAGGGCCCAAATTTTTTCAGGTGGGCCAACTTAGGTGTACCCGCAGCGCGGGGGGGGGGGCTAGAGTTATCAAATGCAAGACAATGGGAAGACTTACTTGAAAACGGGACTGTCTCGGCGAAAACGGATCGTCTGGTCACGTTCCAAGTACAAGTACGAAATTTTGTAAATATCTAATATAAAATAATATCAAACTCATAGATGATACAATAAGTATCAAACTCATCCACTACTTTCGAAATATCTACTTGTTTAGCGATAACGAAACCGGTTAGCTCACAAGATGCACTTGACACAGGAATTGTCACTGAAATCACTGTTAATTTATATAATTCTTGAAAAACTATTTTTATATATAAAAATGTCATTATACTGTTTACGTGAATATCCTTTTGGAGTTCATATTATAGTTTTTGGTAATATTGTTAATTCACATTTTAAAGATTCCACATTATTTCAACGAAATAATTTCATCAAAATTTTAAAAGTTACTATTTTCAGGACGTAAGGCACTCATGCCAACTAATATGTTTGAAAAGTTTTGGAAACGATTATTTAATTCTGTTAATACAACATCTAAAACAGGGAAAAAATATTTAATTTTCAATTCTGTTTTATTTTCTGCGTTATAAATATCTTTATAGCATAGAATTTCAATTATGGTCGAGTCTTGATACTTTTTGGGGATTTTTTAACTCGCTGTTTGTGTTTAGTCGTTGTAGGCAATGATATTATTATTAATTTCAGATAATGTAGAAGCTTCATTGTAAATACTTAGGAACTCTTTGATCGATACCATTGTTGTAAGGTTTTATTGACGTTTTATTTTGTATATAAAAAATATGCATAATTTGAAAACAAAGTCTATGGTGGTTGCGAATTTTTCCAAAAAATAAAACGTTTTGAAAATTTTCTTTTTACTTTATTCTGTAAGTATTGAATGTGTTCCCGAATTTTCGATCTCACTATAAGTAATATTAAAATCTACAGTACATGCATTTTTCAATAGGTAGTTATTTACTGATTCGGTAAGTCAGGTGATAGTTCTAATAAAATATCACTTGTAATTTGGTTTGCTACGTAAACAAAAGAAAATATAAACATTTACATTTACAGACATCACAAAGACTACGGATTTGTGCCACGGATGTATAATATAAACTCAAAATAGCCAACTTTTCAGAAACAGGCTTTGAAATTTGCTAACAGCATATACAGTTACTCACAAAACAAAGCGTACACCTTGTAATAATTTCATAATATTTACAAGAAACAATTTTTTTTTTAAATTATCTTTTGTCGTGGTTAGTTTTTAAGGACCTCTGTGAATTATTATTGCTAATTATAAATCAAAATTTTGTTTAGTACTACTATTAAATAATTGTTTTAATAAAAAAGAAAGAAATTACATGTTACAAAATAAAGCGTACACTATGTTATTAAATACTATAATTCTGAAATCAATATTTAGTTGGGTAACCTTTTGCATTTATAACTGCTTGTAGACGCTTGGGCATTGATTGAACCAACTTCTTGGTCACTTCCGCTGAAATTTTATCCCATTCTTCAAGTAATTTTGCTTTTAATAATGCTTTATTGCTTGTATCGTGATGTTTGACTCTCTCCTTCAGTTCATACCATAAATTTTCGATGGGGTTTAGGTCAGGTGATTGTGGGGGTGTTTTCAGTTGTTTTAGTACATGGTACAATAGAAATTCTTTTACCAGCAAGGCCGTATGCTTTGGATCATTGTCTTGTTGAAAATAATATACAGCTGCTAATTTCATTTTCTCGGCAGAAGGGCGTAAATTATTCAAAATCTGCATATATTTGTATTTATCCATTATAGTATCAATAAACTGTAAGTTACCAACGCCATTTTCTAAGTAGCATTTCCTCTACATAAATCTAATATTATAAATACGGTTATTCCGCCGATCCTCGGACGTCAGAGCCTCGTTTCGTTTGTATTGTACTGGTGAGGTTACATTTGAGTAAGAGAGGCTATAAATTGCTCTTGACTACCCCATTACTAACCATCAACATTAATAGCACTATCTCTTTCTAGAATTTTTAAAAATCTCTGCTGCTTTCTTAAATATAGAATCAGCTTTATCAATATTTCTCCTATCTTTTCCTAGCATAATATATAATATTATTTAAAGTCTGAAATGTTGTGTAATATTAAAATTCTTGTGAAAGATTGAATTACCAAATTTTCCGTATCTTTATGTCCGCGGTCATCAGTAAAAGGGAATTTCACATTTCCCCCGATAATAATTATAGCAATCCTTTGCAGGAAATATGTGGTTAAAAATATTGTAAATGTTTGTTAAATAATAATCGATGAGCTTGTTACTACAATATTTCAATTTTCGCTTTTCTACCCCTTTTTCACCAGATATATATATATATATCGTATGGTTTATTCATCCTTCATGGTTACAATTGTAAGTCTAAATTCGTCAGCCAATCACGGGATCTATCAGATACGGCATCACTCAATTCACGCATCGTGCCTGTAAATTTTCTCAAAGGGCAGTAACTTACAATGTGTGACATTGTTTGGTCGGAACATCCACAATCACAATCAGAAGAGTTAGTAAGACCCCATTTTTTTAAAAAATGATTACATCTGCCATGTCCAGTTCTGAGTCGATTTAAAGTAACCCAGTCTTTGCGATTTAAGTTGAAACCACCGACTTTCTTAGTTGGATCCTCAATGAGATCATTGTTGGAAACCTTCGAGTTTACCCAATATTCTTTCCATGCTATTTTTTCATCAAATGTAATCAGTTTGGTGAGTTGCTTTTGGATAGGTTCTCTAGATTTTAACCTATAAAATGTTTCTTTTGCAGGATTCACAATCTTTTATTTTTGATAAAACTATTTTTGAAATAAAACTACTCATGCCTTGCAATACAGTTGCTTCTAAATCTTTTAGATCTTTGAAAATTTCAGGAATCTCAAAGTCTTCTTTACTGTGGAGTACTGGCTGAACTTCAACTTCTACATCTTAAAATAATGAGAAAATTAATATAGAACCTTTACATCACATGGAAGTAATTACCTGCTGCACAAATCTCTTCAAAGATACTAAAATATCTCCATCATCATTTTCACAATTACTGCCTTCTGAATGACCCTTGCTGTAGTTATTTACCAAGAAACTCTTGTAAAATGGAGTAAATGCAGCTACAGTTGGTGTTAACGCTGAGCTGCTTCTTGACACTCGATGGGGTAATAATGAAACTCTGGATGTTTTTACTAACTAACATTTATTTTAATTTAGTGGACTGTATATGTTGATGCCTTGAATTTTGAAAAACAACTGCCCTTGCCTCTTACAATTAAGTTAATTACAATTACAATTAAGTTCTTAATTGCAGATGAATTATTATTGGTTCCTTGATCACACACTTTGGCAAAGACAATCAAACCAATTTTAGACAGGTTTTCAATTAATAGTTTCAAAATACGTTCTATTTCTGAGTGATGGGTAGCACCGTTTACGAAGTTATAATAAATGGGCTGCTTCCATTTCGCTTCTATGTTGCGCAGCATAAATACCTAAACAAACTATCTATAATTTAACTTTAATGTACATAAGTAGTATAATAAAAAGTATACCTGTACATGATTTGCATTATTTTGCGTCCTTCTATCTCCAAAATCTTCAAAGCCTTGAACAATTAATTCCGGGTTGCATTGGTATTTTGTTCAGATACTTCGTCAATGTATGTCTAGATGGTAACGAAAAGAGTTTTGATAAAAACTTATAAGCAGGGTCACAAACAGTGCAAGGGCTAACACTTGATCGTCTTCACTAAATCTTTTACCCTTAGGGTTCTTCGAAACATTTTCCAACTGAGATTTTTCGACACAATACTCTGCATTACTGATGAACTAGATTGTGTAAAAAGTTCAGTTTTACTAAATTTTGCTGCATATTCCAACCTTTTCTTACAAGCAGCATGTAAATTTAGCAGTTCTCAATTGACGTTTTAAATTCACCGCTTCTTTATACATCACTTTGGCTTTAAGGGTAACTTCGCCGACTTCCTTACATTAATAGTTCGAAGAAGTGATGCTAAAAGTATTTTAAAATTAATTTTCTAGAAATATGAATAAAGATTGCTTTTAGTAGAACATAATTTTGATGTCTCTTGACTCTGTTCGAGACCAAATTTACTTGTCGAGGGACCATAGAATGCTTCAGGTGTTGCTAAAAATAGATAAAATTTAATTTTCCATAAAGTTACGTTATTGCATCTAATATACACACCATTTGATTGTGGTGGGGTACTACATTCAATTATTTGCTCTTCTTCGTGTCCAAAAGTTCTTGTGGAGGGACCATAAAATACTCGTTCAGGTGATACTAAAAAATAGTTATAAGTTAACTTTTCATAAATTAACATTTACATTGGTGGAATATCTTCTTCCTCTTCTTGACCCATGTCGATATCTTCCTCCTCGATACTAAGAACTAAAATCAAAGATTATTTTACAATCAAATAACAGTAAAATAAAAAGTAATATTTACGTGGCAAATCTTTAGTTGGGAAAGCATCAGATCGTAAACGGTTATTCTTCATGACGAAACATTCCTTAAAATGAAGATGGTATATTCTTTTTCACTCACGTATCTTATAGGGTTCTAAAGTTTGAAATTCTTCATTACCAGAAAATGCAACTCATAACTTAAATCGTTGTTCATCGAGGACAGGGTTTGGGAACCGATGCAAAATTGATGAAGGCCTAAAATATTTGGGAACGCAACAAGTACGACGACCCATTATGATTAAAAAAAATTATCCTTAAAATTTGTAACATTTGTAACAAAACGAATTATTTTAATTCAAACGATTTTATGCATTGTATATGGGGAAACAACAATGACATTTAAATCAAAACAGTTTTCGTTTTGAAAGGATCTCTTCGAATAAAAACGGTGTAGTTTTATTTCAAAACATGAGTAGTTTTCATTTGAAACAGTTATAGTTTTAACTCGATTCGTTATTTTAATCGAACCATTTGGTCGTTTTATGTAATTTTTAATACAAAATTGAAAGATGACAAATCAGTGGGTAATTTCAATTAAAACTATTACGGTTTTGGAATAGAGCTACTATCTAACATATATTGTCATGTTTCAATTAACAGACCCCGTATTTAAGATTTTACATTTAAAAAAAACAAATAAAGTTTAAACCTTTTTTTTAATTAAATTTTGCTTTGGAAACTCAGGATTACTTTTGATAGATTTTTATGATGATAATTTGTTTGATTTCACATATTGTTTGAGTTTTATTAATAACGGAAGGCCCGGTTAATAGTTTGTTTTGTAACTTTTCTTCAGAATTTCAAAATTTAAAGGATGTTTTTGGTCCACGATCTTTGGATGAAAAGATAAACGCCAAATTTATCAAAGCGCCATGGTTTTATATTTTTTGTTAAATATTTTAATCAAAATTTAAACATAATTAGTGGGTTTTAAACAATAAGAGTGAAGACGTGTAAAAATTTAAATAAGTGCGTCGCGCCGACTCAACCTAAGCTTTCCACCACTTCAGAATTCTAAACGAAATGATTGCTTAACAATAAATGGAGGGAGAATGGTTTTTAAAAATAATTCATTCTGGGCAAGGCCGTTGTTTCGATAAGTTCGAAATTTAAAGCCCAGAGTCACAAGTTTTAAATAATAATTAAGATAAAGTTAATATTGATAAATAAAATTAAAAATTTAAATTAGATAGATAAATTCTATGATTATAATTACTTACCTGAGAGTAAGAGTGTTTTTATTTGTGAAATTGATAAGAAGAAGAAATAAAATTTATTCACCACAACAGGTGAAACCATAAATGAGAAGATTAAGAAACCAAGAAACCAAGCAACAAAAAATGAACAAGCAACAATAAAAATTTAAGAAGACATCAAAAACGAATAGGGTGAGAACAATTTTAAAAGCGCAAAACAATTAATTTTACGACCAGTGACCACGATAAAATTGATTATTTGATTTTGTATTATTTTGCCATCTAATTTGAAAATTAAGCTAGAACGTTGGAATAATTACTATTAAATGTGTTTAATTTGCAAATTTGGTGATCTTTGTTTTATTTGGCAAACCGATGTTATGCGGTTTTAGATCAAAAACATCACAATTTTTACATCAATTTATAAACAACAACTTAATCAAACTGTGCCTTCTTTTGTAACTTTTAAAATTTAGTATTCTGTGTGATTAAAATTACATTCGACATTTATAACTTGCTTAATTTTTTTCATCATAAAATTTATCTTAAGGATCGCAAGCTTTATTTACAGAGATGGGTGTTCCAAAAGTAACAATTTGAGTTTTCTTTGTATAAGTTTAGCTTTTACACTTTTGAGCATCGCAATATTATAATGTTTTTGCTCTTTTCCATATAGAATGCATAGAATGGTTTGAATAGAAATAATTCGTTTTAAAGCAAACGATTTTTTTTCAGTGCAAAATAATAGAAGTATTTAATATAATAAAAAATTCCTTCTCATATAACATAATTTTTTTTTTAATTTAAATAATAAAACGTTTGTTATAAATAAATTATTTTGAAACAAATTTGGTTTTGTTTTAAAAGAATGGGTTACATTAACTTAAACGAATAAGTATTTATTATAAAACGATTTCTTTTAAACCAAAAAATTAAAATTCAAAACGATTATTCGTTTAAAACTTCATTTTTATCAGTGTATAATTGATCAAAACTATTGAATATTGTAGTTTGTTACAATGTAATAATTTTGATCAATTATACGAAGTTATGAATTTAAACTTAAATAATTTCATTTAACATGTAAAAACTAAATGGTTATAAAATATTATCACATCATGATTGTTAGTAAAATTAATCACGGCAATTACATATAGGCGATTCATGGTAAACAAATATTTTATTATTATGCAATATTAGGTATTAATATTATAAATTACAATAATATTATATTATATTAAATTAAAAAGAATTAAAAATGGTAGAAATATAATTTTGTTTTTTGGTGAGTTGGTTTTGCCTATCTTGAGCGCGTTGACGTCGACCATCATCCCTATCTCTTGCGTTTGATAAGTTCCTACTTTGGACCTCAAATTTTTACTTTTTTCGGAGTCACCAAATTTTTCCCCAATGACATCTGAAATTTAAAAAAATTATTAAAAATGTTCTTAGTCGACAATATAAATAAATACTACTAACCCTTTAAACAATAAATTATTACTTATACGAGTTCGTCAAACTGAAATTATCGTCAGGTTTTGTTGATTTCTCACATCTAAAATAGTGTTTTTAGTTGGTTTCTGAGTTAAAGATGATTTTGAACTCATTGATCCAACATCACTTAATTCGTGATTTATCGATTTAATCGAAAGCTGGACAACAGTTCGGCGTCGAATGAGAATTATTTCACCTTTTTTTATTGATTGAACGTCCATGTTATGATAAAAATCACCCGATCGTATGAGAACTGCGAATGCAAGTTAAAATCTTGATATTCTTCAACTACGTACTTCGTAACTCTTCGAATATCTTGAATTTTCTTGTGATTCATCGGTATTCTGTTATTATAATATGCCTGTGGTTCAATGAAATACTAACATTTATTTTAAGCCGAAATGTATGTTTGATCGGACCATCAATCACTGGTAGTGCAGTAACAATTTATTCCAGGATTTGAAGCATCATTATAGCAAAATCTTGTTTATCTATTCGTGATACTCCTCGTCCAGAATATTCGATACAGTTAACTTTTTGTTATAATATGTCGGCCACCAGTTGGCAAAATTTTCTATATCATCAGTCTCGACTTCCTTGATTTCTATATTGGCGTTTTTGATGCTTTTCTTATAAGCATAATATATTCCTCAGGGACGTACACGCGATCAGGCTTTGAGAAATTAATGTTGAAATCGTAATGCAAACTAAAGCATAGTTTGATTTAACACAACATGACACAGTACTTGTTAAAAGGTTCCACAATGTCCTTCCATCAAATAAAAGAATTTAACTTTTAATTTTAGTTTGTTCTTCTAAGATGTAATCTGGATCTTAACATCGTATTCCCCGTTTTAAATCTCCTCTGACAAAAACGGTAAAAACGTGTTAATTTTTCCACCATGTTATCCTCTCAGAATTGTTCTAAAAATTCTAACCATCGGGTGAAGCTCTCAAAAATTTAAGGACACGATCTATATATAAGCCACAAGGAAGAATTTTTTATCTTATAATTCTTCAAGCATTAACGCTACCCTTTTCTTTCTCTTTTCCATAATCTGTTGCACGATTACCTGTAAAGCTAGGTTGCAATTATTATAGCTCCTTGACAGACTTATGGCAAGAGGTAGAAGGTCTGAATTTACAAACCCGAGCAAAATTTGAAGCTGTTAATCGCTCACTTCTTTCTTCTCTATAGAGATCACTATCAAATTGCTCTCGAGTTCCTTTTTCTATGTTTTGGATTTCTTCGTATGTCATATCCTAAAAACCGAATAATTTTTCGCTAAATTAATAATTAATCACTAAACGTCTTTCACATTCATCTTCCACTTGATGCATCCTTCCCATAATCTAAGTTTTTTCTTGCAGTTTTAGATGTAGAAGCAGTACTTACGTCCTTATCCTTACTCTTCTTATATTTCTTGTTAACTTTATTTGTTGCAAGATATTTTTTTAATCCAGTACTTGGACTCTTATCCAATACTTTTTTTAATGGATTGTAATGTCATTGCTTTCCTAAACAGATTATAATATTATTAATTAAAAAAATAAGTAACAATAGTTTTCTGTAATCATCATATTACCTTCACTATACCTCAAAGTAGTCAAATAAACCCTTGCTTGTTTCAAATGATCGTCTTTGAATTAGATTTAGCCTTTTACCAGCGTTAAATCTATTTAAAACGCTCATAAATGCTTCAGCTCCAGTATTGGTTTCGTTACCATTTCTAATAAGAACATTTTTAAAGAAGCTAAAAACTTCAGTGATTAAAAAATTGATAATTATTATGAAATGAAAAGCATACCTTCAATGTGACGTTATAAACCCAGATGCACCGGCAGTGGCTACTTCAACATTTGTACCCACTTCATTGCAGTAATAATCTTTGCAGTTTATGTGTTTATTGTAAACCTGATATGGATCATTAATCAAATCTTCTATCAAAGTTCCGACATCACCATGAGCATTGTCTTAAATAGCTTTTTGGGCAATTTCCTGCAACTGTTTGATTTTTTTCGTTGTTAAAAGTCTTCGTACTTCCAATCTAGTACCTGGATTTTTTCTTTTACGATATAGGGCTTTACCATAATTTTTAATTAAATGATGGCCACATTCAATTTTTTGAAATCAACGAAATTTACCTTTTTGCCATAATATGTTACATGTTTTATAATATTAGCATAGCGCTGGAATCTCCATCTGCTATGAAACGTGTATATCTCATTCCATGCAGTTTTTTACTTAAATTAAATCCTTGGACAATAATATCAGATTCCATCGCCGACGAAGAACCCATCCAGTTTTTATAACAGCGATGTTCTTTATCTGGTGTTTTTTTTACATAAAATGCAAAATTTATTGCGTACGCCCATATACAACACCTTTGTGTGTTTACCTATTATAACTGCCTAAAATATATGGCATTTTTATTTTATATCCATTAACTGTAATAAGAAACAAATTACTCCTGATGCAGCGTTGTAGCTGTGATGACCATGACTCCTCTTACTCCAGCCTCCGTCTAAATATACGGTTGCACATGGTATTCCATTTTCATCTACGTCACCTTGTTTTACCGCAATTGAAGCTTCTTCTTTAGCACCATTAGCCATGTTTTCAATTGCTTCATCTTCCCACAACTGAAAATAAAATAATAATTAAAAAATTCATTGGATTATTTTTTTGTACATACATCTGCAAGAACAGAATAAAATAAAATTGAACAGAATAAAATTTTCCCAATGAAATACATGGAATCCCTAAAATGGAACAAAACTTTTCCAAATGAGAAAATGTACTTCCCGTAGAAACTGTTCCCCAAATGGCTATTTATTGATTTTGGGAGTAATAGGGGATTCTTCGCTTGCTTCTGACGAAATATAGTATTTACGATTACACATCTTAAAGCCTGTTCACATTATAAAATTTTGCTTAAAATTTGGCTTAAAATTTTTATAAGATAAAAATTTCACTGTTCACACCTTAAAATTTTCGTTAAAATTTTCCTTAAAAGAACTTTTAAGCGAAATTTTAACAAATTTTAAGGAATAGGACGGCACCTATTTTCTTAAAATTTTACGTAAAATATAGTGAGTTTTAATAGTGTATTTGGTGATATCAGGTAGTATCACTGCTTTCTGTTGGTAGTAGGTACTTTGTTACGGACCGACTTTGTTATTATTATCATTATTATATGATATAAAAGTATAAAAGTATATAACTTATTTTTATGATGTATTCTAATATTTTATATTATTCTATTATTGTTATTGTTGTAAAGATGGATAGTCAAGAAAATGTAGGAAACACTTTTGAGCCCAAATTTTTTTAGTTTTTTGTTTTTGAATAGATTTTATTTTTCTAAATAGATTTAACAACAACACAGTTGTTAAAATTGCACAACTCATCACTTCATGTTTTTTTATCGGCATTTTACTTTCGCGTGTTTTATATAAACAATAATCACTTGTACTGCTTGTTACCAACAAATATGTTAGGTTAGGTGTTAGGTTAGTAAACGTTAAAAAAATATTTCCGTAAAATAATAATTTTAAGGTTACTTTTAAGGTGTAAACACAAATCTGTAAATCGACAAATTTTAAGGAATTTTAAAGAAATTTTAACTAAAATTTTAAGCAAAATTTTAAACAAAATTTTATAATGTGAACAGGCTTTTACAGTTTAATTTAATTTTGGTAAAAAAATCAATTCTCTTTTCGCTTACTATCCCTAGTTGACTAGTTGTGCATATTAATGAATGCTCTTTCCTAATGCTAAACATTTTTCAGTAAAATATTGTATTTTTACTATACATCTACCATCCAAAAGTTCATTATCTATACTTTCCCTATACCCTCCTTGAACATTTAAATTGTTTAGCAATTTTTCGTTGCGACATACCGTGCGAATCCAAAAGAACGATTTGGCTTTGAACAGCGACACTAAATTGCAGTTTTTTTGGCATGATGTTATTACTATCACATCACAATACTAAAAATTGAATCTTCAAAAATTGTACCCTTTGGGATTATTAAAAATACCGTTATCGACAGGTATTAGGTACTAAACTTCATATTATTTGAAAAATAGGCTTTATCGAACTGCCCTTTGATCCTATTTTGATTGTAAATATTTTTAATTTTTAACGGTTGTCAGGTATATGTACAGGTAACATTTCTTTGTAAATTCGAATCGGCTTTCGAATTTTTGCAAAATCTAGGGGTGGCTCACTACATAATATTATGAGCACGGCTGTATGTTTAAGGCATTAAGGTAATCATTTATTTGTTTTATTACATCATTAGTAAAGGCAGATAATTAATAATTATCAGAAAAGTTTGCATTGCTATAATATGATGAGATGGTATCGTCTTCAAGTGTTGAGGCCGATTGTTCCATTGATGATGGGGTTGTAAGCAGGGTGACAGTTGATGTGGCTGGGAATACCGGCATAGATGTGGATTGTTTAGTGGTGGCTGGAATTGTTGTTGCTGCTGAGAAACAATTAATTGGTGTTCTATCAATTTGGGTTTGTGCCCGAAGTTTACGTATTTCGACATGTGATACACTGCCCTCCTTAGCCAACATGACGTAACTCAATATTTACACATTGTGAGATAAATAGCATTTTGTGCAATTCATTTCAGCACAGCTTATTTTTTCTAATTTTTTTCAGTTGTTGAATTTTAGGCAAATGCAAAAACGATGCTATAAAAAATTTCTAAAAAATCAATTAATTTATAGAAAAAATCGAGATACGTCAATTTTGTTAAGAAAATGGATAACAATTATTTAAGTTACGTTATTATTATTATTATAGTTTATGTTAATTTCGCTATAAAACCAAAACAGCAAACAAAGATTTCATTTACATAAATTTTTTTTATTAAAATGTAACAAAATTTAAAAACATTCAATATTTCTATTTTATTTTGACGTCATAGGCATGAGTTAGTTCGATGCGGTAGGTAAATTTTCCCAAAATTGGAGCGGATTTTTCATTATTCCTCCCATATTGTGTAATATATTATTTTTTTTCTGGAAGGATATCCCATTTACTTTTTCACAGACTTTCGGATTTGGCAGGTCATGGTTTTTGGTAATTTTAGCGCTTAAAAAATTTACTTCTAAATATTCCCCGTCAAAATCATTTTTATATTTCATTTCGTATGATCCTCTTTCAAAGATTACATGTACCATGTTCTGAAGGTACGGTCGGGGATTCATTCTGCTTAGTTTGTATTGGGAAGTATAATCTTCCCAATTAAAGAAGTTTTCCAACTTCATTGGAAAAACTTCCGTGCCACGAGTAGCATTTTTCGTCGAAGTCGTATATTTTTCCCATTCTTTTCATAGAGAGCTCCACATTGTGGTGGAATGAATCGGCTGCCATAAAAGTGTGGCCCGGCTCGAAGTATTTAATTTCAATTTCGCTGTCAATTATTTCGTCAGAATTTACAATATAAACCAAAAATGAAAAAAAAGACCAATTTTTATTTTGCGCCGCGCAATTATCTAGCCACATTGTAATTTTGGATACATCCCTTTTAGATTTAAAGAAGTTGTAGAACGTGCTGATAATTTGCTCTTTATTTCTTCCAAATAAGGCTTCATGCCAGAGCACGGCAAAAGGTTTACATTTCTTTTGTTTCTTCCCAACTGGAACGAAGCTCTCATTGTATACGGTCAGGCGGTTGGTGAATATTGCAGTTTTAAACATTTCCAACCTTGGAAGCATTATTACCTTTTCAAGATCTGCACAGTATGTAATATTGTTTGTTTCATTTGAATAGTCTTTTTCAGCATCCTCACGATATTTTTCGCGTGACATTGTTGCTCTGTCTATATGACGTTTCCATTCTTTGTAGTTGTCACAATCATTGTCAAGATTTTCTTTAGTGTGAATTGGATCATGCAAGCTAAAGGTTTCGCAACTTTCACATTCTTCATGACCTAACTTTACAATAGAAATATTCATTTGTTTTGCCACCACTCTGTATTTTTCATATGAACATGGAGATTGCGGACTTTTTAAAATAAAATCCTTATGCATCAGCGTAAAACTGAGATCACTGGGCAAGTAAAGGCGGTGAGGGGCATGCTCCCGTCTGTAATGAGAAATCGATGGCTTGTAGGACATAATATATGTTCCCGAATTACTTCATTATCCATTTTATTGTGAGGGATATGAGTCCCCCTCTTATCTGATGGGGGTGCAATAGAATCTTGTGAATTTCCTAACGCACTCCTAATAACATTATCACATCCTTTATTATACCCCAACGTACCGAGAAAAACTAGCTTGCATACTTTCTGCAAAGTTCCATCACTGTCCTTAAGCATATATTCATGTGACTTGTTTCTTTTATATGATTCAGCACTAGAATCTGTTGTTCTTTGTTTCACGGTTCGTGTAGAAATATGATTCAGTATAAAAGATTTTCTTTCTTTGGCAGATTCCATTTTCCAAAATACCGTATTTAAAAACAAGCGCCTCTCTTCTGAAATTTTTCCATCGCATTTTTGCCTACACATATTTTCTGAACAAGCAGGTTTAACAGAATGGGTTTCAGCAATCCGACGAAATTTTTGAATTTTCCTCTCATTAACCGAAGACTCGAATTTTTTTCTTTTTCGGAGAGTACCTTTTTTATTAAATTCTGCATTAATCAATAAGTCCTCATCATCTGTTGATGGCATATGAGCAGGGCTTTTTTCAACTGTATCATCTTCAAATATTTCATTGATCTCTTTGTTTTCGCTTGAGCTGCTACTATTTGGTGAATAATCGGGATCTTTTGAACAGCCAGGTAAAGTAGCATTGGCTTTGGCCTCAGACATATTTTTGAATTTCTCTCGGATATTCTTGTTTAGAGCAGACATCAATATTTTGGAACTATTATCATTGTTGGCTCTTTTCAATGTTGAAACATTTTCTATGTTAGATCTTAAATTTTTAGAAGCATCTTCATCGTTCAACGCCGAAACAACCATTTTCGCACTCCTACTGGGGTTTTTCGTCAAATCTGGAAGTAAGACAACTAGGCTTTATTATCTGCTTCAACTCAATAGACAATAATGTTAAAAGTATGATTTGAAAAAAAAATTGCTTATGAAATATTGTGAGGTTATATTTGTACATAATAAGTAAAAATACTTACATTGTAAGCCTGATGAACTAGGAAAACTGTTGCTTTGATTTTCAGACATTTTTAACACTGTTAAAATTTATTATTTCAAGTTATAAAATTACACTTCACAAGTCAAAATTAATAAACACGTTAAACGAAAAACGCGCATGTCAAAATTGTACTGCCGACAACTATGTTTTGTTGTCACATACCAAGCAAAAGTGACGTAACTCTGAGTTATGTTTAATATGCGTAGGAAAAAAGAGTTACGTCAAACTTGTCTAGGTTTCTCAATTAATTTTGAGATACGTGATATTTCATTAGCTGTTTTGAATGCCTTTAATGTGAGATACGTCCTATATTACAGATACAGCCTATAAATCATATAAAATCAAATGAGAAAAATTTGAGTTACGTCATTTTGGCTTAGGAGGGCAGTACAGTAGTGTGCAAATCTAATTTTGTTTTGGTCTGAGCGAATTTTTAAAGTCCTTTAACAGCTTTGCTCATGCTCAGAAAGAACATGTCTGTTTCATCCATATCGTGCTGATTGGAAAGTTGCTTGTGGAATCAAATCGTGCAAAGACTTCATTAAATCATATAGATCATTGAGGTTTGTTTTGTTTTTAACAGACCTTTGGGATCTTTGGTGGAATAACCAGAATTTGGCGTTCCTGGACGGCTTTCTGATTGAGTACTTTCTATGGGAGGTTCTGGTGACTCTGGAGACCACATAAGGTTTGTTATTGTCGACCTTGATTCCATATATGGCTGTAAAAAACTCATTTGTTCTTCATATCTCCACGGCGTAACATATGCAGCGACATGCTCACTTTTTTTTATTTTTATGGCGTTTCAACGCGTTGACGTAGCAGTTTCGTAATTTATTCCAGTAACATCTTGGGAAGGTCAGCTGTAAAAATCACGAAGAGAAGTGAACCCAGTACACTACCTTGGGGAACAATTTCACACATTGAGATCTTCCTTTCAGGTAGTCGCTGAGTAACATCAGTGCCGATTCACCACATCCATAATGCACCAATTTGGCGATTAGAAGATCATGATCGATTACATCGAACGCCTTGCTGAAGTCGAGAAGTGCCATAATAGTTACTTTTGCGTTATCCATGTTGCTAATCACATCATTTAATACCTTAGACAGAGCAGTAGCAGTGCTGTATCAAGAGCGAAATCCCGATTGGATGTTAGGGAGCACTTCAAACTTTTCAATGTGATCAAGCAGTTGAAGGTGGATTAAAGACTCGAGCACCTTCGAGAAAGCAGGCAGGATGCTAATAGGTCGTAGATCTCTAAAACTACAAGCATTGCTAATCTTCGGAAGAGCTACAATTATTGATTTTTTCCACAAGTCAGGAAAAGACGATGTCTTTTAGCAGAAGTTGATAAGGTGAGTAAGGACGTCCACGCAAAATGGTAGAACCAGTTTGAGCATTCTCGACGTGATATACTATTGATACCTACAGCATTCGACTTTAATTTAGATATAGATCTAGCAACATCGTCCGGGCTGACCAAGCGAAATGTCAACTTTTCGGTGATCAAGAGATGGCAACTGTTTCTAAAATCATCGATACTTTTTGGGTCAATAGTGGTCTTAGGAACGGAATTAGCAAAGAAGCTATTCAGCAGGTCAGTATCAGCGTTCTCCAAATTAAATTCATTTTTGGATCTAGTGTGTATGTTGTTTCGATCGATTATTTGAACTAATATTGATTAGGTGATTGAAGTGGGCCTTCTTTTCATTCAATATGGCTTGTGTGACGAAGTTACGAATGTCTTGGTAAGACTTAAAATCAGCGGACTTCTTAGTTTTAGTATACTTCCTAAAAGCTTTTTGCCGAAGTTTAATCATGCACCGTACATTATAGGTTGCGCAAGTTAGAGAATCTACTTAAAGGAGAAATTTAAGATATCCAAGATATTAATTAAAATAAAGGGATACCAGTGTCATTTCCCCGAACAACAAGGTGCAGTAGGTTACGATGAAAGTAGGTAGTAAATTTTTTAAAGAAAATGATCAAAAGAAATTATTATAAACTAAAATCACCTATTGATTAAAACCAGAATAAACAAAAAATGTACTAAACGATAGGCAAAGGGTAAACCCGGATTTCTATTCCCCATAAGGCTGTTCTACCGCTACAGAGAAATGTAAAGTTGAGATGTTACTACTTACGTGAATGAAATTTTTTTGTGCTTACTATCTAGTCACCATAAAATTTCCTTTACGTTACAGCGGCTGTAGGTGGAATCACGGGTGGAACCATATCATGTGTGGAACCTACTATCCCATGATATTATATCATGCTACCATAGCCAAGATATTGAATTGTTATTATTTTGAATGCTATTCAGTTACTCAAAGATAATGTCAAATGATGCCTTATTTAGTAAAATAGTAAACTTATTTAGCTAAAACTTATTTATTACCGTAATTAGACAATGCTTTATAAAAGTTTATTTATATAAATTGGAAGATATTTTTAGTACATGGAGGAAATAATATAATATGATGTACTATATAACCCAGTAGCGGCTCGTAATTTGAAATCTCGAGGGGGGGGGGGCGCTACAACTTTTGAAAACTACAAACACTTTATAAATGTGTGTTTGATTTGATCGCATTTTAATTGATCGGGATTATCGAAACTTTACAGTATTCATAAATACGTTTTGGTATAGGCATCTTAAAAAATTACAACAAAAAAACCAATTAAAAATAAATTAATGTTTATTATTATTAAATTTTTTTAATGATTTCGGGTAATAACTTTTCTAAATAAAAACAACTCAACTTAGTTAGCGCATTGTTCCAGAAAATTTCATCAAATAAAATTTTTTCAACGAACATTCCAAGAGGGGTCCAAACTATAAAAAAACAAATCTTTGACTTGGATATTGCAAGCTGGCCTTGAATTTGAAAATAATAGTCGTGATTTTTTTTTAATGTTAAAATGCCATCATTCATAACCAGATATTTAATTTTTTTTTCTAACACAGCTTGTTCGGGTGTTGTGAAACGTGCCGAATATGGACACTTTACTTCGACAATTGTGTTGTTGTCGATAATTCCATCTGGAGATGCACCCAAATACGGATATTCCTCATATATGAATAGTCCACAGTTATCGATTTTTAATTTAGAAGATTGTTGAAACTGTGACTTGGCAATATCTTCATAATCATGTCCCCACCGTGTCGCTGCAGATCCCTTGAAGTCTGACATCAAAATATTTTTTATTAACCTCGATGGATTGGTAGAGATTCTCAATTTACATACAGCTCCAAAATTAGAAGCAGTCAATAAATTATTTCTTGCTGTCCTCCAAGCAATATTATTTGATTGGCCTTTTGTTATTTCTTCTATATTTGAAATCTCCTCCTTTGTTTTGGTTAACGAAAGTAAAAATTGCGCCTTTCTATTAGCTGAGGTATTTTCATCTATATCTATATCGCATCAGTCAATCCATAGTCCTGATCAGCTGTCGGAACTGCCCGTCGTTTCGTTTTTTTACTACGGTAGTGCAATGAACGGTTCTTACGTTTTATTCTGTTGTTTAAAGTTACATTGCAGTACTTTTGGGTATGGAAACCCAATTTAAGTTTAGAGAGCCTATAATGTAAACGATGAAAATACCCTTCTTGATTATTGTATTTTAAGGTTGCTGCTGTACATCTTGTGTGATAACTATTTTTTATGGAGAAATTAATTCGTTTGCCCCCAACAAATTTTGAGACAACAGAATTGTAAGTTTCCGCGGCATTATTTGTCATGTTCAATGCCAAACTATGCGCATTCTGAATTAATCTATTGCCGCATGCTTGCAAATCTTGAAGAAGACCGCATTTTTCCATTTCGGGAATGTAATTAATTTCTTCTGTTTTCGACCCTGTACAAAAATAGCCAGCACATTTGCCGTGTTGCCCAAAAACGTGAAAAGGGAGATTTTTTATGTCTTGCAATTTCAGTAATTTGTTCATTTAAAGAAATATTCTGTTGTCTATGAAAATTAATGGAACTTTTGATTCCACTGCGAAGTCGAAAGACATTATTTTTTAACACTCTCCTTAAATTAGGAGTGACATAATCATTTCGGCTACTTTTTATTTTATTTGACAACTCAATTGATTTCGTAACAAAGTTTCTCAGTAAATGATTTGTACATTCAATTTTATGAATTGTTACTGCAGATCCATATGGCTTCTCCAAACATAATTTTTTAAAAACACTGCTATCTCCATCCCCTATTAATTTTACATATTTAAGTCGATGCATTCCCATACTTTTTTTGAAACCCTCAAGAATTATGCTGGATTCCATAGCAGTAGAGGTACCGTTCCAGTTTTTGGAACACAAATGACTTGCCGCTTCTATGTTTTTCGAAGCAGCACGGGAACATATCGGACAAAATTTATTCCTGGTTGCCATAAAAAGTATCTTTCTTGTTTTGGCACCAATAATGCAAGCCTAAGAAAAAAAAATAGAAAAATGTATTTAAAAAAATGTTTAAATATAAGTTATTGTAGAAATAACCTCAGCCCCTAATAAGATTTCATAAATAAAAATCACTTACTACGCCGGATGCGGCATCATATTTAGTCCTGTATGATCTCTTTGACCACGCACCGTCAACTATAACTGCAATCAGACCATTTCCTTCCGAATCTACTTCTCCTAACTCTTTTGCTAATCGAAGTTCTTCTTTTCCAGCTTCTGCTATCGATACTTCCATACTTTTATTTAAAGAGTTTTCTATTAAATCAGTATGATACGAATATTGTCGGAAAGACATTTGAGGGATGTTTAAGATGGCATGTTGCTCAATCATTTGAGAATGTCCACAACCAGTTGAAAGGGTAGCCAAAACGCTTGCAGAATTAACATTATTTTCTTGTTTGGGATCTTCCAAAAAAACATGTTGTTCAATGTTACAAACTTTGCATTTGAAAAACAGTTGAGAAATTAATCCAATTCGGTTCTCCTTCACAAGTTCCATATCAGAAAATTGGCAATCAAAAAATGGATCGTGTTTCAGGTTCTGTAAGGCACTCACAAAATAAAGAATGTCCACGATTCTTCGTCCTGATATATGGTTGTTTGCGCCTGAAGTATCAATCCTGTCGGGAAAAATTCAATAAGAAAAATACGATATGTGTAAATTTAGATTTTACTCATTCTCGGCTATGTCAATTGGAGAATCGGTTATAGACATGCTTTGAAGCTCCGTGGCAGTATTTTCATCGTTCCTATTAAAATATTGCATTGATTGTAGATAGAATTTGAATTAGAGTAGGTAAAAATGATAACAAAAATAATCGAAAGTGGATAGTATAAGTATTCAGGTGCTTACATATTATCAGTATTGCTTTTCTGCTGCTCGGTATTTTTTGTTTTCCAAAACTGAGATTTTTTCAAATTGCTGAAGCAATAAATAATATTTATTGTAAAAATAATTCAAAAGCCATAGGACGAAAAACATGGTAAATCGGCCCCAGAAATCAATTTAAATCATAGCTGATAATTTGTATTTTAAGAGCTGTTATTACCATTAAAAACCAACTAAATTTCGAAATCAATCGATCAATGAGAAAAATTAATTTTCTATAATTTTGTTAATTTTGACTAAATTATTTATTTTCTCGGAAACCAAATGAGATAGAGATCTGAATCTTGGAAGATCTTAGTATTTCATCGATGCCTACATATCCCCAAAGTATGATTAAAATATCTTTCTAGGGCCGATTCACCATGCTTATCGTCCTATGGCCTTTTTAAATTTTTTATTTACCTGATGGCACGATTTCTTTTTTCTGTAACTGATTTTTTTGTCCTCCCCATTTCAAAAAATATAATTACTAATACAATAATTATGAATACTAATTAAGGTACTAAGATAGTAATCAAAAAACAAAACTAAAACTTCTGAATTTTAAGACGTGATGATTTGCATGCACAGTGCAGAAATGATCTGGGCATTTACCGCATAATAAGAGTAATTATTTTTACCCACTTACATACCTACCAATAGATAAGGAATTATCACAAAACTGCAGGTAGTTGTCCATACAAATATGAAATGTAAACTATATTTAATGTAGTTAAATATTTTGTTGTACGATTTAGCTTGCAACAACGTTGAGAGAGAAGATAATACAGTTTACCAATTGAAGTCACGCGTAAATTAGCAGAGGTTATATAATATATTAATCCATTGTTCCGCAGCAATGCGTTAAAGAGAGAAAAATTACAATTTTTAAATATAGAAAAACGTTAATTAGTCACTTGAGACCTAAAAATATAACATTTTGGCATAAAGAAAAAATTATTAAAATAAAATTTAACATGAAACTGTTGGGTTACATTTTTTCATTTCATCAGTTTTTTTTTAAACTTTTTTTTTGGTAAAATGGAAAATTCCAGGAAAAATCTAAGACAACAAATCGACTTGAAATTCATGTAAGCGTGTGTACTAAAAATTTCATTTAAATATCTTGGATAATAAAAAAGATATTTCTACCATGGAAACGCTATGGCGGTAAAACAGCCATAACTGAATTATTAGGTCTTTGCTAAACGTTGTCAACGGCGAGCCAGTATACTTAACTCACCAAATCTTACACAAAAACATAAGTCCATCCATCAATGACAAGCAAAACATACGCGATACTACAAATTGATTTTCGAAAAGCAAAACTAAAAATTTAGCACTCCCTCGTGAAGCTAATACTAATTGAAATGTAAAAACTACCCATGCTAACGGAATTTTAACTTAATATATCACTCACTAAACCCACAAAATTTACTACCCTAATAACAGGTGACTTTCCAAAAAAAATGCAATTTCAAGATCAGTCTTTAATTTGCTCAAAAAATAGTTTCATACAAAACATAATTCTGGGGTAACCTGCCCGTAACTACACAAAACGTACTTTCACAATTCCAAAAAAAAGTCTTGCTTAAAGCGGTAATTACATAAACTATCAAACAAGATACCTTAAAAGCTGAAATAAATAAACTCAGGTTTTGCCAACGGCAGAACTTCAATATCAAAATTGTCAGTGGCTAACACACAGAAAGATATTCAAATTATGCCCAACAAAAAATTTTTTGCCAACGGGCAACTAACACTGATAACATAAAACAAAACGGCCAAAGGGCTTAACACAAAAAGTTAATAAAATATACCAATTAAAGGAACTAAACTCAAAATTATCACGAAAAACAACGATAAAAAGATTAAAACTTAAAAGGGAGAGAAAGTCTGCTGACGGTAGATTCGAGGAGGACGCTGAGTAGGTAGAAACTTGTAACCACAGCCTCGTTGTGTATTCGTCTGCGGGGCCGGGCAAAGTTGTAGGGGACGTTCAGGTTCCTCTTCCTCCGACGACTCACATCTCTCGAAGGGAGTGGAGTCTCTTGACCGGGTAGCCGGTCTGAGGTCGATTTTTTCTCTTACTTCACTTAAAATTTCCTTAGGGTCTTCTTCGGTAGCTAAATCAGATTTGTTTGTGGGTGTATCCCAACAGGGGTCTAACGCCAAACTGGCCAAAAGCGGCTGTAGGTTAGTCCGGTAATTCCTCGACGGTTGGTTCTGTTCCAACCACCTTGGTTCTACAAAGTCCTGACTTTCTCTTGAATTTCCGAAATAGGGAGAGCGATGGTCACTTCAGTATTCTTCCTCAGACAAGCAGTAGTTAAAGTTTTCCTTATATTGCGGTAATAGTTGTAGACAAGTTGGGCACTTTCTCTTATTCATGCAGTCCTGACACTTGTCCTTAAAAATGTTGGGCTTTCCGCAACATAACAAAATACCCTTCGGGGCCTTCGGCACGACGAAAAACGATGCCCCTCTTCATTACAATTCCAGCAGACTCCCCAACTTGACATTTTGAATGATCCTAACGTTACCTACAACAAGGGTTCTATCAGTGATCTATAATTACAGAAATAAATTCTCGCAGTAAACAGCTACAATGAAAAGACTAAATGAACTAACTTCCTAATATATGCTAATGACTAAGCGCTAGGGTAGGTCACCAAGCAAAAAAATAGCTAGAATAAAGATAAACCTTAATAATAAAACTAATACTAAAGTGGAATAAGAAAGCATTGAATAATATACAAATGAAAAAGAAACGCGTGGAATAATATTAATATAAGCGAAATATGAGAAAGCATTGTATAATTAGAGGTTAAACGACTTACCTGGAAGGAAGTTCAATCCTCAATTATACAAGATGGCCCCGTCCGAAAAGATCACACAATAGTTTATGTCTCTTTGCTCTTGTTGACGCGTATTGTTTATAGAAAGATGAAGAAACTGGCTCATATCCCTTCTGTACCCCGACTTCTCCTGGTATTGTTCATTATGTTTTGTCTTATTTTAGATTGCGGATTTGGGTGACAGAGGCGGGTGGGTGGGATCTTTTCGGACGGGGCCATCTCGTATAATTGAGGATTGAACTTCCTTACAGGTAAGTCGTCTAACCTCTAATTATACTTCGATGGCCCCGTCCTCAAGATCACACAGTAGATGTTGAAAGATGCTTCCGCAATCTGAGTTGTGTGGTGTTGGAACTTTATGTTGCCCAAATAGGTGTGTATATAAAGTTCTAAACATTTTGAATACGTACACTGTGGTATGCAACTTTATTATGTAAGGAGTAATAAAGACTAATGAAACGTTAAAATTTTTTGAACGAGATATACTAAAATTTAAAGATATAAAAAGCTTACAATAGAGTTGATTATACATGTGCTTATACAGTGGCGGCAATATGAAACGCACGGTCTTAAAAATTTAAATAATTAGTATTTTTTTCACATATATCGCATTAATTTGGAACTAATACTTATGTTTCTTAATTGACTAACTATAATTTATACAAAAATTACAAATTCGATAATATAATATATATATAACCACTTATATTCACCGTTGCAATAAATAGCACGTTTTTCAGGGATATTTTTGCTCATCTATAAAAACAAAATATTCGGTAAAAAAAAATTATTTTAATGAACATTATGTTGGATATTGTTTATTAATCATCTATTGTTGTATTAAAACTTGATAGACCTCGTTGTGACTTTTTGGTAGCCTGCAGACGGCGATGCTTTGACTGCACTAACTTTTTCAGGTAATCATCCCTTAAATTGCTGTCCCATACAAATTTTAATGCCTGTATTAGCTTAGATACACTCTTTGGAGTATTTTGAACCACGTCCCTTTTTATTATTGTCTACAAACTTTTAATTTGAATCGAAGGTGGCATATACTTGGCCAATTAATTATTTAAATTTCATTATGAATAAAATAATTATTCATCTGAAACAAATGAAGAGCAATCAAATGGATTTTTTTGCATAATTTGTTACTTAAATGTGTTAGAATCATTGCCTGATTAAAAAAATTTGAAATAAAAAATTAGTTACAAAAATAATACTGCCGATGTTTGCACTGTACCAAGGGACATTATTTTGCTGAAATTACAATCCGCCTTTTCTGCGTCAAAATTTAATACCCATGGTTTTTCATTGATTTTTAATATACCCATAATGTTTTTTGTGGTATATATAACCTTGTAAAATATTTAGGGATAGTAAGAAATAATTTACAATCATTCATATCCAGAAAATAAAGTTTTTTATTTTCAGGATGATAATGCACTTTGATTTACTGCAAAGACAGTTGGAAATAATTTTGTAACTAATTTTTTATTTTCAAATTTGTTGATCAGGCAATAATTCTAACACATTTAAGTAACAAATTATGCAAAAACATCCAATTGATTGCTCTTCATTTGTTTCAGAAGAATAATTATTTTATTCATAATGAAATTTAAATAATTATTTGGCCAAGTATATGCCACATTTGAGTTAAATTAAGAGTTTGAAGACAATAATAAAAAGGTACGTGATTCAAAATACTTCAAAGAGTGTATCTAAGCTATAAAAGGCATTAAAATTTGTATGGGACAGCAATTTAAGGGTTGACTACCTGAAAAAGTTAGTGCAGTCAAAGCATCGCCGTTTGCAGGCTACTGTTATGGTTGAACACCTTATTTCGTCAGGATGTACAGCGGGTTCTTTTATAGTCGAAAAATAAATAAAACGACTGGTCGACTATTATTAATATAATATTTAATGATTATAAATTTTATGCTAAACGCTAACGTTTTCACGTAG
Source organism: Cantharis lateralis (assembly GCA_963170105.1). Lineage (NCBI taxonomy): Eukaryota > Metazoa > Arthropoda > Insecta > Coleoptera > Cantharidae > Cantharis > Cantharis lateralis. The sequence goes on from OY720629.1 coordinate 23,954,937, forward strand.
CTCAAAATTACAACTGACTATCGAGTTACAAAAACATGTTGGTATGGGGTGAATCTTTTATTATCAACTTCTTTGATAAGGCACCCTTGGTTAGACTTTGTTCTACAGATATGGATAGTACAATTTAAACTTAATGTACAACAAAGTCTAAGAAATGTGAAATAAATTTATCTAAAAAAATAATATTGTAACTAATATTATAACACCTCCCGAGGGAAGAATTCAATGTCCCATTGAATTTATGACTCCGTTTTCCAACCAGTAGGAATTTTAGGGGGAGATGTGGTACGTCTTTGTTGGACCGTAGGTGACTTTGCCCGCGTTTGTCCAAGTTGTGCTGATGGGTCAGTAGTGACGTCTTCTTCGTCGGAGCTAGAAATGGAATGATCGCGAATTGCTGACATTCGTACATTTGTTCTTCCTTCTTCTCGAGATCCGACTTGATTATCAATTGAAGAGAAGCGATGAATGCTTGACATTTCGGTTCTAACGTCAGAATGAAAGTATGTCGAACCATTTCGTTAGATTGCGAATTAGGACAAATAATATCGATGTTGTTATTAGCTGCGGAGGTAATGATCCAGCGGTTATCATTTACCTGACTCCATGTCAACACTTTACCAGTAATGATGGTAATATGGCAATTGAAAGGTATATTCATATAAGTTTTCTTGAAAAGTTTGACTTCGCAAGGTTCGGAGTCGCCATATAATTGGGTCTGTTGACTCGCACACAAGTATCTTGAGGTTTGTATCTGCTTACATTCCCTAATGTCCTTTAATGTAATATATCTAAACCTATCCTCAGTTATAAGGATGAAGGAATATGTAGGTTGGATTAAGGAAAATTCATTGAGGTTTTGCGGATTAGCAATTGGTAATGGTACAATTTTATATAATTTATAAGAGTATAAATCCGCGAGAGGAGTTTTGATGATAAAAACTAAAAAGTTGTCGTGATAATACACGTCTAAATTTGATAGCTCGAGAAGTACATGACCATTATGTACGTCTAAGGAAACGGGAAAAGTTTTGCCGTTTGGTAATTGATTTTGAATTTTGCGCAATTCGTGAATAAATTGCGATGGACCTAAAATAGAAGGTGAAAGTACATTTTGTTTAGCAAAAAGAATACTGCTGATTATCATCTCTAGTTGATTATCGAGTGTTTCAGTTATAAAATTCAATTGTAATACAGTATCGTGAACTAAGTCGGCTTTTGAAAATTCGTTTTCGTGTGTTGAAACTTCGTAAGCAAGCTCATTTAATTTGTTAATGTTTTCATTAATTTTTGAAGTATAATTTTGCATATTTCGAAGAGTGAGATTGAAATTTGAAATGGTTGAACTGACAATTTGAATTTGTTCTCTAATTAAATTTTCAATTTTTACTTGATTATTACAATGACTGATGTGCCAAAGCGTTAATCTGAAAAAGGCTTCAGTCGGTTAATGTGTACTTTTAAAGGTTTTTTTGAATTTGTTTTTAATATCGCGTTTGTACTGGTTAGTGACTCTACGATGTACGGTCCGGAATAAGAATGACTTAATTTCTTCGCGTTTTCATTTTTTAAAAGAACTTGGTCTCCTATTTGCAGATTGGGAATTTGAATCTTATTATCGTAGTATGTTTTTGAATTTTGTTTTGCTTTAATGAGTCTTTCTTTAGCTAGTGTATGCGAATTTTGTAAATTTAGTTTTAGCTCATCGAGATAATCGTTATATGTGTACTTGAATTCCGATTGTCTCTGTAAATTTGAAGGTAATGACATAGCATGTCCGAACAATAATTCGTAGGGTGAAAATTTTGTTGCAGAATGTACATTAGAATTATACGAAATTATTGCGGTGGATAAATATTTATCCCATTGATTTTGGTTATTATGTACATAGTGTCTTAAATATTCTTTGATTACTGCATGGGATCTTTCAAGAGATCCATTTGTTTGAGGGTGATAACTAGTAGTACTTAGTTTATCAATTTTTAATAATTTATTTAATTTAGTGAAAAGTTCTGACATGAATTCTGAACCTTGATCCGTTAAGATGGATCGTGGAGTTCCATATAAAGAAATTAATTTGACGAGTTCTGCAGAAATGACTTCGGCCGTATGTTCCTGTAAAGGAACTGCATATAAAAATTTTGTAAGATCATCTTGTGCAGTTAGAATGAATCTATTTCCACTTTCAGTGAGCGGTAATGGTCCTACAATATCTAAAGAAACGCGCTCAAATGGCTCTTCGCTAGTGGTCGTAATTTCCATTGGGAGTTTGGATGGTTTCCTATTAATTTTTGATTTCTGGCAAGATTCGCATTTTGAAACGTATTTCTTAATGTCTGTCATCATATTAGGCCAATAATAATTTTTTTTTATTCTTGATAACGTTCTGTGAAAACCTGGGTGACCTGCAAGTGGGGAATCATGGTTTTCCTTTAATATTTGAGAGATTTCGTCGGGTGAAATTTCTGTGATTTTGTTTAAAAATAATTGGATATCTACGTTTGGGAGTAGATAATTTAATATTTCTATGAAATATTTTGTTTTCAAAGTTGAAAAATCGTCTTTCGGAAACGATATGTCTAAATTTTTAATTTTGTTTTGTTTACAGTAAAGTGAGACATTGTACATACTATGGTATATATTCTCGTGACTTAAAAAGTCAAAATAATTAGTTTTATGATATGAAATTAACATATCATCACAAATTCTTTCACATTCGTATATTGCAGCATTTACGTTGGGTATCAATTGTTTAGATCGAAGAATGTGAGAAGTTAATGTGTCGTTATCGTTATCGAGTGATTGAAATAATAATTTTAAATTTCTTGATTTACTAATAGAATAATTAACATGTGTAATTGCTCTTGGTACAATTTCATTGCAATTACGGGCTTTTAAGAAGTCTTGGAAATGTGACGATTTGGAAATTGCTAAAATGGAATTTTCATTGGTAGTTTGAACTGGAATACGAGAAAGTGCATCAGCATTGGAATTGAGTTTTCCGGGTTTGTATATGACTTCGTACTCGTACTCTTCAAGAATTAGTCTCCATCTGATTAATTTAGAACTTGGATCGCGGCAATTTTTGATCCAAACTAACGGTCTATGATCAGTAATTATCTTAAACTTGGTCCCATAAAGAAATGGTCTAAAGTGTTTTACTGCCCATATAATAGCTAATAATTCTTTTTCTGTTGTACTGTAGTTTTGTTCACATTTGTTTAACGTTCTGGATGCGAATGCTATTGGGAGATCTCTATTAATTTCACCTTGAGACAATACCGCACCTATAGCTATATTGCTAGCATCGGTTGTTAGTAAAAATTCTTTAGAGAAATCTGGATATTGTAATAAAAGGTCGGTTGTGAGTATATGTTTTAAGTTATCAAAAGAGGTTTGCTGTTCCGATTGCCATTTAAATTGTTTATCTTTATGTAACAAAGAAGTTAACGGTTTAGTGATTTCGGAAAAGTTTTTTATAAATTTGCGGTAGTATCCGCAGAGACCGAGAAAAGATCTTACATTGCTAGGAGTCTTAGGGACTGGAAAATTTTTAACTGCTTGTATTTTTTCCGGGTTTGGTCGGACACCATCTTGAGAAATTATGTGACCCAAAAATGCAACTTCTTTACGTAAAAATTCGCACTTGTCGGGTTGTAACTTAAGGTTACTTTGGCGAAGTCTATCGAATATTTCCTGCAATTTTGTATTGTGGTCTTGCAAGGTATTTGCATAAACTATAATATCGTCTAGGTACACAAAGCATCTTGTGCCTTGAAGTCCCGTTAAAACAGTATTCATTAATCTCTGGAAGGTGCTAGGGGAATTTTTTAATCCCATTGGCATACGAAGATATTCGAAATGACCGGTAGGTGTGGAAAATGCAGTTTTTGAAATGTCCTGAGGATCCATTGGAACTTGATGAAATCCGCTGGCTAAATCCAATACTGTAAAGTATTGAGAATTACCCAATTGATTTAGGATTTCCTCAATATTGTGAATTGGAAATGAGTCACCGATTGTAATTTCGTTCAATTTACGGTAATCGATAACTATTCGCCACTTTTTAGAACCACTAGAATCGGTTCGTTTTGGGACGACCCAAAGGGGAGCTGACCATGGTGATTTTGAAGGTCTAATTATTTGTTGATCTAACATTTTCGAGATTTGAGAGTTCACCTCATGTTTGTGAACTTCTGGATACCTATAAGTTTTTGTTGCGATAGGTGCATCCGAATTAGTAGTAATGGAATGTTGAATAACATTGGTAAACGGAAGAATGTCACCGGGTAAGTAAAATACGTCTTCGTAATCGCGACAAAGTTTTAATACGGATTCACGTTCTTCGCGATTTAAATGTGCAGTACGAATGTTATCGTTGAGCACTTGAAGTCTAATTTTATTGCTCTCTGTCTCTGACATCGTAGGTAAATAACAGACTTGGAAACTTTCGGGAGTTTCAAGTGGTAAAAGTGATACTTCACTTAAGGTGTAAGTATAAGAAATTTCAGATGTATTTGCAATTGTTGCAATGCAGTGACCGTTAGGTTGCACATTGACTAATGCTCTAGACAGAAATATGCCTGGGTCTGGAATAAGTTGTGGTAATAATCCTTCTTTAATTTCGGGGTTTTTTACCTTGAGTGGTATTACCATTTCCGTACGTGCCGGAATTGAAAATGACACTTGATTATTAGTATCAGTTAAGGGAATACTAACATTATGTATTCGCAGATATTTCATTTTGAAGATTGTAGCTTCATTTTCGATTAGGAAATCTGAACCGATTATACCGTCATTGGGTATGTTGGTTGCGTCATTGATGACGTAAAATTTAAAATTCACCGTTTTCTCATGAATTTGTAGAGCTAAAACAATAGAGCCTAAGGTAGACATATTTGTGAAAGGATTAATACCTTTTAAATTAATAGTATCGTTATAATTAATATTCGAATTGCAATTTAACGAAGAAAGTTTAATAAGGGACACGGAAGCACCGGTATCCATAAGAAAATTTAGTTGTTTATTTTTATTGTGAACGTCGATAGTTTTTAAAGTGACCGTTAGATTGTTTGAATTGACATGAAATGCAGAAATGCTGTACGAACAGTCGTTATTACCAGATTTGTTCATTAATTGTCCACGGCACTGGTACTCGTCGTTGGACACACAAAGTTTAAATTTCCTGATTGACTTAAATTTTTATTTGAATAGTTCGTTTCGTTTCTAGAGAACGATGATTGTTGATTGTGCGCATTTAAGTTAGGCGTTCTAACATTATTTGAATTAACTTGCATAAAATTATTTGCGTTAGGTTGTCGAACATTATTTGATGTATGTTGTCTAAAGTTACTTGAATTATTATGTCTAAAATTATTCGTGTTCGGTTGCCTAAAATTATAATTATTGTAATTATTTGATTCATATGCTTTTCGTTTCCTACATTCTTGACTTGAATGTCCTCTTATTTTGCAAAAGTTACATGTGACACTTGGATCATACGTAGATCTAGGAGAATAATTAACCTGAGTATGATAAACTCGGTTTGCATTAGCATTAGGAAAAGGTCTTACATTCTGATAGTTTTTTGAAGACGCGCTAGGTAAATTCATCATATTTAACGAACTTTCTTCCGCAAGAGCAATCGATATCGCTTCATTAAGATTTGCAACTGTCGATGATCTTAAACGATCCGATATTTTTGAATGTGTAAAGTGAATAAAACGTTGTAAAGCTATTTCGTTCATTAAATGTAAACTACCGCTTAATAAACTAGGATCTGTGTTATTGGAAGAAATTGCTAATGTTACGCGTTTGATTAAAGTTTCTACTCGTTGAATAAAGTCTGAAAGTTTTTCATTCGATTTCTGTTCGATATTTGTAACATCACAAATTAATTGAGCATAATGCCTTTTGTCTTGATATAGCAATTTTAAATAATCTTTAAGACTATCCCAATTGTTGAAAGTTTTATTGCAAATTGCAGCTTTTGCTTTACCTTGAATCTTAGTTAAAATGTATTTCAAAAGAATCTCATACTGATTAGGATGAGCACATTGTATTGCACAATTAACATCGGAAATGAAAGATGCTAGTTTATCTCGAGAACCATCAAATTCTGGTATAAAGGCAAATAAATCTTTTAATGATAAGTGTGTTAAACTGTTATCAATTTTTACCGAAATTGGAGTTTCGTCAGTCATTTTAGATAATTTAAATGTTTTATTTTAAATTGAAAAAGAATAAAAGAAATTTTAGTTATTTTTTTGTAATTGTAATTATATTTATTAATTATTATGAGCAAATTATTATTTAAATTCGGGGAAGTTTGTGAGTCGCAATTTAAGCTGAAGTACGTGATTAATACGAGGTTTAGGATAATTTTAAGTTATGATAACTGAGGATTGATCAAAAGATATAAAAATTAACTTACATTAATAGTCGATGCATTGTTGTACCAAACCTTTTATGGAACTTGTTGAAGAATGAATTAGGCCTATAATTAAATCTTCCAAGTGGACCAAAGATTGTCGGGTAAATTTTCCTTTAATCTGCGTCCTAGTAAAATTATTAGTTGACGGTTGATTAGGAATGTGACGATTGGAATGTGTGGCACTCGCAACGTTGAATTCGATGATTCCGTTGATTTGTCCAAATTTTTCCACGTCGAATATATCTTCACTTCTGACACCAATTTATTTTCTTGTTATGGTTGAACACCTTATTTCGTCAGGATGTACAGCGGGTTCTTTTATAGTCGAAAAATAAATAAAACGACTGGTCGACTATTATTAATATAATATTTAATGATTATAAATTTTATGCTAAACGCTAACGTTTTCACGTAGCTCAAAATTACAACTGACTATCGAGTTACAAAAACATGTTGGTATGGGGTGAATCTTTTATTATCAACTTCTTTGATAAGGCACCCTTGGTTAGACTTTGTTCTACAGATATGGATAGTACAATTTAAACTTAATGTACAACAAAGTCTAAGAAATGTGAAATAAATTTATCTAAAAAAATAATATTGTAACTAATATTATAACACTACCAAAAAGGCACAACGACGTCTATCAAGTTTTAATACAACAATTGATGATTAATAAACAATATCCAATAAAATTTTCATTAAAATAATTTTTTTACACTGAATATTTTGTTTTTATAGATGAGCAAAAATATATCTGAAAAACGTGCTATTTATTGCAAGGGTGAATATAAGTGGTTATATATATATTATATTATCGAATTTGTAATTTTTGTATAAATTATAGTTAGTCAATTAAGAAACATAAGTATTAGTTCCAAATTATTTCGATATATGTGAAAAAAATACTAATTATTTAAATTTTTAAGACCGTGCGTTTCATATTGCCACTACTGTAGTGTAAGTTTTTAAGAACAAATAATAATTTCAATTAATCATTTTAATATGCAAGTTTTAAAAACTAATAATAATTTCAATATTAAGACAGGTTTGATATGTTTTTAACCCTCTGTAGGGCTGATTAAATGTTTGCAAATTTTGTGTTTTCAGATACGGGTCTATTGTAGAATTTATTGAAGGTATTAGATTTTTCACTCCAACCTGCCGTTCGTCTGATGTTGTCAATGTTTAAACCTCGTCTGAAAACTGCCGAAGTTGAGGCATGGCGGGTGCTGTGTGCTTTGAAGATCGATGTGTTTACACCCCCTAGTGTGAGTCCTTTCTTTATCCATTATTTGGATACGGTTTGAGTTGTAGCTGGGTGGTGTGGTTTCTTAATGGTTATAAGAAGTTGGTAATAATTTTTTCTGATTCCCTTTGTAACTTCTATGTATTGTTTTAACAATGACGCAATGCATAAGCTCGGTTTGTCGTTGAAATATGGTATTACGATTTTTGGTTGACATTTGTTAGGGTTGGATGTTTTTATGACGTCTGTAATGTTTATTTTTATTTTTTCTTCAAAGTAATTTATATTGCTTAATTTTATTTTTGTGAGAGTTTGCACCCGTTGACTTGAAATTAATGCTAATAGAACAATAAATTTGTAGGTCAATTTTTCTAGTGTTAGTGAGGTGAGCGTTGGTAATTTACTCAGGTATGATAATACCGGGGTGGGGTCCCAAGTTTCGTTGTATCTTGGAAAAACTGGTCTGATTCGAAAAACTCCTTTCATGTATTTATTTATTAATGAGTTATCTGTGTTTTGGAAAACGGAATTCAATGCTGATCTGTGTTGATTGATAGTGTTATAATTTCCTCCTTGAAGAAATTCTTTATTTAGGAAGTCGATAATTTTATTTTGGTCCGCATGGTAAATATTCGACCCTTTGCAATAGGCCCACTATTTTTTGTAGGTTGTGTTGTATTGTGCTAAAGTATTGTTGGCTAGGGAAGATATTAATGTGTCGATAGCAGTGTGTGGAACTCCTCTTATTAAGTACGTTTGGCGGATAAAATTGCGGCACCCAGGGTAAGGCTGTTCCACATTGGGTGTGGTTGTCTAAAAGGAGGTAACAATAAATATTTTTGAGGTGAAAATATAATTGCTTTTTAAATGTTTGAAATGTGGACAAATAATATTTTTATTGAGTTTTTTAAGATTTAGGATAAACCTGTTTTTGCCATTTTTCTTTTTTCTCAAAAAGTAAGACGAAATAAATTCGTTTTTGCAGTGTTCGCTTTAGACAATAGCGCCCGTATTTAAAAGGTCATTTATAGTATCTTGATAAATATTTTCACATTTTATTTTTGGTAATTTTTTCTGTAATGGTTTTTTGATGAAAGGAATTTTGTATCCTTTGACCCAATTTAAGATATTTTTGTTTTGAGTGATTAATTCCCAATTATGAAAATATCTAGTGATTCTTCCCGCATGTCCTACCTCTAATGTCGACTCCTGTTGTGGTATCTGTAGTCCGTCCATGACCATAATACGCGCCATCGGTAGGGAGATACCTTCCAAATACTAGAAATGCGGGCAAAAAATTGGTAACTTCATGTTTCGCAGTGTTGATTGCCAACGCTATTTTAAAAATGTTTTCGTCCCAACTTGTATGGTCAGTTTTAATATAAGACGAAATAGCTGTCACAAGAACTCTGTTAACCCTTTCCGTTGGGTTGAACTGAGGGTGATAGCGAGCATTGAACCAAATTTTTTGCACATTATAACGTGTAGTTAATTCGCTAAACAAATTGGACGTAAACTGGGCACCGTTGTCACATAAAATAATTTGCGGAATTCCGTACACTAAAAAGACTTGTTGCTCTATGAAACGAACTATTGCTGCGGCAGTGGCTTTAGGTAGAGGTTTTACAATAACGTATTTCGTGAACCAATCGGTAATCACTAAAGATGTTGATTACCTTTTTTTGATCTTGACAGAGGGCCAAGTAAATCCATCGATATTAATTGAAATGGGTATGAAATTTGGTTAAGTTTCCCCATAAAGCCAGGTCGAGCTTGTTGTGAGCTTTTTTGTGCACAACAAATATCACAATTCAGTACATAGTTTTTTACATCCCCATTTAACTTGGGCCAATAGTAGAGTTCGGTAACTCGGGAAATCGTTTTCGCGATACCAAAATGACCGGAAACCGCGTCGTCGTGACATTGTTTAAGGATTTCTTGAAGATTGGTACCATCTGGGTACCACTAATTTAAACTCCGGTATGTTCGACGATGCAAATCGCGGTTCTACCCTCACCTCGGTATAAATTCCAGAAAATACATGCTTGAGCCTGTCGACCGAAGGTCTGCTAATCTTTTTACCACGTGTGTTCGTAAACAATGGCGCTATTCAAAAGACGATAAACTTAGCTATAGTTACGATGGCGAGATTTATTCGTTTTAAAAAATTACATTCAAATTTTAAATAAGCAAATTGTAACACAGCAATTAATTTTGCAAACAATGTACCAGTACCTATTATAAATGCAGCGACAAGAATGGCTGATAACCATATAAGATTGAGCATGATTAATTATTTTGGACAATTACCTTAAAGTGTATGCTTTAGCACCATATAAATTTCACAATAAAATTAACAAAACTATTTATTAAATTATAAATTTAATTTTTTCTTAAGTAGTTCATTTTTTAATCTTTTTAATTTTCCATGCGTAGAGCATGCTCCTCTAAAAATTTTTCATTTTGAATTCTTACAAATGCTAGTTTTTCCTCTAATAATGCATGGTTCAGCCCAATATTTTTTGTTGCTTTCGGTTATTTTACAGTGGACTTCTTTAGTGTTGGCCGAACTGAAAATAAATTAAAAATTAGAAGTACTATGTCACTTGAGATTAAGCTTTAGGTACACTTACCTTTGAGGATTTGAGACACTGGTCACTTTAACATGTTTGGAGTATAGGAAGACCAATTTCCTGGTTCTTCATTTTCTGGTAGCAATAATACGAGAAAATACTACACATACAAATATTTTGGTAGTTACCTTGCTCATTTCGTTCTACTACATCCATGAAAATATTATCTTCATCGCGTTCATTTTCTAAAACTAAAAATTTATATTTTGAGATAAAATTTTGTTGTAAAATGTTTTTATTGTCATGAAAGTGTATTTACTATATTATATATATAATATAGCCAGATGAAATGAGAGCTGAATTAAGCGATAAACTGAATCTTTTGCAGGCAAGATAGACGCGTGTTGTCCTTGCTTACGCTACAAAAAGACTGGGGTTGAAGGTTGAAGAAACATAAGCGCGACATGCGTGGAATTTATAAACTAACATAAATTAAAGCTACGTACTGATATGAACATAAATTAAAACAGAACAAATTTGGCGCGAAAGAAAATGAAATGCCAAACAAAATATTGCAATTCTAAACAACAACCATGGCCTGATAGTATTTGCGTCGTGTGAAAATCTACATAACCATGTTTCTTGTCTACCCACTCCTTAATATTTGGTATTAAGGAATGTGTCCATCTGCCTTTGTTGTCAACATTCCATCTGGTTTGCCACATGTTTAATAATTGGTCTCGAATAGTTTCTTTGTTTTCTTTTCCATATTTTTTATGCCTTCCTAGGGCCTGAAGGTCTATTGGTATTATTCCAGTTATTTCAAGTATAGCGCTTTCCGATATTGTTCTATAGGCGCTTCCTACCCTAATTGCTGCTCTTCTTTGAATTTTGGATATTATTTGTCTGTACGATTCTACTTTCATAGCTTCGTGCATACTATCCTATCCTATCAGAATCAAAGTGAACGGTATCTCGTCCAAGGCTAAATGTATAGGAAAACTGGTATTGGGTTAAATGGGCAGCAATCAAACAAATATCAACTTTGTGTCGACGTTTCGGACTACTAGTATGTGTCCATTTTCAAGACTATAATGGAAAATAAAACCTGATGTACAAACTATTCAAAGTACAACCATCACAAACTCACCGAAACAAATCGAGATGTTATATTGCTTGATTTGTTAGCTTGAGAAGGCAACGGTTCCCGGACGAAAATTACACACAGCTCAACAAAGTCAAGATTAAAACGCTTAACATTAAACATGTAGTGTAAATAAATATAAATATCTCTGAATAAAAAATTTTGAAGAGATGAGGTTAGGTTGCGTACGAACCCTTTCGTACGAAATTATCAATAATATATTGATAATGCTTTATCAAATAATAATAATATTTATTGTAATAGTAATAATACAAATGATTTTCTTAGATTGATTAATAAGGAATTTTTCTTTGTCCACATCTCAATTTCTAATAAATCTTCTTGTAGATTGAGCAATATTTAAGTACCTTAAGTATGTCTGCAGTATAAATGGAGAACAGAATCGAACCTAGAATAGAGCTTTGCGGTACCCTGATTTCAGGATTTTGAGATCAGATTTCTTATCATTTCCCAATTTGACATACCGAGAACGATCCGCCAGGTAGCTTCGGAACCAATTAACTATATTGTCCTGGACACCGTAATGTTCAAGTTCAGTTAGAAGGTATTTTATATTTAAATTATCGAAAACTTTACACATATCCAACAATATCTTTGTGCTCTGTTGACCTTGATCCATAGCGCCAATTAGATCATTTTGATCTGCTGTTAGTAGTGTGGTTGTGCTATGATTCTTCTTGAAATCTGATTGAGCTAACGGTAGTATGTCGTTCTTATCCAAAAATTCAGTTAACTGACTATGGAGTATTCCTTACCAATTGTATAGAATCATACCAGAAATACTATCATGTCCTTCCAAATACGGTTTTTGTATAGAGATTATTCTTGCAATATCATCTCCTTCCACTGGAATTATTCTAAACTTTGATTCTTTTACATTATCCTTTCATTCTTTCAGGTAACCTGGATCCCCAGGAACTAATGGGATAGCATTTATGAAGTAATTATTAATTTTATTTGGCTTTGATAGATTTTCAGGTATGTGAAAATCATTACGTTTGTTAGATATGTTTAGTTATGTAAGTTTATTCCATAGTTGCTTATTATGTATATTACCTATAATTCGTAACGAGTTTGCAAAATCTTGCCTCAAATTTTTCATTGTATTTTGTATTTGTAGCAATCGACACAATCGGGTGTTGATGTTGACGTTTGTTTAATTTCTTTGTCTGCGTGCAACTGAAATATAAAAAAAACAGTGTTTAATTGGATCTTTTAATGTATAGTACATTGTATACCTAAGTACTATAATAATCCTTAATTAAAAAAGCATAAAAAGCAAATGATATCCATGACGTAATGTTCAAGACGACTTACCATTCTTCCTCTTCAGTGTCGGTAAATTTTGCCAACGTTTTCTCTTCCTGTAGGGCTTCGATTAAAGATTTTATTCTTGATGTTTTAATGACACAATCAAATTTTTTCCAATTCAAAGTTGGCTCGCTACCAATTTTTCTTAAATCCATCCAATTACTACTTGCAGGTAGATAATATAAAATATTCTCGTTAAATACCCAGCTTTCTGGAACTATTAAAAAAACTAATTCATCATCCACGTTTTCACTATTTTAAAATTAAACGGCATTTTGTGCGTAAATAACACGAACTTAACCAAAACAAACTCGCGCCACTAATAATGCTATAAGCAAACAGCAGTAGTTGCTCCATAAGCGATTATATTTGGTCATTTACTAAGTTAGCAAAATCTTTTACAATTTGCAGTTTTTCTAATTCGTCTTTTAAAAGCGAATGAACATGAATAAATTGCAATGGACATTGTTCACTTAAAATAGTAGAATACTTCTTTGGTAATTTTTCACATTCTTTTAAAATACTTTCGTCTTTTAAAGTTGACAAATCCAAAATAATTTCTCAATTTTTCTATGCTTTTAAATCTTGCATGTAATTGATATGAAATAGTGTCTATGACAACATTAATATTCCAATTCTAAACATTCTTGTTCTATTGGATTTTCAAACATTTTAGAAATTTTTTTAGATTTTGTATTTTTCCTGAATTATAAATATGTTTCTTAGATTTACCATGACGTACAATATTGCTTTTATGAGCGTGTTGATTACACACCTTACAAAATGCCATTTCTCTTTTTACCAGCAATAGCTACCACTTCTTTCTCTTCGCCAAATTTCGTGGGCATGGAATGGATTGTGTTAAGTTTTCCGTTTGCGTTCTGTTGCTATCAACCTGAATCACAGATTACACCTACAATTTCTTGTTATATACTTGAAAAAAATTAAAACATTTTTATTTCAAATTTTAAAATTCATGCACGAGAGGGTTAAAGTGATACAATTTCTAAATGAGTAGAACATATCCACATATTGGGGAATTACCCAACAATTGGCAACACTGATTGAACGACCCATTAAGTAACCTTCCGAATGGGTGGAGCCTAGTTAATGAAGTAAGCCAATCGCACAGTTTCTTTGAGTTGTTTCAAGTTTTTGGCATTTTTAGACCGTATTTTTCAATTATCCATTAAATTTAAATTTTATATTGTGGATTTTCTCCTAATGCAAGATAAATTATATTTATAATTTATGGAAATGGTATTTTCGTGCCAATAAAACAAATCTTAGTATCTACTAGTTTCGGTTTAATACCATCTTCAGGATATTGTGTCGGGAGGAAATTATTTTAAAAACAGATTCAAACAGTGGATCAACAATCAAAATGATATATAAATTTAAAAATTCTAAAAATTTTGCTAAAAAACATAAAAGTCCTCTATATCAACTCTCTTGCATAAAAATTGCAATTGCACAGACTCTTTGTATTTTTAATTGCAAATGATCCCACTCGATCTTTGTATTTTCCATACAAGTCGATAAGCAATTTTGTGTCATTTATACTCCACTTATAATCCGGCCGTGTCAGACTTGGGGAGTTTAAGCAATCATCTTGTTGCAATTCTAAAATTTAAATAAAAATAAAATAGCTATACAAACTAACTTACGCAAGCCAAGAAGTTCAACTTCTTAAAAAATGTTTTTTATTGGCAATGGTATCTAAATCAAAATATTATACTTACCAATAACTATATTCTCATTGGAATTCATATTTACGTAAAAACAAAAATAGCTAGTGTTAAAGCAGGGTTATCTATGAGTAAGGTTAACTTACAAAATATGATGTACAAAACAATCTGTTACAGTTACTTAAAGGGGATTTGTGGGTATTTAGATAATTTTCTAGTGCATTCTGAATCCCGCTAAGGCGCTAACAGATATTTAACGCCATCCTTTTTTAAATCATTCCATAATAATAATATTGATTAAATATACTCTATACTATATGAAGCCTCCCGATACAGTAAATATTGTTACGCTTTTTATTCTCTTTTGTGTGGATCTTTCAAAATTCAGCTATTTAAAGAATCAAAAATAATGCTGTTTATTGTTTCAACAAAGTCTGCAGAATTATTCGCTGAGCAACTTTTCACCTCCTTTGATTTACAAACCGTTCGTACTGCAGAAGTTACAGAATCACTGAAATATTCGGACATAATCAATGGTGTCGTAATTATTAACTGGTTTATTAAGCTTCAAGTTCCTTCTGAATCGTACCAAGTCATCTCCTGTTTCAATAATCGAACAACTCAAATCTAATCTGTTATGATTATATTGAAAATCTGTGTTTTCATTACTTGAACCTTGTAATTGACCGGGTAGTAAGTCGTTAACATCAAAATCCAAGACATTTATCATACTTTGATAATCGGTACTTTCAGGCGCTTCACTTGATAATTCTGAATTGCACTTATCATCTTTCTCCCCATTACAATTCAACCAAATTTTTCCTTCTTGATAATGCCATTTTTCATTTTCTTGCATTACTTCTAATTATCTTGAGGTTTTAATTTTTAAATTTTGTTTACAATAATATGATTGAGGTCATGGAATACTAATATGAGTTTGAGGTACCTATAATAAACTATATTAGTACCAACCAGCAAAATATACAATTAAAAAATTTATTACATCTGAATAGGAAAAAAAAGTTGAAATACAACCATTTTCCAATGGGTATCTCTGAAATTATGGGTCGTAAAATTTTTTTTTACAGAAAAAACGGCATTTTTCCCCTGATTATAGAAATGCTCGTAACTAACATTGGACGTAATTCGAGTTACGTTCTTACCCAGTAGTACAGTCATTTGGTAGTTTTACCTGGAAAGTTTTCCGGGAGTTTTGAAAATAAGTAATTTTATAGATTTCGATGTGCTCTTTCCGAATTTCAACTTTGCCACCTCGTATCTTTGCCGCTCGCGCCGCCATATTGGAAAAATGGCGCCTAAAAGCAGTTTTTTAACTATATTTCCTTTCCGGCTCATTTCACGATAAAAACACTTACTATATACAAAATGAAACTAGAGAAAATTTCCTACTATTTATGTACTAACCGTTTTCGCGTAACATCAATAGTTTTGGCGTACGAGCGCAATAAAGTGTAGTTCAACACTCGTTTTGGCCAAAAAACTATTAGACGCTTTAATGCCTATAAATCTGTAATAATGTTATTGATACTATTTAGGGTGATTTCAAATGCAATAGAGGTGTGCTGACATTTGATGTAATAATGCCAAAGTTTTCATTAATAAAAAAAAAAAGTAAATAAAATTAAATTTTTGAATTTAGGGGATTTTTGGGTGTTTTGGAAACGCAGGTTGAGTAAATTGGGGGTTTTAAGGTTTTCAGTAGGGGAAAGCACATATTTACGATTGTCAACATTGGTCATCAGTACACGTCTATCGTTTGGGCCCTATTCCCATTCTGAATGCCGTATTTTCCCTGGTTAAATTAGGTGCCAGTATATCGAGAAGCGTTGTAAATTTTTGGTGTGTCATTCGAAAGTATTTAAATAATTTTGAATCATCTTCTATTAGATCAGGGAACAGTGTATGAAACTCTTCCATACTCGAACCTATTTTTGTATATTGTAGTGAAAACGGAGGCTCTTCATTGTTTTGTTCGCGAGTTCAGTCGATCCTGTAAATTTCAGGAGGTTCACAATTTATTCAGATTGTAATAGAGATTCGTAAAAATGTTCCAACTTACACCACCTTACACTTTTATTTATTTTATTAACATTTTGTCGCTGTAAAGTGAAATTTTATGTGGAATTGCTGTGAAGTGACGAAAATATTTATGCGACACTGTACAATTTCGAAAAGAGAGATGAAAAATTTTAGTGCCGTCAAGTTTTGGGGAGATAAGGTCCGACGAGCGATAAAGAGAAAAGAGGAGATATTTTGTGCGGATCCGTTAAAAACCGATCAAAAAATTGAAAAATTTGCGAATTCGGATAAGTGCGATTGTTACTTTTGTTGATCTGCAAGTCCGGAATCTTAAGACGTGAAGAAGCGTCAATTCCACGATTGGTTTCCTGCAAATGGAATTGTTTCGATTTTGTCACGAGTAGAAGATAAGAGGTGTAAATTTTACCTTCACGATTTTTGAAAAATATAAGTCTGCGAGTTGATATCATTTTTGAGATTTGCCTGTGGATTTGGATGAATTGGGTTCGTTTTGGAAGGAGCATCTATATCAGATAAGGTATCGTGAACATACCTAAATGAACATTTTTGTTAAAAATTTATTATATTTTGTGAAATTTAATTTGATTTGCACGTTACACCTGGCAAAAGCGATTACTGCTCAGGATAAACAATTTATGGTAAAATTAAATGTAGCAGTAATTGTTAGTGTCACCACTTATACACGAAACGAATCTGAGTGCGAAATTTGTCGCCACGAATATTACGACCTGAATAAAACCAACAGTTACACTAGTTAAATAGATAATTTATTTGTTTTTCT
The DNA here is from genome assembly GCA_963170105.1 of Cantharis lateralis. Taxonomy (NCBI): domain Eukaryota; kingdom Metazoa; phylum Arthropoda; class Insecta; order Coleoptera; family Cantharidae; genus Cantharis; species Cantharis lateralis. The sequence continues at coordinate 23,972,198 of OY720629.1, forward strand.
ATCTTTTACTCAACGAATAGCCTCTCAATTGTAAGTCCAGGAACTGACTCCTGAGAAGTCTGAGCTTCCGATTTGTTTAGCTAACCGTGGCATATTAGATAGTTTTACATTACATCTATTTTGTCGTCCACACGTGGGGCTTGAACTATTGATAATTTTATACACAAATTTTTAAGCAACATGGCAGATAACAAGGAAATAGAACACGAACAAACACGTGATAAAAAAGATTTAATTTTAGAATTGGGGGATAATATAGAAAATGATCAAAGTAATTTAGATGAAAATGTACAGGAAACAGAATCTAAAATAGTAAGTGTAAGAGAGGAAAGAATAGGATTTGGGGAAAACGATTATGTGGGGGCGCTCAAAAGGATGCACGCGATGGTCTCGTTTGGCTTGGACGGTTCACCTATGGAACCTCCGATACACTCTAGTACACATTACCAAATTAAAAACATTGACACGCCTGAACAAAGAAAAGGTGATAACACGCTTGAAACAGAGGAGATTTTAGAAATACAGGGGTGTAATGAAAATCAAGGGACAAAAAATTTGAATACAGAAGTTTCAAATATAGCAAAAATGATGAAATTGATGTACGAGGATCAAAAAAAATCAAATGAGAAATTTGATCAAGTACATGAGGTATTTAAAAAATTAGAAAAAAACAATCAAAAATTAAATAAAGAGTTAAGGGAGGAAATAATAGAAGAAATAAAAAATACTAGGATAGCTTTAGAAAATAAAATGGAAAGGAAAATTAGTAAAATTGCACATGATTTTGTAAATTTAGAAGTAAAATTAGTAAACACTAATTCTAGGGTAGATGTAATTGAAACAAAAATAATTGCTATAGATGAAAATTCAGTAAATAAGGATGATTTGCAAACTTGTTTAAATAAACAAAAATTAGAAATAGGGGATGATTTTAAGAAAGTAATACAAAAAACAAAAATGTCATTAACTAATGATTTTGAAAGTAAAATTAAAACTTCAGTAGGTGAACAAATATTAAGCACCACGACTATTCTAAATAAAAAATACGAAAATTTAGAAAAAAATTTAATTAATCAAGAGGGCTTAATATCTAATATCGATAAAACACTAGGTAAAGCAGTAACAAGTACAGTAAACAACTCAAGTAAAATCAAGGAGATAAGTGATGCAATAAACACTCAAGGGTATCAGCTAGGGGTAATACAAAGCAATTTTGACAAAGGTTTTAATGAAACTAAAAAGGAGATTGATTCTTTAAAAATAACAAATCAAACATTTACTCTGGGTTTAGGCAATAGCACTATGACAAAACCTCTACATGAAATGTCATGTTACATCAACAAAGATCCTAAACTAAAATTTTACGGGCAAACACGATCAGGAATCAACCCAAAACACTTTATTAAACATGCAAAACCAATGGTTGAACAGATAGTAGATGCAGATCAGTTAAAAGTCATTGTCGGGTCAATGATGAAAGGAGCTGCAGAGGAATGGTTTGGGATACATCAAAATGATTTTAATACCTTTGATGAATTCGCAGTGATATTTTTGAATAGATATTGGGGAGATGAGGTGCAGGAAATTTTAAAAAATGAATTAATATCAGGAAAATTTAATGGGTTAGGTAGCAGAAATGAATATGCTGAAAGACTTGTAAATGCGGTATTGAATTTAGATCCTCCATACAGTGAAAAAGAAATCATCAGGTGTTTGGCGAACCATTTTGAATTGGCTATTAAAAATAGGGTGGTGGTTGAGAATGTTGATACGTTAGATAAATTTGGGGCACTTTTAAGGAGGTTCGACCATGGTTATGTTTCCAATTACGAATGTAAAAGCTACAACAGGGTTTTTGATAATAAAATAGTCCACTATCCAGAGAGGGAAAATAAATTTATGCCGAGCCGTAATGATAATCATTATTCAAGGGACAATAACATAAACAATGGGCACAATTATAATCAAAATGAAAGAACAAATTTTAATAATAGAAATTATACCACTAATAATGGTTATAATTCAACAGATAATAAATCAAATTTTAGAAATTATAATAATAACAGCTATCACTACTCTCAGAACGGATCAAATTTTAGAAATAATAACAATAACAATTTTAATAACAACCATGGTTACCAGAATAATCAAAATAGGTATCCAGGAAACGACCATCAAAATAATTCATATCCTAATCGAAGTTATAGTCATTATGATAATCGTCCGCAATATAACCGATCAAACGATCAGGGAAATCAAGGTAGAAGCAGTAATACTAATAATGTCACAGAAGCCAATGTAAATTCCATAACAACCGCTTCTGAACCAGAAGTTGCTTCTGGCGTAACAACGACTAGCCAAAATTTTTAAATTCGGACAACTCAGCCAACATTTTAATAAACTCTTACCAACATCCAAGAGAATTTATTTTAGAAAATGATCAACTATCGGAAGTTGATGAATTATCTAAGTTACCTTTTATTAATATTTTAATAAATAATGTAAATTTTGTATGTCTAATAGACACAGGGGCTGAGTTGTCCATCATTAATCAGGATTTAATAGAATCAAATAAGGAGAATTTTGACAAAAAAATTATTAAAACAAAAAAGGTAAATCTGGTTACCGCTAATAAAAAAAAATTTGCAGAAATAAATAAAAGTGTAGTGGTTAAGGTAAAAATAGGCGAATATGAAGTTATGGATGACATCCTGATCATGAAAGATTTAAACTTAGGGTGTATTCTTGGGATAGATTTGATAAGTAAATTTGGAATGATTATAAATTCAGTAGATAGACTAATTACAATAGGTAGGCATTCTATTAATTGGATTGGAAATACAGAAGTAAATGGAAATAAAAGAATAAGTAATAACGAGACTGTTAGCAAACAAGTTAGTTATATCAATAGGGAAGAGATGAATAATGATAATTTTAGGATAATGGGGGATGCTATTAATGATGATGAGGATAATTATATGAAAGATGATAGGGAAATAAGTAATTTAGTGGGGAATGATGACATTTGGAAGGAAAAACTGTTAAACTGTGATGAAAAATATTTAAAAATTGTCAAAAATCTATTAAATTCAAACAAAAAATTAATTAATAATCAACCGAGTGTAGCTAAAGAATATATTCATAAATTGAATGTAAATGAAGAAAAATCGTTTAAATGTAAAACTTATCCGATTCCATTTGCTTATAAAGAGAAAGTTAAAGAGGAATTAAAAAAAATGTTGCAGGACGGTATAATCCGTAAAGCACCTACACCTTATATTAACCCAATGGTTATAGTTAAAAAGAAGGATGGAAGTCTAAGATTGGTTTTGGACGCGAGAAATATTAACGCAATTACGCAATCTCAACATGAATCGCCTGAGGGAATAGAGACGTTATTGGCTAGATTAGGGGGCACAAATTATTTCACCAAATTGGATTTAAAAAATTCATTTTGGTTAATAAAGTTGCATCCGAGTTCTCAAAAATATACGGGATTTTCAGTAGACGGGTCCACTTATGTCTTTATGGTGGTACCTTTTGGATTATCGACAAGCTGTGCAGCTCTTGTTCGTGCGATGCAGGGGATTTTAGATAAATATTTTGAATTTTGTGGTCATTACGTTGACGATGTAATTATTTTCAGCAAAACTTTAGATGAACATATCAGACATTTAGAAATAATTTTAGGGGAATTGAATCAATCTGGGTTAAAATTAAACCTGGAGAAATGTGAATTTTTTAAAAGTGAAATTACGTATTTGGGATATGTTATTACAAAAAATGAAATCAAAGTCGATGACAAAAGATTGAAGGACATTAGTAATTATCCTCGACCTTACAATCTTAGAACTTTAAGGGGATTTTTGGGTCTATTGAACTATTACAAAAAATTTCTACCAAATTATTCTGAACTAACAGCGCGTCTATATAATTTACTTAGTAAACATGTAAAGTGGTCTTGGGATAATCAAAAACAACTAGCATTTGAGAAACTTAAGAACGAATTATTTAACAATATGAAATTAATTCATCCAAATTTTACACAAAAGTTTATTTTGAAAACAGATGCTTCAGATGTATCAATTGCAGGAGCTTTATTTCAAATTCAGAATGGGATTGAGGTGCCAATTTGTTTTGTGTCTAGGATTTTGAGGCAGGCAGAATTAAATTATACTACTACAGAGAAGGAGATGCTAGCAATAGTGCATTCATTGCAAAAATTAAAATTTTACCTAGTGGGAAACAAGTTCGAAATACAAACGGATCACTCAGCACTAACCTTTTTAATGAGAACTAAGTTTACCAATAATAGGATATACAGGTGGGCTTTAATTATTCAGGAATTCGATTTTGATATAATTCATATAAAAGGGAAGGAAAATGTAATAGCTGATGCCCTTAGTAGAAAGGACATTCCTAAAAATTTCACAAAGAATATTCTCATTGCATTGAACCAGTTATCTCCGAATGAAGTACCATTCACTAAAGCAGAAATTATGGAATCACAATCGGATGCATGTTTTGACACTTTAAAAAATAAATTAATTAATGATGATGAAAAAATTATTAAATCATTTTGTATCAAAGATGGGTACATAATAAAATTGTTGAACGGTTTAGAACTTTATCTCATTAATGAACGATTAGCTATTAAGATTATTAAACAACTACATGTGAAATATGGCCATATCGGTATCAGAAAAACATGGTTGATGTTTAGGGAAAATTTCTATTGCAAACATGACTTATCAATTATAAAGAAAACTATAAATAAATGTCACCTGTGCATAATGGGAAAACATAAAAATTATCACAACAAAAATTATGCGAGTAGTATTATTTCGACTGAGCCTGGTGATAAAATAGCCATAGATTATATCGGTAACCTGATCCCTAGTGATGAGGGTTATAAAAATGTTTTAATAGTAGTTGATGTTTTTTCGAAATTTGTTAAATTGTACCCAACCAAGGCATGTAATACGGAGATTTCCATAAATAAATTAGAATTATATTGCAAAGAAATAATTAAACCAAAAACAATAGTTGCTGATAATGCCACTTACTTTAGTAATGAAAAATTTAAATCCCATTGGTCCAATCTAGGCATAAAATTAGTATTTGTTTCTATAAGAAATCCCCGTGCCAATTTGAGCGAACGTTTTGTAAGAGAAACCATTAAATTTTTGAGATTAAGGGTCTATAGTGATCAAACGGATTGGTTCAGGCATCTTCCGGAAGTTGAAAAATTCATAAATCACACTCCCAATACGGTAACGGAGGAATCTCCGGTATTTTTAATGTTTAATGTGTCACCGGACAGACCTTGGTTGTTGGAAAAAAGTAAAGATTATTATAAAACATTAATGAAAGCTAAAAATAAAATTGATAAGAGAACGGAAAATTACTTACGCAAAGAGAATGCAAAAATCACGAAACACTGCAAATTCAAAATTGGTGATTTAGTAGTTGTTAGGAGCTTACGTGTGGGAAACCGTTCGAAAAATCAATGTTTAAAACTTCAATTACCTTTTGAGGGCCCTTATATAATCGATTCTGTTAATGATAACACTTATTCACTAAAATATCCTGATACTAACAAATTAAGAGGAAAATACCATTTAGACAATATTTATGCGTATGATGTAGATGAAAATGAATCTGCATGTGATTCAGAAACAGAAGTCTAAATTGTAAATAGGAATTAATATATTTTTTTTATCGTTATTAAGGTTATTAATAATTTAAGGGGATAATTATTTTTTTTTGAAATGACATTTTTTTTATAATATTATTAAATTTTGGTTAGATTTGATGAAGAAATACAGCCTTTAGCTGTTTACATGTTTATTGCATACATCTAAAGTTGCATTTCTTCAGGGGATATAAGATGTAGTGAAAACGGAGGCTCTTCATTGTTTTGTTCGCGAGTTCAGTCGATCCTGTAAATTTCAGGAGGTTCACAATTTATTCAGATTGTAATAGAGATTCGTAAAAATGTTCCAACTTACACCACCTTACACTTTTATTTATTTTATTAACATTTTGTCGCTGTAAAGTGAAATTTTATGTGGAATTGCTGTGAAGTGACGAAAATATTTATGCGACACTGTACAATTTCGAAAAGAGAGATGAAAAATTTTAGTGCCGTCAAGTTTTGGGGAGATAAGGTCCGACGAGCGATAAAGAGAAAAGAGGAGATATTTTGTGCGGATCCGTTAAAAACCGATCAAAAAATTGAAAAATTTGCGAATTCGGATAAGTGCGATTGTTACTTTTGTTGATCTGCAAGTCCGGAATCTTAAGACGTGAAGAAGCGTCAATTCCACGATTGGTTTCCTGCAAATGGAATTGTTTCGATTTTGTCACGAGTAGAAGATAAGAGGTGTAAATTTTACCTTCACGATTTTTGAAAAATATAAGTCTGCGAGTTGATATCATTTTTGAGATTTGCCTGTGGATTTGGATGAATTGGGTTCGTTTTGGAAGGAGCATCTATATCAGATAAGGTATCGTGAACATACCTAAATGAACATTTTTGTTAAAAATTTATTATATTTTGTGAAATTTAATTTGATTTGCACGTTACACCTGGCAAAAGCGATTACTGCTCAGGATAAACAATTTATGGTAAAATTAAATGTAGCAGTAATTGTTAGTGTCACCACTTATACACGAAACGAATCTGAGTGCGAAATTTGTCGCCACGAATATTACGACCTGAATAAAACCAACAGTTACACTAGTTAAATAGATAATTTATTTGTTTTTCTATCTTTTACTCAACGAATAGCCTCTCAATTTTAAGTCCAGGAACTGACTCCTGAGAAGTCTGAGCTTCCGATTTGTTTAGCTAACCGTGGCATATTAGATAGTTTTACATTACAATATATACTTGTCTTCTTTTTTTCTGTTCCTCCATTAACAATGCTCGAACAGATCTATTACGTCTTCTCTGATGTTTTCCTTCCTAATAAAGATAACGTAATTGGATATAAGAACATTACCTTCGCCAATAGTTACTGGAATATTAAGGCATAGTTTGTTGGTCGTTTTCAAATTTACTTGATCATTGTTAAATTCTAAAAAGAAAGGTATTTCAATGTTAGGTAATGTGAGCGTTTTGGCTTTGCAATTTAGATTTGCTTCATTGCAAGTTTTTCGTTCCGACGAGAGCGTCAAATTTTTTGTGCCAGTTGATAAATCTGGATTTTCCGGGTTCGTTTATTCCTAATTCTGAAAATATTTGGTAGTATAAATTTTGATTTGATGTAATTTGATTATTTAGACTTGAAATTATAAAAGGTTCGGAGTAAAAATGATTTCTGAATTTTGAAGCGACGCGACGTATTAATTATTATTGAATCTGTCGCTCTCGAATCTATTAGAATTTTGAAATTTGATTGTGCAAAAAAAAGAGGTAATTTGGGTTTAGAGCAGATTGAATTTAAATCTACGGTTGCGGGTCTTGTGAGGCTTCTATCCGAAAATTTTCTGCTTCTTGCGGTTCGTCTTCCATTTCTTTATAGTTTTCATACCATAAGTATTCGTCGAAATTTTCTTGTTCTTCTACTTCTGCGTTGAATAAGTCCTGTGAGGTAAACGTCGGTCTATTTGTGGATTGGGAATTGTTTGTGCTTGATAAAGCGCATGTCAAGCTGTATCAAAAATATCTCGAAAAATGGGACGGCAACAGATATTCTATAATATTCCACAGGTGTTTTTTGAGACATGTTGTGTATGTTAGTTACTCGAGGAGTAACAACTGTTTTCCCTACAGACCCGAGAATACTTTCTGCATTGTTAAATATTAAACTAAAAGTGTTGTCTATCTCAGTCCTCATAGCTGCTATGGTATTTTTAACATTTTCCACAAACTCTACTGCAGAAGGCAAATCGAAGTTTACCGTTTGCAGCATTTTGCATAACGAGACGGTATATGAAAACAATGTTTCAGCTACGCAAAGGCTAATTACAAACTCCCTAAAGATAATAGCTGTCAGTAGTTGAGAAGCTTTGGACGACGTTTCAGCATCGACTTCTTCAGATTAAGTTGCTAAACATTCAACCATTGGCTTATTTATCTCTTTAAATCTCATTATTGTACATACCGATCTCTTTGGGTTTTTTAAAATTTGATTGAACTTGTTCGCAACATCTACTAATTTTGGGTGGTAATTAGTCGTGATGCATAAAATATCCCGTTTGTTTCGCCATTTTGACACGTAGACTTGACCACTTCTACGCCAAATATGTTCACCTCTTTTTGAAGCTTCCTGCTTGTGACAGTTCCTGTGCCTTTTTTGCTCAGAAGTTTCTTTGCAAGTCCAACACTGTTATAAAAATTGTCCATAAACAAGTGATGGCCAAAGCCCTTCATAGTGCTCCAGTAAAGAAAACAGAAGCTATTCTAATTTTGGCACTCCTTCAGTAACATCTGATTTTCCATGGTAGATTTTCATATTTAATACATACCCATCGTGGGTACAAAGTGAGTAAAATTTGATGCCATATTTTGCTTTTTTGCCTTTAATGTATAAGCTAAGGTAAGCTAAGGCGGCCACGAAAGAGAAGTAGTGACTCGTCTCAAGATAGCTGTTCCGGAGGATCATATGCAGCTCTAAAATTTTCCAACAATTTATTGAATATAGAACTAACTTTATGTAACTTCTCTGAAGAATCTACCTCTTATGCGTAACAGCAAATAAAGCATGTACAAATATACTATTTCTTTTCAATTAATACATCCAGAGATATTTGAACGCCTTCCCATGCGGGTACTTTTTTAAAATCTACCCAATAAAATATCTTCATTTCTTTGGTAAGAAAGCAAGTCCAGTGCTCCAGATATTAACGGCTTGTTTTATAAAATTCTGTAGCCGTCCTTTTCACAAACTCTTCATCGATATCAGTAACATTACTTTTCGATTCCACCATTAATTGATAGACTGTAAATGGAAGAAACTAAATGGTCTGTTTCTGAGTCAAATTGTCTTAGTTGATTGATTTCTTTTGCAGCTTCAATTGCCGATACAGTCTAATGGTTTTGCTATAGCCGAGCATTTCAAAACTCCTTTAGAGCTTCAACTCGAATCGTGTAAATATAAAAAAATAGAAGGTATCTAAATGACATGATGCGCCATCAAATATAAATAGACATTTATCAGGGAGCTTATATTTAGCTAGGTTCTTTATCCACTCATTGAAACTATCAACTGTCATACTTCCTTTCTTTGTCATTAAAGTTAATATTCCTGGCGGCAAGTGGTCACGCCATTCGGGTTTCAACCTTTGGCCCTTATAGATGATTGCAGGAGGAATTCGTTCCCCACTAGCGTTTCCACAAGATACCACTGCGACATTGTCCCCAGGTTCTGGGGCAAAAAGATGAACCCGTTTGGCTCCCTTTTGGGTCAAAACAGACCTCATCCAGACAGCAAAACACAGGTTTTGCTAGCGTAAATTAAACTGCTTTCTTGGCCCAATGCCGTTGTCTCAAGCACCAGACGAAGGAGATCAAGGCGCCTACGGCGCCAAATGCTCCGATCGCCACTCATATACGCTACGCTGGGTCAAAACAGTCTGTTGGTGATGGAGTAGCCTGCACTCATTCTCGTCAACATTAAAAATTCTTTTTGGCCTGTCTATCAGGTCAAGCTCTTAAGAGGACTGTCTTGGGCTTTTCAAAATAAGCGGTAACTATGAATTTATTTAATTTTTGTGCTCTGGCCGGGTTCATACTCTGTGCGTGGCGGTAAGAAATGTTTGAATGCTTTTTTAGAATTGCTCATTGTCATAATCTTCATTATCATAATCGTCATTATCGTCATAATATTGTTGAAATATTGGTGTTGGTACAAGTATTAAGATTACTTCCATCATTAGAATTATTTTCCTTAGTATTTACTAAGTGTTTTTTCATGTGTTTTTTGAAACCACTAAATGTTGCAAAAATTGATTTGCAATGTTTTAAACAACAATACAAGCTTAATTTATTGTGATCAAATAGAGAATGAACAATCCGCAAGTGTCTTATAATAATTGAGACATTATTGAAAGATTTAGTACAAATAAAACAAGAAAACATCTCTTCAAAAAAGTTAAAGCAAAAAAAAAGAACACAACATGTAAAAACAACCTATAAATCGTTATTATGAACTTGAGCAAGATTTGTTCTAAGTTCGATCATATTAAATGTAAACTTAATATTTTCAACGTGTATTTTAAAATAATGCACCTGTATGAACTTGTAGAAGGCAGTTAAACAAGGTTCATATTCTGTATAATATGACAAGGTGCAAAGAAATTAAAAAATGAATAGGAATGTTTTTCTTGTAAATTTCATTCTCTACATTTTTCTTCATATACTTATTTCTATTTTACCGAACCGTTTACGAGATATGAATGACAATATTTTTTGCATTTTACAGAGTCTTGTTCATATCGCCGTCAGTCAGAAACGGCGCAACAAAATAGAAAAATGTATAGAAACAAAATTGAAGGCAATGAAATTTGCAATAAAAAATGTTTAGAAAGTTTTGCTGTAAAATCAATTTTTATATGACAAAAAAGGTCTTCAAAAGGTATAATTTACATTGCAAACATAGGAGTGTACGAATACTTTCTACGGCCAGTGTATGTACATGTACGTATAATATATTGTCACGAAGCTGGAAGCTGTTTTCGTGGGGGGTTGTAGCTCAGGTCAAATAACAAAACAGACGAATATATAATAAATTATATAATTTCTAAATAATATTAACTACAATTAGCTTCACTTACCTTAAAAGAATCTGAGGGAAGATTGTAGGGCATGGGTTACTCCTGATCTCCACTAAAACCCGAAAATTTCCAGCCAACTAACTCGTCAGTAACCAATTATCCCTTTTTATGACATTCCTCCCCCTTATTATTAATTTACTTGATTTACTTAAATTGTCATTATTATTGGTTAGTAGTGATTATTGCTTGGTATTCTTTAATCCATAATATAGGTTACCGATCAGCAGTGCAACGTCCTATTGTTTTGCACAATCATCGATCACACAGGTATTTCAAAACTGATTATTAATTAAATATTATTTTGCTTATATACAGTGTGATCGATATTTATGTGACAATATCGTGGGAGGCAGATAAGTTAATCTAGCATTTATAATATCAACCTTCACCGTGGCACCACATAGGTAAAAATTGCAAGGGTTTCGTTACTTTGAAAATTTAGAATGCTGCAACATTAAATCAATATTTTTAACATAATAATATTTCATAACGAAATTTTAAATTCGCAAATTATGAATAATGTTGAATAAATGCAATGGAATAATGACAAACAACCAACCCTGGGGGTCAGCGTGATTATGATAAGTAATTTGCATATGTATATACCCAGCAAACTTGATGATTTAATTTTTAATTTAAATATTTCTACAAATTTTGTAAAAAGATTTTTTTTTGCTAAAACTGTTTGTTACGGTCCGGAATTAACAACGATACAAAAGCGATTCCGATATGTGTGCGAAGGGATGGTATAATGAATTCTTTGTATATCAGCACAGCAGCCCAGTTCTTTTGCATCTCCATTTGATCCATCTTAATGTAAAATATTAAAGAAAGTTTCCCTGCATAATTAATTATCTTTCTAAATATTATTTGAAGCGAATTGAATTTATGTTGAATGCTCTGCGTTGATAAATGTTATCAACCACATTTTTCCGAAGTTTTAAGTTCGTCGGCGACATTTTTAGATTTTGGTTTTAAGAGAAAAGTTTGTGATTCTGCGAAGTGCTTTTGAAGTTAGGAATTGTTCTTATTCCTTCCGAATATTTTCGGGATAATTCATTGCACTCAGAGTTAGAGATTTTTGCCGTTTGCGAAGACATTAGGTCTTATCTTCTTTGAAGGATTTTTATTCAGCTACTTTGTAAGTACCAATTCTGAATGTTGTAATACAGACTATTGTTGTAATTTTCCTTTTAGCTACGAATTCTCGTATTACCATTATTTCTTGAAACGGAATCCAGGAAAATGACCCTCATAACATCTACGAGGTAGAATTGGCATTCGCATAATTTTCTTTTTTTTTAAAACCAATTGTTTTAGGGTCTTCCTCCCACCCCCTTGATCGTTAGCAGTGCCAGAAATTAATTATAGAAATCCAATTGTTATCACTTTGGTCACCATTTGCTATCAAGAACCAACAAGGGCATTTTGTAAGATAAGTGTTTGGTCGTCCAAAGTTTTATCGTTAAATATATTCAGAGTGTATTGTTATACCTTATTGTACGAGTTCCTTTTTTTACGCCGCCGTTCGTGATTGGGCAGCGAATCTGATTATTGAGAGGCTAAATTTAATCACGTGGCGCCTAGGGCATTTATAGCCCTCTCAATATTTTTTTTATCATCGCATCGAGGACTCGCCAATCTGTGCTTCTCTTTTATAATTTATTGTTGGAAGTTGTTGATTTTATATTTCCTATTGCTGGGCTAGTCTAGGGTATTGCCAGTAACCCCTGAGATCGGGGACCACACCATATTAATCCCCATATTCATTAAGAACGTGGCAAGTTCATCTTCATTTACATGCGATGGAGCATTATCGAGTACTAGGACTGCTTTTCTTGGCAGATTTACCGATTTCAAAAACTTTTCTGTTGACGGTACGAATTCGTCAAAAAACGAATTTTTAAAAATATGAGTATCCACCCAAGTCCTTTTTTGATTGTAATATGAAACTGGAAACGCACCATGAGATAGGTGTTTAAATGCAGGTTTTTTTTTTGATTTTCCAATAAGTGTAAGCTTAATTTATGATTTCCTGAAGCGTTGCTACAAGCTAGAATGGTAACTCTTTCCTTACTTTTTCTGAAGCTGACGCTTCTAATCTAGCAGCTAGACTTTTTGAATGAAGCATTTTATAATTTAAACCTGTTTCATCACAATTATATAGTTGGTCCCTACTCAATCCTTCATTATCAATTAAAATTTGTATAGTTTCTTTAAATTTTGAAAATTGGTCCACATTGGCAGATAACTTTTCACCACAAATTGTTAATTGTCTTACTCCGTATCTTTTCTTCCAGCTGTAAAGCCACCCTTCACTAGCACTGTAAGAGTAGATGTCCATGGTTCCCCTTCATTAAATTCTCTTTGAAATTGTTTTGCTTTTTCTTTTAAAATAGGACCCGATATAGGCATTCCTTTATTTCTTTGTTGCGTAAACCAAAAAAATATCGCCTCACCTACTTTCTCGTACTTACACTTTTTTTTAACTTTTCCGACGCTAATTTGAGAATTACTCCATTTTTCTAACTCAGTTCTTCTTTTCATCCAGTCTGCAATGGTTGTTCGACCCACACCAAGATCTGACGAAATTTTTGCTGGAGACTCTTAAAAGCATTTAGTTTTTGTTGAATTGAAACAACAACCTTTTTACGTTTACCACTTTCCATTGTACATATAAGTATCGTATAGTAAAGAAAAAGTCCCAAAATTAAAAAATTAAAAATTATAGTAATCACGTAATTACGGTACTGCACTTGCTTGCATTTTACACAGTATAAGGGTTTCGATATGACTGCGGTGAGTAATTAGTAGAACTGAGATTTAAGGTTTTTTACCTTTTAGCGGAGGACTTAGACAAGTAAAATCTGATAATAGCAAAATCCGTTTACAAAAATTTCTTTTCATATAAGCCTAACTTGTTTCTAACTACATATTTAATTTATTCTGGTGTTTTATCTTTCTCAATCTCAGCTCTAGTATTTAGAATCTCCGCAAAAGTATACGAATTGATGTAGTATTTGTACTCGACTCATAAATTTTTTTATTTTGTGATATTATTTTGTGAAATTTTAGCGTTAAGAATTCTGTTATTTTACTTGTAATGTAAGCATTATAACGTAGGTAATCAATCTGTCTGCCTACATGTTCACCTCCGAGTCGCAGCGTGATTAGAAAAGAAAATATTATGCATCATGTTACGAGATAACATGCTCACAAGCATCTTTCGGTTAGTAAGAGAAATTCTCAGAATTTTCGGATACTAGAGATACGGATAGTAGAGGTTCTACTGTATTAAAATTATTAATTATTATATAAATGCATATCAAACACCTTCATACGTTTAAAACACAAATGAACAGTAGGTGAGAAGCGTACGTAATAGGATCGTACGTGATAATTTTCGATGCCACTCGTTTTGATTCGTCTGGGATTCCCACAGCATTTAACTACAAGGTTAACAAGATCATCGTTCATAAACAATACAAAAGGAGTACGTTTATAATTATGTAAGTGTAATGTTACACTAATAAATTTCAATTAAAGTGATTCAGTTAAATTTAGCTTTATTAGTGAAAGAAAGATTTTACAGGAAAATATGGTTAAAATAGTGTTAATATTACACTGGCTTACATTAGACTATAAAATATGTTTACCGGAGGTAACACTAGCGTTATTTTTTACTGTGTACGGTTTAATTTCTAAAAGCTTCCTTGTTAAGCTACTGTCTCCATCACCAATATGTTTTGTAAATTTCAATCGATGTATTTCTATACTTTTTTTGAAGCCTTCCACTATTATAGCTGTTTTCATAGAGGTTGATGATCCTGTCCAATTTTTTGCACAATTATGTTCTGGAATATTTTCTCCAGTTTTATGTTTAGTGCAAATTATGCAAAATTTGTTTTTGACTCCCAGGAACAAAACTTTTTTTGTAGCTTTTCCTATTATCACTCCAACACCTGATAAAACATTATAATTTGTTTTATATGATGTTTTAGACCATGCTCCACTCCATCGCATATAACAGAAATACATGGATATCCATCTGCATCAATACCTCCTTTATCAATTGCAATATTCCTCTCTTCTTCTCCGGCTTTTTTCAGTTCGTGCCATAAAAGATTTTCCGTAATTTTGGATAGTTCATTGTGGCACTTACTATAAAGTGTCTTACTCATATGAGGTATATTCAAAACAGATACTATTTCTTCTAGTTGTGAATACCCACATCCCACTGAAGCTGCTCCTGAAAATAGTACTCTAATTATTAATAATAAATTACTTCAAATTTGATATAACATTTTTACCTATTACTGATAAAGTATTACAGTTCATTTCTGTACCAGGTGATTGATCCGTCTTCAAATATGATTTTTCGCCACACATGTTACACTTTACCGTAAAGGTAGACATATAAAACCACATCTCTTTTCACCAATTATATTGCAATTTTCTATAGAACACTTAAACGATGGCATGTGCTTGATTTGCTTTAATTGCTTCCAAAAATGTTTTATATTTACAATTCTTTTTCCTTCAAGAGTACAATTATCAGGTGCTTTTGATTATTTCTAAATCAAATGATTCTGGTTCTCTAATCTCAGAATCCTCCTGATTCATTTGCTGTTGAATTTGAATCTCTTGCTGATCTTGTAGATGCAAGTTATTTTCTGTTGCAGACTGATCCATTTCTTCGTGAATGTTTATATTCCAACGTTTAGCTGCTAAGCTGAAAAAAATTGTTTTTGAAATTAAAATAATTAAAAAAAAAAAAAAGAATTTAAATGATTCAAAAAACGCAAAAATTGTATTAAGAATTTTTCACATGAACCAATGACATTATGTTGTTTTGACACAATGTAAAAGATCAAAGTCCAATTTCGCGATATTTTTTACTTTCCCATTTACGTAGTAAAGGAAAGTATTGTAAACGAGTCTAAAAAAAATTTTGAGTTAGTGTTTTTTCCATGGTCTATGAGTCCATACAAATCGTTTGAGACTAATTTTGGAATAATGTCCGGATGTGCAGTATAGTAATGAAATTTATATAGGTCTGCCTCGCTTAGAACTTTACTTATTTTACTAGCTTATCAATTGCATTTTACCATTCTCTTGCCCTTAAGAGTTAGTAGTATATATTTTATAATATTAGATAATAACTGCTTTGGATCTTTCCCCCCTATACGTTTTAACTTATTGATCTAAAAAACATTAACTTAGCAAACTCCTTATTATATTAACTGTCATAAAAGTTACGACTTACAAAGAAGTTACATTTATCATCTTCTAGTAAAACATTCAAAACTTTTATATCGTCTATTGAGGTTAAGGGTACCAATTCTTGAAAATATTGCTCCATTTCGTTGTTAATTGGTGTACTGTTTGGCTGATGAGCTGGGCTTGCTAATAAAGACAATAGCATCGTTTCCCATTGCTTTTTGCTTTGAACTATGAAACGCTCTGGAAAAGAAGTTCATAATTAATTAAATTTATCTAGATCTAATTTTAGGAACATATTTTATTACCAATTAAAATGGAGTTCTCTTTTATGGCTTCTTTAAAGCCATTCATTGCATTTTTCACATCGCTGATTTCAATAATCCAATATCTGTATTTAACTGTTCCTTAATTTCTATCACATTAATTAATTATCAAAAAATTTTATTTCTCACCATCACATTTACAGAATGGTTCTAAGACGAAGTCGCTTACATCATTAACAATTACATTAGTAAAATTATTAGCAGTATCCTTTGCTGAATCATTTATTGTAGGTGGAAGGTTAATCGAGTTTTGACATCTCAAATCCTCGTGGATCAGCGTTGTGTCACAATCGCTGGATGGTAATTCTGGCAAATCATCGATATCTCTATCAGGATAATATTCAAAATCAGATTGTTGATTATCAATCCTTCTCCTATTTCGGGTTTCTAGGTATTCTTCATTGCAATCGGAGGAATCCGTGTGATCGAGTAACAAATTGCATTTTTTCGATGCATCTTCATATTTCTCTAAAACACAAAAGTAAACCTTCATTTAGTTACTTATACAGGGTTTTTTGTAACCATACCGCCACAAACTTCCAGAACTGGTAAAAGTCAAAGTATACTTTGCCCACGTTAATTTACTTGGCAATATGCTTATGTCATGTTGTCATAGTTGAATTATTCAAAATGTATTTTACGAAACAAAATAACGTGTGCCAAGTTAAAACTTTTCCCGCATGTGCAATAAAAATAATTTTGCTAAACAAGTAAACAGAAAACTTACCGAATACACGATCCTTAAATCGTTCCATATACGTATTGCAGACGGGCTCGGTATTGGCACTGTACTGTTGCCATAACTGCCAATATTGGCAGAATACATAGCGGGCCAAGCCTTGCCCAAGTCATGACCCAATATTGGGATGTTAATACCGGTCCAAGTCATGGTGCCAGGAATCGGGCCAACACTGTTTACATATATTGTGCCGACACTCTTTACTGATGTTGGCCCGACACTCTTTACTGATGTTGGCCCGACACTCTTTACTGGTGTTGGCCCGACACTGTTTACTGGTGTTCGCTCGATGCTATTTACGGGTATTGGCACGATACTGTTTACATGTGTTGGCCCGACACTGTTTACGGGTATTGGCTTGATACTACTTACGACTATTGGCTCAATACTGCTTACGAGTATTGGCTCGACACTATTTACGGGTATTACTAAAAATTTTACGCCAAGTTGAATTTTTATTTTTTAATCTAAAAACTTTCTTTTGGAAAGTGTTCACATATGACGTATTTCACGATTTACCTATTGTGAGGTTATTTTAAAATTATGCTTGCAGATTTACAACTTAAATTCCATTTTTCAACATTCTCACGCCATCTGTAGGTTAGTGGCCGTAACGCCATCCTGTACTTTTTCCCTATTTTATTAGTTCCGGACATTATTGATCGAGGACGAATCCTAAGTACCAGGGACTTGGTAACTTTTCTTACATTTGCCACTTTTTGTTTTGCACATTTCGGTTGCATGACCTTGAATCGAGCATTTCTTACACATCATTTTCTTTCCTGGACACTTCTTGTCAAAGCTCATATGGCCTTGCTTCCCACATCGATAACATTTCACATCGGTTTGTGGCTTCTTAGTTTCTTTTTGTTTTCTTTCTTGAATTTTATGCACAGTTTTTTCTTCCATAGAAGCTACTTGCCTCAAACTTGCTTCCATAATTCTTGCAGTACTCATTGCTTCTGTTAAGGTTCCTGGTTTTTCGATTAACCTTAATCTTAATTTACTAGACTTGCATTTGTCTATTAATTGTGACAGAATCTCTTCGTCTTCATCGCAAAATTCACAATTTTTCGCTTGATGCTTAAGTTTCGTAACAAACTGGTCTACGGTTTCTTCACTATTTTGTTCCATTTTTCTGAACATGTGTTTTCGTAGGTTTTGTTTGTCTGCGGTGTAAAGTGCTTGTCCAATGCCTCCATTGCTGCCTTGTAAACACACCCGTTTGCTGCCACTACTGGAATGGTTAAAGTTTCGTACACATCTTGCACCTCAGGACCTGCAACATGTAAAAGTAAAGCTTTCTTTCTGGAACTACTTTCAATGCCTTCTCCCTCGATGTAATATGTGAATTGCCTTTTCCATCTTTTCCACCTTTGGCTTATTGTAGCGGGATCGTTCACACAGTCAAAGTGACCAATTTGACTCTTTTCTACACTACCCATTTTATTTTATATGTTTAAACCTCGTCGCCACTTGTACTAATTTAATATATCATTATTTCGTCTATTACATATTTCTATACCTAACCTCAATCCCAATGCCACACCTCAGGCAGTCACTACACTTGATTGATCTTTAATTTATTTATTTTTGCACTTTCTAAAACTTTCACTTTCACACCTTATTCCTAACGAAGCACTAATAAGAATGGGCTCCTGCTACCAACTACCCCCGAACGTATTTTCGAATCGCGATTGTTTGGCGGAACACATACGAGTTATGTGTTCTTGAGAAAAGAAAGTGGTGGTGGAAAGAAAAAGTTTCCGAGGAAAAATAATATTCTTCCACATAATTCAGTCGATCTACAGTATTTCTACGACTTTTACATTTTGAGATTTGAACTTTTTTAACAACAATAGTAGTTTAACAAGGCCGGTTCTAAAATGTGAAAAATTTTCTAAGTCTTAATCTAATGCTTATTATAGGTATTTTAAGAATTATTGTCATAACCACTTAAGAGTTAAGATAATACAAAAAATGATAAGGTAGGCAATTAAAACTGATTAGACCAAACGGAAGTAATTAAAGTAAAACGCATACCATTAAGGACATTATGTATTAAGTCATTTTGGATGCACTTTTAGAAAGTGTATACAATAATTAAAAATTAAACGTTGAACGTTTTAATTAAGTTTTAAATAATACTTTATACGTATCAGCCCCTACAAGTGTGGAAAATATGACAATATGCTTAAATTATATTAAGGTGGCAAATACCAATGTTATTTGGCCATAAGAATGAATGACGATTAGAAACAGAGTACTACAGATAACGTATGGTGCTGAAATTTGGACATAATATTATTTGAACATTTTTCAATAATACAGAGTAATTAGAGGTAAAAAGCATTTATAGTTAATGAACAAATAAATAAAGAGAACAGGTTTACCGAACGATTACGATACAGGCCGAACGATTACGATACAGGCAGAGTGTCCTAAAAAATGTAACGAAGTTGTTGTCAAATTCAAAAGTTTTACCAAAAACCTGGTAATTTTTGGTACACTGACCATGCAAAATATCATACGTACATCGTAATGGATAGTAACGATTTAATGCCTTATCTTGATAGCATACTCCGTATGTGTTGTGTATTCACTAATTTGCAGGCACCAATTATTCGACAACCTCCTTAAAATTTGTAAACATTTTTAAAAAAACTAAATTTATTTTTATCTCTTTGTTTATAACTTATTTTCACAAATAAAATGTAACATTTTTTGAAAATAATTGTGTTTAACTTTTAAAATTAGTTGTTGTGCAAAATTATTATCAAATTTTACATTCACATTTATCAATGTTTTGTCGAAAGAGCAAAATATGACAAAATCACATTCGGTTACATTCAACAGTGCCATACCCAACTGCACTTGAGCAAAATAAGCATCATGCTTGGTTTACAAAGTAATATTTCCATTGTCATTTTTTAAAAATGAGCAGTGGCTTGCTACTTCCTTGGCCGACAATTCTTTACCTATTAATATTTTAGTCAATTATAATATAATTAGATAATAAACATTACCTTTGTAAGGACATTTTATTTCTAATAGCTTTACTGGAAGTCCATTTTTCATTATCACCCCATCAGGTGATGCAGCCAGCCAAGGTTCTTTTGAAAAAACAACTAAACCGATTTCTTGGACATGCGTTTTAAAAAGTTTTGCCGTAAAGTTTCCTTGCTTCGTCTTCAAATTCAATTCCATGTTTGGTGTATTTACTCTTAACCCGGCATCACCCAGGTGAAAATTTTGTTCGCCGAAACCCAGGTGGGGTCTTGGAGACCCTGACTATAAAATTATGAAATAAATATCGTTTTGAATTTTTCTTGTGGGATTTGTGCAAAAGTGTAATATTCATACATATAACTTACAAAAAACCACACAACCTTCATAAGAACACTAAATTTATTGACTGATTATCACAAATCAAAAACTATCGACATTTTCATACTTAATAAACAAGCGTCTACAAAAAAAAAGATATAAGAAAAAATAATTGTTAAAAATAAAAAAAATATATTAGAAACAGCTAAAAAATGTTCAATTCAAACAGTCTTTGACTGGTGTGGCAGAAAAAAGAAACATTACAGAATTAGTCGTCACGCAATTGGCTGCAATTTTCACATAAGAAATGCAGGTGCTCTAAATATAAGAATGTTTCGCACTGCTCACAGGTGTACTTCGACTTTCTGTCTCTGTTCCTGGGACACTCTTGACATCTACCACGTCCCGTTTTTTGCATTTTACATGGAAGAGAGTTTGTTTCGCCTAACACATTAGCAATTTTACATTACCGCAACTGTAAAAACTTTATAACTTTACAACCCGGGTGGGGTCTCTCAGACCCTGAGGCACTTTATCCTGTTATCACTCGACTGGAGGTCAACTTGAGACTAAATGCCCCGATATGTCATCTTTATAAATATATTTCAGGAAGCTATAAAAAACCAGAAAAACATGAGCGATGTAAACTAAAAGTTACAACCTAGTTTAGAACACGGGTGGTCTAATAGACCCCACCTGGGTGATGCCGGGTTAAAGCTTTTAGGCCAAAAGTACTTTACACTTTTAGCTGACCAATCCGACTATAAAATATAATAAAATAATTCTAAAAAGCAGTAAAATGATGAATAATGTACTTACTTTTGAATATGTGTAAATTTCATAACAACGAGATGCTGTTATTCTAAATTGGCGAAAATATTTCCACTTCTGTTTGTCAATCAAACTATTGTAACAAATATCGATACAATCTAAACTACTATAACTTTCATAAAATTCTTTACAACAATTATTTGTAAAAATAATTGGCACACTTGCAACGTACTTCAAAACCTCTGAATGGTCTTGGACAGAGAATATCACTTTAATATCATTGTATATTGGTAATTTTAAAGGTAACCTTGGAATTGAACTAAAAATTAAATAATGGTTAAAACAAAATAAAAGATAACTTAGTAGACCTACCTGTCAGTACTATTGAAATCAGCATCTTTAACGACATCATTGAAAATGCCTGCAATAATTTGCCGACAAAAACTGGTATCTTCTGCTTCTAGCATAAGCTTTAATGGGCAGTTAACATTTTTAATGATTTCCAGAACATCGGTATCACACCTATCGATTGTATTTTCACAATATTTAGCTTTTTTTATTGGAAATAATTTTTCGATGGTTTTGCCTTTAGTATATTTACATTTTCCGGCACTATTGGGTTTTCTCCATTCACACTCTTTGTTAGTTTTGGTGTCCGAGTTTTCGGTATTGATATAAACTACCAGTGCACCAATGTGTTTACAATTGCTTCCAACTCCAGCTAAACAGTTGCAGCTACTGTTAACCACTTTTCTGTTTTCATCCACCTACAATCATAAATTTTAAAGAAACATTATCATACATACTATCACAGGTAACAATTAAAACAGGTAACAGCAAATAAATCACGAAATAAATACTTGCACATAGTAAAACACTTGCAAAGTTTTTGTTATTCTCCCCTCATTGTTTCACAAAATATCCGCCGTGAGTTGCTGTAACTGGTTTACGCACGGCCCCTATGGGGCCCGACATGCGAAATATATTTGGATAATGAGTAATAATATGCCCTTTATAGCTTTATTATTATTATTATTAATTATTCCTAGATAATTTGATGTATAAATTATTATGCTCAAGAACTAATCATATAATGTTTGAAAACATTCTTTTTGTAATTAAATGAATAAGCTTTCGAAGGCATAAATAAAGTTTCCAAGTATGATCACCTCTAGGAATTAGATCGCCGATGAGAACACCAAAATATCTTTGTTAAAGTTAACATTTCTAATGCTGATAATCTCAAGTTTTTATTTGCAATATGCTGTATGGACAATTCTGGTGGCAAATTTAAAATGGAGTGTTTTAAAATTTAGTGTTCCCATTCCCAATGAGAAAATTTTTTCGTTATATGCATCAAGTGTATGGTCCCCATTTTATCAGGGCGAAATTGACAGACTGGGAGCGGTTGAACGTAAGTTCCTTAAATACGTTTACTTTAAGTGGGGACGTACTCGAGAGGAATTCGACAGTTCCAGTTGACTCGTTGCCTGTAACACCAGGTCATAAGAATATAGACGAAAGGTCGCAGATTTATGTTTTGCCTTTCGTCTAATTAATGGCAAAATAAACTGCCAAAGCTTACTTAATTGTTTCGTGCCGTATGTGTCTTCATATGACACTAGGAACAAGAATGCCTTTGCGCCCGATGTGCATTCAACTAATTATGATTTTCACAGTCCTATTCCAAGAATAATCCGGTTAGTCAACAGACTTAACGATCATCAACAGTTTAATCTGCATCAATCATCATTTGCCTGCTTCAAGAATGACATCATGTGGAACTTGGATGTAATGATCTAAATGGTAGTAGTAGTTGGCTATTAATTGTGTATCAAATTAGATTATTTTTATTTTGTATATATTGCTATGATACCCGGGGTCAAGGAGGAAGGTTTCTTGGTGAGAAGGAACTCCACGATCCTGCAAATTGTGCAGAGGGTCCTGGAGGTCAAAAGACACTTTACCGGCGTTAACCTCATATGTTTTAAATATCCATGTAAATAGTTTAAGTTACTATGTTCCTAATTTTAAGTTTTTAACGATCAAAATTTTTTTTTTTCTGAGTTTTAAATATTGTACAAAATAAACTTTATTTAAATTTTCAAAATTCGAACACGATTTCGAAATTAAAATTCAGGAACAACGAAGGCAATGTTGTGGAAGATCCACCAAAATTGGGGAAGATTTTTGAAGGAAGTTGTGGCCAAAAACACATCCTTCACTTTTATTTACGAGCAGTGACTGCAGAACAGGCAAGTGTCCTGGAGGCATATTTTTACCACCCAAAATTCTACCATCAAACCGCCATGAGGAGAAACCAAGCCTCAATGGAATCGGTATCAAAATTTTAACTTGATCAAAGCTGAGAGATTCACAAATAATTTTCAAATTAATAAAATTTAAATAATTAAGGATAGCTCGACGGTCCATATCGATGGAAATGGAGAAAAATAATAACGGCCAGAAAATCAGTCTGAGAATTACCCGGTACGAGCAAGTTGATATTAAATTGTGTGGTGAGCCAAGCAGATAGTGGCTGTTAAGATTGTTTGGATACATCGAAGATTGTGCCGCCAATTATTTGAAAAACAAAGTTCGTACAAAAAAATTTTATAATTAAAACTCAGACTCATTTATTTTATGTTAATTTTTCTATTGTGTTGTTGTTTCATGTTGTGTAGTTTAGAGTTAGTCTTTAAGTACACGCGCTACACCCTACACCAACTCCAACACGTTAATTTCGTTAATTTGTCAAAGGTTTATAATTTTTTATTCCGTTTTTTTTTTACTCTTGTTAATTAAATACGTTCATCCATATAAATTCTTTTATTTGAGTTGAACAAAAGCATTTAAGATACCACCGTCGAGGTCGTAGCAATATATTTTGTTTTGTATAAGTTCTTCTAATATTATGTAATTTTATGTAATGTATAACGTGTAATAACTTTGTCTTTGTATAACTTTGTATATAATAAGTTTTATGTAAATTGGTGTATCCGTAAATAAATAAATAAATAAATAATGAATTTTTCTAGCAGGAAAAGAAAATCGCGTTTGCAAATACCTTCTAGTAAATCATGCATATAATCACAGCTAAAGTTTGTGGTAACATGAAAATTAGGTAAAGCATTCTAAATGCATTCAGTTTTGATACCTGTTCTTGACATATCATGTAACTATGTAACATACAATCTTGGGAATAATTTTATTCATTACGTAAAGAATTTTGCACCTCAGCACAAGCAGTGTTTCGTACATCTTTTGACAGTTTACAAAATCTGTAGCAATATCCCCCAGAAAAACTTTCAGTAAACCCCAGAATAGTATTCACACCAAGATTATCACCTAATAGTAAACCTAAATGAAAATAAACGTTTTCTGTGTGACCGTCTACATTTATTGCGATTCCATTCTCCCTTAAATAGTCAAGTTCATCAATTAATACTTTAAATATTGCTTCATTACCAAAACTTTTATGGTGACTGCTTTTAAACAATAGTGTCATATAATATTGAATAATTTAGACTGCATATGTGGTGGCAGACATGGGATAGAAAAATATACGCCTCCTAATTTGTTTATTCCGGAATGCGAACCTAAAGGGTTCGAAGTAAGGCTGGGAATTAAATTCGAATAATTCGAATATTTGAATATTCAAATACGAATAATATTGCAAAGTATAATTTGAATATTCGAATAAGTTGAATATTCGAATAATTTGAATATTCGAATAATTTGAATATTCGAATAAATTGAATATTTGAATAATTTGAATATTCGAATAATTTGATTATTCCAATAATGTGAATATTCGAATATTTTGAATATTCAAATAATTTGAATAATCGAATTATTCAGATAATTCGAATATTCAGATTGTTTGAATATTCAGATTATTTAAATATTCAAATTATTTGAATTAAATTCAATGAATTGTTGTGAGTTGATAATAAAGAATTAGAAGCAGTAGCAGCAAAGCAGTTACGGTCAGCGTCACCACTTGCATACCTGGTTTCTCCGTTTGTCAGTGAGTAATAAGATTTCGCTATTTATTTTGAAGCATGGATTACCATGCTGTTGATTTTCTTGCAGGTTGCAGTTGCAGTGCTTTTAAAACCGTTTATATAATATTACAATTATTTGTATTAAATGGCAGTTTAAAAAAAAATCGACCTTTTAACCGCCAATTGTCGAATCGCTCGGGTGGTCTAGTAGAATAATTATTTACTCCTATTATTCTAGTATAGGTAAACCAATAAAGCTTTTGCATATTCAAGTAATTGAAAATTTAAATATTCGAATATTCAAATATTTGAATATTCGAATAGGAATGTCATTATTTGAATATTTGAAGTATCGAATAACTTGACTATTCAAATAATATGAATATTCGAATAATTTGAATAATCGATTTATTTGAATTATTTGAATATTTGAATTATTTGAATATTTGAATTATTTGAATATTTGAATTATTTGAATATTTGAATTATTTGAATATTTGAATTATTTGAATATTTGAATTATTTGAATATTTGAATTACTTGAATAATTGAATTATTTGAATATTCGATTTATTTGAATATTCGAATAATTCGATTTATTTGAATATTCGAATAATTCGATTTATTTGAATATTCGAATAATTTGATCAATGAATATTCGAATACCAAAATGACTATGATTCCCAGCCTTAGTTCGAAGTCTCGAAATCATCAAAATATATAAAGAGAGGACAAACAAATTTATCTGTTGAGAAATTTCGTAATAAAAAATGAGAAAAAAGTTAAACAATCTCGTAACTATACAACATTGTAAAAATACTAGACTAAATACAGCGATATCCTAACCTATAAATCTTTGTTGTTGTAAAATATTAGATTTTAGATTTTTTTGGCTCGTAGCCCTTCGATTGCCTTTTCAAGCATACGGCGAAGATAGTTTCTCGAGGAGCATCCAGAATCCTCAGCAACGCTTCTTCAGATAATTATATTTACTTGTTTATAAATCGATAAAAGTGCTGTACCTATGTATATGGTGAAGTGAATTTGACTGGATAGTAATTAAAAATAATTTAAATTTAATTATTTGTTAAACTTTTTACCTTGAAAAAAAAAATAGTATCAAACACGTTTATTCAACAAAATATAATATTCACTTAAAAAAAAGAATACTTTATGGTAAATGATTATGGTACCAGTCCAATATTTTTTTTAATTTTCTAATATACAGGTAAAAGTTTTAGGACTTATTTTTGAATCGAGATATCATTAATATTTTAGATTGCCGGTTTGTGTGTTTTTTTTTTAAGAAATATTTTGAAACACAATAACTAAAACATTGTGGTGCAATTATAAATGTAATAGAATAATTAATATGGTGGTGGGGCAACATTACATAACTTTTTAGGTTTTTGGTCATCTTCATCCCCGCGGTCAACTACACCCCATTTTACGGTAGTGCATTTACAATTGCAAAAGTGCGTGTATCTTTGAGAATAGTTTTCAGATTAACATGAAATTTTCTGTGAGTATACTTAAATATATTGTCATGGAACAAGCAATTTTGTGGCTGATTTTGGTTCACTAAAAAAAGGGTTGTTTAAGTGATGCACCCTGGTCTTAATTATTCAGGAATGAGACCGCCAGGCAAATGTAAACACGTAACACTACTGAAAACACCTAAAATCGTTCACGAACTTCAAAATTTCATCTAAAATGAAAAACAGAATAAATTTGTTAAGTGCCTGTATAGTATGAAATTTACCAAAAAGTTTTAATTTTTGAAAGTTTGGAAAGGTGATAAGGCGGCGAAACGTGCGTGAATAGTCTGATAGCGGAGCGCAAATTTTTAATGCGCTAAAAGTTTTTGATCAAATTAGTTTTTGCGTTAATTTTCACTTTTGGAAAGAAGGTGAATCACGAAATTTTGTTGTTCTGGATGAACGACATTCCCAAGTTTTTGAGTAATTTGGAAACTGGAAGATATAAAAAAGTTAAAATTGTAACACCAGGAAGAACGGACATTTTGGATATTAAATGGTAAAATTAATAAAAAATTTAAACTTACCTTTTTTTGTATAAAACCAACCGATTGGAATAACCGGATTGATGAAAATTGCACGTACTCACACTAAGGAAAATTTAACAGTAGGAAATCTTTGCAGAAAATCTAAAAATATCAAGTAGTCTACAGAAGCCAACAGTCGATGATAAATCGATGCAACGCATCTATCGAGCCAGACAATAAGCTAATTTAACCAGTGCCGTACAAAGGGAGTTTGTGAGTAAAAACTTATTTAATTTGTTATTTGAAGATTTTATTGAACATTTTTATTTTCACTACATGTGTGTCACATCTATTTTCAAATTTTTGGCTCATCACAAAACACCAAAATTTAATTAAACCAACGGTTAGAAGCGGACGAATTTGGTCCTTTTAAATAAAACGTTGTTTTCGTTAAATTTACACTAACACTTTTCAGCCTGAGTAAATGATTTTTTTGTAATCCAGGTACTTTCCTTAATAAACCATTGTTTTTTTCAATATCTGCCACAATTAGTTATCCCAACTAGCACCAAAGTACCGGCAACTGAGACGGGAACTTTGCACGAGTGACTATTACGTAACCGTCACTAAATCTACGACTTTGATGTATAAATTACTTAATAGGAATAATTTCAAGTCGCTGCTACGTAGTCGTCACCAATTGTGGTTACTTTGAAGTTACAATACTTCGAAGTAGCCTTACAGGTAATGGGGACGTCGTAGCTACCTACAATGACTACAATGACAACCTTGAAGTTTTCAAAACTTACCGGTAGGAAATGGTAGTAACGGTGACTAGCTAAGATTACCAAAAAGCGACTTCAAAGTTCTGACCACTTTTAAGTAGCATTGGTAGTCGCCGAGACATTCTGGGAACCTTTACTAATCCTTTAAAGTCGTGAGAACTTGTGAGTAATATTTATTAGTGTTATAACATAGCCGCTTCCTATGCAAGCATACTACATGGTGAATTAAATTCTTTTATTTAAAATTGAAAAAATTAATTAACAAAAACTTAAATTAAAAAACTGTTGAATTCACCATTAGGTAAATGCAATTGTCCCCCCCCCTTTGACTCGCAACTGAAGCACTTTTTTTAGACCAATTAAAAAAAAAAACGTTTTTATTTCACATTTTAGTTAAGATAGATCTACAGGGTATTTTTCAAATGCAAGTATTGCATGAATAACAAACTAAAATGTTAACAAATATTTTGTTTAGTACGAATTTTCTAGACGATAGGTAAAATCAAACAGAAATTGCCCCCCCCCTCCATAAACAAAATCCCGTATCTGCGCCTGGATTGAAAGAAGTAAGTAATCTAGCTTTCAACTTCAGAGTGAGATTTGCAATCGCCATTGTAGAACACACTGGGGGGGGGGGTAATAAAATTCTTTACCTAGGATTGGTCACCATAATAAGTATGGATACAAGGGGGGCTAAATGGGGTAACTACCTCCCCTCATGATTCTTCAAAATATTCTATTTAATTCTTACGGTGAATAAAATTCAACTAAAATAAAGGAATTTCTTTAAACTATTTTGTAATATTTTTAACTAACTAATTTTTTGATGACGCCATTATTGGCGTCGGGAGAAGAAATAAAAAAATGAATAGATATGTTTTTCTGCTAAATTTTATTATCTACATTTTCGTTCCTATACATTTTTTTATTTTAACAAACCGTTTCCGAGATATAGATGACAATATTTTTTTCATTTTGCAGAGTCTTGTTTAAGTAGCTGTCAGTCAGAAACGGCGCAACAAAATAGAAAAATACATAGGAACAAAATTGAAGGCAATGAAATTTTCAACAAAATATGTCTTAAAAATTTTTCTGAAAAATCAATTTTTATATGACAAAAAACAGCTTCAAAATGTTCAATTTACATTGATAACATAGGAGTGGACGGATATTTTCTTTAGTAACTGTATGTATGTATGTACATAATGTACTACCTACATTATTAAATTTATTAGCTTAAATTTTTTTTGTAATTTTTTTGTACGGCCTTTCAATGATAATGTTGTTGGCATCTAAAACATTTTCGTTGTGAATTTAGATAATTTCACTGCTAACATTTTCATTGTGTACCACCGCCATCGTATGATTTTCTTCGTATAAATGTCCGCAGTATATAAACTTGTTGGTAATCCTTGTTCGATCTCTAATTTCCTGCACTCCAGTTTACTTTTGTATATTTGAATTTCCAACAGTTTAATCTGGAGATTGCTTTTCTTGTCGAGTACATCAAGTTTGCCTGTAAAACAATAAGCTGTAATGGTGTGCTTTTCAATCTACAAACAATCCGCTGTAGATAGACAGAAAGACAAATAGAAAATGGGCTTGTGATAATAAATACCTATTGATTTTTTAGGGACACATTTTTTTGATATTGGTGGATGTGAGGTAGCTGTGATTGTACATTTTTCGGATTCTTTATCACCGGCTGTTGGATTTTCTTTCAGAACAATTTCTTCAATTGAAGATTCCGTGACATCAAGTCCCATGATAACCGGCGATTCCTTACCAATTATGTCGATTATTTCGTTGTCGACATCAGTCAGGATTTTGTCTGTCCCTCTGTTGGAAGTGGAACCTGTTGTATTTACGTTATCAATTTTCTTCTAAGTCCACAAATAAAAAATTGTTTTTAAATGGAAATAATAAATAGGTATACATTATTTTAAACTTCAATTGTTACATTGAAACTGAGATTTAAATCTTAATTTAAACTAAATTACTGTAAAACTTTTTGGGAAATTAGACCCAGTTACCTACAGTAGCTAATTTCCGCACATTTGGCCACCAAACATCTCTTAAATAACTCCAATCTTTATTGGAAGGAATTACTCCAATTGATTGAGCATAAATGTTAATTTCCTTCCAAGCACGCACTTTATCGTCTTTGGTCAACTTTTCACTAAAAGCATAAAATAAAAGTCTTTTTTATCTTTAATTTTGGATAAAACACAAAGTTTTAATTTGTTGTTGTCCGCTCGTTTTCCCATTATATCTTTGCTTATGAAAATTATAATTAAACTTAACAAAGAACAACAATGACAACGATAATAATTATGAATTTAAATAAATAAGAAACTATTATAAAAAATGGTAACACAAAAATAATTTAATATTATGTTGAAGGATATCGGGATTGTTAGCCGTTAGACGAGATTTTTTACACTTGTTAATATTTATTATTGACGACTTTTAATACGTATTTGATCAAGTCCACTTTAGAATAGTAAGCGGCCTAGCTTGTACTTTTCACTGGTATAAACCAATACTATTAGTGTAGACATTTGTATATGGAACAGAAATTATTAGAGCTAGTAATTTGTAATTTGTAACTTGTACTTTTTAACTAATAATATTAGTAGTACCATTATGAAACAGGGCCGGTTATCAAAAAATACATAACAAGACACCAATATCCACCTACCCATTCACTGCCTTTGTATATTTTTGTCAACATTCGCTTAATATAAATACAAAATAATGTTCTTACTTGTCGTTGATAACTTTTTTTAATATGTTTCTGAATTTACTTCTATGGAAACCTTCTTCTTACCTTCACCTTTCCTAACAACTGTTTGACATCTGGCGCTTTCGTTTTGATCTAAATTGATTTTGGGTAAGTTCAATATAGGTACGGCATCGGACTTTAATTTTGTGCTTCAAGTTTCGGTCATAAGAAAGATCATTGAAATGTATGGAGCATACTGGAGAGGATTTAGGAGAAAATTTATCAGACTATACCACACGCTTTTTTCCAAACCAAACATAATTTTCTATTCTTAGGAAATCGAAAAGACATGACGTCCTTAGCAAAAGTCTTTGCTTGATTGTCACCATGCCCGGATTGGGAGAATTTTTCGGCCCGGGCTCCGACCATGTACCGGCCCTTATTTTCACCCCCAATTTATTAATAAGTATACATTTTCTTTCTAAATGTAGTAGTATGAATTGAAGTGTTTACGGGTGTCATAGCAAGTCTGGTCATTGAATAAATTATGAATTAAGTGTATTTCAGTCTTTTTTTAAGTGTTTCTATATATAATTACCATTAACTATCATTTAAATTACAAAATTAACTAATGTAAACCAAATTGATTTAAAAAACAAGATTTCCAATGTAAATAAAGCAAACTACAATATTTATGTAGCTTTATAATAGCCGTTAATACCGCATAAGTCGGACATATTGTTTTAGTAGAGCGCCACCTATCGGTAGTGTAAAATGCGAATAGTAGATTTAGAAGATTTCAAATATTTCACGCTATCAACTCAAATTTCATTTGGGTAGTGCAGCGTAAGCGCGGCGCTGCGGTGGCAGAAACTGAAAATATATTTAACGCAAAACAGAAATGAAATTAAATTAAATTTTTACAATACATTTCAATTTCAAACATAATTGTATTAATTCATATATTTTAAAGTATTGTAAAAATTCATTTTAAAAGTATTGCCTAAGCGCGGCTCTGTGGTGGCAAAAATTGAAAATATTTGTAACGCAAATTAGACATAAATATAATTTACTTTGTGTATTATTTACTTTAGTTGTTTTTAATGTATTGGTACCCTAACAAAACTTATCTGCACTTACCTTCATGTATTTTTTCACTTCTGAATTTACAATTGCTTACAAGCAACGTATATTTCGTATGCCAGTTAAATGGTAATTACTGAATTACAATTACAACATTACCTGGTTGAAAACAGTTTCCACTATTTAGTCATAGATAGGTCTTTAGAATTTTTTATACTACTGTTTTTAATCTTGCCTGATACAGCAAAGCACAAAAGCTGTTTTGATTGTTAAAAGTTAAATTACTTAGGTTTATGCTAACCTAAAATATAATTTCAAAATTTCGTATTTACCTCTACTCTTGCAATATACACAAGTGCTAACGCTTTAGATTTCGTTTGCGTTCGATTTGGAACTCAGCGTTAGCGCGTGTAAGCGTGCATTGTCCAAGTCGAACAGCAAAATTTGCACGCTATAAGCACAGATTAAATATACTACAGATAGCTCGCGCAATGTATTTTTCTGAATTCTAGAGGGCTGCCTATCCTTGTAATATATTTCTGGTGGGGTACCAGCAGGAAAACTCCGTAAGTACCCGACGAACCCACGCTCATTCGCTACATTAAATGATCATAATTAATATAAATTATATGGATACATAATATGCATATCACAGATTGCATTTCTTTACAACAGAAATTTAATACCTAAATACATCTTGTACGTACATACACATATTATCTACATGACAAAAAAATTAATACCTTTAGAAAAAATATTTGTAATAAAAACAAATTAAAAAGATTACACTCTTGTAAACACTGTTAAAAACTAAAATATTTATAAGATAATTTTTTTCTATAAATTTTTCAAAATTCTTAATTTATCATTATTTGTTTTGGTTGAATTATTATTAACTGTCCATTTGCAGTGTTTAAATAGTTTAACATTTAACAATAAATCAATAAAATAGTCTTCGTGTTCGAGATTACAGCAAATAATATTTTTTACACAATTTTTTTTAACCAATTCCTTCATTTTTGCTTTAATTTGAATTTGGGATTTGTCTTGGTCAAAAATTTTATGAAAACATTTTATTATTTGCTTACACTGAAAGAAATTATTTGTAAATTTACATGTGTTATCAATGGTCACCAGTGGCCATGGATAATCAGCGTAAAATAACATGGTACTTGTAAATGAATTCCATACAAACGTAAAATTACATGCCACATGTAATAAGATATTTACATACTCTGTAGTATTATTCCATCAGTGATGTAATTTTATTTACGTTTTCAATGTGATTTTACTTTGCAATTTCACATTTATAAAGTGATTTTACTTTGTTATTTTACACGTAGGTAATAGGTAAATTTACGTTGTTATTAAAATCCAAATTTGATAAATATAATTTTTTTTATTTTGCATAAAAAAGAAAATAAAAATACATTATCTTATAAAACTTTTTAAAAAAAAAAAAATTTTTTTACTATGTTCTAAAACTATAAATACTTTAAATTATACTATCTACTAAATCAATAATTAATTTAAATTATTATCAACCCTTTCACTGCGGATGTCGTGTAAACACGTATTGCACTTTGGTTGAGCCAGGTGGCTGTGTTTTCTTGTAACAAAACTTGTTTAAAACCTAAGGCAATAGAAAAATTTAATTTCTTTACGCACTTATAAAAACAAACTCTTGTAAAGAACAAAAATCACTTTTAATTATTACACGTCTAATTCGTAAAAGCGTAATCGTTATGATGTTTTAATGACACAAAATGCTGTAATCTGCATTTTACAATGCGTAGGTAGGTATAAGGTAATAGACCGAGAGCTGGCAGTAAAAACAACTGCCTCATAAGATACCAAAGGTTTAAAATTTTAGGTGTGTAAAATTGCCCGCACTAAACAGAAAACCGCTCGTCTGCCGGCCGGAAGTGGTCGCCTTGTAATCGCAATAATTTTCAAAATTGTGAAAAAATTTGCCTACAACTGCCTCATGAGATACCAGGTTGATTTAAAGGCCAAAGTGAGTGGAAATACATATTGCATCGAAAATTATTCCTCTGCCGCTTTCATGTGGTCGCATTCTCGAAGCAGACGGCGCGGCGTTAAAAACCTGAAAAAAACGCCTTTAACTTCCTCATAAGATACCATCTTAATTTTTGGGCAGAAAATTAATTTAAGATTCAAATAATCGAACTATAAAAAGTAAACGTCGGCAGACGGTCGCCTTAAAAAGGCAGACGAGCTCAAAGTTAAAAAAATAATACGTTGAAATTTTGGTATTAACCGACTGTCCTATAAATATCAAACTATTTTTCGCACAAATTAAATGAAAACACGAATAATTTTTAAAATCACAACGTCTGTTATTCATAGGTGGTTGCATTATCAAAACAGAAGGCCCGACAGACGCGATTAAACAAATTTTACTACTTTAAAGTGACTACCTAAAACTTTAATTGCAATTGCATATTATTTTTATTTTACTGCTTAGCAAAATTAAATCTACTTTCTCAGTTCCCTTGGATCAGAGCTAATTGCAATAAGCGTCTTGCTGTTTAAAAGTTTAAGAAGTGCTATAGCATTTAATATCTCTGTCACACTCATTAAAACATAATATTTGAGTTAAAATGTGTTTGACTATATTACAATATTGTATACTTTAAATATAAAAATTAAACTCAAAAACTATTATTAATAAAATTATTATTGAAAATTATTCCAATTAAATATTTACTTTAAACATATTACAGCTTCTGAGTGTTTTTAATTTGAATATTTTGTAGAATTTTTTTGTAGAAAACAACATTGGCAATGTTTCTAAAGATAATATTCTAAATTATGATAACTCTGAGGCTCTAATCTCAATAAAAAAAAAATTTGAGAGGTACCCGTGAGTGTAAAAAGTATTCGTACACTCCTATGTTGGCAATGTAAATTGAACATATTAAAGCCGTTTTATAAATTTAGGGAAGAATTTATCTCGAGCTTTACCAGCGTACCACGCCTTAAGGCGGTAGTCTGCTTTAGAAGCCGAAAAAAAAGCGTTTTTTCAGCAATTTTTTTGAAAAGGAAGGAAATGATTGCGGTAAACGAAATTTTGAGACGATAGTGTATTATATTCACGCCTTAAAAACCAATTTTTATTATTAAAAAATATAGAAATTTTTTAAATTTGTAACGATTTTTCTGGGGCGCCTGGAGTCTGCACTTGTAAATCGGTGCCGGTGATGGAGGTCGTGCGATGCATCTGAAACAGTCGAACCAATTTTTTTTTTAGTTTTTATAAGTTCCTTTTCTATATGAACTAAAAAAATACCGAAGAAATGATAAAATTCCAAATTTTTTCAAAGTTTGAAAAAAAATTCGTTTTTTTGAAAATATAATTCACTTTAAGTTGCAAAACAAGTAATTTAAATAGTACTTTTGTCCAACTTTTTTAGTTCAAATAGAAGATAATTTAATACTGAAGCTAGATCACTTTGATTTTTTTTGATCGGATATATGTATATTGTTTTTACTATCGCCGGCACCGATTTACAAATGCAGACTCCAGGCGCCCCAGAAAAATCGTTACAAATTTAAAAAATTTCTATATCTTTTAATAATAAAAATTGGTTTTTAAGGCGTGAATATAATACACTATCGTCTCAAAATTTCGTTTACCGCAATCATTTCCTTCCTTTTCAAAAAAATTGCTGAAAAAACGCTTTTTTTCGGCTTCTAAAGCAGACTACTGCCTTAACAGGTAGCGACTACACAGCTTCATTTGCTAGAAAAGGAAAAACAAAACATCTGAACATTCTTGAAAAGGATACGAAAACTACTGAAATTTTTTCGACTTTTGGCACTTGTGCATTAGTATCGGAAGAACAAATTGACTGTGTAGAAAGATTTGTTTGTAAGATGTATGGCAGGCAGAGCCTAACACAAGTTAATGAAGCACGTTTTGACATCTTCATAAAAAATTACGGCATCAGAACCTATCAAGAAAAAAATCCTCTTGGGAAAATAAAAAATTTTGATGGTAGCTTGATGCCACCCTGTCGTGATTCTTTATGGTGTAAAATAAAATGGGTAAATCAGATTTGTGCTATCTGGAATTTTGCAACACAGCCAAATCCAATGTTTTATAAACCTGAAGAAAATGGATGGATTTTGGTTGACCACTTTGGAAGAAATTTCAGTATCACCTAAAAGTGATGATGAATGTGTCTTGTACAACCAATCAAGTGATGAGGAAGATTAAATTGTTTTTTATCCCTTTATTTGTTTCATTTTGTGTTTATGCTTTGTTGTTTTAGAAGAAATTTCTTTCTTTTTTTTTATCAATTTTATTGTATTGGTGTAATATATAATAATATTTTACACTTTGTTCATAAGACGTATTGTTTGTTTTCCATTTATCGCTATGTAATTGGAAGATGTAAACATTGCAATCAATTACTAAAATAGTTATGTTAAAAGTAAATCGTATTTTCATTTATTTTGTGCGAAAAATAGTTTGATATTTATAGGACAGTCGATTAATACCAAAATTTCAACGTATTATTTTTTTAACTTTGAGCTCGTCTGCCTTTTTAAGGCGACCGTCTGCCGACGTTTACTTTTTATAGTTCGATTATTTGAATCTTAAATTAATTTTCTGCCCAAAAATTAAGATGGTATCTTATGAGGAAGTTAAAGGCGTTTTTTTCAGGTTTTTAACGCCGTCTGCTTCGAGAATGCGACCACATGAAAGCGGCAGAGGAATAATTTTCGATGCAATATGTATTTCCACTCACTTTGGCCTTTAAATCAACCTGGTATCTCATGAGGCAGTTGTAGGCAAATTTTTTCACAATTTTGAAAATTATTGCGATTACAAGGCGACCACTTCCGGCCGGCAGACGAGCGGTTTTCTGTTTAGTGCGGACAATTTTACACACCTAAAGTTTTAAACCTTTGGTATCTTATGAGGCAGTTGTTTTTACTGCCAGCTCTCGGTCTATAAAGAAAAGGCGCCAAGCTTCGTAATCATTTTAGCGCCCATGTATACAACATAATCTATGCAATTTTACATTGTTTCTTAAAATTAAAAAGTATTTGTAATTTTTACTTGTTATGTACACGTAATGTTCCAATACAACAAGAAATGTTTTAAAAATTCATGTAAAATTATTAAAGAACGTAATTTTACTTGTAGATATAATGCAAAAAATTCATTACATAAGTTTTCTTGACAAATTTACGCGATTTTTAACGTAAAATGTTTGTAAAATTACATGCACTTTTTTCAGTGTAGAAAAGTTTATCACATGTTCGCTTGGAATTCGCAAACCTGTCGAAAATTCTTGCTTAGCGTACATTTTTTTAAGTATAAATAATTCATGTTCATCAACTAAATTTGTGCTTGAATCTTTGTTTATTGTGTATGCCTCACATGTAGGACACTCAAACTTTTTTATTAATTTGTAACAAATGTAACCTGAAAAATATGTGATAGCGCATTCTTCAACTTTTACAATGTTTTCATTTTCTTCAGATGATGAACTACTACTGGAACATGGAGAAGCATTCACGTCTTCAGAATTAACCAGCTGTTCCCAATTATTATCTGTTAATTAAATACTATTTAGTGGGGAGATTCATGTAAAACGCAAAAATTATCTCATTTTTTAGAATTTTTTTAACTAGACTAAACTAATTTTGCTAAAAATTTTATTTTTGAAATTGACGTACACGATTGTGCCTTTAATGCTAAAGTAAAATATAAATCCAAATTTTTTGTATGTTTATTGCAAGTTTTTGTCGTCGATGAAATTAAGGAACCGTAAAAAAATAAAAATTGGAGAAAATAGAGCAATTGAAAATGAAATACAATTTTTACTACACAATTTTTGCTTTCAAGTTGCTGTATTTTTTCCAATTCTCATTTTTTTTCGTTCTTTTAGTTCATCGACGAAAAAATTTAGTTGTCTACCCCATTCTACATAGTGCAATTGGATTGCTTTTGTAGTTTTGGAGTAATCGTGTACGCCAATTTTCAAATTGTAGTATCGAGTAAATTCAAATTAAAGCTTCAAGTACGAAAAAGTAAAAAAATTTTTAAATTAACACGAACCTTCTTCTTCTACATTAATCTCCCCTCTTAAAGGATTTGGTAATTCAATTTCTGGAATATCCATGAAACTATCTTCGTCGTTCTCACAATTTTTATAACATTAATTCTAAAAGTTGTTCGGAAAGTTCTTGCTGTAGGATTTTTGTTACAGCCACCTTTTGATCTCACAATTGAAAAAAAGTTTTCTAAAATATCTTGATTCAACCTTGATGTTAAAATAAACGATTTTGATGGTTTTAAATCTTCTAACAAATGCTGAAGAGAATTTATTATTAAAACTATTCCATCAAAACATGGAGGTCTACTACATTTTCCTTTTCTATCAATTTTTTGTAAACTTTCAAATATTTGTTTAGAGTGTGAAATTGCTTCTATAATATTTGAGTTAACATCAGTGTAAGCACATCTATATGGGTTTCTATTAAATTGGTTTCTAGTATTGAAAATGTCAAATAGTTTATCGCACATTTCCACAAATTCGGCAGTATGTACAGCACTAGAGCTAGTTATATTACCCAAACTCACATTAGTGTAAATTGCAGC
The DNA here is from genome assembly GCA_963170105.1 of Cantharis lateralis. NCBI lineage: Eukaryota > Metazoa > Arthropoda > Insecta > Coleoptera > Cantharidae > Cantharis > Cantharis lateralis. Next base: position 24,010,608 of record OY720629.1, read on the forward strand.
TGATACCGAGTGACTTAGTAATTGCAAAGCATATTTACATTTCATTTTCTGAAATGCATTTGGGTTCATATGAATATCGGTAATTCGTGGAAGAAGTTTAGCGCGTTTTAAGCTTTTGTCTATTTTGTAGGTTTCGAAGATATCTTCAAAACGAACTTCCTTATCTCCACAGTACCTAAAGTATCCATTCAAAAGATTGTTTCTGATACTTTTGAAAAGGTGAGGTGGATCGTAAAACACAAACACTTTTTCTTCGCCTACTGTAAAAAATGGATTTAGAGCAGTTATTCCCAACGATTTTATTGTTGAAACATTGGTAGTTCCTTGATCGCAAATCAGTCCCTTTACCGTAATTCCACAATCTTGAAGTTTTAAAATCACCTTAAAAATCGCGCACTTTAAATTACTTTTAGACAAACCAGTTTCCGAGAGAAAATAAGCTATTTGGAGTTTCCATTTAGAAAAAAGGCCTCTAATCATGAAAACGGTTGCTTTTTTTGCTAGTTTATTACTTCTTCCCATGAACCCAAGATCTTCAACACCTTCTATCATATCCAGCGCTTTAGAATATTCAATATCCTGCTTGATAGCCATTTCATCAAAGCACAAAACTACTTTCTTTTCGTCGTCATTCATAGTTTGTGCTTTTAATTTTATTTGCTGAAATAGTTCTTTATTTAGGCCAGGCAATAAACTAGATTTACCAATCCACTTCTTGACAGTACTAAATCCCGGCAAAACTATTCCTTGTCGGCGCATAAATTTATACGCACTTGCCGATGTATAAAATAGCGATATAGCTAACTTTTTTTCTTCTTTGGTCCAAGGCGTATTCCGCTTATGCATTTGCAATTGAGCAATTACTCTTGCTTGAGAAGAAGGATATTTCAGTTCCCGATTTGCACATTTTCGAATTTTACTAGTTAGTTTACTGATTTTAGAATTTTTTGACTTAATTAATTTGGATTGTTTTTCTATTTTTTCTGACATTTTCATTATTTTCCTTGATTGTGCATTTTCAATATCTTGGGTAGCTTTTCGCTTAAATACATTAGAAGTTCGAAAATCAATAATGGTATTTATGATATCCTGATGTTCATTATTTACAGATAGTGACGATTGTGAAATTCCTTCAAATTTCTTTTTAGTTTGAGATACTGTATATGTTCTTGTCGGTGGTACAACTGTTAATGGAGGTGATCCTTCAGAAACAATATACTTAATTGGAACAGCATTATTTACCAAACGTCCAGAAGCTTTAATTGCATCTGAGGGAAAGTGAAAGTGGCATACGTATTTATTTCTTAAGGAAGCAGACGCTAGGGTATAGTTATATCCACATTCCCTATTATAAGTAAAGAAGAAATTATAAATAATCATTTAAAAATTAAAATTCATCTTTACCACAGTTTGTAATCCATTGCTTAAGAATTTCATGATTTTTTGGAAAACGAAATAATTTTAATCCTTGAAAATTTCTGCGCGTGTTTTTACAGTTAAAATATTCACACTTATTTCCACCTTTTAAAGACATTGTAAAAAACGGTAAAACACAGTAAAAAGAATCGTTTATTAAAATGTTTTAAATTAAAATTAAAAAAACTACAAAACACTAAACTCTAATAATAATTACAAAAATAGTCAGGAACAAGTTTAACACAATATTTATATACTAAAAATCAAATAATAATTAACTAATATTGCAATAATTGTGCAAATAACGTCAAACACTATTCATCTACAATTATTCACTTAACTGATTTCATACATCTGAAGATTGCAACTGGAATACAAGTTCTTCAATTTGCAGAAATTTGATAAGAAACTGTCACATAATATAATTGTTCCAATTATGCCAAAACCACGAATTTGCAAAAATTGCAGGTTTTATCTAAGTGCACAGCGGAAGTTAGGTTTGCATTTTCTGTGTTATGCCAGAACAACGAACGAGCTGTGTTATCAAAATGTTTAAAATTTGTCATTTTGTGAATTTGAAATTTGGTTTAAAACTTCAAATGCACTTGAAACTGGTAAAAAGCACATTCGTGGTTTTGGCATAAGTGGGACGATTATCTAACTATATAGTACAGTAGAGCGTCGATAATCCAGATCAATTGTAACCGGACCCTATCTGGATTATCAAAATGTCTGGTTTTTCAAAAAGAATCAAAAAAAGGTCCTTTGAGTTCATAACAAAAAGAAAGCTTGCTAAAACCATTAATAATTCACTTTAGTGGTTAAATTATTGGAGTAGATAAATAAAATATTTTTTCCACCGAATTGAATCCGGATTATCGACGGTTCGGATTTCTGACGTCCGGATTATCGACGGTCTAATGTATACTGTACAATGTGATTGATGGAATGTTATTGTTGATATAAACAACTACTTGATTTGAAAATTTGTTAGTGTAAAAATTATTTTAAAATAATATTTCTGTACCAATCTGGTTAAATTGGTTTAAAACTGTTTCCCAATTTTTGAGTTAGATATATATAAAATAAATCTCCAAAGACCGTTATTTTAGTCAAGACTATTTTCAGAAATCTAGTAAATGAATTTAGTAATATTTATAGTTTATTATTGTCATAGATATATTTATCTCGTATTTCATTGGTTTCTAATTACACCAAGACGCTTTATAGGAAATGTCTATGTGAGATAATGATAGCAATGATAGCCTAGCAGTACGATTATGCACCTACCGCGGCAAGCAGAGAAATGAGAACGTAACCACGAATAAACACGAACAGCCAGCGCCTCTATAATATGAAGTGAATGGCTTCCATACTAAGAAAATTGGCTTCCAAATACCTGAAAAGGGACACCCGTTCTCCCATAAGCCCGAGCTATCTGTAGTATATTTAATCTGTGCTATAAGCGTTGGCGCCAATTTGGCGGGAAATATAGCGTTAGATTTGAATTTTCCCTACCCTGATTGGTTCTTCTGCATAAATTTGTGCTGTGCGCAGGGACAACTTAAGTTTGCTGTTCCCATCAGCCCTAGAGCGTCAGTAGTAATTAGGCATTCTAGTTACGTGCCACGCCTCGAGCGGAATTACAACAATTATTGAAGTTTAACGATCTTTGTCCGGTTTTAACCCAAGCGTTTACCGCGATTGCAATTATTAAAAGGACATTTTGATATTATGTCAGTGATGTCAATAAAATTGGTGCAAGTTCAATGTAAAATGTATGTTTGTTAAATTGCAACGTGTGGTGCCGTGTTTTCATTGTTTTAATGTATAACGTTTGGAATTGCATTTAGTGCAATTACACAACCCGATTCTTGGGGATTAATTTTATGTGAAAATACACGAATTACGAACCACCAGTTGTGCCGGATGTACTTATTTGAAGTCGTCTATCTCGTCAGAGGATCAACCATTTTGCAACTTGCAGTGACTCGAAAGTCTCCGTACGAACCTCTATTTTCCTATATTATCAATGTAATTGCAGCGTACATACTTTTCCGCCATATAAAGATCAATTTTACAGCAAAACGTATTCGACTTTTTTTGTTGTAAATTTTTTTCTCTTGATTTTTGTTTATATACATTTTTGAATTTTCTCCCGCCGTTTCTGAGATATAGCGACTCAAAAATAGATTTAAACATTTTAGTAAAATTAACATTGCTCTTACGGGAGTTTTATGAAAATTTTTACATTGACTTATTTAAGTCACTATATCTCAGAAACGGCTCGACAAAATTCGAAAATGTATATAAACAGAAATGAAGCCAATAAAATTTACAATAAATAATATTTAATAAGTATTTCTGTAAAATTCATCTTTATATGGCGGAAAAAAGTCTCCGTACGATGAAATTTACATTGATATAGCGGATCGTACGGAGACTTTTGTGAGTCACTGTACTTATCTTACAACAACTTCCCGCCAATTGAATGCAGAGCTGACGGAGAGAATTTCTGTAAACAGTGCCGTACTCCAGAATATTTGTTACTGTAAGTACATTTTAAGTTTTCTGTTTGTTTATCAAACTATTAGTATTATTCTTGTAACTATCAACAACAAATTTATCATCAGTAAAATTATTTTAAATGTTAGTGCAAAGAATTAATTATTCATAATCAATTCCGTAACAATAAATATTTTGAAGTGCATTATTTAGTAAATGTTAAGTAAACTGAATCATTATCCATTTAATTTAGTACTATCTATTTTTAATTTAATAAGGAATCTCGAAGTGAAATTGTGTACATCAGAGGCGGATTTACCAGCAGGCTGAAGCCTGAGGCGGCAAATTTGGGGCAAATATACTTCTAATGCCGGGGTAGAGTAAATTCAAAGTACCTACATGTAAAGGAGAGATAATATTTTATGTCAAAATGAGATTTATTAGCTCAGAAATATACCACAAAACTATTATTTCTGCAATCTTAAGGGGTAATATCACCTTGTGACTTATTTTTTCGTGTTTTTTTTTATTGGCTTACACGCTCCTTAAACTATCTAAGAATCATATAAAATGTTGATTGTATGGGGAAAAATATTTTAAATGGTTCAAAAAGTCAATTTTCCGAGCAAAGTCATAGAACCGAGAACCGAATTAAGATATGTATTTTTATTGATTCAGTTGTGAACTTTATCTTTTTATATATAAGTTGTACCGATTACAATGCATGTATTTGAAGCCGTAGAAGGTAAAACCAAATTACGAATTATTAAGCAGTGATGAACTTTTAACTTGTTGCTTTGGTGGATTTACTTAAAATTCCAACGAAAGTTTTAATTCGCTAGTGTGGTCTGTAGCGCCAAAGAGCATTTCTAGTGGAAAAACTGCTTGATACAGCAGTATATTGTGCTAGTTTATATTTTAATGATGGTTTTGCTGCAATAATGGCAGTTATTGAACAATTAGGCATAACTATTGGTTAACAATGTTATAACTTATGTTGCAAAGCAGACGCCATATGCATCGAACAATCTGAGCGCACCCTCACAAAACAGGCTAAAACGGCTCGCAGACACATAGTGTCTGCCAGAAAGGATGAAGATGAAAATAATCTTCATTTGGAAAGACAATTATATGGTGCAGGTATCGCAAAATAGAGGTAAAATAAAAATTTCTTTAAAATTCCACTACTTAAAACTTTAAATGCGTTTATTTCGAAACTACGTTTTTTGAACCTGGCGTACCGCTAGCTCCTTCAATTTTTATCCGATTGAGTTCAAATTTTAACTGTAGCTTCAAAATAAGATATTCTAGTGCACATCATCGTAGGATTTTTTCAAAAAATTGAAATTTAACAATTTTATAACCAATTTTCGAGCGATTTTTCTGAAAAAAATTAATTCAAATCGATGCCGTTTCTGTAAAAATGCATTTTTCGAAAACATCCTACGATGTTCACTAGATTTTGAGTCATATTTTCAGACAATTTTTTGTTTTTTGATTTATGTTAAAAATTGCGGCCTGTAGCGGTACGCCCAAGTAGGTCGACAAAAAAAACAGGAATAGTTTTGTGAGAGCTGCCATGCCGTTATTCGTTGTTTCTAAAAATTTAAAAAATTTTTTTTATGCGCTTTAAGATATGTAGTACTTTTATAAGCATAACTAAAATTTTTAAAATAAGCAGAGTAAATCTTTTCATTTCTTTATAATAAATTCAACAAAATGACCCTACTTTTACTGCATACAAGGTGATAAATAAGCAAATTTAATTTTCTTTTCTTTAATAGCTTCCTTCAGATCCATATCTTTGACCGATGGCAGACACTTAATTTCTATTATACTATTTTCTTCCTCAATGTAATCATGTGGACTTGCTCCTAAGAAACCATGCTCTGCGTCTATACATAATCCACAACTTCTTACATTTTTTCCATATAATTTTACAAATTCTTCTCGAACATACGGTTCCATTTTGTTGCCATATCGAGTACTGTCGTTCCCTTTAAAGTGTTTATCTATAAAATTTGTAACTTTTTTTGCAGTGTCTGTGGTTGTCTTCATCTTACAAACGGTGCCAAAATTTGAAGCTGTTAAACAAAGCGATCGCTGTTGCTTCCATCGATGATTATCGGATTGACCTTAGAAAATATTTTTGGTTAGTTTTTTAGCTTAATACAGATATTAAAAATAACATAGAGAAAGATAAGTACACAAACCTCGTGTGGCTTTTTCTAAATCTACAATTTGTTAGGATGTTAATTGTAGATTTTTAATAAACTCGGTTTTTTCAATTTCATACTGCTCGGGTGATAAAGAAGGCTGCGGTGATGGTACTAATTCATAATCACCATCTGGACCAACGCTTTGTTTGTTTGGCGTTTTGTATTTGCGCTTCGATTTCTTATTATTTCTGGTGGTGAAATTAACTCGTTTTCCACCAATAAATTTACATAACACCGAGTTATATCGTTCTGCATCATTATTGGTCATATTTAACAATAAACTTGATGTGTTATGAATCAATCTATATAATTCGGCCATAGTATCATTATACAATCCACATTCGGTCATGCTGGGATCATAATTTTTTTCATTATCTTGTGGTTGACAATTAAAATATCCTATTTGTGCACAATTTTTATGTTCCCCAAAAACATGTGATGGAACATTCTTAATATCTTCTTGTAAAGCAGAAATTTTTATGTTAAATTCCGTTTCTTCCTTAGTTCTGTATTGCACTGCCATTTTTATGTCATTTATGATTCTTGCTGCAGAGTTAATTACTCTAGTTCTCAAGTCTTTTGGAATCTTTTTATTATTAAATTTGCTAGCTGTTCTTTCTGAAATTAAAAAAAAGATGAATAATTTATTATATTAATGTTAAGCAAGTGAATGCCATCTAATTTTTGTAAGCGATGTTTGGATGTTCCAACATACGAAGGTATAAATCATGGGTATACTATACTGTGCGGAAATAGTCCAGAAAAAGGAAATCCAGGGCAAAACAATTCAAATACTTACAGACAGCAGGGCGGCTCTTATGGTACTTGGTCGCCGTAAGATCATCTCGGGCATGGTGTTACAATGCATCCGGGCACTGAATGTAATATCTACGCATAATGCCCTAATTCTCATCAGTTGGGTAAAAGGACACGAAGGTAATGAGGGCTACGAGAGGGCTGATGACGTGACACATTGGGGCAACGATTGGCCCCAGCAGTATGAAACAAATTTAAAAAATACTTTTCGATGCTTAAAGTGTTGTTACCCAACACTTGAATTGTTTGGATGACTTCATTTACACCATCGTTTGATTGTCGTGGTGGTGTTTTCTCAAAAAATGATGTGGAGGGGCCTAAAAAAGCCCGCCTTCCTATAAATATCATGATGTCTAATTAGATTGCAGCCGAAATGGTAAGAGAGTTTCGTATAATATTTTGGATTTCCATCACGTGTTTCAATATTTGATGCATATTTGCACTCCGACGATGGCATTAATGAATCTCATTGACCCTTCCCTTTTGATTTAGCCAGGTTCAATTGCATCTCAAAAAATGCAGCCAATGTCTCTCCCAAAGTTTCTTTACATAAATTAATAAACTATTCTTCGGGTACTTTTGGTTCCAATTGCAGAGATTGTTCAAGTTTAAATTGTGTCTTCTTAACCTTTCTACTGTTATGGGTACGTACGTACCCATTCTTTTACTTTAAAATGGCGTATCTTTTTAAATATTTAGTTAACTGCATCATGCTTCCATGCTATCCTGAAACACATAAATACCTTTGTGCTAGCAGTATCAATAATAAAAATATTTTCATTATCGTTTAATATTTCTATCCCATTTTTCTCTAAACTCTAATTTCCTCAGTTAACTATTGAAAACTAATTTTGTTATCAAATTGTTTGCGATCTTCTGAAAATCCCAATTGAACTAAAAAAATATTTTGTAATTGGAAAGAAAATTGTGGAGGCAAGCATCCTAGAGCAAATTAGTCCTTTTATGTTTTATAAATCCCAGAATGGCTACCTAGGGGATTGCCAATTCGTCAGTATACAAGAATAAAGGAAACACTACTAAAATTTCAAGTATATTTTCTTAAAATTTGTTGAAATGAAGACACGTTAGAAATATCTCTATTAGAAATATCAGTACTAGAGTTTTCTAAAATTATACCGTCTTCCTGCTTAAAGATTTCGTTTTCAGAACTATTTTCTGGATTTAAAGAATTTTCATTTAACAAATTTCCAAAATTAAATTGTAAGGAATTTGTATTTATGACGGTTTTACAGTGAACCCTTGTAATATGTTTTTTAAATGAACTCAAATTTTGAAAAGATCTAGAACATGTTTCATCCTGTTTGCATCTTATTGTATTTGTCGAGGTAAAACTGTCTGATTCGAATGTGTTTTATGAAAAGTTTGACACACTTAAATGTTGTCGTGCAAAATGGACATCTATACTCCATTTAAAAACTATTGTACTATAAACTAAAAAAAATTAATTATAAAAAACAAATAGAAAAAAAGTGAAATAATAAGAACTTAATCACTGCCTAATTCTTGTATCAGTGTTTCCACATAAGGAATTACCTTATCAGTTTTTGTTGTCACACTATAAACACACTTTTGTATTGAATACCAGATATAAACACTCTCTTCCGGTTACTGCGCATTTAAAACATGAAATGCGCACCCATCGCAGGTAATGATGTTTTATTCCAGTATTTAATTAAATTTAGTTATATCAGCCCAACACCAACCAGCAACTAATAAGTGTGGCTGGTTCGATAAACCAAAACTAAGCAATGGGGATTTCCTGTTTTTTAAGGTGTTTTCAATATCTCCAGGAATCTAAAATAAATAATTTTTATTAAAGGTGAAGCACCCCAAGTGTATATAGGTATTTTTAAAGTAATATAAAATATTGAAATATTATATAAACTATTATTAACTTGTGAAAAATCAGAGGTTTTGAAATTTAAACAAGGTCGAAACATATCTACTATAATTGATTACGTATGTTGTAAAATACGAAAAAATCTAATTCATAATTATTCGACTTTACATATAAATTTCAAAAACTTGAAATATTATTGAGTACTATTTTATACTGATATAATTAATTAGTATAACGATAAAATATTTAATAAAATAATTAAACTAAAATATTTAATAATTAATAAAACAACTTCGCTAAACACTGACCTGGGGATTATCTGGTAGGTAACCAGAATTATACATCTTCATTTTGTTATCAGATATTATTTTACTTTCAATGAAACGAAAACTGCTAAATTGGAACTTTAACTTGCAACTTTGTATAAATAGTTCATACAGCAGTAAACACTTTTATAATAATAATATGCTTTTAATATTAAAATATCTACATAAAACTTTTGCCTACTGTTATTAGGTACAAATCGGGAACTCCAACAGTATGCCACAGTTAGGTCATTCCACAGACTTTCCTACTTACATTCGATTACATCATTCCTATATTGGGCAAGCCTTTGGTTACTGTTATTTGGTACCAGTCTGGAATTCCAATGGTATGCCAGACTTAGGCCATACCAATAACTTTTGTGATTATAACCAAATCTGCTATTTTTTTGGCATGTAAATTTTTGTTTTGCCTCATGTGGATCTGTAAAGGTTACAATTAGGCTCGCCTTAGTTTAAAAAACCTAATTCGGTCCGAAATGATCTTGCGGAAAGCCTTACTACAATTTCTAGTCAGGTAAGTCTCGGTTTATCCGCAGGTATATTGTACTTTTTACAAGTGTCTTATACAGTCTCAAAAATTGTGTCGAAGTATTCTGTAGAATATTGTCTTCTTTGCTTAAGTTCATGTTTTGCTACATGTGCTATTCAACAGTTTCAATTACATCTTTTTTGCTCTATATCCTAAAAGACCCGGAAAATTACCGTCGCTAGTTTGAGGTTCTTCGGAGGTTATTCTACCTGAATCCTTTCATCCATGAAGGGCTAAACCCTGTCGGCCATATAACATCAAAGTTGCGATTATGAGAATCAAACAAATCTTACTTTCATTAATACAATCTAATTGCTGTTTTGAAATGAGAGGAAACCAATTTCCTCTCTCATATTTGATTTCAATAAAGAAGTTTTATGATACTCTGGTGAATTATGATAACTAAACAAATCTAAAGCTTTTTTCCAATTGATTAAATTAATATACGCTTTCTTCAATTTTTATTATATTTCAGGACCGGTTTCGACCAATTGTTCCAATTGGTAAAAGATTTTTTTAAAAAGGTCCCCTAACGTTTCATGTCAAATTCCTCCACTTTGGACATAAATTGTGCCTTGGTGCTTGTAATATATAATATAATTAGGTTACTGCTTACTCTTTTCAGCTATTTAACGGTCTTCGAAGCCCCCTTTTCGGCGTTTAAAATTAAAGTTAATTCCTTGCATTTTTCTTTTAATCATTTTTATGATTTTGGTTAGTCTTTTCGACCATTACCTTCCTTGTATTACGGAGTAAAAAAAAGTATTGTAATCCCGAAAAAAAAATTATTGTTAAAAATCAATCAAAAATCAATTCTCCGCAAAACTAGTCGTTTTAGTTTTGTTTTCTTTGGAAAATTTACGTCAGGAGCTTTCGATCTAAAAAACTCTTGAGTAACTTCAATAAAGAAATTAAAAGATAGATATTTTATTGCAATCCAGTCAGCAGTTGCCGAATCCTCATTAACTTGTATTGCAGTAGTCTGAAAAAAGCAGATAAACAGTAGGCGTAACGTATTCTTAATTAAAGTCTTGTCTTCTTACCTTAAAATTTTGCAAAAAACAAATCTTGAATGCCAAGTTCTTGAGCACTTGCACCTTCTTTATGTTGATTATCCAAAGTCTCTCTTGGAAATAGACCAAATATTCATTACTCTGTGTTTGTTTTGCAGGTGATTCCTTAATCCACTTGCATTTCCCTTTGCCATCTTAATTCCAGTGATAAGTAATAACCAATATATTATAATTGTAATAACTACTTTCACAAAAATTTAAATTTTGAGAATTATAACATAAAGCTTTCCGCTCCATTACGATGAGTTTTGGCACTCGGCTACATAATAATGTAGGTACTGGTACTTAAGAAATATCTGGGTTAACTTCTTGTAAATCACGATCTTCTACATCTTCATTGGAAGGTTCCACATTTTCGTTACCGTTGGTTACTGGTACTGATGCATTACCACCAATCTCGTTCTCCCAAATTTTAACATTACCTATTTGCTATTTTTTAAATATTTTCTTACTCCTCGAAGTTCTTGTTTTGGAAGAATTATTTCTCCGTACAGAAGAGTAGCAGGTTTGGAAGAATTATTTCTCCTTGCAGAATTTCTAATCGCATTTTTAAAAAAATCATCGCAGTCGCTTCTAATGTAAATTTTGGATCTGCCAAGTGCATAAGTTTAAAAAATAAACTTACCACATTTTCGTAAAATTTAAACGGAAACTTTGTATTTAGAATTTTTGCACCACCAGCCCATAAGCACAACGCAAAAAATGGTGATCACAAGTTGTCACTTGTGACAACTAATTGTGATCAATACCTTTGGTCTTCATATCTCCGCCACATCGTATGAAACTTTATCAATATATTCATTAAATATTTAAGTGTTTTCAAATTTGTCATAAATTGTTTTTAATTCTCGCAATGGCGAGATTGTTTTATTTTGGCTAACTTAAAGCAGCGACAGTGCAGCGTTGTCAGGATTCATTTTTCTTATAGCCATTTCGAATAGAACCTGAAAATTGGAAAGCTCTTTCATAATTTTATGTTGATTTTCTATTATTATATATCCAAATTGTTGCTGTCGATGTTTACTTCAGGTGGCACTATTTCAGGAGTAACAGATCTTATAAAAGCTGTTTAGTCTGATCCTGGCTTGCTGGTTGTATCAAATTGTAGGTTTGTAAATTCTGCAACCCTGGCTCTTTCCAATGATAATTTTTATCAGTTCGATCTGTAGGATTTTGTTTTCTTTTACAAGCACTATCTATTTGCTTCATAAATTTCTTTAAGATTTTACCACGGCTGCCAACCAATATTTCATTCCAGGATTCGTTATGGTATAAATGACCGTCGCGTCGTTAAACTTAAAATCCGCTAGATAAGCTCGAATTTTAAGAATCTCATTGAACTAAATTAAGACGCTTGCGATATTAAATCTTGTTGCAAAACTCACGTACAATTCGGTTTTATTACTTGTTTCTTTATTAATTAGCAGGTGCGCTTTGGTACTCAATGCATTGAGTGCTCCATAGATGTTGTGATGAATTCAACTATTCTTTCGTCTACAAATAATAATGAAACCCACATGTTAATGTTGTTGAAAAGAAGATACAAATCGCTATTTAAAAATATCATTTTCAACTATGATTTCCATTTAAAAAAACACAACTTTATATTATAACTCTGAAACTAAGAAAGATATATTTAAAAATTCTTTAGCCTATTTTATTGCTCTTAAGAAAGAATCGGAAGAAAGTGCTCACATTATTCCAATTCTTCCCATAGATTTTTTTTTTTAAAGTAAAATTTAAAAAATTACATGTAACAATATAATATGAAAAATCTCGATATAAAATTGAGGATGTGTAACATTTAAAATTAATATAAAACGTAAAAATTTCAATTTATGTATTTACCTACAATAATACATAATAAAATAAAACTCAAATGTGACCAAGGAGAATGTAGTGTAGGCAACCCATTCGACGAAGCAAATCCCACTTCAAACTTCAAAGAAGACTCCCAGCGAGACGCTAAGTAACTAAGTATAGATGGAGATAAAGTAAATTGGTGGCAATAAGTCAGTAGTAACCTTAAGTGATGACATAAAATCAAACAAAACCTAAAACGTGCGCAGTTTTTCGTAAAATACAAACTTTAGTCAAAAGGCGAACAGTAGCTGTCGAGGCAAAAAAGACACTGTACGGTGGTGCCCGCTTAAGAAACAAAATTAAACCGTAAGTAGTTCACAATATTAAATCTCCAGTGCCGTACTTTTCTTTAAACTTATTAAGTAAACCTTTCCATCCGTTATTGCTAAGGATAACTTTAAAATCAGTTTGTTTGTTTACGTTTTCTCTTGTAGTAATATTAAATAAACATTTAACAAAATAACATAAAATTAACATTGCTCTATTACAATTTTTAGAGTAATTTTTAAGTCACTGTAGCCCAGATTACGAATTAAAACTTTAAAAAGAAACGAATTAAAATTACGTGTGACTTGGTTACCACAAAGAACTCAGATTTTCATTTTGTTTTGAAGCGGCCGATTATCCTCGCTAGGAGTTCAGTGTTCTGACAATCACCTAAAGTAATTCGTTTTACGTGGGCTTGAAGTTGGTCCCCCCCAATTTGACGAAAAAGTATTTAAAACGTAACAAAAAATTTAAAAACTCAAACATAAATCTCCCACCATGAAATTACTAGCACAAACTTCAAAAGAACATTTCCGAAACATAATTTAACCGGGTTCACCGTATTAAATTTCAAGCAAAGATTAAATTTATTATTTTTGCCAAGGAATTCTTATGAAAATTAGATCATATTAATGTAAAATTTTTGAACAAATAACTTTAATGGTAAAGAATAAGACCAACCAAAGTAATTAAAATATCTAATTTTAAAAAGTTAGTTACCTGGTCTATTCAAAAATTAAAATGATATAACACAGTTTTCAACAGCATCGAAAATATCTTTTCCTGTTGTTGCACTTTTTAAACTAATCAAAAACATTTCTTCAGTTACTTGAAATGATTCATTTACTCCACGACGGAACACTTTGAAATCTCGAATTCTCGCGCAGTTTTAAGATACTTTCTTTTGAAATGTCATTAATTTAACCACACACTATTTGCCGAGATATGCTTAGGTTCGAAAACAGTTTACTTTTATCAGACAAAATATCCTTCACAACAGCTTCCAAATATTCTTTCACAAACTCACCATCCGAAAATGTTTTCAATTTTTTTTCATTCACAAATAAAACAGAATAGATTGCCGGTAACTATATCGGAAGGTTTAATGCTGCACCAAACATTTTTTGTTGAGCCTTCAATTCAGCGGCGGCTCGTGTACTAAAATATTGGGTAGCCCATCAATTTTTTAATAGCTCGGGGGGGGGGGGGGGTCTTTTTTTGGTATGGTTTTTTCAAAAGTTTTTATTTGTAAAGAAAATTAAATTTTCTATCCTTACTCTTCGCAAATCTGTCGATTAAGTCATCATAAAATGAATCTTTTTTCATTAAATCATTGAGAATATCTTTTTGTATCGACAACAGTGCAAGCGAAGATAGTCGATTTTCTGATATCGTATTTCTTAAATAAGTTTTTATAAGCTTTAAACACGAGAAGGGTTTTTCTACTGAGGCACTGATGGTTGCTAGAATTATACGTATAAGACAAAATAATTTGTAATACTCGGGGAGTATTTCGTTGGTTTCATTTTCGTTCATTTTTTTACTAATTCGGTAAGGTTTTTTTCATGGAAATTATTTTTATGAATTAGAGAATATATTGTTTCTAATTCCGTTTTTAACCAAACTTTATCAAAAAATACTTTATATTTGTCCATTAAAGAGTCTAATGAAGTTTTTGGAAAATTTTCACTATATTTTGAAAATTGCTTTGTTTCGCCTAACTTGAATTGGAATTGAGTTCGGTTTAAAGTTAATTGAGGTTTTGTAGCTGTTGCAGCATCATTTTGAAAATGTTATTGCATTTCTTCAACCTTTTAAAACTATGATGTAATGAGATACGGAATTGATACAAAATTGCACATCATTACATTTTTTTTTTCAGTACCTTGTAGAGGAGAATATGTCATTCAAAAACATCAAATAAAAGAAAAATTTAAATTCTTGCAGTTTACGTTTGTAACCATCTGCTTGTCTGATTGATTTAGAATTTGACTCTGGGCAGTTCTATTAATTCTTTATTATACTTCTATTAATTTCAGTCGTTTTGTCACAACGGCGGTAATAATTTTTGCATTTGAATTCCAACTAACTTCACTATTTGTTGGCATACGTTTTCCAACAATTCTGTTCAAAAAATAGGACCGCTTTGATGATGGATCAAAATATGCAGGATTGCCTTGAAGAGTAGAAAAAAAAAGTAGAAAAAGAAAAGATCAAAATAATGTATTTTTTAAAATATATATTGTAAAAGTGTGATGAATCTCTCGGGCCAGAAAAATGTTCAAGGCGGGCTGCGGGTTGGCCACCCCTGCTCACGCGTTTGGCTTTCCTTCAATTAAATTATTGTCTTGCCATTCAGCATGTTACAAATCATCTTAATAATACATCTGTAATGTTGCTTGATATGCTCCATTCTTAAATTCAAGGTTTTTATATGCAGAGAAGCTTCTTTCTACCTCGACGCTAGGATTGGGGAAAATTTGAATTTAACAATTATAGCTGGATCCATGTCGAACTGAAAATCCTCGACAATTTCACGTTTTAGAATACTTACTGTAATTAGCGTGGAATATTTATGTACTTACCGTAATTTCACTTGGACTGCGTGACTAATATGGCCCAGTACCAAAGACGTTGAATTTTCAAAATTGAGTATAGTTTTTATGGCTTCCTCTAGTCTAAAGTAACGTCTTGAGTTTCCATACCTTTATGGTTCGACAAACGTATCAAAAGTTACGTTTTATAAAAACTAAATTAATTTTTAGAACTTCATTTTTAATAAGCTTTTTGCATTCTTCGATTACAATACTGTTCGGATCCAAATCTAATACTCGAGAATTTCTCCGAATTGCCGAAAATTTTTAGCATAATAAAAAGTA
This sequence comes from Cantharis lateralis, assembly GCA_963170105.1. NCBI lineage: Eukaryota > Metazoa > Arthropoda > Insecta > Coleoptera > Cantharidae > Cantharis > Cantharis lateralis. Next base: position 24,026,362 of record OY720629.1, read on the forward strand.
GCAAAACGAGATGAGAAAACGAGAGAAATGCAACAACCGTTTATCCATTCTTCGGCGCTATTGGGATTTGTAAAAAAATATATTTGTTTGATAAGTCAACGTATTTAATTCTTTCTGTTACTAAAGTATCTACAAAATGTTGAACATCTCATGGTATTAATGGGAACCTCTTTCGAACCTTTTGCAATGGTATAAATTTTTTTTATAAAAGTTGGTTAAGGTTAGTTAAGTTTGTGTTAAAACTTCTAAATCTCATCTTTTACCCGACTGCGCTACGCAAAGGAGGGTTATGTTTTTATTGTTGAATTGCATCCGGTTGGGTTACATCGGTCAGTTCAATAAATTGTTCTCTTAATTTTTCATAACATCTTCTGTAAGAGGAAACAGTTTCATAGAATGATTTCTTCACTTTTTGATAGTTTGATATTTCAGAGCAAGGTTACCTATTTTACGTGCCCAATTGTTTTCGATAATATTACTCAAAATTTTTAATTGGGCTAAGATAGGTACTTGAAGAGTTGTATAAAGATTCCTTACTTATAATTTGATCTTTTTTTGGATAGGAGATAGGTAACAATGTCAATAGATTTTATTTTTATTTCAAAAATGAGTTTAATTCAAAATTAGGTAATCAAAATTTACTTTTAATTTACTTTAAATTTACTAATGTAAGATGTTCTAAGTATCTTTATTGTGTTAGCCAATGAACTAGTACTATATATATGTTTATAGGAATATAAGAACTAGAAGTATGAAAGCTTCAATGGCCTAGACATCCAACCTTGCAAATCTCGCTAATGCAAAATTAGTTTTAACAAATCTTGCAAGACCCCTCCCGTTCAAACGGTGGCGGCCCAAATCCTCGCCCACATCGATTTACAGTAATTTATAACGATGCTTGATTAATTATTGGTTAAAAAAAAAAACAATAAAACTTACCCATTATAATTTAAAAACTTGGTTTAAATACGTTTTTCCACTTCGGTAGTTCCAAGCAAAACTATAGCTAGCAAAACTAACTTTTAAAAATTTGTGTTTGCTATACTTATATAATATAATATGAACTCCATACGATGTAATATACAGTGATAGCATACATAGGTAAATTTATAATCGTATGGAGACTGGACACTGAAATTTGATGTGATGACTTCACGTAAGGAGGTTAATGACTTGGATTTTTAATTTTTCCTTTTCTGTCTCATTTATAGTGGAGATCCCGATCATACTGTCACATTCAGCCAGAAAAGTGTGCATGGGGAAATCACGCAAGGAAGGTGTGATGGCAAATTTAGGTCCCAAAGATATGGTTTTAGAGACTATTTCTGGTAATTGGGTCTCGGTAAGGTTGACCACCCAATTTTTATCGCCCAAGATGGTAGTTTGATGTCGACAAAGGGCGTCGAATTCATTGCACATCTTACCCCGAACATTAATGTAAAGTCTCTGATACTTCCATCTTTCAATATTCACAAATCGTCCACAATCTCGCATGCAACTGTTTGTTTTAAGCTGTTGACATTTGAGGTAATTTGTTTGTATAACCAGGTTATATGTTTAATCGTAATTCTGATCTGAATGTTTAATATGCTTTTTTTAAATCTTCTGATGAGATTGTCGGCTTGTTCGAGAATCTCTCTATCGGGTATTAATTGGTGAGTTAAACAATCTATTTTTTGTTTTATGAAATTAGGGTAGATACCCATGGCACGGCATCGTAACAAGAACGTTCTTCTGTTGGATGACTTGGCTAGTTTTCTAAACGTCACTTTAATTGCGTTAAGTGCTGCCACCACCTCCAAGCCATAAGTTGCTTCCATTTGATCGATTTTTCATCAATTGTTTTGACTGATAGTCTGATAGATAGCCTTTTTTCCAACCTCTGAATGTTCATTCCAAAATGTTTGTTACTTATTTACTTCAAGAGTGTGACAATGAATTTGATCATAATGTTATGCAGATTATACTACCTTTAACCGGCATTTCTTGTGAATAGATGTCCTACAATTAGTACGATTCCATGACAGGTGACCACTTGACAAGGGATCACACGCAACCGAACACATGACGAGCGACCACATTGACAAAATGCTAATGGTACTTTTTAACTCATCAATTCTTTTTTGGAAATCATAAAGAATATTACGTTTAGCCATGTTTAGCTTTATTGATTTCTGAACTGATAATTTTTTTTAATTCGTCCATTGATATCACTGAATTAATATTTTTGTCCTATTCTTGAGGTAACAGAGCATTGCAAGTATTATTTTGATGAATCTTATCATAATCGTCATCTGAGTCACTTTTATTCTTTTATCAAGGTCTTCATCCCTCTTTCGAAAATAAAACAATTTTTGTTGCATTAATAATTAAGTTGACGCTCCATCTTGGCTACAACTAGATGGTAAGGGTTGTGTCTGCAAAAGAGTTTTTTTTTACAGCTGATTAATCGAGTAATAAATTTCCTTTTTAATTTTTATTAGGTTCTGAACTGTCAATATTTATTGTAACCGATTGATGAAGTGAGGAATTTAAATGCTTTATGACCTATTATTTCACATCCTAGAAAATAAATCTTCTTGATTTTCAATGCTGTTTCACTGGTATTATCATTATTAACTTTTAATATTTTTTTATTTAAAAAAAACTATTATCCTTAAGTTGTACTACATTATTTGGACCAGAATATGTCAATTTTAAATTGTTAACGTAGACAGAGCAAAGTGGTTTATATGCCATTTACTAATGTCGGAAATATTTGAATTTTGGACACGCGATTGCATACAAACGTTCTCCAAGTTTTCGATGTGGCCGATGGTCGTGGACTTGAATTATGAAAACTTTGCGTTGACCAATACCTGCCGATACATTTTTGCTACGTCTGCCTTGAATACATAATTATGAGTACGAAATCGTAAAATTATAGAGAAAATGTCGTTTTGTATGGTTGGCGTGGTTTTATCGTTCCATCAAATACTGTGCGAAATTTAGTCGTATTACTAGATTCGCAAATAATAAATTGGATGTTCAGAAAGCAAATTGGGATTAATTTTAGTTATGTGACCTACTTCCTCGTACTCTTGCATAAAATTTATGTATTTGTAATCCCTCTTGGTGGTTCTAGTTCGTTAAAACGATTCTTTTCGAGATAGTCCTGCTGACTATCAAATGCAAACGATGGTTATAGCAGTTCATACACTTTTCCATCAGATATTCAATTTATCTTTGTTTCGTCTGAAAGTAACACATTTTTCCATTGGTTTTGATTCCAATTAATATGTTGTCGAGCATATTCTAAACGAAAATTACGATTTCTTTTGTTAACTAATGATCTTTTCCTGAAATGTTAACAAAAAGATTTCCTTCGTTTAAACGCCTTCCTTCAAATAACTGGGTATCAACTTCGGTTGTCATAGGACTTTTTTTTTAGCAATTCGAAGAATGCAACCATCTAGATTTTTCTTGGCTTTTCTTCTTTCTTGGAAAGTTTTTTTTAATGATACTGCAAATATGTATCCAGAATGGAAACTCGGATTTTTAAAAAGCGAAGCAATTTATTTAAACATAAATACAACCTTCGAGATCGTCGTCAAACAACACTGACGCTACGTTTTTCTTACATGCTTATACATAAAACTGCACCGCATCCAAACGGTGCTTAAAATTATAAGAACTTAAAATATGGATATCTAGGATATTGGTCTATAATATGTCTCTGACATTGAGACAAAGAACTAGCCCTATAATTTACAATCTTAACTAAATGTTATCGATGGGGATGTACAATTTGATATATGGTTGATGTGATCAAAGGTTTATCTTAGATAAATGTTGGAATACATAAATCGTCCCTCCTTAAGACGAAAAAATAACGGAAGTTGTTTTTGAAGTTAATGAATCACCTGGGCCGCCGGTCGTTGTGGTTGCCGTATTCGGTATGGAATCCAATTCTGTTTGATTTTCATTATCCCCTTTCTCTTTTCTTGCAAAGAGGGGTTATTCTAGAAATAAACAGTCTAAATTTCTTCTATCCGTTGAAGCATTGAATTAGGGCATTTTGAATGTTCTCCCATTTGTCTAATTCGATTCTAGTAGCTACCATGTATTCCGCTTTACCTGTTAGTTTACCTAAGATGGTATCTATTATGTGTTTGTTCAAATCTGTATCATCTAAAACCTGCATAATGGTTTATAACACTTTCGCAACTGCCAATAAATTTATTTAGAGTGTCACTATCACATTATAAGATTTTACATTTTCTAATTTTAATTTAAGTAAAGTCCAATTAAATTAAGTGGCCATGTTATTTCCTGGTTCTGAATTTGATTTTAATTTTAATTCTAAATTATCTTGGAACGATAAATTACTTAGTTTGTTTGCGATTTCTTCTAGTTCGTATATGCAATTTTATTTTATTTTTAAAAATAATTAGTAAAAATATGTTGTTAAATATTTTTCTTTTCTTTTTAACAATAAATTAATAAATTTTTCTTCTTTATTTTGTAAAAATTTACCAATGTTTTAAATAATTTCAATTCAATTTCTTTTTGATCATGAATTAAACTATAATCTTTTTAATCCTTATACATAGATTAAAAGTTTTATAATTTCTTCTAATTCATGAATTAGATTTGCAATATCCGCATTTGGAATGTGTTCCTCATCATGACGTGACGGTTAAACTATTAGTCACCGCAGCAGTTAAAACTTTTCATTTAGAATTAGCAGTTTTCCCAAGGTAATTTTGAGCCACTCCATGGACTCCTCAAAAGTTTATCCACTTTTGTAACTAATTCAGCGAATACATGTGATTCAATTACCACAGGTAAACTACTTTGAGGTAATTCTTGTAGGTCTTGTAGCACAGATTGTTTGCTGAGTTGAGTATTCTATGTATATATTTATTCACAATATATTATTTATTTACCTGTACGATGTTAATGTTATGGATTCTGTTAGCATCAGTTTTCTAAAAGATAATTATTTAATATATTTATGTATATTCGGTCTAGGACATTTGAACGCGGCCGTTTGAACGCAGAGACGTTTGAACGCAGGAACGTTTGAGCGCGAGAAATTAGATGCAATTGACCCCCCGCCCCCCTTTATTATGTTTAAATATTATATTTAATTTATTTTTTATTATTAATCCACCAAATATATTCGTCGCCACAAAAGCATAATTTTTAAGTTTATGATAAGTTGGCAGAGAAAAATTTAAATAAAGATTATTTTAAAAATTTAATTATTTAATTAATTATTTAAAAAAGTTAAAAACTTAAACATTCATTTCATAATTATGAAAAATACCTCTCAAAAAATCAACAATGTTCCGATTATTGTAATCCATGAAAAGTTTCTTGATTCTATAATCAGCATCAACGTACTTTTTCGTTTCCGTGGAGGTTCGTGCCCGGCAATCAATTGCTCAAAATAAACATCCCTACCATGTTGTATTTTTTTCATATTAATAAATTTCCAAATTACTGGATTATCCATCCCCAATTATGTTGCCCCGGCGTGATTATTAGTTCTGTCTAAATCATTTATTACGCGGTGATATACAGACCAAAGTTGAGGCATAAACATTGGACGACGTCTACCATTACCTCGGCGGTTTGCTCTTCCTATATAATTATTTTCAAACCACTGTAAGGCGGGTTCTAATTCTATTGGCAATGCGTTAGATAACTGCTCTACCGCTTCATCTAAATCCTCAATCGGAACAAAGGCCAGAGATGTTATCATCCGAGCTGATAACCCAAAATCGGGTTCTTCGTTATAACGTCTCAAAAGGTGGAAAGTTCCGACGTGCTTCTTAAAATTTTTCGTCAAATGACACATACATCCCATTATTTCCGCATTAGAAGAACCTTCTCTAAAAGCATTTATCGCAGCTAATTCAAAGTCGCAAGATATTTTATCAGGATTTAAATTTGGCTCTAACGATTTTAGTTCAGTGATCATACGAGAATATGAAACACTTTGTTTATGCTGTCGTAAAGTAAGAACTTTTCTGAAACTCCATTTGCTTTGAACATGGTGTACTCTTCCGGAATAATTAAATCCTCTGAACGTGTTGGTGCCGGAGGTATTTTACCAATTTGGTTTCTTTTCCTTCTAATCATATTCTTGAGTGCTTGGTGTTTAGGTAGAGCTACTTGACCACTTACTGATAAATCAATTACACACTCATTAATTTTTTGTGAAGGCTGCTCCATTGTCTCTGCAGCTCTTTTCTTTATTGCGGTTCGAGTCATATTAGCTTCTATTTGCATTGCAGAACTATTGTGACAATGGTCATTTAATTTTTTTACTGTTTCACCTTCACAAACATGAATTCGTGCTTTACAGCGTAATGTACCATCGATGCTCCATTTATCGCATCTCCGATTGCAGATTTAGATTCTTTGCAATGTTAAAGAAAAGTATCATTTATTATTTATTTATTATTAATAATAACAATAAATAAATTAAATATAATATTTAAACATAATAAAGGGGGGGTCAATTGCATCTCATTTCTCGCGCTCAAACGTTCCTGCGTTCAAACGTCTCTGCGTTCAAATGTCCGGCTCCGATTTATATTAAATGATATTTTTTTTGCTAAATAATTTTTTTTTTACCTTTTTTTTTAATTTTTTTAATTACCTGTTGTAAGCTCATGAATAAACTATTGTAATCGTCTTGATCATTGTCGTTGTTGCTGCGATTGATATTGTCAATTGCATTATATCATTTTCGTTTGTTACGAAGGTGGGGATAATGATCATCGGCGTCACCTTCCGTTTCTGATACTCTTGACATCTCGATTTCTATTTGTTGCGCTTCTATCAATGATGGAATGCCGCGACGCTTTACTATGCATGACATTGAACGCAATTTTTGGGGTTCTGGCTCTGAAACTGCATTATCCCTCAACGCGTATAATTCCCGTTTGGGGCAATATAAAGTTCCGTCTTTTTCCCAATACATTGGAACTATGCTTAAATATGGCAGCCTCCGCTCAATTGTTTGGACAATATTGTAAGACATCTTAATAAAAAGTACCTATAATAATAAAAATAATTTATGTAAGATTAAGAAAGTAGCAAAAATCAAATTAAGGTTCAACATTTACTTACCTTATTTTTAATTAATAAAATGGAAATAATATTATTTTATCAAATAACACGCAACCAAAACACTAACTCAATTTAAAATATGATAATAAAAATAAATGTTTTATGTGGTTGGTATATACGCATGATAATCGAAAATATCGATTAATCGATATATATATAATAATATCGATATATCGAAACGTTCGATAGGAAGGAGTAGGCTGTATTTTGAAAAAGGATACAAGATCGAGTTAAACAATATAAAAAATGAAGTAAAGTGTTTTATAATAATATACTCGTAGTGATACACGATAATGACAATAATATTCAATACATAATAATTTTGTAGGTAAAACAAAAACTTAATTGTATAACACTATATTATTGTAAAATTGCTAATTTTTTTTGACGTAGTCCTTATTCATAGAGAGCATTATCAGTTGTTCGGCGTGCTCGCCAGTTAGACACGACCGATTGTCTGAAATAACTCTCCCTGCTTTGCTGAACACTCTTTCGGACGCTACGCTTGTTGCTTGAGCACACAAATATTTTTGGGCCAGAACGTTCAAAGTTGGGTATATTTTTGCGTTGGCAGACCACCACTTCAGCGGATCTTCTTCTAACCCTATAGAAGGATTCCTTACATAGGTATCCTTTTCATTGGAAATGTCACCCTGGTCGGAACTTCCTTGTACGCCTCCAATTTTTAAAATAGAACTCAGTCCCCCAGAAATTTTTTTTCGAGGTGGCTCTCTTGGCACATCTAATAAGTCTTGACCTTCAAACTTAATCAAATTTTTAATTTCAAGGATTTCTTCCTCTACAAAAATGTGTATTTTGAAACGGGGGTCAAGGAAAGTGCTTTTTCTTAAAAAAGTTAGGGTTTGCTCATCTTGGTTAATATCGATCCTCCAAATACCTAACAATGGATTGTACGAAGTGAACCTTGATGACATTCACCGATGGATCGACTTGGGTTACATCTGTATCAATTTCCCTCAATGATGTCATAATTTGTTTCGAGATCGGTAAAATGGCTGACGCAGTTACATACTTTTCCCCGGCCATGACATCGGACATATTTTTGATTGGAGAAAGAATTTCGATAATGCATTTCATCAAGTCCAATTCAAGAACTGTCAGAGTATAATCTCTATATTTTCCTCTTTTGAAAGTTTGAAAAAGTTCAAACAACACAGATGATTGCTCCATGACGACCTGCATCAGAGTCAGGAGCGACCACCATCTAGTTTGAGTAAACGATGGGATTCTCTTCACCGGAGTGTTCCGATTTTTTTCGCAGATTTCCAGTTCTCGTGACAGCTGCCAGCTGTGAGCGAATACATTTTGAATTCGTTTAATTTTATCGATAGTGGAGCCTATATCATGAATTTTGAATGCCTCTGTGACGGCCGAGTTGATGGTATGCCCGAAGCAGCTTATTCTAGGCAGTCCCAACAATTTGATGCATTTTACCATATTTGAGCCACTGTCGCTTGTGAAGACAGCTCTTTTGTTAAATGGAAGGTCCTCCATCATGGAACCGAGCACTTCTGCCAAGTTTTCTCCGGTGTGATCCTCGCCGACTTCTTTGCAGTTAACGCAGACCGACTGCAATTCCCAATTCAGAAAGAAATGTGCTATCAAAGATATGAACTGCTTTTTATTAACCGCAGACCATCTGTCAGTTGTAAGAGAAACATATTTTGCATCTTGCAATTCTGAATGTATTGCTTTTACCATTTTGTTAAACAAGTCTGGGATCTTATTTTCCGTTAGCTTCTTTCGCGACAGGACCTGATAACTTGGTTGTAATGTCTTAAGTAGATGTTTGAAGCCATCTTTTTCAACCAAGCTATATGGCTGCATTTCAACAGCAATAAAATACGCGATCGCATCATCAATCTTCTTCTTTTGTGTATCACTCACGCGATAATGTTCTAGCGTAGGTTGCTTCTTTTTCTTTTCAAGCACAGCTCGTATGCTCCGCGAAGTTGAAGAGCCAAGTGATTCCAGCGAAGTAGACCTCGCGGGTCCTGCTACTGGATCTATCTGAGAACTTTTGGTCGTTACTGACAATCCTCCTGTGTCCTCTTGTAATATGACTTCGGGTTCAAGTTGTGAGAAGATATCACGAGAAGTGGAATCCTCCTCATCCTCACTCTGGACCTCGGGGTCGGTCTGTTGTTCTTCGAGAAATCTGACAACCATAAAAGCAATGATCAGAAAACTCGAAATGAAAAGGAATATAAATATAGAGGGTATTTTGCAATTATGGTTACAAATTTCTAGGGGAGGTTCCTCATAAAAAATGGATCAAGAAAAAATATAACTTCGATATCCTAAAATTGAAATAGCCTCCGTTTCTGGACTAGGACTGCTGAGGCTGAGAGATATCAATATCGATATATCGATATTTTTCCCAGTACTAATGATATGTATACAGCGGGAAAATTTAAGTCCTATTCTAATAATATATTTGCATTATCATAGTTTTGAGATATTTTGTGTTTTATATTTAGTAGTACTAATTAATACATTAATAATAAATTGATTAATTAGAGGGTTTATTTATAGCCATTTCATAATAAATTGAAAGTTTATACTTTAACTCTAAAGTCGATTTTAAATGTTTTCTTTGTTTGGTTTGAGAAAATTGACCAATAGAATGAAGTTTACATAAATTAGTTTAGATAAAACAAAATTTAACTATGCAGAAATTAAAAGAACAAACACTTAAATGTATACGATGCGATGCCGTGATAATCTTGGCAGGTGGTGAACAGCTAAATAGCAATAGACTCCAACGACAGATTTTTCCACGAATATAATAATTGGGGGATAATCACAATTGTTCCAAAAAAAAAAGGATAACTAAAAAAATGTGTGGTGGTGAACTGAGTAATAATAAACTATTATCAAACCAAAAAAAAAACTAGCAGAGGCTCTATTTTAGGCGTACATGTTTTTAAATAAGAAAAAGGTTAGAGAATAAATAAACCAACTTCGCTGGACATATAAATATGTAGATGTTGATGAATATAATTACGTAATTTCAATTAAAACAAATGTTTTTTAAAATGAAATTTATTAATTAAAGTTACAACTATTCAGTTTAAATGCAAGCCAACAACTAACTTACAAAAATACCAAAATATTTTAGATGGGTACGTTACTCAAGTGGGTTGTTTTGAACTCGATTTTCATTAACACTTATAAGTCAGGTTCAAGACGACCCTTACATATGAAACCTTTTAAAACTTACTTTAATTCTTTTAATGTAAACAGAAATATTATCATACTTATAATTAATTACTATAACTAAGTGGTCCTTAGAAGTTCATTAGACATAACTCCTCCCCCCTTAGGAAAGAACGTGCGGTTCTTACAAGTGTCCGGTGGAGCTTGGACACTGTGAATTTCTGATAATTCAATTTCTTCTTCTTTACCCTTCTTAAAAACTAATGATTTAGTTTTACTTCTAAAAATATACAATATGACAACAATAATACATAAAATAATAATAATTGAGTGACATGCATTACAGGGTGTATTTTGATGTGATGTTCCAAATTCCTTGCTTCTTCCTTTAGATTTTCCAAATCGTCCAGATGGTTTAACTGTAAGTTTACAATTGCGCTAGCGGGGTAGTCTTGAATCGCTAACGGGTTATTAAAAGTAAAATTATTAAATGTGTTTACATAAATTTGATCGTCTATTATTATTTTACAATTGTTCTCGGATGAAATTAACGCATTATTAATAATTTCGAGATTATTAGTAATTTTATCATTGCATTCTTCAAATACATACATTTAATTTAGTTTTACAAAAGGCTAGGATTTTTCCGTTTTTAAGTTGTGCATAAAGTTTATAATTAAATAGCTAAGTGCAAAAAGGGAAGTAACTACAAAATCGACATTACGAGATAATTGATTTAAACTGTCTGCTTTGAGTAATTGATCTTCAAATTTTATATTTTTTTTACAGTCCTTTAGAAACATATTTTCTTGATAAGAAACCACCAAAAAATGCGCCTCAACAATAATAGTTTTTTAACAAACCCTTTTTTTGTATTGTGAAGTGTTTTCCTTTTTGCACTAAATCATAATTTATTATTAAAAAAGATACAAAATTCACACAAAATAAAATTTTATTCTGAAATAATAAATTGTTTAATTACCATCCTGATCTGATTGATCTTCTTGTATGGTTGCCCAATCTAATATATCAGAATAAAAATCTTGATATTCTTCAACTACGTACTTCGTAACTCCTCGAATATGTTGAATTTTCTTGTGATGATCGGTAAAATTGTTTAAATTTTGCTGACACAATTTTTATTTTTACACCAAACGATCGGCTACCTCAAAACTATACGAAAACATGTATAACTCAATTTTGGTAAAAATGTCAGTATACTTCCCTTTTTGCACTTAGCCATTCAATTATTTTTAGCTAATTCATAAGTACAATTATTGTTATTGCGAATAAATGAGCACTTGTTCACTTGAGGTTTATTTACACACACGTATATTTTTGTATGTGACACTTTCTCAGCGCATTTTTAATCTACAATATGAACCATCTTGCTTACAGTTACTTCAGACGTCTTAAACTTTCTGACGATCTCATCTATACGGCTTTTTTTTAATTGAATCTCTGCTCCTAAAAAAAATATTTTGTTTAATTATTTATTTAATAGCTACCTACTATTTGGTTTATATTTTTAGTTTTTTATGCTTACCATCCAAGATTGTTTAGCTTTCGAGGTTAATGATTCCATTTCTTCGTCTGAAGATTCTAATGACGACTGATTTATGATTTTTGGGAATTGAAGACGACCTGTCATATTTTGCAAACCTTCGACAGTAGCTGGAATTTATTTAAATTGTCAACAATAGATACTCAAAAAATACCGAATTATCTTCTAAAGTTGAAACATTAAATAAGCTAAATAAGTTTGTCTTCTAGTGAAGTTTGTCTTGAGTGAAATAAGTAGAAATAAGTTACTCAAGCTGACCAGAAATCAGCTGAGAAGGATAGTAGGACTATTCACAGGACACTGCTGCCTTAAAAGACACCTCAGAATTATGGGGCTTGCCGAAGATCCTACTTGTAAGATGTGTGGTGAGGAGGATGAGACCCCTCATCACATCTTATGCGAATGCCCGGCCTTGGCTGGGAGCAGGCTACGTCACCTCGGTTCCTCCTATCCGGCAACTGAGGAGATAGCACAAGTACCCTTCAGCTGCGTACTCTGCTTTGTACAGGAAACGAAGCTGTTGGAGTAATACTTGGAACGTGGGGCTGGGGCACAATAAGCTCAAGCTTCAGTGCAGTGGGGGCTATATGCAACCACAACCCGTTAAATAATAATAATAATGTATATAAATATAAATTAAATTTCACATTTAATTTGTAACATCTAGTGCACATTGATTCAAACGTCAATCATTTAAAAATGTTGTTAAAAATTTAGCGAGTTTTTGAATAAAAGTGATATTTAATTTTTTGCATTAATGTCCCTGCGGTCTAGCGCTCTAAAATTTGATGCATTTCCAAGATTTTTTTTAAAGGCAAAACTAATGAATAACAATATTTAAACTTTTTAGATGTATTATAACACTTATTGTGAATACATAGTAAATTTTTTTAAATTGAAAATTATGTTCAATTACGACAAAAATAGCGCTAAATAACACCCTTTCAAAAAAATGGATCTGGTCGACGTTGTGGATTTTGACTTTTCTATTTATCTTAAAAAGAAATTCACAAAAATTATTAATCAGTATGATTAATGATTAATGGGCGGGACAAAAAAAAACAAAAAAAAATGAAAATTGACAAAATGGCACGCTTTTGAAGTTTAGGTTCTAAAATCAGGCTTTTTTTAACCAGTTTTTTTTTAATAAAACGTCGGTAATATCCAAGGAGTCCTAAAAATCCTTTTATTTCCTTGGTAGGTTTTGGAATTGGGTAGTCTAAAATTACTTTGATTTTATTTGGATTAGGTTTCACGCCTTTTGGAGTTATTACATGTCCTAAATAAGCCACTTCTTTTTGTAAAAATTCCGACTTATCCAATTGAATTTTGAAGTTAGCATTTCTTAATCTTTCGAACACTTCTCTAATTTTTACCATGTGTTCCTGTAGGGACACCGAAAATATTATGTAATCCAGATAAACCAAACAAGTTTCGTTTTGGATTCCCCTTAGAATGTTATTCATCACTCTTTGAAAGGTTGCTGGAGAATTTTTGAGACCAAAGGGCATACGGCGAAATTTATAATGTCCATTTTCAACAGAAAATGCCGTTTTCGGTATGTCTTTTGGGTTCATCTCAAGTTGGTGGAAACCAGAAGCTAAGTCCATTATTTACTACACATTTACAGATTTACTACACATACACTTAAAACTACAAAAATTTATCGCTACCCAAAAAACCTATAACTAAAATTAACACAAGAAATTCAGATTTACTTAATTACAACCTACTAATAACTAAACAAACAAATAATGAAAAGGCGGTTTTAGCCGTACGCACCATAAATATCCTAAGTCACCGCGAGCCGCATCGTCAATTGTTGGTGATTTGTCTTTTTTCTACCAGTGAGGTAACACCACCGCAACACAAAAGGCGTACTTGTGAACAAATCTTTGTTCTTTAGTATTAGATCATAGATCAATGCATCTATGTAATCCTAATAGAGATTGCGATAGAAATCAGTTTCATTTTCTGTAAAAAATTTTTTTCTAACTTTTAATTGTTCTTCGTGAAATTTATTATGATCCGAGTATACTAGTTTATCTTTTTGTTTAGTAATGTCTAAGGGTTTAAACTGCGGTTGGGTTTTCTTATTAGGTCTTTTTATGTAAGTAGTTTTTGAATTAAGCGCAGTTGGTGTGCATGTTTCTTCAGCACTATATTGGTTAAGAACTACGTTTTGTATTACCCTTATTTGATTTAAATGTTCGTCTATTTTATTTTCTTCGTTGATTTCATTTAATTCAGGTATTCTAGCTATGATGTCGCTTTCGTATCCGTGAGTGATTCCGAATGGTTTTTATTTTACTTTAGAGTGCATCGAGTTGTAATAAATTATACCTTTTAGAACTATTTCTTTTATTTTTAGATTGGGATTTTTAGTTTTTAATACTCGTATGTTTTCTAATAGAGTTGAGTGAAATCTTTCAATCAGTGCTCTACCTTGCGGTCTATTGGGAATATTGAAGTGCCATTCTACATTTAAGCTACTACAAAATTCTTTTATTAACTCATTGTTAAATTCCTTGCCGTTATCGCTAGTGATAGAAATGAGTATGTTGTGTTGTGCAAAATATTCTAATAGGCAGAATTTTATATCTATTGGATTTTTGCTTTCTAATAATATTGCTTGCTCATAACGTGAGAAAGAGTCGATGACTGTTAAATATATAACGCTATCTAATGTGATAGTATCAATATATAACTGATCAAATGGGTGTTGCCCTAAAGGATTATGAAGTATCGGTAATCTGCTGATGGGTCTTTTTTCATTTTTTGCTTCTAAACATGTTTGCCATTCGTTAATAAATTTGTTCACGTGATTTTGAAGATTTGGCCAATAATATTTCTTTTCAATTTCTTTAACATTTTCCTGGATGCCTTTATGATTGGAATTTTCGTGAAACTTCCTTAGTATTTCTGTTTGTTGAAGAGGGTTACTAACATTAATTAATTTCGTATTGCAAATGACAAATTCCAAAGGTTTTGATAAATTAGTTTATATAAATTTAATGAATGATTTCGTCAGAATGTTATCAATGAAGAAAATAGCGTATTTTACTTTTGGTTCCATTCCAGTGGATGGGCCAGTCCAGTTTTTATAACAAGTATGTGGTTTTCCTTTATGAATGTGGCATAACGAGCAATATTTGGTTTTTACTCGTAAATACAAAATCTTTTTTGTCCGGTAACCCACAATGCAAGCAACTCCGGAATGTGCATTAAAGTTTGTCCCATATGATCTTTTCGACCATGCACCATCTGCAATAACTGTAATCAGGGGAACTCCATTAGAATCAACTTCCTTATTTTGTATTGCTAGTTCAGCCTCTTCACGTCCTGCTTCATCTACGTTATCAGCTAAATCGCTTTGTACCAGGTTGTATTTGCTGTGGGACATCGGGTTGACATTTAAACATGTTATAAATTCTTCTAACTGGCTTTCGCCCAATCCCACACTTATAGCTCCTAAAACAGCGGCACCATTTATGTTTAGTTTTTTAGAAGCTATATTTTCACTGTCCACTAAATGTGTTACATTACACATTTGACACTGGAGATGAAATGTTGAGAGTAATCCATTTCGTGTTTCTTTCTTAATTGCAACAAAATTATTTTTGCAAGAGAAAAGTTCATGGTGTGGAAAGTCTAAAACTTGTTGCAAAAAATAAGCAGGCTCAATTATTCTACGCCCTTCCTTGTAATCTTCACTTTCTTATGAACTGAAATTAAAAATTAATATTACGCCAGCCATTTTTATTCTGTTTTGAATTATAACAATAATAATGTTACAATTAATTATTACAACAAATGAAACGAAATATTCCTCAGCTGAACCTTTGGTCAATTTAAAATACCATGCAGCACTTTTATTTACCTTTTAGCCACAGAATTAGTTCTCTTTCTTTTTTTATTAGGATTTTGATTATTCTCAGTAGTACTTTTTTATTACTTGATTGACGGTTTCCTTGGTCCGAATGAATACTCTTGCTTGAACCTATATCAGTAACTAATATAAAATTATATAATATGTAATAATTAGCAATTACCTGATGCAACTAACTAAGTGATCTTGAAGTAATTTTGGACTATCCGCACAATTTGTGGTATGTAAATTGGCACATTTATATTCATTTTTTTGAGAAAGCTTATTTCTAAAATAACATTAACAATCAATTAAGAAAATAATGAAGTGTAATTATAACATCTTTTAAATATTTAAAAAAACTGAACAGGTTAACAAGAATTATTCAGATTACTATATTTATTTGAATAATCAGCATGCCAATAATAAAAAAAAAGCTATTGCTTAATAATTTTACTATCAAGTTTTTTAACAATAATTAAAAAAACCAAATATTAACTATCAAGTTTGAGCAAGTTCTTTGGTTCGTTGTAGATTGAATTTTCTGTATTTTGAGAGACGTTGAGCCGTACTAAATTTTACACCACTTTATAACACTTTTTTAAATACTACTTCCTAGATTTTTAAACATTAAAAAATTTTCAACTTTCCCGCATTTTTGTTTTTCCACTTTCATTAATACAGCTGTCCCTTGATAATCCGACAGTTAAGGGACCGAGAGAGTGTCGGATTACCGAAAATGTCTGATTACCAAAAATGTCATATTATCAAAGATGTTTTAATCTTAATGCGTTTGAACACAATGAAGTTAAAAAAAAGGAAGAAACAGTAAAGGTACATGTAATTTATTAATACCAGGATACAAAATGACAGTACATGTAAGTTTATAAAAGAAATACGGAAAGAAATTTAAGTAAAATATACAATATGTGGTGGGAGGGAGATGCATGTTGCTGCCGGCAGCGCGTCGGACTACCGAGTACGTCGGATTAAAAAGTGTCGGATTATCGAGAGACAGCTGTATATCTATCAGTGTGTATCGATCCCCATATCTAATGTGAGCGTTAAAATCACCTGTTATCAAATGTGGTTTTGGAAGTTGTTGTATTAGGTTTTGCATATCATTTCATGTTATTGGTTTGTTTGGTGGTAGGTAGTTGCATATATGTATTTTTAAAGGTAAGTAGACTGTGACGGCAATAGCTTCAAGATCGGTTGTTAAATTAATTTTTTCTGCGTAGATGTTATTAGATATAAATATAGAAACTCTTCCGCTGGCATGTTCGCTATTTTGTCTATGTTTGGAATATTCTTGGTAATCTTTCAATGAAATTTTTTTGTTTTCTTTTATATGTGTTTGTTGAAGGCACATTATTTGTGGTTTTTTGTTGCTTATTAGTAATTGATGTTGGGGCAATCTGGTATAAAATCCGTTTAAGGTAGCAAATACCAATGTTATTTGGCCATAAGAATGAACGACGATTAGAATCAGAGTACAGATAACGTATGGTGCTGAAATTTGGACAGAATATTATTTGAACATTTTTCAATAAAACAAAGTAATTAGAGGTAAAAAGCATTAATAGTTAATGAACAAATAAATAAAGAAAACAGGTCTGCCTGTATCGTAATCGTTCGGCCTGTATCGTAATTGTTCGGTAGACCTGTTTTCTTCTTTAACCTGTCGGGTTAAAGTTAACACATGATCCTTGCCGTTGTAGGGTGTATCTGACCATCATTAGGCACTGCAACATTTCGAGTGATAATGTGTTTCTCAGTTTATTTATTATTAAATGGAGTAAATTGAAAATGCGCGCTCCATACTTGCATTTAGGAAAAACAAAGTAAAGTTCGCTAACTTCGGCATAAAATTCTTCTGTGCTTGGCAAATTACTCCAAGTTTTATTTTGTAGTTGGCAACACTCATTTGCAATGTCCTGCTTTTCACCATAAACATTAGTTCTTGCGAGAATTTCTTTGAGACCAGGTTTTACTTGAGATGTTGCAATTTTTGGATCAAGGTTTGCCAACAATTTTAGAATAGCTAAATTGTCCGGTAATCTCGCTTGGATTTGTTGAGCCAAAGTAACTAAGAAGATTTTACATCTTTCTCTCATGTCCAATAAATCTGTTAAATTAATTTGTTTGACTACAGATTCAAAATCGAAACCGAAATATATCGACGATGTGTGCATTAAGAAAAGGTGGAAATTAAAATTAGTGATCTCATTGTCATCTATCTTTTGAAATTGAGCTGGAACTACAATTTTTGAAGCAAATTTTTATAAAGTAAAAATAGATCTTCGAATACATTAACGGGTTCCACTAGATCACTTTGAAATATCTTATTTAATTGAGTAACAGTTTTCAGTTTGTTTTTCAAAAATATTAAGTAAGCCTTAAGGATTGGTTCTGCACGACGAAGAATTGACTCCATAGTATATATTACCTTTTATTTGCTGCAAAGTGCTGGCACCTTTCAGTAAAAAGTCTACAAGTTTTATTGACAACTTTTTCTTTAAACATTGCCAGGATACCATTCGCTCCAGAAATCTCATATGAACTTTTTAATGTTTCCATTGATATTTCAGCTATTGCCAATATATTATGCACCGCTATGCCTATGGTTCTAATTGGTTTCAATGTTACCATAATTTTATTTACTTTTATTTGTGTTTTCCAATATTCAAAATATTCACTAAAACTTTTCACATATTATGTAAGTTGTATTTCTCTTTTAATATTTAATTTTTTGAGAATATTATGTAGAATTGCACAGTCATGCACAGCATCGTGTGCTCCAGACACCTAGTGAATTTGCCAAGCCAGTAATGGAGCACTCGCCTTTACCTCTACGACTACTTATATTTCTAATGACATGTAATGTGTCGAAAAAGCCGTAATAACATTAGAAAACTCAGTAATCAAAGAGCATTGATTTATAGCTCGAAATAATCTGGGTCCATCTAAGGCAAGATTATGAGTAGCAATAACACATTTTCTACCAAATGATGTAAACCAATCTAGGAGTTTCCTTAATGCTACTTTTAAAGTAACAGATGGTACTTTTAGTCCGTTACATAAAAGCTCATCTCCGTAACAACTAGATAGTCCATTAACTTGAGTTGCGCTATAAGATATTTCTTGAGTTGGATTAATGTAAATGGCGAAAAGATTTTCACCATACTTGGCACCAATCTGTAAAATATCACAATCCCTTCGAAGACTTGATGTTTAACAACGTCACCATCAAACTCCTCTTCTATGTCAGATGTATCATCATATTTAATGCACAATTTGTTTCGTATGTGATACCTTCAACATTTTCTTTTCTACGACGTAACGCGGTGTCTAAAATCAGCAGATGCTGTCATACTATAATACCTCGATTTAGGCGCTTTACTTGCTATCGTGGCGTTAAGGCTTTCATTTGCATTACTAGATGCACATGCTGAAAATATTGAACATTATAGCCAAGTTTTTTAATAATGTCTTTCAGCGCCGTAAACAGTTGAATGTCCTCTCCTGGTATTATTTTGTGATGGTAACTTTGTTCGTCTTGTACAAAGCCACACCACGGACCACACTTCTTATGCAAATTAAAAGCATGGTAGGGTATATTAAATATTGCATCAGCCATGCTTTTACTATTTCCCTTATTTTGTGCTACATCATATGTAAAGCATCTATGAATGTAAACGATGCAGTCTTTGGTCAACTCGCGATGACTTTTTTGAACACTGTACAACACTTTTTTAACCCCACCAGAAGTATGATTGATATCTGAATGTTTAATTATGAGGTGAGAACTAGCAGCCCGACACGCTGTAATGGTAGAACTATCATCATCGCCTATTAATACTCCAACCTCCACGTTTTCTGATTGAAATATCGAACTATTCACAACAAGGTTTTTAGCAACATGAGGTTCCATGGCTTTTGCAGATCCATAAAAGTTTTTACGGCACCACTAGTACATAAACTATTTAAATCTTTGTATTTTAATGTGGATATGGGATGCAATCCATGATATGCTAAAGGTATTTCATGATCCCATATATCGCTGATATTTTTAATTCGATTACTCTTACAGGTTCTTTTCTTCATTATGGGTTTGTTTTCCAGATCAAGACAAGAGCTATTATCAGAACAATGAACAAAAATTATGAACAATGCTAATGTTTATTAACTTCGAAGCATAAACATACATTGCAAAGATTACTCGCTTGCGGTTTTGTCCACCACAGCAATCTGAATAAAATCTAAATTCTTTTGCCCTATTAGCAATATTTCTTTTAATAAAATCAAATAAAGCACTGCTAATTTCATTAGGCCCCTTTTTACTTATAGTTTCATCCCATGCATAACAGTAGCCTTCTCCAGAACCAATATTAAAAATGGTAAAATTATACACTCTAAATTTTCTTTTATAAGAAAATAATGATACCTCGGATTGGGGCGTTGTTAATATTTTTTGTATTTCCTGAGGACAGGCCTTGAGTATTGCTTTCGCGAGGGTGCAGCCCGACGCAATTTTCAACCGGGATCAAAGCACTGAAAACTTTTTTTTTTCAGCGTTTTTGCATGCGTTTTAGGCTGACGTTTATCATGCTTCATAACATAACTGCGTGAAGCATTCCTCGAATTTTATTATATTATTATTTATACAATACAAAATAATAACTAATACATTAAACTTTAAAAAAACTAAGAAGAACTAAGTACATCTTGCTTTATGTAATATTGCTGCTGAGAAAGTATATCTTTTTCACGTTTTGACTTTTTAACCAAGAACGCTTTGCAGTAATAATGTTGCCTACTTTGGAAAAAGCTCTTTCTGAGGGTGTAGAAGTTGCAGGAATGCACAGATAGCGTTTTGCGTATTTTACCAATTTCTGATATTTATTTTCATTACGTTTCCACCATTGTAATGGGCAGATATATTTTGGTATGATAGGTTCAGCAAAATATCGATCAACCTCATTATATGTATTTGTATTGCCTACTTCGTCATCATTAGGAAACAAAATATCAAACGCTGTTTTCCTCTGTTTTTCAAGTTCATTATTTCTACATCGGCATTTTCGACAATTAAATCTTGTTCACTTGATAACATGTTTTTAAAATAGTTTTAAAATAGCAACTTTACTTTTGCAGGAAGAAGAGACTTGTATCTATACAAGAATTTCAGTTTGTAGAATCCAATTCCACAAACCTTATTTACATGCGCTTCAAAAGTCAAATTACTATCGCAAGTTACGCCAAGGTCCTTGACATTCTCACTGAACTTAATAATGCAGCCATCAAGCGTGACATCAATAGTTCGAGTGTTGTCGACTAGGGTACAGGAGTAAGCACTTCCCATTCGCAAACAAACAGTTTTATGAGGGTTAAGGATTAACCCGATGTTGCTGGACCAGAGTTTTATCGAGGCTAAATTAGTATTCATAGATTAAATAACGTTGTTAATAAACAGTGGTTTGCCCGAGGTACTATATACGCGAGTATCGTCAGCGTACATATATACACCGCAGTTGGAAGAAAGAATGCTGGGAAGATCAGCTGTGAAAATGGCAAAAAGAAGCGGACCCAGAATGCTGCCCTGAGGAACCCCACTGTTTATGGCTAGTTCGTTCGATACGCATCCATTCAATTTGACGCTTGAGTTCGACCAGTCAAATAATTCTGCAAAAGAACAATGGCTACTGAGTTGTCACATCCATAATATAATAATTTAGAAATGAGTAATTCATGATTAATCACATCAAAAGCTTTGCTGTAGTCCAGTAATGTCATAATTGTTATCTTAGAATCGTCGATATTCTTAGTGATATCGTTAACAACTTTACATAAGGCAGTTGCAGTACTGTAGCCAGAGCGAAAACCAGATTGAATACTAGGTAATATATTATTAAATTCAATGTGTTCAAGTAATTGTCTGTGGAGAACGCACTCAAATATTTTGGAAAGGGCTGGCAACACACTTATTGGTCGAAGATCGGTAAATCTGGTGGCATTTTTATTTTTAGCGACAGGCGTTACGATTGATTTCTTCCATAATGTAGGTATTACCGAGTTAGTAAGACAAAAATTAGGTTAGTTAGGCTATCGAGACAAAAAGATGAAGTTAGTTTTAGCATTTTAGAGCTACAGCTATCGATGCCTATCGCATTGGTCTGTTGTTTAAAAATTTCAGTTGCAACTATTTCGGATGTGACTGGCTGAAAGTTTAATTTACCTGAGGTCAGCGGATAACGATTCTCATTGAAATAGGAAATAACTTCAGGTTTGATATCGGAGGAAGCTATGTTGGCAAAGTAACTGTTGAGTGAATCAGGATCGTTGTCATCGAGGTTAATTGAGTGCTTGGATTTCGAATGGATATTGGTTTGGTCAAAAAATTGCCTGTATTGTGCTTTTGTGGCAACTGACTGACCTGGGTTAGTTTCTATCATCCATTCTGTATAAAGCACATACAATTTAGGAAAACTTAAAGATTCGTCAAAATACAGTTTAGAAGTTCGTTGTCTTACGTAATGAGATTCTTTTGTTGGGATGGAATTGATATGGTCCCGAACTGAAATTTCAACAGCATTCAACAACAGCATTTCCTCTATTTTTATGCCGACCACGCAAATCACCTGGTATAGTTCCACCTTCAGCATTATCAATTTTTTTATACATTGTGGTTAACCACAAATCTGTAATGCTAAATGTGTCCAAAAATGTCTTTTTGCAAACTTGTACTCGGCGTGCTTCTATTTGTAAGTAATATCCAAACGTCCAGTTCCTTCTAGATTTCTTGTTTAATCTTACAAAATGTTCTTTCTGATCTGATAACAAATCTACCTAAATATTCTCTTTGTTTGTCATGATTAGCTATTGACCAAAAGTTAGTAAATAGTTTTAGTCTATCATTATAAGACACATTGATTTTACATTTTCGACGGCATTTAGTATCAACACATCCAGGACCCAATTCCTTTTTTTATATTAATTTTTCTTTGTTTTTATATTCTTGACCTGAATTTTTTAATCTTTTTAAGACATTCATTTTCCAAACACTACTCTCTAAACATGAATCAGTGATTTTTCACTAATTACAAGTGCATATTCACTTTTTGTCAAAGCTAAAACCGAACCACCTTGAATAAGTAAATACTCACAATACATGAATTAGTGAATATGAGAACGCACTGATTTGATAAGTGATTATGAAATTCGCTATTTCAAAACTAGAAAATGCATTATTTCACTGATTGATTAGTCAAAACAACTATAAAAAAACTTCACAAGCATTTCTTTACCCTTTCAGTAAAAGATAGATAAAATATAATGCTCTTATCATTCCTGGTTTTTATTTTTGTGTCTTTTACATTTTCTCTAATACAATTAGGGAAGCAGGAATTTGCATAAATAAGTTTTTACATGTTAAGTTCGTATGTTCGGCTATCGCATTAAACACCCGTATATATTTTATACAATTTCAATCTGATGATGAATCATCATTATCGTTGTACACGCCAGCGTCAGGACGTTGTAATTAATGTGGGTTTCTCTGATAGGAGGGTAACCATCTAGCCACCAGGAAACTTATTTTCTTTCGAAGGACCACTTAGTTTTTTAAATACACAAATAAAATTCTTGTTCGGTTCTAAACTTAGAATATAAAATAGGGAGGAAGGAATGTATGAATATCAAGTCCGAGTCAACGTGGTATCCTATGGCGGCCGGTTAATATAATTGCCAGGGGCGTAGCATAGTCACTAAAGTGTTTTGAACACATGCATGACGATCGAGTTGGAGACCAATATTCCGGAATTTTGATATTTTTCAACTAAATAGCCTTTCTCATCTAAATTTTTGGAAATATAAATTATAAAAGCGGCGTTTAATGTAAATAATTATATAGGATTACTTCGTAATATGTACGCCAATGATTCAAGCAGATTATGGTCAGTAACCTCACAAATTAATGTTTTTGTTATAAAATTAGTTAAATAACTCTAAGTACTTACTTGTGCCAAGTTATACCACAATTAATAGTTTTTTTAATCCTAGAGGTCCCACAAACACTGCAACTCACCATAATTCAACTTTAAAATTTACAAATATAGGTCACCGATTACAAACGTGGTGCAATGGGCGGAGTTTCTACCCACGACTTTTGACTCGTACTCGATGCATGTGTTATAGTCCATTTGCTACTTCCTTCCTATTTTATATTCTAAGGTTCTAAATAATATGTTTAATTGACAACTGTTCATAGATTAGTCTGTTACAAAAATATGCGTCCGCTTGATACGACGGTTACGCTAGAATTCGCTATATGGACTGGGCACTACATGCCATCCCTACTTAAAATCTTACTCTGCGGCCATACACGCGCAAACAATCGTCAATAATTTCACCAATTTTAATGTTGCTTAACGCAACATGCAAAGATGTTACCACGGATCGTGCTTTAACATCTTTCATTTTAAAAATAAAGCAATCTATAAAATTCTAAAAAATTTTTCCAAGCTATCCGGGTACTTGACATTTAAAATGTAATAAAGTTTGTAAAGAAAATTAAGTACTGCCAGTGGTGTACTCTGTTCGCTTACATTTAGCAACCAATTATCACCCTCAATAAAAAAAAGTGGCGCAGTCTTGTCCCTTTATGATTAGGGTATATGTACGGTTGAATATTATTTATGGTTGCCCGTTTTTTTTATTTCGTTTGTGTAGTTTGGAATGTTTGTTCCATCCTGCAAAGAAGATATTACAAAATTTTACTAAATTATCTTCAGTTTGTGGCTACTGTACACTGAGAAGAAAACATTTCTGTGAGAAAATTTTTTTAATGCTGGAATTCATGTCTCAAGGATTCTTTAAGTTGATTGAAATAATTTTAATTTAATTCAAGTAATGCTTGACAATATTCTTTTCTTTCTCGCTGTAAAAATTAAAAATACTTACTGCAAGAATTTTTAATAGATCCTTGTTTGGAAATGTCCTGGTTTTTATTGGTAATAAAAATCAAGTTTCTAAATAGATAATCGATTAATATTGTTGTGTATTAGTAAAATAATTAGTCATGCCTAAAAACTTTTGTAACCCTTTTACGTTTTTAGGCGGTTCTATGACTAATATTGCTTCTACATGCTTTGTATCTGGTTTTATACCCTCTTTTGAAATTATCCGACCTACGTATTTTACCTCCTTTACTTTGTATTGTACTTTTAATTTATTAAACTTAACACCATACTTTTTAGCCCTATCTATGACATTTTTGAGAATTTCGTCATGATTGTTTTCGTTTCCCCCTGCTATTATAACATCATCGAAATAGATTTCCATCCCTTGTATGTCTCCAAATAACCTGGTATTTAGTTCCTGAAAAACTTCGGGGGCGGAACTAATTCCAAATGGCATACGTTTAAATCTGTATCTACCAAAAGGTGTTCCAAAAGTACAAATGTAGCTACTTTCTAAATCTAATTCGACTTGGAAAAACCCGTCTTTAAAATCAAGCACGGCGAATATTTCTTTTCCTGCTAAAGCGTTGCAAATCTCATCTTGAGATGGTATTGGATACCTTTCACGTATGATATATTCATTTAATCTTTTTGGGTCTAAACATAGACGTAACGACTTATTCGGTTTTTAGCTATTAGTAAATTTTGGCACCACTCTGTAGGTTCTGTTACTCTAATTATAATTTCTTTTCTTTCTAACGAATCAAGTGTATTTTTTAACGGTAGTTTTAATTTCTCTGCAACTCTACGTATTGGATTGACTATAGGAATCACATTTTCCCTTAATTTAATTTTATATTTCCCTATTCTTCCTAAACCCGTGAAAATTTCGTTATTTTGGGCTATGAATACTTCTTTTGAGTCTGCCATAGATATTTTATCTACCCTTTTTATTAGCCCAAACCTAACGCAATCTTGCAACCCTAATAAAGGTGTCGCGTTGGAATTGATTACCATGAATTTGCACGTTAATTCTTTATTTTGTATTTTACAAACACAAGTTATTTCTCCTTCCGGCTTCATTTTATCGCCGCTATACGAAGTAAGTACAACGTTTCTTGGTCTCAACTCAAGATTGTAACCCCTATCCTTAAGATTATTATAAACATTTATAGGTATTACATTAATTTCTGCTCCCGAGTCTAATTTGAATTCTACCTGAGTATTACAAATTTTTACAGTTTGTAACCATTTTTTCTCATCTACGCTACTGAACGAACTAACTTGAACATTTTTTATGTTTTCGTTATCAATTACCTCTATTGTTTCTAAATAAAATTCACTTTCATGTTGTTCTTTTTGTACTTGGTGCACTTTTTTATTGTTTGGTCGCACAACCTCTTTGCGTTTGACTTTTTGCTCACACATTTTTGCAAAGTGATGTTTGGAGTGACAAAATAAACAGAACTTACCAAATGCAGGACACATAGCATATCCGTGTTCACCACCACACTTTCGACATTTGTTTTTCTTTTGATCACGCTGCATGTTGCTTTGGTCTTCTTTTTTCATTACTCGATTTTAGTCCATGGATAATGCTTGTTTCCATTTTTTCTTGTAGCGTTTTTACCTGTTCTTTTCCAGCTTCCGCTGCACGACACTGATTTATAGCTGTATTTAGGGATAAGTCTGGGACTCGTAGCAACCTTTCCTGTAGACCCGAATCATTAATTCCCATAACAATTCTGTCGCGGATCATTCTTTCTTCTTGTTCACCAAAATCACACAATTTTGCTTGAATTCGCAAATCTGTGACGAAATGGTCGAATTTTTCTCTTTCTTTTTGAGACTTTCCAAAAAATTTGAATCTTTCAAATATTACATTCTTTCTTGGAATGCAATAATTTTCAAACACTGCTAGTACTTCACTGTAAGATTTTCTTTGCGTTTCACTCAATTTGAACGTTTGAAATACATCTAGGGCTTCTTCGCCAGCTACGTTAAGAAATATAGCAACTTTTACTTCATCCTGTTTTTCGTTATAGCCGCTAGCTTTCATGTATATTTCAAATTGCTGTTTGAATTTAACTCAGTTTGTTTCATTCTCTAAGACCAATTTTTTCGGCGCTCTTAAATTGTGTTCCATTTTTGCGTACTTTCACACTTGTTTTAAGTATCCCGAAAGTCTTCCACAACTACTTTGAAAATTATTTTCAATTTTGAGTTCTCACACTTTTTGTAAGTTTTGTATTGGTGAAATTGTTTCACTACGGTTATCACGCTTTTTGTAAGCTTTTTGAATTTATGAAATTTTTTCACTTCAGTATGCTTCGTTTTTATAACTTTTAACACCTGACACCATGTTGTGTATTAGTAAAATAATAACATTATATTTTTTATAACTTTTATTTACGACTAATAACATGAGTATCCTAACACTATGATTGTGTATTTAACACTGGTCTTAATGTTCCTAGTTGTTTTCGTTAACTTATGTATATGACTTATTTATGAATACCCAACAAATATATTAATGAGATAAAAATAATAGCGGTTATAGTGACATTAATATTTGTAATTCACAATATACTCGTTTTTTCCCTTTACCCATGCCTTTGCCTCTCGTCAAAACTGAATTTGATACTGGTAATAACGCGCTTAACATCACTAATGCTCTCAGAAGTTCTGTAAAAAGACATAAAAATTATAATATTCCATGAATGTACACAGCAAGAAAGACATTTTTGTTGAAAACCAATTTTGTTTACTTAAAAAATAAAAATTATCTTGATTGAAGTAACATTTTTGAGAGTCCAGAAAATTATTTCCTCTTAAAAATGTTCCTAACTCAAAGCGATTTTTCCTTGGTATCTTTCATTGAAATTAACAAATAAATGAGGGTAACGTCAACAGTGGTATTATTATATTATTGTTTTAACAAACTTACAGTATTTTATATAATTAAATACGAAAATAAAATACTTTCTCACCATCATCAATGTCCGCTGCTTCGGTGTATAAAGCTGGCTTACACTCTTTGGAATAACGATGAATGCGGGGTGCATAGAATGTGGCAAACTTAGTTAAAAAGTTATCAGCGATATCCGGATACAAATGATCGAAATCCCGTTCAATCTTGCATAAAATTTCATTTAATTAACCGAAAATTTTCAAATTCGTTCAAAATTCAGTTGGAGGCTAAAACAACTTAGTCAAAAAACTTGAGAAAATAAAACCATACCATTTCACCATCATAATCCAAAAGACGCGGATAAGTCGTGAATATTTCCGAGATTGTAGGATGCTGTGACTTGATCCAATGTAATCTGAACTCTCTAGTTTCTTTCATACATGCAATAATTTTCCCTTTATTTTGATCAGATGGATTTGTGCATTGTAATAATGAAATCTAGAAAAATATAAAATTAAAAATTGTTTGACTCTATCATTTTAGAATAAATAAACCTAGCTTTCAGTAGAAAAGTCGTACAAATGGCTATTATGATGTTATATCTTACCGATATTTAGAGAGGAATCTACCCTCAGAAATATACCTGGGGTATGCTTACAAAAACCTTACAGGTCATTTTGGCCCTTGTTTGTTGGTTGACGCATACAAAGTAAAATTGTTTTACTGACCATTCAAAACAAAAACTTTTTAGGAAAACACATGATGAGAAAGTAATCTACGAAGCCCAAAGTAACAGCTTAGCTATTTCCAAGGCGATTTTGTTTTAACCAAAATATTTGAAAAATAACCGAGTAAAGTTGGCCAAAATTTGCACTTTTATCGGTATTTTTACTTAGGCATTACAAAGTTCTGTTTTGAACTATAGAAAAACAAAATAGTCAGGATATAATTTGTACTTTATGGTACCGTTTAGTTGCTACACATGTATTTTTTAATAACTAAGCCTAACCACATTCATTTCATTAAAACATTTCAGTAAAACACTGAAAACGTACATACTTGTCTCGACATCAAAATTATCTTGCAGCTCGTTTACACTTATAGCCACTTTGAAAGTGTATCTTTCAACAAAATTACATAAGCCAATACATATAAAAATGACCTATTGTCTACCAAATAACAAGATACATAAAATATTGGTAAGCACACGGCATGTGTGCACAAATAATGATAATTAGATTTACAGAAGAACAAATGTCCAACATACAAATGGTAAATATGAAATATTTATTTAACCTCTTGAGTACTATTTAGGTAATTACTTAATAAAAACACTTTCCCCAAGTTTAATTTAATATTAAACAAGTTTAATACAAACAGAAATTGCAATCAGCTTACATTGAAAAATAATTAGTTGTTGAATTTATATTTTATATATTTTATTAACCCGGCATCACCCAGGTGAAAATTTTGTGCGGCGAAACCCAGGTGGGGTCTTGGAGACCCTGACTATAAAATTATGAAATAAATATCGTTTTGAATTTATCTTGTGGGATTTGTGCAAAAGTGTAATATTCATACATATAACTTACAAAAAAACACACAACCTTCATAAGAACACTACATTTATTGACTGATTATCACAAATCAAAAACTATCGACATTTTCATACTTATTATCATTATTACGAAACGGGTAGTGGTCAAGGTCCACTTTGCACTGAAGCTCTAGGCTTATTGTGCCCCGTTTTCCCATTGAGTTGTTAAGGGAAGTTATAAGTATTTCGATCCACAGCTTGATGTTCACCAGAAGGCTGAGCTAAGAAATTCTGCCGAGTCCGGGGTTTGAACCCAGAATCTCCGCTCATAACTTCAACTAGCGATCACATCAAGCCACCGCTGTGGTCTTCAAGCCACCGCTGTGGTCTTTCATACTTATTAAACAAGCGTCTACAAAAAAAAAGATATAAGAAAAAATAATTGTTAAAAATAAAAAAAAATATATTAGAAACAGCAAAAAAATGTTCAATTCAAACAGTCTTTGACTGGTGTGGCAGAAAAAAGAAACATTACAGAATTAGTCGTCACGCAATTGGCTGCAATTTTCACATAAGAAATGCAGGTGCTCTAAACATAAGAATGTTTCGCACTGCTCACAGGTGTACTTCGACTTTCTGTCTCTGTTCCTGGGACACTCTTGACATCTACCACGTCCCGTTTTTTGCATTTTACATGGAAGAGAGTTTGTTTCGCCTAACACATTAGCAATTTTACATTACTGCAACTGTAAAAATTTTATAACTTTACAACCCGGGTGGGGTCTCTCAGACCCTGAGGCACTTTATCCTGTTATCACTCGACTGGAGGTCAACTTGAGACTAAATGCCCCGATATGTCTCCTTTATAAATATATTTCAGGAAGCTATAAAAAACCAGAAAAACATGAGCGATGTAAACTAAAAGTTACAACCTAGTTTAGAACACGGGTGGTCTAATAGACCCCACCTGGGTGATGCCGGGTTAAGAGTTGTTTTATATTCGTTAGGTTTGGACGTGCTTTTTGGAGCGCTTTTAATGTGTTTGTTTCAATGTAAATTAATTGACGGAATGTGCTGAGGAAGACTGGGTCCAGTCGAAACTAGTCCACATTAACAATAAATTAAACTTGAGGAAAGTGTTTTTATTAAGTAATTTCGTAAATATGAAACCCTTCTAACATATACGAAAAAATAAATAAATAAAAACGTTAGGAAATATGTTTTAAATACGTTCTTAGTCAAATAATTGTTATAAATATTCAAAAATTTTCAATTTTCCATCAAATTTAACAAAGCAACCGATAGAAATACTATTTACTTTTAGTGCCCCTGTTGGATTCACAGATATTGTTAGGTAGGTTTCAATTTTGACCTGTTAGTTTTTTGATCTTTTACAGTCTTTTACAAATTACGACTTCCCGATTGTGTCACTGCCAAACATCCTAACTTCTCAGAATTACAAGGGTAAGGAGTTGTAATATTTTTCAAATATACAGAAAGATAAACAATTATAAGGAATAATGCAAATTCAAAATTTATTGAATTAAAAATGTAAGATTCATAACTATTATATTAGGTACATAACATGCTGTTAAAGCATAAAGTAAACGGATTATAAATTAAACGATTACCTACTTGAAAATTGAAAACGTACTTGTCTCTATCTTACCATTGATTATTATAAACTAATAAGATTCGCAACCTTATGAGAACTTTTGGCGAGGGCCTCAGGGCCGTGCGGTGATATGATGCGGCCGCATCAGGCGGCATAAACAGCAAGAACAAAATATAATTTGAATTATTCAATAAATAAATTTTTTTTTTGATATTTCCTATACTTGAAAATTTTGCAATGCTCATTTATGAACAGATTTAAGTTATTAAATAACTAACTAAATAACAACTATACCTAGTAAATTATAACAATAAAGCAATAAAACTACCCTTAATCTGCTTATTGCATACTTTGTGGGCGGTCGGGTCGGCCAGTAAACGTATATCGTTTTTTGGAAAAACCAACTTGACTAGAAAAAATTAAATAATATTTATCTGGACATTCTATCTTCTATATAGGGCATTCCACGCCAAATCGGCCACTTTTTTAGGTGACCCCTTCCGATTTTTCTCAAAATTTCATGTTTTTAAGATCCATGAAAAACGCGTTCTTGTGTTTTTTCAATTGTTTTTGATCATCTCTTCTTGAGGTATAATTTTTTTTCAAATGTTCGTTAACTTTGCATACGAAATTATGTTTTAACTTTAGATGTAGAACGACTACGAATACGTCAATATAAGTAATCTTTTCCAGTAAGCAATATACACAAATTACAAAAGTAAAAGTACAGTAATGAAATTTAAAACACCCCATAAACTCTTGTTGAAAAATAAAATGTTCGAGCATCTGTTACTACCTACCATTTTTACCAAATAAAGATTTAAAAAATATAAGTAATAAATTTGTTATTTTTATTATGTTTCATAAAATCCATTTACAGATGTTGAAAGTTGAGCAGAAGAAAGCGCTATTTTCAAAATTTGTCAGTTATTCAATTCAGTTATTTAGATATTAGACCGGGAGATAGTGACAGATTTTGGGATACGATTTTACGCAGTATGCCTTTCAGACGACAATATTTTACGTATATCCTGATCATAATAATCCAAAATTCAAAAAGTTCTCATGTGTCCTTCATATTAAAAAACGAAAAACAAAATGTTTGGCAATGTAAACAGTACTTGGACATACGTGATCGGTATGCCATTTTTTTTATGCTGTTTTATACCATGACTTGCATACTTATCAGTGGCAGCCTGGGTAAAATCGTAGAATGGTTCCTTATTTAAATACAAGTTGACATGACATTTTGGTCATGACATGACTTTTGGTCCCACCCGAACGGTATGCCAATGGTTTTCTGAGTATTTCTTATTTTGAATATCATTGCAAACCACAAGGCAGTCTGAGTAAAATCGTAGCAAAACACATAATTTTAGAACAAAGGGCGAATCACTTTTTAATATGAAGGACACATGAGAACTTTTTGAATTTTAGATTATGATCAGGATATACGTAAAATATTGTCACCTGAAAGGCATACTGCGTAAAATCGTATCCCAAAATCTGTCACTATCTCCCGGTCTATTGCCCGGTTTCATAAAACTTTTAACAAACGATTAAGCAGGTAACAAACCGTTAAGTGTAAATTTAGGTTTCATAAAAGCTTGTTAACACTAATCAGCCGTTAAACTTTAACAGGTCAAATTTCTCCGCTTAAATACTTAACAAGAGATATTTAACCTAAAATATAAATTGACACTTTGACAAACAAGTTTCAAATAGCAGGAGATACCGCGATTTATAATAATTATATTCTTTTAAAGTTGCTCTCACGAAAAATGAGGCTGACGTCAGAACCATCTGAATGAAGTATCGACAAATTACTTTTTAAATTAATAATTTGTACCATAGGTGCAACAAAGACAGACTGAAATTAATGTGTCTTAAGTGTGTGAATTTAAAATACTTGTACGTCAAAAATAATATGATACTAAACGCATGCGATAGAAAAAGATAGCTACAATAGTTCTTAGCGTGCATAATAATTATAATGAAAGTAGTTTTTATAGTGACTAATCTGTAATTGTGACAACTGACAAGTACACAAGTTTGGTTATATTTTGTATAGTATACAAGTACAATCAAAAATTTAAATACAAATATATTAAAAAATATAAAATATAGAAAATATAACCAAACTTGTCACAATTACAGAACCAGACATCAGTCAAAATTCGTGATGGAGTGAGCTAATCAAATGGAGGTACTTAGAAAGTATTTTTCTTTTCTTTACTAACTGCCAAGAAATTCTATAAGAACTTCATCTTCTTCTCTCAAGGAGTGTTATATAACACAATGAAAGATTCGGCTTTGATATAACTCAAACGCTGTACTGGTCTCCACTCAAATTTGTTGCCAATTTTATTTTTTTATGTACCCTTGCACACGTCTTTCATTTCAGCAAACAGGAAAAATCATAAATTATTTCTTGGATCGTATCTGTCACGATCATCGGTATTTTTTTGGAAGAGATGCGAATAAGTTGCTTCCAATTGTATGGTGCTCAATTTTCACGTTTGACATATTGACTACGATACACATTCTTTTAAACCGGAATTGCTTCCGTTGTCTAAATTGCCCAAAAAGGAAAAACGATACGAAGTTGACGAATTAATAAGGGAACATGGTCATGAAGTGTTACGACTACCACCTTACCACTGCGATTTTAATGCAATCGAATTAGTGTGCGTTCATTGCAAAGATTATTACAATAAACATATAGGTCGGGACAGTTACGGGAATGACAAAGTAATAACAAAGTGAGAAGAGGCAGTGGAGGAATGTTCACAAGAAGTCTAGAGAAATTGTGTTTGTCATACCAAATAAATTAATTGAATGATGATAGCGATTCCGACACTGATGTAGAAAGTGATTAAAGAGCAAAACTGGGGTGCTATTCTATCTTTGCTTCTTTCTGCATTTGATCTTTCTTCTTCTTCTTCGTCGTCGTTCGAATTCTAACGTCGTGACCTGTTTCTCAAGGATTGTGAAGTGGCTTTCTTGGCAAAGTACCTCGGTGGTTTGCCACTGCCTTCCGAGGAAAGATGGTCTGAATTTATTATTCCACCCGGGATCGAACAGGGCTTCTCGGCTTAGCAGTCGACGCACTTAAGCGTCAAGCCATAACCACCGTCTCTTCGAAGGTGGAATTTGATCTTGACCTTTGTTATATTAGTTTATTTAACTTTTTTTCATCAATAAATAATTTTAAGTTCTAACGTAATGATTGTGTTTAAAATTGCAATATTATCTATTGCAATAGCTTGTATAATAAACAAAAATAGTTTAATAAACATATAATACTTCTCAGCCTTTATTACATTATTTTGGAAACTACATGTTTCAAGCAATGAGTATCTTTAGGAAAAACAAATCTACGACTAAACCCTTGTCACACGAACAAAATGTTCATTATTATTTTTATCAAAATGTTAATAAAATTTTTTACCGTGTGACAAGGACTTTAAAATTATTGCATATTGACAGTCATTTGAATTTTTTGTTTTTATATAATGATTTAAATTTATTATATCGAACACTTATTTGACTTACAATTTTCATCTTATTTCATACGCATATCGAAAATTGCGTCAGCTTCTTTTTTCGTGATGACAACTATAAGTAAGTTGATACCTATAATATAAAATTTTATTAATTTCTTTCAATTTTTCATAAATTTTATTCATGTTGAAATAAGTAACGATTTTAAGAACTGAAATCTTAAATGGATTAAATTACAATCATTACCTACCAATAAAATGAATTAATTAATTGCTAAGAATGAATGAAAACAGTCACACCAAATTAAATTTTTAGCAAAGAGAGATTACAAATTCACAAATGGATTCAACTTCTGGCTCCAGTTCATCGGATGAGGAAATATTCGAAATGGTTTTACCTCAACCACGAAACTTTAGAGAGCGAAATAATCCTATTGAAGTATTTGATGAAATTGAATTCTTACAAAGATATAGGTTTAGTAAAGAAACATTCACATATTTAGTGCATTATTTGGACGAATACCTAAAACCAAAGACTCGACGAAACAAATCTTTAGATACAAATATGCAGTTAGCTGTTGCATTGCGTTTCTATGCTACGGGTGGCTTTCAAATTTTGGTTGGAGATCAGAGTAATGTCAGCAAAAGTTCAGTCTGTAGAATCGTTAAACGTGTAAGTGAGTGCATTGCAAGACACCTTCTGCCAGAATTTATAAAAATGCCAGACGAAAGTGAAATTAATAAGGTAAAGATGGATTTTTATGCAATATGTGGATTTCCAGGTGTTATAGCATGCATTGATTGTACTCACGTTAGAATCCAATCCCCAGGTGGTGCAAATGCCGAACTATATAGGAACAGGAAAACATACATTTCCTTGAACGTTCAGGCAGCTTGTACTGCAAATTTGAAAGTCGTTAATTTAGTTGCACGATGGAGAGGATCGGTACATGATTCGACTATTTTTAATAACAGTAGATTGCGAGCACAATTCAAAAATAGAGAATTTGGAGAATCATTTTTATTAGGAGATAGTGGCTATCCTTGTAAAAATTATTTACTTACACCTGTACTTAATCCAAGCACCATAGCTGAAAATCGCTATAACACTGCACATATAGCTACACGGAATACGATAGAAAGATGTTTTGGAGTTGTTAAAAAACGGTTCCCGTGCTTGGGACAATGTTTAAGGATCGATGTAAATACAGCTATGGCAGTAATTTGATTTTATCAATTTTTTTTTTTTATCAGTAAAAGATTTACCACTCATATTTGAAGAGAACGATCAACCCATGGAGCAACAAATTATAAATGATGCATATAACGGTGGTGATAACAATAATTCTACAAGAAATCGCATTATAAATACAATATTTAATAATTTGTAATAAATAATAAAATTAATTTAGATTTTCTAATTTTTCATTTGCAAGTCGAATATTAATTTCGGCGAGCTGAATGTTTAAATTCAACAATTTTTCTTCCAAATCGGCTTTCCGCTTTGCAGCTTCTAACTTAAATTTATAGTACTTCTGGCGATTATCATCTTCTAACTTTTTTTCCAAATTTTGAATTTTCTTTGTTTTAATAGTTGATATCGCACTTTTAAATGTTTTTCTATGTCCTTGACTTGCAGTTGTTCTGTCCACATATTGTAAATCACCTAACTCATCTTCAAACGCATAATCTCCATCATCTCTGTAATCTGGAACTACAACACAACACATGAGTTTGTTTATAGTAATTAGAATTTTAAAAAATCATAAATACCTTGATGGAGGGTTTCATTATTTTGATGGTAATCACCATCTAAATCAAATGTATTATTCAACGGTTCAAACTGTTCCGATGAAAGGTTGGCCAACAATAGGGCATGATGGTTTTGCTGATGTATTGTGTAATTTCCTCCACCAGTTTTCTTCATTTCTACTTTGTCATGACGTCTTGCTGCAATTGCAGCATCAATGTCAGACATTTCATTACTGCCTCCAGCTTGACTGTCTTTATAAGCAGTAACCTGCAATATTTCACATTTAATCAAATATTAAATAATATTAACTGCACTTACTTTGTTATCCGCTATCACCGTCTTCAATTTTCGCTTCCAATTATCGTACGCGTGTTTTAAATTTTTCGTATTCCTTTGATGTAATCCTAAGCTGTTGTACTCCCTTGTTATGGCATCCCATGCGGCATTCTTCTGTTTAACATTTGTCCCATCCGTTTGCTTATTCTCGATGATGGGATATTTACTAACAATGCGCAAAATTTCCTCCTTCTCCTGTGTACTGTAGTTCGCTGCACGCTTCACTCGTGGAAATGGAATTGGAGAATTCATTTTTACGATAGGTACTACGTTTTAAAAATTATAAAAACTTCAAAAATTTATGAACAAAAAATATTTATGCACTTGACGTCACTTAATTGACACGTGGGGCGTTAATAAAAATTTCTAAATTTAAATAAAATAAAAATAAAAAAAACCATGAAAAGTAAAATATTACTGCGATGTTACTAAAAAAATTAACGAAAGATCTAGTAACATTTCTAACTCACCTATTGTCTCCGAGGCTTAAATTGGTCTGGCTTCTTCTTAAACAACTGAATATCTGTCTGGCAAATTAATTTTAGGTTCTTTGATTACAGTATTATATCATATTAAAATTTCAGCTATACTAAAATCGTTTGAAAATAATTTTTATTTATTATTAAAATAGTATCTGGCACTGACTTAGCAACGACCAAATTGTCTGGCACTTTGAGTTTATATTGCTAAAAGGATATAGAAAATTATGAAATTCAAAAATTTCATTCTAAAATGATTTGAAAATTCGAAATTTGTACCTGTACAAATGAGATGCGCAGAGGAAACGCAACCGTTCCCAGTAGCCAGATGTGCCGCATCCCTATCATGCTTCAACAAGAAAATGATTATCAAAAGACCAGCCGACCTAAAATTCTTTTTTTCTTTCTTTTTTGCTAGCTCTCGTACTAATAGTTTTAAGTAAACCCAGCCATATTGTATTGCTGGACGTACTGCTACAAGTTTGCCTATTAGTTGTGCCAATTTGTGTATGGAAATTCTTTCTTTATTCAACAATTTTAAAATGTTTTCTAAAATTGCTGTCTTTTTATCATTGGGTACAGATATTAATAATTGATTGGAGTCAAATACAAAACCTAAATATCTGCATCTTTGAGAAGGTGTTGTTAAGCTTTTTTGTGTATTATAATAATAAATCCCAGAAATTCTAGAAAAGTAGTTGTAAATTGACATTCTTCGTATGCCTCTTTTTTGCTCTTGCTAATAATAATTAAGTCGTCTAAATAGGCTATGCATGTAATTCCTTTTGTTTTTCTGAGGAATCTTAAAACTGGTTTGAAAAGTTTTGTGAAAATATACGGTGCTGTGCATAGACCAAATGGGAGGCAATTGAATGTATAAAACGTGTTTTTAAACTGAAACATTAAATATTTTCTGTGTTTCCTATGTATTGGAATCAAAAATTAAGCATCTTTAAGATCTAAAGTAGTAAAAAAACAATTTCTGTATATGAATTGTAATACCATTCTATAGTCCTCCATTTTGAAATGAGGAGGATCTAAGAAATGATTTAACTTTTTCAGATTAAAAATGAATCTAAAAGAACCATCTGGTTTTGGTACTAGAAAATATGGTGAGATAAATTGGCCTTGTTTCGGAGAAGATTTTGAAATTTCTCCTATATTAATAAGTTTATTGAGACTTTCAATTAAATTGGTCATGTTAATTTGATTTAGATTCATTTTAGGCACATGTAATTGTGATGGCTTTCTTACAAAAGGTAACTTATAACCTGAAAGCCAATTCAATAATGTTGTATTTTTGGTAATTGTTTGCCATTGAGGCAAATAATTAGCTAAGCGACCAGCAAAATAATGTGGTACCTCGTTTAACGTCGGTAGTGTCTCTTCCGAGTTCGGCTGTCCTCTTCCTCTTTTTTGTACCGCACTTTTGACAACGGATGGCTGGAGCCTAAAAAAGATCTAGACTTCCTCGGGAAAGTAGCGACTGCTTGTTTCCCTCTAGACGACTTGTTAGGTGATGTGTTTCCAGAGAAGGTGTTCAATTGTTTCGGTTTCTTTTTTCTTTTTAAATTGATCGGCAAAATTTGTACTAAATAGGAAAAAATCCACTGGACAATTGTCTAAAATTTCTTTGATGGAACTGTCCAGTGAAGGAATTATCAAGTAGCGACGATGACAAGATAAGGAATAAAAGACAGCGGCGACTAATTTTAGTGGGTTTCCCAATTTTTCTAGCAGTTGTTTATTTTCTTCGGTTGGGTTGATTCTCATGGACTCGTATTGGGTATTAAATGGAATTGATAATGCACTTAAAACTGCTGCTAATTGGGTTTGAAGTTTGGTTAGGAATACATCCTGTCGTAATACTATTGTTGATAAGCATGCTTTTATTTCAGGATTAATTTCAGGTGGTTTTAATGCGGTACAATTCTTTAACAACTGGTATGTATTAAGCGCCGTCTTTCGTGCATCACGATCGAGTCTTTTTACTAGAAAAGTTGTTAATATGGTAACTATATCAGCATGAACTTCTGGTCCGGTGTTTTCCAATAAGGGTTTCTTTTCTAATAGTGCCAACAGTCCGGTAGAGGATAGATTGTCTGGTAAAGGTTGTTGCGCTAGTGTAGCAAGAGGACAATTCTTTTCGTTGTCATCATCAGAATTATGTTGTGACTCGATGGAATTGTCAGAATCACCTAAAATTATTGTTACTGTAGCAAAAATAAAATTTTCGGGGAACAGTTATTCCGTGAAAAAGATTATTTATTTTTGCAAACAACAAAACTTTTAGTAACAGTGGTTCAGTGGAAGAACTGTTTTCAACATATTCCAGTGGGAATAGTGTAAAGGATTGTTTGCAATGTTTATTTTTGCAACAAAAAAAAACATTTAATAAGTCATTTTGATGCAGTTACGACCAAAAATTCTAGTAACAGTTCTTCAGTGGAAGAGCTGTTTTGTAATATTCCAGTGGGAATATTTTTTGTATTAGAGCATAAAAATCAGTGTGATTTTAATGTTCAATTTTTGCAAGAAACTTTGTAACACAGTGGTGTTAAAAGTTATAATTTTTAGTACACTGTAGTGTAATAAAAATTCTTGCGTGGTCGTATAATGATGTCATTTACATTTGAAGGTTGTAAAGCTCGTGGGGCATCTAAGAAACGGACGTAAGGGCCCGCATGATGCACCGAATTTGGAAACCTAAAATTCGGAATTATTAATAATTACTTACTTGATGATGCTAATAAATCTTGAAGGAGATTTTTAAGTTTTCTTTTCTTTGCTCTTTCCATGTTAACGTTAAGGTCAAAGTTAAAACGCAAAAACTTACACTCAACACAGTATTTTAATACGTTCACTCAGAGCGCACGAAAAAATTGCAATGACAAACTGGAGCGATGGTGGAGAGTGCTGGAGCCAAGGAGAACTTTGCTTTAAACACGTGACCAGAGCTTGAAAAAATTGCTACTACAAAATTATTATAACTCGAGAACGGCAATGTGAAATGTAATAATAGTTATGAATCTTACATTTTTAATTCAATAAATTTTGGATTTGTATTATTCCTTATAATTGTTTATCTTTCTATATATTTGAAAATTATTACAATTTTAGACGTTTTGATCTAGTATACTCTATATTTTATAATTACTATTCTTGAAATACGGACAAGCCTGAATACGGAATAATCTCAACTTTTAGTGTCCGTCTAAATGGTTGATTCCTTTTCTATATTTAGTACCATAAAAATATTGTTGACTGGTCATAAATTATCAAAGCCGAGCATAAGTCTAAAACCGAAACGGAAAAATTTCAATCTATGTGTTGAAAGCTACACTATGGTGGTTAAAATTTTCAAAACATTTCAAAAGTAGTTTACTGGAGTCAGTGATATTATTGATATCAATGTTTAAATAATGCGTACGTAATGTCAAACGAAGCTCAAGAGTACAAATCACATCCTGAGTATATTTGTTTTTCTGTATTCCATCACAAAATGTTTTAATCGCAAAATAACTACAGGGAAATTTTGATCAAGTTTAGCTTGTTTCACGCAAATTTTTTTTCGCATTTATAGTAATGCAATAATTAAAATACACACTGCATAATTAAAGATGAACGGTAGACACAGACAGACTCCGACGTCCGAACCATCACGCATTTCTGTGTTTCTGTCTACATGAAGACTACAGCCGCTAGTGCAATATTGCATAATTTAGAGTTGGTTATCTATGTATACGGTACTGATGAAGACTACTCATAAAGAGTGTTGTTGTGGTGATGTTATGGTTGTAGAAAAACAACTTTATTAGAACTATTAATTTATTCTATAACTATAAACACCTTTAGTGGACTGTAAAAAGGATTTGATGTTTCAAACTTGGCAGTCAAATCGCTAATGGGCTAGCAGCGCTACACTAAGAAAGGGAAGCGCGCGCTAGTGGGGATGAAATATAACAGAAGGGCGATCGCCGCAACATGCCGGCCGCCTTGAAAGGACTTACCTTTTAAAAAGTGAAACAGTTACCAGAAAAAATTTAAAAAATACAATTCAAAACTTAAATAATCAAGATACATTTTTTTTATATAAAAAATTATTAAAGTATTAAAATAAGAAAATGCTGAAAGGTAATTCATTAACACAAATATAAGATATACAATACATAAAAGGAAACGAAATGCTCGAATAATAATTAGTCATTTATAATTTCACGCAATTGAGTCACTGCTCTTTGAACTATGCCGGTCGAGGTTTTAACTGAAACTACACGAATTGTTCCA
Source organism: Cantharis lateralis (assembly GCA_963170105.1). Classification (NCBI taxonomy): domain Eukaryota; kingdom Metazoa; phylum Arthropoda; class Insecta; order Coleoptera; family Cantharidae; genus Cantharis; species Cantharis lateralis. Next base: position 24,067,480 of record OY720629.1, read on the forward strand.
TCTGCACCTGGGTGGATGTTGATTACTCGTCCCATACGCCAGTTCAATGGAGGTGTGTTGTCTCGTAGTAGAACCAAAGACCCTAGTTTTAATGTTGATCCTATAGATTTGTGCCACTTTGGACGCTGTTGCAAAATGATTAAATAATCATGTGACTACCTTTTCCAAAATTGTTGTTGCATTTGTTGCAATAATTGGAATTGCTTTAGTCTGTTGCTATTAACATCAAGTAATTTTGGCTCTGGTAAGGCCAACATACTGTCACCTATTAGGAAATGAGCAGGACTGAGGAAATTGTAGTCGTCAGGATTAGAAGACAAAGGAATCAAAGGTCTAGAATTCAGAATGGCTTCAATTTGTGAGAACAATGTGCTTAGTTGTTCAAATGTAAACGAATGATTTCCGGTAATGCGATAAAGATGCCTTTTGACCGATTTAACAACAGCTTCCCAAATTCCACCAAAATGTGGAGAACGCGCAGGTATGAAATTCCAAGTAATGGATAGTTGAGTTAAGAAATCTGACACAGCATTATTATGTTGATCGGTTGAAGCTAAATCGTACCATTTTTTGAATTCTCTATTTGCTCCCACAAAATTTGTTCCGTTATCGGAATGAATTGTTTCACAAAGACCTCGTCTTGAAATGAAACGTTTTAGACATGCTAAAAAAGCTGAAGTGGTTAAGCTACTGACTGCCTCCAAATGTACAGCCTTAGTAGTGAAACAAACGAAAACACAAAGGTATGCCTTTGCGGTCTTGCGTCCTCGACCCATAGACTCACGAATAGTAAATGGACCGGCAATATCGGTACCACAAGTAATAAATGGACGAGATGATTCTATAATTCTAGATTTAGGAAGATCACCCATAATAGGTGTTATCCTTTTGGCATTTAAGCGCTTGCATGTAATACATTGTCGCAATATATTTTTTGTTGTAGACGTAATAGAAAGAGGCCAATATTCTTGCCTTAATGCGCATATGGTTGCTTGTGGTCCTGAATGAAAATATTTAATATGAAAATGTCGTACTAGAAGTGTGACAAAATGATGTTTTGATGGCAATAATAAGGGAAATTTTGTATTATAATTAAGATTAGAATTTTTTAGTCTACCGCCGATCCGCAAAGATAATTTTCGTCAAGAAAGGGGTTTAATGATAATAACTTACTGGTGGATGATAATTTTTTGTTATTTTTTAATTTATTTATTTCATCAGAAAAATGTATTTCTTGTATAGCCTTTACAAGCGTATTCATACTTGCCCTTAGTTCGAAAACTGTTAAAGGACCCGAAATTCTCGTATCAGGTGGTTTGGAACAGTTATTTATGAATCTGAGACAATAAGACAAAATTCTTTGAATGTGAGTGATATTAGAAAATTTTAAAATAAGCTCATTAATGTAGTTGTAATGTAATGAAGAGGCGGCGACAGCTTTCATCTCCGGAATAGTAATTTGACTTAAATTTAAAGCTTCGCTTGGCCACAATGAAACTTCGTTGGATAACCAAGCTGGTCCGTGCCACCATAAGGAAGAATTTTCCAATTTTTGTGGTGTTGTACCTCGGGAGATAATATCAGCCGGATTGAATTGACTACGAACATGATGCCAATGTTCAACTTTAGAAAATCTTATAATATCGGCAACCCGATTAGAGACAAAAGTTTTAAGCTCGTAAACAATTTTTGCAAAGTTTTAATTTTGTTATTTCGTTGATTCTTTCCGAAATAGTTAATTTTAGAAAATTTTGACATAAATAGATTTGATGCTCTTCTTTACAAAATTTACAAGAAAGTTTTTGAATTGCTATATGAGCTGCTCGCGTGCTTGATTTTTCATTTAATATATGACCTTTACCAATTTGTAGTGTTTCCAATAATTGACATTTTTTTGTCAGGAAACTTAACAATTCTTCTACCGTAGGAAGTTCTGTTATTTCAGATCTCATTTTATTCCATTCCCGTTTGGTGATGGGATCAAATTTTGTGGTAGTCAAATAAATGATTAGTGTGTCCCATGAGGGTTGTTGAAGCGTATTAAGAGCACGTAAGTGCTTTTGAGTATTATTGAGTAATTTTTGCAAAGCTGCATGTGATTCCTTGCTTATATTTTCTAGTTCAAAAAGGGCCTTCACGTGGTTGTGAATTAAAAGAGATTTGTTTTCAAAACGAGTTTTGAGAAGTTCCCACGCTATTTCATAATTTTCTGAAGAAACCTCTAGCGAATGAATTACCGAAGCTGCTTCACCTGTGAGGGTTGAACGCAAATAATGGAATTTTTGAATATCGTTTAATGAGTCATTTTCATTGATGAGTGATTTAAATGTATCGTAAAAATTCATCCATTGATCGTATTCGCCAGAAAATTTAGGTAAAGACAAAGTAGGAAGTTTAATATGATTTAAATTACTTGTTCGTCGCATGTTTGCAACGGAGGAATGATTACTATTTACAGTGTGAATGCTTTCACTGTCCGAATCGTTTGTTTGTAAATCCGCGTTCTTTAGAATAGCGAGTGCCTTAGCTTTTAGCGAAAAATATTTATTTTCGAATTCTTCACGTTCGAATTCATGTGAATCCGAAAATTCACTTGGATCAAATTCTTCAATTTGATCTTGTATTTCATTGAAATCGTCTAAACTTGAAGCAATTGTATCCAGGCGGATACGCAATTCTTCTATAGCTGTTAGATCAGTTTTATTTATTTGTTTATTATCTAAATGGGTTTTAAACCGTGTCAAAAGGCCTTTTAGTTTGCCTCGGTTTTTCATTAATGCTTTTAAATCGTTATCTGACATGTTGAGATAAAGTATTACCACAGGTATTACAAAAAAATGTGTGTACGAATAAATGTGTACGAAATAAGAAATGTTTAATGCTAATGATTATATACCCGAGAAAGACTAGAGCATTGTTCTCACAAAAGGTGGAAATAATATAGATAAGGATATGAAGGAATGTGACTTACTTAATTAAAGAAGTCGACCATGTGGCGTCGTTCCTTCGTCGATAGTCCCGTTTTTTTGCTATGAGGCAAATGTATATATTATGCAATAATACAACAATATAATTTGAAGAGCGGTTCGTATCTGCCAATTTTTGATTTCGGATGAACAAAGTATTGTTGTCGTAATAAACAAATATGCAGCTCAATCCGTCTCGACTGGACCAAATGTTGTTGTGGTGATGTTATGGTTGTAGAAAAACAACTTTATTAGAACTATTAATTTATTCTATAACTATAAACACCTTTAGTGGACTGTAAAAAGGATTTGATGTTTCAAACTTGGCAGTCAAATCGCTAATGGGCTAGCAGCGCTACACTAAGAAAGGGAAGCGCGCGCTAGTGGGGATGAAATATAACAGAAGGGCGATCGCCGCAACAAAGAGTATTAAAAAGTATGCCGATGATCTCGATGACCAATTAGGAGGCGAGATAATTCAAGTCAAAGATCTACATAGGTCTTCCTTCGAATGGATTGTTAGATTTTCTAAGACATTAAAAGACAGGAAAATTTACAATATTGTTGCGGATGTTTGTTGCAAAGCAGTGACAAACTGTACGGGGGTGAAATCGTTTTCAGCATTGAAAAGAGTGAAGGACCACAGGTCTATATTATCCAATAAAAAATTGAACGCATTGGCTCTTAGGTGCATCGAGAGTGATGAATTAAATAGCATATATTTTGACGACATCGTGAATGTTTTCGCCAATGCGACATCACGAAAAACACCGTTTCAAGCATATATTTGTTTTACGTATGCTCAATTACCTAATCATTAACCGTCTTATTTATTATTAAAAATAAGTTACATTTTCTTTATAAATTTTTCTAATTTAAAAAAAGGGTCAACTTGAAAACCGAAGATAGGGAGATGGGGGCGTAAAATATTAAACTCAAACTTTGACTCAACGTCAAACTTGCTTTAGGCCTCTGCTGGCCACCTTTTAATAGAACTATAATTTGTATATTTTCAAGTTTATATTTCTGGAAAATCAGCCCCTTTGAGTAGCGGCCCACATGGATATGTCCACGAGCCCGCCGGACCAATCCGGGCCTGAAAGGGTGTGAATGATTACATTTTTAAGTCACGTGGTGATGCTTCCCCTTGAACGGCTGAACCGATTTGGATGCGTTTTTTTTTTATTTGAAAGCGGGTGTTCTAGCGATGGTTCTTATACATGTTTCATCAAAATCGGTACAGCGGTTTCAAGGTCATCCGCTCATTTGTTATCTGCGGTAGGGTTTTTAGACTCATAATGGGTATTTACCATCTCTGTTATCGTTAATCTTACCTTCCTATTGCAGGTTCCTATAATGACGCTGTAATGAATAATGTAATTACACGAGAGTATCGTGCTCCATCTGACTGTTTATAATAAACTAAAAAAGTGTTGCTAATTTTTTGCAGGCCGATAGCTATCTGTATATTAATCTGTGCTACTACTTAATTTATACTTTCATTTTTTATAAAATTGTCCTTGCTCGATTCTTGTTTGAATTGAATTACTTTGTTTGCTTGTTCTGCAGAATTGTACTGCTTTGTCCAATATGAGTTATTGGTCGATTCTTAGAAGGACTTCTGGGGTAACCGGATTTCTAATTCCCATCACAATTTTGTCTCGAAGAGATTTGTCTTCCGCTGACTAGTTTGGGTCGACCTCATTGTAGTTACACGATTTGACCAAATTGCGACACTCGATTATTTAGAAAATGTATCATAATCGTTCGGCCTGTATCGTAATCGTTCGGTAGACCTGTTTTCTTTATTTATTTGTTCATTAACTATAAATGATTTTTACCTCTAATTACTCTGTATTATTGAAAAATGTTCAAATAATATTATGTCCAAATTTCAGCACCATACGTTATCTGTACTCTGTTTCAAATCGTTGTTCATTCTTATGGCTAAATAACATTGGTATTTGCCACCTTAATTAAAATTTTTTAACTCAAATCTATGAGATCTGTACCAACACATTTATCTCTCGGTACAGATTTGTTTTCAAAACTTTCTCTTTCAAGAATGTATTTTCTAAAAAATAAAAAAAATTCTTTTTTTAATTGAGGAAGTGAAGTTTTTTTAATTTAATTTAGATAGAAGTCTTCATTATTGAGCCTCCTATAATTAAAAACAAAAATATTTCCATTAAGTAGGTATGATTGGCAATTTGTGCTTAAATATATTTTGGTCTTACAAAGTTCTTTTATAACTTTGTCCATTGACGTCTTGTCCAATAATTCAGACCAATTAAAATTTATTCCAGATTCATTGCCTATCAAATAGTAGATATTTTTATTTATAGCTGATCCAACAATATTACTTGATGAAGTGGATAGATCCGCTAACACTAAGATTGGTTAAAGAAAGGATTAGTTTTTGTGCAAGTTAGTTCTGAAAGGAAACTTGGTGAAAATTCTTGGTAAGAAGCCAATTTATGTTTGTAAAGATTTTGTGTAATATTTAATCGATCGATTTGCGAAATGCCCAAAATAATTCCAAATTATAATGTCAATTATTTGTAGTAGATAATATTAGTTTTTCCAAAATAAACAAATTTTTACGGACCGACAAAGTAAGAAATAAGACTATTTATTTATTTCATTTAAAAGGGTGGATATATTACTTTATACTAGTTACTACTTTAGCAAACTATTTATGTTTATGACCGGAAATTATTATGATTGTGTATTTTAGAAATATTTCTCTAATTATAAATTCTTATTTTATGAAATCTTTAAATATTGTTTTTAAAATACGTCTAAAACTTAGTTTGCACACATCAATGTGTAAGCAATAAATTAGGGGAGGTTTTACAAAAATTTTACTGAGCTTTTACAACCTAGTACCTACAGATCTGGCGCCGTTACCCACCCACATAATAGGTTAATATAATACAAATTGGGTTTCCTTTTTACTTGGAAATGCTACATAACAGCAAAACTTTCATTCTGGTGGAAGACAAGCAAACTAAAGTATAAAGCTCCGATTTTGTTTTTACCGGCATGACTACCAAGTGGATTACCTACTTCGAAATCATCAAAATATAAATATAAAGGTAAAATATTTTTTTTTACATTACAATTAATACTGTGCCATAAATCTTGTATGTCTATAAATATTAGGAATTTCTAAAAATAATTTTAAAGTTTTTTTTATAGGCACGTATTGAACATAAGCTTCTATCGAATAAAGGACTACTTGATCATGTACTTTTTTATTAACTATTTTTTCACCCAGGTGTAGGCTTTCAACTTGAATAAAATAATTTGAATTTTTAAAAAATTTGAAACGCATATATTCTGTTTGTAACTCTTTAAATGGATTTTTTACTAATGAAAACATTTTTTTAATTAGCTCTCGATCGTTAGTACTATCCTCGGATAAAATTATTTCCTCAACTATTTCTAATGGTTTACTGTACAAATTTTCTATTTCAGTAATAATTTCCTGCACCGTAGATCTGGTCAAAGAATAATTACTATAGAGTTTAGCAGCAAGCGACACTGTTAAAGAATTTAACGAATTTGTAAAATCTTGAAATAAATCATTTTTTGATCTATATTGAAAACCATCAGAAGCTTTAAGAAATTCTACATTTGAAACAGCCCCCTTTTCGTTGCGGTTTATACTAGAGCTTACATAGTTGCTTGCTGTAGGTTTATATACATTCGTAAAAATTCTAGAACAATGCCTTTGCTTACAACAGATATTCGATAAATTGTATCTATGTCGTAATTTAAAATGAATAGAAATTTTTTTGACTGTTTTGGATTTATATTTACAAAAAGGACAGAGAATCATTTTTCAACTAAATTAAAAATATGGAACAATGACATAAAATTAATGATATAAAATCTAAATCTAAAAAGTAAAATATAAAGTACGAATATTATATAAAAAATTAAAATAAAAAAAAATAATAATAAAATAAAAATAAAAAATTATGAAAAAAATCACTATTATGTACATTTCGTACTAATATCATACACCGAATTTTGAATTAGGTACCAAATATGTTCCGATTCGGACGGATATTCGGCAGAAAAAACGTGGAATACTTTAAACATAAAATCCAGACCTTTCATAACACTTTTACATAAATATAATATGTTGTCTTCAACTATAACATAAGCTGAAGTTATGTTTGTAAGATGTGAACAAGTTACAATCAAGTACGGCTGTAACTTCTTGTTTAGAGAACTGTTACTTTTACTTTTTATAAAAGTTTCTATATCACCAGCAGTGGCGGTCCGTGAGTAAGTAATTTGGGGAGACTGGAAGTCTTAAGTATTAAAAAGTACTAATAACAGTATTTATTAAATAAGTATGTACACAATATTTATTATAATTTATAATGAATATTAATATTATAATCCTGTTAAAAAATATAATTTATCCAATACCTGCAAGTAAAATTACTATTATATTGACATTTTCAAGCAACCAAAGTTGGCTTTTATTCACTAGTGAGCGAAAGTGAATTTTCGCTCACTAAGTGAATAAAATGTTTCTATAGCCGGCAAAGTCCAATTATTTACCCACAATAATTTCGAGTTCATGGAATTTATTGAAAGAGTTACAACAATTTACAATTATTTAAAGAGATTGAACATGTAAATTAATAACACCAACATTTCCATAAAAATTAATGGCACCTGATGATAATTTTGACAGCACGGAATCCTTAATAATGGTCCCGGTGGAATTGTCAGACATGTTCAACTGTGCATTATTAATTACATCATGTTTTTCCAGCATATAGTTGATGTAGATGGCTGAATTCCCTGAATTTTCTTTGCAATATCAATTTTGTTGGACACTGAATTTTTGACATAACTATCAGCGATACTAGCAGAGGACTTCCAACCACCATGACGTTTCAGAGTCATTAAATCACCTCCAGAATTAACTAGAAGAGTGGCCGAGGATCGTCGGAAACAATGACCAGTATATTGTTCTGGATGAGGTAGATTTAAATAAGTTGCAATAATGCGTGGTATTTTCGATAAGGTGTTGATTCCAACTGGTTGAACAGTACATTTCTCCTGCTTGTAGTTAATAAAGAATCTACTGTGACCAATATGTAGAGGACGCAAAGACACATATTTTTTATAGATATTAATAGGATCGACCGGATAGCCTTCTCTGACGATAGTGAAACTGCGAGATTTATAGGTTTTTGTATCTGGTACAGATATGTATAAATATGTTTCTTTGTCTTCTATGTCTGTAATATTCATCTTGGTTAACTCATCACAACGGCAACCTCCAGATATACCAAATAATAAAACAACCTAGAAAGGTACAAAAATTTAAAGAAATTAAAATTTTAGTATAGGTTACAAAAATACCTTCATCATCAAATATTTATCGTTGGGTGCATCTGTTAAAAATTGTTCAATATGTTGCCTTTCAAGAATTTTCGCTTTTTTTGGCTTATAGGTCCGTCCTTGTGATTTTAGGTAACTTATCAGTATAAAAAATGTTGAAATGTCAACATTTTCGTGTATAAATTAAGGTCGATTTTAACATTGAATATCTACTCCATAAAGATGATATTTTATATGTTTTTCCCAAACCAGAAAAATAAGCAAGCACGATGTCTTCATTAACTCCACAAACACCTTTTTCTGTTCGCCATTTTTCAAATTTTTGGAACTCTTGTTCGTATTTTTTCATAGACTTCGATGGTAGTAGGTTGTAAGTTGCATCTTACGCTTCTTCCTTGATACACTCAGGTACATATACTGTTCCCGTTTTACAAATATTCATGTTTTAGGAGTGAAATTATAAGATCGTTGAAGCAAAAAACTCTAGCGTCTCTAGTTACATAACAATTCCTTAGTTACGATGATAATCAAAGCAATCTATACTGTAAAATCCCAGTATTTTATTAAAAGTCAATCAAAAGTCTAGAGTGTCAAATTGATTACTGTCACGAACAAGCAATATTATGATACAAATATGATTTTGAAATTTTCATTTTACTTGCAGGTTTTGGATAAAATGTTATATGCCACTCTTGAGTAAAGATACTTTTATCCACTTACGGAAAATACCACACTCGGCGTTGCCTCGTGTGCTAACATTTCCGTTTGTGGATAAAATTAATCTTTACTCACTAGTCCCATAAATTACTATAAAAAGTACTATAATAAAACAATAAAAGCACAAACACGTAGTACTAGCCAGAAGAGACTAGACTCAACGTTGGTAGATTTGCTGTATGCAATTTCGCACTCCTACACGCTCCTACGTTATGGTATTGATAGCATTTATCATATAAGTGCATTTTAAGCATGAGTCTTTAGTAAGAGCGTCTCATGCAACTAGCAGCCGTCATTATCGTATCATATCAGTATCACTATTAAAATTTAACCGCAGCTGTGTTGATTTCAAAAGTTTTCTTTAGATAATAATTAATTAAAAATATAATTAAGAAATTAAAACGACACATAATTTTCTTTTAAATTATGATTTTTAATAAGCATTTTTTTTGTTAGTGGCTGACTTTTTCTGGGGAGACGCAGTCTCAAAGACTCCCCTGCGGGCCGCCACTGATCACCAGGTATCTAAAATAACAATAAAAATTAATTAATTAATATAACAAACAACCAGCAACAACGTACTATATAACATACAGGGGCGCAACTGGGAGGGGGGTCAGGAGGGTACGAATTCCACACCTATTAATTAATTTTACTTAATTTCTAAGCTGCGTATGAATTCAATTACGAAAGAAGCGCTTCTTTAATTTTTATACCTGCCTGTGTTTTTGACTAATGGCATCAGTGGATAATATAACAAGTAAAGAACCCCTTAAGGCTATATATATAAAATAAAATACAAGTACATTTTATTCAAGATTTAATAATACATCTTGCGGACTAGTTTCGGCTAACGTGCCTTCTTCAGCGTATTCGTCAATTTTACAATACACCACTTTTGTATATTGTGTATAGTATTTATATTGCGGTGTCCATTCAGGAGCTTTCCTAGTCAAAAAGCTTAAGGGGGTTATGCGATGACATTTTCTTTTAATAAAGAGATTTCAATAAAAAAAAAGAATCAATTAATATAAATGTAAAAAAAATTATATACCGGGAAAACAAAATGGAAAAAAGAAAATCACCGGGGAAACAAAATTTAATAGGAAAGTTAGTTGTGCTTGGTCCTTAAAGGAGAATAGACATGTGTTCCACGCATAGCACAAATTTGATTTTTCGTTTCGTTAAAAGACGATAGACGTGTGTTCCACGTTTGGAAAAGTTTTTTTTTTTTTTTTTGATTTATCAAAGAGAAGATACGTGTGGTCCATGTTTGTCTGGGGAGTGGATATTTTTCGCTGGAACAGCACGAACATACTGTCCAAAGCAGGAGCCCAAGTGCTTTATCTAAAAAAAGCAGGTTCAAGTCGATGGTAGATGAGTTTGGTATGAGAAAGGCAGATTCAAATAAATAAAATAAGTGGATAATTTTTGGACGTGGAAGGCGATAAAAAGGATTCTTAAGGTGGACTGGAATCAAAGTACAGAAAGTGAATTTCATCGAGAGAGGTGATATAAATCTTATTTAACTCTTTGTGCGCGTGGGGAATTTAACTTGAACATTGTGTTGTGTTAAATTATTAAATTATATTAAAACTTGTAGTCTTTTTTTTTTTTTGATTGAATATTTCATATTTAGAATTTTTGTTGTTGTCTTAATAATTCAAATTTTTAAGCTGTCACCGAATAACACCTCAACATATATATATATATTGCGGTGTCCATTCAGGAGCCCACGGGATGTCACAAGACAAAATTGTAAAGGGTTATGCGATGATAGTTTTAGGCTCACCAACAAAATTTTTGGAAAAAATAGAGCCATAGTCAAAATTTCATTCGAATAAAATTATAACAGTATTTAAAGATTTAGGTCAAAAAGGATTAATTTAATAAATGTTCAAAATTAAATTCATGTGATAATGTAAGGACTTTTCGAAAATGATTGTTTAAAATTTAAGTGAATAACTAATATTAAGTAGTCGGGATCGGCAGGAATTGGAAAATGAAAATGTAAAAAAAATAATATACCATGAAAACAAAATAGAGAAAAATTACCGGGGATTTCTAGATTTTAATTAAAACATTAGTTTGATTTAGCTGCAGGTATTTGGTATTATTACCAAATTAAAAATTTATAAAATTTTGTAACTGTTTCAGTATTAAAATTTCCAGATGCAAACATTAGTTTTCTAATAGAGCAGGTTACGATAGAAAAGCTAGGACTTAGAAAATTTAAATTTTGCATTAATAAAAATTAAGAAGCAAAGCGTGCGCTACCCAGTTTCCATCATTATTGTTTCAAATATTTAATGATTTTTACGGGTTTTCTTTTCGAGGAAAGAATTTATTTGTAGTTCAATTAATTTAGTACAAATAAAAAATAATATATTTGAATTTCTTGTAATTGTTAAAGTTGTAAAGTTGTTTATGACTCCGACGTACGTTGCTCGGACCACTGGAAAATTTATTTTAGATACATGTCGAAAACCAGTGACAAGTATATTTTGTTAATGCACGGGCAGATAAAGAAGAACAATAGCCAAGCATGTTCAAAATTGTGTAGCAAATAAAATATACATTGAAAATACATAAAGTTAGTTTATTCGAAGGGTTCCCTGCATGCACGATATCTCGAGAATCGTTTCCGACTGCGACGTACGTTTGCTCGGACCACTCTATGATACGTTAATTATTATTGAAGCAAGGGGTGTGCTATCCAATTTCAATCATTGTTTGGTTACTCAGCACCTTTTTTGATTTGGAAAATAAAACAATTAAATTAAGAAACGTATTAAAGTTTATTAAAAATTTAAAGTAAAATTAATTAAACAAAAATATTAAATTTAAAAAAAACGCATAAAATATCATTTTACAATAAATTACATCATTTTGAGTTTAGTTTAATTATGTGTTGAATTTTTGAATTAATTACTGGCACAGTTCGGTTAATTTTATTTTTTTCAATAAATTGTTTTATTTCAGTGCCTGAGGGATAAACTCCAGCCACAATAAATTTCTTGAAGTGATATTTTAATAATTTTACTTCTTTGTCTGTCCAACCTATAATTAAATACGTAAATCTAATTTCTCTGAAGAATTTAAATTTTAGATTTGTTGTACCTTTTTTTGTGTATTTTTAGAAAATTTTCTTTTTTTGGGTAATATCTCTTCACTCGTATCATAGTATCTGAACCTGTAAAATATATTACTTAAAAAAACGTTTTAAAAACAGATCATTCGTAAAATAATTTCTTCGTTTTTTTAAATCAGCTTTATTACTTGAAATAAACATTTTTACCACTTTCTTGATTAAATTTACTTTGATGAGATATTTCATCCATTGATAATTCATTTTGTATCATCGAATTTGAATTTTGTACAGAATTTGTCATAACTCCATCTGCTTAAAAAATAATAGTTACTATAGATTTTCCGCATTTCAATCTTTTTAGTAAGAACTTACCATCTAGATTTTCTACTACAAATTCTGAATTGGGATCAAAATTAATTTCTGGTAATGATTTTCGCTTAAATTCTGCTGGATAACCCTTTTCCATCATGAGAAGAATTTTGGAAACTTTTGCAGTCTGATAAATATCAACTGGAAGTCGAAAGGAATAATTAATATTAGAGTAAATAATTATTGTCAAAACCTATATTTAAACTTACTCGTAAAATCTTCATGGGTTTTTAGAGTGTGTCCCATAAAATCTGAAAATTGCTTAATTTGTTTTTTTTCTAAATTTAGTATTTGCATCACCGTCGCAATTTGCTTTCTTAGTTTATTACTAGAAATTGCTTGTGGATTTTCTAACTTCATTTTTTTGGCGAGTGATCTTATGGCCACATCCCCTTTACCCCATTTTATTTTGCTATCAGGTGTTGCAAAAACGTATTCGTTATCTTTTGAAATATATTTGCTTCTATTCTCCAACAATATATATATCGATTAACTCTTGTATTAATGTGGGTATCAATATTACTACAGCTCTGGACCCCTTGCCACCATTAACAACTCTTTTGTAATTGCTTGTTAATACTTTTTCAGCGTCGGTTAAAACGTTTTCAAAATCGGTAAAATCTGTTTTTTTATCAACTTTGTAATCATCTATTTTTAAAAATTGAACATCCCCAATTCTTCTTCTATTAAATACTATTAACATAGATAAAGAGCAATTCACTAAATCTTTTATGTAGTTTTATTATCCTGTTTATGCACTAGTACCTTCTTATAAATCGTTAGCAATGTAAATTGCACATTTTCAATCCGTTTTTTGACATATAAAAATCGATTTTACAGCAAAACTTTTTAGACATCTTTTGTTGAAAATTTCATTGTCTTCAATTTTGTACCTATATATTTTTCTATTTTGTCGCTCCGTTTTTGACTTACAGCGAATTAAAAAAGTCTGTAAAAATTTTAATAAAACTCCCATAAGAGTAATGTTGATTTTATTAAATTTTTAACAGAGCCCTTTTTAAGTCGCTGTAAGTCAAAAACGGAGCGACAAAATAGAAAAATGTAGGTACAAAATTGAAGACAGTGAAATTTACAAACAAATATTATGTCTAAACAGTTTTGCTGTAAAATCGATTTTTATGTCAAAAACACGCCTTGAAAATGTGCAATTTACATTGCTAACATAGGACTGAATGAATAATTCTGTGAAGCACTGTTTTTTAATATCGTCCATTTTACTTGTTCAATTTTTAATTTAATTATATTACATTGCACAAGTTAATAATTTATTTAGAAATTGGTGGTTTTATACACATTGTTTGGATTTACTACAAGTTAACAGAGGTAACTAAAAAGGCAAAATAGAAATAAAAAATGCATTTATTTTATAATAATAATATAACAACATTTCTATTTCAAACCTAACAGAAAAGGTGAAAATATAATTTATAAAAGTGCCACCTACTAAAGCAATTTTAATAATAAAATGAACAAAATTTTTAAAAACCACAACATAAATCTAGCCGAAAAAACTTCTGGAAGTCTCTCAAATTTATTATGCAACTACAAACAAAAAACTTGCATTATGAACTACAACGGAGTATATATAAACTACAATGTAAAGATTGCGACTACTCATACATTGGCGAACGAGAGAAACAACTACAAATAAGAATTAAGAAACATTTAAAAACTTATTCAAAATCACAAGTTACACACATTTAAATTTAAGAGAGCATGAACTGATCTGCATAAAACCAAAATTATACATAAAGAAAATAAATACTTAAAGAGAACCTTATCATGGGAAGCATATGAGATATAAAACGCTAAACTAAAAAACTAAAAAAAAAACTAAGAAACTAAACTAAAAAAAAAACTAAAAATCTAAAAACTAAACTAAAGAAAAAACTAAAAAGCTAAAAACTAAAGTAATAATTTAATATTTTACATATTTATATAACTACCCTCTATTCAAAATTTTGTAAATGTTCACATAAAATGTGGGTTTTGCTGTAGGAATTCCCTGATCCGTTTATTTTATAGAAATGTTTTTCTATAAAATACCAAAACATTATACTCTCGAGCGGAAAATTTAAATTAAACACATTTTCAAACGAATAATAACAATTATATATAAAATGAAAAAATGAAAAAAATGGATAGGTTATGCAATTAGATTTATCGTATATCTTGTTTAATAAGTCACCATAAAAAATACTTAATTTTAACGTATCTTCCCTATAGTTTAAACTCTGTTTGCTAATCTTTATGTGATACATTTCACTTATGTTTCTTTTTAGGGTATTCGCTTCCTTATCCAACGCTTCACAATTGCTAAAATCAAATAAATGTCCGGTTTCTGTGTGATGCTGTACCAGAGCCGTGGTGCCCCACCCATCCTCGTGTTGTTCCTTATCAACCTGTTCAGTTGTAGATGTCGTTTTTTCAACTTTTTTCTTGCTCTTGTTGCAGTCATTTTCATGTTGTTTAAGCCTCCTTTCCAACCACTGCTTAGTTTGTCCGATGTATGTACCTGTGCAACCCCCACAGTGGACTCGAAACAATTTCAGATCTTGTGTTTAATTTAGTTAATATCATCAATTCCACCTTCAGGCCAAAGAAATAGCAAACCGTCGTTAATGAAACTAAATATGGTGCTAATACGATGTCGCAATTGTTGAAATTATAGTTACAAATATAAAACCATTCTATGGTTAAAATTAAAAAATAATTGGAATAAATATTAATTTAGGCAAATTATAGGATAAAATCAATAAAAAAAAGCAATTTAGGCGCACTAGACGAAAAAAGGCGCTAAATGTAGAAAATAGGCATTTTAGGCATATTAAAGAGCGGTTTAAAATGATCGCAAAGTCGCAAAATAAATTTTGCTGCAAAAAGAATTTTAGAGCCTGTACGAAATCAAAAAAGGCAAATGCCTACAAATCCGGGCCTTATTCATCACTCTCGATGCACATAAGAGCCAATGCGTTCAATTTTTTATTGGATAATGTAGACCTGTGGTAGTCCTTCACTCTTTTCAAAGCTGAAAACGATTTCACCCCCCCGTACAGTTTGTCACTGCTTTGCAACAAACATCCGCAACAATATTGTAAATTTTCCTGTCTTTTAATTGTCTTAGAAAATCTAACAATCCATTCGATGAAAGACCTATGTAGATCTTTGACTTGAATTATCTCGCCTCCTAATTTGGTCATCAAGATCCTCGTTATACTTTTTAATCAAGGTTAACCCTTAATCGCTATCGTGAGGTCTCCCAGACCGGGGAGAATTGGGGAATTCCCCGAAGTATCACTATGGTTTAAACTAAGTAATTTAATTAATGACTTTATCCTCTTCAGGCCCAGCAACATTTTTTTAAAAACATTTTAATTTTGTTATATAAATGCCTTAATATCCCACACAGAAAAATTCCAACGTATATTTTTGTCCCCTGTGGGGACACTGGGCCCGAAGAGATTATTTTACTTACCTTCTTTAAGAGCCAATTGTAAAATCTTCCGCGATCTTGTTTGCATTTTTTTTATTTATTGGAAATCGAAGCGTTCACAACAGCAAAGAATAACTAATAAAACTTACCTAGGTAAATAAAAAATGCAATCGTCTAATTATAGACGGTGTCGATATGGCAACACCGCACTGACAAGAAGGGTCTGCGTTAAACATAATAAAACGGTAACAACTGCGAAACATGGAAGCATAACAAAGATAGAGACACTCGAATGTGATAATTATCAACGCGGAAGTCGTATCGTATGGTCCACTGTGCAGCTGAAAGCGATGTCAGCGCCAGCGGTATATAGTGGAAGTAAAATTATATATTGCAGACTTCCAAGATACGTTATGACTTCCGAGGTAAAATTTAAAATTACGCTCCTAGCGACATCTTGATCATTTTGCTATAAAAAACATTGGAAAACGTTATGACTTCCATTTGTGGAAGTCGCAACGTTATATATGAGGTCACAACGTATCTTGTATATGTATTTTGGAAGTCACAAGATACACTTCACCAATATAAATATATATATATAATGTAAACATATTGTAAAATTGACGAATACGCTGAAGAAGGCACGTTAGCCGAAACTAGTCCGTAAGATGTATTATTAAATCTTGAGGAAAGTGTACTTGTATTTCATTTTATATGTATATCAGTGATAATATATTTTATGTAGATATTAAAAATTGTTACCCATAGTTACTGTAACATGAGATATAATACTTTCTGTGCATTCCGCTATGCTTGGTTTTCCCTTTTTAGTTCTACCTTTTGGTGGGAACAATAATGGTAACAACATTATTTCAATTGTCCTCTTACTATCTGTCAATACAATTTTCATTACGATAATAAATAACGTGAAGTGCACTATTATACTCACTTTCATTATTTAAATCCATCGATAAAATAATACTGCTGAAGCAGTTCATTTTCTATGGGTTTCAAAGTTAATAATTTTGAAAAACAAATTATCTCGATTGGAAAATAAAACATTATTTTTATTGTTTTTAAATATTCGTGTAAAATCTATTTCAACCTTAAAACAAATTTTAACTTCGATTAGCTATTTGATAGTAAAACTAGATTAATGTACATTACCAGTTCAATTGCCATTTGTTTTCTTAAATTAGGCCATTCTTCTAAAAAATCATAAATATTTGCAACTTGGCTCTGTCGTCTAATACAAAAAGATTTTTCCCAATTTTTTTTAACTAAATCCCAAGGCTCGGACCAATTTTTTAACCATGTCTGACTCTCTTTCATATCATCAGATATGAATTCGTCATCATCAGGTTCAGTTCTTGAGATAGTGGGTTTATATTTTTTGTATAATCTTTTTAAATTCCTGTATTTGTCAATTAATTTTCCTTTAGCGTTGAGAACTTTGTTTTTTATTGATTCGCGTAGCGGAACACGAGGAACATAGTATGTATATTGTGACTCGGTCGGGAATAATTCGCATATTTTTTTGGATAAATTTTCAAAATCGACTGTTGTTATTTTCCTACAAATTTTAAAAATATAGAAAGTTCCAATACCAATAGTTATCGTTACCGAACATGAAGTAATATAAAAAAACTTACCCTGTCATAGAAAGTAATGCATTTACGCCCAGATTCATAGACAAGTAATAAGTTCTAAGGAAGGCATTTCGCGTCGAATTTGTTTTTGATGCAACTTTATTTACTCGGTTCATAAGCGTCAATTTAAAAAGCTAAGTATTGAGTATCAGTAAGGCCTTGTCTATGAATATGGCTGTAAATGATATGAAGTCGAAAAAGATTTGTTTATGTTTTTCTTCACCAGAAAATGCATCATGTTCCATTGATGATTTAAGAGCTGCTTCTATTTCTTCTTGTAGTTCTAAATCAGGGACTAAAACAACATCCTAAAAATATTTTTATAAGAAAATCATACATTTTTAGTTATACAAATTTTTAGCTTATCAAAGTAAAATATCAGAAAAAAAATTTTGTCATGTCAAAGCAAATTAAAGATTCTTGCGTTTAGTACAAGTTCCATTATATCTTTTCAGTAACTGGACTTTTTCATTAATCCATTTTTAAATATTTTTAATATAAGTAATTCAAGCTTTCAAGGTTACACTAATGACGCTTATCCCTCAATTATTACATGGAAACTTTAATTATTTAATTTTTGATTTGAAAGTTTGGACTAACAATCAGTGAACTAAACTATAAAATTTTAAAATCTCTAAACACATCATTAACTGTATACCATTTACTTGCGATTGGATGGCAAATAAAAGAATTTGCTTAATTTTGGGGCAAATTTCATAATTAGCTTTAAAAGAAGTTTTCAATTTAAAGTCGATTTTTTTAAATCCAAAGTGATCATTTGGATTGGTTTATTTTGTCTTAAAATTTGCTTTAAATTAGTGTTAGAGCTTTATTTTAAACTAATTGTGAAATTGGCCCTAAGGGCTTTTTAACCGCTTTTAAGACAAAAATAAACCAATCAAGATGATCAATCTAAATTATTGTTAATTAAATAATCGAACAGTTTGTTCTTTAAAAATTTGTTTTTACCTTAAATTGTTGTTGGCACTCAAAAATTCACAAAAAAAAGAGAGAAAAAAAATAATAGGTTGCTCTAACTATAATGATGTTTTAGAGTGGAATTGCAAAAAAAATGAGGTTCACACACGCGGCTATTTATTTAAAAATCGACATGTTTGAGGGGTGTTTTAGGGTTCTCTATTCCTTTTTAATTTGGCTAGAAATATTTCTAAGATCCCCCGTATAATCTCAAAGTTACCACATGCAACCACCTGTGGATTTCGGGTCACTTAGGTAATGAAAGATTTTTCCTAAAACATGCAAGTTTAAAGTCAGTGTTTTTATCTTGCAAATCTACTTTAATTATTCTTGCCCAACCATTGATCTGATTTTAATTGGGTTTGCGGCAATTTTATTGAATAAATTTGGTAATTTTGCATATATTTAATTTGAAGTTGATAGTACTTGATTTGGCGAAGTTAAGTTCCTTAAGGGTCAAAATGGCTAACTATACCCTCCATTATAAAATATAATAACTGTCCATAATTAGAGATTTACGTTTCCCTTAATTTGGTTCAACAACAAAATATTTACTTATCTACGGTAAACATTCGTACAGACTTTTCAAAAGTAGTATTATGAAAGAAATTTTACATAGTTACATCTACAATATACGAGGTTGATTCGTAATATATTGGTAGGATTAATTCGTAACATGTGAAATCAATTATTATTTTTGCAGCTTAATATAACATGTACATCATTTAGATATTTCATTAGATTCGAAATATATTTTAATAAAAATGTTGAAGGCGGTTTGTTACAATTGTTTTAGGCACTGTACAAAATTAAGCTAAAATAATTAAAATTTTACAACAATTAAAATATATTTTGTAAAATTTTAATCATAAACCTTATTGAACTGTGCCCATATATCTGTTGATTGCAGTCCCCACATGGTCGATCATATCAATAAGTTTTAAAATAGCAATAAATGTTTTTTCAATAAAAACTATGTTTATTGCACGAGTATTACTGATAATTTAGAATTCTTTTATTTTAATCTAATAATGCAACATTTTTAAAAAATATATTTATGAAAGTTGTTTAAATTCAATTTGAATTAAGATTTAAAAGTAATAATTAATCTATGTAATGGTAAAAATTAATTTACGATACAAACTTTGTTGATTTTATCTACAAATGCCTTTATTGTGCCGACACAAAGAAAAGTTTTTAAAATTTAAAAGTATTGACAATTTTTTTGAAATAAATCTTTTAATATTTTAAAGAAGTGTTTAGAATAACACGTGAAGAGCATCTGAGAAAAATTTTTAAATTTATAATCATAGACATGTCAATACAATTCTTGTAACATTGTACAGGCCGCCTATCAATATAATTATAATTTCTGGAAATATCTGGAATATCAGTCCATTTGAGTAGCGGCCCACATGGCTTTGTCCACGAGCCTTAACTTAATATCACTTATTAAGTTATTGCGTATACTTTTAACTAAATGTGGAACATCGCGAATTAAATTTTTTTTTGAATTGCGGATGCTTTAAATACTGGGTAGATTAAAACATAATGTATTACGCATGTGTTCATATGAAATAGGAGATTTTCAAATATTATAAACATAGAAAGAGATTCCTTGCTTTGATATTCCAAGGCAAGCCTATCTTTTTCAGTTGCATTGAGAAGAAAGTTTTCACAGCTTCCGCACTACTTTCGAAAATGTTGGCTTTTGAATTAATCAACAGAAAACATTTTTTACTTAGAGATCTCGTTGAAGCTTTAAGTTTCTCAATTTCTTTGTGTGAGATAAATTTGGAAGTTAAATTTGTTTTTAATGCTGATTTTGATTTTCGTGGAATTGGTATATTTACAACAGTCTTTTCCAAAGTATCGCTTCTTTCAGAATCAGAAATACCTGGTGAACGATCTAACAAACGTTGTCGTTTCGTAGGTGGATAAATTTGCCGAGGTGTTGAACCTTCGTTTTGGTGGTACTTGTAAGAAAATATTACTTTCTGCTTCAGTTGTTGGTGTTGTATAAGTAGTCGGCAGCTCGGAAGTTTCAACAGATTCAAGTATTTTTGGGATTGCATTATGACACAACCTGCCTTTCGTGTAGTTGACGAAATAATTATTATCAAAGTGGTTGTCACATAATGTCAACTTTGTTATGGTTGAACACCTTATTTTGTCAGGATGTTACGGGGTTCTTTTATAGTCGAAAAATAAATAAAAACGACTGATCGACGATTATTAATATTTAATTATTATCAATTAAAGCTAAACGCTAACGTTTTCACGTAGCTCTAAATTACAACTAACTATTGATTTAAAAATACACTATTCGTATGGGTGATTTGTTAGTTATTTGAGCAGTTATTTCACTGCTTTTGTTTGACTTACTTACTTTAAAATGACTTTTACTAACACTGAAAAAAAGATTCATATTGATGAAAAATTCATCATTTTCAGCCGATGTAAAAAATTCATCAAATTGATGAACAAAATTCCTCACAATAAAGTTTTTTCATCAATACTATGAATTTTTCATCAATGTGATGAATTTTTTACATCGGCTGAAAAATGATGAACGTTTCATGAATTGTTTTTTTCAGTGAAGGATCCTGCAAGTAGATAGCTTCCCAAAAAGAAAAGACCGCGTAATATAAAAGTATTTATTTCTCCTAATACAAGAGAGATGCTAAAATGCAGTATAAAAATATTGTTATCGCACAGTATTGCTATCGCAGTGATGTTAAAACGACTCAAACAAAAGTTTCTGTGCCAAGGGGGTAATCACTTTAAATTTTGCGTTCCACAGACTTCATGACGTTAAAAGATTTCACAAGACTTCAAGAAGATTTCATAAGACTTTATGAGATTTCATAAGACTTCATGAGATTTCATGGACTTCATGAAATTTCATAGACTTCATGAGATTTCATAAAGATTGCACTAGATTTCACAGACTTCATGAGATTTCATAAGATTTCATGAGATTTCATAAGACTTCATGAGATTTCATGGACTTCATAAAATTTCATAGACTTCATGAGATTTCATAAAGATTGCACTAGATTTCATAAGATTTCATGAGATTTCATAAGACTTCATGAGATTTCATGGACTTCATAAAATATCATAAGATTTCATAAGACTTCATGAGATTTCATAGAATTCACTACATTTCATAAAACACTCCCACGTGTGCACAGTCGAAACTTGCAAGTTCGATGCGAGATCTAAGTGGTGCGGTCGTCTTATAATCATCAGATCCCATTCTCATGCATAAAACTTCGAATTACTTTTGTATTAAAAGAATAGGAATCACCAAACGGAGCAGTAAATTTAAAACTAAGACGCGCCGGACGTGAAACAACAATTGCAACAAGAAAAGTTATTTCAGCACCTCACAAGTATATATTAAGTCACAGATAATGAAATTCATAAATAAAGCTACTTTAAACTTTTATCAAACTTCAAAATAGTGCCATTTCACACTATCAAGCCAAGCATAATGTTTTCGTAACATGTGATATTTCCGTTTTCTGTGGGAACTTTTTAATTTGAATTAAACAAACAAATATAATATTGTCGAATAGATTAAACGATATTTACTCGCAATCTAAGTGCGATGCTTTCATTTGGTTTGAAATGCAAACATAATACTAAATAGTACATTATGCCTTGTTTAGATTTTTTTACCCTCGAGCAGCCGGGTATGGTTTATCCATGAGCGTATCTATCTGGGAAAAGCGAAAATTTCGGGGGCAATAATTAAGAGTAGTTGTGAGAAAAAAGCGGTAATTATGCGAATTAGAGTATGATTAGAGTATGAGACTTTTGTTAATCTTTTTTTATTTTTAGTTGTTAATAAAATGATAACTTGGAAACATCTATAACTGCAAGGTACATCTTGTAGTTTCTACATCTAAAGCAGAGAATATAATTTATATTATGACAAAATTGCTTGCTAAATTGTAAATTAACAATTTTTCGGAGAGCTGATGATGAATTTGGAATAATAGTCTAGTCAAATTAGGATTTTTCATTGGAGTAATTCAAAGTGAACTGAATTTTTGTGTAGGTACACCTTTATTTAGTGTTCTCGAACAACATCCTAAAAGTACCCTCGATTTGACCTTGAGCTTCAGGAGTTACAGTAGTACAGGCGTTAAAAGTGAGCACCTACTTCGTATTTGGACTCACACTTTTAACGCCTATACTAAGCTAAAACGATTGGTTCTACAAAAAAACTATTGGAATACTTTTTCGTACAGACTTTTATGCCCTTTAATTTCTCTGTAGGATGTCCTACACTGAAAGTCCATAGAAAAGAAGATATAAGCGAAAAACCAAATTTTGTACACTTCTGCGCCCTCTAACTCGTGAATCTCAAGGTCAAATCAAAGGGTACTTTTAGGATGCTGTTTGAAAACACTATAATATAGAGGTACACATTAAAATTCAGCTCACTTTGAATTATTCCGAAGTTTTGCCGTAAATTTGACTGAACTATAATAGGTATTTTTGGCAATTTGAAATTATAAAATCAGTACTATATCGATCTTAGAAAATCTGAAATGAAAAGTCTGGAAGGGCGTTTGCAAACATTGCGTTACTGCGCAGCACATAACATTTACAAAAAATGAATCCAAAAAACATCCTTTAGGCAACTTGAAATAATTAATAATTATTTTATTCATTTGGGGCAATAATGTAACTGTAATAAAATAGTCAAGTTTAATAGTATATTATGTAATAAGTACGCAAAACATGGTTTTCTAGCAGAGTCCGTAACATAAAGATGAGTCTGCTAAAACCATTTGCGTACGTGTTGCATACAACCTTTTTTTTAGTATTAGTATTGTTTTTGCGAGGACTGATCCACCTCTTCAATCGGATCTGTAAATCCTTAAAGGATAGTAATATTCATTAATTGAATGTAATGCTTTAAATAAATTATCAATGTCAATTTTTTTTGCGCGTGATCCATCTGAATTTTTGCAAGCGAGAGAGGAGAATTTTTGCTTACTTTTTGGATATCTAGCACCGTTCTCGAGTTATTCCTAATTTAAATAATATACAATTTTTAAATGTCATAGTGACTTTTCTAATATTACGTCAAATAATATAAAAGAAAATCTTCTAAGGTACAGTCGAACATTTTAATTTTCATTTCTTTAGTTCCTCAAGGGGAATTTTTTTGAATTAATAATCAAATTAAACAAATTTAAATTCACTAAAGTGTTATCATGACGACTTTAAGTACTAGGCCGCTAAAGTAGAAGTTTGCGGACCCGAAACAGCTTCAAAAGTCAACATTTTGCGGCGCTAATACTAAAAAGTAATTTTTTCAAAATAGCTGTAAATTTGTTAAAGCAGGTCAAGGACACGCATCTCCCTACCTGAAAGCTTAAAATTTTCGATCACCTAAGCGAATAACAATAAAATTGATTACTAAAACTTGAAGACTACTTACTAAATCTTAACAAGTAAGGTTGAATTAATTTTAAAATTTAAAGTGCCCATTGATGTATAACCAATATAAAATGTAACAATATTGCACTATTCGCGATTTCGAGGAAAGTCAAGTTTAGAAATATTCAAAATGGCCGCAAGAAGTGAGTAGTATCTATCGTTTAAAACGATTATAACACCAGAACGTATGGTGGACGTGATATTCACGACCATTTAACACATAACCGTGACAATGTGTACGTGAGTACGGTGAAAAACGAATAGGATAGATTTTCATTATAAATAAATATTTTTAAAACTATTTTTTTAATTTTATGCCCTTCCACTCTAAAATGTCACGAGCCGCCACTGTATAACATCTTACCATATGAAATAAGACAAGGTAATCTACTTCACTTCAGGCACAGCGTGCTGATATTTATTTACAGCTGAATATTTAAATAAATATTATATATTATTAAATTCCGTATATAACCCATATAAAATTTTAGATACTTGACCCTCTCCTTAGGTGCAGCTTATTTTGAGCTTATTGTTGTTGTTTTTGGTTTTCGAATCGAGTTAACTTTTTGTTGATCTTAATACATTAGTCTAGATCTTAAATACATTACATAAATAATTTAGATATAAAAATTTCGTTATTAACGTGATATTAACGCCAATGTATAACGTTTCAACAAAACTTTCTCAAGATTAGCTTCACAAAGATTTCATGATATTTTACAAAAATTTCATTTTTAATTACACACAATTACAGACTACATAAGATTTAATAAAACTTTACGAGACTGCACAAAGACTTCAGAGATTTTATGAGATTTCATAAAGACTTCAGAGATTTCATCAAGACTTCAAAGATTTCATAAAGACTTCAGAGATTTCATCAAGACTTCAGAGATTTCATAAAGACTTCAGAGATTTCATCAAGACTTCAGAGATTTCATAAAGACTTCGGAGATTTCATAAAGACTTCAGAGATTTCATAGAGACTTCATAGATTTCATAAAGACTTCAGAGATTTCATAAAGATTGCACAAGACTTCATGAGACTTCAAAAGACTTCACGAGACTGCACAAAGACTTCAGAGACTTCAGAAGACTTCACAGACTTCACAAATACTCATTTTCCCCGTTCCACAGACTTCATTTAGTGATTACCCCCTTGTTCTGTGCCCTGTCGAAAGGTGTAGAGACAAAAAATAATCCAATATGACGACAAAAAATTACATTGCGTTCCAACCTTATAGAGTTCTACTTTTCGCTCACCGGATTTTTGCAGTAAAATAATTAAACACTTCCACACTTCTCAGTTCCGGCACTCGAACAATTGGAGTATGATGGATAGAAGTAACAGGAATCCTCTAAAAATTGTTGCGGCTCTCCTTATCCACGGAAACTTCAACAGCCGGTGAATTGAGACAAACAAAAAATGTTATGGATGGATAGAATATTCCAAAAAAACTAATGATGTCAATTGCGACTCCAACAGATGGTCATAAAATGCCACTTACAACGAAAGAAATCGGAACAAGGTGCTTCCTACTAAAAGAGCAAAAATCAAAATCTACCGCAACAAATAAACAGGAGCTTACTCAAAAAAATCACGACGAGATTGAGCAAAAAAATATAAAACGCAAAATCGTTTGGTAAAAGTAAAATTCACGTATTCACACGTTTAAAAACCTATCGCTTTTTGCCCAGTCTTCCCTATCTTGCAACTGATAAACACAAAATTACAAAATTGACAGGGTCGTACTTAGTGCAAAACAAATTTATAAAAATTTGTTACGCCCCCCCCCTAAAATGTCTAACCGGGGTCAAGACGGTAACTCGTTTAGATAGAAAAATAACTCACTGTATACTTAAAAAATGGATATACTAAAGTGGGGAAAAAAATCTTTACTGAACATAAAAATAAAATCATGGGTCCTAGATAATTACTGAAAAACACTAATCAAAAGATGAGAATTTACAAAGTTTACGACACGTAACCCTTACATCTGCCTAAGCGTAAATCTCAAATGACTAGCGCTTCTACTAGCCATATCAAAAAATACCAAACTTAAAACTTGACACCACCACATCGGACCTGTACCAAGAAAACTAACCCAACACTTAAGGCGACCTCTACCATCAGTAGATGCCACCGATTTTTGAGTAAATTTACCCCAATGTGTAATTATGACCCTTCTGTTTAGGGTAAATTTACCCTAAGGTGTACTTATTACCCATATTTTTGGCGTAATTTTACATTTTTTTGGGTAAATCATGAAATTACACCAATTTTAAGGTAAATTTACTCTTTTAACCGGGTAATTTTCAGAGGTAAAATTAAACCTGTATTTTTACAGTGTAAATTTACCCTCATTAAGTGGATAATTTTCACGGGTAAAATTACACTCAGTTTTTACAGTGTAAATGGACAATTTTTTTTACTAACATATTAACAGACCCTTGAGCAGGTCGCATTAGTTCAATTATTCATTAATTAAAAGAAGTCCACAATCCACTACACACAGCTCCTGTTGAATTATAAAATAAAAGCCTGTAGATGTAGAAACTACAAAGTGTAGCTTCTAGTTGTAGTACTAGGCCGCTAAAATAGAAGTTTGCGGACTCGAAACAGTTTCAAAAGTAACCATTTTGCGGAGCTAATACTAAAAAAAGGATTTATGTATGTATCTACTGCATTTTTTTTTAAATTTATCGAAAATGTGCTAAAATAAGCACTAAAAATGTTTAAAAACAAAATCTAATAATAAGCAAAAAGTATCAAAATAAGTATAATATATAAGGATAAAAAAATAGCGCAAAGTGATTTATTATTTTAAAATTCATGGACATATGTATAATTTATTATAACAATTACACTTCTTCTATCAATATTTATGTATAGCAAATTTTCTAGAAATCCATACTCTAATAATGACTTTATGTAATCTATCCTATTTATCCATAAAGTCTCATGAAATCTCACTCGGTTTTAGAGAGATCTCGAAAAATCTCATGATGTCTTTTGCAATTTTTATAAAGTTTGAAATATTGTGCAATCTTTATGAAATATTGTGCAATCTTTATAAAATCTTGTGAAATCCAATGAAGTCATACGAATTTTCCTGAAATCTCATGCAGTCTTAATGGAATCTCGCGAAATCTTTGTGAAGTCTTACGAAATCTTCTGCAATCTTTATGAAGTCTCAGTAGTCTTATGCAAACTTTATAAAATATTACGAAGCTTATGAAATCCCATGAAATCTTACTAAGTATTGTGAAGTTCCGCAAAGCCTCCATGAAATCTCGTGAAAACTCATGCAATCCTTGTGAAGTCTCGTAAAATCTTTTTAAATCTTTATGAAGTCTGCGAAGTTTATGCAATCTTTATGAAATCTCATGAAGTCTATGAAATCTCATGAAATCTTATGAAATCTCCTGAAGTCTTATGAAATCTTATGAAGTCTTATGAAATCTCATGAAGTCTTATGAAATTTTCATGAAATCTAGTTTTTTTTTTAATCTTTATGAAGTCGTGTGCAATCTTTATGAAATTTCATGAAGTCTATGAAATCTCATGAAGTCTATGAAATATCATGAAGTCTTATGAAATCTTCATGAAGTTTTGTGAAATCTTTTAACGTCATGAAGTCTGTGGAACGCAAAATTTAAAGTGATTAATACCCCCTTTTGTGCGATATGCAGCAAAACGTCGACAAAAGATTAGAAGAGTTGTTTTTTTTGTCCAATTAACCCGCTAAACCTTTTTTAATATTATAATTATGGACGTGATTGAACCGTTGAATTGTAAGCAAAACTTTGCAAAAGTCCGACGTCATTCTTTCAGAGGCGGTCAAAATGATCGATCTGGTCAAAAAAGATTTATGCGCATACCGCACAGACAGTGCATTTGAACAATTGCTGCTCGATTCAAAATTAATTGCTGAAGATTTAGAATGTGATCCTGAATTCTCCGAAACTGTTCGTCTACGTAAATATTTATTTTTTGCTTCTTGACACGGCGATCTTACAATTGAATGAAAGATTCGATTTATTAACAACACAACAATTTTTCATTTTTGCAAAACATTGACAGTTGGAGGGCATTGGAGAGAGATCAAAAAAAGCACAATGTCTCAACTTAGAAGAAAAGCTAACACATGAAAATAGATCTGATATCGACGGGGAAGATCTATTGAATGAGTTAGAATTGCTGCCTTTATTTTTTTATAAATATAGTACAACTCCACTATACGTACAAAATAATATTTATTCTAATAATTTATTGTCAGTGTTTCCTAATGTTTCAACATCGTTACGTATATATATTGAGGTGTTATTCGGTGACAGCTTAAAAATTAATGTTAAACAAATAAAGAAAAACAGTTATAAATATTTTTAATTTCAAGCAAAAAGGACTTCACAGATTTTAATTTAATTTACTGAGTTACAAAGGGAGTTCTGATTGCACGAATGTTGTTACAATAATTTCCGCCCGCGCACAAAAGTTGAACAGGGTTTATATCACCTATCGAAGGCCAATTTTTCTATCTCCTTCCTTTTCTATCCGCTTCCAAAGAAAAAAACAACTCCAAATTATTTTTCTCAGCTCTACAATTTATCTACCACAAATCGTCAGTATTTTCTTAAGACGATCGTGGCCCACACGTCGGTCCTCCTTTATGGAACCGAGAACACGCTGCCAAACGTGGCACAAACGTCTTTTCTGTTTTCAGGAAAAGAAAATCAAAAAACTTTGCAAAACAAACATCTATCCTCTTTTAAGGACCCACGTCAACTAACTTTTTTTATCAATTTTTTTTTGTTTCCCGGTAATTTTTCTCCATTTTGTTTTCATGGTATATTATTTTTTTTACATTTTCATTTTCCAATTCCTGCCGATCCCGACTACTTAATATTAGTTATTCACTTAAATTTTAAACAATCATTTTCGAAAAGTCCTTACATTATCACATGAATTTAATTTTGAACATTTATTAAATTAATCCTTTTTGACTTAAATCTTTAAATACTGTTAAAATTTTATTCGAATGAAATTTTGACTATGGCTCTATTTTTTCCAAAAATTTTGCTGGTGGGCCTAAAACTATCATCGCATAACCCTTTACAATTTTTGTCTTGTGTCATCCCTGAATGGACACCGCATTTTATTTAACACTTCCTGTGACAGTAGCAGAAGGCGAAAGGTTATTTTCGAAGTTGAAACTAATAAAAACTACTTACGATCAACCATGTTGTTGTTGTCAAATTTGGCCAAAATAAGTATCGAATCGAAAATAGATTTCAAAACAGACGATATCATTAAAAAGTTTGCCAACATAAAAGCAAGAAAAATTGAATTTAATGTTTGAAAATGTATCTACCTAATTTTATTGTAGAGTAGATTATTATTAAATAAAAAAATGGAACACAAAAAATAAGTTTTGTTTGATAATTCTCATCCAATGTTTTATTTTTTTTATAAAATATTATTGGGATGTTTGGAAAAACGATTAGACAAAAGACTTGTTATGCCGACGTTTCGGATAATTTATTTCTCCATTTTCAAGACTATAAAATATAAACAATGAGTCCTAAAACTAGATACAAATTATTATTATCTCACCAAACAAATCGTGATGGTTATTGAAAGGTTTTGATTCAGTAACGATTTGGTTAGGCATTGGTCACAAATTCAAATTAATTAAAATGTAAATAATAATAAAAGATATGTTAAAAGTTGTAAAAATCTTATGAGTGTAAAATACCTCCCATTAGAGCAATGTTAATTTTATTAAAATTAATTCTGAGTCTTTTGAAAGTCACTGTAGCTCAGAAACGGTGAGACCGAATAGAAAAATGTACATAAACAAAAATAAAGATATTGAAATTTGCAACAAAAAATGTTAAACAAGTATTGCTGTAAAAGCGATTTTTATATGACAAAAAAGGTCTTCAAAAAGTTCAATTTACATTGGTAACATAGGAGCGTTCTAATAATTTCTGGAGTAACTGTATATCTCGGTAACGGTGCAAGAAAATAAACAAATGAATAGAAATGTTTTTCTTGTAAATTTGAAATTGTAGAAAATAATCTTTTGTCATCTTTGTTTGTGGGTGAACCTTGACCATTGCATCTAGTTTACTGCAAGTTGACACTATCTGGTTAACAGCAAAGTACCGTCCCTAGAAAATAAAACATTAACTTCCCGCCAAATACGATATGACCTACTACGGGGATTCAAATTTAAAACTCGTTGGTTTCTATTTTTTTTACCTTTACACATTTTTTCTTCTACAAATCGATAACTTAATCAAAAAATATTTTAACGTAATATGTTTAAAATACATCGACCTAAAAATCATAGTTTTCCCTCATATTTTAATAAAATTATGAAATTAGATGTAACAATGGTACATATTTCAAGACGAATTCGAACATTTCAAGATCCCTCTTTGTATTTTGCTTGCGAGTGTGTACCATTGTGTATGTAGAACAATCCGATTCATTTAATAATTAGTTAATCCTGTGAAAAAAGTTCTTGAAAATTCCCCCTTAAGAGAACCATTTTAAAACATGTATACATCTTTTGATATACTATGTATGTAATTTTATTATGTACGTGTGTAAAATATGGAATTTTTGAAAATTTTAGAGTGATTTCTCTCAAATTTTCATGAGGCAGTTCAGCAACTGAAATAAAAATTTCAGCTACACTCCTTTAAGGTGAAAAATCGTTGAGTATACACTTCCATACTTGAAATTAAAAAAAAAAAACTCTCTACTGCCGATAATTCCGACCGTTTTAAATTATTTATATAGTGTTTTAATGTGTTATTAACAGCATTATGATATTATATTAGTAACGTGGGCATCAGGACTCAATGAATGTAATGAAAATTTAAATTAATACCTCTATTTTTTTGTGCTAAATGATTTTCCGAAAGATACGTCGTATTTGTCTGGTCCATTGCAAAATTCTTTTCTATAAATAATTTCTACGGCCACATGTTGGATGTTTGGGTGTATTTCGGAAATTTCCATGTTGAGCGAGCAGGTACCGAAAAGCAAAAAGGGTCTCGATACAAAGTAATTTCAGCGATAAAACCATTTGTCGAAAGCAGTATAATTTGAACTCGAGAAGTGAACGCATTACAAAAAATTTTGGTATACACTTCAACATTAAAATTAAAAACATTGAGTGCTACGATTGTTTTGATTTGGAAGAAGAGTTTCACAAGAAAGCGTTGTCGTGGATATCAAAGGGTGCATCGTCAATAATCTGATATCACAATTTCATACAATCGTTGAAATTCCGAAAGTACCTATGATACTAAAATGTAAGTAAATTTTTATTTTAAAGACCTATTAATTTAGTTTTGTGTAAACATATTGTTTCCGATGCACACCACGTGTAACCTCTTATTAGGGCGTTCAGGTGATTTTTTCCAGGGCGCAAGATTAAATTATAATTTTAAATTAATAATTTGAAAATTTATTTTAACTAAATTTGAATTTCTATATTCTTTTGCGTAATAATTTTTTATAATTTATTTTTCCATGCATAATAGTTATACTTATTGTGCCAAGCCCGATTTTACGCGAACCAAAAAGGACAGCAACTCACTGACAAAGATATATATAGTATTTCAGTGCAATACAGAGAGACCGAAATATGTTTACGATATTTCGATAATGAGAAAAAGTATTCCACATTCAAGAAATATATAATTTTATTAAAATATATAAACCGGCTAAATTTTAAATATTAATTTATAAAACGATAGATTTTGTGTGCCATAAAAACCAAATTTTTAAATTAAATTGTTGAATCAACTTTATTTTATGTGAAAAATTCCATTTTATAATTATTATATAATTATTTTTACTTTAATTAGAAATTTTCTTAACTTTTGATAAATAAATTATAGAATTAAACTTAAAACTGAAACTAATTAATTAAACGATATTAAATGAATCTTATGAGCTTTCGACGATGGTTATCGTCTTCATCAGAATAATCTTTAATGAAGATTATTATAATATAATTTTAAATTAATTAAAATAATTATTTTTGTTAGTATCGAGATATTGTAACATATTTCGGTCTCGATTGCATTAAAATATTATAATTTTAATTATTGTTTATTTTAGCCAGTGAAATCCTGTCCCCTTTACAGCAACCTTCACAGTTTACTTAAAATTATTTTTTAAATCTGACAGACAGACAGACACGGAGCCAGATCACAAGGCTTCCTTTTATACTTCTTATAGAAACCTAAAACTAATTTTTAATTTTAATTTGTCGACAAAGTCTAAATTTAATAAAACAATTAAATTTGAGAAATTAAAATAAATAATACTCATCAGCATCAATATTAAAACCCAAACGAAATTGTCTTGTAATTGTAAATAGTCGTTCTAGTTTTTGATTTATTACAAAAAAAAGAATAGTTTTAACAAGGAAATTTTACCTACAAAATTATAATTTGTAAGCTCGATTCAAACAAAAAGTACAGTTTATTTTTAAGACACAAATAATTTTAACATTTATTACTTATCAGATGAGAATAACTATAAACTTACAATATTAATTTAATTTCGCGATTATTACAGCTTTATTGATATGAATTAAATTACACAAGAAAAATGAATATGAAATTAAATTACACAAGAAAAATGAATATGAAATTAAAAAATGCACTTGACAAGCAACAAACAAAACAAAGGGGTAACAGCAAAGAAAGATTGTCCCAAACGACTCTCGGAAAACTACGTGTTTTTTTTTCAAAAGAGAAACGCGCTCTTTTATGTAAAAAAATTGAAGTTCTGCTGTGGTCTAGGCTTCCTGTCGATTTGCTCCTTTCTCACTTTAACCTTTCGATTTTTGAATTTAAAAGATCTTGTTAAAATATTATTATTATATTATATTAAATATTATATTATCCGTTACATAATATGTGGAAAAAGGTTCCATAAGATTTACATTGCGTTGGGGTTTACCACACCCCACATATTTTGTAACGGCGCGGAGGGTTAAGTGCAGTTGACTTTGAGTTGACATTATAGGATTTCTCGTATGATTTATCAAAGGAGAAACCATAAAACACGGTTTACACTGTGTTTTCGTTCTTAAAATAATATTATAAAAAGTAACATACTTTTTGCTTCCTCCTATGATAAAATCCTAAGAAAAATCATATTATAATGTAAACCGTACCTACTTTAAAGCGGTGTTGTAGATTAATTATGCTGGGTGAAGTGGTTCTGTTTTTAATAGGTTTGTTATTTATGATATAACATTTGTGGCATTTGTGCTTTTATTGCAAACCCCTATCTTTGTTACGTCATTTTTTATACTCTAATTTATATTTTAGCACGTGTATTCTAATTTTTTCCGTTGTGGTAATTATTGACGGGATTTTGAGGTCCATTTGGTCCATTGTTGCTTCTCTCACATAATGATTTCAAAAACTATAACTGTCATGAAAATCTTTTTATGATGGGTTAAAGTTTTGACCTGACATTTTTAGTTTATAATTAAAATGAATAAATTGCTGCCCATCCTAACCCAAAACTGCAATTCCTATAGAAGGAATAAAAGTGAATAATTCAATATAAACAATAAGGTTCCAGTGCCCCTTTTGCATGAAATTTTGATTTACAATTTCATGACAACATCAATTTTTCTGCATTCAATATCATATGTATAATGTAGGTATAACTTATAATTAAAATTGTTGTAATATTGTTGACCTTCCAATGTAATATGTGTTAAATTGTAAAATAGGTATATTAAAAATTGTTACAAAATTCCCATACGTCATCGATATTGGTGGTATTGCAATAGACCATAAGTATCTTGTTTCACTTGTATGGACCTCCAGCTTTCCCGTAGTAGAATAATGTAAAGGACCACTATATTGCACTTTTTAATAATGGAATAATTCAAATACGGCTCGAAGGATCAAAATGTTAATGTTTATATAACCGATGGCATACTTATCTTTTCTTTTTTAACCAGTTTTTCACTACCATGAATTGGTTTATTTAATTTCGAATACTGAAATTTAATTGGTACCATCCTAAATTGTTTTTCACTAAACTAACTAGTAGGATGTGCGACGGTGCTCCGTCTGGTTGATTGCTCAACTTAACCTGGGCTAGCTCTTCTCAGGCGTGGGGTTCCTTGAAGAAGTGGTTCATAGTTGGCTTATTTTTGTTTCATTAAATAAAAGTCAAAATAGTGAATGAATTATTTTAATTGAATTATTGAACTGACCAAATAGAAAATAAAAACTAAATCTTAAACCTATAAAATTACTAATTACAAAATCTTAAACCTAAAATTGCTAATAAAATCAAATTTAAACTCTAAATCTAATTAAACTCGTCACAAACCATTAAAAAATTTCAGTTGACTTTTCCGAGGTACTTTCAGCTGGGGGTGAGGGTTGATGGCAAGATGCTGAAGGGCTCACTTATAGTTTTAGGTTTTTGCAAATACACTGCTATTAGGTGCCAAGAATAAATTTCGGCCGCCGCACTAAATTGTTTTTGCACTGCAATTCACTGGCCTTAAATGAACTCTGGCAGTCACACTAAATTGTTTTATCTTACTTATCACTATTAGGTAGAACAAAAATGTTTTTATTATTAACTACTAACCATTAACATGATTTCGATGATGATTGATTGCTAATAATTTCGACTTCAACCATCAAATTAAATTTCGGTTTCATTTTTCTTGAAACACTACTACATTTTAGGAAATTCAATTTTTTAAGAAAGTCACAATGTAAATAAACGGCTGCACTGCTTTTTCCAAATTGCAAGTAATTTAAAAATAATCTCAGGAAATAAATATTTTAAAAAGTCCAAACTATAATAATCTACCAAAAAACTTTCACTCTTGGGTCGAAATTAATTTTCGACTTCTCTTTTCGAGAATCTTAATCTCAATGCCTTTATTTTTTTCATAAATGCATAATGTGGTCTTATAATAATTATATTGAGTGGAGGGTGCACCCTGACATAGCACAATAAACATGTCAGCGGCATGTAAACGACACCGAAAACGAAAAAGGTTACGTTCAACAAAATTTTAAAATTTAATAACAAATTTTTAACCGGGATTAGTAAATATGCAGCTGGTCAATTTTAGAGTGAGAAATTCAAAATTAAAATCGATTATCTTGGCACTAACGATGTTTATGACTTCCAAAATAAAAGAATGCTGAAAATTAAGGCATTGGCTATTAATGTCCATAACAAATCTAAAAAAAATTATTTTTCGTTTTGTTCGATCGTTACAGATGGTTAATTCAAAGTAATATATTATAGAGTTGAAAATGAAAAATTATAAAATTAACGTAATTTATTGAATTCCTTCATCTTAATAATCTTTTCAAAAATTACTACTCAAGCTATTAATTAACCTTGACAAATTTATTTCAACTTTCGATAGCCATGTTAGTATTTATTCCTGCATTCAAGCGAAATGAGAATATGCCCAAATATTTTGGGCTAGAATATTTTCATCAGGAAAATATTGTCTGAAAAAGTTAAAACGTTGAACTATTAATCGTTGGTTGCAGTCGTTATATTCCTTAAAAATCGGTGCTCATCTGTTGTTTTATTTCTATATTTTGAATTTTTGCTTTTACCCTGTGTTTTTTGACATACCAAGTTATGGTATTTTGGATTATCGTAGCGTATCAAATAAACAGGCTTTCTTTCTTTTCAAATTCGCACTTAAAATGCTTGCAAAAAACTTCTTGTATAAGTTGGACCTCCGCGAAGTTGGCCTTCCTTCTTTATTATTTTGAAATAAAATAATATGGAATCGTTAAGTCTTGAAAGGTTACTAGGTTTTAATGTTAGGTCAGTTCTAGCTTTTTCAATCAAAATTATTTAATTTTTTGAAAATTTTCTTGGTTTGTCAACATCCCATTTATACTATTTTGATGTAAAAAAAAGTTTAAATCAATAGGAAATCGACTGCTGAAGTTAGGTCACGTATTTTCATCGTTAGTTTGTTAATTTTCTTTGTAATAAATTAATTAAAATTTTACGTTCCTTCTGCGCAAGTTCATATCATAAGTTAGCAAATATCATTTTAATGTAAAATCAGCTGTTGATTCAAATCGTAGATAAGGAAGAGTAATCCAAATAATAAGGCTCTTCTATTTAGAAGCTAATTAATCAAGTTAAACTTGATGGTAGGTCCGTAAGGAATGATATCGTGTAGCATCTCTTGTATAGGAGAACAGGTGCTCAATTTAAATTTATTTTTTGTAAGGGATTTAACAAAATGTTGGTAGCGCAGAGAATTTAAGGTAACGTTATCGTCAGTTATAGTGTGAAACCCCAAGGCATTTAAGAATCGAATTACCTTCGATGTTAACTCTTCCTTCTCGGTAACGCTGGTAACAGCTACTTTTTTGCAAAAAATTGCAAACTTGGTTAACATGGTTACATATAATTTTTACCTTAACAAGATAAGCTCGACTTATGTTAAATATAAAGCTAATTGTAATAATTCAATACAATTAAGGCAGTGTTCTAGTCTAGAAATTTGAAATAATCGAATTTTTGTTTTTTGCATATTCTTCAAGTTTAGACCTTGAAGAATACATCCTCCAGAGAAAATTTTGAAATTCCAAAAATTTATGTAGTTACAGCTGTTTTAGTGACGCGCTGTCCCTCTAACTAAACCCTTTAAACCGGAGCTCGGTGGATATTGGGAAATTCCCGACTACCTGACCATTACAGGTACATTATTATAAATGTATAAACAATAAATCAACCCAAATTCTCAAAAATCGTAAATATTTTGGAGTTTACTGCTCATTTCAGCTGAGTTTAGCGTAAAAGTGTACGTTCAGAACGAGATTCTGAAAACGAATAATTTGAAGACGAAGAGGGCACACTATCAATCAGGAATCGTCGCTTAACAAAATGGAAGTATAATATACCATTCTGTGACTTAAAATCTTAGAATATAAAATAGGAAGGAAAGAAGGTATGCATATCAAGGCCGAGTCAAGTTGGTATCCTATGGTAGCCGGTTGATATAATTGCCAGGGGTGTAGCATATTTACTAAAATGTTTTGAACACAAGCCTGACGAATAAGTTGGAAACCAATATTCCAGAATTTTGATACTTTTCAACTAAATAGCCTTCCTCATCTCATTTTTTGGAAATATAAATTATAAAAGCGGCGTTTAATGGAAATAATTATATAGGATTACTTCGTAATATGTACGCCAATGATTCAAGCAGATTATGGTCAGTAACCTCACAAATGAATGTTTTTGTTATAAAATTAGTTAAATAACTCTAAGTACTTACTTGTACCAAGTTATACCACAATTAATAGTTTTTTTAATCCTAGAGGTCCCACAAACACTGCAACTCACCATAATTCAACTTTAAAATTTAAAAATATAGGTCACCGATTACAAACGTGGTGCAATGGGCGGAGTTTCTACCCACGACTTTTGACTCGTACTCGATGCATGTGTTATAGTCCATTTGCTACTTCCTTCCTATTTTATATTCTAAGCTTAAAATGCTACGACTATTTGAAATTTTCACTCATATCTTAAAACACGGTTTTTGAAAAACTACATTTTTCAATATTGTTGACATGATATTTGAAGTTCTATTTACCCGATTTATCTCAAATTTTGTGTCAACCCTCAGTGTATATGTGTCTCCCGCCCCAACAACTTTCACACCAAAATTATTTTTTTAACTATGATTAACTTTTACTCAAAACTTTAAACGCGTTTTATACCAAACTACATTTTTCAACATGGTTGACATGTTTTCTTAAGTTCTATTGAACCGATTTACTTAAAATTTTGTAGCAATATTTAATGTATATCTGTCTATAGCCCCTACCACTTTTATAGCAAAATTATTGTTTAAACTATTTTTAAAAATTAAAAATTGTTGAAAAAATAGTGTAAAATCCGATTTTTTTTTTCAATCAGCCGCAATTCCGCGAAAAAATTTTTTGTCATCTTCTCTTTGGTACGGGCTATAACGACATTCTTACTGATAAAGAATCTTTTTTGCAATCTTATTTCGGATCACCACAAGGGCTGCAATCGTGTCAACCAGCACATCTCTTTTTTATATCACACTCAACTTTACTAGCTAATAAGTCGTTTAATTCTGATTTTTTTTGTTCAAAATTTATTTTGTAGATTGTCAAAGGATCAATGAATATGTTGTAATAAAATGTATGCTAAAATTATTGTTTGTTTCTGCTTTATCGAGCTCGACAAAACACCTAAAATATAAGGCTCTTGACTAGAACACTGCCTTAAGGCAGAGCGATAGTGTTATGGTTGAACATCTTATTTTGTCAGGATCTAAAGCGGGTTCTTTTATAGTCGAAAAATAAATAAAAACGACAGATCGACGATTATTAATATATATTTAATTATTATAAATTCAAGCTATACGCTAACGTTTTCACGTAGCTCTAAATTACAACTAAACCATTGATTTAAAAAAATACACTAATGATATGGGGTGAATCTGTTATCGCCTTCTTCGATAAGACACCCTTAGTTAGACTTTTAATTATAATTAAAATGTAATAAAAATTTTCCTAAATTAACATACATATAACTACAATATTATCCAGGCAAAGAATGCCAATAAAATCAAATATTATTGAAATTAACTAAAAAAATAAAAAAATTGAATAATAAATTAATTTGTATGAATTGTGCGATAGATAGATACTTATAGAGAAATTAAGCACACGAAATAATGTTTTAGGGAATTTTATTAGCTCACCCACAATTTTATTGTTTATGTAGAACTGTCGATGCTGGTTCTTAAAGATGAGCGATGACTAAACTGTTGACCACTAATCACACTTTGTTTATTAGGATTCACTAATGTAGGAATTCTCACTTGAACTTTAACTCTTACATTTACTTAAAACTTTATTTAGAACATTATACTTGGATATTACTTAAACACTGCTTACTAGAATTTTGAGGTATTTAGTCTTTATTGCGGATCAGTTCACTCGAAACTTAACTCAATAATTTTATTATAGAGAGAACTTCACGTAAAAACGTAACTAGAGGTAGGACCTTTATGTCCAAAAATTTGAAGATCACTTTTACGGTATTTCGATATGTGCGGTATACGGCAAGCTTGGTCGGGAACTGTCCATTTTTCCAAAAAATTCAATCCCATGTAATGGTTTCCTCTTTTGATGCTACCACGGCTAGAAACTCTTAATAAAAATGCCCAGGTTGTGGTTTGATTATTTATAATGAAAAAAAAAGGAACAACACAAAGAAAAACCATACAAAATGGTAATCAAAATTACAATGAATTA
The DNA here is from genome assembly GCA_963170105.1 of Cantharis lateralis. Lineage (NCBI taxonomy): Eukaryota > Metazoa > Arthropoda > Insecta > Coleoptera > Cantharidae > Cantharis > Cantharis lateralis. The sequence continues at coordinate 24,106,909 of OY720629.1, forward strand.
CCGTTAAAAAAATCTTAAAACTAATACTACAAATTAATACAGTTTTTTCAAGTTACCCGACAAAATCACAAGAATCGAATCCTCGCGTTTTCTCCTGAGATCCCCACTTCAACACTTCACTGGCAAATTTCGCAGTTTTATCTTGCACTTAGGTTGAGAAAAAATATGATGTCTTCTATGGTGCTGATTGACCAATTATACTCCCCTTGCTGCAGATTGATTTAATTATGGGGAAGTGACAACTAAATGTGATTTCTCTAAAATCCCACTTAAAATTCGTGCTGCTGGTGCACACCGAAAACTTGTCGTTACTTCGCGACTCGCGTTTCGGATTCGCGATATAAACTCGCGTTTCGGATTCGCGATATAAACTCGCGTTTCGGATTCGCGATATAAACTCGCGTTTAGGATTCGCGGTATAACCAGAGTTACTGTCCGCGTACTAAATTTGTCGTTGCTAAAACTGCAACGAATTCGATGCTGCTCCTTCCAAGAAGTCTTGTTGTTGGTTCGCACCGAACTGCCTTTTCTTGTCCCGAAAACGCTTCCCCTCTTCCAAAGTTAAAAATTTTCAACACATTTTAAAATTGTTCCCACACTTGCAAATCAAATCCCTTAAAATTTATTGCACTAAAAACTAATAAAAGCACTTCTTGTCCTTTGGCGGTCAGTTTTCTAAAGTTTTTAAATGACGCACGAAAACTAACCCCCTATGTAACTTAATACTTTTACACTGACCTAATAGTTTGCCTTAAAATTACATTCTCACGATTTCAGAAATACAAATTTTAGCAAATTTTAAATATCCGTGAAATGTTGGACTGAAAATCAAAATATTCCATTACACCCACATCCCTTAAAAATCCCACTCTACTTTAATAATTATTTTAAGGTCCGTGGGAAGCAAAATCTTAATCTTTGTGCATAATTACAGACGATCTAGAAAAATTTAAAACTTTAGAAATCGACTTAGTGGCTATTCAAATGGTCCACGCCCATTTCCTTTATGGCCACTTTCAATCGCTCAAAAATCGGGATAGCTCTGAAGAAGCGGAATCGATATTCTTCGGACATTTGAAATCCGCCGCCCTTCCTTTTTGAAGCGTTAATTTTTGTTCTAGACCAAATGCTTGGTGTATATTACACAAAGTAAATTCTTTGCCGAAACTAAAGTTATTTTCCAGAAATATAATATAATAACCATAGGCGTGACTATGGGTATAATATTTTTCATTTTAAAAATATTCTTAGTTACGGAAAAGAAAATTTTCGTAACAAAAGGTCTGTTCGTTCGACATGATTTATTTGCTCCGAACAGTTCGGAACAGGTTCAAGCAGAAATAAAGCGTTCGTTCGTAATCGAGCAGCTGTTCGGAAAGCGTTCGTTGGAATAGTGCAACTTGTTCGGAACTGCTTAGAACAGAAAAACCTGCACTAGGTCGATAGGAGGAGTAAGTTGCTAGAAATTTGTTCTAACCTTTTCCGGCGCCAAATATTTTTAAATTTTGAAATATTATTAATTCAAGTTGATTATTATTAATATTTTTTAAATTATTTAACATTTTCGGATAGTTAAAGTATTTAATATTTGATAAAGCAAGTTCTTTTAATACTTTTTTAAGGTAATAAAAGTGAATTAAAGTAATTTTTTTTTATTTACCGCTCTCAGCAGTCATATTTTAGATACTTTTTTATATCACATTATACAAGATTTTATATAATTACACAAAAAAAGCAAAGAAGAAGTTTTAATTAAAAAAATGAAAAATAGTTGAACATGGAAACTTTTATTTTCTCCAGTCTGGCATTAACATTATTTAAGCGGAGAATAAATTAAAATCTCTAAAAAAAAGATTTTTTTGGTTTATTTGACGCTGTAGTTATTCTATTGAAAGAAATCAGCCCATAATAACATAACAGAAAATAATTTTCAAATTTTTTTGAGGTTAAGATATTTAAAAGTAGCAATAAGTGTTCCAAAAGTGTTCGTTGGGCGCTGCTCTGAGCAGCTGCACTAAACTGTTCAAGCTGCTCTAGTGACATCATCAGAAACTGTTCCGAGCAACTTGCAAAAAGCCCAACGAACAAACCTAAAGGTATCCCATTAACCATGTTCGCTTAGACTCGGGAGCGTCATTTTAAATTTAACCAGGGAAGCTTTGAATTGTACTAATAAAGTAATATAAAATTGCCTTTACGAGTTAATTATAAAAAAAATACGTTACAAAATAGTATCTAACAACAGAAGTGATTATTGCTTAAACTGTCCATTCTAACTTATTATTTTTTCTTATTGTAAAGGAACAGTTGGTGCATTTAAATAAGAAATTCCGTTTCGGTGCTAGAGCCGATGCCTACAGGGGCGTGCATGGACGAATTTTTCAATTTTTCTTAAGTTAATGTTTATATGATAATTTTGTTGTTAATTTATAACTCATAATTTATTGTAATATTCAAAAATCATTGTTATAGGCGAGCGGTTTACACCTATTTTCAGTTCACTTACCGACCAATCAGCGTTCTAGTGGCTGGAAATGATTTTATTCGATTTCTTATATTATACCGAGAAAAAACTGTCGCAAAGAGTGCGACAAAATAGAAAAATGCATATAAACGAAATTCGAAAAAAACGAACAAAAATGAAGGGGCAAGGGAATGAAAGTTTTAAACAAAAATGTATTTCCGTAACAGAAATAATTACATTGCTAAAGTAGGTACATAGGAATATTATTATATTTATTATAATATTATCATCATATTTATTTAAATTTAAGCAGTGCACAGAGAAACATTTTTATTAGTTGAAAGTCATTTTTTTTCTATAGTTCAAATGTAATTTGATGTTTTCTATTAATAATATTGCAAATATAATTTAAGCATAACTAGTATGTAACATGTGTATTAATATATGATACAAACGAGCATTTTTAATATAAAAGATGATATCCCAGTTATATGTAAATCTCGATTATAAGGACACAGGGCTTGCAAACAATAGTTCATATAAGCGAGACTCTACTGTATCATCTTGGGTTTTTGAAAGTAGGTATTTATAAAATGTAATAATTGAGAATTTCACACAAAATTTCAATTTTAAATCTCGGCTGAGTAAATTATAAAGTTCATTGTTTTCAATGTAAAATTACCATTTACTTTTCCTCAAGTGATGGAAATGTACCGCATCTAAAACTTTTTTGTACTTTAAATTTACCTGTTAATATTTTCCAAAAAAATGTAGTTTAATAAGTAATTTGACCACAATGTTGAATGTTACACAACGAAAAGGTAATTGTACACTCTTGTTGAAAATTACACATCTGGGTAAATCAAATGTCCACAAAAATTGGTGGCCACTATGTTGCCCCCGATTTTTGAGTAAATTTACCTCCAAGTGTAAAAATTACTTTTATTTTTGAGGTAAATTTACCTCACGGTGTACTTAATACCCCTATTTTTAGGGTAATTTTTCATTGTTTTGGGTAAAACGTGAAATGACACCAATTTTTGGGTAAATTTACTCTTATAAACTGGGTAATTTTCAAAGTTAAAACTAAACCTGTACTTTTATAGTGTAAATTTTCACAGGTAAAATTACACTCATATTTTACAGTGTACATAAATGAAAATATTAATTTTCCATATTTGAAAAGAATGCGCAGTGTCCCTGTCTCTCCATTAAATTTCATTATTAATTATTGTGGTTGTTGTCTCAAATCTTTTATAGGTAATTTTTTTGGATATTGTTGATTTACCAATTCCGGGAGTAAACACTTATAAAAACATTCAGTCAGTTGACTTTCCATATTATCTTGCCAAAACTTTTCATCTCTGAATATTTTTTCCATTATTAACTCGGTTGGTGTCCAAACTACAAAAAGACAGTATTTTCTATTAGTAATTTTTAGTTGGCCTTGAACTTGAAAATAATAATTATCTCTTCTTTTTAATTTAATTTTGCCTTGATCGTTTTCTAAAAAGTTTATTGTTTTATTTTTAATGCTTTCCAATACCTACTGTAGAAGATGAGGCTTTGTGTGGACATTTTATTTATATTACTCCGTCTTCACCGATTAAGCCATCTGGAAAAGCTCCTAAAAAATATAAAATTTTATCAATAAAAATACCACATTTTTGAACTTTCATATGATAATTTTCTTCAAATTCCGTTACTGCGACAATTTCGCGATCTTGTCCCCAGCGAGTAGATGCATTACCGCGAAAATTTGAATATAACAAATTTTTTACTAGACCAAAATTTGACGCTGTTAATCGATTAAAGGTCATAACTCACCTATCAGCACAGCGACTGATCATCACCAGCAAATTTTATTTCTGCATGTAAATGCAAGCACTTTGACGTGCCTTGCAGGTGATGTGCCGATGCTGTTAGGTAAGCGCGCTTGCATTTAAATACACATAAAGAAATACAATTTGCTTGTGATGATCAGTCGCTGTTCCTATGCTGTGCTGATAGGTGAGAAACGACCTTAAATCGTTCTTGTCTCCATAATAAATTAACACTTTGTCCAATAGTATTGATTTGAATTTGTTTAAGTTCATCTTCACTTTTGTTTAATAATGTTAAAAATTCGGTTTCTTTTTCGTATTCGAAAAATTATTCCGTATTCCATATCTGCAGGTGCGGTAGAATTTTTCTTTTTTTTTAAATTTTTTTTGGAAATAATTCTTTTCACCAGGACTAGTATTGGTTACCGATTTATGAATAATTGCGCTCAATTCACCAGGATTCGAGTTCTATGATATTAGTGCTGCTTCAGAACGAGTTTGATAAGAACGTCGAGCACTAAAATTTAAGCGTTTTCCACCAATAAACTTAGCCAAAACCGAATTGTAACATTCCGCGGCATAATTGTTCATATTTAAAATTAAACTTTCGGCATGTCGTGCAACTCGACCAACCACTATCATAATATCCTGATATAAACCCGAATTCTTCATTTCTGTGATCCACTTTCTTTCATTTTCTGATGTTTTCGGTCCAACACAAAAATATTTAGAACAATTGGAATGCTCTCCAAACACATGACTAGGACCGTTCTAAATATCTTTTCGTAGATGCTGCATTTTTTCCGCGTGAGAGAAATCGGTACATTTTTCGTTCACAAATTTAACTGCACATTGAATACCGGTACGTAATCTTGAAATGCCGTCTTCCAAAGCATTTCGCTGATCCATCGAAACTATAACTTTTTTCGAACTACTAAATTTATTTTTTAAGAGACTCCTTAAATTGGTGCAATAGTTTCTTAGTAAGTGATTGCGGCATTCAATTCTCAATTAAACGATTTCCATAAGGTCGGGCTTCCAACAGTTTCTTCTTTACACTGCTATCACCATCCCCAACGAGGTATGCATATTTTACGTTGTGCATTTCTATGCTTCGCATGAATCCTTCCACAGTTATATCTGCTTCCATTCCAGCCGATGGCGATGGTTTATTCCAATTTTTAAAACATTTATGATGAGTAGGTTCAGAATTTTTACTTTTAGCCCTAGAACAGACACAGAAATATTTATTTCTAATACCTAAAAATAGTAATTTTCCAGTTCGTTTTCCAACTATTACTCCTACACCAGACGAAGCATTGAAGTTGACTATATGAACGTTTAATCCACGCTCCATCAGCAATTACTGTTATTAGAGGTATATTATCTAAATCAACATTTCCTTCTTCAATAGCTAAACGTGCTCTTCTTTTTCGGCGTATTCCATTAATTTCCAAGCTTCGTCGTGGATGTGCGATGATAATATGTCTTCTGTTTTATTAAATAAATGTAGACCCATATCATAGACGGAATATCGCAAATAGAAATTATTTCTCTAAGGCCCAGTTTTTCAGTTGCAGGTTAAACCAAATAATTTGGGTTAACCAATGAAATACGTTCAAAAGCCGTTTTTTATGCAATATCATTGGTTAACCCAACTTTTTTGGTTTAACCTGAAAGTGAAAAACTGGGCCTAAGTGATGAATAATATGAGTTACCCTCTAAAAATGTAAAAAAAAATATAAAACTTATAAATAGTAAATTGCTTTGTTTTAAAATTTAAGAGTTTTTCTTTTTAAGAAGTAAGTAAGAATTTTCAAAAAGAAATTATGAAACGTTTTGTTTTTACAACTTTTAAAAATATTGAATAATAAAACTTATTATTACGTCTAAACTATTTTTATCCGAACTATATTATGTGTTTTTTTTTGAGTTTATAGATTGTTTTTGATTATTTTTTTTTGTACTTGTCTATCGCGCACACTATTGTCCCTTTTTTTAACTTTTTTTTTAGCTTTCTAGTTATTTAGCCGTAACTGCGCGAGTCTATGGCTCTGCTCCTTATCTATTATCGTGAGTAGCCTTTCCCTCTCCCGGACGACTGCTCGTTGTTCCTCCTGGTCCCTTTCGTATTTGGGGGTCCCATAATGAACCCTCGCGAGATCGGAAAATGTCTTTGAGCGTTTTAGGGACGTAGAACAAAACTTGCATTATACCAGCTCTTGCTGGTAATCCGTTTCTCTCGGGTAGTACCTAGGGGCTGGTGGTGGCTGGGCGTATTTCGTCGGTGGTGGATGGGCGGTTGGCTTCATTTCATCGTGGAGGAGGATGTGATGGTTTTCAAAATACACCTTGTATCATCGCAATTCGAATTTGAACCGCGCGCCTTCTGGTTCCCCAATTCAAACTCGATACCGCCATGCACCTCGTAGTAAGCTCGTGATTGTCAAATCAAACACCCATACGTTGCAAAGAGAACCCTCCAGTTCTTGATAACCAACATCTTCAGATTCTTTTAACAGAACGGACAGCCAATTTCGTGAGAAAGTAACCTAACCTCGAAATTTACTTCTTTGCATAAGAAGTTAAAGGATAGCAGGATATTGGAAATTTAAATCAAACTAGAAAACTTCTTTGCATAATGTAAACAAACGACAGCGTCGTCTCAATATCTATTTAACAAAGGGTTAGTAGCAATTAAGTTTCGAAAGTAAATTCAACCAATGTTCAGCATTTCGTCCAGAAATGCGAGCGAATCTAAACCCAAACAACAAATAATCATAATAAAACACAGATTTGGGCGTAACTTTAATCTTTATTCGTATATAAAAAAAAAAGAAAAAAAAAAGCAAACACGGCGCGGCGATTGAACAACACCAAATTATATAAACTCTAGTCATCGTTGATTAATATCTTAAACAATTGAATAATGAATATACTCATAATACATTGACATTCATATTGGTAGGTCTTCTATATTATTCTTATCAACTCTGCATAAGTAAATCCTCCTGCGGATTTAGTACATAATCAAAATACCTGCTTCATAAATCATAATACCTTAAATTTCTTAGTGATTAATTAGTATTAACGTTACGCTTCTCATTTGATCATTATCATTATTAACTTAATCTTTGGAATTTAACGTAACCCTCATAATGTTATCATTGTTATTACAGTGGTGGAAATAGCTATAAAAACAAACGTTTTTTGTACTGATTTCTGTAATTCAAGTATATTTATCGAATCGGGTTTATTAGTTATTATTAATTTAATATTTACTAATATATTTGATATAAACTTGAAATATTTACTTAACATTTCTGGAGAAAATTTAAAAAAGTTATTTTTCAGGTTGGAAATAGCTATAAAAACATTAACAATTTATCAATTATTTATTGGTTATATATTATAAAATATTAATTTTAATACTTTGTATTACCTCCACGACTCAAGACAAGTTCAAAAATGCGATTGGGCATTGAATCAATCAATTTCCGGTACGTTTCAATTGGAATATCTCGCCACGCTTGAGAAATAGCTAGTTTTAAATCGTTTATTGACAAATATTGTTTTCCGTTTTCGTAAACCTTCCTTACCAGGATGCCCCATAAGTTTTCTATAGGGTTCATATCGGGACTTATCGCTGGCCACTCTAAAAGTTTAATATTTTTATCCCTAAACCATTGTTTCGTCTCTCGAGCAGTGTGGCACGATGCATTATCCTGTTGATAAAATGTGTTATCGTTACAATATTCTTCCCAGTACTCGATTAAAACATCTTCTAATAAGTTTGTATATGAGGTGGCATTCAATCGGGTTGAAATAAAACACAATGGTGTTGCACCATTATATCCAAAAGCTGCCCAAACCATTACGGAACCACCGCCGAAGTTACGACTGAACAACGTTTCCTTTTCCTTGCAAATATCGTGCCAATAATACTGTAAACCATCGGGGCCGTCCAAATTAAACTTTTTTTCATCGCTGAATATTACATTGTGCCATTCATCTTTCCACGACATGAAGTTTGGCAAAATGTAATCTTCTTTCGATGTAGCATGGCTTCAATCGTGGTTTGGCTACTCTTTTTGACCATTTAAGGTGGTGTTCCTTATTCAAAATTTGGCGAACACGTCTCCCGGTAATGGAAAGATGCAATTCATCTACAATTTTTGATGAGGATAAGTTTTTTACAGATGCAGCTTTTATTATTTCTCTTCGATCGCGAGTTGTAATTTTTGGTTTAGGTCCTTTTCGTTTACATAACCAATAGTTCTCACCTAATTTTATGTAATTGTGTACTACTGTCACAGATCGATGTATTTTCAATGCTATATCACGCATTTTTAAACCACATTTTCTGTATGTTTCAATTTTCGTGCGTTCTTCCGGAGTAAGTGTACTTCCGCGTGGCATGGTTGAATTTTTATACTAAAATTCAAAAAATTTACACCACTATGTCTTGAAATTATATCAACACTTGCCACCCTTTCGTAACAACAAGAAACAATTTTTAAAAAACTGTTTAATTCAAAAATTTTCAGCCATTTATCACCTGTTTTTATATCTATTTCCATGCAGTTTATGGACGCAACTGATATAAAACTGTATAAATGCATTAATAAGCATTAATTTTTTGAGAATCATTGTCGACATTGTTTTCTTGTGAAAATGCAAGTGAACTACACCAAAAATTACTTTGCAGCATCAATATTTTGCAAATATTATAGAAATTTCAAATGTTCTTATAGCTATTTCCACCACTGTATTAATGTAACCTTGTAATTTAATCATTAACATAACCTTTGTAATTCAGTCATTATTAACCAATGAAATACGTTCAAAAGCCGTTTTTTATGCAATATCATTGGTTAACCCAACTTTTTTGGTTTAACCTGAAAGTGAAAAACTGAGCCTTTAGTCATTAACAAAATTTTTGTAATTTAATCATTTAATTCACATTTATCTTAACAGTTATTATTGCTTTTAAAATTGAGATTCTCTTCTCTTTATATCATTTACTTTTGGACTTTTAGTCTCCGACGTGGCTTAATAGCCCCTAAAAACAGAATAGTGAGTAAGATAAATACAATAGAATGAACCTCAATAGTAAAACACAGGAACCTCCTATTCAAAAAAAATGCCACCATTTACGAAACCACACACAAGATTAGATAAGTCAATGTCAGTGTCAAAAGGGGGGGAGTCAAACCATAGATTCATTCACACGATCCTTAAACCTGATACTGTGTTATTCCTCCTGAAAAGTGGACCACATAAATTGTTACCTCTTTATAACAAATTACCCCGGACTAGACTACCGCGGAGCATGAGACTGAGTTTTCTTTTTATGCTTAACCTCTGGTGGTGAATTCTAGGACACTTAAGGAACACAATGCTGAAGTCAATAATAAGTCATTTAAAATTGAAAAGAAATTATAATTAAAATGTAATAAAATTATCCTAAATATAACATACATATAACTACAATATTATCCAGGCAAAGAATGCCAATAAAATCAAATATTATTGAAATTAACTAAAAAAAATAAAAAATGGAATAATAAATTAATTTGTATGAATTGTCCGATAGATACTTATAGAGAAATTAAGCAAACGAAATAATGTTTTAGGGAATTTTATTGGCTCACCCACAATTTTATTGTTTATGTAGAACTGTCGATGCTGGATCTTAAAGATGAGCTATGACGAAACTGTGGACCACTAATCACACTTTGTTTATTAGGGCTCACTAATGTAGGGATTCTCACTTGAACTTTAACTTTTACATTTACTTAAACTTTATTTAGAACATTTATACTTAGATATTACTTAAACACTGCTTACAATAATTTTGAGGTATTTAGTCTTTATTACTGATAGTTTTTTGTATTATAATTAAAATGTTTATCTTTATAATTATTGAAATTACAAGAATTATTTATGTCGATATTATTAAGTCGTTAAAACTGCTTGATTTCTGCAATATTTACGATATGTTTGAATTATCATCAATTTTACTTTGATCAGGATCAGTTCACTCGAAACTTAACTCAATAATTATATTATAGAGAGAACTTCACGTAAAAACGTAACTAGAGGTAGGACCTTTATGTCCAAAAATTTGACGATCACTTTTACGGTATTTCGATATGTATGCGGTATACGGCAAGCTTGGTCGGGAACTGTTCGTTTTTCCAAAAAATTCAATCCCCATCCCTTAAAAATCCCACTCTACTTTAATAATTATTTTAAGGTCCGTGGGAAGCAAAATCTTAATCTTTGTGCATAATTACAGATGGTCTAGAAAAATTTAAAACTTTAGAAATCGACTTAGTGGCTATTCAAATTTTCCACGCCCATTTCCTTTATGGCCACTTTCAATCGCTCAAAAATCGGGATAGCTTTGAAGAAGCGGAATCGATATTCTTCGGACATTTGAAATCCGCCGCCCTTCCTTTTTGAAGCGTTAATTTTTGTTCTAGACCAAATGCTTGGTGTATATTACACAAAGTAAATTCTTTGCCGAAACTAAAGTTATTTTCCAGAAATATAATATAATAACCATAGGCGTGACTATGGGTATAATATTTTTCATTTTAAAAATATTCTTAGTTACGGAAAAGAAAATTTTCGTAACAAAATATAGGGGAGGACTGGGTTACGTCTACTCATACCCCATGTGTGCCCCATCGCATATTACCTCTAAAACACACATGCATTGGTTCAAAACAATGGCATTAATAAGAACAGGAAGCCATGTTGTCCCAACTGAAACCATCTACCTCCACCATCTTGCCGAACCCCGACTTTCCTCCATCTCGCCGACGCGACCAACCAAGTACTACCCAAAATTACCACGTGACATAAATTTTACCTTAGTCGTCTACATTTACCCCGTTTAACTAACCCACGTAGATACATCTACAAACCTTCATTACCAACTACACAAATAAAATACAATCAAGCAACATTGATTCATTAACTAATAACACCGAAACCTCCACCAATATGCAAGAATTTGCCTAGTGATTAATTTTGCAAAACCCGAAATACTTAATATAATTTATAAATAAGTAAGCCATAGTCCAATTACAAAATAAATAAAACTGTGAGCCCAAACAAATTTAACTACCCCCAGCGTCCACCCGCCATGTTGAAAAAGTCTCTAACCGCGTGGGGTCATGAATAAACTTTCTTTGTTAATATAATTTAAAATAAAGAAATAAACTAAATTCACCTGCGTGTTACAATCTCAATCTGCACTTATTATTATAATTTGTTTTAATTCAATGATAATTTACACTTTTATTAATTTGATCGTTAATTTTCAAAGTGCGTCTTGCTTTTACGAGAACGAGCAACCTTTTCTACCACTAGATGACCCTTTTCAAACCAGTCCGTACCGAAATGATTTAACACAAATTAAACTTGGCGGCAAATTTAAATAGAAATTTTAATATTACAGAACACCCCCAAAGGTTTGCTAAAAAGAATGGCTATGCTTATTTGTCAACCTTTTATGACCTCAAATATTAATACTCGCTTGAAACAATATTATGCACGAATGCACGAATTAGATGACTCAAACCCACAGAGAACACAGGCATCTCCTGTTGTGTTGTGCATTATCTAACTACTCGAGGCAATACACAAGGGCGACAGATATTTACATTATAAAATCTTGGTAAGCAATGGCACACAAACAAAGCAAAGCAAAAGAAACAAAATTAAAATATAAATGAATCGGTCATTTCAAAAACTACATAAGTCAGTATTTTTTCAAAATTGCTTTTTTTGCCAAATCTTGGTCCATGAGGGTAGTGTCACAACCTGTGTAAAAACTATGATAGTCACATTACGCCTAACTTTCGAAATGATGACGTCTTAATTGTATTCATTGCTAAAACTACACAAGTCAGTGACTTAAAGCAGACCAAGCAACATATTTTACCTGCACCATTAGGGTATCGCTAATAAGGGAGCAAATATAATATGTTATTACATTATATCAATAACTGCGTTGGTCCAGAAGCATATGTCGTTTTATAATGAAATATTTAACTGGCCAACTGAAGACGTAAAAGAAAATCTGCTGGAATCTTATGGTGAATATGAATATGTTCCTTAATGTTAGATCAATAAAAATTTTCTAATAATATTATTTTTCATTTTATAAAATATTTTTGCATTATATCTGACTTTTTAATAAATTTATAATACATTGAACCCTATTTCCTGCAAAAACAACATAAGTCAAGAAAACAAATTTGTTAATTTTTATATGTTGCGTTTTTTTAAAGGATATTAATCATGAAGTAACTCGTGGAAGTAACTAACAAGTTAAAGGTTTAAAAAGCAAATTAGCAAAAAAAAACTTTAAAAAATATTAATATTTTGAAGTACCTACTACAGTTTTTATTGCCTACTGTAAAATTTTAATTCTGTGACTTGTGTAGTTTTTGAAATGACCGATTCAAATATAAAGTACACATAAATAGATTAGATCTTTGAAGTTAATCAAGTGATACACTTAATGAGTGGTTGAATCTTACATATACTAGCAAGTATTGCTACCAGTAAAAAAAACCTTTAAATTTAGCATAACTTATTACTAACATGCACGAACCCATGAAGCAACAAACAAACGATCGGTTAGCTCAGATTTCCATAAACAGTTGATCACATCACCGGAGAGAAAACGGTCAAAATCCAACTTGTACATAAACTCGGCTTCCATGAACCGGTGTAACTCGGAACTGTCAATAACACAACAAACCAGCACCTTTCTGATCATAAAAGTTAATTCTACTCTACTTCTACTTTATAGTACAATTTCAAATTACTTATATTATAATTACCCTTTACGTCATCTGTATCAAAATCTATGAGTGTATAAACATTTGGATGCGGATTCCCTATTATCTTATGTGTAAGTAGGTATGGGGGCACTTGGCCGTGGGAACCAAAATCGAGTCCAGGTCCGGACTCTAGGTTCCCAGCCAAATGCCCCCATGCTACTTTTATAAATACATATTATGTGTATTTATAAACACTGCTATAATTAAAATTATACAGCGATGGATAACGTAGGGCCCTTAAAAGCCCCCATTTAAAATTTAGGGGCCCCCTCTAGTTCTTCGAAATTTAGGGGCCCCTTTTTTTTTAATTTAAGGTTCCTTTGTACCTTACAATCTCTCTCTCTCTCTCTCTCTCTAACCTCTTTCTTCTTCTTCTCTCTCTCTTTTTCTAGCTCCTCCTCCTTCACATAAATAATACACAATACTTTACATAAACCGATAACAATACTTAGAGATAAAACATCTGTCAGCGACACAACTACGAGGGTTTTAAGCTCGGATTACCGATGTGTCTAAGATGTCTTATTATCCTTCGTAAGAGACCTAAGTACCAAACCATCAAAGGTCTAGTAAGTAAATTGATTACATCACGGTCGAAACGAATCTGAACGTTGTTTCTTGACAAAACTACACATGCGTAATTCGGTAGTTGTTTCAACGGCTCTAAACAAAAAAGAAAAACTATGAAAATTTAATAAATATTGATAGTAATAAATAATAAATTTACTCGATGAAAGTAAAAAAATTCTCGCACCTATGAAGACACAACCTTTCACGTTGAACACTGCAGATATACTAACGATGAAATTATCTACTCGTGGATTTACATACCTATACAAATTATAATAATGGAAACTGGTTACACGCTAAATAAAATGCTAAAAATATTCCAAACTATTAAAATTTAAAAAATTACATACTGTATAATAATTAGTTTAATTGAGCTATCATACATGTCACGCAGTTGTTGTCTTTCAAAAAAATTATTTAAAAAATCTTTTGAATGTTTGAATTATTTAATATAATTTTTCACTCGTTATAAATATGACAGTATTGAGGGTTACAATGTAGAGGAACGATTTTTCGAAAGCAAACATTGTAAAAAAATTAATTGACATTTTTATTTTTTAATTGTTTCAATACAATGCAATTCAGAATAATTATAGTGTTTATTTAATAAAAAATCATTTACGTAAAAAATGATGATTTTTGGGGAGAATTACACATAGGTATAATACAAAGAGGGTCGTAGTATTTAAAAAATAATAATACAACACCTGAATTTGTATAAACCTCAGGAGTGGTTTATAATAAAATTATTCTTGCACCTATGAAGACACAACCTTCCACGTTGAACACTGCAGAAATACTAATATTCCAAACTATTAAAATTTATAATTTTTCAATACCGTTTTAAAATTAATATTGTGCAATGATAATTATTACGTTTATTAAACTCTGACTCATCGTTATAGACAACAGAATGTTGCAGGTGTGGAAGCATTACAGCTCAATGAACCCAATTATTATTGCATAATATTAATTTTATTACGCTAGGTCAATAGCTCAGCAACATCTCAACCAGTCGACTATCGTGGATCAACTAAATAAAATAAATTATACCCTGCATTCATAATATAATAGTCAGTTAACAAGTAACACATGCGCATACTAAAACAATGAGTGTGCAGAAAATTTAGCAATTGAAAACATATTATATTATATAAACCGACGCTAAAAATCCATTTTTGGATTTTAAATTCTGAAATTTTGCACTACAGCTATGCTAGCGTGCCCGCACAGGATAGCAGTTAAAAAATTTTTGGAAAAAACCCTAAAACATGTTACGACGCGAAGATATAATTAATAACATTATACTATGTTATAAAGTGCTATGTCATCTCCTATACCGTTTTGATAGTAAATTTCTCTTTATCAACTTGATACATTTTAAAATTAGTTTACGATAAAATATCCATATTATATTTATATGTAATTCACGATAAAATATCCATATATTTATATGTAATTTACGAAATACGGGTGTGATTAGTATGTCCTATACACTACAAGAACCTATAAAATAAAATTTTAAAATTCTATTTTAATTATTACGATTTATTGTGCAATAATAATCAAGTTTTTAAAACACAAGAATTTTAAAAACTTACATACTCTAATTTATTATAATAATGTAACCTGATATCAACGTTAAAATAAAATACTGAAAGTATTCAAGAGCTATTAAATTATTTTAATTAGATAATATAAATAAGGCCCTCAATCTGATATGCTACATCGGTTCATCAGATTCTAAAACAAAAATGTTTATTTTACATTTAGAACGCTAAATACCACAGTTAGTTACCTAAAATCACAAGGACGGACCTATAAGCTAAAAAAAGCGAAAATTCTTGAAAGGCAACATATTGAACAATTTTAACAGATGCACCCAACGATAAATATTTGATGATGAAGGTATTTTTGTAACCTATACTAAAATTTAAATTTCTTTAAATTTTTGTACCTTTCTAGGTTGTTTTATTATTTGGTATATCTGAAGGTTGCCGTTGTGATGAGTTAACCAAGATGAATATTACAGACATAGAAGACAAAGAAACATATTTATACATATCTGTACCAGATACAAAAACCTATTAATCTCGCAGTTTCACTATCGTCAGAGAAAGCTATCCGGTCGATCCTATTAATATCTATAAAATATGTGTCTATGCGTCCTCTACATATTGGTCTCAGTAGATTCTTTATTAACTACAAGCAGGAGAAATGTACTGTTCAACCAGTTGGAATCAACACCAATTCTCATTCCTAGTATAGCGAAATATTCAAAATCTCAAAAAAAAAATTAAAGTGACTTTACCAAGAACATAATATCTTCTTACGGAATAAAAAATATTTTAATAAAAAGAAAAAAGTTACACCTATTATTATATTTAATATTTTATTTCTACCTATACATATTTATAATATTATTTTACTTTACACACACACACACACCCTCTCACACAGAAAAAATTTAAAAAGAAGAAGTTTCTGAATGGGTTAAGATGTCTCCTCTATTGCTTGACTACAGGACCGCGCCAGCATCAATGGCCGCCTGTGTGCAGAGCCAAATTTGCCGACCCAAAATTTACATTTTTGTTATAAAATATAAATTTTATGTAGTACATACCTAGTTTAACTGTAACAAATCAAATTAATTTAAGTGAAAACAGAAATTTAAAAAAAGTTTTATTAACAATAAAATTTACAAAAAAATAGTGGAATAAAATTAATAAAAAAATATTGCTATTATAGACAGATTATTTAATCTGTTTTGTGACATTGTACATTTTTTATTTTTTTTTTTTGTAATTTGCATATAATTTTTAAATCTTTTTTTGGCCGCCCCTGAATTTGGCCGCCCGTGTGCGGCGCACACGTTGCACACTGGCTTGGCGCGGCCGTGCTTGACTATCTAAAAAAAATTATTACCTATGAAATTATGTATTCAGTATTATTAACATACGGTTTTGTAATAACGGAATGAATTCGATCTCTTTCGAGATAGTACACTATCTTTATTTCGGTACGGCAACAGGGGCAAGACCATCCCCCTCTCGTCACCCACCCCCTTAAACATTTGGAGCAATATCTTAAATATTTTAATTTATTAAACATCGTTATTTTAAAATTATTAATCATACCTGTGTATACAACTTGCAGACTTCACGTTCATTATGGCGAGAGGGTTTAAACATATAGGGCAAGGCCCCTCCCGCTCAAACGGTGGCGGCCCAAACCCTCGCCCACAACGATTTACTGTAATTTCTAACGATGATTGATTAATTATTGGTTAAAAAAAAACAATTAAACTTACCCATTATAGTTTTTAATACGTTTTCTACTAGTAAGTTACAAGCAAACTATAGCTAGCAAAATTTGTGTTTGCTACTTTATATACTATAATATAATCTCATGTGTACAAAAAACATCTACTTTGTATTATAATCTCTTCATGATTTTTTTTATTGTCATCATTTTAGTAAACACGATCGTTATTGAAATGCAGCCCAATGGATTATTTATGCAAAATAACAACATTTTATTGAAGAAGAGTTCCAGGAATATATCTTTAAGGTCATTTTAAATTATTATAAACTTATTATGTATTATTATAAATAGAATAAGATCTTTGTTTTTTTGGAAAATTCACTATCTCTACAAATAAATTATATTACTATGTATTACATAGTTGCAATATTAAGGCAGGGTCCCACGAGTGGTGTATTGGGCCAATACACCATTAATGGTGCATTGTAACAGTACAGAATGGATAAATAAAATAAATATAGCGATATACGGCGGTGTATAACGGTATATGACGGTATATAGTAGGTTGTAAGTTACATCTTGCGCTTCCTCCTCGATACACTCAGGTACATATACTGTCCCCGTTTTACAAATATTCATGTTTAGGAGTGAAATTATAAGATCGTTGAAGCACAAAACTCTAGCGTCTCTAGTTACATAACAATTCCTTAGTTACGATGATAATCAAAGCAATCTATACTGCAAAATCCCTGTATTTTATTAAAAGTCAATCAAGAGTCTAGGGTGTCAAATTGATTACTGTCACGAACAAGCAATATCGAGTGCTAAATGGCAGTACACCACAGTACACCGCTATATACCGCCATATACTGCGGTATGGCGGTATATACCGCAGTACACCACAGTACACCGCAGTACACCGCAGTACACCGCTATATACCGCTATATACTGCGGTATAGCGGTATACTACGGTGTACTGCGGTATATACCGCCATACCGCAGTATATAACGGTATATAGCGGTGTACTGCGGTGTACTGCGGTATATACCGCTGTACACCGCAATATACCGCTATATAGTAGGTTGTAAGTTACATCTTGCGCTTCCTCCTTGATACACTCAGGTACATATACTGTACCTGTTTTACAAATATTCATGTTTAGGAGTGAAATTATAAGATCGTTGAAGCACCAAAACTCTAGAGTCTCTAGTTACATAACAATTCCTTAGTTACGATGATAATCAAAACAATCTATACTGCAAAATCCCAGTATTTTATTAAAAGTCAATCAAAAGTCTAGAGTGTCAAATTGATTACTGTCACGAACAAGCAATATGATACAAATATGATTTTGAAATTTTCATTTTACTTGCAGGTTTTGGATAAAATGTTATATGCCACTCTTGAGTAAAGATACTTTTATTCACTTACGGAAAATACCGTTGCCTCGTGTGATAACATTTTCGTTTGTGGATAAAATTAATCTTTACTCATTAGTCCCATAAATTACTATTAATTTTAAATGATCAACTATTAGACGTGTTCCTGTAATTAAACATTAATTCAATATTAAAAAATCTTGAAAGTGAATAAATACGTTAACATAAAATAATACAAAGTAGATGTTTTGTACATATGAGATAAACGTTTTATACAGTTTATTATTACTTTGTATTTTATTTAGAAATTTTTATGCATAAATTATATAATTGATTTGTAAATCAGTAGCTATCGTGTTTGCTAAATTGCAACATTTTAAAAGGCCTTAATGATGTGTTCTTAGAACTCTTCAATAAAATGTTGTTATCATGAAGTGTTTTAAAAAATTAAATATTAATAGCAAGAATTTTTACTTTCTATAAATTTAGTATATAAAGTTCAGCATGAAGCTAGAAAATTTTATTATTTTACAGTTTTATCATTTATTCAGTTATTCTCTTCTTAACACAAGGTAACAATTATATGAATTTTACTTTATAATTTTAACCATATTCGTATTTTATTATTTAGAATGAAGATGACGGTCATATACCATTCTTTATTTCTGCTACAAGTCCTAGTATCGCTTGCAAGATGTTTACC
This sequence comes from Cantharis lateralis, assembly GCA_963170105.1. Taxonomy (NCBI): domain Eukaryota; kingdom Metazoa; phylum Arthropoda; class Insecta; order Coleoptera; family Cantharidae; genus Cantharis; species Cantharis lateralis. The sequence continues at coordinate 24,125,978 of OY720629.1, forward strand.
TACAGATCCTGTAGAGGGACACGAGACAGCATTAAGTATTTTCGAGCGATTAATATCGGGGTCTGAAAAACGTATAATAAACACCCCAGAATACATAAGCGACGTCTGTTACAGAGTACCTGGTTTAGCTTATGATATACCGCTAAATTTTACTGTACTCAGGCTTCTCGGAGACAATACCATGACTGAAAAACGCATATTATTATCGGTCAATGAAATAAATATAGATGGTTCAGGTGCTGGAAAGGTGATAACAGAGGGTAATTGTGTATTACCCCACCCGTTACAGCCTACGGAGGGACCTAATTCATTTACGGAGGTTGTACCTCTATTCGACTTATTACCGGAGAACAACTATGATGAGTCAGACATCGAGGTGGGTTATGATATACCGTCTAATGTTACACCACTTGAAGATAGATGTACTGAGGAAAAAACTCGAGGAATCGAGGACCAACTTGCCGAGCGAGCTACGAGATTGCAGCAACATATACTGTTTACGGGGCAATTAGCCTACATTATATATATTGACGGTTACACAGTAATATGCGGTGTGATAAAAATGGATAAGACAATAATAACATCTTCATATATCTTTAAATGTATGTGTCCACATGTAACTGAGCGCGTTAGGAGAAGGTACGATGACATTATAGCGAAGGAAAAGACCCATGAAGATTACAAACAGGCAGAAAAATTTGCTAGCGATATGGTTCGTTCTGGTTTTCATATAAAACCACAAATAGGTACGTCCCATACCCTCAACAACCCCGAAAATTAATTCGATCGTTACGTCGACGTGCTCTCCAAGACGATTTTTTTGATAGTTAATTATATTGATAATGTATACATATAAAGGTATTTAGCAGTATATAGCGGTATTTAGCTGTGTATAACGGTATTTAGCTATGTATAACGGTAATTTATAAAATATAATAATAAAATATTAATGCAATGTAAACTATATCTCACAGATCAGACGTGTACGACTGCTGGTTAATTTTACGTTTTTTATATTGTTTATTTAAATAATTATGTAGTACTTCTTCACAAATGAAATTATATATTATTTTATAATATTTATTCTTTAATTAGACGACATGTTTCGTATGCATGGCATACATTATCAAGTCTACAGAGAAAATTAAATTTAAGAAGAGATATAAATTTTTTGTAATAATTAATTACATACCTGAAATTAACAATTAAATATTGAAAACGATTTTTTAAAAAAAACAAATAATTAGTTCTGCTTGGTTATGATTTGAGTAGTTATTTATGGGTTGATATAAAGTATTTTTAAAATTTTTTTAAAAATAGTTCAATTTTTGAAGTTAAGATGTCAATTGTAGTAGTGTAGTGATGGAAATTTAAAAATATACATGACAGTTGAAAAAATAAGAAAATCAAGGAAGTGTGTAGGTTGTTGTATTAAAGAAAAGTGTTGTAAAGTGGAGTAAAATTTAATTGTTCGTGTTTGTTGAGTAGTAGTTCTTGTAGTTTAGTTGCTTTTTTTTTGTATTTCGTATGATTCCCAAATAATTCTTTTAAAGTATTTATCTTCTTTATGGAGATATTTATTTATTTATTTATTTATTTATAAACAATATAAAGAAAAACTTCGCTTGACGTATTAACATTATTTATGTTTTTTTGTTTTCTAAATTATGGGTTTACGATGGTTACTATCTAAGTGATTGTTCCATTACATTATTAACTTATAATTTGCTATACTGAACTCACCATACCTATACATGTATCATAGCAACTGGGGGTTCAGTAAACCAGAGTAAACCCAATTATTGCACAATATGTGGTAACATTTTTAAAATTAGTTTAAAAGAAAATTCGTTTGCTATTTTGTGCATTATCGTTAAGATAATAGTCTTACAAAATTTTGAAATTTTTAATCTTAGTTCGACTTATAATCACTGATTTCCGATAAATTTGCTATAATTATGGAAACATACAGACATACTTCGTATACATAGTGCATAATAAAAATATGTGTGCTTTATTTATTTTTGATAAAAAGTTAAATTTAATCCCCGTAAACAGAGTTCCGCTCGTAAAAACTTAAAATTTTGAGAGACTGCTAATTTCGTGTGAGCGCATATAATAACAGTCGAATTTTTCCCTAAAACCAAAATTTAAATTATTATTATTACCGTATGAAGAGCACCAATAAAATTATTCGCATGTTTAACAATTGTACAGGAAGTTGCATCATACACCTTTCCATAATTTTTAGAATTTTTTTTCAAAAATTTTAACTGCTATCTTTTGCGGGCACACTACCAAAGATGTAGTGCAAAATTTTAGAATTTAGAACCTGAAAATGGATTTTTTTACAGTCAATTTATATGTAATATAAATATTTTCACTTTTAAAACCTAAGTGCACTTTCTGTACCTACGCATGCGCTATTTATTCACTGAGATTACTTGTTATAATATGCACGTGAATATGTAGAAATATTTCAATTTCAATTAGTTGTTTGATAGGGAGCGTGATCGCAGGACGTATCGAAAGCACTCTTGAGGTTTATTTAAATTCAAGTTCAGGTGAGTATAGGTGTTGACAGGTGACTGTATTATATGGGTAATTCTCCCAAAAAATGATCATTTTTTACGTATCCGATTTTTATTAAATAAATACTATAATTATTTGATGTTTTCCTTTACAATTAAAAATAAAAATGTCAATTAAATTTTTTTTACAATGTTTGCTTACGAAAAATTCGTTTCTCTTGATTGTAACCCTCAATACTTGTCATATTTATAGCGAATGAAAACGATATTAAAAATTCAAACAGTTTTTAAATAATTAGAAATTAACAACTGCCCTCAAATATCTAAAAAGTTATATTGTTGGTTGTCTCAAAATAAAATTCAAAATCATGTAATCAGCTTCGTGAATCGTTCCTCTCGATCTGTTGCCATTGTAACAATGTCATTAATCTATTAAAATTGAAAATACAGTTTGATCACTGGATAATTATGTTAAACCAATCTAAACTCGACCCGGGTCCGTTTATTTTATGCGGAAAAATATTAATTTTTGTTTCAAAATTTTTCTACTCTCACAAAATGATCATTTTCGGAGAATCGCCCATATATGTAAAATTTGTCTCCCCTAGAAGCTTTCAGGTCTTTTACGAAACAGATCATTATTTACCTACAGTTCTGGGTGCTCGGCTTATGCTCTCACTCAGATTGTACCCTATTTAGCATTGGTAATACCTATTAATTAATTTGATACGTGGTATCAAATAAAATTGATCAAATTTATGTTTTGCTGACTAACAATATTTAGTACAAATTAAATTATGAGAGGTATTTTAAAAGAGAATTAGAGGAACGTTAATTACCACTTTGGTGTGTGCTGTAACGGTATAATATGGTGTAGTGGCATATAGCGGTATAGCGATACCTATTACATTATTATTATTTTTTTTATTTTTTTTTTTTTTTGCTAAATAAAATTACCGTTTAATACCTTAAATCAGTATAACGCCCTACCGTACTATACCGTAAAACCTGTTTTCGGTTAATACCGGATTGTAAATACTAAATTACGCATGCGCAGTTTTTCCTGTCAAGAAAACTACCTATATAAATAGAGTTTCGCTATTGCTGAGTGATCAGTCTAGGGAGTAGGCAGATAGAGGCTCTAGGCTTAGTAAAGAGACAGTCCCCAGTATTCTGATTTATCAATTCTCAATTTGTTCTAATTATTACATTTTAAACGTTCAGGATGCAGAACTTTGAGATTATCGATGAAGTTACTACAGGTGTTAGGAAATTTAAAACTAAAAGACGTCAAGTAGTGTTCAAGATAAAGGATGTTTCCCTACCTTCCGGTGAAGAAAAAATTGACTTTTTCAAGAAAGCGATTGAGCAAATTCTCGTATATATTATGTCAACGGTACTACCTACGGATAAAGTAGGATTTACTTTCGAGTTATGTGGTTTCAAACAAAAATTACCAGGGTTCATGACCTTTAGACAAGCAGATAGTATAACTTTTAACGATGTATGGTTTATATTGGAAGGAATACTTCAAAGTGATCCTGAAGTTTTGAGTAGTCAAGACTTTAAACTAATTATGACCTCTATAAGACCACCTACTGGTAGGGGTCGGCAACGTATCCATAACAGCTTTAGTGAAGAGTGTCTACAGAGGAGAGGTGTGGTCACGATAAAAAACAGAGATAATTTATGTTTACCGAGAGCTCTAGTTGTGGGAATAGCTTTTTCTGGAAAAGATCCGGGTTATAAAAGCATTCGAGATAAACAGGGTGTGCAAAAGGAGAGGGCAATTAAGCTAATGAAAGAAGCATGCATCGAAGATATCCCTGCTGCAGGTTCTGGTATTGAAGAAATCAAAATATTCCAAAATTATCTAAGTGATTATAAAATTACCGTGTATCAGTACGGTATAAAAGGAACTCAAGTGATATTCGAAGGTCCTGATGCATCTCTCAAGATAAATCTTTTGCATCACGAAAACCATTATAATGTTATCACCTCACTAACATCGGCCTTCTGTTGTAGTTATTACTGCGAGTTGTGCCATATTCCTTACAATACAAAAAATAGACATAGATGTAAACAATCTTGTAAAGAGTGCGGAGATTCACCACCATGTAATAGAGAGTCGGTGTTAATAAAATGCGAAGATTGTAATAGAAAGTTTTATAATGCACAATGTCATGAAAATCATAAAAATAAAATGTGTGCCGAGATTAAAAAGTGCGATAAATGCTTCAAAACTATAAACATAAAGAATCGTAAACAAGAACATGTATGCGGTGAGATTTATTGTAAGATTTGTCTAGACCATAAACCTGAGAATCACTACTGTTACATTCAACCAGCCACTAAATTGTCCGACAAGCAGGATACCCTTTTTGTGTTTTTCGATCTGGAAACCATGCAGGAAAAAGTAACTGCAGATGGTTATAAACTTCATGAACCAAATCTCTGTGTGTTACAACAAGTTTGCCCTAACTGTTATAATGAAACAAAACTCCGTTTCTGTCAGAGGTGTGGATTCAGAGAACAAGTTCTAAAAGTTAATTGTATTGAAAAGCTGCTAAGTTATTTATTAAAAACAAGAAAGTTGTTTAAGAAAGTTATATCTATTGCTCATAACAGCCAGGCTTTCGATTGTCAATTTATCCTAAACCATGTTTTAACAAAAACATCTATAAAACCAGAGCTTATAATGCGAGGGAGCAAAATTCTCATGATGGAATTGGGGAACTTGCGGTTTATTGATTCTCTGAATTATTTTCCTATGGCTCTTACCGATCTCCCTAAGGCTTTCGATATGCCTCAGTCTAAGGGTTATTTTCCTCACTTGTTTAACACTATGGAAAACGCTAATTATGTTGGTCCCTTACCTGCTCTTGAATATTATTCACCAGATACCATGAAACCTGAAGCTCGTACTGAGTTTTTAAAGTGGTATGAAGAAAACAAAAATCAAGATTTTGATATGCAAAGAGATATTGTGGGGTATTGCAGAACAGATGTGGAGATCTTAAAGAAGGCCTGTATTCACTTTAGAAACCTGTTTCTAGGAGAATGTTATGTGGACCCTTTTGCCGAAAGCCTTACAATTGCGTCAGCATGTAACTTGATGTTCAGGCGTAAATTTTTACAATCTGAAACAATAGGAATTATTCCCAAGGGCGGTTATAGAAGAGCAGATATTCATTCAAAAATTGCTCTTCAATGGTTGTTAAGTGAGGAAAGAAAAAGAGGTATAACTATTAAACATACCGGTCGTCAAAATGAAGTAAAAGTTGCGGGGGCAAAGGTCGATGGTATCTATGAAAATCATATATATCAGTTTCATGGTTGTTATTATCACGGGTGTTCGTCATGTTTCACAACTAGACGTGACGAACAACTACATGATGATCCTTCCGACACTATGAATATGCGATATGAGAGAACAAAAGATCGTACAAAAAATTTACGTGGTATAGGATACGAAGTAACTGAGAAGTGGGAGTGTGAATTTGTGCGGGAATTAAAAAACAATCCTGAATTGAATGACTTGAAAGATCACCCAATTTTACTAAATTTACCTCTGAACCCTCGAGATGCATTTTATGGAGGAAGGACTGGAGCAGCAAAACTAATGTATGAAGTAAAGCAGGGCGAACAAATAAAATATGTCGATGTTTGTTCGCTATATCCTTGGGTGTGTAAATACGGCAAGTTTCCAGTAGGTCATCCTACTGTATATGTCGGGGATGAGTGTAATCGTCTAATTGAAGAACGTGGAATGCATCACATAAATGGTTTAATAAAGTGTAGCATATTACCACCACAAAATTTATATCATCCTGTTCTACCCGTGAAAACTCAAAACAAGTTAATGTTTTCCTTATGTCGTACTTGTGCTGAATCATTAAATCAACATGAGTGTGATCACGGGGTTGAGGAAAGAACTTTACACGGAACTTGGGTGATTGATGAAGTGCTTAAGGCTATTGAGAAAAGTTACACGTTATTGACCATACAAGAAATCTGGTGTTATGAAGTAGACAGCTATGACAAGTCCAGTGACCAGGGTGGTTTATTTTCCGGATTCATCAACACATTCCTACAGATGAAACAACAAGCTAGTGGCTGGCCTCATAGTTGTACAACTCTGGCAGAGAAAGAAGAGTACATTGAAAACTATGCGATTAACGAGGGTGTAATAATGAACGAAGAAAAGATTGAGAAAAACCCTGGTCTTAGGTCCCTTGCCAAACTTATGTTAAATTCCTTTTGGGTGAGTTTTTTTTTAAATAATTATTATATGACTATATAACTAATTTTTTTTAGGGTAAATTTGGTCAACGAGAAAACCAATCGAGGACCAGTATAGTTAATACACCTATGGAATATATTGATTTAGTTTTAAACCCTTGTATTAATTTAAATCATGTTCAGTTTGTGAACCAAGATACAATAGTAGTAAACTGGTCTTACAAGGAAGAAGCATCTGATCCTTTGAAAACCGTGAATGTTGTTATAGCGTCATACGTAACGACCCAGGCTCGTCTCAAGCTTTACAGTTATTTGGAAAAGATACAGGACCGTGTGTTATATTATGATACAGACTCAGTAATTTACGTTTCAAAACCCAACGAACTCGATCTACCCTTGGGTAGATATCTTGGAGATTTAACAAACGAGCTAGAAGATTACGGTCCAGATGCCTACATCGATACCTTTGTCTGTGGCGGTCCTAAGAATTACGCCTACCTAGTACTTATACCTTCTACAGGTAACACTATAACTAAAATCAAGGCTAAAGGAATAACTCTAAATTACGAAACGGGGCAAAAAATAAATATGAAAACCATGCTAGATCTTCTCTTGAACGATAGCGGTGAAGCTAAAATATTAATTCATTTTCGTGGTATTAGAAGATCCGAGGATCACCAGGTTGTTACCAAAGACGAAACAAAAAAGTATCAAGTCAGTTTTAAAAAACGAAGAAGAATTGAAAATTTTGACTCTGTACCTTACGGATATAAAAAGTTAAAATTTTGAATAAGGTTATATTTTCTAAAATTTTAATTGTATTATAATTTTTTTTTAAAAGTTAAAATTTTGAATAAGGTTAAATTTTCTAAAATTTTAATTGTATTATAATTTTTTTAAAGTTTAATTATGTTATAATTGTAAGTAATTGTTATTATAATAAATATAGTGTAACAATTTTTTAAATAACATTTTTTATTTTTTGTCTATAGACCTAGCGTAATAAAATTAATATTGTGCAATAATAATTAGGTTCATTGAGCTTTCATGCTCCTACACCTGCAACAGTCTGTTGTCTACAACGATGAGTCAGAGTTTAATAAAACGTAATAATTATCATTGCACAATATTAATTTTAAACGGTATTAAAAATTATAAATTTTAATAGTTTGGAATATTAGTATTTCTGTAGTGTTCAACGTAAAAGGTTGTGTCTTCATAGGTGCGAGAATAATTTTATTATAAACCACTCTTCAGTGGTTTTACATTATCAATCAGTTTGCATTATTATAATTTGTATAGGTATGTAAACCCACGAGTAGCTAATTTCATCGTTAGTATTTCTGCAGTGTTCAACGTGAAAGGTTGTGTCTTCATAGGTGCGAGAATTTTTTTACTTTCATCGAGTAAATTTATTATTTATTACTATCAATATTTATTAAATTTTCATAGTTTTTCTTTTTTTGTTTAGAGCCGTTGAAACAACTACCGAATTACGCATGTGTAGTTTTGTCGGTAATCCGAGCTTGAAACCCTCGTAGTTGTGTCGCTGACAGATGTTTTATCTCTAAGTATTGTTATCGGTTTATGTAAAGTATTGTGTATTATTTATGTGAAGGAGGAGGAGCTAGAAAAAGAGAGAGAGATGAAGAAGAAAGAGGTTAGAGAGAGAGAGAGAGAGATTGTAAGGTACAAAGGAACCTTAAATTAAAAAAAAAGGGGCCCCTAAATTTCGAAGAACTAGAGGGGGCCCCTAAATTTTAAATGGGGGCTTTTAAGGGCCCTACGTTATCCATCGCTGTATAATTTTAATTATAGCAGTGTTTATAAATACACATAATATGTATTTATAAAAGTAGCATGGGGGCATTTGGCTGGGAACCTAGAGTCCGGACCTGGACTCGATTTTGGTTCCCACGGCCAAGTGCCCCCATACCTACTTGTGTACCCGAGTACAAAGGACAGAATTTCGCGACGATATTATGCGCTGCATCAGAAATATGAGGGTCCCTCAACAAAACTAAATCACCTATATTCAATTGATCATTATACGTTTTAAAAAATCTCTTCCGATATAAGCTGGCTTGTAACAACCTATCCCTGACTTCTGTTCTAATCTGCCGTATGGATTTTACTCTAGGTGGTGGAACTAGTGACAACATTAAATTCGACAACTGATTAGGTGGATTAAAGCCCTTCATTATCTCAAATGGAGAATACCCTGTAGATAAGTGTACTAATAAACATTCAATGTTCAGTAGGTGATGTGCCCACCCTGAGTGTGACTGCCCACAATAAGTCCTAAATAACCGACCTAACTCACGCATGACTCTCTCAGTGGGATTCGACCCCGGATGTCGTATTGATGTGTAATACCCTGGGGTTCGTAATTAAAATTACAAACTGGTACTGTTTCTCGCTGCCACTACGTCCATTTCTTGGGAACGGGATAGACGAGCCCGTTTGCTGGATTTCTGGTAGTGTGGTCGTTTTAGAAGCGCAGGAATTAACCCAAACAAAGTTTCTCGTTTGTAACACAAAAAAAAACAATAATAATCGTTTTGATTGATTTATTAAAATTAAAAAAATAGAATGAAAAATTACGCTGTTTACAAAGATCTGAAATAAAAATAATTAATTAATAACTCAAGTAATATTTTGTAGCTGTATTGAATTTAATTTAATTGCGAAAAGTTCATTAGTTGAGTTATTAATTTAATTGCACACAAAATTTATACATAGTATTTTTGTACCCTAGCAAAATAAGCTCGACTCAATATAAATTTAAATTGTTGTTAATTAGATAATCGAACAATTTGCTCTTTAAAAATTTGTTTTTACCTTAAATTGTTGTTGGCACTCAAAAATTCACAAAAAAAAATAGAAAAAATAATAGGTTGCTCTAAAACTAATGATGTCTTAGAGTGGAATTGCAAAAAATGAAGTTCACACACGCGTGACTCAATTAGGCAGTGGCAAAAGGCAAGTGTCAATCAATGGATTTACATCGACTATTTATGTAAAAATCGACATATTTGAGGGGAGTTTTAGGGTTCTCTATTCCCTTTCAATTTGTCTAGAAATGTTTCTAAGATCCCCCATATAATCTCAAAGTTCCCACATACAACCACATGTGAACTTCGGGTCACTTAGATAATGAAAGATTTTTCCTAAAAAATGCAAGTTTAAAGTCAAGTGTTTTTATCTTACAAATTTACTTTAATTATTCTTGCCAAACCATTGATCTAATTTGAATTTAGTTTGCGGCAATCTCATTGAATAAATTTTGTATTTTTCCATAATTAATTTGAAGTTGATAGTACTTGATTTGGCGAAATTAAGTTCCTTAAGGGTCAAAAACTGGTAGAATTAAGTTAAATAGCATAGGTAAGGTAGTTCTTGAAGGTAAAGCATAGGAGTGGTACGACGAATAATAGGTGGGAGTTTTGCGATTTCGATGGCAAAAATTATTTTTTTGCATGATTGAAAAACTGAGGTTCGTAGGAACTTTAAGGGAAATTTCAATTTCGTGAGATGACGTGGAATAGCTTGAAGTTGTTCAAGAAATATGTCTGGTTTGATTAAGGATGGGTGAGGTAAGTTGATTTTTGCGAAATTGATGCTTTCGGTAAGTTCGTTCAATTCTTGCAGGAGAGTTGTGAATGACCGTCCATCGTTTTGATTTGGCTACTGATGCGTTCTCGATCGGTGATAGCTTCATGGATGGCCTTTAATATCATATCTTGGGTTTTCTTTAGTTCATCTTCGTCGAGTTGTAATTGAGTCATGATTTTGTTAAAAGTATCCACGGTGCTTGTAACTATTGAGATTTGTTGTTTAAGCAAACTTTTCAACACGGTTTGATCCGTTTTGAGTTGATTGATGCTTGCTTCGAATCGTTCTCCATCTTTGGCGTCTAGGTTTCCGGATATGAATTTTATAGTAGAACCCAGAAAATTCAGCAAGTACCTTTTGTGTTTTTGGTCATCCGACATTGTTGATTCGGTTAACTCGCGTAAGATTGTCGCACACTTGTTGTTCAACATTTTCAAATTTGTGATAGCAATAGAGGTATAAAAAAATGACCTTGCGGGTTGGTGCTTAACGTTATTAGTGAATTTATGATATATTCCCCGCCCGTTTTGTTGTATGATTCTGACCGTATTGTCTGGTCGAGGCGTCTTATTATGTCTTCGTTATGTACATTGAAATTCTGCATCTCGGTTATATCCACGTACTTGAGTATTTTCCAATATGAATTTATTAGACGCGCGTCAGCTTCTTTTTCTACGTAGAGTCCGGATAGATGATTGACGCTTTGTTGTTTGTTAAAAATTGTAATGTTTAAAATCTATAGTCGAGAAATATAATAATCTAAAAAAAAATTATTCATGCATACTAATAAAAATGAATAAAAGAAATGTTTTAGCATACACTAAAGAAAATTTATAAATTGTTCTAAATTGGAAAAAAAAATTTCTGGAGACAATTCACTAGCGCACATGAGGTGTGAGGTCCTTGTTTTTAATTCCCTTTCGGGTTTTTTTTTTGGTTCGTTAATTGCACTTTTTATTGTTTGTTTTTTTAAACTATTAGCCTTGCACCATTATTTATTGTTCTTGGGTGCGCGGAGTCGAACCGATATGCGGCCCCACTGTTCTTCTACAACTGCCTTCAGCTGTTCCCTTTTTTCAATTAATGCGCACCCTTTTTCGAAGTCTTCTTCGTATGCGCGGGTTCCGCAATGTACCTTCGCGAGGTGGGACGGCATTTTCGATCTCTTGAGGGTGGCCGAGCAAAACTTGCATTTATTAGTTCCTGGTAGAAGTCACTTTCGCGTACGTATCCCCCAGAGGTCGAAGCGAACGGGGTGTGCGCCTCTACTGGAAGGTCCTGGGAAACGGTGTTGGTGCCGGGTTCGATGGCCTTGATGTATTTTGATGCATACCTTGCATGTTTTTTTTGATAAACGTGTTTCTATGGTTTAGGCAGTTCAGGCACAGGTTCTTTTTGCTCGCGGCCTGGAGCCTGCCTGTTGGTGACAAGCCCCTGAACTGTTCGCACCTGTAGCCTTCGTGGTACTCGCCACAGAACGCGCATATCCACATGAATAGGTATGCGTACGGAAAGCTATCGACGATTTGGCCTGCGGCGTTACGCACCTGCCGGTATTTGGTGATCGTCTTGTTCATTCTTAAATTGTATAACTAACTATTAATATTCAATAATAAAAGAAATGTGAACTAAAATTTTCTACTGGTCCTAGGATATCAGTTGATACTATTTTCTACTGACGCTGAGTCGTCACTACTCTTACTGATGGTTAGAGCGAAATGTTATAATCTACTTAAGGAAATCTTTTGTTTTGTAATTTAGTTACTTTTTTTACGCGCACTTTTGTTTTTCAACTATTCTTCGCGCACTTTTTGTTTTGTATTTTTCTTTTACGCGCACTCTTGGCTTTTAACTGTTCTTCGCGCACTTTTTGTTTTTTTTTAACGTTAGTAGTAGTGAAAGTCGGGAATAATGTTTGGTTTTGCTGGTCTTTCCGATCGTCGCGTCGTGGTGCGGGAAATAAATAATAAATAAATAAAAATAATAAGTGGCAAAACCCCATTTTGTATATACTGCTAGCTCAGTCAGCAATTCCAAGAACTCTTTATGGCTTGTCAAGTTGCATATTATGGAGTAAATTGTGGCCCATTGTGCATCATTATGCCTCTAAGGTTCCCATATTTGAAATTCACTGTTTGGTTGCTCGAACACACGGAAACACTGAATCTTGACTTGTTCTCCAATTCCTCTCTTTGTCTGCCCGATGTTGTTGTGCATACTGTCAGACCTCCAAATGTGTATTCTGATGATATCTCTATACCTAACATGGTTTTTATCCATTTGACGGGTGTTGTTTCCCTCATTTTTTCTTCTAATAGTAAATCAGACAGCTGTGTACTCCCTGCATATGTGTTAATTAAAGTGTTGTAAGCTTGATCTATTGTTACCATCTTTATTTGCATCTCAAACTTTAGACATCTTCCAAGGTTTTCCAAACTCCCTAGAACTTCGTTATCTCTCTCACCTATTGTGGCTTTAAGCCCAGTCAAAATAAAGTTATTGTGCATCATTGAATGCTTGTGAATGGTCATCCCTTCAATTTGTCCAGGCTGTATGGGTAATATCCTATACTTGGGATCCATTTCGTTCAAAAGAATTCTTATCTGTCTAGCAATTGAAAATTTTAATAATGTGATCGATCAACAAAATAACCCCCAAAATACTTAAAATTAAGAATACAAAATCTTTACGGAAAGTCCGTTCATTTGGCTTATACAATTAGCCATTCTAAATTGTCTATTAATTCGGAGCCCCAAAATCACGAAAATGTATCGCATACACAATAAATCTATATACAAAAAGTATTCACTCTAAATTTGCAGATTCGAGAATTTCGCTCGGCAGGACGACACAAACGATAATGATAGCTGATGTAGCTACAGGTTATTTTAGGATGCTGATCCTGTCTTCTGATGCCTACCGGTCCAAATTCGAATAACTTCGTTTCAATGACGAAGAAAGCTGAATATTCTCGAGTAATCTGTGGTATCATAAACATTTAAATTCACAAGAATTGGTTGCGGAAACAACTAACGACATAGTGACCATTGTAGTAAGAATTCATAAATTAATTGATTATTTATAGAACAGTCGATTGCAGGTAATTGTTGTAACAATTTCCCGAATATTTCCAGCGGAGTTCGACGAAAAAGGGGTATGTGTTTCTACTGGCGGTTCCTGGATACCGCCTCTCCGGGATGATGCCGAGGGAATGGTGTTGACTTGTGGCTTGATAGATTTTAAGGTGTCGTGCAGCATCGTATGATGTTTCCCGAAGCACACCTTGCACGTCATTTTAGATGGGCACCTTAAACTGCTTTTGTGATTCAGGCAGTTTAAGCACAGATTCTTGCTTCTTGGAGCCTGTTCGTTGGTGACAACACCCTAAATCCCTTGCACCGGTAGCACTCATGGTCTTTGCCACAGAACGCGCATACCCAGATGAACAGATATGCGTATGGGAAGCTATCGACGAACTGGTTGGCGGCGTTGCTCACCTGGATATACTTGGCCACTATCTTGTTCATCCTGTTGTATAATTCGATTATTAATAAAAAAAAATGTAAAGTAAAAAAAAAATTTTCTACTGGTCCTATGACATCCGTTTGATACTCATGCTACAGATGCTGGGTCATTACTACTCTTACTGGTGGTTAAAACGAAATGTTATTATCTACGTAAGAAAAAAAAAGTGTTCGAGTCTTTTAGACCGTTTGCACTTTGAGTTTATTTAACTTTTGTTCAGATTGACCGATTTTTGTACTTAGGTTTTAATTCACTTTTATTTATTTATATATTTTTTTTTTAACTGTCTCCCGCGCACTTTGACTCTCTTTTCTTTTTACGCGCACTTTTTTTTCATTTTCACATTTTACTCGCGTTTCTGGTTTGTAACTGTTCTTCGCGCACTTTTTGACTTGTAACTGTTCTTCGCGCACTTTTTGGCTTGTAACTGTTCTTCGCGCACTTTTTGTTTCTTTGAATCAACGTTAATAGTAGTGAAAGTCGGGATTTAAATTTTGTAAAACCAGATCCAGCAAATTATATTATGAAAATTTTAAATTTTATTAATAAATTTTATAAAAAAATTTCATGTCATTTCATTGACGACAAAACATACTGACCCTCAATAACCTTTATATAGGTCGGTGTTTTTTTTAATAATAATAATATAGTTTAGTTAATAATACCAAATAACATTGGTATTTGCCACCTTAAGTTAGGTTTTATAATTACCTGGTAATAAGAATGATCTTTATTTAATTCTATATTGTTATCGACAATTTTCAAACAAGGTGTAAGTTTTCTTATATAGCATCTTCCAGGGAAATTCTTAGTGTAGCAATTTTAGAAAAGCATTTCACCTCTACTATGAAATCTTCCCCAATAAGACCTATATTAAAATTAGATGTTAAGTGTTTTGTATGAGTATCACTAATTTAATATATTATCTTACCGTCTGGAGAAGCTCCCAAATATCCATTGTCAATATCAACAAAAATGCCCGATGGCTGTACTTCCATTCCTGTCGATTCTGAAAATTTATTAATTGCTACAATTTCATTCCCTTTTCCGTATTCCATAGCTGGGGTAGAAAATATTTGAGTGTTTAATATGTTTTTTACTAAAGACTTGCACGATGTAGTCTTTCTTCGTTTCACTACACTTCCAAAATGGGATGCTGTTAATCTATGCAATCTTTGCGATAAATATATTGGGTTTCCGAATTGGCCTACTGTTCTGGATGCTATTTCAAGTTGCTCAGTGGGTGAGACCTGCAAGATGTAAACATTTAATGTTATAACACCACAACAAAAAATATCCGTATACCTGCAATCTTTCTTTAAGTTTACAAACTTCTGCCAAGAAGTCGTCCTCATTTAAATCTATTATAGGCGCTATATTTGGTCCATAACTATTATCAGGTTCGCTTCGTAGTAACTGCTTCACAACTTTTGGATTTCTTACCCTCTTACTGCTTTTTTGCATGACACGCTTGAGTTGCGCTGTTATATAGCTTTGTAAATATTTGCCTGGACTTGAATCAAAATACTTTTTCCATGACTTTATGTGTCATGCTTGCCCTTCATTATATCTAAGGCCCGTCAAGTAAGACCTTGTTTGAAAAGAATCTCGTTGTATGAGATTTAATCGTTTCTCCTTATTAAACCTCGCCAAAATTCTCATGAAGAGCTCAGCACGATTAGTTGTCTCATTGTCTATTAATAAATGAGCTGTTGCCAGAAACATATTAATGGCGGCCAAAACATGGTGATCACCACCGCAGGTTTGGAATTCCTCAGTTACAACGATATTGATACAACGGATTTGGCTCACAAAGGTAATCTTTGCATCTACTGTGTTTTCCAAAAACGTGATGATAAGAGTTGGAAATATCGTCTTTTAATATTTTTATGTCACCACGTGCATTAGCATATTATATTGCTTTTTGTACTGTCTTGACTAAATTACTAATCCTATCTTTTGTTAATAATTTTCTAACCTTTTAAGGTATCGTTTTGGTGTCTTTTTTTATATTTAACAATTTATTGCTTGTTAAAGTTTTTCAGTGCATGATTTGTGCATTCCATTTTGACAACCTTAAACAAAACAAGTAGTTTATACATACATGTGCCTATTTCAAATATTATTATTTTATTATTTTGCACACTAAAATATTGTCGTAAAAAAAGTTTTGAAAATTAAAAGTTCTTTTTTGACAAACGGCGATTTTCCACTTACGAGCTTTTTTTTGTGAAGGTACGATTTATATCAGCGAAAAAATAATTTTTCTTACCTCTCGATCATAAGATACATTATTTCTTAGTTTAACTTGTACAGAAGAATCTCCATCTGCGATAAAATTTTTGTATCATAAGTTATGCATCACTAAACTTATAGAAAATTCTTCGACGATAATGTCAGCTCCCATCGCCGAAGAAGAACCTGTCCAATTTTTAAAATTGCGGTTTAACAAAAATATTTTTGTTTTCCGCTCGGCAACAAATAGAACAAAATTTGTTTCTTACGCCAAGAAACAATATCTTTCCCGTTTCGCTACCTATTATTACTGCCTAAAAACATACGACGTTATACACTAGATAATTTAAAAAAGGAAAAGTAAATAACTTACAACACCAGAAGCAGCATTGTAGCTGTGGCCGTAACTCCTCTTTGACCAACCTCCATCTAAGAAAACAGTAATATAAGGTATCCCGTCACTGTCAATATCACCCTTTTCAATAGCTCTTTTTCTTTCTTCCGTACCGGCGTCTTTCTAGATGTCCCACAGTGATTCTTTCCATAACTAAAAGACAATATGATAACTGTTGCATCTCCTGCGTGCGTTAGAAAATTTAAAGGCGATTTGCGATCTCATAGTAGCGCAGGTCCACGGGTGAAGAGAATTACCCTCCCCCTACATGCTTCATCAAATCGTGTATTTTTAATGTTAGCAAAAGTTTTTAACATTATGTTTTTTTGTTACGAAACTTAATAATAGTAAGAAAGGAGTAAATAATTTTGTGAGTAACCGAGGTAAAGATCCGATGATAATAATTAATAAATAATAATCAAGCTGAAAAATTAAGTACATTAATACTTACATAACCTAAAGTTCTTTGTGTTTGAAAAAACGAAGTTCTACTTATAGATGGAATATCCATTACACTCAATAATATTACACTTAATAGTCAATTAATTAAATGAAATACCGCTTAGTGGCATTCGTACCTTATATTTATTGTATATACCTTATTTCCTTTATTATTAGATTATAATACTAACCATAAATAGAGATTGTCGAAATTACGGGTATCTGTTTTACATTCTTTATATAATATTATGTAAGTAAAATTTTTTTTTTAAATTTAAAAAATTTAAAATACTGATAACAAACTAGGTATTACAACAGTTTTACTCGTCTAACTTTAACTTGAGGAAATTCATAAATTTAGGGATGTGTAGTCTAGAGTGGACGCCAATTTAGATTCAATAGAAATTAATGACAAATTTCTAAGTTTTGTTTAGTTTATTGAACTTCTAGTTCTGGAATTTAGAATTTCTCGCATTTCTGGGTCTCGTATTTTCCCCCACAAATCCAACATGTCCACAGGAATAGGTATGAGTATGGGAAGCTGTCGCGAATTCTTCCCTGACCATCCCGAAATTGGATGCTCCGCTCAACGATCGTTTGCGACTTGTTCATTCTGCTGAATTATTTCCATAAGTGCTAGTTCAGCTCAAGAACTTCTGCTGAAGGGTTCTGGGCGCAGCCTCTCCGGGATGATGCCGAGGGAACGGTGCTGGCGTCAGGTTCGACGGCCTTCAGGGTGTCGTGCAATAGAGTGTGGTGTCTCTTGAAGCACACCTTGCACGTCTTCTCTGATAAGTATTTTAATGTTTTCTGGTGGTTTAAGCAGTTGCTTGCTGCATGGAGCCTGCCTGTTGGTGCCAAAGCCCTGAATCACTCACACCTGTAACATTCATGGTCCTCACCACAGAATGCGCATACCCACATAAACAGGTATGCGTACGGGAAGCTGTCTACTATATGGCCTGCGGCGTTGCGCACCATAATCATGGTATATGTTTGTGGAATAACCTTAGAATATGGAATAACAAATAGCAGAAAGATTGACGAGGTCTGAGGATCATAAAAATAAAAATTAAAAAGAGAATTTATAAAAATAACTTTATTTTAATATGGAGTATTGTTTTTTTATCAATTATCATCTTCCCAGTTGGACTCTTCGTATCTGTCATTTTCTGACATGTTATCGTCATCGAAGCCGTCATCATCATCATTATAATCTTCAAATTCCGCGATCATTTCTTCATCTTGGTTACTCGTGTCGCTTTCATGATCTAAATAAAAATCCAAAAAAGCATTATTTGAAAAACTAAATAATAGAACTAAAGCTCTTATAGCATTATAAGCATTGAACCACTTTGGGTGGTAACCAAATGTGGCACTCATTTCCACTGGCATTTTACATTTACTATACTTGAGTTTATGATCAAATCTTAACTGCAAAGTTTCCGAACACTTCGATAAAGTAGTATCTGTAAACAGTTTTATGATGGGTTCAGATTTTTCACACACAAAGCACACATTTTCTTGCTCCATATTTTTTGTAAAACTTGAATGTATATAACAACTATAATAGTTGCAGTGCCAATTCGTTTGGGATTCGAACTAAAATCTTGGCACTCTCTCTCTCTCTCTCTCTCTCTCTCTATTTTCTGAATTGTAATATTTATAGTACCGAACGTTTTATTACATTGCTTTTTATGATAAAAAAAAACCCGAAGAACTTGTATGCCATTTTTACATAATTATAACAAAATAAATTACTACGTGTAATTATAAATCAAGTGGCATACTCTGGTAAAATCGCAGAATTGTTTTAATCTAGTTTGCAACTTCATTTTCATTTTTTAATACGAAGAACACGTATAACTCGTATGCCATATTTAATGGAATTGAAATGTTGTTTACAATTTAATAATAAATGCTGTAAAAAATAAAAATAGAATGCTTTGAACAAAGAAGCTCTTCGCGTTCGTTACCCGTAGCGTTTTTGAAAAGACTGCCGGTCCTTCCTTTTTCGTTGCGTAACTAATGCCCGAGTTATGGATTTCTGATTAAGTCTTAGTTAAAAAACAATTTTTGTAAATATTTTGTATAAATTATAAACCTCTCGATTCTAGAGTAAACCTATAACTAACTTAAATTTTCTAAAATACATATAATCTTATTTATTTAAAACTTAGATACTATAAGGGATACAAGTCAAGCGTTGCAAGGGTAGGTAGTGAATTCGTCACGTTGGGTTATGGTTTATTGAAAGTTATTATGTGGTTTCTAGAGTGTAAGATTTTTGGTGACATCACACCCGCCCTTACTTGCTTAACCGAAGCCGCTTATTTTTCTACATTTTTTCTACAGACATCAAAAGTAGTGCCTCTAAGTGTTTTTGTGAAAGACAACTTCTCAGTCTATTTTGAACAAATTTTAATTTTGAGAAAGTCCTCTCACAGCTCTTCAGATTTGGTTTCCTTCGATATTGAATTACACTCTTCATTCACTAGAAACTCTTTCATCTCCTTCCATTTTTAGCAAAATCTTTGAGTTCACTTTGAATATCTGCCGCGTTCACACTACTGCTACTATAATTACTTATTTTAGCCGCCATACTTTGGAATGAATCTTCGGGTAAACAATCCATTTTTCCAAAGTAAAATGGATCTAACCAAGCAAGATCTGAAAATAATTGTTTATGTCCAATGAATCTATTGTCTAAACTTTGAACAGCATTATCATAAATTACATTATAAACGATTGTTTCGAATTTCTACTCTGGTTCAACAATACCTTCATCTGGACTTTTTTCGTCAAATATTTTCTTTCTTCTGCTAATGCGCCTTGAAGTGAAAACTGATGTGAAATATTCATCCTCACTTGGCTTATCTGCGGTGGTTACTAATTCCTCGGTTAGTTTGTGGTTTACCTAAACGACGATATTTTGGCAGATGCCAGTACTAATCCAAAATTTCTTGAATCCGCTTTGAGAGTGGAAATAGTTTTTTCCACCATAATAAAGGCCATAATATGATTCATTCCTTTGGTTTGCAAATAATTTGACAGCGGAGTTGTTGATTCAAAAATTTTTAAAAATATTTGAGCACATAATATTGTCTCAAATTTCTTTAATGAGTCGCATATTGTCGTTGCTTTGAAACGTGCATCGTTTGGAAATTTGAAAGAATTGGTAATTTCTTCTAGAGTCAAAATAATTTCTATAAAAAATGCCTTTTCGGGGTTATTATAATGCCCAAACAATTTTTTAAAGGCTTTATCCTTGGCCCACCATCGAGTCTCCCCAATTGACGATAACATTTTTTTCTTACCATCTGCAAATCTGTCCCAAACTGCCATCCTTTTATAAGAATCGCGTATATATGTATATTGCACATTCGTTAACAATACCAAATAAGAAAACTGCTTCTACACAAGTTTTGGTGGTATCAGCTATTACTAAGTTCAAAACATGTGCATAACACCAAATATGCACTTGCCCCGTTAATTTTTTTTCCATGTAAGTAGAAAATCCTTTGTATTGGCCTTGCATATTAGAAGCCCCATCAGTAGAACTGCCTACACAATTTTTCATGTTAATGCCATTTTTTTAAACCAAGCCTTCTACAATTTGGTATAAATTAATACCTGTACTAAAAGTACAAGATTAAGTATAATATTTAAAAAAAATGTGACCTAAAATTTTTTGGTTCATGTATTTCGACCGAGACGCGTTCTGGTTGTCTAGTTTTACGTCTGGTTCGTCTTGTACTGGGTAAATAAAAATACGGTACCAAATTTATTTGTGGTTCAGTTTCTGGTTCTGGACTCTGCTTATAATGGTCGGTGTCTAGGACTTGTTCGTTATTTTCATTGAACATCATACAACAAGTAAATGATATCGAGGATTACTACATTTATCCTCCCCTACGAAAAAGACCACACGTTTATAGAAACCTGGCGTACTTTTCACTAAAATTGAATTGACCGAAAATAAATTAAAATTAATTAAATACCGTCAACGGGTTACGCAGTTGTAGGACGTACGCGGGGTACGCCAGTTATGTTTATAAATAACATATAAGTTGTTTATTAAAAGTTTATTGATAAAAATATGAATTAACGAAATACAAGCTTAAACTGTATAAAAACAAATGGTGGTGATGAATGGTTTCTCTGGGTATTTATGTGGTGTTGGATTATCCTGCTGATAAGCTTAACAGTATCCAAGGGTTGCCTAATATAATATGGTCTATGATAAATGTAGGTTTGTGATGTAGACAGGGCTGGACTCTGGTCAGTTGTGTGGAGTACAGTTACGTAACTCGCCCTTAACTCCGTTCCCTTAAATCTCACACGGAATGTCATTGTTTGTAAACACAGGCGGCACAGTTTCGATATTTTTGACCACTCCAATTTACAAGCAGTTCAAAAATTGTGGTTGCAACAATCCGATTTGGTGTTGTCTTCCACGAGATCCTTCAAGCATATTGTGCAGGGGTCATCCGCCGTAGCAGAGCTTATGGTAAAAAAATATTACATAAGTAAATCTCAATTGTGCTAATCGTACAAAAATGTTTATTAATTATTGTAAAACAATATTCAATTTTGAAATAACGACAAATTGTATTATTATTGAGATTTTTAAGGTTTAAGATAAATCTATTATATCCACAACATATGAATGTTAGTCAAATATGTAACAGTTATTAGTAATTAATAACAAAATAACATGAACAAATATTATACAGGCATGAACTGTGTAAAACAAATGGTGGTGAGGAACACTTTGTATAAGTATGTATGATGTTAGCTTATCATAATGATAAGCTGCTCAATATCTAAGGGGAGCATAATATGGTCCATGAGTTGAAATGTAAGCAGGGTTGGACTCTGTTTAAGTATGTGAAATACAGTTACGAAATTTGGACATTAATTGGTTAACACGTTCCCTCTTTTAGAAAATATTTAGTGGCCATGAGAGCGACAGCTAGTTCCTGCCACTCTGTACTTGCACTTGATAATCCTCCTTCTTGGTCGTTTTGCCATTGGGAGCATCCTTTTCTTAGTTTTCTTGGCAAAGTACCTCGGAGGTTTGCAATTACCTTCCGAAGGAAAATGGTCAGAATTTCTTAGTCCGCCCGGGATTCTTGGCTTAGCAGTCGACAAGCCATAATCGTTTTCTGATCATAATAATCACTTCGTGATAATAATAATATTATATTAATAGTTCTTCAGATCCATATCTTTTACTGATGACAGACGCTTAATTTCTATTATACTATCTTCTTCTTTTTAACCATCTGGACATGCTCCTAAGAAATTATGCTTTGCATCTATAAATAATCCAAATTGTAATAGTTTTTGTAGGATCTCTGGTTGTCTTCATCTTACAAACGGTGTCAAAATTTGAAGCTGTTAAATGAAGCCATCGCTGATAAAATTAAAATTTCATTCAAGATACAATAAAGAAAGATACAAAGTAAACAAACCTCTTGTAACTTTTTGTGATGCTGCTAATCCATAACGAGGACTATTCTCTTTATTTAACACCTAATCTTTGAAATTTACTACTCCTTCGATTCCTGAGTACAGGAAAAAATTGTTTATGGTTTCAATTTATTAACAATTTAAGGCCAAAATTTTTAGCAAAATTTAACTTTTAACGAATTTATTTGTTGTTTTAGGCTACTTATCAATTCACTGCAAAAATCTACCTTCGAGCTGCGGTTTTACCAGGTGATTCTGAATCGCCGTCGTTGCCATGATCACTTTCGATTTTATTTTGTAGAGCAGGAGGTAGCTTACCTACGATGATTATTTCTACAAGTTCGTCCTTTTTGACCTTTTTCAGTTCACAAACTAATTTATTGCGGTTATTTTCGTTCAATTTATGGCAATAATTATCCATTGAATACAAAAAAATTCTAAATGCAAAAGATCGAACTCGCTGTAACACTGCACAACTTTACTGCACCAGCTTATTACCATATTAATTTTAATAACACCGACCATATTAATTTTATCACTGACCATTTATTTAAAGTATTGTGATAATATTGTAAAACTAAAACCAACTTAAACAAACGACTAATAAATGAATTAAAAGTATTATTATTGAAAACCTTATTGGTTTTAATTACGCTTAGGTGAAATTAAACAAGCAGATCACAATATAGTCTTTTATTCTGTTAATTTAGATTTAACTTTAAACGTAGTCGAAAGGAACATTCAATTATGAGTTCTTTTGTGGTAACCGGTAGCCTGCCACCACGTCTATTTGTTGTTAACGGGGATAGACGAGCCCGTTTGTTGGTTTTATGGTAGCGTCGACCTTTGGGAAACGCAGGAGAGAGATAAACAGATACCTTACGACACCAAAATCAAACAAGGTGAAAAAAATTTAGTTTAGATTTATTGAATAAAAAGTCACAAATTTTATAAGAAAATAATGGGCAATTTATATATAATTATGTTCTTAGATGTCGAACAATTATTTTTAAAAAATTTATTTTATTTTTAATTACAATTACAAAGTTATAAGCGAGACCTCACTAACTTGACGTCAATATGAAGACTAATAAAAATTAACTTATTTAATATAAAAAATGATTATGCGCTACAATTGCATACAGAAAGTATGTAATTCTAATACTAAGGTTAATATACTTTAGATACACCGAACATAACTCCTCCATCCTTAGATGATAACACGTCCTCGTGTTCTTGATGAGTTGATATTGGTTTTGGTTCATCAACGTCTCTGGATTCTTGATTATAAATGAAACTTTTTATCTTATTTCTAAATACATACAATAACAAGATAGAAATACATGATATTATGATTATTAGCAAAGTTAAAGAAAAATGCGTGACATGTAATATTGGACTTAAATTAAAGTTGTCATCACTTAAATTTTCCAAATCATCCCTTAAATCTTTTAAATTATCAAGATGTTTTTGTTGTAGTTGTATGCCCAAATTAGTTTTATAATCATTATTAATAGTACTTATAACTAAAGGATTCTTAAAGGTAAAGTTACTAAACGTATTAACAAAAATGTCGTTACCAATTATTATCTTACAATTATTTTTTGATGAAATCAAAACGTTGTCAGATATTTCATAATTATAAACATTGTTTATGCACTCTTCAGCAAGGTATAGGTGAATCTTACACGAAACTAAAATCTTCCCGTCTTGGAGTTGAGTATAAAGTTTGTAGTCGTTATTGGCTATAGCAATCGTGCAATTTTGGATGTTTGTAAACGAACACTCAATAACTCGCGGTTTTTCGAAACACACAATTTGATTTTCAATTACTTTGCACTTTTCGTTGGTCCAGAACTCGCTTCTTGTGCCTTGTAGATGATATTTTTCTGGTGGTATCAGCACATTGTTTTGTTTGTCAGGGATTGGGTAAATTCTGGTGTATTGGAACGGAGAGGAATTAAGGATAGGTAATTTTAAAATACATGTGATAATATCATGCGTTGAAACGATTTGAAATTTTGAAAATTCTAATATTTTAAAAGCATGTACGGTGTCCAATTCTAATAGTTCTGTTCTTTTATAAACTAATTTTAAATGATTGATAATTTCACCTAATTCCGAGTCAGATATAATTTCTAAATTGGTTATTTCTGAAAAAGCTAATGATATGGTTCTTTCGATACTCTGGAGGACATTTAATAATTTCAAGCTTAAGAAATCGTAATATTGAACTGCTAATAAGTTGTGAAGAAGATTGTTTGCGTTAATTATTGCTGACATAGATGCGTTGATATCATTTCGAATGATTTGGAGATCGTTGGAATATCTCGCTGTAATATGATTTGCGAATGTTGTGTACCGATTCATTTGTTTAATTATGTTATTTTGATTTTTATACAATGAGTCTAAATTATTATTAATTTCGATCAGGTCATTATTGTCCGGATTGCCGGTAACGAATTTAATCGCGGTTCCTAAAATGTCAATGAGAGCGCGTTTATTACGGTGTTTAAATTTATGCAACTGATTTTCGATAGACTTACAATTTTCTTTTAATGTACCGAATACCTTTCGGGAAAGGGGGTTTACCATTTTTGGTTCTAAAATAATCACATTTTCCAATAATAAGTGGTAACTTACGTCAAGATCAGTTATGTTGAAATAAAAATAGAAATTATGATAATGGTTTAAGAATTTTGCTGAGCCTAAATCTTCGGAGAAATAGCCGTTAGAGCTAATCTTTTCTATTTGAAGGCCCTGGGTCCGTTTGGTCAGTCCCATGATTCTGAAATGGAAAACTCTTTTTAATACGACGAACTTTCCTAAGATTTATATTTGTTGGTCTTTTTGATTTTTCTCTTATTCCTTGAATTTTATTTTTGTTAATTGATGTTAAGTTAACTTTATCATAATATGGGTCTGTCTTTCTAATTTGTTGTCGCTTGAAATAAGCTGTTGGTTCATTAAATTCAACGTTAGTTTCCGTGTTTTTATTTCGGTTTTCTAAAATCAGCGTTTCTTTTCTAAGCTGTTTTTGGTACAATTGTTCGTAAAAAGGTAGAATCTCGTTTTTACGTTTTTCATTAAAAATTTCGTAAACTGTTTTGTCCATGTCAATTTCGTGGGCGTTTAAATTTTCGAAAGGTCCATAAAGTAGTGTGAAGGGCGTATGGCCTGTAGCTGAATGAACGGACTGATTGTAAATCAAAATCGCTGATATCATCAAATTTTGCGGATTTTCGGATTCGTTCTGAATTTTGAGAGTGCGTAGTTTTTCTAGGATGGTCGAATGCACTCTTTCTACTGGAGAATTAGAGGAACTATTGTAATTCGTTGTAAAGTGTAGCTCAATTTTAAATAAGGAACAAAATTCTTCAAAAACTTTATTTTTGAACTCCTTTCCCTCATCGCAAACTATTTTCTTTGGATAAGAGTGATGGGAAAAATAGTGTCGTAATTTGTTTAACATCGATATTCCTGAACCATCAATAACAAAATAGGCTTGTGCGTATCGTGAAAAAAGGTCAATTATTGTCAAAAATTTGTTTCCTTCAAAACTAAAGGTATCAATGTGGATAATGTCGAATGGTCGTTTAGAAAGTAGGGGTCCCGAAAATTTTATTTTATATGGGTTTCTGTCATATTTACTTAATAAACATGTCTCGCACTCGTTTATTACCTCATTAATTTTTGATTTCATGTCTGGCCAATAATATCGTAATTTTAAATTATTATACGTTTCAAGAATTCCGTTATGGTTATTAGAATGATATTCGTGAATTACGTTATATTGGTCATTTGGTTTAATTAAATCTTTGGCAAGGATATTACTTTTGATGATTTTTACTTTATTATCAAATAAATGTTTTGTTAAATTTAAGAATTTTGGTTCTAAAAGTTCATCTTGGAAATAAATACAGTACATGTTTGCTGGGTTTATAATTTCTTTAAGAGCTTCCGAGAGATTTTGTATTTCATTTCCTCTCCTAATTGTAACAATATAATTAAATTTAGAAAAAGGTCTTTCTAGTTTTACGTTAAATTGATCTCCAAATTTTAGAATGATGCGATAACTAAATTGGTTAATTGGTTTATCTGTAATGGGAATTGTAAAAATAGGTTCTTCGTGTGCCGTGTGTTGTGTATTTTCGAAGTCATCGTCCTGACGAATCCCGTTGGTTAATAATTCGTCAAGATCTTCAAGCGTTAAGTTGGGTTCATCGTCAACATTTGGAAGCGTTGACAGAAGGTCCAGCATGTCATCATCAGTTGATTCGTTGGCATTAATTTCTATACGCGATAAAGCGTCTGCTACTAAATTTTCTTTTCCTTTCTTATAATGAATTTTGTAGTCAAATTCTTCTAATCTTAATCTCCATTTAACCAGCCTCGAGTTCGGATCTTTTAAGGAAAATAGCCACACCAGCGGTTTATGGTCCGTTTCAATTATAAATTGTCTTCCAAAAACATAAGGCCTAAAATGTTTTGTGGTTTCGACGATACCTAGCAATTCTCGTTCTATTGTCGAATAGTTTCTTTCGGCGCTATTTAGCGTCCTCGAATAAAACGCAATTGGTTTATTATTTTGTGACAATACTCCACCGATCGCAAAATTAGATGAATCCGTGGTGATACGAAAGGTCTTATTAAAATCTGGGTACGCTAATATAGGGGCGTTTGTCATCAATTCCTTGCAATTATAAAATGCTTGCAAATAGTCGACATTATTTTCGTCGATTTTTGCACCTTTCTTAAGACACTTAGTAAAGGGTTGAACGACTTTAGCAAAATTTTGAATGAATCTTCGATAATATCCGATTAGTCCTAAAAATGCTCTAATTTCTTTGACCGATTTAGGAAGGGGGTATGCTTGAATAGCTTTTATTTTGTCTGGGTTTGGTTTAATACCGCTTGGGGTAATAATGTGTCCAAGAAACGCTACCTCTTTGCACAGAAATTCAGACTTGTCGATTTGAACTTTTAAATTATATTGTCTAAGTTTATCAAAAATTTTGTTTAGGTGAATCAAATGTTCCTGAAGGGATTTTGAAAAAATGACGACATCGTCCATGTATACAAAGCAAAATTTATAGAGATATTCCCTTAGGACATTGTCCATCACACGTTG
Organism: Cantharis lateralis; assembly: GCA_963170105.1. NCBI lineage: Eukaryota > Metazoa > Arthropoda > Insecta > Coleoptera > Cantharidae > Cantharis > Cantharis lateralis. The sequence continues at coordinate 24,153,567 of OY720629.1, forward strand.
AAACGTGGACGGGGCATTCTTAAGACCAAAAGGCATTCTCACGTACTCCCAATGCCCGTTATCTACAGTGAATGCAGTCTTTTCTATAGATTCGGGGTGCAACTCTATCTGGTGGAAACCTTGCGCCAAATCCAGGGTCGAAAAATACATACACTTTCCCAAATTATCGAGGATTTCCTCAATTCGGGGGAGGGGGTACTTGTCCTCTACGGTCTTATCATTCAATTTTCGATAATCGATCACGAGTCTCCATTTGCGTTTTCCACTTGCATCTATCTTTTTTGGAACAATCCAAACAGGTGAACTAAAAGGGGATATACTAGGACGAATTATTTTATTATCTAATAGCTTTCGAATTTGATTTTGGATTTCCGATTTTAAATGATGTGGGTACCTAAATGATTTTCGGTAAACTGGATCGTTATCTGTCGTCCTAATTTTGTGCTTCACGGCATTGGTGAAACTCAAGTCGCAATTTTCGTTATAAAATATATCTTTATATTTTTGGCACAATTTTAGAATGTTTTGTCTTTCTTCTGAATTTAAGTGTTGTGTGCGGATGATGTTTAAAATATTTGAGTCCGCAAGATTTGAATTTGGTCTTTGATTCATTTCAATATTAATTATTGGATTTACGTCCACTTGTTGTAAGAAATTAATTTGAATCTCTCTATCTTCTTCTATCGGGACTGTGCAAAAACCGTCTTTTGCAATAGCTATAGATTCAGGGATGCAATAATTATTTACAATTAATTCGGGTATTATGACTTGTCCGTTATCTATATTGACCGGAATCGTGGCGTGAGTTTTTGCTAATTGACTACAGGGTATAAAATTATTAGAATTTAGTTCCATAAAAAATGGAATTTTTAGACCTTTTATTTCTAAAACGTAATTTTCATAATTTATTTTTGCGCCTAATTTTTCAAAATCATCACTCCCTATTAACGCGTCGAACCTATCGTGCCATTTAATTACGTGAAATTCAATTTTTTTGTTTATTCCGAATTCTGATAAAATTGGATAAGACACATTTTCATCATTGGATTCTATTCTGTTAAAACCTTTTACTGAGAAGGGTTTCTTAAAAATGAAATTTTTAAAGTATTTGCGAGCCGTCATCGGGTTCATGATCGAATTTGAAGCACCGCTGTCTATTAAAATTTTGAGATTTAAACTTGGAATTGAAATAAATGGTAATTTAGGTTTAATGGTTATTGAATTTAAATCTATTGTTTTTCCGAGGCTTGCATACAAAAATTTTCATTCTCCTCTTGATCTTCAGAATTTTCAGCTTGCTCAAAATTTGAAGCGAGGTTTGCAATTTCGTCTCCTTCTTTGAAATTTTCAGATTGTTGAAATTCGGAATAATAGCAATCGTACTGATCGTTGTTTTCTTGAACGTTATTAAGTTCTTCCGAAATAAAATTAGGCGGACCGTAACTTTGGAAGTGATTATTCGTTCGATTTTGCGGTTGTCTAAAAGTATTTCTAGTTGAAATTGACATTGGGGTAGGTTCTTGACGAGAACTATTTCCTATTACTTGAGAACTATTTTGTTTAGGTCCAGTTTGAACCGGACCACGCGAATACTGATTATTAAGTCTTGAATTGAAATTTTGATTGTAATTTCTTGGAGAGTTATTTAAATTTTGATTAAAATTTTGATTCAAATTTGGATTGAAATTGGAGTTGAAATTTGGATAAAAGTTAGAATTTACAAAGGGCTTAGTAGGTGTATTATATGATTGTCTAAATTGTGGTGATTTTTGAATAGGTTTATTCGTAATTTGTTTTCCGGATTTGTTTCTCATAAAATTTAAGAAATCTACCTGTTGTCGATAATTATCATAATTGCGTAATTGCAATAAACATTCTTCAATTGAATTTGCTGTTTGATCAGCAATATGAGAACGGTAAGGTTCTAATAACCCGGCCTTAAAAGTATTTAACGCGGTCTGTGTGTGAGCCAAATTTTTAAATCTAGCTAAATTTTCATCAGCTTCCCTAATCGAAACGTGTTCTAGCAACTGTTGCAATTTACCTTTAATTTTTTCAAAGTATACATCGTAAGTTTCATTGTGATTTTGAAAACAAGTAGTTAAATCGTTTAATAATAATGTTTCGTTCCGCGGATCGCCAAATCTATTTAATAAAGCATTCTTTACTTGATCCCAGTTACAGCAATTAGAAACTACTAATGTGTCTCTAGCAGCGTCAGTTAATTTTGAACAACAAAGTTCGAATAAAAGTTTATTTAGCGTACAATTTTCTTCACCTTTAGTTGAATTTTGATAAGTAATCATAAATTTTTCACATTGCATTATAAAATAAGAAAGATTTTTACTTCCTCCTTCGTATTTCGGAATCATTTCTTTAGCTAAATTTATTTCGGTATAATTTGTAGTAGCCATTGTCGATTGATTTAATTGATCAAAATTAGTTTCCTCAATATTTTCTAAACTATTTGAATTGTCAACTAATCTACTTAACGGAGATCTATCACGAACGATACTCATAAGATGATATTATCAAGTACTTTAAAAATTATAAAAACAATAGGAAATTTCAATAATGGAAAATAAGGTTTACTTACAAAACTAATGTTGCCAATAGCATTCTATAGTTGTTGCCTAGCGAATTGGTAGGTGTAGTTTCCTTGCGTTCTACAGTTGAGCACCGTCAGGAAGTTGAAGTCACTCAGTAGACCAAAGTGGATCTTGCACCAAATTTTAAGTTCGATTTTCCAATAAGGATTTAAAAATCTCCGGTACTTCGGTAGTGCCGTTTGGAATCCTGTTCGCAGCGCCAATTATGTTCTTAGATGTCGAACAATTATTTTTAAAAAATTTATTTTATTTTTAATTACAATTACAAAGTTATAAGCGAGACCTCACTAACTTGACGTCAATATGAAGACTAATAAAAATTAACTTATTTAATATAAAAAATGATTATGCGCTACAATTGCATACAGAAAGTATGTAATTCTAATACTAAGGTTAATATACTTTAGATACACCGAACATAACTATATACTTAGACACAAAGACAATAGGTTAATAACAGTAATTAATAATGATAAAAAAAGGGAAATAAAAATTAATATAATTCGTACACAAAAATAAAGAATCTCTTACTAACCTGGGTTTTTGCAGAATTCGAGTGTTGTTAGATATCACTATGAACCGTCACTTTAAAATTGAATTTAAGTAGTAATAAAAATATAATTAAAAAAAAAAAATGAAATCAAAGTTTTGACTACCCGTGACGTTATCGTCTTAATAGAAAAGAGTGAACTCCGCTGATGTTGGAAATGTTCCGGCCTATTTATATTGAATTTACTTCTTTGATAATTAGCTAGTGGTGGAGTTTGCCCACTTACTTATGTAGATTAGGATTGATTCATTTGCCTTTTATCAATCTTCGGATACTTTATGAGTTGATTGGTACTCGAATTCTGTCATTTGCCTGCAAGAGATTCTCATAAATTAGATTAGTAAAAAAAAGAGCGCACGTTTCTTAAAGCGTGCGATCCTTTTAGTTACAACTAGAAAATTACAAATAAATTCGAATTAATTTAAAACACATAAAGGAAAAGATTATGTCTAGTCCGTTAGGGTTGCCGGATTTCGTAATTGTAAAATGTACCCTGGGTACTCCCTTAACCAAGCTCCTCTGAATCGTACGCCGAACGTCATTTTCTGCATACACATGGGGCACCGTTTGGACACCTTCGACCACTATAGTAAGCATGGTGTGCAGAAGTTATGGATACAGCAGTCTGGCTTGGCATTGTCCTCAGCGAGATCGTCCAAACAGATGGGGCAAGGGTCAGCCTCGCTGAAGGGTTTTAACCCCATGCTAGCGCGAGCCTGCATTCGGCGTAGAGTAGCTTTTTAAAAAAAAGAATGTTATAAGCCTAATTTTCTTACTGGTTAATACATTCTATCTACTAACTAAATGAGTACAATAATAATAAGAAGATATTTGTTGGAGTAGTTACCGTTGAAATATTGTGTCATCTTATACAAGAAAAAAGGAAATTAAAAACTAACAATTAAAAATAAAGAAAAAGGGGGGGGGTGTTTGGGGAGTACTACACTTTATTACAACTAACTTAAAAACTAAAACTTCAAATTTTTGTCTAAACTTACATCGGCTTATTTCCTAAAAGTATTTTATTACTTAGGGTGACTAATTATTTAAAACAGAAATCTCATCAACCTAATATATGCCGAATATCCTAATTTATATTTTGTAGTCAAGCGTTTAACTAAAAGTCAATAATTCTATTTCATTTCAACACGCCTCCTCAAAATTAAATGTCGGTATTCAACTATTTACTAACTACAACACTGTCAACTAATTTTGATATTCCTTTCTCATGCCTTCTGGAGAATTACATGTAGCTCAACATTTGTTCTAAGGATTAAGGAAACCCAGAAAAAAACCTTAATCAGGCCACTAGACTTAAATTTTACAGTTTATAATATAATAAAATTTTAATTATTGAAATCTTAACTTTAAGTTTTTTTAAAACTTTCTTCCGGAATTTTTCCGTATAGGTTTATGATCGCGTGTAGTGCTAGACCGCACAGTATCAAAATAATGCAGCAAATTATCCATGACAAGTGTTTTTCTACTACAGGTTTCTCAGGTCTATCCAAGGTCGTTCGAATTTATTCCAAATGATTTCTCAAACCTTCCAAAGAGTCAAGGTTGATATGTTTTAGGTCAGCTTTTTGAGAGTCAATGTACATTTGTCGTTCATCATCTTCAGTGTTGCGACTTGTGACAAAAGGGGAGGTATGAAGAAATGCCCTTTTGCTTTGGTATCCATGTTAATCCTTATCATCTGGTTCAATTGTTTTATCACATCTTCGTTTTGGGCGTTAAACCTTCGTAATTCGGCCATGTCGACGTATTTCAATATTCTCCAATGGGAGTTCACTAGTCTAACGTCCGCTTCCTTTTCGATGAAGAGCCCCGATTGGTAGTTGACTCTTTGTTGTTTGAAGCAGGTGACGAATTGTAAGAAGACAACGATTATCCAATGATAATGATTCATCTTGGAGAGGAGTGCCTTAAATAAAAATTTAACCCTTGAGTGAATTACCCGGTTCGATATTGTTAGATCAATATAAGTATCGTCCTATTTCACACATAAAATTTTTTTACAAAAAGAGAAGCAAAATACGTTATATAAAAAGAAATATTTTCCATTTGAGTTGTAAAAGACAAAAAAAAATATATAAAAATTGTTTTGATTAACATCTATGCATTATAAAAGATAATAACAAAACTAGTTTTGTTTAAACCTAAGAATAAAAAAAAATTAATAAAAAAGATATTGCATATATGAAAAAAAAAATTGTATTCCTAAAAATCTAAAAATTGAGAAATATAATAATCCTAAGAAAAAAAATTACTCATGCATACTAAATAATAATAATTAATATAAATAAAAAAAGAATTATATAAAAAAAATGTTTTAACACAAAAGAAAAATATAAATTGTTCTAAAAGAAAATTGAAGAAGACAAATTCGCTGGCGCACATATACAGGTGAGATCCTGTATTTCATTGTTGTCCACGTTCGCGCTCTTTTTTTTTGTTCACTTAACTTACTACGGACTAATATGTTTTTTTTTGTACTTGTATATCGCGCACATTTTTTTCTTTTTTATTTTTTTTTGGAATTTACGAATACTGTTTTCTCTAATTAATGTTCACGGGTGCATGGAGTTGAACTTCCGGTTCATGCGACCCCACTGCTCCTCTACATGCACATTTAAATTTTCCCTCTTTTCTATTTCCTTACATCCCTTTTTAAAGTTCTCTTCGTACTCGCGAGTCCCACAGTGTACCCGCGCGAGGTGGGACGGCATCTTTGACCTTTTGGGTGTAGCCGTACAAAACTTGCATTTAATCAATTCTTGTTGGAAATCACTTTCCCGAATGTTTCCAGCGGAGCTCGACGAAAAAGGGGTATGTGGTTCTACTGGCGGTTCCTGGTTACCGCGTCTCCGGGATGATGCCGAGGGAATGGTGTTGACGTGGGGCTTGACAGATTTTAAGGTGTCGTGCAGCATCGTATGATGTTTCCCGAAACACACCTTGCACGTCCTTTCAGATAGGCACCTTAAACTGCTTTTATGATTCAGGCAGTTTAAGCACAGATTTTTTTCTTTTGCTTCTTGGAGCCTGTCCGTTGGTGACAACACCCTAAATCCCTCGCACCGGTAGCACTCATGGTCCTTGCCACAGAACGCATATATCCAGACGAACAGATACGCGTATGGGAAGCTATCGACGAACTGGTTGGCGGCGTTGCTCACCTGGTTGTACTTGGCCACTATCTTGTTCATCCTGTTGTATAATTCGATTATTAATAAAAAAAAATGTAAAGTACAAAAAAAAATTTCTACTGGTCCTATGACATCCGTTTGATACTCGTGCTACAGATGCTGGGTCATTACTACTCTTACTGGTGGTTAAAACGAAATGTTATTATCTACGTAAGAAAAAAAAAAGTGTTCGAGTCTTTTAGACCGTTTGCACTTCGAGTTTATTTAACTTTTGTTCAGATTGACCGATTTTTGTACTTAGGGTTTAATTCACTTTTATTTATTTATATATATTTTTTTTTAACTGTCTCCCGCGCACTTTGACTCTCTTTTCCTTTTACGCGCACTTTTCTTTTCATTTTCACATTTTACTCGCGTTTCTGGTTTGTAACTGTTCTTCGCGCACTTTTTGTTTCTTTGAATCAACGTTAATAGTAGTGAAAGTCGGGATTTACATTCGGCTTCGCTGATCTTTCCGATCGTCGTGGTGCGGGATCTGTTGTGGGAAGCTGGGGTGATATCGCTGCTTGGGGTGATGCATCTTCTTGGAGCGACTCCTCTCTGGTTGGGGAGTTTGCGGGTGCTTCTTCCATTGGGGGTTGTTCTTCATTTTGTTCAGGTGGATCATGTGTTTCGACTGAAATGCGTTCTGGTTGCTTTGTTGTGTGTCTGGTTCGTCTTGTAGTGGGGAAATAAAAATAAGGTACCAAATTTATCGGTGATTCGGACTCGGGTTCTGGACTGTTCTCATAATGGTCGGTGTCTATGACTTGTTCGTTGTTCTCAATAACCACCTCTTCTATTTCTTCCTCTCCTTCTACTCCGCATCGGTAGGGTTTCAATCGATTCAAATGTACTACTTGGTCTTTCCTGGATCCAACTTTTCTAATTCGATAATTGACTGGGGAAATTGCCTCTAATATTCTGAAAGGGCCGATCCAGGGTCTACTTAACTTCTTTGATACGCCCACTTTACTGACTTCTTCATGCAAATAAACTAAGTCGCCGATTAAAAATTCGCAGATTTTCGCTTTACGATTAAAATATTTGGCGCGTTGTTTGCTGCTTTCCGCCATCACTTTGTTTACGTTAGTGTAGGCTTTGTTTAGTCTGGTCATCATCTCTGAAGGATAATTTGTGCTAACATCGTACTTAATTTTATTTGCTTTGATTATTTCATCGTAGGGTAGTACCATGTCTCGTCCATGTAACAAAAAGAAAGGCGAGTGTCCAGTTGAACTGTGAATATGGGATCTGTATGCCATCAGTACGTAAGGTACTTCGATTTGTAATAGGTCTTAATAGACGTTGCCGTTGCATGTCCGGACATTTTAATAGGTTCCTGCTCCGATACACCTACTTTGGCCATGTGCGACACCATTGATGACCTGCACGAACGATTGGTAATTTTTTTGTTTTTACAATCCAAGCCTATCTAAAAAAATATTTCATGATTAATAAACAATTATATAAATTTGCTGTAATGATCAACTTGAGTATTTTTAAATCATATGGGATATTTTAATATACTATTAAAACTTACTTTTTTTTGCAGATTTGAGGGTCCATTTACTGATCTCATTACGACCGACAGGACAATTTTTATACCACGATGATCCAATTTTTTCATAAAAGGGATTTGGTGTTAAAAAAAATCTGTCGGTCGTAATGTGATGTCCTCTCTGTTTTCTTAATTGTTTATAAAATCGTACTGAACATTGATTCACGTTTGACAAATTTGGTGCCAACCACTTATTGCCGGCACATTTTTGGTCTCCACCCTGGCAGGTTTTTGTAAATATTGGATTATACAAAATCCTGCCAGAATGAGTTCCGTTATTACAAATTTCTTCTTGAAAGAAATGTGTTAAGCAATTAGCTTAACTCAAATGAAGCAATATGGAAAAACTTCCTTTGCAGCCCGTCTGGATTATTTTCGTCGCTGCTATCAATAATTTTTAAATAATCATCATATGCTAACGCAACTGCACTCTCTTTCCGCTTATCTGGCTGCTTTTGTAATGTTTTTCTTTTGGCATTTCTTGCATTTCTTGCTTCCTTAAATTCGATGTCACGAAAAGGATCCATACTTATCCCGAATTCATTGTGAAATTTTTCTTGTAGAAGTTTTGCAGTAATATTCCATATTGTTTTTACTGTCGCTTCTTTATATTCTTCCTCATTTTGTTTCCGCATATTTATCGCCCATTGCGATAAAATATTGGCTAGTTGACTTTTTGATGTTTCTTTAAGTAACTGAATATTTTGTAAAACCGGGGGTCTTCGATTTATTTTTGTCGCCTCCTTATGTACTTTTCTTTTTCTTTTCACTTTTTTTTATATTTTTTTTCACATTTATTTTTTTTAAATTGTTCACGCACTTTTAAAAAATTTTTTTTTTTTTTTTACTCGGAGAGGCGTAGCTGTGCTTGACGGCGGCTTAAATCGTCGTCTACTTTTGTTTTTAACTCTTCCCGCTTAATAATTTCTGCTCGCGCCCTTCTACAGTACTCTTCATACACGGGCGTTCCACAGTGCACTCTCGTAAGGTGCGATGAGACCTTCGACCTCTTCAGGGTTGCCGTGCAGAATTTGCATCTTATCAACTCCTGTTGATAGTCCGCTTCCCGGGTGTAGTGGTTTAAGGCCGGTAGTACGGTGCTAGCTTTGTCATAATAGCCCGACGCTAAGGAAGTGGTGCCCGGAATGCTGCCGGTGGTATCCACATGGGTTTTCTGGCTCTTCAATGCATCCTGTAAGGTGGTGTGATGCTTCTGGGCGCAAATGCCACAAGTCCTCTGTGACAATCAAGCGTATTTTCTCTTGTGATTCAAACAATTTTGACATAAATTCTCCCTCGTAGCGGCCCGAATCTGGCCCGCTGGTGAGAGCTCCTTAAACGTGGGACACTCCGATGTTTCATGCTCCTGTCTACAGAAAGCGCACGCCCACAGGAACAAGTAGGAGTAGGGGAAGCTATCCACTATAGCTCCCTCTTTGTTTTTTACTTGCGTATATTTGGCCACGATCTTGTCCATTCTTTTAAATAATTTCAGTCATGAGTACTCATAATAAAATAATTACACAAATTTCTACTTGTACTATGTTACCGGTTTCAAGCTACTAGGTGTTGAATCTACTTATACTACTACTAAATATCAGGATGTCACGTGAAAATGCGAGTGAGGAGTACATTGTTTGTTTTTTTTTTCAATAGTAATGAAAATCGGAAAGTATGTTTGGTTTTGCTGATCTTTCCGATCGTCGTGGTGCTGAATCTGTTGCCGAAATCTGAGGTGGTATCGGTGCTTGGGGTGTTGCTTCTTCTTGGAGCGACTCCTCTCTAGTTGGGGAGTTTGCGGGTGTTTCTTCCATTGGGGGTTGTTCTTCTTCATTTTCTGTTGGTGGTTATCAGTGATTCGGATTTTTGTTCTTGGGTGCGCGGGATTGAAACTACATGTGGGGCTCCACTGCTCGTCTATTATTGCGTTGAGTCTTTCCCTTCTTTGGATCTCCGCGCACCAGTTCGCGAAGTCTTCCTCGTATTCGCGGGTACCACTGTGTACCCGCGCAAGGTGGGATCACCAACAGCATAAATATTTAAAGTTGAAGATTTAAATGGTTTTGTATAAAAATATTGCACATAGCGATATTTTTGTCCAATGGCAAATAAGCCGTCTTTATAAAATATATATTATAAATATATGTTATAAAATTTTTAATGAAAATAATGCTTTTATTATTTAAAAAAAAATTATTAGATTTACGTAGTTTTAAAATGAAAGTTTCAAATTCGACTTGCCGATATTGATTGTTTGTGAATATATTTTGGTTTATGTTCCAATTGAACAATCAAGCTTTCAGAAGTATTTTGATTACGATCATATTCTATTAAACTTTTTATTAATTTTTTAATATGTTGCATATAATTTTCAAACGGAAAGGCAAATAATTTTGTAGAACTCCAAAATTTCACCTGTCATCATAAATGTGAATTAAGTTGTAAACGCTGTGAGATACGTTTTATGAACCGTATAAAATTATGAAGGACTCAATATTATCATAATAATTAAATAACTTTCATTCAACAAAATAGTGGTAATGTGTTATCTAAATTTTTAATAGTTTACATTTGTGTTTTTTGGTAGTTCGCATTGAAGCAAATTTACTAAGCTTACAATTTTTATATAGTAATACTTGTCTAAATTTTTCAATTAAACAGTTTAAATTTCATACTTGGGTTGTTTACGGTGTGGAATTTATTGTACGTTTGGTCCACTTTCGCTTGTTATTGATAAGCATTTCAAAAACAATAATTGTCATGATTTTTTTGGGTAATCACTTCCCTTACATGAACGATTTCCTAATATTTTCAGGAATTTTGTTTGATTTTGAAAGATTGAATTAATTAATACTCAAAAAAGATATACTTAATATACTATTTTGCTTTTGAAATAATTATCAAAGAAAATGTAGGTGCAAGTTCTTGTTACCAATTAGAGAATATACATTCCTATATGCCATGCTTTTATACAAAATTAAATAAGAAGTATTTTGTATCAATTAGATGCTCTATTTGATTTTTTTTAATTAAGTATTTTTATGTTTTTTAGCTAAGTATTTTAATGTTTTTTATTCAAGTATTTTTATGATTTTTAGTTAAGTATATTTATGATTTTTAGTTAAGTATTTTTATGTTTTTTAATTAATTATTTTTATATTTTTTTGTTATGTATTTTTATGTTTAGTATTTCGTATTTTGTTTATTATTTATATTGAGTATTTTTATGTATTTTGAATTGTATATAAAAAACCTACAAATTGTGCAAAAAAAACACTACAAATTTTTTATATTTTTATTATAATATTGACTTGGTTAACGATCCACCTGATGGACAACGCTGCTTCCCCTGTGTATTTTTCGCTGAAAACATCCTCCATCACTATTTGTAAGGTATGTGTGCAACCTCTGTTTATCATTTTTTGAGACTATGCTTCACCTTGTTGTTTTTTAGTTTTAACCATTAAAACCATATTCATATGGTTCTATAAAAAACCGAAACGTCGACAAACAAGTAATTAGTTTTCATTGGCGATCCACCATCCCGATATCCTTAAATATATTGTTAGCCGTTGGACGAGAATTTTACACTTGTTACATTGAATATTGTTACACAATTGTTATAGACGGCCACCCATTTGGTATAAAGAAATAATCAATATGTTGTATGAAAAAACACTACAATTTGATTTATACAAACATATGTAACGAAACTGCACAATAGGGTCTTTTCACATTTTTTAAAAAGTATGCAGGAAGGTAGTTAAGTGACCATATAAGCAAAGTAACATAAAAAAAAAAAAATTTGGAAGTCTCACGTCTGAGTAATTTTGTAATGAAATTTAAAATCAGATATTTACCGCGTAAACGGTTAAACACAACTAATGCTCTGTTGCTATAGTAAATACGTCATTGTTCGTAATATAAAAATCAACATTGTATAATATATATCGCATATTTGTGATCAGTTTTCATTCGTATTTCTTGTATTTGTGTATGATTATACTAATTATTTTGTTTTATACATTTATGTTCGAGTTTTATTAAGTAGACAAAAATGCCTAGAATACAAAATAACTCGTGTTTTGTGCCACATTGTACAAGTACGACTGCAAATACACCCGATAAAATATTTATCACTGTGCCACCTAAACTTTATCATAAAAGAAAATGGTTTAAAGCAGTCAGACGAGATGCACCAAAGTCAAGAACAGTATATTTCTGCTGTCCATATTGATGAACTAAGCATCAGCGCTATCTTAAATGAATTAGAAATTACTATCTTGGGAGATAATGACTATAACAAATTTTCCAGTTTTGGCCACTACAGTAGTTCCACCTCAAACTAGAAGTATTCCAGTACAATTAAAACCGTCATTTTGTAGTAATCGTGTAATATTAAAAGTAATGTGGAACATATCGTTACTTCACCCCATAAATCTGTATTGAAGCAAGACTTGAGTACTTCTCCAATCAAATACTCTCTATCTAAGAGTTTATCGTTTTCCCAACCGAGTAGGAGTAGCGATAAAATCTGTAGAATCTAGTTCTTTGGTTGTAAGCACAACAACTGACAGTGATTTTAATAAAATCGCAATTCTACAAGGCAAAAAAGATGCACAATTGGAAATGTTGAAGGGTACTTGTTTGTTAATAAAAACAGACTAAAGACTTATACAGGTATCCCGAATCATTGATTTCCATAATTACATATACGTATTATCAAATTTCTGAATAAAAAATCCAAAATGAGTAAGGATAATTTAATGTTAACTTTTCGATAAATTCCATCACCATAAAAATGTTAACTGATGGTAATTATTTGATGACTCTTTCACAAACCCTTCTGACAGCATCCTTAGTTAAAAACAGACCAAAACAAAGTTAATTAGAAACTTTACAAAAAAAACAAGCACAATACGCTGTTTACACATACGGAAAAACAATATTTTTGGAGAACATTGACGTCACGAATGACTTGATCAATCAGGACCGTTTTGATTTTCATTTGAAATGGATCATTTTAATGCATCTTTAAAAGCCAAATTAAGTGTTAAATAGCAAAATATATAGATTTTTAATATAATTATGCCAATATACTCACTTTTATTTATATAGTAAAGCACAAATTTATTAAATACGAATTTAGTGAAAACACCCTATTTGGTTCTGTCACTTTTTCATTGTACGTATTTCGTTTGTGCCGTTTTTAAATTTAAAGTTCAGTAAGTTAGTAATATACTATTATAGTTTTTTTGTTTTATTTTGTAAAATAATTATTATTAATATAATAATAAATCGTATTTATAAATTATATACATGTAGTTTATAGAAGAGAAGTAGTTTTACAAAGGGAAAGAAGAAATTATACTTCAATGAATTTCAACACGTGGACGGTTATAACATTTGTGGATGAACAATTGGTGGCTGCTGTGCCTTCTTCGTGGCTACATGGAGATAACACTTGCTTCTGGCCATCCAATTATGCAAGTAAACGCGTAGTTTCAGCGATTGAAACACGTGAGTCACCAAATCATAAAACTTGGAAACTATATATATATACAGGATTCAGAAACAATGTATATGGTAATAAATTTGTTAATAATCGATTTGCAGTTTATTTACAGTAGTTATAGTTTTAGATACATTCAAAGAAGCAAATGAAAAGGCAAAAAAAGCAATGGTGACTAGCGAGCTAGAATCTGACGCTTCGTCAAATCCGTCGAATAAAAATCGGAAAAAAAAATGATGATGGTTCCTCAAGTAAAAATGACCCAGAAGAAGATATAGCAATACATAAGAGGAAGACTATTATATCCAAGGATTCCTCTATTACAAAAATCAAAATGTACATTATTTATAAACTACATAATATTATTAATTTAATTAATACTTCAATTTGATTACACATTACATTATAAATGTAATTATTGTTATTTCCAGTTGATGGTACTCAAAAACCATCGCTACCTGTGGTTAGCCAAATCAACCCACATACACCTAATCGCGGTGATGATATTGCTGAAAATAATAGCAGTATGAGTACGTTCCAAATGGACACGCCCAATTCTGTCACTACTAATAGTGAGTTCATATTGTATTTTGCATTGAATTTTATACCAATTAGTGTATTTTAGAATATTTAGAGCTAATTATCAGGAAACTAAATATCTTGCAAGGGACGATGGCAGATCTAAATAATCGTATCGATGCCATAGAGGCAAAGCAAACTTCTCAGACTTCCCGAGAAGAAGATATTTTTGTGAAGATATAATTGTGGAACGGATTTGATCAATTTCGAAGATTATTTGTCCCAAGAAGACAACATGAAGAATTCTGTAAGTAAACTTCTTTTTCATTGTATTGAGTAATAATGTTACTATTTGTCTTTTTAAGTCTTGTGTCGATACTTATAATTATTCATAAAATTTATTTAAAATATATTTCATTTTTCAAAATATTTATTTATAGGTTAAAGAAATATCGTCCTTTGGTGGAAAAGATGCTTATGACTTTATTAACAGAGCGACCAGCTAACTAATTACGAACCGCTTTTGCGGAGCGGAATATAGTTATGTTGGGAAGCGGGAAAAGAAAGCATTCCATGTGCTAAACATGAATGTGTTGTTAAAATGTTAACAAGTGAGTCGTCTATCCAAAACCGGCTAAATCCATATTTTTCAAAAAATGAGTTATTGATGCCATTCTTGTGTATCATATCAATATCTTACGAATGAAAAAAAAATTTCAGTTTCAAAATGAATTAAAAGTCTTCAAATTAAATAACCAAAAATCTTATTTACATCTAAAACCTTACTAACTCTTGGCAGTTTTTCTGCTCTCCTGAAAAAAATATTAATATGGATTTAGCCGGTTTTGGAAATAGGCGACTCAAGTAAGTAATAAAATTTAATTTTGATATAAATGACTTATAATAATAACTTTTATTTTAGAATTCCTACTATGACGGTCAAGGATGTCGAGTTGGTGATTTCAAAATGGATTAGGAGATGTACGGAAAGGGGGAAGAGAGAAAGTGTGTAAAACGATTAATAAATAAATTTTTTTTTTAATATTGACATATTTATTTTAATTAAAAGAACTTAAAATATTAAAATATGGATATCTAGAATATCGGTCTATAATATGTCTCTGACATTGAAACAAAGAACTGACCCTACATGGGAATGTATAATTTGATATATGGTTGATGTTACGAATTCTAAAATTATTTATTTTATACTGATCAATGTAATACTGAGTCTTCTAAGCTACTATTACATTGTTTATATTAAATTTGGATTAGTTATAGAGTCTGCGCATAATATAGAATAGATCACAAGTTTGTTGGTCAATTCCTCAATCAATGCATTCAAATCGTCAATAAATAAATTACATTCTTGAGCGTTTAAATCACTTGATGTATTGAAGTCTGAACACAAATGTATAAAATTTCTTAAAGAAAAGGGTAGTTTTTATACTGAACCATTTCAAATTGTTATTGGTTGTAAACGAAAAATTGTTAAAATATGATTAAGAAAACAATATGTTGCTGTAAATATGCATTTATCTTATTTCCATTATAAAGTACTTTAGAAAAAATATTCACATTACCAGGATATTTTGATTCGATTAAAGAACGTGTTGAAGACTTACAGAATGAAGATAGCATAAGTGTCGAATTTCATTCAAGGAAAATTATGGCAAGACAAAACAAAATTCTGTGGGTAATACACTTGGTTCGCATTCTGGAATAAATAAATTCGGTGTAGTATATTTTTGTTTACCTATTACTTCACCACAATTTTTGTCTAAGCTTAATTCGGTTAATTTGGTAATGCTATTTAAAAGTATTCATAGAAAACATTTTTGCAATAAACGAATATTTCAGACCCTAATTGATGAATTAATAGATTTACGCAAATATGGAATTTAAAAAAGCTATCTAAGGTGAAGTAAAGCAAATTTATTTTGAGTTGGGACTCAAAATTCATGTCGACATTGACCTAAAGCACTGAGATACAACCTTTGTGATGCAGGTAATATAGACAATATGTTGCTAAGAAATAAAGACAATTATGAAGAAGATTTAGCGCTTAATAATTTTCCGGAGACTGGCATCAAAGAATAATGTATTTTTAATTCGATACCAGGTTTTCATGTGATGACCAATTATGCTTGTGACAAAGGAATATGTAAGTACGACTTTATTGCAATTTTAATGTATTTTATATTTCATTCCAAAATATTTACTATAGGTATATTAAATCACCGAAAAAAATTATTTGCAAATAACCAAAATAAGACCATTTTAAAACCCACGATTTATTTAGATAAAAAAAAATTAATTAGTGTTATTACAGCCAAACGGCTACAAAAGGAATTCTCTCAGATAATAAAAGATTTGGTGTATGAACATCATTGATTGTATTTGTTAATTTCAAAGAAAAACCTTAGTTTTAAAGCTCACATGGTTACTCATTATCCTATAATGAGCATGAGATTTGAGGGCAAACATAAAGTATTCACAACTATTGCCAAGTCACTTAATTCTAGAAAGAACATTACGTAGTTCTCTTGCAAAGCGTCATGAATTGAGTTTATCGTTTTGTTTATTAAAATGACCTTATATATAAAAAAAAAACATCACATTTGGAAAAACTTCAAAAATAAATGTTACAAATTTATATCATTTCTTAAACTTAGATAATGATTTTTTTTTAAGCAATTGTGTACAATGTAATTGGATCGAAATAAGCGGTACCTAGTGATGCCGTCAAGTTACTGAATTAAGAATTCAGTAACTCTTGATCTTGAGGAGTAAACTCTTGATCTTGTCTTGAAAGTCTTGAATTTTAAAACTTTGCACAATCGCATAATCAATTATTAATCATTCAATCTGCATCAACCCATTTTCTTATTTTTAAAATTGCATAGTGGTCAATAAAATTGCATCGCGAATAAAAATTTTAAAAATCAAATTTTTATATTAATTACGTAAAAGGCACTGTTTCAAATAATCATTGTTACATTTTAGAGCTGGAATGATATCAGAAGCAATATGTTTTTTTTCCAAATTACCCAAATTTTTACCACTTTTTAATAAAATAAGTTAAATTAATTAAAAAATAAAACTTTTACAAATAATGTTTTATTGTATTACAAATTTGTTTTAGATTTCTGGGAAGGCCAATCTTCCTTTTCAAAAATATTTTAATACTTTGTGGCCCTTCCCTTTTTTTCCTTGCAGGGCCCGGGGCGGTGCCCCCCATTTAGTTTGCCACTGATCCCTATGAATATTTATGAACGCTAGACCGTTTAGCCTTTCTTTACTTGTAGAATTTCTCTAATAAGTTTTTATTCCATTTAATTTAGAAAAACTTCTCTCGGCAGTTGCTGTTGCCACTGGTAATATTAATCTTAACAGCTACTATTATGTTTACGGTTCATGGTTTTTGTATTAAATTAATTCCATGCTTTTCAATTAAAAAAGGATAAGTAGGGTTGACCTATAAGCCGACAAGGTGTTTTTCTCTTTTCACTCAAGTGTTTAAAATTTTCCATGTTTAGAATAAATCGACTGTTTGGCACTATTTGTAATGTTACCTACTATCATTCTAATTGTTTATACCAACCCTTATCTAATCCATATTTCTCAGAATTGTACCTGTTATTTAAATATATTTCTTATTTTTAAGGTGATGCAATTTTATTGACCGCTACTGTACATCCGTGGGTTGATTTAATAATTCCACGATTTTGCATTTTCTGTTTTACATGCAGTCGTATTTGTGGCGTATTCTAGGTGTCATTAATAGTTGATGTGTGAGTGGAATAATTCGAGTACCTATATTTTTTAATAGTTCTAAAAATTGTTCTTACAAATTAATAATGAAACGCAGTATACGAGCTGAACTGCATGTTCCAAAATTACCAAGACGAACAAATGCAAGTGGCAGTGACAGTGATGAAAGTTTAAAAGATCCATTTGAGTGTGACGGTGACGATCAAAACAAAGACCCTAATTTCGAGCCCAGTTCATCGTCAAGTTCTTTCGCTCCCGATGTAGAAATTGATGCAATTTCCATTGAAACAACTACAGTGACATCCAATGCTTGTTGTTTTCCAACACCACTGAATTTTCAACAACCAAAATCCTCGACCTCATCAACTACATTGGGTTTCGACACACCTTCTAATTCTAAACATATAAATTAATACTTATTACAATATTAACAAGGATGCTGCGGGCAACAGAAATGATAAAATCGCGATATGCAGATTATGCAACAAAAACATCAAAATGAAAAGTTCTAACAATTCTGGACTGAAAAGACATTTAAAGGCCAGACACACCAAAGAATATGACGATATTTTCCTCAAGTAAATCCAAACCAACATTCAATCGAGGACATATTTGGGAAAATGTCTAACAAGGTAAAAATTCTTGATGAAATTTTTTAAATCCATTAGCTATGCATTGCATGTGTACATAAGAATTAATCAAACCTCAAATCTAATGTGGAAATATTTTCTACGAGCGGATATTTAAATGTGCGTTTTTCCGTTTGCGGAAGCGCTCATTACAAATTCGCATTGGAAAATATTGCGCTACGTTGATATAAACGAACTCATGGTTTATAAGGACCAAAACGAACAGGTGTTAAGCAAATTAAATAATACAATCAAGAGTAATCTAAAAACACAAGAAGTAGGAAACTTTTTCTCCACTCCACTATTACCACAACTATCCACCCTTAAATTACTAAATTCAAGAAGCAACACAATTCTAAACGAATTAATACAATTAACCCCAGATGAACCCGAAAGAAGAAAACGTTACCTAATAAACTTCCTAGGAACAGCCATCAAGTACTTAACCGGAAACCTCGACTCAGAAGACGGAAGAAAATATGAGAAGGAAATAACCGAGTTACAAGGAAATTCCAGCGCAATAAAAGGGTTGATGAAACAGCAAATTTCAATTATTACCAACACAATGGAAGCTTTCAATAATTCCATGAATCGTTTCAGAATAAACGAAGATCAACTAAAATCCACGCAAGATAAAATAATAACTGCAATCAAACACGCCTTAATCGACCAAGATCATACCAACGCACAGGTAGAAAGCCTCAACATTTTAGAAAAACTACACGAGTCATATTTCCTTTTATTAGAAGAACTAGATGAACTAATTGAAGCTATCAACTTTGCTAAAGTGAATGTGCTACATCCATCAGTGATAAAACCCGAGACATTTTTACAACAACTTCAACTCATCCCAAATCAACTAAGTAAACTACAATTACCATTAAAACCAATTAGAGAAAATCTACCGCATTTTCAAGACTTAGCCAGAGTATCCGCTTACCAAATGCGAGGAAAAATAATATTCGTCATAAGAGTTCCTTTAGTAACCTTAAATACGTACTCGTATTATCATAACTATTTGTTACCCAGCAGAACCTCAACGACATTCCTGTTTAACATCCTAAGCCACATACACACTTACATCGCAATATCAGATGATAATTCGCAATACTTTTTACCAGAAAAATGTGTAGAAATTAAGAAAAACTTAAAACTATGTGATACCACTGCAGTTCATAGCGTAAATCAAGATTCGCCATGCGAAGTACAACAAATTTTGCGTACCAACCAATATGAAACGTGTACATCGAATCAAGCCGTTATAAAAATCAATAAAAATAAGTTACAAAAATTACAAAATGGAAAATGGTTATTATTGGTAGTAGAACCGACTATAATTTTAGAAACTTGTCAAAATTCTCCTAAAACCCATCTTGAAGCAAACGAATCTATGGTTATTCTAGCCGATCCGAAATGTTCATTAAAAATAAATGAAATACAATTATTAGGAGAGGAAAACGGAGGGACCTCAATCATAAATACCTCGGTCCCGTTGCCCAAACAAAATTACCGTTGCTGCGAAAATACCCTGCAGAAACACCTCGATAAGATCAAAGCGGTGGATCTAAAGAGGATCAGCTTGGATTCTTTTAACAACGTAGGCCACGATCTTCGCGACATGAAAGAGAAGCTCGAAGATTTGGAGAGACCCTTAATTGAAAAACACATTTCAAAAACTTTTTATATTTTAATCGCCCTGTTTACATTGACCATTGTTGTAATCGCTTTTATGCTTTGGCGACTTTTGGAGCCGACAAAGAACATCGAAAGACCAGTCTACTCAAATTTTATGAGACGATGGTTGACACCTTGCAATTGTATGACGTTTGACGAAGAATCGCCCGCGGCTAACTCACCTGACGAATTAGAAATGAAGGAAACCCCTCCAACCAATATAAAAGACGCTTCCAAAAGAAAAATCGAAGCAGTAGCAAAAAGCTCCAGACAAGTCTAACGACAAAAAGTGTTTTAAAGTTCTCGCAAAAAAAAAAAATAATAATCATTGTGAAAAAAAAACTTTAAAGAAAAAAAAGAGTTACCATAAATATGGAAGGTAAAAATATTATTTTAATAGACAATAACTGTAGGACAATTAAATTTTTTTTGCATAGTTGAATTTAGGATAAATTAGTAAATTGATTTTAAAAACCAAATTTTTTGTTGTATGTAATTAGCAGTTATTACCAGGGGAAGTTTCTTTCTGAAGACGTACGAAACCACGACATGCGGGTTATGTCGGATGCCTTTACACGAATGGAACGTGTCGCCAAACTACTGTCGGCATTCATATTGCAGCGGTTGCCTGAAAGACTTCACGAAGACGACGCCCGTCTGCCCTGAGGATGGCAGAGCAATAACTCACATTCATTTATTTTGGATGAATGAACTTAAAATTTCATTTCCTCTCAAAAATTAAAATTTTGTAAAAATTTAATAGAAAAATTACAAGGACCATACGAAAATTTGAATATTGTTTTTATTTTTTTGTTTGAAAAAGAAAGGCTATCGTTAGATACCCTTTCTTTTTAAAAGGTGAGGGCATTGTGGTAGCCCCGGCTTCTCCTAGTTTAATTTTAGTAAAATAAATTAAGTTAAATTATTGCATTTCGTTAAAAGCAACATGTATTGTTACATACTTTTCTAAAAATTCGAATAAGTTAAAGATCATAAAAGACAAACAATAGTCTTACCTTTTCCTTTAAAACGGTGTCACAAAAGGACCATTTACGCTCATAAAATAATACATCGAACAAATGCTAACAAAATGTAATTATTTAGATAGAAATAAGATAACAAACTTATAAACTCGCAAATGAAACTTATAATTATAATTATAATTAATTGATGTTAAGTGACAATGAGATTCAAAGGTATAAATCCGCGATATTTAAAAGACAGAAATCAACATAAACTATTACAACACAATTGGACAAAGCGAACAATGGGATCATAAAAGCTACCCTTAACTCAGTAGGAAACTACAACATAAATTTAACGAAAAGCTGCAAATGCTCGATTTCTAAAAAGGTATAATTTTCAATAAGAAACAATGAAAAATCTAAGGAAATTGTAACAATTGGAACATAAATTTAAAAAAAAAAAATATAATGAAGCATAGAAATCAAGTGGAAGAACGTTCCAGGAAACTTGCAACGAGAAAGCGGAAAGCAGTTTTAAGTAAAAATCACGAAAACTACCCCCGGAAAAGTGACCAGCAGTAGAAGTTGGAGGGAAGCGAAATCAAAGGAAGAACTTCCAATAAATAGAGCAAACTTTGAAGAAATCAAGTCAGTCGTCAGTCGTTGAGTCACGAGTCGTCATTTTTCCCACGAGGTTCAGTCCTTCACGCGAAGTCGTCCTTCAGGAGTCGCGTTTTAATCATCAATCGTTAAGGTCAATCGTTAAGTTGAGTCGTTCATTCGTTTAATTGCTTAATCAATCGTTCAATCAATCGTTCAATCGTTAGTCGCTAAGTGTCAAGTGTTTTTTTTATTTTGATCAGTTCTTTTTTTTTAATTCATTAATAAACTCAGTGAGTTTGGTGAAGTTCGACAAGATAACTCATCAATTTATTCTCATCAATAAAAAATTAAACCAAGAAATCTCATTGTCACTCGATAAATTGTATTAAGGTAAGATTTTTCCTTATAAAGATATTTTTAACGAAATTGTATCATAAACTTAAACCCATAAATTTATTTTTCATTATAATTATTTTATGTATGTTCCTACTTTTAATTCATTATATTTTTATAATTTTATTTCACGACTTTTTATTCAAATTTAAAACTATTTGATGCATGCCCAGAAACCAATTTATTTTTCAGATTTTTATAAGTGAAATTAGTAAGAGAGAAAAGTTCATTCCTACGCTTCTAAGCCGCTCTTTAAACCACGATCTACCACAAAATTTGATGCTCAATTCATAGTCATAAAATCATTTAACTTCCCTGGATTAAGTTGGAGTTTTCTTAATCAATTAAGTCCCTTTTGCTAAAACTCCTGGTGGCAGCGTAACGCTATCAATTCCCCTTTTTTTTAATAATTAACGTGCGTGACAATCATTCGTAATTAAATTAGAAGCGAATGGTTGTGGATTACGACACGGTGGTGACGACTAATCGTGCTGAGCTCTTCATAAGAATTTTGGCGAGGTTTAATATGGGGAAACGATTAAATCTCATACAACGAGATTCTTTTAAAACAAGGTCTTACTTGACGGACCTTAGATATAATAAAGGACAAGCATGCCACATAAAGCCATGGAAAAGGTATTTTGATTCAAGTCCTGGCAAATATTTACAAAGCTATATAACAGCGCAAATTAAGCGTGCCATGCAAGAAAGCGGTAAGAAGGTGAGAAATCTAAAAGTTGTGAAGCAAGTAACTACGAAGCGAACCTGATAATAGTTACGGACGAAATATAGCGCGTATAATAGATTTAAATGAGGACGACTTGTTGGCAGAAGTTTATAAACTTAAAAAAAGTTTGCAGGTGCGGATATTTTTTGTTGCGGTGTTATAACATTAAATGTTTACTTCTTGCAGGTCTCACCCACTGAGCAACTCGAAATAGCATCCAGAACAGTAGGCCAATTCAGAAACCCAATATATTTATCGCAAAGATTGCATAGATTAACAGCATCCTACTTTGGAAGTGTAGTGAAACGAAGAAAGACTAGATCGTGCAAGTCTTTAGTAAAAAACATATTAAACACTCAAATATATTTTCTACCCAAGCTATGGAATACAAAATGTAAAATTTATATTTAATATTGCTGGGATAATTAAAATAATTCTCAGGGTGCAACAAAAATAAATATTTCATTTCAAGTTTTCAATAAATTCAATTTTCATAAAAAAATTTAAATGAAAGTGATACATCTTTAATTATCACGCGTAGTCCTTATCTATCAACCAAATTTTTGTCAAAATTAAATATTTTTTAAATATTATTTGTCAGTAGTTACCATAAATTTAGTTTCTAATTAGCAAACTTCATCACTACCTCTTTAGTAATTATTATTTAAAAATAAATTATTACCTACCTATTTTCAAGTAGGTAATCGTTTAATTTATAATCCGTTTACTTTAATCGTTTCAGCATGTTATCTACCTAATATAACAGTTATGAATCTTACATTTTTAATTCAATAAATTTTGGATTTGTATTATTCCTTATAATTGTTTATCTTTCTGTATATTTGAAAAATATTAGAAATTTAGATGTTTTGATCTAGTATACTCTAAATTTTATAATAACTATTCTTGAAATACAAACAGGCCTGAATACGGAATAACCTCAACTTTTAGTGTCTGTCTAAAAGGTTGATTCAACAATCCCTGTAATAGTTTGCTGCTTGAAGATGTTTAAAATGGCGACATGTATGTTTTGCAGTGGTTTACTGGAGTCCGTGACATTATTAATATTAATGATAGAACGTCCAAGCATATTTCCAAGCGTACTTTCAGTAGAACGATCGGTACTGCTGGAAGTACATCCTGAGTATATTTGTTTTGTTTTTTTCTATATTCCATCACAATATGTTTTAATCGCTAAATAACAACAGGGAAATTTTGATCAAGTTTAGCTTGATATTATTCAAATATTATAATATTTTGTAAGTAAAAAAATAGCTTAGGATGCAGTTCAGACTTTCATGATTACGCCTGTGCATTTTTGTTTTCCTAGAGTGTGTATTTTTTGAGTATCAGTGACTTCAGTTTTACTCTGCGCGTACCAGGAAACAAGCCGAAATATCGCCACCAATGGTATTCTTGTTAACGTACGTATTTAATTAAATTATGTATTTATTAAATAAATACGAACTAACCAAAAAATTCCCAACCAACAATAATATTAATTTTACGTAGATGCTGTTCAACGAAATACCCAGCGGATTATGGAGCAAGACGGGTTGAAAGGATACGCGATAAGTCCCAACAAAAAAAAGTTGCTGTCTGTTGTTCAAAGGGAAAGGAGAACCATCAAAGAATTAGAAAGCACAATTATTAAACAACAAGAACTTATTAATCGGCTCAGAATCAACAGTTCTTTTAATGACAACATCCAATCTCCAGCACTGCAAGAAATAGTGCAAATGGTAAAAAATAATTGTGAAAGAAAACTCCAAGGTCGTCGCTTTTCAACAGAGCAAAAATTATTATCACTGCCATTGGCGAAACGTGTTTATAGTAGCTATAAGCATTTGAGAAATTTAATGCCTTCATTACCATGCAACGGACACGGTTTCCTATGAAACGAGGGAAAATGTCCATGTCTGCATAGCAATTCAAATGAGTTCTGAAAAACTTCAACCTCAAGATAAATAATGTTATATTTGTATTGGATGAAACCAAATTAAAGAAAAGATTATTATTCACTCCTAGTTCCACGTTGGGGAAAACTGGTTTTGGTACCGACTCCTCAGGAAACAGAACATCTGAAACTGCTGGTTCCGTTTTGGTATGCATGATTATCAGTATCAAATCTTCATTGAAGCAACCGGTTTGCTACCATTTTTCGCAATCTGGCTTCAATTCAGAAGGATTTTAAATATTATTGTAACAACTATTCAAGACGTTTATCATAAAAACGTCAAGAAATTGTTTCATGGGTGATTAGTGGCGAAAACTTTCGGACGAAGAGAAAGATAATAAGTGGACGTATCAAGGAAACGTAATAGAATTGGATGGAAAAAAGCTTATTGGAGCGATGTTATTAATTTATTTTGTTATGCATTGAATACTAATGAAGTTACATGTTTAACTGTAGAACATGTTTTTCCATCTTCAAGCAACAAAATGAAAGTATGTTATGCAAGCCAGCTTTTCAGCACGACATTGTCGAATGAATTAATATCACTGGCTGAAAATTTTCCAATGAAATAACGAACGGCCATGGAAACCTCACAAGTTCTGTAAATTTCTGATATGTTTGATCACATGAATGGAAGTAATTTAAAGAAAAAAAAGACTGCAAGCGTCAAAGTAGTCGACGTAAATGTTTCTGCATCATCTGGGCATTTGGAGAAATGGGTCGAATTGCATGATTTATTTGAAACATTACAATTTAAATATGGAAACTGCAAAAAATTAAAAAATGAGAACGATCGTAAAATACGTACGCCGACGCCACAAGCTATTCTTGATAATTTGACAGCGTTGATTGCTTTGTCATCATTTTTATTAAATGAAGGCGGACTGACCGAGTTTAATATTCGGAATACAACCCAAGATCAACTTGAAATTTTTTTAGGACAAATTAGGTATGAGCAAGGCAACAACGAAAATCTAACTTGTGCTCATTTTGAATATTCTTTCAGAACTTTGTTACTAACTACATAGATATTCTGATATGAATTTGAAAAACCAGAATAGTGAGGATCACTTAACAGAGAATTTCGTGGATTTAAGTAATTTGATTACGACGATCCCAAACAGACGAATACAATCAAAGATCAAGTTTAAAATGAAATACCGACCATTCACCTAGAAAACATACAAGACTTAGAAGACCATTCACCACCAACCACCAACTTTTCACATAGAAGAAAACACCGTAGAAGCTGTGCAACTTATACCATAATAATTATTATGTTGAATATGAAATACGATTAAAAAGGCTATAAAAGTAGGTATCTATTTTTTTAAATATCATTTATTAATATATTATTTAATGGTGTTCAATGGGAAAAAAATATTTGTTATCTGGCTTTTGAAATGACAATTTCTTAGTTTTTTTTCCAACAGGTACTCATAAAATGCAAGTTTTGTTCGGCTATCCCCAAGAGATCAAAGATGCCATCCCACCTTGAGCGGGTACACTGTGGAACCCGCGAATACGAAGAAGACTTCGCGAGAGGATGCGCAAAGATCCGAAAAACGGAAAAACTCAACGCTGCAGTAGACGAGCAGTGGAGCCGCATACAGGCTCAATCCCGCACCGCCAACAACAAGAAGTAAGTCGCATGAATAAGTGTGTGAAATTAAAAAAAAACAGTGCACATGATAGACGGTACAAAAAAAATATATTATAAAAAAAAAATTATAATCGAGTTCAAGAAATACAAAGAATAACGAATAACGAATTCGGTGTGGCGTCATTGCTTAGGTTAAAAACAAGTAAAAACACGGAGTGTATGCGAATGAACTAATTAAATGTGAACACGGACGTAGCTAGGCTAAGGGAAGGGTTTGAACCCCCCCCCCCCTTATATACGCCCGTGAATATTGGCTAAAGGGACCCGAATTTTTATTGTGTCCGAATAACGAGTGACGAGTGGTCAATCGCGGATAGCTTCGATATATCTTTAAATGAACAAATACTTTATGCTCTGATCGCAAATAGTGAAACAAAAACAATAATTGTAACGGAACCAATTTTTTCACGTTCAATTATGAACGTTTAGAAAAATGTTTACGTATCACCGCTTACGTGAAACGCGTATTTCAAAAAATTAAAGGCGCAACTTTGGTGATTACAACTGAAGAAATTAAAAAGAAGGAGAAATTTATTGTATTAAAAACGAACAACAAATTTTTAAACAAGAAATTGATGATTTCATTAAAAATGGTACAGTCGAAAATGGACTCTTACGTATCAGCAGTCGTCTCCAAGAATTAGAGCTTAATTACGATACAGCAAATCCAATAATTTTAGCGAAAAATTGTGTACTTGTTGAGAAAATTATCTGGAAAACTCACAACAGCTGTTTTCACAGTGGTATAAATTTTACCCTATCTGAAATAAGAAAAAGATTTTGGATAATTCGCGGAAATTATAAGCAAATGTGTGATTTGTAAAAAATTACGTGGTAAACCTGATTTTCCGGATTTTCAAGTCAAATCCCTTTGACAAAACAGATTTATATTTTGGTGGACCTCTATATGTACTGAATGAATATAACGAAAAAATAAAATAATTTTATCCAATGTTGTTAACTTATGCCGTTACACGAGCTATGCATTTAGAATTGATATTAGATATTACAACGGAAAGCTGCATTCGTGGATTGCGTAGATTTATTTCGAGAAAAGCTGTACAAAAGTTTAACAAAAGAAGAGGTACTAACTTTGCAATAAACCATCGTTTTGCATGGAAATTTATGGTTGAAAGAGCAGCATGGTGGGATGGTTTTTGGGAAAGAATGATTAAAACTGTAAAGGATTGCCTTAAGTTCTCGCTAGGCAAATCAATTGTTAATATAGAAGAATTACCAACAATTGTGACCTAACTTGAAGCAATAATTAATTCAAGACTGCTAACGTATATTGACGATGATAAGGACAACTTATCAATTTTGTCGCCTTCAGTATTTTTGACAGGAAACCAAAATAAATGCAGTTTGCCTAGTCTTAACATTGCTTTAAAAAGAGATGTCATATTGAAAAAATGGAAAGAACGTCAACAAATTTTGTAAAAATTTTTGAAAAGATGGACAACAGATTATTTACAACAATTGCGAACTGCCCATCAAACCAACTGGTCAGCTTCAACGTCTTTCAAGATCGATGACCTTGTGTTGTTACACGATCAAGATAAATTGCAATTAAATTGGAAAATGGTTAGAATTACAAAAGTATTATTATAAACACAATTTCAATTCCAATAAAGAACTTTTAAAACATTTTGTCGCTATTATTTTATATTTATATTTCCCGATTTTAATGAACCATTTATTTTGGCTACTGATGCTAGCGGAACCGGGATAGGAGCCATACTCTGCCAGAAACGAGGTGGCTATGAAAGACCCATTGCATTCGCATATCTAGCGCCGTTCTCAAGATATTCACATTTCAATATATTTTATTTAATAACCTTACTTTATTACCCACAATGTTTAAAAAATATCACAACTCTAACCCTAACCTACGTACAGACCCATGTCTACGGTGGATCCGACTCTCATTAAAAACATTCCCCTAGCGCGACTGATTAACAAAAATCCTGGATCCGAGATTGTGATTGTGCTAAAATAATTAAAAACATCCCCCGTAGGGCACGGGCCTCGAATAAATGACGAAATTTGAAGGCTGGGATCCTAGATTAGCCAATGTCAGGGGCAGGGAAAACCTAAATTATAAAATTTTCCTGATTCAAACTCCAAAATTACAATTTTGTAAATGATGTATTTCTTCTGTCGGTTTTCTGCGCGGACACCCTGTATAATTATATCTTATATTATGTTAAGTACTACTTATAGACTTAAGGACTCATCAATTAAAAGATTAAAAATTTTGACCAGTTTACCTGCTAACGGCAGCTGTGGAAAAGTTATATAGGATTAGAGGAACCTTTAACCATCGGTGGAAAAAGAAATCGCCCGACAAAACTATCCCACGTTAAGTACCCATATACCTGTGTTAGAAATTCAAACATTTTATGACCGTTAGGGTGAAATTTGATACCTGTTGTTAAAAAGTGTGCCCTTATATGTTTTTTGAATACTTATTACTTGGTAGAAATTCAAAATTTACTAAATATACTAAATTGCATTATAAAAAGTAAAAAATTATTAGTGGCCCTAACCCTAATTCGATTGCACGGTACTGTACTACGATCGCTGAATCCTGTCCCAATTTACCTATCACTCATACCGTCATAAAGGAATCAATCACGATAAAAATCGATCCTCAATGCTCGCTACGAATCGACGAAGTAAACATAATCGGCGAAGAAGAAAGTGAAATTAGCATAGTGAATTATACGATACAACTACCACCAGCAATAAAAGAATGTTGTGAATATTTATCTCAAAATCAATTTAGCGACATCAAGCCCGTAAATTTAGAACACATCACTTTGGATGAACTCGCAGGTGCAAAACAACACCTCGAACTAATCAAAACCTCCATAGAAAACTCAAAGAGATCTTTCGCCGAAAAAAATGTTTCTTGGCTAATATATGCCATTGCAGGCGTGTTACTGATAGTAATAATTACGACAATAATTGTGAAAATTCGTAAACCATTAGATAATCAAAATAATTCACCTAAAAAGAGATTTTCATTGTGTTGGACTAGCACTTGTAGCAAATTATGTCAAAGCATCGTGACAACCAATGATAACGCCGCACCCCCGGGTGCCAAGTCAGTAGAAACGTCCTGTACCCCATCTTCGACAACAGTCACCAGTGTACCACGAAGAGCGAAGGTAGAAAAGGGAGATTTTTAGAACTTTATTCAAAATTTATTTTTTTAATTTTATTCTACTAAAACCGTATCGCAAAATGCACGGACGAGTATACGGTAACTATAATTTAAGATTATTAATTTTTAAGGGTAGACATAATTATGTAATTATTTAATTTAGTTAGAACTCGGTAGTCGTTGATAATGTACGAATTTTTTTTTGGAATTAACAATTTTTTTTTTATTATGTTAACAAGCTTTGGTCAGACGCTATCAAGCACGGAGAAACATGGGCATGACACCTTATTTCCACCAGGGAGAATGTGCTATATGTTTAGACCCCGTTGCAGAGGACAACGCAAAGCCCGACTGCTGTACGCAAAACTTTTGCACCCCGTGCTTGTTGGAGTGGTCAAGAATCTCCACCAAGTGCCCTATGTGCAGGCGCACGATGACGTTCGCC
Source organism: Cantharis lateralis (assembly GCA_963170105.1). Taxonomy (NCBI): domain Eukaryota; kingdom Metazoa; phylum Arthropoda; class Insecta; order Coleoptera; family Cantharidae; genus Cantharis; species Cantharis lateralis. The sequence continues at coordinate 24,183,508 of OY720629.1, forward strand.
GTACAATTCACCGGGTTCCTCCTATGGACGTACCCGTCTTTTGTATTGCAATTACATAATGCTATTCCGGACATCAATAATTAGGAGTTGTTTTTTTTTATCTACATATTTTTATACTCTTTTACTAATTTTTTCATGTCTATTTTTTTTAATTCTAATTGTAATTGATTTCTAAACTGTTCTCGTTATATTATTATTTGTAAAAATAAAAATCCCCATATACATAATTATAAACATAAGGGTTATATACGTCTTTTTATTACTTTTTCATTAATCTTGTTGTAAAACTAAAAAGGACCGCACGTCTATAAAAACGTGCGATTTTTTCTAAAGAGGGGGGTGTGTAGTAAACCTCGACCACCCCTCTCAATTTAACATAATGCAAAACTATAATATTAAAATTAATTTAATTTAATATAAAAATTCCCAGTGATCGAGGAGCAGCATTTTTCTATTTGGATGACTTAATAGTTCAAATCACTTAAATTGTTTATTAACGAAATAGTAACATGAAAATTCCATTTAAAACTTGGCCATTTCAAATTATAAAATAACGTTCAAGTGGAAAGATGCGACTTTACGACACTTAAAAACTCATAAATACCCAAAAGTATGTGCTAAGTATACCTCTTACCAATAATTGTAGACTTCAAGTACCAATTTTCGCTCCGCTACGCGTCGCTCAGTCTCCAAACATTGTCGTCAACCGGTAAATTGTACATACCGTTCTAGATACTTATACTATTAAGATAAAATCGTCATTTTGTTCAATCGAGAACAATAGTTGTTGCAAATTGTACATGCAACAAATTTCTATCTGCCAAAAAGTAATAATATGAAATGCCCTAAACAGTTCTCACGGTTGTAAAACCCAATCTTTACTTTAAAGATTGCTGAAAAACATCAATTCAGCACGTTTTCATTTAAAATTGGCACTTTCGGGAAAAGACCAGCAGTGCATATTAATACTTCTTGGCAATAATTATCTTAAGTAAATAATAGGTTAAGGTAATCCTAGTCGTAAAACCAACCAATTGTGCCCACCGCGCGGTCCTGCATTGTTGATTTTAGGACGAGCATTGCACGGGCATCTTACCGACAAAGGCACAGATGTGTTCATTTCGTATACCCACGTCGGGAAGATCCCAGTTTTATTTTAACAGTATCAAGCAATTTCACACGCCCTCTGGTCGGCTAACTTTTGAAAAATATTAAGCCTCCAGGAGGGGCATTAGTTTTCAACAAGTTGAAATTGCTTGAACAAATCAGTACACTCTGGTACACTCCATGACTTCAAAAGATAATCTTCTTTCATGAAGAGTTTGTGCCGTCAGAGCTCCACAATTAATTTAACGTAAGATTATGAAAAGATAGATCAGTATTTTTCTTACTAAAGATTTCAAAGATTTCAATAAATTTATTAATCTTACTAATAATTCAGAAAATAAATTAAAAATGAATGGAAATAATATTCAGAACGTCATGAACCAAATTACGAGTTACTTAAACTCTATGTTGACACTATTCCATATTATGATGGTAATAAAAATTCGTTAGAAATATTTATATCTGCATGTAATTACCTAATTTCTAATTACGAGTCAACAAATAATGATGTACAATTTAATTCATACTTAGTAAGAGCTGTAATTGGACGGTTAACGGGCAGAGCTCAAATCTTGATCGGTAACCGAAATGAATTAGATAACTGGGAATCAATAAAAGAAGCACTGCGATTAAACTTTGGTGACTGTAGAAATTTGGAATGTTTAGAACAAGATCTAATGAACTTATGTCCATATAAACACGAACCGCCAATAGAATTCGGAATAAGAATTCAAATCGCACGCAGTCAGTTAGGCGCAAAATTAAATTCAAATAAATTAATGTCGACTTAACGATAAATAATGTGACCAATCCTTAGCAGTCGATTTCCAATCGGATTCTATTTTTATTTTATCGAAAACGTGTAATGGGGATGCCAACTTACCAAGAAAATTTTCAAAAAATTAAATAATTTTTATTAAAAAAACTAGAAGTGACCTAACGTTAAAACCTAGTGACCTTTCAAGACCTAACGATGACCTAACGATTCCATATTTTTTTATATCAAAATTTTATAGATGGGAAGCCAACTTCACGTAATTCAAAAAGGACTTAGCAGATGGTTGTTCTAATTTTGGATGAAAGTAATAATCTTTCTTTTAATAATCATAAAAATAAAACACGATTTCCTACCTATACCTTGTCCGAAAATTTCAATTTACAAACTTTTCTAAATATTTAAAAATATCGCAATGGGGGTTCTACATACTAGGTAATTAAAAAGAGTAAAATATCGATACTTTAGATAACATTAAACAGGTAGGTATTTAAGTCTGTAACAAAACAATACAAAGAAAAGGAGTTTGTAGAATAAAAGAGTGGTTCATAACATTGTCATTGTATTGTTTATGTCGAATAAATCTTAAGTCGAATAAATGCTCATTCGAATAAATATTAAGTCGAACAAATGTGGGTCGAATAAAATTCCTAGAACCACATAGTACATATAGATACAGTGGCTCCGGAAGAGTTAAATATAGAGGGGGGCAAATTATTCAGTTTTGTTAAGATTTATGATTATAAAGAAAAATTCTTATTATTTTACGAGAGCTAGCTAGGTAGAAACAAAGACATTGTGAACAGGACCCTCAATATAAATTTTCATTGGACCAACTGTCAACAATAAATTATATAATGTATTTTTGAATTTAAAATGTATTTTGTATTTTGAAAAGTATTTTGTATTTTAAAATATATTTTGTATTTTAAACTGTAATTTGTATTTTAAAATGTATTTTGTATCTGAAATACATAATAAAAACACAATAATACAAAAATATTTGTATTTGAAATATAAAATACAAAATATATTTACAATTTGTATTTGAAATACAAAAAATTGTATTTTAATTACCAAAAGATTGGAAGCTCTTCGACTACTGGGGGACCAGGAAAACCTGGTCCTCCTGGATGGGTTTCAAAATTTTCAATTTTTATCTGCGGTTTCATAGTGTAAGAATATTTTTCTTCTTTTCCAATATATGAAAATAAATGTTTTGTTGTTTATAGGCGCTGGAGGAACCTTTTTATTAAAAATATTGTATTTCATATTATAGGTGCCATGCGTAAGGAATTGAAAAAAAAAAATTAAAAATTAAAATTTTTATTATTTTGTTGGCTAAACTGTGATAAAAAATATATAAATTTTTGAATGGTTTTTAGTCAGTTAACTATCTTTTTTCTTAATTTCTCGTACTTGGCCATAGGCGCCAAAAGTCCTAGGTTAGGCACTGTCTATGAATAACTTAGTATACCTACTTCATCAATTTATTGTAGTATGCCATTATGTGATAAGATCGATCGATATTATAATGGTTCGATATCGAACGTAAAAGCATAATTTTTCTGGATCCAATATCGACTACAAGACCATGGAAAATTTCAGGGGGTCAAATGACCCACCTTGAATCATGTTTAGAACGATGCTGGTATATGAAAGGATAACTTTAAGCACTATGCCGTCAGTTTTGAGCGGTACAGGTGAGGACACGAGAAAATTGAATTTTCCACGTAAAGATGGGAAATTACGACCAACCATTTTTGTACGGCTTTCTTCAAGATGAGAAATCATAAAAAAATAATGACGAAGAACCTAGTGCCGTACAAAAATGACGGTACCGGAAGCGAGGAAAATTTTCTAATCAGTCTAGGAGATTTATTACTGTACGGCATTTGTGCAATTCGCTTTGTATGCTTATACAGATCTATTATTCAGAAACGCCGTACATGTTAGCTGGTACAGGGTGAGAAACTGCGGCCCGCAACCCCTCCTTCCTAATTAGTATAGGGGTGGTGATTTGAAGCAACTTAAAATTTAATCATCTTAATACTATTTCATGAACCGATGATATATTTCGTCATGCCGTACATTTTTTGTGGAACACATGGTCGCCTGGGGGAAAATTACTTTCGGTCTGAAAAGAGCGACTTTATGGCGAAACTTTTTTGTACGCATGCCGTTGACGCAGGCGCTGTGATTGAAGTTTTATTGTAAGCAGTGGTGCCAATCGAAAATATGCGATTTCCCCTACTGAAAATCTTAAAATGCGAGGAAAAACCCAATTCTGATGTAGAATCAACGGATTATGAAACAGAGGATGAGAATTCTGATGAAGACTCCGAATAAAATTTTATTTTTAAAAATTAATTCTTTAATATTTTGTTTTACTTTAATTAAAAACGTAAATTTAAAATAATTAAAAAAGAGTTGTTTCATTTGTAGTAATAAACGTTTTTCAAGTTCGAAAATTTATATATTTTTGGATACTATAATATGTATTCAGCTTTCATCAAACTTTCATACAGTTTATTTTAATCTTTTATAATATCCTTTTATTTAATATAATTTATTATAATTTATCATACATTTCTATCTAGTTTTAAAGATAAAAATTTCTAATAATATTTCAAATTAAATTTATTTAATCAAAAATTCTCGGAAAAGCTTATACGCTGCAAATAATGGTTTTTAGTTTTCGGGTATATTATAATAACGTTTAATTTCATATTTATGAACGGCATTGTAATTTTGAATTATTATTGAATATTATCGACGGAATTTTGTTAGTGCCGTACAGTAATTAATGACATTGAGAGACACCATAAACGTCTTCGAAATTTTTATCAGCTGTACAAAATCATCTAAGTCAAAATGTACGGCATATGTTTTTCTTTATTTTTTCATCTTTGATAAATTTAAAATGGCAACAATATTTGAAAATATTACTCTTCTTATATTTTAAGGAGCATTTTAAAAACTTATAAATATCGAAAATTTCATATTTTTCTTTTTATTCATATTTTCATTTGGTACCATTAATTATAAACGGCTATAAGGTACAACGATAATATTTAGTAACATCATATTAAAAAATAAGTTGCCATACAAGAAAATATGATCTTTTAGCCACTAAAATTAGATTTGAGCCCAAAATTCAGATAAATGTTTATTTATATTTATATTAACTATAATTTTTAAACGGCACAATTATTAAAAATTATTTTATGTGTTAAAGAATTTTTTTAAATAGGTGCCGTACATTTTACAATCATGTTGCACCATACTGGTCTAGGGTAAGGGTTGCGGGCCGCAGTTTCTCCCCTGTACCAACTAACATGTACGGCGTTTCTGAATAATAGATCTGTATAAGCATACAAAGCGAATTACACAAATGCCGTACAGTAATAAATCACCTAGACTGATTAGAAAATTTTCGGAAAAGTAAAAAATTTTCCTCGCTCCCGGTACCATCATTTTTGTACGGCACTAGGTTCTTCGTCATTATTTTTTTATGATTTCTCATCTTGAAGAAAGCCGTACAAAAATAGTTGGTCGTAATTTCCCATCTTTAGGTGGAAAATTCAATTTTCTCGTGTCCTCACCTGTACCGCTCAAAACTGACGGCATAGTCCTTAAAGTTATTCTTTCATATATCCGCATCGTTCTAAACATGATTCATGGTGGGTCATTTGACCCCCTAAAATTTTCCATGGGCTTGTAGTCTTAAAACATTAATGATTCCGTCGAAAAAAAAAAGTTTTGTACCACAAAAAAATTTCGTCAATGTCCATTTCAGATGCTAGAAAACCTACTCGCCAAAACCCATAATTTCCCATATGATTTCCCATTTCGTGCTACGCCGCAAAGTGTTCACGCCCCTAATGTTCTAGCGCCATCCCGCTTACAGACTGTGAATTACAAAATCGCAAAACTGCCAAAAAAGATAACGTAAATAATCAAAACTATTTCGTAATTCATGTTATAAATAAACTGTTTTGAATTTAATTTAAAAATCTGTGAAGCGCACAAGCACCTTTGTGAATTTTGGGGAGATTTCTAGTTTTGCAAAATATTTTTTTTTATTATGTTAGGCTTACAGTTTTTATTTTTATGCGAATATTTTAAGACCAATTTTGCTAATTTACCCACATATCACAGATCATAGTTTTTTCTACAAGATTGTGAAGTTTCTATATGACACATGCTATAGCTTTTCTTAAAATCATGAAATTCCCTTAACGTAAAAAATGTCTGACGAGACCCTTTTTTCGGAGAATTTATTTTTGTATTGTAATTTTCAAACTCTCTATTGAGCGCTCGACGTTAAAAATTGGAAAAAATTTCGCCTGCGACGCTAGAGGAAGACTGCTCGCTACATTCACAGCTCCCTTCGCTCGTGCACCCTCCCAACTAAATTCCTGGTTATGCCACTGGTTCTTAACATATTAAATATTATGGCCACCGGTCATAAATTCTACATGATAACAATATCAACTAATATAAAGTATATGTAACGAAACAAATTAGATCTATTAATTTATTGATTGGCTATTAAGATCAAATTCTTTATTAGGCAAAAAAAATTGTATAAGCACTTATTAAAAATTGGGGGTTAAAACGGGGGCCGGTTCATCAGGGGATGCAATGGACAGTGCGTCCAGTCCTTCTCTACGAGTCGGGCCGATTGTTTTCGAAAATATGTAATCGAACAAAATTATCGATAATATTCTATGCACATGAGAAATTATATAATGACAATTTTTATGAATAGTTAGTTATATGTAGTATAGTTTTAATTACTCACCGCTGTAGATTTGTTTGGTATGCATATTTAACCTAACCTTTGGGAACTCTTCGTGACCCGACGTTTCGGTTGTTGCGATGAACTTATTTATTTTGAAAAATCACTAAGAAACACGTGGTAGCCCGATTACTCGCGATAGAACTATTTATCGCATCACTAATACACTGCACTAATAATGTAACAAAACACTTACTTTATTTGTTGGATTGCGATGGTTTCTTCGGTTTCACCCATAAAATAACAATATTATTATATTTCTCACTAACTGTCTTTAATTATTTTGCGATGACTGATTTAGCTATTGATGGCACTTGGTAAAAACACGTTTTACCTAACTTGTTTGTCTGTCAAAGACTGATTTACCTGGATTTAAGTTAAAATTTAAAAGTAAAATTTAAATCTACCTGTGCTCAGTGTTGTCAGATTTTAGAAAGCTATGGCGCCATCTTACAACCAAAAAACGCCCAGGAGCGCACCAATTCCACCCCGTGGCAGCAAAATGTAATTTCAATGAAGTTTTCTATAATGGGGAACGCCACTGTCAGAGCTAAAAAAAATAGTCAATTTTCAAGAATATTTTTCATAGGATTAACTAATTATTAAAAGGATCGTATTCTTGTTATTTACTACTTGTATTATACAAATATCGGTATATATAAGCTGTATTCTTTTTACCTATTTTAAGTGAGATTGTACTGAGATACTCAGTACAACTGAGACGAAGTGAGCTGAGCCGAACAGAGATTAACTGAGACAAAGGGAGAAAAACATAAGGTGAAAAGAACAACAAAAATACACTACCAACCCATGATACAAAAATTACATTCCAATCATATTGTAACAAACCGCCTTCAACATTTTTATTAAAATATATTACGAATCTAATGAAATATCTAAATGATGTACATGTTATATTATTTAATTTAAATGTTAACTACACAATCATAAATGTCACAATCTTTTTAAACAGACCAATCCGGGCTATTTCCCAACTTATCTCAGTTGTAACACTTTGAAATAGCAAGATCAGTTGGGTTAGGGAGGGAGGTAATTTTCTCAGTTAAAACTCAGTTCGGCACGGCACAGTACTTCTATCACAACGGTAAAAAGAACACCCATTTAACTGAGTAACTGAGTATCTCAGTACAATCTCACTTAAAATAGGCAAAAAGAATACAGCTATAATATCGGTGTTTTGCCAAATATTTGGCAAAAAAATTATTTACATAAATTATACAAACGAGTTATTTGATCAGCAAAGGCCAAACAATCCAAATGGTATATTTGGAAAAACTCCCATGAAATTTTTGAACCACTCTCTAGAAGTGATATAGAATAGGTATTTTGAAGATCTCTGTTCGTAAATTACAAAACGTTGGTATATTTTAAACAAAAATTAAATAAATATAAATGTTACAAAATATTATCAATAAGGGAGGTATACGTTCGCTGCTCCCCCCCCCCCCCAAATCGAATTTATCACTGAAATTGGTGTCAAACGTTTGAGCCTCAATGAGCTTCCATTCCCGTCGTTTGAGCTTCAACCGTCGCGGAGCAATTCGCGAAAACTTTAGGGGGGGGGGGCTGTGGACATGATGCCCCCCCCCAAAACAAATTTAGGGGAAAAATTTGTGTCAAACGTTTGAGCTTCGTCTGTTGCCACACGATTATTTTTATTTTGCCACACCGATTCCGAGATATAGATGACATTATTTTTGTATATAAACAAAATTGAAGAAGATGAAATTTGCAACAAAAAATGTCTAAAAAGTTTTGCTCTAAAATCGTTTTTTATATGACAAAAACGGCTTAAAAATGTTCATTTTACATTGCCAACATAGGAGTGTACGAATACTTTTTACACTCACTGTAATTATCACAAAATTAACTACGAAACATCCGTGTCTACTATATATAAGAAACTTCTACAATATATACTGGAGTATATCGCCAATCGTAGTTAATATTTTAAACGTATGGTGGCGTTTAGTTAATGTAAAAAATTCCCAATAGTTATGCATATCCAATTTCAAGAAAGATGTAAGTTTGCATCAAGAAAAACACAACAAAAACTTGAAATATGTTTTCTCAAAAACGCTTTTTTCAAACTTGTCCCAACGATTACCTGAAAACTAATAAAATCCGAATTTCACTTTTTTTTTTAATTTTTCTAATTACAGTGGGTCTTTATCGAGTATTTTATATTTTTAGAATTACTTTGTTTTCAAGCTGCTTGAATACAAAAAAATAAGCCTAAAAATGAAGAAAGATACAATCAGTCGTCATTTAAAACAATTAAATAAAGATAATAAAAAAATAATTTGTAACATTTAAAAAAAACATATAATATAATATAATTTGTAAATAAATAAATAAAACTAAAAGCACAGGTGATAAATGTTACACACTAATATTTTGAATTTCTATATATTTTTTAATCATTAAAAAAATATAATTTTTAAGGAATTTAAATAAAAAGGAGGAAATTAAGCTTTTCGTTGTATTTTAGAACTGCACCCCTGGATAAACAACATATTTATGGTCAATTAATTCATTGTCAAAGTGCTGATCAAACAGCTATGTTTCAGTTAACACAACTATCGAATATAATTCGTCCAAAATATTAATAGGCAGTTGCTCAATACTTGGTGCATAAACCCTTTATGTGGTGGTAATCTCTCTCCAATGCTTCCTAAAGGTCTACGCTACTATCATAAAACCAACAATGACAATGGGTTCGCCTACCCCGTTTTCATCAAATAGGCGTGGTGGGAGAGATTAATAACAACAAAAGACGTGGAAGTTTGGACCCTAAGATGAAGGACGAGCTACAGGTTACCACAATGTTTTGGTAAAACATGATTAAGTCATCGCTGTTGTTGTAGGAAGTTGTCGAAAATTCTTCCTATCTGGTAACAGCACTAAAACCATCTCAATGTGTTGAGCCAGTTTGTTGAACACCACCAATTACTAACTGTTTTTTCCCATTCTTATCTACCCTATTCGAATAAAAAAAACTGCTATTAGTATGTATTCAAAAATTTAGAAGGGTATCTCTCTATTTATATTTTAAGAAATTTATCTGCCTCGGGCAGTAGTAAGTATGTGAGTATACCCCTCTTATCCCTTCAAATGGTAAATAAAATTTTCTATTTTTAATCTTTTATACTAGTTTATATTAGACAAACTTTAGTTTATATAATTAAAGTAATATTTGAATATAATTTCAATTTGTCAGAATAAAATTTTTATTGAACAATTATTTGAAATTGGAATTATGGTTTATAGATTTATAAATTTTTTACCTTTATTCCTCCGGGTGACTGTAATTTCTGTGAGTATGAATTTGATCACTAAGAGTTAACTTCAACCACATACAAAAGTAACAGTTGAAAATTTACAAAAAACTTCATTTCGATTCAAATTGAAACATTTAAATGCATATTTCCATAAATAAATATTTTTATTAGAAGTTGAATTAATTTTTAGTTAAGTACATTTTCAAGAAATATAAAATTTAAAATAGATTATCCACTTTCGATTCCATTCATTTCATCTTCATCTAAATTAATAACAATTTCATCCACATCATCATTGTTTGATTCGGTATTCTGTTTTGTTTTATTCGATTCAACTTTTATTATCACTTCATCAAAAGTTTTACTTATATCTTCATTTTCTGTATCCTTATCTAAACATTCAATGGTCTCAACATTATCAACACTTTTAACATCGTCTTGCAATTTATTTTTCAAGACTTTATTTCTCACCAATTTAATTTTTTGTTTATTCAGACCAGTTTTTTCAAGCTTCCTTTTTTCTACAGCACTTATACTTTTATCACAGTCGGTATGCTCTGAGTTATCAGATATTTTATTTGTATTCTCACTTTCTGGATTACTATTGCTAACAGTTGCCGTTTGACTCGAATCTTCAACTATAACTACTTCCAAGTTATTTTTATCGTTTTGATGTATTGACTCTGATTGCACATCATTAGTTAATACGTCAACTTGTTGTTGTGATTCTATTATCTTGGGACTAATATTTAAATTTAACAATCCATCTGTTTGACTACTCTTCTTTGCCGGTCGACTGGAATCGTCAGAATCAGAAGTAATAACAATTTCTTTATGTTGAGGGCTTTCAATGATCACTGCATCATCCGAATCTGAATTATCTTCATTTTTAACGTTTGTGTTTGTCGAGCTTTCGCCAGTTTTGTTTTCATGTTCAAGAGCCAATTGTGATCTAATAGCCCGAGCTCTAGCTTGCAATTCTAACAACTCTAATACGCTCATCAGTTGATCCTTGTTCGTCTCTTTGCTTGTGTCTGCAGGTTTTTTGTTTAAATTGATTTTTTTATTTTTTTTACCTTTGTCTTTGTTTTTTAATTTATCGCGTTTCTCAATTTTAATTTTGCTCGAGTGTTTTCTTTTGCTCCTTTCTGAATTATCTAAATCATAAAAAAAGTAATTATAAATTTACTTAGAAGTTTAAGAAAATGGACGAAAAAACCAAAACTTTACCTGCTATATTACTTTCACTTGCAGGTATGCACAGTGTAATATCATCATCAGAAATATCATCAAGAGATATAACATCTATGACATCTTTTTCTGCATCCGAATCAGACGAACTGCTTTCTCTGTCAACATTTTCTCCTTTAAAGATATAGTTTAATCGCTTGTTCGAAATACCTAAAAGTTCTTCTAGTAACATCGAATTGATCTCCGCAATGTTTAAATCCTAAAATAACTCGGTCATTATATTATTAGTGTAAAAGTTACATCTTATTCGATTTACCTTCATACAATCGGGCGCCATAGACTTAATCTTTTTAGGTTTAATTAATTTTAATACTTCCTTCATTAACTTTACTTTATTTTTTACATAATATCCAAGTTCGTGTTCACTTCCGTCAGTATCTGAATCAGAACTTAAATTCATCATAATAATTAAAACTTTATTATAATGCAGGAGAGATTGTCTTGTTTTGACATTTAGATATTTTAGGTTAGAATTTTAAATCATAACATTATACATTATGTATAGGGTGATGCAAAACTGATGGTAAATAAAAATAATAAAAGTTCCTTCCTATTATTATTATTACTACTGTTATTTTCTCACACAGCACCGAATTATGTTTAAAAAGTTCTAAACTCAGTGGCGTAACTATCTATAAGTAAGCCAAGGCACGTAATGCGTGAAGAGTTGCTTGAAATATTAAAAATTATTGAAAAAATTACATTGATAAAAACCTAAAAAGTATTGAGCGTTAAAAAATGAGATTATTCTAAAAATCTTTAAAAAAATTAAATATTACGGTATAAATTGCGGTAAAATATTTATTAATTTATTTTATGCACATCCAATAATTCTTAATTAATTTTTAATACCATGATCAATAAAACCATAATCCTCCAAATTCACACTTTTTATTTTAAAATATATTCACATTTAAACTAATATGCCCAAATATGGACTCAAAATTATAGCGCGTTTATCAACGCGTCCACACGCGTTGGCTTCAGTTGGCTTACGGCATCCAAAAAGCCCATATTCCTATCCAACAAATTCCAACATAAACATTTTTACACAAATTTACAAATTTTTAATAGAGTATTTACAAATTAACGAATAATAAAATAAATAAAAACAATTCTAAACGAGAAAAATCCATGACAATATGCATAAAAATAACCGATGAAATTTTGACGTTGCTAGCAAATATGTTAAGGAAATTTTGTATGTAACAAAATTACAAGAAAATACCCAAAAGAGTTCTCTACTGAAGATACCAGAGCAGACCTCGTTAAAAAAGGGCTTCTCCGTCACCTCAGTCATTCAAATGACTCAAAGGACAATGAATGGGCACCCCCTGTTCCTGTTCTTTATCGAGCAAACTAAAACGGATAAGTCCAAAGAAATCTTCAAACTGTAATGCTATTGGTGTCAACTCTACGGGAAAATGCAAAACAGATGCTTCTTTTTCGGGAAATGTATTCGGTGATGCAAAGACTACCACGCCTTAGAATACAAAAAACCATCCACTACCTTGGCCAAATGCGCAAAATGCGGATGCCCCCACTCGGCCAGCTTCAAAGGTTGCCTCAGCATATCATAGGTCCATAAGACCGCCAACTTCCTCCTCCCATAGGGAGAACTCTAAAAATTCCAAACCACTGAAGGCATGGTCCTCCTCCACTAATGGGGTAGACCGTGTCGCTCTAGCCAACTCGTTGGTGCAAAAGGCAGTTTTTCTGCTACAACAGCGCGATCCTAGTGCACCATAGAAGAAAACTAAGCGAGCAAAAAAAAAGTAGTCCTATCCCCACTACGACTTCTTTGCCCTTAAATGATCAACCATTTCAAATTGAGACTATTTTCCCTGCCGCTCGCTTACTAGAATGGGAACGAGTTTAGTAGGCAGCGAAATCTACTCGAGGTATTCGCTGGCAAGTACAACTCGGACGAAATCCTACTAAGCGAGACGAATCTGAAAGAAAGCCACACCACCCGACTTCAAATTTTAGACTTCAGCTATATAGAAAGGAAAGAGATCTGGGACGCTTAGGGGTCACCGCTGTCGCTGTATAGAACACCCGTCGGGAACACGCATTTCCAATTCAATCCCAGAATCCTGCACAATCCATGAGAGGACCAATACTCGGCGGACGACTACCCTGACACGCTGTTTGAATGACAGACAATAGTCATTTTTAGTAAAAATTTTTGCAATTTTGTTTTTGTTTTAATTAAATCAGTATTTTTATACATTTTAATATTGGGGGAAAAAAAGTGCCATTTTACAGCTCATAAAACAGAAAGAGTAAAATTATTACTTTGCTCTCAAAGGTGTAAAACTTCATTGGTGCTCCAATATTTTATTACACAGGTCAATTATTGGAACCAAATAATTTGCCAAATAGATTTAAAACGAATGCAAGAAAAGCATTTGCCTCTAATAATAACCGACAGTCCAGTTGTGTTTTATTGTAGCGATCCAATATCCCGAGAGTCCTAATTCTTCTAATAATAACAGTAATTTTAAATTAATCAGGCCTGTGATTGCCCACCATGTAATAGGTTTTCATTCATTCTTCAAACAATAAAAAGATAATATACTAAGGGCCGATTTATTCACCTCTCGTTAATCTTTTAAGTAACTAAAGTTATCTATAAAGCTACAATGGACGTCTGCTATTTGACGAATCAATGTCACGTGGTAGGTTTATAGGTAACTTTAGTTACTGATAAGATTAACGAGAGGTGAATATTTCGGCCCTAATAGATATGTTTAAATTAACATTATATTATATATTTGATATTAGTGACAGTAATATAACAAAAAGTTTTCGGAGAAAACCCAAATTATTGTAATTGACAAATTATACTTAAATTAAAAATTTGGTTGAAAATTAGTAGGCATTCAATACCTTCTAATTAATATTTGATACTAAAGATTAGTATACTTATTGGTACTATTCTGGTATTCAAACATACAACATACATAGATTTCTGTAAGGTGGGTTGCATAAGAATCAAACAAAAAATGAAATTGTAAAACGTTGTAAAATAAAAGAAATTATATCCAGGGCCGGCGTTACCATAAGTGCGAACGGTGCCTTTGCACAAGGCAGCAGATTTCTGGGGGTGGAAATTGTCGTTTTTTCGCATGTGAAATTTTTATTATATGTCACATAAAAAAAAATTATCATAAGCAAAACCCAACAGTTAAGTAATTCACTATAATTCTTATGAAAGCTTTGAAACTCGACTGCGGCGCGGCGGCTGGCTTTTTCCGTTACCTCGCCCATTAAGGGCGGCATGGTCTTAAACTTGCACAGGGCGGTAAATTTGCTAGCGCCGGCCCTGATTATATCAACATTATCAATATCCACAAATAAGTCATTTCCACTCCCCACTCCTTCCAACAGCTGATTGGGAGGTTGTGTAAAATCCAATGTTATGCGATTTGTGAGGTTATGGGCAGTTTTGTAAAAAATGTAATTTTTTAGGAATTTTGTCGATTTCTTTCACATTTTTAGCAATTGTGATCCGACAGTGGTTGTTTTATAACAATAATAAGAATTCATCTAGACCTACTGGCGAGAAGCGGTTTAAATGTATAATTTTTTAAATTAATTAATTTTATCAGATTTATGCAAGTATTTTGTATATTTTGTAAGTATAGTGAATTTTATTTGTTTCACTTGTTATAAAACAATTCCTCTCGGATCACAAAAGCAAAAATGCAAAAAAAATCGACTAAATTCCTGAAAAATTAAATTTTTTACCAAACTGCCTATAACCTCACAAATCACATAACATTGGATTGACATTGGATTTGACACAACCGCCCAGTCAGCTATTCGGAAGAGTGGGGAGTGGAAATGACATATGCCCGGTTTCTCAATCGCATCTTAAACTGTTGCCTGGCTTAGGTCTAATCGCGCCTAAGCTCTACTTGAAACCTGAGTCGGGTTGCACTAAAATATTACCACGTCGCCCTTACCTAAGCAATTGCTTAGCTGGCAGCCAATTTGGCAACAGCGTAAAATCAATCTTAAGCAACTTAAGCTGCAGCTTAAGTCTTACCTGGAACTTAAGACGCGATGGAGAAACCGGGCGTTATTATATTATCAAGTATACTGGATTATAGTGTAGATACTTAACTATTTCTGAAATTTCAGTAAAAAAATTCACCAAAAATTTATCTTGTCGTTTTCATGTAAAAACTAGCAATTGCCTAATTTTGCAACCGAGATCTAAATATTTATTAAATACAGTGTCGTAGTTAAACATTGGCCATGGGGGTGCGGGTTATGGAATTAAAAGGGAGGTTGGCATATGCTCGTATTTAAATTTAATTCTTGTAATCAGGAAATACTAACAAGAAATTATAGCTTCTTGATTATGAACTTATCAGTCGTACTAATATTATTGTTTATTTAATTTATTTTCACGCGCACATTGGAACATTTCTTAAATGTAGTAATTATTTAGAATTACTCATCAACCCATGGGGGGGGGGGGTTTGAACCCCAAAAATCACCCCGTTATATACGGCCCTTATTAAATAATAAAAACTTAATCTGATGTATTAAAAACTAAAGTATAATGTGAAGAAGATGGTTGATAATATGATAATATGAAGTTTGAGGAAGCGATTTATCTGAAGAAAGTAGACATACTTAGTTAAGGGAAAGTAAAACCCTAAAGCGAAGAAGCAGACAACAAGTTGAAAAGCATGAAGCCAAATCGGAGTAAAAACTCAAAAAGAAACATTTAGCTGCTAAAATAGATTTAATAGAATTTATTGTTTTAAAATGAATGGTGTGGAATTCAAAATCTTACTGAAATTCTGGAATTTCTAAGATGGAATCGGTGGAAATTAATATTTTGTAGTTGTAAGAATAAATTGCTTCTAAAAGTTAATTTTGACTAATTAAAGAGAAACTTAACTACTTTAATGTAAAATTTTCATAACTAACTAATACAAGTTTTCAGTTTTCTATGAACTTTGAAAATAGAGGAAATAAAATATACTTATCATGAATTCGTTAATTTTTGTTTTATTAAATTAATTATATTTATATAATTATATAGTATAAAATTAAAATATAAGTATTTTCAGGGTAAGCATGCATTCAAGTTTATCGTGAAAGTATAACTTTTATAACATACACCGGCATCGTGCTGGGAAAAGCATTTATAGCTAATGGAGTTTCGTACTTTATAATAATTAAACAGTTTTCGTTAAACTTGACTTCAAGAGCTACTTCCTAACATACTTTCCAAATAGTAATCTGCTGATGATAATAATATTGCAATTATAATATCACCGATTAATATCCCAAACGTTTGAAGTGATAAAATTTGTTTTATTACAAAATTAAACACTTTATTAAGATTTATTTATTAAGATAACTTACTTTGAGGTAACAGATAATAATTATCACACATAATATCCCAAGTGATTGAAATGTTGTCGAAACATGGTATGCTGTCGAAATTTTTTTCTCAGAAGTAACGTCACAATAACGTTACAGTAACCCTGAACCATTTTACTCACACCCGCACAACATTTTTTAATTTGTAGCTGGCCCAATGTAAAAAAGGTTGCTCACGCCTGCCCTAAATGGTAATGTCAATCCAGGATTGCCATAATTATATACTTTATTTACACTTTACTCCGTTATTTTTAGTCAAAATATTACTTGCATCATGGTTTTATGAACAAATGGGATTTTTTTTTCAAAAATTTCAGTATTGAAAGAAGTGAAATATACGAGAAAAGAGTATAGAATCAATTAGTCTTTCAGGATTATTATAACGTTATATTGACGTTATTATAACGTATCCCTTTATAAAGTTTCCCTTTACATTCCTGCTTAAAATTCGCCTGATTTATTTATTAAAATTGTTTGGCTATGTGCATTGTAATTTTGTGAAAATATTTTGTAAATTTTAAATTAACACAATTATTAGTAAAACAAATTAATATAGACATTATTTGGATAATTTGTTTACCATGAACAAATTATCCAGAGAATTCCTTTAGGTAACAGAATTATTAAGAAACTTTACGTAACTGTTTTAAATTTGCTCAAAATGCTTAAATAGGAACATCCCCAAGAGGATGCTGATCTGCGCGAAGATTGACCCGATGAAAATTTTTGCAATGCGGTAAAACAAATTTTGAGGGCAATCCTCAGCATTCCTCGTGGGGTGTATACTTTTTTTTGCTATACTATTTGGGCAATCCCGAGAATTTTTTGGAAAATTTTCGTATATAAAAATTTTATAGTTAAAAACATTGATTTTTTACGTGTGAAAATTCAATGCAAAGCAAAAATTTGCTATTATTTAAATGATCATAACATGTTTTTGGAAAAATTAATCATTTCGTTATGTATCAGGTCCTCTCTTGTACTACTAAACATTGATAATTAATTCCATTATAGAAAATATATTTAATATTTTTCAATTAACCATGCTGCCAAACTTTACAGTATAAAATATGACAAAAAATAAAACAGAAAAATTTTCAAGATATAAAATTACATTGTATTCGTTAAGAATAGAACTATTGTTAAAAATAATTTTAATTGCATATCTACCTACATTTGAGAGGAAAGAGAGTATTAATTTATGTATCTTTTTAGCATTTGTAGTTTTATAACAAAAAAATCCAATTTTTCGGAAGTATTTGAACAGAAAATTAGAAATATCGGTTTTTAATTGAAATTTGCTTAATAAGATTACTGCAGCAAGTCCCTTTAAAAAAACAGACTTAATTAAAACTTCACTAATGGGTTTTTAAGTATTTAATAAAATTTTTTTAAACATTCTTTAAAACAGATGTAATACAATAATTCGTAATTATATTATACAATTCACTCTTGTAATTTTTTTTATGTAATAAAACAAAACTGTGAACGGGACAAATACTAGATCTGTTTTTCAATCGCGAATTTTAAATAACATTTTGGAATTTAGTGGTCTTTTGACTTGGGTAAGTTATTTTGAGAGATATTTGTATTTAGTCTACGTATGTATTTGCTTCGCAATCGTAATGTATGTATGCGTTCTTTTGAATTTCCTGACAGATTTTAAGAATCAGAGGTCAGTGTACAACTACGGGGTGAATCAACTGAATTTTTGTTGCTATTTTTTGCAGTCAAGTACCTACTGTATGTTACTTGTATTACCTAACAGCACGTATGTAAATCAAATCTCTTATTGATTAAACAAATAAAATTTCTTATTTATATTCCAAAATATCTTTCATAACTGTACGTTGGTTTCAAAAAGGATGGAGAAAAAATATGCATTTTAAAAATTAATTAATTTGCTATGTTGGTATTATATTAAACTTTTCAGGACTTAATTAAAAATTCTTTGAGGAAATTAGACAAAAGGTAGTTTAGACTTCATTTTACTAGTAATAAACTATAGAAGAAAATAGTAAATAAAGATTAGCTATGTTATCAAATGAAAAAACCCATCTTTCCATTAAATCGTCAAATAAAACTTGTTATGTCAACAATCTGCAAACAAAATTACAGTAACTTATGCGAGAAAGCGCTGATTATTATTTGTATTTATTTTCTCCACAAGAAGAGCTTTATCAGCTTCTACATATCTGTACATACAGTAGGTACTACTTATTAAAAGCATTCCTGAAACTTTTAATGGCGCTTTTGAAATTTTGAACTAATAATAAAATTTTCTGATAGCTCTCCATTTTAATTTTGCCAAATCGCTATATAAATTATGTAATTGAATTAATTTGATTCCATAACATCTCTTTCTAATCGCTGAAGAGGGTCCATTCTAAGTCTTCTAAATTCAAATTTTTAAGAACTTCCTGTTGTCATGCCAACAGCCATTTTGAATTGCAGAGAAAATTGGTTTTTACTAAATAACTCATCCATTTTCAACTTTTGACCAAAAATAGTCGTAACCAAACTTGTAGGACATTTAATTCTCTATAACGTTGGTACGATCGATATTTTTCGATTTTAACCTGAAAAATAAAACAAAATTAAACTATTGTATTATTTAGTTTAATTTAAACTTTAGCGCATGGATAATTATATTATTAAAAATTTAGAGTAAATAAAATTCTCTACAACTTTGGTTTTCACCATTTTTTGTTTACGATTGATTTTTCAACCTGACAATATTACTTTTCTTTATCTAGTCGGTTGCAGGATGAAATTTAAGGTAAATTAATTTAAAATACCTATACACATCGTATAATAATATATTCTATGATATTTGAACAGCAGTGTTTCCACCCATAGAATGGTATCCTGCGTGCAGACCTAACATAAAATTAAAAATTATTTTGATTAATATTTCATAATTACATTGGTAGCCAGTGAATTTTAATTATTACGGATTTCAGAGCTCTTTTATTAAATTTTAATATATTAATTTCAAATTAAAATGTTAAACAAGAATTATGGAGCATTTAAAAAAAATTTAAATGTTTATACAACATGTTCGAATTTTTATATTAAAATCTGCAAACTAGAATTCAAGATGCTAAATTTTTGATTACTTTGATGAATAATTACGCTTTACTCAAATACAAAGAAAAAACAACTGGAAAGTAAAAAAACCATTGCAGATTTTTCTTATACCGGGATTTTTTTATATAAAAGTTATAGTCATAGATTTTTAAGTAAACGCAAAGAATCGCAAGTCAAATGCTTTTTATCAAATATGTTTTGTTCAGACAATTAGCATTCTAGACAGACCCTTTCTTATAAAATAGCGGCGATGTTATTATACATTTTTTCAATATAGATGTGCATGTATTACAATTTAAAAGGAGGTTCCATAAATTTTTTATTTGTTAATTTATTGCACGAATACGGGTAATTTTCTATATAAACAACTTTTAAATTTAAGGTTAACACCCTTAGAAAGCATTTTAAAACAATTACACACGAACGAAAAAATTTACTTTGATTTAAAGTTAGCCTGTATTTCTGGAGATACGTTTTAAATTAATTACATTGCTCATGATAAAATTGTCTTTAAAAAAATGGGTTGACCACTTTTATTTTATGGCTTATTGTTTAGAAAATTCAATAGCCGCCAGATCTCATAATGCGAATCCACTAGAACGTAACTAAACTAATCGTGCTTTATAAAATATAATGTAATGTTTGCATAGCGCATACCAGCGCTCACGATGCCACTGACTGGCTAAAAGCTAAGTACGCCAGCCAGAAATAAGAAACGCATTTGTGGCCAAATATTTTAATAATGTGATATTTGCAATTTGATTAATTATGTATAAAATAAAAATTATTAATTGGCATTCAAAACTTAGTTTTGATGATTTTACGGCTCTGCAGTTCTTATGATTTATGAAGGGGAGCCGTTCCTGGTATATACCTACATACATATTGCGGTGTTTTTTGTAGCGAAATTTATTTCCAACTTAATTGCCCCTAGTAACACGAATTCTTCCATAATACATCGTATCTTTTTACCAAATCTTATCCAAATTAATAAAACACGTCAATGACGTTTGTAAAATCACATCTTAATATTTCAACTTTTATTTCAACAATTTTCAAATTTTAAAACTTTGCAGACCATTTTATGGTCCACCCTACCTAAGCAGGGCTGGCGCTCAAAAGGCCACGTTCTACATTTCTATCCCTTTTCAAAATTACCAACACAAATTTACAAAATTTAAATTTTAAACAAACACAGAGGATTTAAAAATTAACAAACAATAAAATAAATAAAAACAGTTCTAAACAAGAAAAATACATGACAATATAATATATTGTCGTGATAATTTTGATTTATAGGGGACATATAACATTTATATATTTTTATTTTGTAATTTCCTCGAGTTGGGGGAAACTAACGACTACTAACGAGTACAGAGGTTGGCTTTTTGCGAAGAAGATGGCGACGGAACAGAGATCCAATTTTTGAGTTTCCACATTTCGATTGTGAAGTTTGTATAATTTATAAAATCTAATTGTAATTATAAAATGAGAACAAATCTGCCAATAAAGTTACTGGTGTCAAACCAGGACCTAAGAGAAAATTCTATGAGGAACTCGATGACAAAAAACTAATACAAGCCAAAATTTGTAACTATGGCAGATTCACCTTAACACAAGAGACATTGAACAAAAATATTATAGATTACGGTTTTAACAGCATGAAACGATTATCCACTGTTGAAGATAAAAATTTTATAAAAATAATTATAGATCTTCGACCAGAAGTAAAAATGATGTTACGATAGGGAGAAAGATTCCATAGGTTCAGATTCCTTTCCTTTGAACTACTCCAGCAAATTTAATTAAATTGTTAGCCTTTTAGCAATGTTTTTAATCCAACTATTAATTAATTTGAAGTTGTTTTTCGCCACTTGTAAATTGTGATATTTTTATAAAGTTGACAAAAGTTGGTCTCAATTCTTTTAGTATTTAATAATAATAAAAAAAATAAATTGCAATATGAACATTTACATACTTATCATAAAGTTATTTTTGTGTAGCACTTCATTTTCTGAATAATCTTCTATTTTCATTAATTTAAAGGTTGAGAATTAATAATTATTACATTTAATTTAATGCAACCAAATAAATGTTATACCCACATATAATTTTTAAAGCATATGTGGGTGCTAACAACCCTCTAATCTACATAATGTATGCAAACCCACCACTTTTAAGTGCTGGTCATTTATAGGTCCTAGCCAATTTGGATATGATTAATTTTTATATGTAAATAATTTAATTGAAGATGCTTTTTAAGTAAAATTAATAAGTAGTACTCCTTAATTTTTACTGAATACAATATTATGTTTTTACTGATTATTTAATTTAAATGCAAACATTTTTTCAATTTCAGTTGAGTTTATATTCCCATCTCAAATAATACATTTCTTATGCAACAGCTAATAATTTACGTTAATTCCGGAAAACAGAATTGAAGTAAACCATTTAAGTAACTTAAATCTGCATAAGATTTATTATTATCTACTTGGAAATTAAAAATTTTAGATTCGTATTTAGTTGTATAATACGTAGATGGTCAGATAAAGCTTTATTTTTCCGTATAAAGTACAGACATTACTATTAGACCAGAATATGACAGGCAATACTAATTTTTTTTATATTTTTGTCAAATTCAATTCAATTAAGCTTTCATTTCATTCGACATATTATAGCTACTTTGCTTCTCAGCAAAGTCTTTACAATCCACTCTCCGTGTATGGTAGATAAATCCGCTTTACTCTTTTTTAAATTACAACATAAATACACCGGAGGGCCGAGCTAAGAAAATTCTAAAAAGTTTACGAATTACCACTCTATAACTCAACTAGGGATCACACCAATCTATTGATAGTACAATTAATAGTACAATAAACTGAAAATATTGCTCGTGGCTTTGTAAATTTTTGTTTTGAAAAATCTTTTCTATTACAAACAAAACAGATTTTACAAAATCTTTGTAAAAAGAAAACTTTCGGATTGTGATTTCATTTTTCAAATAACCTTTTCTACGCACTGGTAAGAAAAATTATACTTTTAAGAACTAGTGCGTAAAAAACTGTTTATAATTATTAAGTGTCAATTTGCACGAAATGTTATTTTTTAAATAATTACTCTTTTAAAATTTTTAAAACTTTTAGAAATTCGTTTTTTTTGGAATTTTCAACTTCTTTAATTGGTATCTGTTTACTGTAACTTTTTGTTAATAATGAAAATTTAATATATTGGTTAATAATTTCAAATAATTTTTTTTTGCAAGAAATTTAAATAAGATATTTAAAATAACTATAATTGTTAATTAATTATTGGTTGTACTACATGTATTCTGTGCACTGCTTAGTTAATATTACTGAAATATCCCATTGCAGTTAACCGAATGACAAATGTATCGGATGTACATTATATGTCTGGAGAACATTTATCGGAACATTGTACAACCGGTCCTAAATCACATTTTAATTTAAATTTGCAATTTATGGTAATCCCAGCAATTTGATTAGTATCAAACGTTTAATAAAAATCTTGATAATTGCCCGATGTTCTAGATTTTCTCGAGGACGATTAATTATTGCAGTGAATTGTATTATCGTGGAATGTTCATTTCTCATAATAATTTGTTTATTAATTGATTGATTGTTTTTATTTAATATTTTCCGGAATTATATACTTTGCAAATTAATGGGTAAATAGGTTACAATTTATTATTTTATGCAGCCGCTGTTATAATTCGGCATTCTATCTATAGCTTTAACTTTCACTTTTAGCAGTTTATTCCAGATACGTAATTTTGCAGTTACTAGCTATCCTATTAACATTGGTTTTATAATGACACTATAAGTAATAATTAATTGTTTTGGTTATTAAATTAAACTATTAAATATATACTTGAAGTTTCATGTTTACCTGCATTTTCAAGTGTGGATTTATTAGGAGCAGATATTTTGTAATGTTTACTAAATATTCACTCGAAGTTAATAATTTTGTTTTTACTAATTTGGATTACCACTTTGCACGGGAATTTATATTTTATATAATTTATAATAGTGTTAATATAATTGTGTTGTATGCATAAGTGAACATCGTTCTAGCGTTGTACAATTTCTTCCTACTATGCATAAATCCGAATATATAGGTACCTGCCCATCTGAATACATTAAAATTCATTTGACCATAAACGAGCGGAAGATATGAACTTATTTTGTCGACAACTTTCACTTAAATTTTTTACGTGTTTCGAATTAGTATAATATGTATATACTTTTATTTCTTTTAGTTCTATTTGTATTTGGCTTGCGTTTATGCTCGGTTGGCCCTTATTGTACTTCTTTCTTTACACAAAATTAAGAACCATGGAACTTGATTCTCGATGACTACTACATAGTTTCGGAACGAATAGAAACTAGAAGGAAAAAAAGAATGTCTTTGGATAAAAAATAATTTAGTTTTGAAAATTTACTATAGCTTAGTATAGTAATAAAGTAGGCTTCAGCAAGGGGGGGTTAATTATCCTAATCGCGGTCTGCCCTTTAGTGAATAATGTTAATGTTCAAATTCTAGATTAAAAATTAAATTAAATAACTCGTAAATAAAATATCGTGCTATTAACCCTTCAGTTCATTCACCAAATAAGGTAGCACTTTTTAATTATAAGAAATTTAATTAAGATGTTTACAAGCCCAAACAAAAGTTTCAAAATTTAAATTACTAAATAATATCCATAATATTAAGATTCTTTCAATCTAAATAAATATTTACTGAATGAAAAATTAAAGTTATTGGGCCTTACCAATAACGTCATACTAAGTTGGACATTAACTAAAAGCTTATACTAACTTAAAAAGTGCACCAATAACAAATTTAGTGTAAGAATTTTAGTTAGTGCCGGCCTAATATTAGTTTAGTATAAGCAACATCAAAAGCTGATATTTAATCATAAATTTTGGATTTTTAACCTCAAACTTCATAAAATTGTCATTGTTTTTTATATTTTTTATAATTTTTATACCTACGCGTATAATTTTTAAAAAAGTTTAAAATATTGATATGGAAAATGATATTCTAGAAGATTTGCAAATTTTAAATGATGCTGCAATATGTAGAAAAGTGAAAACCTATAAGGAAAGAATAGATCCATTTAATCATTATTCAGATAAGGATTTTACAGATTTCTATAGATAAGTAACTGATTACTAGCAATCTTTAGTATGAAAAAATTTTCTGTTGTTTAAATATATTTAAAACAAAGTTTGACAAAGAAACTGCAAAAGAAATTGTGGATCTGATAAACAAAGACATAAAAAGAAATTATACGCAAGGTGCACCAATTCCTCCAGCTATAAAGGTGATAGTTACAATTAGATATTTGGCTAAAGGAGCTTATCAGAAAGTTACAGAAGAGCATCCGTTACCAGAGGGAACTCCAGGAGCAGCTATTAGAGCAGAATTTATTGATAGATATTTTAATCATTAATTTTTTGAAAAGTTTTTAAAGAAAATTGCAATTAAAAACCAATATTTTGAAAATAATATAAATTATTTGCAATCTGAAAGCACAAAATTCCTAATATTATATTATGACGCTAACCTACTATTTCGTTTTGAAATACTCCGCGTGCATTATTTATTGTCACTTCTTCCAAATTTCACTAACTTTTTCAATTTTAGACTAAATACAGATATTAAACTAGTGTCGGCACTAATTACCATATTGGTATCAAAATTTAGTGTCAGCTTTAAATTTAGTTAGTACTAGCTACTTAGTAGCAACCCTTTTACTAACTTAAAGTCGGTACTAAAATTTGTTATTGGTAAGGCCCATTGTTTTTATATATTAATATTATAAATTTTGGATTTTGGCTTTTTATTTGGAAGGTAACGTAAAATAAGTGAACAGTATTTTTCTTTTTAAAATCGTCATTCCGGAAGAACGGTCGTAAGCTGGCAGTGAGAGTAATTGCGATTCTTGTGATCGTGTATTTCTTACAAGGTGCTGGCGACATCTTGAAGGTATCAAATACCAATAATCAATTCTGTAATTGAAGTGTACAGTTGTACACACTTCCTGCAGTTCGAAGCCTGCTTAAAACTGAAGGTCTCCTATGTTTATAAACACCATATTACTCACTATGGACAGAGGAAAAAAGAACGATACAACTGTGCAAGCTCTCCAGAAAATTCGAATACACACATAGCATCATTCCTAAATTTTAACTGCACTCGGAGAAGTGTCTCGAAGGTTTAATAAAATTTTCTTTCAGGCAATCTACACAATAGATTCAAAAACTTTTCATTCTATTCGTAAGTAATTAAAAATTATATTAGTTAAGGCATTGTAAGGTAACGATGATGACTACACAAAGGATACATTTTGGGGAAACAAGGTATACAGGCAAAAATATATGTAGATACTATATTGCATTTACAATACCTATTACAGAAATATTGGATTTTCCTTTTAGTAGTTTGGGTGTACGACGTTATGAATGAAACGATTAAACTATGAACGAACTCTTAATATCGTTTAATTTAGGAAATAATTGATTATAAAATTTTAATGTTTTGCATAGAAAGTACGTTAAAAACTGATTCTGATGACGGTCCGAGTACTCGACGTAAATACGTGCAGGATGTATTTTAGTGGGCGGAGCCAGCTTCAGTTAACTTGTAGCTGTGTTACTGTTAACATCATATTATGATAAATTTATTTTAAATTGGATTCGCTTAACTATAGAGAATTTAAGTTAAAAACTAAGATCCCGCCTTTTAGAGCTCCGTAAAACGCTTCAGGCAGGCTTAAATTGTACAGTGCTTGTCAAAAGACCCCGTAGTGTTAGCGGAGTGAAGCGACAAGTGCAAGGGTCACATTTGATAAGCGCCACCACGTCAAATCTCGAATTCACAATTTTTAGCTCAATTTATGCCAAAAAATACTTGTAGCTACCTATAAAATAAAAACACGTTTTTATTAACTACCATAATTTCATTAGAAAATGTAGTGGGCCCGGTAGTCGTCCTACTTCCAAAGGTTTTTCTGTATGTCTAGAACTTAACACTTCTAATATTTATAATTATAACTGATAAGATTCATTACTAGAAGAAACCCATTTCTGTACCTGGGGAGGGTACGTGCTCCCCTCTAAATGAAATGTATCAAAATACAATCATAGTATCCCTAAAGACGAGATCTCTAGAAGTACAGTAATAATAACAAAGTTAATACTAGAGTTACCTAGAAACAGATAGATAAGACAGAATCAGAGACGGTTCCATGGGGGGGGGGGAGAGAGGAGCTTCCTCCCCTATTGTCATAAAAAATTAGCTAAAGTTGATAAAATCTACCGATGAGTTGGTAGAATCCAAAGCAAGCATTTCTTTAAAAAAAAACGAAAAGTCTATAAAAAAAATAAAAATTTCATTTTGGTCCGTCTCTAAATTTGATTTCATTACGTCACTGAAGGCGTTTCTTATGGCTTTAATATCAATTTGCTGTTACTATCTTACAGGTACCTCTGTAATTTTCTTACTTAATCCGATATGTCACCTATTATGATCAATTAGTGTTATACCTACATTGCATCAATGCTTATAATTTTGCTATTATAACTATAACATCTACTAATTCCGATTATATTATATTATAGAAGAGGTTTCTATGATGAAACGGCATCTCTTTAAAAAATGAACTTCATTAGGTGATTTAATCGCCACATCATGATACAGATAAAAAATTTAAACATTAGGAAGAGTTGATCGACATTTAACCATATAGTACTTATTTTCTATTATTTATTACTTCTTTTTTTCTAACTAACCATCTCTGCCAAATAATTACGCAAAGTTTTAAAATTTATTTTTAATAACTACCTATCTTAATATTTAGACATGCATTAAATTTACAATTTGTTTGATTAATAATTACTAATGGCTGTTATGATAACAACTTATGATACAGTTTTAACAACTTTCACGGATTTTTATAAATAGGCTAAGACTAATAATTAGAAAAAGGATGTGGAAGTTATTATTTTGTATATAAAAATTACATTATTAAAAATTAATTTAACTTTAAATAATTACGAAATAAGTAGGTAGGTACCCATGGGCGTCGCCAAGGGGGGGCAAGGGGGGGCTCTTGCCCCCCCTGGCTTTTGTCAAAAAATATAATAATTTAACAATTGCAATATAATATTAACAGTTTTTCCATAGTCTATGATTCCATACAAATCATTTGAGATTGATTTTGAAATGATATCCGGATGTGCGTGTATGTGTTGTGTGCGATTTTTTCGTCCATGATTTTTTCAAAACTCGTGAACCGATTTCATTGAAATTTTATGTACTGGTTTATAACAGTAATCTAAAGAGCTGATTAGATTTTGGTTGAAATCCCATCTTGAATCCATTTTTTCAAAGAATGAAAATTGTTAAGGCCCGATTCTTCTTCCAATTATTATAGATAAGAATAAAATTAGTCTCAATTGAAACAAAGAAGATCTTTGTGCGTGTAATGATAACCATCAATACTTGACATTTTTCGTTTCATTGAACTCCAAAGTAATTTGAAAATGGGAAAGTCATGTGTTGTCACATCAGATTTTTTATTTTATACTTAATCGTTTTTTAAATAGTATTTAAAAGAATCGCCCCCCCCTGGAATTTTTGGAAGCGACGCCCATGTAGGTACCTAATAAAAATAATAGAAATCGTTAACTAATGCGTACTATAATTCACACTTCTGGTTTAAGATTTTAATAATAATTGCTGGTAAGTTTGTGTTGTCATAATTTGTGCAATTTAACAGCATATAATAATTATTTTTACACTTTGATCAATGTTACAACCATCGTAATAGCAAATAATAATGAGCAAAATTAAACTATAAAAAATAATTATCAAAAATATGTAAAAAAAATGTTATTTTTCCCATTTAAACCAATGTAAACTTCAAGGGCTTCGCTGTCAGAGCTAAAATTACCGAAACCAACTTTTGCATAATGTCAGTTTTACTTTTTTGCTTTTTATGATATTTACTATGCCTTCTGTGACACGTCAAATTTGGGGTAGTTTAGTAGTTTTCTTTTTACACATAGAAAATTGAAACTGATTTAAAAGAAAATTTCAATTTTTCTATTTATTATTCTCAAATTATATCAATAAGAGCGATGTCATATTATTAATAACAATTACAAATCTCTAATATCCAATAAAGGATAAAATCTATTTTTATTAAATTAATGTGGTAGCTTTATGACTTATTGCTTTTATAAAAGAGTAATTACTAACTTTTTTTTTAAATTCTACGCAGTATGGTTGGCAATAAATTACAGAATTACATAGTTACACCACTTTTAATTTAAAATGTTGTGGTCTTTGTGAATGGAGGCAGAAAATAAGTTTCTAATGAAAATGCCTTACAAATATTCTTGTTTATTTTATGCACGATTTTACTGTGCTTTATGTTTAACTTTTAATAAATACGTAATATGAATGTTGAAAATTGTACTCAAAGTTAATATTAGTTTGAAACTATACTATACGTATCATTCATTACGGTTTAATATTTTGGGTTTACTCTGGAATATTCTGGTTGCTTGCAGGAATTCCGAAGTAAATAATGGTTACATTGAAATTTTATAATAATTATTAGGCACACCTTATATTTTATAGATAGTATATTGAAATATGCGTTTAATAATTATTAACACATTGTTTTATTTTATTTAAAATTTGCAACAAAGGATATTTTTAGAATTCTTTACATAGTTGTCCCATAATTTAGGTGTATAGCCCACTTAAAATCTAAGAGAAAATATTTTAAATCAAAAAAATATTTCATGTGTGGTAGGTGTGACAATTTCAAACCTGTTAAAATGGAAAATTCGTTATAAAATATTAAGTAAGAAAATTAAATTCGAACACAAATTAAAATGCATACCTCGTAATCTAGTAAATAGCATTTCCCAAAATATGATGCCGATTATAATCAAAGCAGTTCTAAATTCTAGATTCGAAAGAAAGCCAACTTCATTAAAAACACGTACAAGGGCATAACCCTATTCTACAAGTATCCTTCATCTAACTGAAGGAAAATACAAGACCATGATGAAGAGAGTACAGTCTATGTGCAATAAAAGTATGAGCGAAGTATGGAGCATTTAGCTATTTTACGTTTTACTTCCAAAATTTTGCTTATTTGATAGGAACATGAAAAGAAATGTGAAGTTTAACATTATCATAAAAATGAAAAAAAGATAATTCTTAAAAATAAATAAAATCAAATGAAATGGTTTATCGACCGAAATCGACATAGCCGACGTTTGAGTTTTGAGGATTTTAGTATATTGTTCAGATTTGAAATTGTTAAATTTATCATATTTTTAAAGGCAAATCCTAAAATTCCTGGATTAGTAATTAACTCCAAGAACTGTCTACGAACATACATTATTTAAAACGTTTTAGCTCGTGTAGGTGCTTTATTTGACAAAACTTTTTTTTAAATTTATTAATACTAGTCAAACCGAAGAATAAAAACGATGTTACCTTTTTATATAAATGATATGGACGGATGTAAAAAATGAGAACACATAAACGTAACATAGGTACACAATATTTCTCTTTCATTAATACTTGTGCTGAAGATCAAATATTTTTAATAATTTTTTTAAATAAATAATTATTAGAAAACGTAAATTATCAAGATTTAATTACCTTTCAATTATTTATATATTATTGTGGTTTATAACCCTTTTGAAAACATTTCGTTTTGAAATAAATTTTATATTAGATTATTTTTATGTTTATTTCACTTCAAAATTGTTAAAATCCAATAAATCTGTTTCGACATTTTCACGACTCGTAAACTATAATCTGCAGAAGTATCCATCTAATCGAAATCGTCAGATTTTGAATAATCTAGCGTGAAATCTCGGGCTTAAACTCCATATATAAATACAAAACACTCTTACTGATTTTCAATCTACCTGTTTATATTTCGGTTATAGAATTCGATATCTAACGATTGAACTTCAATAAAATTAGCATAAATCTATTGTATAAGTTAATTAATTGTATTTATGTAGGTATTGAAGTTGGCAAAAAATTATGAACGTAAAGTTATCTAACATATTATTTCATGAAATATTAACACAGCGACAATTGAAGCGACAATGATAAATGAAGGTTTTGAATAAAATAAATTTGGAAGCAGTTAACGAACGAAGATGTTGCAGATGCTGACCAGTGATTTATATTAAATACAAGACAATCCCATCACGCGAAATCCGCAAAGAAAATAGCAAACAATTTATTTTCAAAACGTATACCTACATTATACAGCCTTATTTATTAGGTTTGATTTTACAGTAAGTTTACAAGCAAATTATGGGCTTTGGAATACATCTTCAAGTTTTAGAGATAATCTAAAACAGTTGCATATATTAATATACTTCAAGATTTGTGTTAAAAATTTAATTCATAACAATTAATTTTTAAATATTGAAATGGAAATTAATGCACTGCAATTAATCTAGTTTTGTTGTTCTAAGAGAATTCTTGTTTTGTGGAATTTACCATTCAATCTGAACCCTTAACGTTTCCGATTTTCCAGGACGACATTAATCACAGTAACTTCCTAAACAGTTCTGTCTATCTAATAACATAATGCTGTTGTGAACAATTTGCGTCCATCAATTTACAAATTGCGGTTTTAATAAATTGCTTCTAATATATTATCTACCTATTTGTAAAATATCAGTTATTTTTCAATAAAGGAAATTACAAATAACTACTATTAATTTTTTTTATGTTAAAACTAGAAAACACATCGAAGAACGAAGCAACACAATACAACTAATAGGATAATTATTGTCCTTTTCTATACCTACTGTTCGAAAGACTTTAAAATTGTATTTTTTAATATTTAACAATTTCTATAAGTTGTTTACTTTATTGATTACACTGGTCAGCATTATTTTCCACTCTAAAATAATTATGATGGATTGTCAATTTGTTAGTCCCGCAGGATTATGTTTAAAACTCAAATGTGTGGTTAAAAATTTCTCATCTCGGGAGTATTCCCAGATATCGTATAATAAACGAAAACTATTATCTCGTGGTGGCCAAATGGTATTCGTGATCCATTTTATTTATTTATACATATTCACAGATAGAGCCGACAGAGGTATCAGTAACAGAAATTACTTATTTAACATACAAAAGTTTCACAAATTAATAAATCTAAATAATAATGCTGGCTAAAGTGCATACGAAATATGACCCTCAAAAGAATACATAAAAATACCTATGTCACAAAAGTTTCAAGTCCACATGGTAATGTTTTAACATCAAATTTTTATTCACTTTTCGTTTTTTCATTTTTATCAAAATGGATATTTATAGGATCGCTGAAAGTCTCACTGTTAGAAATTAGTGGATTTTATAATGGAATTTAGGTTGACTTGTGTTTTCTGGCGGAACGACGTTCCTACTATTTTGAATACAATACTTTTACGAGTTTTCATGCAAACGAATTTAATTTTAATAACACTGCAAACTTAGTTTCTGTATAGTTTGCCATTGCTTTTTCATAATCTTCTTTGCATCATCATTACAATCTTGTACTGTCTATCTTCTTGGTAAAATTTTTATTTTTTTTATTTTTTTTATTTAGATTTAACGTGCATCAACTACTAGGTTATTAGCACCTACATATAACATCTAGATTACAATAGATTATTACATACTTTTGTGTTTTAAATTTTTGTTAACATTTCAATGTCTTTAAGATATTTTACCACGTTAGATATGGTTTTCTTTTCTGGATTCAGTATTTCTCCTAGTTGTTGCAGAATTTCATTTTCTTTTCTTTGAATATTATATTCGGGACATTCTGTTAAAATGTGTTCTACCGTTAGGTTGAGTTGACACTTGATGCATTGTGGTGGCGGTTCTTTTGCTAGTTTGTGGGCATGTGTTATTGCCGTGTGTCCAAGTCTCAGCCTTGTTAATATGGTCTCCAAAGATCTAGTTTGCATTTGTAAATTCCATGGTTTTATTGTGGGTTTTGTTTTACTTAGCTTTTGGTTCGATTGATTCCATTCGTCTTGCCATATTTTGTAAGTTTTGTTTTTTAATATTGAAAATACATCTGTGTGGATCATGCTCGATTTCAATTTTGCGTTTACGTTATTTGCTGCTTTTTTCGCTAATTGATCCACTGTTTCGTTTCCAGGAATTCCTTTGTGTGATGGCACCCATAAAAATACGATGTCTTTTTGTGCTGCTATTAGTTGTTGATAGGTATCTTGTATTTTTTGCGCTATGATGTTATTTGGATTATCGTTGTTTATTGTTTGTAATGCACTGAAGGAATCCGTGATTACTAAAAAATGCTTCTTGTGTTCTTTACTTATGTATTTTAGAGCTTGGTGTATGGCGGTAATTTCAGCTGTGTATATTGTGGTGTTGTTAGGTAAACGAAATTGTTTATCTATGTCTTCATGGAGAAAGGCACATCCTACCAATTCTTTTTTTTTAGAGGCATCTGTGTATATGCGCTCGTATTGTTTGTATCTGTCCATTATTAGTTGAAATTCGTTGCGATAAACGTGTTGGTTCTCATTTTGTTTTTTATATTTTGCCAGTTGGACATTGATTGTCATCGGAGCTGCCGTCCATGGTTCTGTTTTAGCTGCCTTATACGTGTATAATTTTGGTATTTCGTACTGTGTGTTATGTAGCATCATTTGGAATCTGATATGAAATGGTTTTGGATATTTAGGATAATGGTTATATCTAAGGGTGTTTCTTCTGTTTACTACATTGTTATATGCTGTGTGTGTCGGATCTGTTGCTATCTTTAATGCATATTTTGCCATTAATAGGTTCCTACGGATCGTCAAGGATGGCACTGCTGTCTCGCATCGTAGGCTCTCTATAGGTGTGGTTCGAAAAGCTCCTAGTATCATCCTCAATGATGAGTTTTGTATTGGCTCTATTTTTTGTAGAATAGTTTTTTGTGCTGATGCGTAAATAATGGATCCATAATCTAATTTCGATCGGATCATGGTTTGATAGACCTTTAGCAGTGTGTCGCGCTTTGCTCCCCATTTGTTGTTGGATATAATTTTAAGCATATTTAATGGTTGAATTGTTCTTACTTTTATATAATTTATGTGATCTTTCCATGTCATTTTATTATCTAATTGCATTCCAAGATATTTTATAACCCTGGTGTAGTTGATGTTATGTTCGCTAATTGTGATTTTTGGTTGTTGGTTGCTATTTTTTCTCAGTTTTGTAAAATGTACTGCTTTAGTTTTTTCTGCTGAAATTTTGAACCCTGTAATTTTGCACCATTCTTCTAACGAGTTAATGGTTTCTTGCAACTTTTCTTGAATAAGTTGAATGTTACGATTTCTGTAGTATATAGTAATGTCATCTGCGAACAATGAGATTTTTACAGGGAATTTGACATGCTTTTCTATGGTATTTATTGCAATTAAGAACATTGTCACACTGATAGGTGAACCCTGCGGTATGCCATTTTCCATTTCGGTTTTTTCAGAGTATGTGTCGTTTACTTTGACTCTAAATGTTCTCTCTTTGAGTATATTTTGTATAAGCGCTAATATGTTACCGGTTATATTCCATTCTATCATTTGTTGTATTATAAGGTGTCTCCATGTTTTATCAAATGCCTTTTCCAGGTCTAGAAATACTGCTATAAGATGTTCTTTGTTTATATATGTTTCATGTATTTCTGAGTCAATGTTGAGGATTTGGTCAATTGTTGAATGTGATTTTCTAAATCCTGATTGGTTTTTGGTTATCAGGTTGTTTGTTTCTAGTTTCCAAATTAATCTTTTGTTTACTATTTTTTCCAGTAATTTGGCAAGACATGATGATAAAGATATGGGTCTATAATTGAGGGGATTTGATGGATCTTTGTCTGGTTTTAGTATTGGTATCACTGTTACTTCCCGCCACATTTTTGGATAGGATCTTTCGTTCCATATAAAATTGTATATATTTAGAAGTGATTGTTTTGCTGTTGGGGATAAATGTTTAATAAGTGCATATGGGATGTTGTCTGATCCTGGGCTTGTGTTCTTGCAGTTTTTTAAATTTTCATCAATTTCTTTAAGAGTGATAGGTTGATTTATTTTGTCACTTATTTCGTTGTAATTGTTTGTGTGTTTTTCTTCAACATTTTTTTTATGTTTTAAAAATTGTTCATCGTATGACTCATTTGAATATGTACTTTTGAGTTTACTGGCAATGCTATTTACAATTTCTTGCTTTTCGATCAGTATTTCGTTGTTATCTTTTAGTGCGGAGATAGTAAATTGTCTGTTTGTTCCTTTGATTGCTTTTATTTTGTTCCACATTTCTTGGCTTGTGGTACCTGTGTTGATTGATTGTACAAAGTGTTGCCATGATTCGATTTTTTTTATTTTGATTATTCTTCTTGCGATTGCTCTAGTTTTTTTAAATTCTATTAGATCATCTATTGTTCTCGTTTTCTTGTACCTATTAAATGTACGATGACTATTTCTAAGGGCTTCTTTGCATTGTTCATTCCACCAAGGAACCGTTCTTTTTCCTGGGCAACCTGTTTTGGTTTTTATTGTTTCTTTTGCTGCCATATTGACAAGTATAGTTATCTTGTCGACTGTATCGTCGATGCTATCATCTTCATATGGATCGTAAGGTTTTTCTAGTGTTGTTAGTTCCGTGTATTTATCCCAATTGGCTGTTTCCAATTTCCATTTGCTTTCCATTGTTGTTTGACTAGATTCAATTTCTTGTATAATTTCAATTGATATTGGGAAATGGTCACTATCATAGAGTTGCTCTAGTGGTTGCCATGTTGTGATTGTGGCTAATTGTGTTGTTGCTAAAGTGAGATCGATGTTACTGATCATGTTGTTAGAAGAATTAAAGTGTGTAGGTTGATCTTGGTTCAGTATTATTAATGTGTTTGAGTGAAATAGTAGATCTTCAATGATTTTCCCTCGTCTATCAGTGTGTATCGATCCCCATATCTGATTGTGAGCGTTAAAATCGCCTGTTATCAAATGTGGTTTTGGAAGCTGTTGTATTAGGTTTTGCATTTCGTTCAATGTTATTGGTTTGTTTGGTGGTAGGTATATGTTGCATATATGTATTTTTAAAGGTAAATAGACTGTGACGGCAACAGCTTCAAGATCGGTTGTTAAATTTATTTTTTCTGTGTAGATGTTATTAGATATAAATATAGAAACTCCTCCGCTGGCATGTTCGCTATTTTGTCTGTGTTTAGAATATTCTTGATAATCTTTCAATGAAATTTTTTTGTTTTCTTTTATATGAGTTTCTTGAAGGCACAATATTTGTGGTTTTTTGTTGCTTATTAGTAATTGTAGTTGGGGCAATCTGGTATAAAAACCGTTTAAGTTCCATTGTATTATAGATATTTCATTTTTTCCTGTGTGTTTGTTATTTATCATAACTAGTGGTCTTGACTTGATGATGAAAAGGTATCGCTATAAGTTTCTTTTCTCTGGGCTTTTTCTATTTTTGTTACTATTCGTGTAAATTTGTTTTTCATTTTAGTGTTTTGGAGAAGGGTTCTCAGATCTTTTAGTAAGTTTTTGGTGTTTTCAATATTTGGATTGAAAAGTTTCGCTATATCAAGAGGTTTATTGGAATTATAAATGTCTTCGTAAAATTTTTCAAATTGCTCATATGTAAATTCGTAATGGGTGGGGTTCTTTGTAACTTCCTCTTTTATTGGATTGAGTAATTCTGATGTATTTAGATTTTTTTTGTTAATTTTTACTTTTTCATTTTTCATTTTTTTGATGCTTTCGCCTGTATCTTTATTTGGTATTTCTTTTTTGGGCAAAGGGGTTGGTTGTCTTATAGGATGTTTAAATAGCTCTTCCAGTGTTGTATTTTTAATTTCTGGTGAGAGTTCACTATAGCTTGATGGCATAGTTCGCTTGTTAACTTTTAGTTGTTGTAGATCTTCTATTTCGGTTTCGCCGTAATTTTGTTTGGTTTCTGTGTTGGTCTGTGTTTTTGCAATTAGTATTTCTTCTGTTGTCTTTTGATTTTCTATTATCATCATTTTCTTTTTTTGTAGGTAATTTTTCTTTATTAACGGATAGTTTGATGAATCATCATAGAATATTTCACTAATTTCTTCTGGTGATTGCTGATTTTCTTGAGATGGTGGTGGGCGCTTTCTATTAATTTTTTGTTGTGGAGTTTTCTCCGTAGTAGTAGTTATGATTTCTAATGCAGAAACTGGATTTTGTGTGTTGTGTATTTCAACATTTGTTTGTTCCGTCATTATGGTGGATATTAAATTTTCTTTTAATCGCTTCCCAGATAGCATGTAAGCTTACAACAAGCTTGTCACTTGCTTGTTGTTGGTTTGCAATGACAAGCTTTACGAAATAAACCATGCTGAAAGCTTAGCACAAGGTTTTCGTTGACAAGCTTTACTTAAAATGCTTGACGCAAGGTTAACGTAACATGTTTGGCGAAAACCTTGTCACGTAAGCAAAAATCAAGACTATACTTACAATAAAATATTTCTCAGTAACTCTGTATACATTAAGGAAGCCTTCTACCTAGCCTACCACAAGCTTTTGCCGACAAGCTTTACATAACATGCTTGACGCAAGGTTAACATAACCATTTCGGCAAAAACCTTGTCATGTAAGCTAAAATCAAGGCTAAACTTACAAATAAAATTGACGTCCGTTTGCTTGTTGTTGGCTTGCCATCTCAAGGTTTACGATATTATCTTTCGAAAAGCTTACCGCAAGCTTTTGCCGACAAGCCTTACATAACATGCCTGACGCAAGGTTAATATAACATTTTCGGCGAAAACCTTGTCATGTAAGCTAAAATCAAGGTTAGACTTACAATTAAAATTGACGTCCGTTTGCTTGTTGTTGGCTTGTCATCTCAAGGTTTACGTAATTATCCTTCGAAAAGCTTACCGCAAGCTTTTCCCGCCAAGCTTTACATAACATGCCTGACGCAAGGTTAACATAACATTTTCGGCGAAAACCTTGTCATGTAAGCTAAAATCAAGGTTAGACTTACAATTAAAATTGACGTCCGTTTGCTTGTTGTTGGCTTGTCATTTCAAGGTTTACGTAATTATCCTTCGAAAAGCTTACCGCAAAGTTTTCCCGCCAAGCTTTACATAACGTGCCTGACGCAAGGTTAACATAACATTTTCGGCGAAAACCATGTCATGTAAGCTAAAATCAAGATTAGATCTACAAATAAAATTGACGTCTGTTTGCTTGTTGTTGGCTTGTCATCTCAAGGTTTACGTAATTATCCTTCGAAATGCTTAACGCAAGCTTTTCCCGCCAAGCTTTACATAACGTGCCTAACGCAAGGTTAACATAACATTTTCGGCGATAACCTTGTCATGTAAGCAAAAATCAAGACTAGACGTACAATAAAAAATTTCTGAGAAACTCTGTATACATATTAAGGAAGCCTTCTAAACGCCTACCACAAGCTTTTGCCGACAAGCTTTACATTACATGCTTGACGCAAGGTTAACATAACATTTTCGGCGAAAACCTTGTCATGTAAGCTAAAATCAAGATTAGATCTACAAATAAAATTGACGTCTGTTTGCTTGTTGTTGGCTTGTCATCTCAAGGTTTACGTAATTATCCTTCGAAATGCTTAACGCAAGCTTTTCCCGCCAAGCTTTACATAACGTGCCTAACGCAAGGTTAACATAACATTTTCGGCGATAACCTTGTCATGTAAGCAAAAATCAAGACTAGACGTACAATAAAAAATTTCTGAGAAACTCTGTATACATATTAAGGAAGCCTTCTAAACGCCTACCACAAGCTTTTGCCGACAAGCTTTACATTACATGCTTGACGCAAGGTTAACATAACATTTTCGGCGAAAACCTTGTCATGTAAGCTAAAATCAAGATTAGATCTACAAATAAAATTGACGTCTGTTTGCTTGTTGTTGGCTTGTCATCTCAAGGTTTACGTAATTATCCTTCGAAATGCTTAACGCAAGCTTTTCCCGTCAAGCTTTACATAACGTGCCTAACGCAAGGTTAACATAACATTTTCGGCGATAACCTTGTCATGTAAGCAAAAATCAAGACTAGACGTACAATAAAAAATTTCTGAGAAACTCTGTATACATATTAAGGAAGCCTTCTAAACGCCTACCACAAGCTTTTGCCGACAAGCTTTACATTACATGCTTGATGCAAGGTTAACATAACATTTTCGGCAAAAACCTTGTCCAAGTACTTGGATATCTGAAGATTGCAGTTCATCATTTTGATGAACAGTGATCATAAAATAACATTTATGAAGGTAATGAATTAAATGAAAAAACCATCAAGGCGTCCATTAATTACATAAGGGCGATTTTTCTAATTTTTATATTTTATTTATTATTTGTTTTCAACTCTGTATACATAAAATGTTGTAGTTGGTATCATTATATTTCCCTATTACGAAGGACATCGATTATATCAAGAAAACCACCACCGTCATTATGGGGGTCACCATCACGATCATTGTTAGGAATATATTTCTCTTCAGCGCCAATCCAAGTTTCTTCTTTTGCTAGTAGTGTTAGTGTTTTGTACCGAACAAATTTTAAAATGACATCTTCGTCTACTTGGGTGCCATCTTTTTCCAAAACTATTTTGAAACCTTCTATATCCATTTTTTCGGAAGCTTTAAGGATTAAATTTTTAATATTATTATTGTGATGCAGTTTTGTTTTACTATGTTTCACTATTACAAACAATTTTTTATCTCTGTTTCTGGACCATATTTTGTAAATTTTACTTTTCATAACTGCTTCCACAATTTTTTCATACTGATTAATAAATTGATTTATGCCTTATATAGTGTTTAAATTAGCAATTATTGGATTATAAATTAATTTAGATTATAAATTATTTAAAAATTATTTGGTACGCTTGAGATAAGTGTATTTCGCCCCAGTAAGGGGTCCCAGGTAGTTAATGCCCAGGGGCCCCCAACATCCCCCGACCGGCCCTGCCTGCATATAACCCTAACGAATAATTTTCAACTATCATAATTTATTATGATAGTTGGTATCACTTGTATTACTACATAAGTGTAATTTGAATGTGTTTAAAATTTTTTTAGAATAAATAAAATTGTGAGAAAACAGATTATCAATAATAAAGACAATTAAATTGGTAAGTATAATACTTGGTAAGTATAATTTATAGTGTTTTAAATAACATTAGATAGTAGACTTTTATTAGCTAGTATCCTGATAAGTGTAGGTACCTATTTCATTTTAAAATGTTTCGGAAACCTTATTTTAAGTTGACACGGCAAGGAAAATTTAAACGACAAAAACATATAAAAAGAAGTCAACTTCCCAATTGTGATAACTCCGTAAATCCATTGGAAGCGATTTCTGATTCTAATATGTCTAATGTCCAACTCGATCTTTCAATCGCCATAAATCCATCGGAAGAAATTTCTAATTCTGATATATTTAATGTCCAACCTGATCTTCCAATTACTTCTGAAAGTGTGCCAACTACAGATTCGTCATTTGATGATCCACCCTTGTCTGATGATTCTTATGACGATGAACGGTGGTGTCCAAATCTATGCGAGAGTGATCAAATGAAAAATAACGTAAGAGATTGGGCTATTCAATTTAAAATTAGTCATCTCGCTTTAACAGCCCTGTTGCATTTTTTAAGTACACACAAATGTTTCAGTTTTCCGTCTGATGCAAGAACATTGCTTAAAACTCCTACTAATGTTGTTTCGGTACCAGTAGAGCCTGGGAGTTATTCTCATATTGGTGTGGAATATAATTTAAAACAAATTTGGAGCAAAATTGAAGTAAAAGTAACAAATATACAATTGCTTATAGGTATTGATGGATTGCCTATTTTCAAAAGTAGTTCCAATGAACTCTGGCCAATATTAGCTTCTGTGGTTAACGTCCCTTGCTTAAAATCGGTGATTTTTCCTATTGGAATCTACTCTGGTAAGAGTAAACCTAAATCATCTTCAATTTACCTTAAACCATTTGTCGATGAGATTGTTAAATTGATTAGGGAAGGATTTTTCATAAATGGAACGCTGATACATGTGTCCATAAAAGGATTTATTTGCGATGCCCCTGCAAAATCTTATATTTTAAGTGTAAAGGGACATACAGGTTATTACTCTTGCACTAAATGTGTACAAAAAGGTGTCTGGCTCCAAAACCGAATGACTTTTCCAGAATGTGATGCTCGGCCGAGAACACATGAAAGATTTTTAGAATACCATGATGAGGAATTTCATACTGGTAAAACTTTGCTGTCAACTATTCCAGGCGTCGATTTTCTAAAGAGTTTTCCACTGGATTATATGCATTTAGTTTGCTTAGGGGTTGTTCGCACTATTGTTTATTTATGGATGTTTGGACCTGTACCAATAAAAATGCCGTCAAATATAATCAATTCAATTTCAAGCGAACTTCTTGCTTTGAAAGACCATATGCCTTTGGAGTTTAATAGAAAACCTCGTTCGTTGAATGAGGTTAAACGGTGGAAAGCGACAGAATTTCGCCAATTTTTACTTTACACTGGACCGGTCGTACTTCATAAAGTATTTGTTAAGGTAGGTTATGATTCCATATATACCCATTTTTTAAGTCTTTCTATTGCAATTTCATTTCTTTTGAGTGAAAGGCATTGCAATGAAATTAATTGCGAGTATGCAAAAAATTTACTCCAACATTTTGTGAAAACTACTGGAAATTTGTATGGGCCACAGTATATTACGCACAATATGCATGGTCTAATACACCTTGCAGATAGTATCCCAGATTTTGGTACGCTTGAGTCCTCAAGTGCTTTTCGTTTTGAAAACTTTCTGCAGTTTTTCAAAAAAATCATCCGAAAAGGTGATAAGCCGTTAGAGCAAATAGTGAAAAGGTTAGGTGAAATGCAAAATTCAGATTCATGGTTTGCTTCAAACTTGACCGCTGATACTATTTTTCCAAGTTTTTGTAAACCGCATTGCCGTGGCCCTATTCTAACCACCTCTAATGCAAATAAACAGTTTTCAACTGTTTTGTTCCCCACTTTCACTATTTCTTGTTCTCATCCTAATTCTTGTTGCTCGTTAATAAATGGCAGTATTGTCGTTATTTACAATATTGTGTTTTCTAACATAGCAAATAAAATGGTAATTATTTGTAAGGAATTTAAAAAAAAAGCAGATTTTTACCATCATCCATTTCCAAACAGCGCTTCTTTGGGTACATTTGTAGTTTCAGATCTGTCCAATGTAGTACAAGAACGACCTGTTTCAGATATTACTGTGAAGATGGTTCTACTCCCATTTAAGAATAAACAAGTGTGTATTCCATTATTACATATTTAATAATTTCGGTTTTTGCAACACCCTCTATCACATTTATGTAAATATAACATCTTTAATAATCCCAATATTGTGAAATACTAGTATTTCATTGCTTTTTTGTTCATTGACCAAATCCCTTTTAAACTTTTTCATTATTTATTATAATATGTTCTAAATAATAAAATAAAATCAATTAAAATTGATTGTTTTGTACACATTTTTTTGTAAAACTTTTTGACTAACCCTGTATACAGGGTATATTCCATACATTAAAACATATATAGAATTTCCAAAAAGGGGGGGGGATTGAAATAGTTCTTGACCTGGAATGGTTTTATACCCATTTCCGACGAATCACAGAGTCGCATTCGGACCTGTCTGAGCCGAGACTAGTGCATATGCGCATATCTCATGTAGATCTGTCGATCGATGATCTGTTCGGTCGTAAGTCCTTGCCTCCTTGCCATTGCCTCCTTGTATCCACGCCTGGATTTTAAAGACTATTCAGTACATCTGTCAAAAGTGGACCAATAAAAATGTTGGATGTGGGATTTCATGGCCAACCAAAATTAAAATATTAATAATTGGTATGATTTCTTTTATTGATAATACTATATAAGCGGTAACCGTTATTTGAATGTATGTTAAAAAATTAATATTGCATATATTGGAATATATTTTGGTTAAATAAGTGAAAATGATGAAATTGTATGCCATAGTTACATTTTCGGATGAAGCAGATGCGCCAGATGTAGTTCCAACAAATTGGATAAATTCAAACTTATCCATATGTTACTATCCAACAGTTCGGACAGAACAGCAGAAACGAAAGTTAGTTTTGGCGAGAAAGGACCCAGAAAACGATTGGCTGGAATGCCCCATGAAATTAATAAAACAATTTGGTAAGCATAATGTTATTATTTTATACTTATTTGTATTTTATTAAATTTGTCTTACTTTACAGATACCTACGAAGATGCAAGAAACCATCTTTCTGAAGCGGAAGAAACTTCAAACATAGATTCAGAAATCGAAGATCAACGCATAAATTATAATAAGAGAAAACGAAGAGAAGAAGAAGATTGTGGACCATCACAAAAAAGTTTTAAACAATTAATACTGCCTTACCCTTCCCCCCCTACCCCTCCCTCCCCCTCCTCTTTCCTTTCTCCCCCTATCTCGTTAGAAGTAACACAAAATAATTCTAAAATATTAAATAACATAGAACTTTCGATTGAATTAGAGAATATCAAAACAAAACAAACTGAAATGTGTAACATGCTCAAAGATATATATACAACTTTAACGCGTATAGAGAGACAGCATATAAACCAACAAGAAGCACAATGTAATGCAGACACCAGCGGTCTCAACAACGACGAGACCTGTTGTATTCCAGTGTCATCAATGGACGACTTCACAGCGTTAGATAAAAAAGTAGGAGAAAGGCCTGCGTTAAGGGAAAAATTGGTAAGTACACATTACAAACATACATATAATTTTTCATATTGTTACAACTATTTGTATAAAAACATAAACACGCCAAATAAAATGATTTATGTTTCAATATCGGCGTATTTGCGATGTAAGTCTCAATTTATTTTCTATGTATTTATATAAATATAGTAGGTATCTACTTATTAAAAATTTAGAATGGATAGAACAATGAATCATTTAATAAGATATTTATTTTTATTGCAGGTAAAAACTTTAAAGGCGGTATGGAACACAAATCTGAATAATTTGGCGACAAATGTGATGCAAAAGTTAATGCAAGACAATGTTGCCGAATTATTCTCGTTGACTGGCAGAGCAATAAATCAAAAAGGAAAAACCAAAAGAGCGTTTGTGGAAACACATTTGTATAAAGTGGTTGCTGGTAAGTAAAATTGATTTTGGATTAATTTAAATTCATAAATTATACTTCAGACTTCAGCGTCAGAACAGATTAATGATATTCTGGTATCGTTTTGAATTAATATACTAACAATTTTTCATTTATTTCACAGAAATTTGTAGACGTTCCTACACAGACCAAGGAAATGAAGCTGAGATGAAGCATAGCTTAAGCAACTGGCTTCAACAAGCCAAATTTCGAAGACTTCGAAAAGAAACCCGCTTAGAAAAACGATTACAAAACGACAGCCAAGAAGAAAATTTTTTGTAATAAATTTTGTAAATAAAATAAATTAAAATAATAAAAGCAAAATAA
Source organism: Cantharis lateralis (assembly GCA_963170105.1). NCBI lineage: Eukaryota > Metazoa > Arthropoda > Insecta > Coleoptera > Cantharidae > Cantharis > Cantharis lateralis. The sequence continues at coordinate 24,227,873 of OY720629.1, forward strand.
AAATTATTTCTTCAAAACTTTTAAACACAAGGTTTGCAAATAACAAAATTGCAACAAGCTTTAAACGACCAGTTCGCGAAAAGCGCATTTTTTGCAACGTTATATCGAGCTTTTATAGTAAGCTTACATTAAGGTTTTCGCAAGATTTACAATAAGCTTTTATCAAGCTTTTCACAAGCTTCCAGCAACTTTTACTTAAGCTTACATCAAGCTTTTCACAAGCTTATAGCTCCCTATTCGCAAGTCTACATTAAGCTTTTCGCAAGCCTACATCTAGCATTTCGCAAACCTAGATCAAGCTTTTTGCAAATCCACATGAAGATTTTTGCAAGGTTTCATCAAGCTTTTCGCAAGCTTACAGCAACCTTTCCTTAAGCTTATATCAAGCTTTTCGCAAGTCTACATCAAGCTTTTCGCAAGCTTACAGCAACCTTTCCTAAAGCCTACATCAAGCTTTTCGCAAGCCTACATCTAGCATTTCGCAAACCTAGATCAAGCTTTTTGCAAATCCACATGAAGATTTTTGCAAGGTTTCATCAAGCTTTTCGCAAGCTTACAGCAACCTTTCCTTAAGCTTATATCAAGCTTTTCGCAAGTCTACATCAAGCTTTTCGCAAGCTTACAGCAACCTTTCCTAAAGCCTACATCAAGCTTTTCGCAAGCCTACATCTAGCATTTCGCAAACCTAGATCAAGCTTATCGCAAGCTTTTTGCAAATCCACATGAAGATTTTTGCAAGGTCACATCAAGCTTTTCGCAAGCTTACAGTAACCTTTTTTTAAGCTATTATCAAGCTTTTGGTAAGTTTACACAAGCTTTTCACAAACTTATAGCAACCTTTTCTTAAGCTTACATCAAGCTATTCGCAATTCGTCTACAAGCTTTTTTGCAAGCTTTTCACAAGCTTACAACAACCTTTTCTCAAGTCGTCTACAAGCTTTTTGCAAGCTTTTCACAAGCTTACAACAACCTTTTCTTAAGCTTACATCAACCTTTCCACAAGCTTACATCAACCTTTCCACAAGCTTGCAGCAACCATTTCATAAGCTCATATCAAGGTTTTTGCAAACTTTTCACAAGCTTGTCGATCGTCAACTAGCATTTATATGCTAACCTTAAACACGCATATTGATAACAACCTTAAAAAACGCTTGCTTATGACAAGATTGCAACAAGCTTGAAAACGTCAAGCCTAAGAAAGCCATTTGCTTGTCACGACAAGGTTGTGAAAAGCTTTACGCAAGGTTGCGAAAAGCTTTATGCAAGCTTGTGAGCGTCAACTAGCATTGTTATAGCAAGCTTTTCGCAAGCTTACAAGCTTGTCTTGACAAGCTTGCAAATACATTTTCGCTTGTCATTGACAAGGTTCAGGCAAGCTTATTATAACCTTAAAATGTTATTTGGGAGGCGTGGGTAATTCAATTTGCTGTGTTTGGTGAGACATTACTTCAGTGTGAGCATTTATTTTGTTGAAATATGAAGTTTGTGGTTGAGTTTCTAGATTTTGGTTATCTCTAATGGATGTTGTTGCAGGTGCTGGGCTCATTACTCTTGTTAAGTTGTTAAATTGACAGTTTTGAGACAAGTGTCCATTTTTTTTGCACACAGCGCATGTTTGGGAATCATTTGCTAGAAAAATTCTATAGTCATTATTATCAAAATTAATTAAAATGGATGTCGGAATTTGGTTGTCTTCGTTATCTAATATATATACTTGTCGTCTAAAACTCAGGATGTGCGAGTAGTCGGAGTCTATTAATCCCACTTTTAGAAAGTTTATGGATGATACCGTCTTGATGTTGTTTTTCTTTAGTTCTTGTTGTATAATATTGTGAGGAATCGAGGGACATACGTTGCTCAACACCAATCGCTTAGTCGGAGTTATTAGGCGTCGCACTTGTGCCTGCGTATTCTCAACTATTATGTTAGTATGTTTCTCTACAAAGTCGTTTACCGTTTGGATATTTTTAAGATATATACATATTCTTCCGTTGGATAATCTGGAGCCAAATAAGATATTTTTGGGATTAACTATTTGACCTATTGCCAATATGTAGGATCGAAGTGGAATTTCATTTAATGCCATGATTATAATTGCTTGTTCTTTTGTCGGAAAGCTTGGAATTTCTTGTTGGGATTTTTTTAATTTATCTGCAAAAGAGGTTGTAGATAATATGTGTGGGTTCGAGTTTGATTGCTTAGTGGTTAAGTTGTTTTCAATTTCAATAATGTTCTCCATTTTTTTCTTGATTTATTTTTGTGGTGGAAATTGGAAAGATAAATTTTTGAAGTTTGAAATGTCTGGGTGACACTTTGCAATTTGCTTTGTGTTTGATGAAATATGCTATTCCCTGACGCAATGGACCATCCACAGTGCGAAAAACACCGCGAATTTACTGTTTATTACGTATTTGTTAAATTGTCTTTTTATTTTTAGTTAATTAAATAGAATAATATATTATTTTATTTGAGCACTAAAAAACACATTGTTTCACTATGAATTCAATTGTTCACTGAATTTTTATTTTATTCTCGTTAGAAGTAATAAAATTGAACTAAGACCGATTCTTTATCATTTTAGTAACAAACCCATAAAAATAGACGTCACCTCAAGTGCAGCTTTGATGAGTGAATGAGTGAAACCAAAAGACCGTGAGTTACTTGCCAAGATTTTCAAAACATTCGTAAGTTTGGTGTTGTTAAGTTGGTAATTAAGAAATATTTATAGCCCGACATCCTGGGACATAAATGGAAGGGTAGAAAATAATCGTAAATTGTGATTAGAAGTAAACAAAGAATCGATTAAAAGGTATCAGTAGGTTTAAATTGTATTTTATTGGGATGTCCACCTGACATAATCGTAAAAACGTACATCACCCTAACATTCATATTAAAGGTAGACCCTTTCGAATTTATGGCTTACCCTGCTTTACTTTTTGGTACAAGATTTTAATTTTCTATCGTTTAAATAATAAGCAAATTTTTAATAATAATTTAAAAGGTTTTTTACATTTTTTGATACTTTTGAAACGTAATGGTTTTTTAGTTTATATTTTGATACCATAGATGAATTTAATTTTTACCTTAAAAATAAAATCACATTAATTAATGCCTGACAAAACATATTAGGATCTCGATTCAAAATAAGAATATAATACGTTATAATAAATTATAGTTTTGTAAAGAATTTTGGTTAACCAACTCATTTATCAGAAAAACTAAAAATATTTTAACTTTTGGTTTAGTTTTACCTATAATATTGAAAATATACTATAATGAATTTTAGTTTTAATTTCATTCTATAAAATTTTAATAATTTTGTAATTGCCTCTTATTTGCATATATGTTTTCTCATAATTTTTAAAAAATCCCGGAGTTTTTAATAAAAAAAACAAGATAAGTTTTAATTATAATTTTAATAAATTAAAAAAGGTAAGTAGCTTCAGTTAAGTAATTTATTAAAATAGTTTATTTTAAACCGAAGTCACTAACTTTTTTGATTTGAGAATAAAAAAATTTGGAACTTTTTAACAGTTTGTGCGAGCTTGTGTGCATTCATTATTTTCATTATTTCATTATTCACGAATTATTTTTACTTAAATTTGATAAGAAAATAGAAGGAAGCACGCATACCCGTTTTTATAGTATATAAGAAATCCACACCTTAAATGCTAGGGGGTGGCGCGGCGTGTTGAGATAATTACAAGATTTTACCAACATATTCTCAAATATTTCTAATAAATTTTTGTTTATTTTTAGGAATATCCAATTATCTCATCTTATGTATTCTCAAGTCCTCTAGGGTATTTCCTAGTATTCCTGAAGTTTCTAAAAAATTTCATAATATTCTTTACCATTTCGTACAGATATCTCCAAAGCGGTTAACTCGACGATAATTATTTTTAACTTAATACTTCTAATTATTAACAACTGTATTAATAGGGGTTTATTAGATATGATAGTTTTCAGTTAGTTATTTTAACTGATGAGATTTACTTGGCAAATCCACGGTGTGACGTTGTTCGCCGGAGGACCTAGTTAAGAAATTCCTTTAAGTCAGTGATTCGAACCCGGAATTTCCGTTCTGTAACGCAACCGGTGATTACACCCCACTGCTGCAGACACTTAAATTCTATTTGTGATCTGATTTCATAAATAGGTTTATCAGTAAATAACTAAATAAAATAAAAAAGAACATTCGTGTTTATTATCATTAATCGACTTTTAAACGTATGAAAAGTGAATGCAAAATAGAGAGAAATTAGTGCAACTATTGAACCTTAAGATCACCGCGAAGTTCAATGATTCAGTTTAGTTACCTATACAAAAAATGTGTGAAAGTATAAAAATTGAAATATTTAAAATAATCTTGAATTAACGTCGCGCGTCGCTGGAAAAATGTGTAAAAGTAATTTATCGCAATGATTATTTTGATAAAGCTTTTATGAAAAGTATTTCAATTTTGCTTATGTAAAGTTTGATTCTCTTAAAATTGACGAATGGTCGAACAAAATAGAAAAAGTAAATAGATCGAAGGGACGATCGGTATATATAAATTTAAAAGTTTAGTGCTCGACTTTGATCGAAAATTGCCATCACGAAATAGAAATTCTTTGTTGTCGCTTTGTTACTGTATGGTATAATATTAATAACACTGCGTGGAAGCATTTTCTACGATTTAGATTAAAATGCAACTGGTTTTCAAATGAATTTACATTAACAAGTAATAGGGTGTGGTGTAATGTTAGCGAGTACGTCGATTACCTTAAAAATATAAAGGCAGTCTACTGGCCTTGGGACTGACCACACAATTGAATTTATATTGATATAATCCACTATATACATACATGCACATACAAAAGTATATTTGCAGTTACAGTAGCAACTGAAAAACTTCGCTAGTTACTTACTAAAAATGCGTATACGTATCTTATTGTTTGCGAGTAAATATCGCATGCTGGTCACAATCATTATTTAGTGCAAACTTTAATATATTCCATGCCAATTAAATTTGCTTTATGCACAACTTTTTTTTGTAAATCCTTTATACATCAGTTAAAAAAGTTCAACACAAGAAAATAAATAGTATTATCTTATTATAATTTTTTTATTGAGGATTTCTAATTGTATCAAACATCACCGTCATCTTCGGTTAGAGTTTTCTTTTAACTTTAATTTGAATTTATAGATTTTAATCGCATCCGTTCGTCGAGGAAACAATATCCAACGATTAAATCCTTAATAAACTATTTATTTTTTGTGCTAATATCGTTTATCTGCTTTGCCAACAACAACAACACCGGGTATTTTATATGTAGATATATTTTGTTTCTAAATTAAATTTGATTTTTTATAAATATCCCATTTAGTAACCGGTTTTTTTTATCAACTTTACCAGAAGAATTTCAATTTATTAAAGCAAAATTCTTGTGGCCCCAGTCACACAAAAATTATTTTATATGGTTGTTTTCGTAGCTATTAAAAATTTAAATTAATAGGTATTCAGACTATAATAGTAAATTTACATTCATTGCGTTGTTGTTTATACTTACGCTAAATAATAAAACCATTTTATATTCTAAATTAATGATGGGCCTCTTAAAATTTAGAATACTCAAAAGCCTTGTATAATACCCCGACGTATTTTGGGTACCTACCTAAAAGGCGTGGGTCACTATTTCATAATGTATTTTATTAACTTATAATATGATAAGTGCATTCGTAAATTACCCCCATAACTGGACAAAAACGTACATTATTTGACATTGTCCGTACTTTATATACTCGTGTCGAGAGCCAAATAAAGCAAAAAATTTATAATGCAGAAGAGGATTCTGTCTGTTACAAACATTTGACACCCCTTTGCAAATCTCATCCTTTTTGTATTTTATTGGAATTGTTTGATGCTACTTAGCGTTAAATAGCAAAAACTTGTAAAAGATTTAATTTGCATGATATTCAAATAAAACCCACTAGTCAGTCAACTAGTGTATCATGTTAGCGAACTAGATTTTTAAACTTTACTTTAAAACAATCTTTTGCACTTAATTTATTTTTCTCAGATACACCGTATCAACTTGATGAATTTTAATTCAAATTCACTTTTGTTCTTTAATTACCTTAATTTTGCTTCTTTGATGTAGCGCAGAAATCTTTGATCCGGTATTTCCCGTTTTTCTCATTCCACTATAGAAATGCTCTCTTATAAGATTTAAGTTTTTGATTCTTTATTTTATTCTCGTAGCTATCTATGTATATTGCGACATAATTTAACATATAATTTAACTAAATGTGCTTATCTACAGTATTTTTAGATACACCTGATTTAAGGGGAGGTTTCGATTTTACCTTGTAATTTGATCTATATTCGTAAGTACCCAGGTATCATTTAAATCCGTTATAAAACAATTTGAAATAAATTAAAAAAGGTGCAATAAAAGAAGAAAGAAGCCGAACAGAGTCTGAAGGACCAAGATGACAAAAGGAATTTCCGAGGAGTAAGCTGCTGACTAAAATCTTGTACACCAATTCCTTATTCCTTTTCTAATTCTTGTAATTCCTTGACAATTTCGATGCAAGTCCTGCATTAATTTGCAAAATTTATTTAACATATAATAGTAAGTATTGTAAGTCCGTTACTGTGTTTCTATTTTTATATACAAGTGTGAACATGTTCATTCCATTCATGGCGGGTCAGTCAACAAGTAAGAATTAAGTTCGTATCGCATTTGCTAATTACGTGATTTTTAAATTTCAGTTTTACCATTCGGATTGGTTGCAAGGGTTGAAAGTTAACAGTTTTTGTCGAATTATTGCTATCGTACACCACCAAAACAGCATCACTTAATTTTGATTTGGACTTGATGATGCAGCGTTTCCGAAAATTTTAGAGATTTCCTAAATTTTGATGTTTTTGTGGTAAGCGAACCGAAAATTAATTGGAGATTCCAAGATTTTAAATTGTGGAATCCACGCCTATTTAGTAATTTTGAGAATTTTTTGGTGTAAATATTTATTTTGTTCTCTAATGTTTTTGATGTTTATTTATGGCAGAAATTCCTTTATTTAGATCTACTTTGTAACATTATAATCTAGAAATTGTATAAATAATGACTTTACATTTTAATTAGAAAATTTTGTTTTTATTTTTATTTTGTTCGTTCCAAATAATATTATTTTTGTAATATATGGTTATTTGTATTTTGGTATATTATTTCAGCTTTTGCAATGTTGTTCAATTTATTGTCTCCCACCTTGTATGTCATTTAAAGAACGATGCAAGTTGAGCTTATCTAGTTCAAATTTAAATTGGCGTTGGCGTTACAAATTTCCCCGTAATACCTAAATCTTATGCACCAAAATTCCTTTGCAGTTGACCCCTAGGGAAATTCTTATGGTTTTGAAATAGTTGATCAATTGTAATTTACAATAATAAAACGATAACTGAATAGTTAAATCATCCACTTGTAGTTGGAGCATGAACATAAAACTCAATTCAAAATGGATAATACTAACAGAAAAACTACAAAACGATAAGTCAAAAATATTTTTGAACAGGTTTTGTTTATAAATAAATGAAATAAAATGTATAATTTTATTAATAGAGAAAACGTCGATTACCCACAATCTCAAAGACCACATAATGTTTACCGACAAGGTTAAAATCAGAAGTAGACAAAGAGAATAAATCAGAATTGGTTTATAAAATTTCGCGTCGAGACTGTGAGTGTGTATAATATGTTGGTCAGACCAAACAGTGGTTTAAAGTGAACTACATCAACATAGAAATCGGACCAGTTAATATTTAAAAAAAATATATACCACGAAGATCAGCACTGGTTTAACAACATCAAAATTTAGATCATAGAAACGATAAAAAGTCAATGTTAATTTTAGAGAAGACACATGGAAATTAGCAACTTGAGGAAGGAAAACATTGTAGGTATGATATTTCTTAATGTACGATGACATTATTTAAAATTATTATTTTTTAAATGTCCTTGGCAAAAAATATAAGAATATATATTTTTTTTTCATTATCTACATCATTTTGACATTTATTCACATAAAATTATTTTATTATTCGTGTTGTTACATATTAACATCATCATTAATATTCAATGATTGATACATTATTATCAATCAAGTTCACTGCACTTACTTTTATGTAGATCTTTTTAGTCCTAATCAAGTATACTATTTTCTGGAGATTTTTTTACCTGGAGATTTCTGACAGGATAACCAAAACTATTAAATACAAGATTGTGAAGCGATGATAATGTACTCTAAGAATATTAAATAGTGAGCGCAGTTTATTAAAAGATGCCTTTTTGGGTCTAATTTTATATTGCCATAAATTTCAGAAGGTGATAGATATTAGGTTACCTACATTAATGTAAGTATCAATTTATTTAGATTTTATAAGCTAGCACGGCTAAAGTACCCCGTAGAGTAAAGCAAGGTATATATTGACGATATACCTTTGTTAAATTAGTGATACTTTTTTAAACCTTCACGAAGAACATAGTACCTATTAGTAAAAACAAAAAGTTAGTTGTAAATAAAATTAATCTTGAAAGAGAAATGATGATTAGAAATGCCATGTTTGTAGTAAAAGTTATGATGAGAATGGATTGAATGTTTCTCCTGTTCTACTCTATTTTCCATACCACATCACTTGGCAGCTGACGATAACATTTTCATCTGCAAAGTCTGTTCTATTTCATATAGTTATGTTATTTGATAACCTAGTAGTATAGATTTGTTCATATTGTTTTATAATTAATGTTACATTTTTATTTGTCTCTACATAATATTCCCTATATGTATTACCAAATAAAATATCCTAATCACCATATTGCCAAACTTTACAAGAAAAAAAACTGAATCCATTTTTCATAAGAATATCAAATTTGAATAAACAAAAAATCTTTCAATAGTATATTGTAATAGCGATACTATTATTATATTCTTAAAAGTAAGAAAGATTTCATACAAGTCAAATAGTGCATGTATATAAGTGAAATCCTCCCCAATATACCTTACCAGCCCTTACCATACTACTTAAATAGTGTGCAAAGTTTTTACAAATCATTTATCACTGGTGCAATATAATAGAAGGGTAGTAATTTTTACGTGACAACATATTATATGCAAAGTATTGCGTATTGCCTTCTCAGGTTACTAATGACAGTAGGATGCCTGCAAACAAGTTAAACATGATGTGGTTTATTTTCTTGTATAGGTAGGTATACAAGAAATACATAATACATGTAAGGTACAATGATTGAAAAATTGCATGTACCAAACTTGAAACCTTCATCTTTACAAATGTACATAAACAAATAATCATGTTATTGAAAAGCTTCTTGTAAAATAAAAGTGCATGCTTTACATGTTACATATTATTATATTTGACATTTTTAAATTTGTTAAAAACTGAAAGCATCCAACCTTAAAATGTAACCTTAGTGATTTTGGAAAATATCGATTTGATGTATTTTTTTGTCAATTTCAATGAGAGCTGGTAGCATTTCTCACTAAATGAATTTATTTGAGGCATATAATTTATGCTTAATTAAACTTCAAAGAAAACTTCGCTCTGAAAGATATCAATTTAAAAAAGCAGTAGTATTATTTTACATTAAACATTAAAATGGCATAATATACTAAAAACTATAACTTTTAGAATTCTTCCTTTTGAATATTTAACTAATTAATCATACGTAGAAACTTAATAAGCCGAAGCAAAATAATTTACTTCATATTATATGTACCTATGTAAATGCTCTCGCCAATTATAAAAATTGTATAGTAAGTATACATAAAAACAATAAATTTTAAAAAAATTTGGAAAAAACAACAATAAATATTATATCATATAGTAGAAAAAAGTTAAAAATGAAAATGAAAATTGTTTTTTAGTAGAAATGAACTTAAAAATAAAAGAAATTGAAGAAATCGTCAAAATAATTAATAATTAGAATTTTAACCGTATTAAAGTGAAGAAAATTGTTATTTTAAAAAACAATGGAAATACATTAATTTATCACATTGGACAGGTTAGGACTAAGAATATTTGAAAAAGAGAAAATCTAAAACTGCATTATGAAAGTAGATTAAATTCGTAAATAAAACTTTAGTAATGCGATATAAAAGGTCATTGCACATTGCACTCATGTACTATTCTTTTTCGGCCGTTTTTCTTCTCAGTGCTAAGGTTGAATATGGACAACCTACAGTTTAACGTCGGTTAGCAGAGCGACAAATGTTAAGAGAAAGGTTTTGGCATTTGAAGCAGTAGTATATTATACAAGTACTAATGAATTATTAGATTATACAACTTCGCGGATAAAGAGTTGTGTTTTAATGCCGAGATACCCTGTTTAAGCTCAAATGAAGCTAAAACTATATTTTAACATTTCTTCCTGGGAAGACAACAAACCACCGAGGTAATCTCCAAAATAGAATATTATCTCATACCCAGCGACAATAAAATGAAGATATGTAGATAAAACATTAACAACTTTTTATAAAATATAATTAATTACATATTTGTATTTTATTATGCCTAAAGGGTATGCTGATATTGATAGTAACAAGAGTAGGTTGTTAACAGGTAATAGTTTTTTAATTTAATTTTGTTTTATATTTGGCAATACCTACTAAAAGGTATAATAAACACAATGCCAAAAAAAATTATCTTACCTGCTCTATATTTAATTTTAAAATTAGGAACTGGTACACCATTGTTTATAATAATACTCTTACCAAAATTGAATTAGCAATATAATTTGATGTTCTTCAAATTACATGTGAGCGCCTGGCTATATTAAAAATTCAATAAATGTAATTAAATTTAAATTACTCACATTTATAATCTTTTTTAATTTTAGAGTTGAACAAAAATGAAATTGTTTGCTGCAAGCTACAATAAAATACTAATGACAGGTAAACTATTTCCAATACGTACTATACAAAATAGCAGAAAGCTTTAAGTTGATCGAACTTTTAGTAATCATTTGAGTGCTACCTAGGTCAACAACTAACACCTACACCTATAATATACTTATATTATACTACCACAATATCTTCGATTATTTTTATTGCAAATAAACTATTGATGTAACATAACTTGTTGTGTAAAATTCAATTTGATAATAAATTAAACAACAATACCATTTATGTTGGATAAACTTTCCAAGATGATTTAATATTTATTTTTAAGGTTAAAAATCAAACAATGCAAGCACTGAACCTGTTTATTTAGAAAAAATTGATAAATATCTACTATTGAATACTATAACACTAAAAATAACAATCGGTTGTAACCAGTCCAAAATTTCCTCTTCCTCTTCTTCGATTTTTAGGTTAAATAAGGTTAAGTATTGTTTTCGCCTATAGAAAACATTGTTTTAAATTTTGACAAAAATAAATATTTTGGAATATTTAGAGAAGAAGATTTGTTTATAATCATACCACATGAAATGGACCAAAAATATATAGGAGTGGAATATTATTATCTGTTATGGTTTTGTTTTAATTTTTTAGCCCAGCAATACTATACCTTTTCGTACTGTATATATCTTAATTTAAGGCAAAACCTTTCCGATATAAATTATTTAAAATTGTGTAACTGTAGTATCAAGTGTCTAAAAATTTAATAAATGAATATAATTTTAATTTAAAAAGCTACCAAACGCAGCTTGAACTCGTGATTCCCAGAGAGAAGAAAATTTATAGAAGATAAAAAATGTAGTGAACAATATTTTTTTAAAAACATTTTTGATGTAACCATAGGATATCTAAGGACGAAACTTTCAAATTTGAATATCGGATTAAAATTACAAAAAAAAGAGGTAAATCAAATTAATTTTTCAATAATCAAGCACTTCTGATAAAGTTATTTATTTACAATTTTAAATATGATAATTGATAAAAATAAATTGAGAGATGCAAAAACGTGTACTTCTTAATATAGAAATTCATTTGAATCATGATTACGACTTCCTCTGTAATGGAAGAAACCGGGAAAAAAGCTTATTATTTAGTTGATTATCTTACTTAAATTAATTATAAAGTTGTAAGTACTAGGTATCTACCATACGTCCCCTGATGACAGACCTTTCATTTTGGAATGACTTAACCTATACTAATGGAATTTCGATTTTGTAAAGTTAATATAATACAGGGTATATCTAATTATTTTATTTGCTGATTACGTTTTGAATTCTGTAATAACTATATGTAGTTTTGCTATATGATAATTTTATAAAAATACGAGCCCTTAACAATAATTAAATTTATATTATGTTAACTATTAAAATTGTTGAGTTATTAGTGTTTGGGTAACAAGAAATAGTACTATTAAAAAATGTTATAATAGGTCGCTAATTACATTATAATTAGAGTTAAGTTTAATCAAATTACTACCTACCTGTAATGTTAGACGTTAATGTATTTACCTACTTGTAAAAGTACAAAATAAAGAAAATGTTGGTAACAATTTCATCGTTTCTTAATTCAAATTTAATATGCCAATAATTTGGTGCGTGCGTTATAACAAAAACAAAAATTGGATGTTTTATGAAACTTTTCAATTTAAGTGCATTGTTCGTTAAGTCTAGTGTTGATTTTTTGCCTTTCCCTGGTGGAAATAGGCGTGAAGGTCAATTAAGATTTTATAATCGTAATAAACAATACTTAGCTATTGTTGGTATAAATAAATTTGAATAAATTCCTTTTACATTCTTGATTGAATGGAATTCTTATCGATCGTTTTCTTTTCCTGTGTAAAATCAGATAATGAAGCTTGGGCAGAAGGCTATCTAAATGGACATTAAATTTCTTTAATACTTATTAATGCATGTTATGGAATTATTACTAAATTATTTATTGTAATATCGCTTTAATTAAAATACCAATAAATAATTATTATAAAATTACAACCAAGAGATGTTTTGTCGATGTTTAGTTGGAATTTGCAATGTTTTCATTAAGATGTAACCTAGTAATATTTTATTAAATTTTATCGACGGCATTATTATGAAAACATAACAAAATTAGAATAAAGTTAAACTGGAAATTTTTAATTAGAATTTTAAAATTAACTGCTTTATAAAAGTTTAAATAAAATATGTAAAACATTTGACGATAGGAACAGATCATTGCTACAAGTTTTTTAAAAAAGTTTCTGTTCTTATTGTTTATTTAAGCAGGTAATTTTAAAATAATAATTTAAGATCTATTTCACTGCAAAGTGTTCACCGCATGCGGCCCGGAGGCTGCACCACAACTATAATATTAATAATAATGTTAGAAAAAGAGGTGATTAGGTTATTTCGTATCCTTACTAACTGATTAACGATTACGAAATACTATCACTATATCAGGAAAGATCGACTATCGCAATTTGAAATAGTTAGGATGCATCGAATTTTTATAATATCTGCTTAAAAGTACTAGTAAAATTATAAATATGTAATATAAACTATTAATATTTAAATAAATTATATATTTAAATAGGTAGAGTAGAACGGGATCACCCTGGTCAGTTTTTTTTGGAGAGCTCGTATGGCCGTATTTTTCAAGCGATTTTGACAAATAAATGTCCATTAGATAGATAATTTATCTGGCAACATTTTTGCCGCACTAAGTTTTTGTCTAACACAAATAGATTCGAAGCTAAAACCGAAAAACCGAAGGTACTTATTTTCGACTTTTCAAAAATCTGGGGGCACGATAGGTCAGCATTTTTAAGGTGAAATAAAACAATGAAAACGATTAGAAAATTGGTGCCTCTGCCTTTAATTGAAGAAAATGAATATTGTATATGATATAAAAATTGTTAAAACTAATAAAAAGAAATTTCCGTTGACGCCCACGAGGCAGAAATATATTTCAAGTAAAAAATTAATAAGTATAATTATAAAAAATTTTCCTTCGCGGGTCGGTTTCTAAACCGATTCCGTTGGATAAAATCGTCTCTTGTGATCCTAGTTCCTTAATATATTATAATGATGCCGAAAATAGTGGCCCTATGGTGCCCCCAAATGGCTGACCTATGGTGCCCCAAAGCATAGTCGGTGTCGGTATTTCGGCAAAAACCAAAAATATCAAGAAATAGACTCATGATGCATGGTGAGAGCAGAATAACAGCCGTGAGCATCAATCGTCATCATAGGCATTTACAAAAATTATAACATCCGACCCCCAGAATAACATGGCGGCGGTGGTGCCACATACCTAACGTGCCCCCTGACCAGGGTGACCCCGTTCTACTCTATTATTTATAAAACTTATATAAGTTTGATCCTAGTGTTTATAATGTTCGTCACAAAAAGTAGCAAAATTAAGTTTAATTGTTTTAATGTTATTAACAATTTTTTACAAATAATTTTATCGAATTGACATTTACAATACCTATAGTCTACTCTGAACTTGACGAATTTTATATTAAATTACAAGTTAAACTTGAATGAAAAGCATATAATGGTAAATATATATGAAAGCCTGTAAATGATAAAGTATGAAAAGATTCCAATATTATGTAATTTGATTTCCATTGAGTTTAATAAATCATAAAGCAATTTCTTTGGTAAACCACCATAATAAATTAATATTAATTTATAAAATTGTATACGTAAGTATTGGCATAACAGTAATAACACTAAACTAACATTTTTATGAGAAAAACTCGATTTCCGTTCTATATATTTATATATCTAATTAATTAACTTTTTAAATTTTATTAACTTCTGCATTTTTAAAAACTGCATGCTTACTAATAACAACATCAATTTTTTTATGAAAAGTAGAATTTACGTAATAAATTGTGTTTATTATACAATATCAGAACTTCAGAGGTAAATTATATTAAGTCATAAAATATGTAATTCTACCGAATAGACGTTTAAAGTTTATTACTTGTTGATATATCTGTTAATTGATGTAAAAGACTGTAAGGACTATAACAGTTCAACAGTATTAATTGTAGACTAATATATTGACTACAGTATTATATACAAATAAGCATAGTAATATTATCAAACAATGAACTTTAATAATAATAATAATAATCATGATTTATAATTTCTTGTTAAACCAAGTTTTTATTATAGTGATGATTTTTAAATTTTGTAATTTATGATAAAAATCGCGAAAATTTATAAATAAATAATAGAAAAATATACATGGATAACCATTTGAGATATTATTTATGACGTCATAACTTAAAATATCACTAAGAAGTCGAACAATCAGCGAGTGCGATAGAAATTTGTTCTTCGAGTGGAAACAATTTACTTGTCATGTATTTTTGAAAAAAATTTGGATATTTCAGTTTTGTGAATTTTATATTTCATACCATATGTTTTCGTCATTGTGTATGAGGCGCCGTCGTCGTCGTTTACAACTTTGGTTATCTTGCGGTTGTCGGTCGGGGTTTTGTTTCGCACCGCGCAAAGGTGGAATTGTATTTTGTTTTCTAGTCATGTCATTATTGAGAATCATAATGTATAATTGTTTTCTATAAGGTTGATAACCGATGGGAACTATTGGGCGGACTATGGGTTTGATTTATGTGGTGTGTAATTGCAATTATGTGTTTTTGTAATTATGTAAGTGGGCTTAGCGTCTGTTGCACTTCTTGTTATTGCATTAAATAAATAAAGATAAGTAGTATAAAAAAAATTGCAATTGGATCTTGGCACGCGATGATTTTAGTTATGTTATTTCAATAAAGTTAATGACTTCTTATTATTATAAACATAATAAATATTCCCAACATGTTCATGTGTTTCCAATTTTTCAAAAAGTACTCTTCTTATCTGCCGATGCAGTAAATAAAATACAAAAGGATTAAAAATATCCATTAACAAGTAAATGGTTTGGCAAGTAACCAACCATTATTTTGTTTTCAACTGACGTAGAATTTATTGATAGGAATTTTACACTCAAAAAAATTAAGAACAGCATTAATTAAAAGAATTTGTTCTTTTTGATTTATTTAAGTAAAAAACAGTAAACAAGAAGGTATACCACATTTTAATTAATTTGATAAAATACATTAGACATTTTCCTAGTAGAAGTCCTTGAAAAAAGGTTGTTACAATTTCTTGTTTGTGTAGGTTTTTTAAAAATACGGCAAAACTAATTTTGCAAGAAACTCAATAAGATCGAATATTGTATAGCGGCTACATTATTTCAAATTAAAAACCAACAAATATATTTAAGTTCAAATAAATCTGACTAATGGTAGGGCAGTACCTGTATTAACTAATAATTTTAATTACATGTTTTCTAGTTCTTTAGATCTCAACGTTTAGATAAATCTGTAATAGGACACCCTCTGTTTCTACCGCAATCTATTATTCGTATCTAACGTATAAACGATCCTGGCTAATGTTTGAACTCCAATTTAATACTTCCAATTCAGTTAATCGACTGCCTTTTCGTTATTCCATAAATGTGCATAAGGTCTATTTAATTTGAAATAACCTTTTCTTTAATTAGGTAACACTAAGTATATTTTCATGTAGGCGAGTAAAAGTAAGATAATTATTGTCATAAAATCTATTAGGTAGGTACTCCAGTTTTTATTGGTTATTGTGCATCAGAATGGCATTCGCATATTATTCATTCTGTCATTTTTCAGCTTTATGCATTTATTTTTCATTATTTTTAGAGATACTAATAATCCCAAACTACCTACGTAGGTACTACTATAAAAAAAATAGTGAGAAAATACAGTCATTCCATAACCTGAACTAGTTAACACCTCAGAAAGGCCAGAAGACTTACGCGATGAGTTTCACACTAAAACAAGCGACGATAATGATTCCTACCTGAACCGACTGCTGACCCAAAGCGCCAAGTTTACGGAAAACATGGACGTTTCAAACCCATCGAGCCCGCTGAAGACGCAATGGTAAGATACTCCACCATTAATCACAATTGCCAAAATCACGACCAACGTAGCCGGTCCTCAAATGGCCCAGGTACCAGTCAACATCAAACATCATATATAATTAGCTTCATAGTTACAAATTTAAATCTTAAAATTTATAAACCATCCAAAAATTTGGGCAAAAAATCGAAAAACTCCGTTTGTGCATTCAATTGGCTGATTCCATATAAGCGTGTTTTTATTTTATACAACTATTTTAGGGCATAAATTGCATTCGGAAACGGTGGATCTGTTTAGACAATAAATCTTTGAGCCGCTTATGTCATTAAAAACATTCCCGAAGCGGCTCCTGTCCACAAAGACAGGTATCTGAAATTGCCACAACTCGAAAATTATGGATCTTGAAATATCTAGATCTTTGATTTTAACTTAAATTCGGCTATAATTAACGAAATCCAATTTTAAATATATCTTTTAAGTGATATTAACAGCTACCTCGCTAGACTATTTACGTCGAATACACGCTCCGTCAACAGAATGAACCATTCCAACTCCATAAATATTATAGCTCTTGAAAGCTATATTACTTTCCCTTTCCCATTTACGTAGTAAAGGAAAGTATTGTAATGGGGTAAAAAAAAATTGAGTTAGCATTTTTTCCATAGTCTATGAGTTCATATAAATCGTTTGAGACTAATTTTGGAATGATGTCCGAATGTGCGTGTGTGTATTGTGTGCGATTATTCGTTCACGATTTTTCCGAAACGCGTGAACCGATTCATTGAAATTTTATATACAGGTTTATAGCAATAATCTAAAGAACTGATTAGATTTTGGTTGAAATCCCTCCAAATTGAGTCCATTTTTTCAAAGAATAAAAATTGTTAAAGCCCGGTTCTTCTTCCCATTATCATAGATAGTAATGAAATTAGTCTCAATCGAAAGAAAATTTCTTTGCGCGTCTAATGATAACCAATACTTGCCATATTTCTTTTCAATTACTATTAAAAAATTTATTGATCTCTAAAGTATTTTGAAAACGGGAAAGTTATGTGAGGTCACATCAGATTTTTTTATGATGTGGTAAAATTTTGAAACACCGGACCATCTTGGACATACTGACGGTGATGATTAAGAATAAATTAAGCTAGATGCTTCTTTTAATTGTTATTATAATTTGATTAAATTGTCTAGCCTAAACATTATTGTTAGCCATTTAAACTTATTATTTTAATTGATATTGAGCAATTATTATGTTGAAGTTGCATTTGACTGGATTATAATCTTACTTTATACGAATTTGAGAAGAACATAAATGACGTTATATTATGTATTAATTTGTCCTAGCAAAGACAGCACTAATTGAATACTCCATGATAATATCACAAAAGTATCGTAAAATTTTAATAACATTTAAAGTAATTCTAACAATGTTTATGATAATATAACAATAACATGTACATTTTTATCTGAAATCATAAGCATCGATTTAAATGTTAATTAAATGGTACTTAATTTTATTTTGAATTAATAATATGAGCATGAACAAGAAACCGCTCAACAAGATTTTGCAAAGATTAAAATTTTCCACAATTAAATAGTATGCATGAGAAAATTACTTTTATTGTTTGAAGTACCAGGTTTGGTGTAGGGGAGAGTCGGGTAATCGTGCGCAGCGGCTAATCGTGCGCATGCCTTTATTTCCACAACCGACCGTTATAATTTCGAAATTGTTATTCGGAAGTCATCTCTTGACAAACATATGTACTATTAGATATGTGTAAGATACTTCACTAAACCTAACTTATCCACAATGGTGGCTTCTTTGTTTAGATATGTTTTATACTAGTTTGCGTCTCAGAGAAAATAAGCCGTAAGTATTTCCATTTTTCCATTTTTTTATTATCGTATGCTTTAACACATTGCTTAATGAATCTCCTTCACCCTCATATAGGTAGTTTAGGTAATAAAACGTATTTCAATGATTTATACTAATTACAGGTAAAACTGGCACTGTCGGCTAATCGTGCGCAATGCAGGAAGATTTTCTACTAGCCATTCAAAGGCGCTAAGGCGCTTATAAAAAAAACAAGAAAAAGGAAAAAAAAGGCAAAAATATTATAAAAGGTAGTAAAATTAAAAAAGGTACAAAAAGAAAAGTCTTCGAAGCTAGTAGTGAATCTGAAGATATTTCAGACAGTAAGCTATGTAACGACGATGAATATTGAGTCGGATGAGAATGAGAGATGCATTTAAATAAATAATAATATTTCTACGTTCAATAATTTGTCTTGTTTGTTTTCATTTTCAATGCGCACGATTATCCTACCTATGCGCACCATTAGCCGCATACATCGTATAATAATTGTGCGCAGTGCTAGTTTTTTACATTTCGTATTTTAAAGTCACAATGGGCATTTTTACTTAAAATTTATTATAGAATATTACAGTCAAACCCTTGAAGAATCTTGATGACAAACCTAGAAGTCCAATTTTTTGTCATTTCTGAAATATTACAACTTTGGCTTAAGTGCGCACCAATACCCGACTCTCCCCTACTACGTATTACATATATAAATAGAACTTTAAATCATAAAGTCACTGATAATAATTTATTACAAATATCGTAAACCTAATAATTATTTTTTTTTAATTCAAAAATGCACATTCGCTTTTTAAAACTAAAATGTATTTTTGTTTTCACAAATAAAGTACATTGTAAGTATAATTTATTATCGCAAACGTTTTCACCATAGGCACTATGGCAACATTAAGCGGTGAACTATAGAAGGAAAAGCACAATGAATCCGTTTAAACATCGTTCAAATTAATTAATATCGAGTTATACTACTTATACCACATATCAATTGATTATTAAGATATTTTACCGAATTCCTCTTTTTGTATAACTACATGTACAGAGCTGGAAGCAAGTTATAACCAATCAAATCTTGAAATTTTAACCTATGGTTTTCACACTTTTATATCGAAATATAATATTATATCAATTTAAGAATGACCAAAGCAATGCTTTAGATTGAAATGATGGGTTTGAATTGCGGACTTCACGCACAGGCTGTGAATTTAAGAATTGCTATATTTACATAAGTCTGACCAATTGACAGAAATCCAAGGTAAAATAGAAAAAAGAAGATATAAAAATATGTACTATACATATTTTATGCATATTAGTTTTTTTACATAAAAGAGAAGTTTTGTAGCCTCTTGCGTATATCCTTCCATTTTTAAAGCACAATGAAAATACACAAAAAAGGCGTGATGGCTTAGTTGTATATATGCAATTATAATTCTTTTTTATACAAAATCAATTTATCACAAACGCAAGTTTTTGAATTTCTAACATTTTGATAAAAAGTAAGAGATATATTACAGTAAAAAAAGTGTATTAAACTTTTATTTGATGTCGTTTCACTTTTGAATGTTGAAATAAATCTGTATGTAACTAAAACTAATAAATAAAACTTACGGTAGTTCCCACTTTTTTCATTTATTAAAAACACGTTTAAAAATAAAATTCAATTTGGGTAGGTAAGTATTGCATCTTTATAAAACTTCTCAAAATTGAAATATCGCTAAAAGACTCTGCATTCTTTAATTCAAAAGATATAAATAACGACTCTTTGAAAAGGAAGATTGGTTTCTCACCAATGGCGTCTTCGCACAATAAATCCCACTGATTGTAGCCATATATTCGACGATGAGATCAAAATATAATACCTGTTTGTGGCGATTATTTTTACCAAACAAAGAAAAAACCCTTTCAATCGTTTTCTTTTGTTAGGGAATGCAAATCAAACGCTCTAAAAATTTACTTGCATTTGACAGTTATTGTGTATCCCAGTTTGCGCTGTTATTATCCGCCGTATAATTTAAATTACGTATTAGGTATAGTAAATCAGAATGAATGAATGATCTTTTTACGAGGTATTTATTTGCAAACAAAAAATAACTTAAAATTAAATTAATTTCTTTAATTAAAAATAATTTTTCATTGTTGATTTTTTTCTCGAGTTGCAATGTCAAAGCAGCGCATTTTAAAAGTATAGCAAATTTTCTCTTTGTACGATATTATGTAAAAAAGCCAGCAACCAAAATATTTATTATCGTTTGCCGTTAACTTTATATGTACACATTCAATATTTTATAAATTTTCCATTAACGCAGCCAACACGTTTTCAGTTTATGTAAAATGTCTTGCTAGTATTCAATTTATAAAAAATTGAAAAGGTAAACAAATATATTGGAGTTTTTCAACTGAAGAAAAACATTTTCACGTATACTTACCAAACTCCGTATTTATATTTTTGTCGCAATAAAGCTTTACATTTTTTTAAAAAGCGAGGATTACAAAACTTCATTTTTGCTACAAAAATTCTAATTTGTATATTTATGGTAAAAAATTAAAATGCAAAACAGAGAAAATATACTAACTTTTAAGGTTTAAGAATATTTATAGATACCTACATAATATTTATTTATAAGTTTTTATTAAAAATTTATTTATATCAGATTTAAAAAATGCTTTTTAAACTACTTATTTTCAAATTTTGAAACAAAAACTGTGTGCTATGAATTGAATCGTAAAATTTATGTAGGTATATCAATATTGTCCACAGTTTTGTTGAACTTTTTTCTGTATTAAATCAGTGTCCCTTCAATTTCAACTTTTTTAGAAGAAAAAATAATCCCCAAGTGACAAATCCGTTTAGTAACGACCAGTTTTCACTTTTTAGTCAAAAATATATGTGTCGGTATTGTGAACAGCATCTAGGAGATCAATAAAAGATAAATAGAAGTTTTACAAATCTGCTCAAAATAGCATTTTTATTTCAGTTAAAGTGATATTTTTCCAGTTGTGCTTCACCGAGTGCAAAATATTTACGATATACCGACAGAATTGTTAAGATTCTGCTCGAATGACGTAAACTAGTCTAAACGTTAATTCTTAATTGCTTTCAGACGATTACTGAAAATATAAGGCTACGCGTATGACATTGCACTTTTAGGATTTTATTAACTGGCACGAACTCTACCTGCATAGTCCTTCTGTTGAATAATAAATAAAATCTACTTACTGCGAATCTCGTGCATCTTATTATTATATTTATTTATGAGAGTTGTATACAAAATAATGAATAATTTAAAATTTGCACTTTTAAAACAGCATTGTTTTTTATTCTTTAATTTTTAATAATTATGCATAGAACAAAAATATAATAATATTGCCAAATATAATTTTACTTGGAAATACATTTATTTGTATTAAATTCCCATTTCACGCCTTATTGTAAGTCACGCACCAGTTTCCAGAAAATTGATTTACATTTTACTTACTCACTTTCTTACACTACATAAATCTATTTATATAAAATATGCATTTTAATGATTAAATTACAAAATGAAGATGTTTACCCTTTAAGATTTCTAAAATTTTGGCAAGAACAATAATATTTATAAACGAGAATTAATAATTAACAAACAAAAACTTATCAAGTTACTTTTACTTTTTATTTCTGAAATAAAAATATCATTATAGCTATAATATTAAAATCTGATACCACGTCATATGCATATTACATTTACTTACTCCAATTTGAAGATTAAAACTATCCCTATTCCGCATACAGTATCGGCCCAAGCTACACACACAAGTCCAGGATGCGTATTACAGGAGACGCCTAAATGAGAGATAAATAGGAAACTCCTCATTAATTTAAAAATTAGGTAACTATAATTATTTCTAAAGAATCTTATTAACTTGCTTTGGACAAAAAACAATATGAAGTAATAGAGATAATATTTTATATTTGGCACTAGAGATGCCAAATATTTTAACTTAATTCTTGACTGCCTTTTTGACGTAAATCATATTGAACCTTCTTTTACACTGAGAATTGTTGATATTTCAGACGATGACGTAAATATCAAAGAGCACTTTATTACTCATCAAGCTGTCTAGAAATGGACAGGCCAATTGCTATTTGATATTATATAACAAACGTTGTTGGAAGATTTAAATTTAATGAGTTGTAGAGAACAATGGTATGATAATGAATCTAATATAAAGGGTTAAAGCAAAGGTGTACAAACGAGAATTTGTAAAGTTAATCCAAGGGATTTTTGCCATTTTTCAAACTTGGTTATTAGCAACTGTGCTACATTTTGTACTGAAAGTGAGTCAGAATTTACTTTTGGAGTTATACATCAAAAATAATTTAAAGGATTTAACTCAATGAGATATTTTAAATATGAATGAAGTTAAATTGAATAATAACTAAATTTTAACTAAACCGTTTACTGATAACTTATGAATATTAACTATTATTTTAATATTGCGTGAAATGCGCTTGTCAGATATTATTCATAAACATCAAGCTGAAATTCTGTTAATTTTTAACATTATTTTATACCGCTTCAGTAGTTTCTAGTTTTGCTTATGAAATCATGTACAGTGTACTCAACATAGGACTAAATATAGAAACGGATTATCTCGGCCAAGCTGAAGTAATAAATGGAAAAGGAATATCAGATTGATTGGGTAGCAATCAAACAATTATAACTTGTGATTAATAATTTAATTAATGAATTATAATTTGATTTTGTATACATTTTGGGACTCACAAGTTTTGTTTTTCCTCTAGTCTTGATAATGGATCCGAAACGTGGACACACAAGTTATAATTGTTTGATTGCTATCCAATCAACCTGATATTCTGTTTCCATTTATATGACTGGATATTGATTGAATGAATTTTCCTGGATGCCAATGTTCCAAATGAAATTTAAATAGCAGTCTACAAAATCTTGCCCTGATTTGAGATGAACTGAGATTTACATTTCATACAATTTCACTATATCAATTGGGAATGAAATAGCTTAATATTATAGTGGAAATAATGATTAATATAAAACTTTGCTGCAGATTTACAAAAGAAGGAAACATAATAATGTAACCATTTTTACCAACCGGTAAATATATTTTCCAAACGATTTATGTCGTTTTACTCGCCCTTCGGCTCGTACTGTATGTAGCCTACTTTTCCAGTAAATGTGATTTGCCAGCTAGATACACGATATATCATTTTGTTGAACTATATCGACCCCATCATAAAATAAAGAAAGTCCTTAGTCTATTTTTATCCGAGATATTTCCATTGGGAAATTCTCTTATTTCTCACATGTTTAATAATAGTAATTACTAAAGAATAAACCAATAATCTGAAACTGAAATTATCGAAGCTGCAAAAATTTTCGGGCTAGCCTGTCTATTCTGTTATAAAATATAAATTATTATAATTTCACAGCGAACATAAATAATGTTAACAAATTGAAAATGTTTTGATATATATGGAAAAAATGATTGAAGATGTAAACTATAAAAGGATTTACGACATATTATTGGCAGTATTGTTTAAAACAACCAAGCGACATTTTGACTGATGCCGAGGTAGGCACGGTTATGTAGGATCAGCATTATATTAGATGTTCCATGTAGCTGTCAAATACATAGACGTTTGACCATATATTCTTATCAGTTTTACTAAAATCTAACATATAAAGTAAAAAATAACGTCAACGGAAAACACCGTTACAAAAAAGATAAATAATATTTCCAGAAAACTCGTAAAACATTTTATGCCTGACAAATTTAATAAAAAATTATATTCGCATTTTGATTAATTCTTTCGTTAAATTGAAAAGCCGTACAAATTAATTTCTTCACCTAAAATTTAAAATTACTTAACTTAGGTAAGTACATCAAAATATATAAAACTTTTTGGATTTAATCGCTTCCCACAATCAAGTTGAAATAGTCAATTAAAATAAAGTTAAAATCAATTTTAAACTTTACTAATTTTGCAGAATCGAAACTTTAACACCATTTTAATCAATAAACTAGAGTTATAATACCCAGAACTAAAAATTTGTCCCAACATGGACGAAGGAAAGAAAAGTGCTGTGCAAGTAACTTATCTTCCAAAATTCTTTCTTTCTCGAGAGTGAAAAATTGTATTACAGACGCAGTGATTTGTGTTAATGCTCAACAGAATAACTCGAAGAAATATTACTTCGTATTAATAAAAAAGGCGGAGTACTTGAACTTGCGAAGATTACGTAAGTTGCTTTTCCTTGTACTTTTAAAAAAATGTTAACCGTTCCTCAACTAATTTAATTTTTATACTTTTATTATACCACCACACTTTTTTAAAGTGATATGCTATGTTTTTCCAAAATATGAAAATATTAAACTAAAATTTATTTATGCTAGAAATAAAAATAATAAATGTAATTCTTATCATTTCATCAAAGCGTGATGCGGGTGCAAATTTTGCAGTTTTCAACAATTTTGTATGTTACTTAAAAAGCTATTAAATATTTCGTGGCCGGAACAATATTAAATTTTCCCACTTAGCTGTTTTCAAAACTTGAAGGAAATATGATACTTTTGAACTGTTGACATTACAATATAGCTTTGCCACAGGGCTTGAAATATAAACAGACAGTGTTGTAAATTAACTGGGTTGTGTAAGACTTATTATCAACTTCTAAGTTTCAGTTAAAGCTATTTGTTCTATTACGCCTACAACGGCGATTTAATTAAAACTCAATTTCATCACTTCATTTCTTTTGTCACGAAATTTTCTTAAGAAAATACTTGGTATGGCAAAGCTTAATTTTTAAGATGTAAGTTTTAGTTTATTCATTTACATATTTATTAGATGTTTATTACTTTCAGAACCATCACTTGATATGTGTAATTATTTTTTTTAAATTATATTGTATGCATATGTAGTTCAGCCTGGAGGTCCTTTTCATCTAATCGTAATACTTATACATTATAATGGAAATGAAAGTAAAAATGAAGATGTATATGAAGAAGTGAACGTATTTTTGTTACGCAGATCCTTGTTAAATACACGCAGGTTATTATAATCCCGTTTATTTAAATCGCTGTAAACTTATATCCGCAATTTGGTGATTAGTTGAATTGGACTATTACGATATATTCTAAAATATGGTGGATTATAATAATTAATAACCAATAATTAATATAACTAATAATCTATTAGAAACTATACCTAATCAATGTATCATCAAGTTATAAGAAATTTCAACAATGTTACAAATAATATTCTGGTTATGTTAACAATTTATAGCAAATAATAATTATAATTAGAATTTAAAGTTCATCGCTATGGTTACAAATATATAGGTATATTCTACAACATACATTTTGTAATTTTAGAGAAAATTAATTTGAAATTAATATTTTCCGCTTCGTAGCAAATCCAAATAGAATAAAAGAGAAATTAAAAAAATAATTTTTTTAATTAATATTATTTTAAATATATCTACTACTATGTATAAATTAGCTTCTCGAATTTCATAGCAATCCTCCCTTCTTTGGGCCTAATGTCTACCTAATACACACTTTCTAATACTATTTTGTCAGGAAAATCTACCTTTTGAGGACATGGCTATTATGTCCGACAAATTGCTGCGTTCTTCTTGTTATTGTTTTAATAATACACTTTACACCAGCTTTTTCGCTCATTACTTCACCTCTTATCCACTGTCTCGGGCTCCTTTTAATGCTCATTGTTTGTTTCTTAATTTGTCCGCGTCTTCTCTTCTTTCAACCAATTAAGCAGTTTAGTTTTTCTTAGCTACATTAATGACGTGCCGAAGAATTCGTATTAGTTAAGTTAATAATATGTAGATATACATAATATGTTTTCGAAGTCCTACTACTTAGTCTACCATCATCTGAAATATCCTGAAATTTGTTAGAATGAAATTAATAATAGAACATAAAAAGTTTTTTAATTGTAGTATATTTTGCTGGAAATTTTTTAAATTTTAATTAATCCAGCTGAAATTGTTAGTAGTACTCGTATTTGTATTTAAATTACAAATTTATATATTATGTATCTAAATAAGTTTAATTAACGTCCAAAAATTAATTTATACTTGATATTGCGTCGATTCTTTCCGAACGTCTTGTCGTATAAGAAATCGAATCATTAATAGTCACTTCAAAATTAGACCAGTAATGAAACTTTTACGTGTCCTAAACTTGTGAAGTGTTTTCATACATAGTCAGGCCAATAACTTTTACACTTTATGATTGTTGGGAACCATTCATGAATCATTTAAAATTGGTAAAAATACCAACCGACCAGCAACGGCATTGTTGACGTATTTTAAGTTACTTAAATTTATTTTTGGTAATGTTAATATTAATTCTGAATAATTTTGCCACAACATTTCATTTTTAGTTTTCCGATAAAATAATATACT
Organism: Cantharis lateralis; assembly: GCA_963170105.1. Classification (NCBI taxonomy): domain Eukaryota; kingdom Metazoa; phylum Arthropoda; class Insecta; order Coleoptera; family Cantharidae; genus Cantharis; species Cantharis lateralis. The sequence continues at coordinate 24,255,102 of OY720629.1, forward strand.
TAGCTTTACTAGAAAAATTCTTCTTATTGAACTTACAGCTTTAAAAGGTTCGCTTGCGCTCCGTTTTCAATATGTGCGTCCTCTAACGAGCAATTTTTTCATCTCTGTTAGTGATATACTATTATCCGTTCCTGCATAATACTATCTATAATAATAAGATTAAAGCTTTGTCGACGTCTAGTTTAAGTAGAGTCTAATTTACCGAAATCTTATAATCTGTACTTTTCTCTCTTACGATAAAAAATACCCATGTAATTTAACACATTATGTACTTTTATCAGTATAATTTTACCTCACCTGTATTCTTTCTCAGTTCTGCCTTTTTGCTTATATCCGTTATTTTAATCATGTTCTCTAATATTTCAATATCAATTATTATTTTTGTAATTGACTATTAATTTATTTAATTTTTGATGTACTATATTACGAGGGTAGATCAATAAGTACCCGCGTTAGGAATGAAGAAGCAAGTTTTTCTCAATTTTTTTTTTCTATTTTCGAACGTAATCTCCTTTTAGTGCAATACACTTTTTCCAACTTTTCTGCCATTTCTTTAAGCCCTTCAAAAATACGATTTGTCAAACTCTTCAAAATAAGCTTCTGTTTCGACGATATCCTCCGCTTTAGAGCAGAATTTTTTTCCACCGAGCCACTTTTTCATGTTGAGGGACATAAATAAGCCGCAGGGAGCCAAGTCGAATGGGTGCGACAGCAATTTGTAGTGCAGTTCGTGCAACTTGGCCGCGGCAATCCTGGATAAATGTGCTGGTGCCTTATCGTGGTGAAACAGCAATTTTTTTCTTAGCCAAATGGAGCCGTGTTTCCTTCATTTTGTATCGAATCGGTCCAATAATTTACTGTAGTACTACCTTATGATCGCTCTTCCTTTCTGTAAAGAGTCCATGAGGATTATTCCCTTGGAGTCCCAAAAACCACGTCTGCCAGGCTGCCGCAGCTCTCCTCATATTACCCCTCATCAAAAACAGATGTACGACCACGTTTAAATTCATTGAACCAATATCTTGTGGTTATCATAGATGGTGAAGTGTCCCCATAGACAGCACCCAACTTTGTTTCCATTTCTTCGCATGTTTTTCCATTCAAAAATAAAATGGAAATAACGGATCGATATTGTTCTTTTTCTATTTTATCGAGAAACACGCAACACGTGTGAAATAATTGGCTGCCCAATAAAAACTAACTCATGAAACAGTCTGAAATTTAGTATGGTGTCGTGTAACAGATGGTAGTACACGACGGTAATACTAACTTCCCTTAGCAACGCCACCTGTCTTCAAACACGGGTACTTATTGATCCACCCTCGTATATACGTATTTGATAATTATTGTTAACTAACTTTTCCGTAAGTTCATAGAGAAAATACGATATTTTGTTGGTCACGTTTTTTGCCCAATCGTTTGAACGACGATTATGTTACAATGATAATAATTAATTGATTAGGTGTTATTTAATTAAAGTTAACAATTTAGTAACCGGTTATACATATTATATAGTTCGTAATGATATAACAAATTATATTAAAAATTATATGAAAGATTTAATATATCAAATTATTTGATAATATTGCAGAAGAGTTTATTAAATTGAGATTTTTAATTTTTATCAAAAATATGTTTATTATACTATACGGTGGGTAATCTAAATTTAAAATTGCAAAGCGTCCACAATGGTAGATGGATAATTCGCGTAGCGATTGATGTGGTTTGATTCTTCGTAGACAGAATATTGTAATTTATATGATGATAATGTAAATGTAATAACATTTTCGAGTTACCAGGAATGAGTTACACCTACGCAGGGCCATAATATGTATATTAAAATACTTATATAATGTATGTAACAGCTAATCAGGACAAATTGCAATAGCTATAAAATAATATTGTATGTAATTGCCTTTTAATACACTGATATTTATATGCAAAAATTATTATTTTGCTTAATAAGAACAATAGGTTCACTCTTAATTTATAACTTCACAATGCCAAAGGTCTCAGGAGCAGAAGTCTTTTGCCGACGTTTTAATATTATTTGCTTTGTTTTGCCTATGGCAAATGTTTCATAATAAATTAAACAATTAAAATGAATTTGTGCTCATTGTGGATAATCGCATTTAGCACCGTTACATTTATTTAATAAAAATTGTACTATCAACCATGATCCCTACTAATGCTTTTGAAAGATAACGATCGAGCTAAGCGCTAATTGGGATCATAAAGTTAATAAAGTAGGATAATCTTCTCGAATGGTAACAACATTGATTTTTAATTATTTTCTTTTTTCCTATTTTCTGTGAATCGATGATTTCCAACTAAATTTTGTGTCACAAATGGAAGTTTATATTATCTGCTTTTTAAATTATTTAAATTTTCCTCTTTTTATGTAAAATAGTTATCAAAACAAAAAAATTTACCGCAAAAATTGAAAATAAAAAGTTAGTTTTTAAAATGCTTTAAAACAAGCATTTGCTTTTTAATAAGCAAAAAAAGTAGACACAATTTTAGTTTCAAAACATTGTAATATGGTTACTATCGAGTTTTGACTACTTAAACTAAATTTTATCGTTATAAAATTATTTAAAAATTATAAAATTATACCTACTTTCTCCGGTTGCAAAAAAAATATCAATTCTTCCCATTACAGCATATAATATTGATATACATAGAGCAAAAGAAAATGTAAGTAAAGTTATTAGACATTGCTTATCTAACACCAGCGACGGCGCCAGGAGGAGGCCAGAGTGGGCATGTGCCCTCCCTGTTGCTTGGAGTTCCCTACCAAGTGCCCACCGAAAGTTTTAAAAGAACTACTAAATATGATGAGTTAGATTTAGATGCGATCATTACAGAATTTGCACAAAGACATCCTCGCAAATTACTTTTAAAAGAAAATATCCGATTTGGTATTTACCTTCTTTTAAATTTTTTTTTAAATATGCCAATATGTATTACGCCCGGTTCCACCAATGTGATTTAAGCAAAAATTTAGACTTAAGTCGTAATTTACCTATTTTTAATATGGTATTATTATAATACTATCTATCTTTCTCATTTTTTTGTAGGTGCTTATTTATGTATATAATGTAATTTATTGAGTTTATTTATAAATTTTGTGTGCCCACCTAAATATATTGGGCCCAATTTATGCTCACATTTATGTGAATTGAGCTAAATTTTTTTACTATAAGACATTTATTGTAAATTAAAATATTCCTAAAACAAAAGTAATGTTTGGTGTGAATATTGTTACTTACTACACGTATATTTGTGTCCAAAGTTACAAATCCTTTTCGATAACATGATTTTTTTAAATAATCATGCGGTTCATTAAAAAACAAAAAACAAAAAACTCAAAGTGCAGTAATTAATCAATTTCTATTGTTATTGGTATAAATTATTTATTACAATTTAAAAAATGTCAAGCATCCATGTATTTATTTTAGAAAACCAATGCTAAACAAAGAAAAAGTGATTATGTTGTTGTTGTTGTGGAATAACAATATCCCCGATTTGAATCCTATTGAAAAGTTTTTATCAAAGGTATGAAAATCTCAGACAGCGAAATAATATTGAAAGAAGAACCGAAAAAGCCATGATTTGAAAATATTTTTCCAGAAATTATTCAATATTTCATTTTATTCACTGCTTCTGAAGTCACCAAGACAAAAAAAGGGACCATAAAATAATAAAACATTATTTTTGTAGCTTAAATTAGTTATTATTATTGATTCAAACAAATATATCTTAATTTAAAATCCATTATTATAATAAATATGCTATCAACATTTGTGTAATTATGGATAAGAAATATTGGGATTGATGAAAATTTATTTTTAATTAAAATCGAAATGCGGATTTTCAATGAAATGTTTGGTTAATTAAAAAAAAATAGAGATATAATTTCAGATGGAGTTTTCATGATATAAGAGGGTGAGGGATATGTTAAAAAGAGTGTAGATTTTTGCAAATTTTTAGGAGAAGGACTCCACTTTCCATAAATAGCTTTTCACACAAAAAAACAAATTTTTATACGTATACCCAGTTGTATGTAATACTGTATTTCTCGAACTATAAAATCAATTTTTAGGAGCACATAACATCGATGTCATTCAAAAAACCCGTGAAGTCCGAAATTTAAACTCGTAATATCCGCTTGGTAATTATGTATTATCTTTAAATCCAAATTAATTGGTACAAGGTTAAATTTTCAAGTTAGGTTTTTTAACAAAAACAAACATCTCTTTTAATTTTGAAATAAAAAGTTTAACGATTAATATAGTATTATGATGGATGGATATAATAAATTTATACTCAATTTGTACACGAAAACAAAATTGTATTAAGTGATAAGTTTATTATTATATAGGTAGGTATATTTGAAAAAACAAGGCTGATGTGGCGGTGTAAACGAGTTCTCTTTTAGACAAAGTTTTCTGACTGGTAAACTTATACAAAATCGATTAAATTTTTTTTATACTATAAGATTTAAGTAAGTCAGTTTTTATCGCTAAGTATCGATAACCGCATTTTTATTTGTTAGGTTTTTGCTGCATTTAGAAATTTTCTAGTGCTATTGACCATCACGTCATGTAACGAAGCGTAACTGCTTTATTTAAAATGTTCAAGTTTTGGAAAATCACTTCACCATATCAGCAACAATATATACTTTTTTACTTGTTAATGTTTCGTTTTTAAAACGTTGTGTTTTTTGTATGTTTATTGGCTCTATTTTTCTCGAAGAAATATTAGACAAAGAGGAATATTCGCATGGAAAATCACTTGGGCTTCCTTAGTCGCCCATATTCTCATCCACGGGTGGCCAAGATGGTTAATAAATATTGTACAAAATTCTACAAAACGCTTATTAATTTAATTTTTAAGCTTTGTTTGAGCATTTTAGCGTTCTATTTGAAAATCTGCTGCTGACCAATTCTTTTCATAAAATTAAAAGATCGTTATAATTCTGAAGTACTTAATCGCTTATAAATAAAAACTGATCGATTAATCAGCGAGTCGGATTTAAATTTCCGTCGTTGTGATTCGAGAATATTCTCTGTCAGTGGGGATATTTGTGAAATACCCATAAATTTCGTTTGATACTGGAATACACGATATATTCTTATAATGATACTGTCGAGATTTGAAACCGCAAACTGCACTGCGCAGGTTATTTAAAATTAATACACTGCTTTTTACTGTAACAAAATTCATAAGTATCAACACGTAATACACATTAGGTACATAATTAATTTATTTTTTTAATTTTTGGCATATTATACTTATTTCTTACTTTTATTTCATTTGTTTTGAGTAAATCACCAGAAACTGATATCTACCTATACTATAATAGTATTATAAAAATTTGAAAGCATAAAAAATTAAGAAATGGGAGTGAATTTGCTTAAACTTATGGATATATAATGAGTATTTTTTACGACGTGGGTGGGGATTTTGCTTACCACAGGAAGAAAAACCTTGTGATTTCTTAAATACTAGATACATTATGAGACATGCAGATGCGCAAAAAATATTTAGAAAAAGAAAGTTTGTCTAAGAATAAGTTTAGATACATTCAATAGGTTTAAATTTAAAATTTAAATATTTTTTTCAAAATATTTTAAACCGTCTGAAAGTTTATTATTTTTTTTTAAAGGATTTAATTATTATTTACTATATTTGTAAGCAAACTACAACCCCTTTTTTTAAATACATTATTTTACATAAAATTTATACATATTATGGCGGACTAGAAACTTACAAAAAATACAGATTTTTTTCATCCTACCCAATGCCAATCTTGTCTTCACCTTATCGAGGTACAGGACCGTGCGTATTATCTTTAAATTGTTATATTATAGCCTTCGATGACAACTTTTAATTTTAAAGAAAAGCCGAAAATATAAAAATTTCAATTTTAACACGTAATGTTATGAATTCTAATTGGTATTAATGCAAAAGTTAAAAAAACTGTATCTAACAATAATTGAAAAATTAATTAAGAAGTAGATACCTCCTGTAGAAACAAAAAGTAAAGTACAACTTATATTATACAAATAATGTAAATATTTCAGACAGAACCGTATAAATTTAGTAACACATCAGGAGTGGTAGCAAAATCAGGTAACAAAATGTCTCCAGTAGTGAAATATATTAGCCAAATATCCCAGTAGCGAAGATGTCCGGGAACAGTATATCCGGGAACGAAATAATGTCCAATAGTAAAGTGCTGTAGAACCGTCAAATACAGTTAAAGCGATACAACTGTTTTTTTTTTCTGTGGCAATAATTCAAAACGGTCACAAACTGATATCGACATTCACAACCTGTAATACATTTTAAATTTTTAATACTGAACGATGCGATGATTTGATAAACCGAAACATGTTTTATTATAATGTAGTTTTTTGTAACTATTATTTTATCATAGCAAAAAGAGGCAATATTATTTTTGTTTTATTCATTATGAACGTATTTTATGTCATCGCGGCTAAAAAATCTGAATTCAATAATTCAATCTACTAATATGTCACTTTTCTATGTGATGGAAACGAATCTTGGAAATGTAGCTGTGGTATCTATTCAAAAATAACAAAAATAGTTGTGTCACTTTTCTCTGTGATGTGCGAAACATTAACATAATAAACATCTGAATATAGCAAAATACCATTGGTGAAAATGTATGTTATAAAAAAAATCAATTTATTGTATATTTAAGCAGCGTATCTTTAAAACTTAGGCACAATAAAATTAATATTATTATATTATCATAATACAATATTTAAGAGTTTATGAACATTGTATATCCACCTCATCCAAATTATAATTTAATTATTTTTCTTTAAAATTTACCGGTTCCACTCCAGTGTCTACCTGCTGACCCCTCGTAGGTAACACTATTTGTTATGTGTAAAATGTAAAAATTGTCTGATTTATATCACTAAATATTCCAAAATCACTTAATATGGGAAAGCCCGGAAGCTGTTTGAAACAGCGAAAATACTGAAAATTGGTTACAATTAAAATTATTATTATTAAAATTTCTAAACCTAAAGAAGTAGGTTAGGTTAAATCATTTAAATGAAAAACTGTAATGCCTTGTTATAAAGCTAAAAGCTTATTTTAATTAAATTATTTGAAGCAGTTTTAAATAAATTCAGCTAAAGGGATTTACTTGATTGCTTACGAAAACTGTATCTTAAAGAATTTTATTAGAAGCGCTATACTTATGATAAGTTATGCAAGAAATTTGGTGTGTAAGTAGCAAAATGTTCAAAGCTTAGAAAAGTTTTTCATATGAGATCATCTACACTCAGAGAATAACACTTTAAAAACAATTGAAAACGTACTTGATTCAAAAATTTTTAAACATGAAAGGGAGCTAAGGTTGAAAATCTTTAAATTGAAAATTTGATTTTTAATTTTACTATGAAAATTGTATAAAAAGCATTGTAAATTTAAAAGCGAATAGTATTAAAATAAAAGTGTAATATGTTTTATTTAAAAATGTTACATGTTGAAGTAAATAGTAAACAATTTTTAATTTAAAATAGCAACACTTTGACTCAAATATAAAGGTTACTTAATTCATAAGTGGCACTATTGATTCAAAAGTGAACAATTTTCATATTAAAAGTTAACATGTTAACTCGAAAGTGAAGATTATTGTATTTTAAAAGTGCAAAATGTTAACTGAAAAGTGCTAAATGTTAACTCAAAAGTGAAAAATGTTAACTTATAAGTGAAAATTTTTTTTTTAAATGTGCAACCATTTAATTTAAAAGTGAATTATTTTGGAATGCAGTCTGGGTACTTTTAAATTAAAAATGCAGTTTTTAAATTAAACTTTGTTTATTGGAATATAAATATATTATATAAATTAAAAAGAAATTATAAATTTATAGAAAATTACAAAAATTATAAATAATACAAATAATATAAAACAGTAAAATTACAAAACACTTCAAGAAAATACTAAAAAATAAAAACTTATATACTAATTTCACATAATATTCGTACTACGTTTCTAATAATATTATATTTTATATAATAAAATAATTTTATTTACAAAATAATTTAAAAATATAATTATAAAAATAACTCATCCAATAAATTACTAATAATAATAAATTATTATACAATGTGAACATTTCTATTATATTATTGAAGTTGCCTCAATTAACAAAATATTTAATATTTAATTTAATAATTATCGTTCGTATTTCTTTGGTAAGCTTTAATTTTCAAGTAGTATTTTTTTAGTAATTTATTGATGTAATTATTCTTTTGGTGTATTTTCTGTATATTTTTAGCCTTGATGTTGACTGTAATAAATACGTCAAAACGTTGGCAATAGATTATATTGTTTAACCATTTATTCCCACTTATAACCAAGAATTTTTTAAATTAAAAAATATAATTTACAATAATATCATAGATGATATTATGGCAGATAAAAATAAAAATTTTGTTTTTCATAACTATTACCTACAGTTTCACAAATAATTCTTATTTCTTAAATATGTTTTACCATTATTAATTTGGTGTATATTTATTGGTATACTAGTAAAATATGATATATTTTTAATTTTAATAATATCTATTTTTCGACCAACTTCAAAAGACTGAAAATGATTGTCAAATTTGCGAATTTCTATTGGATAACAAAATACATATATTTCGTTATTTTCATACATAATTGCAAAAATACAGTCTTCACCATCTTAAAAAAAAAAATGTAAGAAAATTATTCCGACATAATATAAATGTCTGAAAGTGTTACTTAAGTATCACTTGCCAATAACTAATTACCTCTATTTTTAGTAGTTTTCGCAATTTGTAAAAGATTTTTGCAGGCAGGATTGTGAATATTATCTTCATAAAAAGTTTTACTTTTTTCTTTAAACCTTTCCCATTCTCCAATCAATAAGTGTTCCTTACTTGGGTATAAAATATTGAAGTCAATATTAATCTGTAATGAAACATAAAATTAGAATATGTTAATGGGGTTTACATAATTTTTTCATACCAATTGTGGGGCTCTAGAATCTTTTAATTTAGGCCAAGCACTGATGAACTCTATATTAGATAACTTTTTCAGTTCTTTTTGCCGAAGAGAGAAAGTTTTTTCCCACTTATCGCAAATGTCACTCCAGTTAGAATTTTCTCTTTGCAGGGTAGCTTTTAATGCCCTTGAAATTGATTCATCAACTTCAACAATTTCACGATTGTTATTTTGGAGAGTATTAGATGAACCATTAGAACTTGTATCCACTTTCAATTTTTTGGTTTTGCTGTTAAAATATTTACCATACAACTTGCCACTAGGATTTTTTTTGGGTTGTCGACGAATATAATAGTAGTCCTTGAAAATAGAATTAAATTAAGGTAAACATTTAAAACATTTTGTTCCAAAAGCCTTACAGAATTTTTTTTTTCGTTGGGAAATAATTCTATGATTTCCTCAACTATGATTTCAAAATTTTTTGGTTTTAAACTAATTTTCGAACAAATAACGTCCTCTATTATAATTTGAACCAATTGGTTTCGTAGTTCTTCAGAAAAAATAGAATGTTCAGTATAATACTGTATCAAATTTTGCCCTTTCGAAGTTTGACTTAATACAGTTTTCACAGACTGAAAAGTTTTTTTGATATTATATTTTCAGAAAAATTACTTTTATGTTGATACCTTTCGCAGACGAATATTTTGTGCCGAAGAAGTTGAAGATGTTCCAATACTTCCTTCCTCATGGTTAAACCATTCCTTAATCTTGGAATGAACCGCAACGGTCTCTTCGTCAATTCCAAACTATTTTTTTAAATAAATTTTAATTATATTTCAGAATTAACAAACTAAGACTATAAATTAATAGTGAAAGCAAAATTGATAACCAGAATAAAAATTGTTTAACTACACTCGACTCCCTTAAATCAATAAAAAAATAATATAATATTAAACTTGTATCGTAATTATTTTTCCTATCTTGAGGAAATCGACTGTATTGCATAATTTTTTTAAGTACAGCAGAAATCTATTTTTCGTAATTTTAAAATATTCAAAATCATTTCAAATTTAAAAACAAATTATTTTAAAATTTGCGATGTTCATATATTACTCGTACTTGTTTGTTCTGCTTCGTTTCAAAATTAAAAATGTACACTTTTAAATTAATTATGAACAAAAGTAATAAGCGGAAATTCTGTATTTAAATCTCAGACTGGACATAATTTTTAGCTCGGCCTTTCGGTGTGGAACAACAATTTCAATTTTTAAATCAATCAACAATTTTTTGATTAAACAAATTATAATCTATCTTACAAAAAAATAATAATGGAAATGTAGTGATATAATAAAAAGTTATAGTAGGTACCTGAATATTATTTCATAAAACTACTTACTGAATAAATTTATTGGAATTAATAAAGTTTGTTAAAAATTTCTGTTAATATGAAAAACTTATTTTTCAGAAATTAATCTTGAATCAGTTTTAAAATAAAAGTGTTGCTGTTGATTTTTATATTTCTTCATCTTGAAATTAAAAGTGTTCACTTTTAAACTTAAAATGTACATTTTACATAATATTATTTTATGGTCAATTTATTTTGTAAGTATGACTGAAACAAATTAGCAACTTACCTCTTTCTTTTTCCAAGCAAACAGCTTTTCTCGGAACTCCACTCGCAAACCAAACGGTTTTATTATTTCAGCGATATCGTATTTTTTCAGATATCTTAATGATCTATATGTAACACCACATGCTGAAAAATTAAAAATAATTATGTAGGTACATAATATGTATTTACATAAATATATGTAGGTACATTGTCGCACTTGAACGTTTGATTTTATCGATTTTTCTTACTTTTTAAACCAGAATACAAATTCACCAAATCAAATTCTTGTAAGAGCTGAAATAATTTTTCATCGTCCTCATCAGAAATAACTGTAACTATCACATTGGTAGGGGTTTCCTCCACATTTTCCTGAAGTTCAATTACATTTTCGGCGGTCCCGTCCCCCAGATTTCTCTGTAGTTGAACTTCATTTTCAGTAGATCCTCTTCCAAATTTTCAGGCATTAACATTTTATCGATTTTAAACTAAACCAACAAAATCTTCTACACCCTTTTCACTAAACTTATAAGAAACACTTTCTCACTATATTACACCTTACACGTGTAAACGGCGATTAAAAGCCATTAAAAGCTATTCTGCAGATGAAAGAATTTTCTTCGCGGGTTTCTTATCAACGTTATGATAGTCAAACCCACACATAAATTGCATTTATTTCTTGTGTCAACTGTTTCACGGTTAAAATGCATCATGTACATTATATTCTTTACACTTTAAATTTTTGAATTAACATTGCAACTTTTAATATTGGGAAAAAATAAAACGCCATTCTTAATTATTCAAAGCACAATTTAAAATTAAAAGTGTTACTTTTAAAATTTAAATGAGAATGAAAATTTTTAAATTGAAAGTATTAACATTTGATTTTAAAGTCAATAATTTCTCTGAGTGTACGTGATATACATATTTTTAACTCTCATCGCGTTTTAATTCATAAAATCAAAATGTTTATAGAAAACTTTTTCTGCAAAGTAACGATGGAATAATAATGCGAAAAGTACTTTCTTGCAGACGTGGACAATCACAAACTGCTCAAATTTTGTTTGATATTAAATTCTTTAAAAAAAATATATTTTATATTACATTATAAAATATTCTTTTCTTTTAGAATACCTACATAAAATTAAGTTGCTAAATATTTTAAAGAAGAAAATTTTATTGTCATGGTCTAAATAAGTTGATTGCAATATACTCAGATTCGATAATAATAATATATTCTGTTAGTATGAAATGAAAAAAAGTAGTTCTGCTATAATGAACAATTTGAAAACTATCCTACAAATCAAAGTTATTTGATTAACATATTCTTTTAAATTTCGATTATAAAAAAAAATGGATGTTATATATTCGAAAACTGTAAAATTGACCTCAGAAATTCCGCAAACGTTGAGAGAATCCTGACATATCTAAGGGAAAATGTCCTTAGAATGTGTATTTTAACCAGATGTTCGTGTTCGACATTCATATTACGCATGGTTATTTTACCGGAGTAACTAGAAAAAATTCAAATAATAATTACAGTAATATTACATATTGTGATGTTTTTCATTTCAACGATTAAAGCTAAGATCTACATCTAAATCAAACGTGGTATCCAAACCACGGCGCCGATTATTTCTTTTGCACTACTGGAATTTAAACTTTTTAAGTTTTTACCATTTGACCAAGTTACCTATAGATAATTACGTATAGTATTTAAGGTAATAATTACCCTGCTTATATTTCAAAGTAAAATATTATTTAAACGTAGGCAATATCAAAATAGTTAATCAACTAGACGAAGTTAGCATGTGCTAACTGGCTAATTTGTTTGATCGGTTGATAATCATCGGAAAGATTATATAAATAATAAGAGAAAATTTCAATACAGAATATTGTTTATTTGGTTGCTTGAAAACCGTTGTTAGAATCTGCAGATATGGAAAATAAACATGTTATATAGTATGTAGATACATTCATATATGTATAGGTATAATAATGAAATAATGTTTTATTAGCCATTATAAATTAGTAAACTGGGAGTTAGTAAAATTTTAGAATGTTTCGACCCTCCTACACAAATATTCGCACTATAAATAATCAATAATCCCTGTTAATGAATTACAAATTCAATCAATTTTTAGTGTCATTTTTTAGAATCCTTCGGTTGAAAACAGAACAAAAAATAAAGTGCTTAAAAGCTTGAATTATTATAAATTCGGCTGTTGTTTGATTACAGATAATGCAATTAAATTTTACTAATCTTGAGTGATGGATCGGAAGAAATTGTGATTCGAAGAAAATCACGTATAGTTTAATGGTCAATAAATTATACCAATTATTTTTGGTACAATTTGTAGCTACTTACCTTAATTTAACAACGGTTACAGGATTTTGGCAGGATTGAGCAAGTGCAGATCGCGCAACCTCCCTCTTCGTTTCTCATTTACATTACATTCTCCCGGAGCAGGGTCGACAGTTAAACTCCGGTTCCAGTCCGATAGTAGCAGTAATAGTGAAAGTTGGTATAACAGTTTTTCTTTCGATACGAGAAGCGTGTTCAATATCGTACAATGTACAATAGAAAAATGTGTTAGTATTGAAATATAATGATTTAGCCGTTTTTCTTAGTGTTCTTATGACAAAAATTTTGTGGAGTGTCATGAAAATGTTTATGGAACAAATTTTTGCAGTTTTATTGCTAATTATTGCTCAATTTTTAGTGACTTCTGCACAAGGTAAGATTAAGATTTAAAAGGTTCTTAATTATTAATTAGTGAATATTAATTTTTATCGCAGCTCTATTAATTATCGCAAACGGGTATATTTGTAGGCGATTATAATTTCTAGTCTTTTTTCTATTACGTGAAAGGGAAATTGGGTTTGTTATTGTTCTACTTTGTTTATACATTTCACATTTTACTTATTATATTGCATAAGGCTACGGTTGCAGGTTTTTGTATTAAAATGAATACAATTTTAAACAACATTTTACATACAATTTACAATTTAGTGTATAATTAAACAGTTAAGTGGGACACAAAATTTACCAAAATATTTTATTGTTAATTTTTTTTATTATGCATGTTAACAAGTTCTTATTTCACTTTAATTTTAATGCAAATGTTTTAGAAATTTTTTAGAATATTTTGAGCTAAACGTGTGGAATTTCCTATTTAGAATCTAGTTTTTTAATTAACGGTAATTAAATTAAATAAAATTAATATAGAGGTATTGTTGTGCATTTAATTGTTGGTCTACATATTATTTATTGCATTCTTTCATATTATTCTATATATTATTATGTACTACCTACCACTAACGGTGCACATTTACTGTTACAACATTTAATATGTAAATGTTATGATATATTTTGTAGTATGTAGTATCCTACCTCAACATTATTTTCATTTTAACCGCCCGAAGTCATATTTATAATTAATATAAAAAACTAAGGATGCTTATAATAAAAATCTCCATACTTTTTTGCGATTCCGTGCTTATAAGCATCGCGTAAAAAAATGCATTCACTTTCAAAATTATCCCAATTAATTTTTGAAGTTTATTTTATACGGATTCTGAAGAACATATGTTTTATATGTTAAATGTTTTTGCTGTTAGGCTTCATTAATTTTCTGCAAATTTTAATTAAAATAAGGAACGTAACTGAAGTTGTTATACCTACACCAAAAAAAAAAGAAATTGTTCGCTGCTTTCAAAATTTTATAAAAAGAATGTACAAATTTATAGAAAAATTATGCGATCTAAAAAAATTATGTCGTCAATTTAATTAAATAAAAATGTAGGAAATTAATGGATTAATTATAATTTGAATTTTAGTTTAAATGTAATTTAAATTTAAATTTTAAAGCGACAATTTCTATCAGTTTGAAATAAAATTGTACCTATTTGTAAGTGCACAATTGAAATCATTAAAATTCAAAACACGCTTAATTAAATTCCACAAAAAATGTACAATTTAAAAATTAGTAGCCAACACAAGCAACTTACGCCGGTATAAATCTACACAGGATAATAGAACGTGACATTAAATTAGGTTAACACCCTACTACATTTATCACGGAATTTCGCGTTTACGTCTACTGTACCTTAAATATTTTTCTGTTTTGTTTCTGAACACTATCCCAAATTATACGTTTTTGAAACATATTACATTTAAATGTAATAATAAATGTGCCTAAAATTGTACGTTTGGCTGGAATTTAAATTATAACCTCCGAGTAGTGAAAAAATTAGGTTACCCAACATAAATTTCATTTTCTGCAATGCAAAATTAGGTTCAGATGCGATACACATCTTGATAAGTTTTACTAAATTTTGCATAAAATATTAGTTTAAGAGAAATTTTTTTTTATTGCATTTCATCATTTTACCCATCAAGTATATTTTAAAATTTAAATATTAAACTCTTAAGATGTCAATCTATTTATCGTATAAGCTTTGGTTTTCGTATTTTAAAGAGATTTTGTTTAATAGTAAAATCATCTTGTTAGGTTTAAAATTGGAAGAGAAAATTAGATTTGAAGTTCCAACGTGCGTGTGCGTAACATTTAGGGCTTCCAACTGGGAATACATTTTGTTGATAATTACAATATATAAAATTGAAATGAACAATAAATTGACATTTAAGATTGATATACCTTAGAACGTTACCTTATCTTTCAAACGAAAATTCGGTCCATCATGTTAAACCGAATATATTAGAAAATTTAATAACAGTTGCTACTTTACAATAAGACTGCGGGAACTTATAAGAATCAGCTTCCTAAATTTATAAATAATAATCTTATATAAAAGTAATATCAATTTTTAAACTTATCAAACTTGCCGAAATGGCAGAAAGCTTTCTCGGTGGAGATTCTGCAAAACTAACAAAAAGTAGCTAATAGAAAAGAAATGAGCCGAACACTAATAGAAAAAAAATGGTTCATTTGTTGACTAATATGTACTACTCGCACTTAATGTACCTGTACGGAAATCATCGAATGGGGAGTCAACAAGGTCGATGTAAAAGATGAGACAATCAAAATGACTAATTAACACTAGGTTACATAAACCGCGTCGATAACTGTGCTATGTGTAGGTAACAAAAAAGAGCAAAAGAGAGATAGTCTCTGAAAAACCCAAATTAATGGAATAAATTTTACGCTTCCCATCCCCTTTTTTACATGATGCGATTTAAAATTAAAAACTACTTTTAATTTACTCTTCTCTACTCTTTACTTTAATTCTAATTTTATAATCAAGTATCATACCCCTGATGTTTCTTTCGTTTCATCTTTCTTCTTCACTTTCACTTCACTTTTTTCTATTACGGTAATTCAACTTAACCTTTATTAATTTTATTCCATTAAACCATGGACCAATAATATTGTATTAACTGCTTTTTATATTTTTTGTCTATTTGATTTTGTTTTTCAAATTAAGAAATATGGTAAAATTCTTACCGTTATCCATAATTTTTTTAAAACGAAAGTGAAATTGATGCAAAAATTGGTCCCTGGTTCATTTTTTTACACTCTTTTTGATATTTCACAATTTTAGGAAAAAGGAAAAAATATATACCTACATTCATACGTATACTATGTTCATTTATTTTTCAATTAAGAAGTACAACACAGTTTTATTCTCTAAATTTATATTAGAGCCAATAAATTTTTGCTTCGTAGCATACAAGAGTTTTACTATGTCTGGGAAACTTGCTATATGGAAAATTATCTTAATTAAACTTGAAATTGATAATTTTGTTGATGTTATTATGAATATGAAGGAAACGCTGTATTGTTAATTTTATTTTGAAGTTAATTTCAATTGCTGCTACTAATATAAACTTGACAAATTGTTTCTTATTTTTTATAATACCTATATACAAGTTATTAACGAGTAGATCATTATAAGTTTTAAGATAATTTATACAATACGTACGAATAAACTTGACTGGGTCATATTGCTGTGAATATTTTTAAGAAACCGGCGGCTTTTTTATTAGATAAACTGCACGAGTCAGCTTGGGTGGTATATTGATTCTATTTTACAAACATTTATAATAATTTATTTAAAAACCATTCAATATTTTCCTAAATATTATATTTTATAATTTTCATTTTTAGTTTAACTTTTTTTTTATAGTAAAATTCTAATTTATTAATATTATTTGTCATATTAATATTTTACTGTAAAAATTGCTTGGACCCGTCGATTTTATGTTTAGACACATTTTAAGATAATTTTTAACAATCACTCAGAAACTGTGACGTCATAGAGCAATTTTTTTAAATATCATAATTTATCGTGTGATGGCTTATTTGAAGTTTTTCTTTCCAGAAAAATTCAGAGCACAACATATTTTCCATTTTATTAATTTAATATAAAACAACACGCAAATATTTTATTAAAATTAATAATATTAAATTTATGTTTTTAAAAATAATAATTGTTGCAAAAGTTGTATAAACATTTGGTTAGGGGCAAACGAACAATTTCACAGATCCCCATATTATCTATATTTTGAAGACTTTCTCAAATAATAGCATCGTCTTATTGAAAAACATGATTAATGACATCACTACTTGAGTCATGTGATTTGTAATAATGAAAATCGACGGGTTTTGGTCACTCTAAAATAAAATAATATTTTGGAAAATACTGCTTGCAGTTTTTCTATGCTTTATCCACCCAAATACACGGTACGATAATAACAAATTGGTTACATATTTTTATTTGGAACATCCAGATTTCTAGTATTGTAAACCTTTCTTGTTTTATCCAGTTTTTATGTGTATTACTTCTACTAAAATAACTTTTAATGCATGCGTTGACTATATACCTTCACATAACATAAAACTTTTTGGATGTTGTGCAACATTTCAAATTAATTATAAAGTTGTTGCGTCCTCATGTAGTTTTATTTTATTTTTGAGTTTCATCAAGTTTTCAACAATCCTATACTAATAAAGTTAGTCGCGATTATAATTATATACAAGAAATTAATGGTATATTGGCAAAATGTAGTGATCGATCTTGGAGAAATATAAATTTTAGACAGAGAAAAGGAGCATTAAAATTGACAAGCCTAATTAAGAATTGTATAAGACCCTTTAAATATTATTTTAAAATTCTTGCAAAATCATGCGGCTTTTATGTCTGAAAGTAAGATAATGCCACATAAATGACTGAAAAACTTTTGTCATCTTTGTGTACAATTTTATGAATAGTCATGATACTAAGAACTTTTAATGAACGCCGAATATATCGGGTTTTTTATTTTTTTTGG
Source organism: Cantharis lateralis (assembly GCA_963170105.1). Taxonomy (NCBI): domain Eukaryota; kingdom Metazoa; phylum Arthropoda; class Insecta; order Coleoptera; family Cantharidae; genus Cantharis; species Cantharis lateralis. The sequence continues at coordinate 24,273,024 of OY720629.1, forward strand.
GTTCCTGGATTTACTGTGCGATACTTGAACGAAATATATTAAGTGAACAGTAGACTTTGGATAATACATTCGGCTGGATTTTGGTCAGTTGCCATAATATAAAAGTTTATTGTTATTACTTAAAACCAATTGATTTTATTTGTACATTATTAAAAAAAACGAATAAATGGGCGATGATTTAGTATAATGTAGGTAACCTACCTACAATATCAAATATTAATATAAAAACTTTAGGGCAAAACTGTAATTAATTTGTAAAAGTATTGCAATACCTTTCATGGTAATTTAATATAATAACCCACAATAAATTGCAAGTTTTCTTGATTGCATATCATAAATTTCGGATGATATAACCGAGTTTAGTAGAGATAACAGAATTTGTCGAAAGCTCGGACTGATTAAATTATTGTACAATGTTTAATTTGGTTATTTTCAATTTTTGTTTTTAATAATAAAACGATTGATTGAGTTTTGGTTCATTAAATTTGCACGGAAGAAAAATGATCTCGGAGGATTTCGATATTATGCAGATGATACCCAACTAAGAATATTTAAGATTGTTTTTAAATTTTGAACGGCTTGCTTTCATTTGCTTTTGTTTTCTTAAGAAAATAAATTATAGCAGCATAATTACTTTTGAACACTTAAAAATTAAAAGTAATTTAACTTACGCAGATATATCTTCGCAATTAGCAAATTGGTTTGGTTTTGGAATGTCTATAAGAAGTGACCACCTGTGAAGCGTTAAGTATGTTAGAAACACTATTAGGTTACTATGGTAGAAAGTTATTACCGCTTTTAATTTCTTGTTTTATCTATGGGCAAATTTAATTAAAATTTATTGTGTACCTAGTAATAACTCGACCATATTAAATTTACAATAAATCAATGTTATGGTTTTTACGGCACTTGATTTAGAAAAGTTTCACTGATAGCATATTTTTTCTTATAGAGTAACTCAAAAAGTTTAATAATTGTGGTAAACAAAATAGCAAAATTATTGGAGTGTGTTCGTTTTTGCTGACAATATCTTCCTTCTTCACAAGTTATAATTTTTCGTTGGGAAAAAACTAAAAGTAATATTATCGTCGAACATGATTATTTTAATAAAATTTGGATTGAACAGTTACGACCTTTATTGGTCAGTCGTAAACTAATAATCTAGAATTGATTATCTTTCTTGTAATGCGTTGCAAAAACGATTGCCAAAGAATTTCTTACAGCGCAATATCACTCTCTTTTTCACTTTTTATTTCACAAAAGGTAAACAATAAAATGTTCTACTCTTAGTTTCCTTTTAATAGGTGTGGTTTTTTTATTTAATAAACTTAATTATACCTACCTGATAATATCTTTTTAATAATCTTGAGAAATACAATGAGTTTTTGGTTATTTGCATAGAAATTTATAAAAAATGCATAAGTGAAACCGAAAATTCAAATATGGAGCAGTAACTGCTTGCAATTATTCTTATATTTTACATAATTTACTTCCTAAACTTGTTCTTAACCAGATAATTATCGTTACTTGTAGTGAAATTTCTTCTTTTGAAACTAACAGTGATATACACGCTCTATTAGGGCTTATTTTGCTTATTTATATTTTGTTACTCATTAAAGCCAATTTATTTGGGAAAAACGTAAATTATAAGCAAATACTCAATGCATTGTTGAACAAATATTGTTATTTAATTAGCACAGGTCATTACAGTTGTAAAAATATCAAATGTCAATATTTGAACTGTAAACAATGTAAACCAAAATAAAAAGTTAATATTATTTTAATTTGGTTTTTCTGAACGCTTGCTCGTCAGGCAATATTTGGATTGATTTCGTTAGCTCCTAATGCTTATAAACGATCACCGTTTTAATCATTTAAGATTAAGCAGGTACGTTCTAATATAAAAGCCCATTGATGTAATGAATCAAAAGAATAGTCATAAATCTGGTTGCAGAAAATTTAAGAAAACTAGCTATTTTAGAACTTTTTTGTCTGAGAGTTATAAATTAATGTTTTTTTCGTGCTTTAATTAAAGGAAATGTTTTAAATAACTATGAGATACTGTAAAAGTTAAATTTAAAATGTTTGCTATAAATTAATTTAATAGTATATGGAACAAACTTCTTGTCTAAATGTCAGTTTTTTAATTTTTAAAATTGCTGTGAGGGGATTATATAATGCAAAGTTAAAATTTAAATTTAATTTCAAGTATGTCATGCTCGAAAATTGAAAAATATTAAATATTATCGCAGAACGTAATATTTTATGTAATAATAATAGTAATGACCGGCAAGGCAGAGCAAAATAATAAGGGCATCTTAGATTTCTCATCGTCGAAAAGTAATCCGATCTTGAACTCGTCGTCGCAAGAAAAATACATCCTTAAAAACGATTATCAAAAAAGCATTTTGCCTCAGGCTATATGATTTTAATAAGTCAATACAAGCTTACTCGTCACAGGAAGACCTTTCGCAAGTACTCACTCCGTATGCATATGAAATCGGGTTAGGTTCTAAGGCCAAGTTGAATAAAATTACTTCAAGTAACTGGTGTAAAGTGTAAACTTTGCCAGCTATTCATATTATGCAGAATACATAAAAATTGTATGGCAATCCAGCATTGGAAATATTCTAATTTAGGCACAGAATTCAGAATGATGAAATACTATTATGGAATTTACCAATTAATTCATTTTTATCTAAAATACACATGCCACCAAAATACAAAAGGAATTACTAAATCCTCACGTAGACAACGCTGGTTGGTGCCAACTAAATTATATGAAAATACAATAAAAAAAAAGTTTGTTCTAGAAATGGAACTTAAAATATTTGCATAATATTAATAGTAAAATCACAAATATCATGACACATTACGTACAGAAGTGTTTCGGTCGACGAACTCCATGTGGTCTTATAAATCGTGAGCTGGTCCTCTTGAGCTTATTATTATTTTACTCTTACTCTTGTTATGTAAGGAAACCCACGGAATACGTATTGACCTTGACGACATATCTTAGAAGAGAAACAGGATTCTTCCCACAAATTTGATATTTTCTCTAATAGAACTTACGACTAGTTTTAGTGAGGTCTTTCAAATTTACCATTGCTAGATATAATATACATATGTATTTACTAACATTTGACTACCAAATGAAAATTTCTATACCTACGGGAAATTGTATTTTTGGTTTGCGTTGCACGAATGGAAACTGCAAATATGCTTCCATACAGATCTGCTGATTTTCCATTAGCGATAAAATTAATTTGTTCAATAATAAAAATATTATGCACCTACATACATTTATTTATGTTATTTATTGATGCTATACAATATATTTTCGGTGGAAAAACAATATATTCTGTAAGCTTTGACAGAAAAATATATAAATAAATATTTGTATCTGTCATTTTCTGCTACATTTTCTTTCAGTTTATAATATATTTTGGCAATATTTTATTCTAAATAAGTGAAAAGAAAGTATAATTATCCAAACATAAATTAGAATTCTTAGCTTTTCTGGAATAGGTTAATACAGCAGCCAGGCTCGAGAGTAGAAGATGTTTATTCCCAGCAGAATGTTTTTATACTATATAGTAAAAATAAGGTTTCTCGTTTATAATGAAACCTGTTAAGTATACATTTCTGAAGCAAATTCATCACCAATATCAACGTGCTTCTTACCATAAATTAATTTGCAAATCAAGCATTTATATTTTAATAAAAATGAAAACCGTCTAAAGCAGGAGAAACCGGAAATAAGAAAATATTGACTTAAAACCAATATTTGAACACTAATAATTGTGATTCACTTTTGCTTGTATAAAATAAAAGTCATAAAAATACAAATCATGAACTTCAAGGAAGTAATATTTTTTCAGTTTTATTAAACTAAATCCCAGCAAGACGGAATAAGAATTTTTATTAAAAAATGTCACTTGCAGTGAACAGAGGAGGGTATCTTTGACAGTTGTAAAAGGACATACCATGTTTTATTAGCTTTGTCAAGTTTTTCATTTGTTTAAAAGTTCTTTAATTCATAATTGAATTTTATTCTTCGGTCTGGTATTTGCATTATTTGTAATTCTATAATAATTTAAAATTTCTAACGAAATAGGGAATTAGGTTACCAAATAAGTAAAAAGCATTTCGTGGCTGAATGATGCTGGTATAAATCACTTTTAAGATCAATTCGATTTAAATTAAGACTAATGGAACAGCGAATAATTAAAAAGTGATAATAATTAAAGAATTTAAACTTCCTTAAGTTTGAAATATAATAGTAATTTTTTTATAAATGCCAAGTACGTACAATGGAATATATTTAATAATTACAATGTATCAGTTATTTTGATAGGTGTTAGGTAAACTTAAAAGATGTTAAATAATTAAAAAGGTTAAAAGGTTACTATTAGATAATCCGTGTAGAACGAAACTTTCTTGACATCATTTTTATATTTATCTGCCCGAGGTATGCTACGTTTTAATTAATAGAATTGTTTTATGTTAAAATGTTAAAATTTAAATTGTCAATTTTAATTTTGAAAAGTTGATAGGTAGCAGCTACCATCATTGATATTTTCTAATTAAATTATTGAAATGCTGTCGTTTACACTATACAATATAAAAGATTTTGTGATAACATGAAATGAACCGAACTAGTTTATGTAAATATTTTATTTTAAAATTGTATTAAATGTATTTACTTACAGATTAATACGCCCTCTATATGTAATTTGTATGCCCAATAGGCGTTTATGGAATGTAAACCCACGATAACTGATTTTTTGCGGTTTACGTTTCATTCTGATTTTTTCAATCAGATTATTGTTTCTACAATGTTTTTAAGATGTTAGTAATACCCTTTTGGGTTGACTAACATAATATTAAAAATACAAAAGTTATTGATCTTTTATATGTCGTTCGAAGATTATTAAACCCAACGCATTGGTTTATTCACATCATAAATTATTTTAAAATATTCCAGGTAAAACGAGAATAAAAAATCTTGGGAATTTTGGGGAATTTTTTATGAGACATTTCTGTGAGAAAATCAAACTTTTTTTAAATATTAATGTAATATACCATAAATAAATTGAATTAATCACGAATTACTCAATTGCCTCTGAACAGTGATCTTAAATTATGGATTAATGTTGACACTATTTAATTTATTGAATAGTTTCTGTCTATGTCGTAAAATTTTTCTTCGCCTAAAAAAATATACACAGTGCAACATATTTTATTAAAGCCAAGCAATAAGTGACTCGAGAAGTACTGCAAGTATTGCTTGCTTAATCTCCTTCGATGAAAATTTAAAAAACTTGAAATTGGAAATTACAAATTAAATTGCCTAGTAGCATCTAGTTGAAAGAAAATAATTGGATTTTAATAAAATGTGAATCATCATAATTATTTTTGATTGGCAATTTATAGATGCTGAAGTTGGAGACAAAAAACGCTAGATATAAAATAAAATTTACTACTCCTTCGTGTGATATTTTGTATTTTGTACATACTATGTAGGTGTATTATTTAAAAAAACTGGTTTGTAGTTTGATAATGAGGCGAATACTTGCAAAAAAAAATATTTTAAGGTTGAAGTTTCTTTTGGTTATTTTCATTTCATTAATTAATTTTCAAATTTAAAAATGTCACTTAAAGATATTTTAACATTATCAGATATTAAGCCGCAACTAGTTTTAGCGAATCAAGTCTTGTCCTAAATTCGGGTCAAATGAGTAGTTTGTTATATTAAGACTATGTTAATATTAAAAATCTCAACATTTGCTCAAGTAATGTTTAACTATGCAACAACATTATTTATTAGGAAAATTGAAGTTTATTACACACGCATGTAAACGAAAGTAAATTTTACTTTCCTGGCCAAGATAAAGGAATGTAGTCGACATAGTTTAAAAAAAAACTGAATTTGTAGTAATTAGTAATATTACATAATTATTATAATATATCAATAAAATGTATCTACTGCTATAATATATTGAAGTATATATCTAGCTCAGTCGATAGAATATAATTCACGAGATTACTTTTTAAATAACAGCAATAGCATTTATCGTATTCTAAATTAATATAGTGTGACGTTAAGACCGCATAATATTGTCGTTATTAAACTTACACCTCTGATTGGTATTATTCTAAGTTACTAACTAAAAATTGTCCGGTTGTCATGGAGCAATGCGGCCTTCAGGCCGCCTAAAATGCGTAACCTAGTTTATTAAGAGTTGTGCGGAGCCCTGTTACAAGATATTTAGGACTTCCTTATCTATTTGAGTGTTTTTACACATCTAGTAATGTAATAATAATATTATATAAGTGTATAATATTATATAATAATACATACTATAATATGTAAGCGTATAAATTGTTATAATGACTTTAATTATTAATTGTCCGATACAATCTTAAGATGCAAAAACAGTCTTATTGAAGATGCAAAAGCAGAATTATTCGAAACAAAGAAAATATAATTTTAAAAAATAATTTAAGTAGGAAATGAAATTGCGACTCTAGAAAATGTATATTATCTTATTAAATTTAAAAAATTAAATTTACTTGTTCCTAAAAGAAAGAAGCTATGTATATTAAGTAAGAGATAGAAAGAGGAAGTGCCTCCAGCAAAGGATGTCGATAACATTAATTTTGCAAGTTTTTTTGCGTTTTTTATAATTGTCATTTTAAGTAATCATTGTAATAATTAGTTCTATATTTTTCGACTAAAAGCAACTTAACGAAAGGTATCACTTTTTATGTTTACCTAATGCGGCTGCAATTAAAAAATAATTCAAATTACAATTTTTTTATTTGTTGGTTATTATTTTCGAGTCATTAAATTACAACCTTTGTTTTACTATTTGAAAATAAATTATGGAGGTACTTGCTTTCTATGTACATAATAAAATTTCTATATTCTATAATAAATATCTGATCTATAGTTGTCAATTCAAGAATAGAAATTGCCAGCCATAGCAAATATGACTCGTAATTATTAAAACAATTTGAAAAAGTTAATGTCTTCCATTCGCCGAATTAATGTGATCAAAATATTTAACCATCTCGTCGTAAAGAAAGTTACAATATAAAATTATATTGTATCTACTATTAAACCCAAACAATATTATTAGAAACTAAAGAGAAGTATATGTCTAAATTGCAAATTCTATATAATTTTTTTTACTGCGTTGTCAAGCCCGGAGGGAAAATTTTCAAACATGTTCTTTTTTAATTTTGTTAGTAAATATTTTGTTTTAATATAAATTTTAATAACATTACCTAAATTAGCTTATTTTAATTATTATAAAAAAGTAAAACTGAAAAAAATTGGCCAACTATTTAGCTTAAATTAAATTCTAATAATAATAATAGTTACATTAAAAGTCGTCAGTCATCACATTAGTATAAACATACAAATTCAAATAAAAGGGGATTATAATTTTATTAGAACTTAAGTCTTAATTGCCGTTTTCAAAAATATATTGTGAAACAAAGGTTGTAGGTACATATTATATTATGTACAATTGTACATATAACTAAAATATATCTCTTCTCCCAGCAAGATTAATGATTAATTCACCAATGGAAGTGAAATTGGATTATACTTAACTTCAAAGATTTGCACACTCCTGGCCAAAACAATGGACGTGTTTAGCGAACCCAGCAATTGCGAGCCTGCATAAAACGCTTTTGGTGCTGATTAGATCAACAGTTGCGCTTTTAAGTTATAAATATAATAATTATTACTATACGATTTATAGAATATTTTGTTTATATGTACTTAAATAATTAAATATAATTTACATTATAATGAACTATAATTTGAGGTATGGGGAGATTCCTATATTTTATCAGCTGACCACGGAACGTAACTATTTACCGCTTGTTACGCTATGTAGCTACTGTCAGTGAGCGTAGAATAACTGTTGCTTTCACTAAACGCACCCATTATGATATCAGAACCTTGCGGTAGTTAGATCCTGTTTTTATTAAGATTGGGTAGGTACATTATTGCGAAAAAATTCAAAACCTTTAAAAAATCCTCTAGTGTCTGATTTGTTTATCAGTTAAATCTTGTGGGTGGTGAGCAAGAAACTGCAGTTTCTTTTAGATCCATTTAGCTTTGGCGAAGTAAATTGCCAACGTCTAATGAAGAAGTGGCACTAGAAGAAGAAAATGAAGATTATTATTACCTATACTGGTTACATCTTTTTATTTCATTAGTTTAAAATTTATTTAAAAAAAGATATTGATTGCTATGAACGTAAATTTAGTTTAGTGCTTGATTTCCAAATAAAAATACTTTGCAATATACATACATATAGGTCTGTCTGTAGGCTGGTATCTCTGTGTTGCAGTTGGCACAGTATTTAGTTGAGTGTTTGCAAAATGTTAATTAACCAATTGCAAAATATTAAGTAATAATTAAATTTGGCAAATTCATCTTTGTTTGTCTAAAATAGACGTCTCTTAATGAAAATGTGTTTGTGAATTTGAGAGTTTGAGAGTTGCAAACAACATATGACCACGACTAATTACACGAAACCTACAAAGTCTTTGTAGCACAGTTGTTAATCTCTTTCCTTTGAAGGGTCAAGTTTTAAAAGACTTAAAATATTTGTGGATGCTATGTGAGTCTTAATTAGTTTAGAAAGTTAAACGATATTTATATTATGCAACAGGGAATATTCAAGTGTAGGCTATAAAATTTTGTACACAACAAAGTTTAAGGTTATCATTAAAATTAAATCGATCGACAGGTTTCAAACTGTTTTTTAATTTATCATGGAATTGCAAATAAAATAAACACTTCAAACGCTCTCCATTCGTTTTGGCACAAAAGAGGCGATACGTATTAAAAATTTTAATAACTTTTTTAATTTAGGTATTTAATGAAATTTAAAAAAATCTTTACGCTGCAATCCGCTTAAATATAATTACTTTAGTTAAATCTTTTTATAATAAAAAGAAACGCATTTAAGTTGGGGTTTTAATGCGGTATCAACCTTAGGATAGTGATGTGAAAATATTGATGGAATCATGCGTGTCACATGAACAATTATGTGTTAAACTTGCTGTAGCTTATGGTAGAGGTTTAAAATTCCTAACATATGAATTGGTACTTGATTATGAAACCGACGAGACCTTTATTAATCAACAGTGGAACAATGTTTTGCTTCCATATTCATGACCTCCGCTTTCCCTACAAGATGCAATACCAGCTTTCGGTATTGCTAAATAGATACATCACGTTTACACAGTTAGATGGATGCAGTAAACTTCAAATAAGTTTATTGATATTTTATTAATTACGTGACATAATAAAATGATGCACCGCGAGTTGAAGCTGCTGTTCACCGTTAATATTTATTGAGCGTTTTATAAGGAAGTCTTAATGACTTCTAAACACCGTAGACGAAATCATTCAACCTTTAAATTTTAATCCACATTCACTTTTAAAGCGTCCAAGGTTGTTAAATTTTTGATTCAGTTGAGAAAGAATTTATTACAACAATAACCAAGAAAGTAATCGCGTACATTCTTTCAACCTTAGTGTTTACTCGGAAAATCGTTGAATTCTAAAATAACAGATTTAGAAATAATAACGCACATTTATTCAATTTAATCGATTACCTTACTCAACCACAATCAAATTTGTTTTCGCAAATGCGAAAACTTAGTCATAACTGTAAATTGAATCATAAATGGGAAAACGTAATTTATACATTCGCTTCACGTGGGTTATGTACACAGTACTACATATTGCACTTCAAGTTATAAAATGGTCTTCTGTCTAAAGAATGGAAATGTTATTGTAACGGTAGCCACCTATGCCATTGGCATTTTACATTTCAATTTTGTCTTTATTCTTCTTCTTTTCCATTTGCGTTATTACAATAAAAACAAATGCTGAGTATTTGAATTCTGTTTCGTAATTTACATTTATGTAACCATTCAATTTATTTCATTTTCTGTTAGAAATTAAATAACTTATTTCAAGCTTTTGTTGTCAACGTAGTACAATAACCACCTTAATAATTAATTTCAATATTCGCAATAGAGGTAATTATAACTTTGTTAAATTAAAATCGTACTTTCATAGTGTATTTAGCCCATTTTTATTTATTTTTGTAACTTTAGGACTGATTATCAAACAAACTTTTTGCTTCAACGTCAGAGTGTTTTACATTCCCATACTCATAAAATTGTCCAAATCCGTAAAAGAAAATAAGGGTTGTTCAAAATTTACCATAACATCGCAGCTGAAAAACAAAATACATGTAAAAATGTCAATGCTACAAAAATAACTATTTTATAATTATATTTTACGTAGGTAGTTATTTAAATTAATCGTGTCTTTGTTTCATATTTCCAACTTTTCTGAAACACACAGTACAACTAAAAAATATTTAAAAAGTTCTACCTAGTTGGAGTCTAAAACTCACTCATTCAAAATATTACGCTATTTATACGTAAAACGAAAAGCATTCATGTGAAATCAAGTTATTTTACATTCAAATTTTCATTATCCACATATTTAACATAATATATTTTTAAACGATACAATAATGTACAATTCTTTATTCCAGTAAATCGGTTTACTTTGACCCTAATCATTTTTTTTATTTAAATATTTTCGTAATATGTTATCGATTAGGCAATTTTCTGATTTTTAACATGATTTCGTCGGTTATAGATTTTTTTAAATATATACAGTTTGATAAAAGTAAAATTTTTGAAATCACTTTAAATATATTCAGTGGCGGCTGGTACGTATGAAGGTCGATGGGGCCGCCGTGCCGTCCCCGTAAAACAAAATATTGAATTCTATTTAAATTTCTAATACACAGCAATAATTACTCTTATACTTAGTAGCTATTATCTGCACTCTGAATAATATCTGTTACAATATTTCATAACGCCGACGATATAAGTTACTTCTTTATTTTATCAGTTCGTAGTTTAAATTGGACGGTTATTAAGAGTTTCTCTTCCGAACACAATTACTCGGAAACTGGGATATATTTCCTAACCCCCCAATTTTATTTTATTTTATTAAACAGAAAACTTTGTTTATTTATGCGTATTACTGCGCACCGGATAAGAAGTGTTGGAACCCAAGAATTTAAAACTGGAATCAGATTCTTCACCATTCAAAACCAATCAATCAAACCTTTATTTAACAACAGCTTATCATGACGATAATGTCTAGGAACAATGACGGTTGGTACGGGAATGGCCATGAAATACCGCCTTTCCATAACAGTCGATTAAATTTTACATTTTAAGTTCATTATTATTGTAATATATGAATTAAAACTAAAACAAGTTAATTAAACAATTCCAGAAATCAATATTTATTTAAGCTTTCGAAAGCGTATGCTTCCATTTTCAAAAATATCTAAATATTGTTTCACAAGTTAGAAATTTATTAATTATACCTACATTATTATTGTAAACTGAATAATATTTTTCAATATAAGTGGAACTAACTGGAACCATCAGTGTGGTGTAAGGATTGCGAAGTGAAATACCGCGGTTTAACGCCTGGTCGCGCCGACTACACTGCTGTGATCTAAAGTCCTGGTTCGATCTGTAGACTATGCATCTAGCCAGGTTAGCATCCTACTAGAGTATTATTATAACTATTAATAACTGATACCCATAAAATTTGCAGAGTCCACATTTCTACTGCACGAACAACCAATGACTGGTGACCACAACAAATATAATCGATAATACTTTGACTATTAGTAGTATTCGTCGGACTATTCAAAGACATTTATTACTATTTGTCAAATTTCGAAAATTTATACAACACGGCAATTGTAATTTGTGTCAAAATTCAATGCTTTTTAATAAAAGCTGTAGTTTAATTTAAATTGAGATATTCAAATATTCACTAACTTGAATAGCTTGCGGATATACCCGTTCCAAATTTTTTTAGTTGGTTTTGATATAGCCCATTTACATTGCTTTATTTTTGACAGATAGCAGGTGAATTAAATAGTCAGAAAAGCTTTTGATTTTATCGACAAATTTATTGGATAATATCGGTTAATCGTGGCAATTGAATAATTTAAATAATCATCACAATAATTATTGTGAAATAAATTTACAAAAAACTAAAAATTGCTTCAGGTTATTTTTTTGCTTTTTATAAAATGCTCGCAGAAAAGAAAATAAACTCTTTTCAAAATATTAAGCGTTAGATGCGTCATATTAGGCGCTTAAACCGCTTTCAATGCACTATAATGGGCTAATTTTATTGCGTATTGCACGCTCAAGACTGAAAGAAAGTGAATTAAAAGCAACCTATTTGTAGAATGACAAAATTAACTCGTTTAAATGTTTGCTGATTAACTGTGCTTAACCGCAGTACCGCAAGCGTCTAAACAGAACGCACCCATTATAATATGTTGTGGCTTACATATTAAAGTAGTGACCGTAAAACAATATTACTGACGCTGTTTTATTCAAGTCAGTATTTTTAACATAAATACAAATTTTTCAATTTTAAATATGAAATTTAGCGTAGACTAATATTTCAAAATATATTAATCGCATATTGCATTAAAAGTAATTTTATGTGCAAAACACCACAAAAATGTACTTAATACTTTTTTAAATAAAATAAAACAACCTAATTTGAAGAACCTCAATTTAGCAATTGTTTGTGTATCATTACGCACAACTTTTAAGGGTTTAAAAACACAAATTGTATTTTACATTTAAATTAGACTAAAAATTTTCCTTTAATTAAAATTAATTTAAAATTCTTACGAGAAGTCAACAATTACAAATTAAAATTATATTTAGATTCTCAATTTCTGAATGAAAATTATGGTAGGTAAGCACGTTGAAAGAGGTTTGTTTTAATTAAATGCAGCTTATGTTTAATGTCTTTGTAATTTAGATTAGAGTTCGCAAATTTGCAACTTCAAGTTAGAAGAGGGTACTTACGATGCCGTGCTGCTCAGAGGTCTATAGATAATTATAATCCATCTCATAAAAGTGAACATTTTGTTTGTCGACCATGTAATTTTAACTTACCTCAAAGGAAGAAAAAGTTCAAATATAAAAAGCAAATCTGAATGTTAATTGGTTATAATAACAGCATCACAACATGTTAGCTTAGAAAAATTTAAAAACCCTACAGATTTTGCAATACCTAATTACATTGTAAATTAAATATTATTCTGTAGTAACTTAGGACAATGTAATGTTTTTTATTAAAATTTATAAAAGCTTTACATGTTATGTTTTTCACAATAATTTTAAATGTGATATTTACAAAATAAAGCATTAAAATATTAAGAACGTCCCGAAACATACCTTTAGATCGAGTACAGCTAAAACCTTCTCTTTAATTTCGGATTATATACTAAATTCAGATTCTTTGATTTATTTATGAGTACCTTCACAAAGTCACTAGACGATAGTTCTCATTAGCAATAAATTATGTTTAAAACATTAGCTAACTTCAAAAGTAGGTGCAAACTTTAATTATTTTTAAATGACTTTTCTATTTTCGTTTCTTTGCATATATAATTTAAACGTTACTACGTCAAATTCTAGAAAATTAAGTTACTCTTAGTACTCGTACTTGGGGGATGCTTAATAAATAGCTAACTAATTTAGTGTGCTGTTAAATAGAAATCGGTGAATTGAGCGAAAAAGTAAATAACATTTTTGGTAAATTACGACCTTCAATGTTAAATAGGTTAAATTATTGCTTTAAATGTGAGTAATAACATTTACCGAGGTGTAAATCATTTTTATTTATTCGAAAAAGCCTAGCCAAATATATTTTTCCCACTCCGACTTGTCCATAAACATATTTATTTTCGGGAAAAATTCAGGGAATTTCTTTTTATATAATTTACTATTATAGCCTTGTGCCTACATAATAACAATAATATTGATGCAGGTAATATCCAATCGTAGGTATATCCTGCAAAATTTAGACGTCAGCTTTGGCGAAATATATTAGGAACAATCGTGCCATTCTTCAAATCTTTTATATATCAGACGCGAGAGTTTTTTATAAGTCTAATATGAAAGAGGACGAGGTATTATATCAAAGATCTTTGCAAAATTGCTTACACGAAACAAATAACCCATACAAAAGATTTCGACAATGCTCTATGACTTGTTGTTGATGTTAATTTACGGTACGATCTTAGAATATCCTAGAGATTTATGACAGGTGGCGACGGCATCAGATTAACATTTAACACTAAGCGTAACTTCGACAAGTTTTTCCTTTTGATGTTCAAAACTTTAACTTACCAACTAAATAGTTCTTGCACATCCAGTACTTGAAGAGTTAACTATAGAAACAGAGATCAATACGGTATTGTATAATTATTAAATAATACAGCATTTTTAAATCGGCAAGTATTTATATACAAATATCTAGTTTTGATTAAAGTTAAAGTCTTCGATTGTAAAAAAAATAAGATTCCAAGATTATGTAATTTAATATTAATAGACAACTTTGTTCAAGGATATAAAAGTAATCAAAAAATTTGTAAAAATTATAATTTCACATTAAAAATGTATTAATAAAAATTCAAGGTGGTTTAGGTGACAATCTTAAAAATAAGAGTTTGTTTGCTATAGGCAGGGTACACTACCGTTATCACTTATCGGTGTTAAATCTACATTATGCACCAAACCTTGGAGTTACTATTTACTGGACCACGCCTGTATACTGTCGTGTATGTTAGCAATGCCAACAAATAAACCAGGAAATAGTAAACTGTGTAGGTACTTTAAACCACAAATATGGTTATACTTACAATGTTTGTATTAATTGACGAGTTACACAGTTGGTGTTAAAATTAAACATATTAATTTATACTAATTCGTAATCCTTTCGAAAAAAGTACAAAAATCTTCTATATTATGAGATAGAGGTTACTTCTATTTTAAGTGACCTTTCTGAGTTCAGTATCGTTACTTTAAATACACATCTTGTACGGGATTCAAACATGTAATTTTTTACTCATCAACGCATCAACTAAATTGTAAAAAGTTAGATGTAGTATTTTTGCAAGATTTCCTGATTCCAAATAAAAATAACTAAGGATTGCAATATTCCAATATTTTAACGATAAGTGTACCTACCTATTATCGGAAATAAATTAATAAATTTTTAAGTTTTAATAATATAATTTTAATATATTAATAAAAGGCGTCACATTTTCGTTGTATCTAAACAGTTTCCAGTGGGCTTATTAATGGGGTGATGTTAGTATTTCCAAATAAATAAAATATTTTAGTGGGATTATCAGTGTAGGTATATTTCTTTTTGTAATTTCGTTGTATTCTTTTAAAAATGTCGCACAAAGAATTAACGGAGATAAAGAGAATTATTAATAATTTGCCAAGATTCCGTGTAGGTTTTTTCAAACCAAATAAAGGCAGGTATTCTGTAAATTAATTTCATGTAAAATAGTCTAATTTATTTCAATTTATGAATTGTATTGAAATTGTTGGACGATTATTATTAATAGAACTTTGAACGATATTATTTATAAAGAATATCATTCTCCTTAGAACGAAGCATTGGAATGCATTTATAATATTATTGCTTAATAATAATTATAATTTAAAAAAGGAGAGTTTGAAGGCTTATTAAAACATATTATAAATTAATTTAGTTGATGTTCAAATAAGTTAAAACTTATAAGCAATGCCAGTCAAGCATTAAAATTGTTCTTGAGTTGCTTGCAACTAATTAAATGTCAAACATTAAATTTTCTTAAGAATCCGGAAAAGTGCTTTATGATTTCAAATTTATTTTCTGCTCCTTTAGTAGCTCCTATAAAATAAAAAAAATGTTTAAGTGAACCTGTGCGAAGGTAACCTCTAATTTTTCAAATAAAAGCAATACAAATTCTGCTTTGTTGTGCCGCAGATAAATGATTCTACCGGTAAAAAGTTGTTTTTGATTTTAATTCCCTCTAAACGAAAAAATCCTTTTTTCTCTTAGCAGACACCTCTAGACGTTTTGATTGTGCTCTTTGGCAGTTGAACCAATTCATATTAAATTTCATATTAATTAAAAATTAAATTTTAATTAAGCTAATTTTTTTATAGCAACTTTTAGAAAATTGTATAATACTAACTAGTTTGCAATGACATTTAATTTTTTTAGAAGTCACCAAATATAACGTCTACGCTTTGTTAACATTTGGAAAATGTAATGTAATACATAATAGTAACAATGATCAGGAGATATCATTTTGTTTTTTTTATAATTCACGTTTCACTAATTTTAAATATTTCAATTGAAAGTCATTCGACTTAAATTATTTTCTTATTTCTTATAATTTCCAGAACGACCTTGCAACATTTTATGAAACTTGTTTACGAAGGTTGTTTTCAAAATTATTATTATTATTGGTCTTTTGACATTATATTCGTAGTCTGTAATGGTGATCCTTGACAGTTTTAAAATTTAATTATTACAGAAAGATAGACTTGGCCAAAATACCTACATAAATTATGAATGCCTTATTTCTGATTTTGCTTTTTCTAATTTCTACAGTTTACGGTTGCAGTTTCCGTTTTTATTATTAGAGGTTAGATTAAAATAATTGTAGAAATTAACAAGTTATGGTAAGTACTAAATACATTTAAAGGAAAATAAGTATGATAATTGTTTATAACCTTATAATTTGGCGCATTTTATGATTTTCATGAAAATATTATATAAATTTCTTCGACGTCCACACCCATAGGTGCAGATATTTACTGCCGAATAAGTGCTCTAATTGCTTAATTTACGCATTTATTTATACACATCACCGATTCAGTTCCGGCGTCCCCTTCATGTGAACAGGTTCATGCTTATATCCGTTCCGTGTGAAAGAGCCCTTAGGAATCCTTCACAATTTTTACAAATACAAATAACCGTAGAACTGCTTTGAAATTCAATATCTCAGTTATTGAACTAAGAATTTATTGTATTCCGCTTTATAACAATAAAATATAGAAAATGTAAATATCATCAAGTAGAATTCAAATATTTAGCGACCCTATAAAAATAAAAAAAACGTCAATAAACTTACGACTTTAAAATTTTACTTCAAAATAGAATTAATTTTGAAGCTATCAAATTAGGCGGCATTATTTACTTTGTTTTACATTTTATAATCAATTCTTAGAAAAAAGAATATCAATTAAGAAATATTTTGTAAGTTTTATTGAGTGGTCTTCGTAAAAATATTTTGTTAAAATAAAAAAACCAATAAGAAAGATACTTATGGCAAAGATAATCGTCGAGTACGTGGTGGGATAAACAGAGGTTTAGGAACTATCCAGTATTTTACATTTCGAAGTATTTTATTTCACCAATAAAAATTCCTTTAACTTCATTCTTACGGCGTGGTTTCATGATAGGAATATCTTCCGATTTATATACAAGGATCGACTGACAAGTGGTGCTTATTATTATTAACTCATATTCAATAAAAAAAATTGAAGTACCCAGATTTAAAAAGTTCAAATGCGGATTATACTATCTAGTTTTGTATTTCACAAAACAAAATTAATTCTATTGTTTAGCCAGTACATATTTGGAAGTACGTTTTGAAATTAATTAAACTTTTTATTTCTTTGTTGTATACACATAGTATTGTCGCATTACAAATTTATTATTTAAACTGGGTTGGGATTTATATTTCCCGATGCAGTGTGCAATAAAAGTTGGAAATAATAATATTTAGTGTACACAATTATTGTTTCACATTAAAATCATAATCTGCATTAATCAATTTATTATTGATTATTGCTGAAACTGGTACGTTACCTAACAATTTGGTGTTTGGAGTAGAAACTATTGTGTCATGCCAGCAACATAATATTACAATACCCGCAAAATTGTATAATAATAAACTGATTAATACATAAATTTAAGCATAATGTCAACCATAATTCAATTCTATTTACCAAGTTCTCGTATAGGTTGCATTATTCAATGTACGAGTATCTATAATAATTTTACAAGTTCTTCTTAAGTAGTTGAGAAATGAGAAGCACATTGAATTCAATTTCAAGAAAATTTATCAAACTGCATAAGGTCATTTTGGGGTTTTTATATTAATTTTTCCTTGAAAGGATCCTGTACATGAGATGCTTTTAAATTAAATAAGAAATAAATAAAATAGTTGAAATTAGGTAGATATATAAAAAAATTATATTAAATATTACAGTAATAAACTTCAATAAACCTCTCTAATACCATTAATTCTAATAAACTCAAGAAATATCTTAAGCAATAGTTAAGGAAGGACAGTAATTTGTTGAATCTACGTGCAGAAGAATACTGAAAAAAGCAATTTATATTTAAATAATTGAGGTGTGGTAAAATACAAATTACTGCAATTTTACTATAAATTCATTTAAATGTCCATAAACACATTTGCATTTGTGGAGAAGTCGAAAAAAAATTGAAGAAATTTCATTTTGTTACTTCAACTTTTTATTTATTAAAAATAAAATTATATTGTTTGGTTTGAAAATAAATGCGTCATGGCAATTTAGTTATTTTGCAAGTCTTTCAAAATCTTTCCGGACCTGTCCTGATTTATTTACCTAATTTAATTGTTTTCATTCCTTTTTAATTAAATAGACATACCTTCACGATGGAGGTAAAATAATTAAATATACTACTGTAATTAATATAAAAGTTCTTTGAAGCATGTATACATACAATATAAATAATATATAGTTCAACTTTTTTTTAAACTAAACAACCTTTTGATATATAAAACTTAGGTATAACAGTAGTTTTAATTAAAGCGTAATAAATAACAGTGTCTTTAATATAAAGGCAAACATACATCAGAATCCAGTTCATAGTAGGTAAATCGTTCAGATATGTAGGTACTGTTATACAATCGTAATAGTTCAAGTCAAGGCAGCTTCATTCCACTATATAATAATCTACTTTCATTTTCACGAGAAGGCTATTCAGACTGTCACTTTTGCTTTTATTAAACATCTGGCTACCTAAGTACCATATTTGCGAATCTATGCTACAGTGTATTGGGTACTATTACTGCATTCTTTTCCATGTACTATTTCGTGATTTTGTAAAAATGAGCTGGTCTGGCAGCCTTGCAATTCCGGCCCTTTTAAGGGCAGCCCTAACTTTTTTTAAAGTCCGGTCTACTTGAATCTTAAAGAATTACCAATCAGTTTTGAATGAACTTGATCGAATTTTTTTAATTGGCCAAAGGAATGACTGCTGTATTATTTACATTAGTCTGGCGAGTTGATGAAAAGTCAAGGTAAAATAATGTATAATAATACTAGTATTTTGCATATTAAAAATAATTTTTATTAAATTCGGGTTGCCTTAGTTTAATTTTCGTTACCCTCATTGTAACCTATAGGTAAACGTACAAATAGGTAAAAATTTTGAAATGCCATTTGTAACACTTTCCACATAATAATTTCTTTTATCATATTTGTATAATTTATTCTAAAAATTTGGCGCAGTTTAGGTAATTAGTAGAGATTTAATCGGCAAAGTGAAATTAGTTTTCTAGCACTGCTATTTTAAATTAGTCTAATTTGTAGGTCAATGTTAACAATTACTTATGCTTCATTATGAACTAAGTAAGTCACTAAGAAAATTTAAAACATCTTAATAGTTCTATTTTATTATTTATTTAGTATTGTTAATAATGGCTTTCTCGAAAATTTTCATAAAAACATTAAATTGAGCTTTGTTTTTTATGTAAATTTACAAATGAAAGAAGATTATATTATATACATATAAGAATAAAATAATTGGCATTATTATATTGTTTGAACAATTAAATTCTATCATAATTAGTTTAACATGTTTGTTGATTACACAAATTCTTTAATTAAATATTTAATCAAACGATTCAGGAGTATAATGTTGTATTTTTCCTCACACAGACGTTTTTCTGTCAAAAAGTCGTTGTTTGTCAATATTACATTATTTTATAATAAATAAATTAAATGGGTTTTGAGTATTTTTATACTTAGTGTAATCAAGCCAGGTGATCCAAAAATATACAAAAAATGCTGTGCGCCAATAAAAAGGAAATTAATTTTTATAAAACTTCAACGGGATTACTTACCTTTATATAAAAATCATACTCCTATTATAATATAAAATTTTATTTATTTCGGTGTAAAATTTACGAAATGAAATGTAGAGAATTAATTTTTAATTGGATTATATTATAAATTCCAACGCTAAAATAATCTTATTTTATATTAATTTAAAATAAAATAGACGTTTGGGTATAGGGGTACATTAAAATTTTTGTATATTTTGTCTTAATTTACAGTAAGTGTATATTAATTAAATTGGTACAAATACAATTTACATTTTACATATTACATACAGGTTAACTCGGTTTCCAAACCGATGGAATATACTTCAATTACAAAAAAATAATTTAACATTTAGTACCTTAAAGATGTTGCCAGCTCGTTGTGAACGAGCAACTACCGCACATCAGTCCAATACACTAACCGCTATCCTCTATTGATTATTCAGTAAATTAACATATTGATGAATTAAAATTATTATCTTAACTGGAAAAAAATTACAAATTTTCGAATCTGCAATGTGTTGTACGCACAATAACGACATGATTTCCGACTCCGCATTGTGCAAGATGTCAACTCAACTTAGAATGCTTTCTATAGCAGCATCAGAATATTTCAATCTCGGCGAGTTAAATTTTCTTTAAGGGAAGCAAATAATTTAAATGTACATTGTAACGAAAATAATAAACACCAAATATAATTCAAAAACCAATTATTTGCACATAAGTATCAAGTCGTGTTGCAATGTACAATGGCAGTAAGCTTCTTTTTTTTATATTTCTATTATCCTTCCGGTTTAAGATTTAGGTTGTTTTAGCCATTTTATTTCGTGGGCTTGCTGACCTTAATCCCTATTATTATTATTTCGTATAGGAACTAACTTTATATAGGATTTTATAAAAATCCATAACAAAAATAAAGTAAAATTGAGATAATTTATAACAAATTTACTTAAAACGAAAATTATATTAATCATCAATGTAAGTCTACCGAAATCGTTATGAAAAATATAGAATAAAGATCGTTAGGATCTACCATAAAAAAATGAATTTTCCGCTTTATTAAATACAAAATTGACACCGACTGTATATAATTTTCAATCAAAAATGCTAATGTGAACTTAAAA
Organism: Cantharis lateralis; assembly: GCA_963170105.1. NCBI lineage: Eukaryota > Metazoa > Arthropoda > Insecta > Coleoptera > Cantharidae > Cantharis > Cantharis lateralis. Next base: position 24,294,271 of record OY720629.1, read on the forward strand.
ATTTGATACGAAAATTGATCGACTTGGGTGCTATGGGGGAACAATTTTGAATTACGAATATATAGCACAAGACGTTGTTAGTAAATTCATTAGTATTCGATTTCCAAGGTTTTCAGAAAATGCAATTCCTTAGTCGATAACAAAGAACTTACGTTCCCAATCTACCGAAGTAATTTATTTAATGTAGATGTATTCTTCTAAAGGACAAAAATAAGCATTCTTATTTAATTACAAAACCTATTATAGACGTGGTAGTTAACACCTACACTGCGATTAATCTACAGAGAATCTCGATATATACCAACTATTTCTTTATATGGTAACTTGTGGAAATATAACAAACAAAACTAAAATCTTAAGTACCCAAACCAAACGAATCTTCTTATGTTAGAATACATATGATAAATTATTACGGTTTTGCTCGTAAAACATAAAAAATATTGCATAAGATGTGCGTAAATTATCATTAAGCTAAATTTACATGATGACATAATGCGCATACCTATATGCACCAATTAAACTCGAGTAATAATCGGGATTTATAAATATGACGTGCCGTAAATTCAGTGATTTATCCAAAACTCATTATGGACGATTCAATAAATCTCGATACTTTAAAAAATAAATCAAAATTAATTTAAAACCTCTTCTCTTTTCAAGTTATAAAAAATATATGAATAATTTATAAATCTACGTCCAAAATGGAACAAAAAGATTAAAAATGTTTTTGATTTTTCTTTAAGAAAAACAAACTAATTTTTAAAATAATTTAAGTTTTACTAAATTTACCAAGACGAAATACTAAGTAATTTGTCAATGCAAATATGTGCTAATTTAAATCAAAGATTTCCAATTCTAAGCTTATAGTTGGATAGTACATTATCTAGTAAATGTGAACTTACATTGGGACTGTGAAACTGTAATTCATTTTCATTGTTTGGTTTCCCTAATCGACAGGTGATAAGCTAAAGGATTCAATGCATATCTTGCAAGATTACTGAACTTTACACCTGTTTCCACTCAAATCACGCAGGCTATTACACCTACTTATACCATACTGGTAGCACTTCGACAGTAAATCAAATAAGAAAATTCTTCACGATGTAAAATATGACGTACAGGTGGCAATAAATTATACAAATTATTTTATCGAAAGGTATGTGATTGAAATGCGAAAAATTGCTTTAGCTTAGAAGACAACACTAAAAAGAACTACCTATGTTCTTTCATTTGAAATCGAACTTGGGCGTACGTACTTTATACAAAGCGTGAGCCATACGGAAGCTATTAATTTTATATTGGCTTTCTACATGCAGGTGTTCGATATTAAAAAATTTAGGTCTTATAAACGAGATTTAAAAGAATTATAAAATATATTAACTATGAAAGAAGGCAAACTGTAAATTACAGCAACATATTTCATACTATAATATGTAAGCATCGTGATATTATATTTTAGGGTAGGTATACTATGTTATTTTTACGTTCGTATAACTTGGCAGTAAAGTAAATTTAAAATATTTGTTGTTTATAAGCAAAAATTTTCTAAAAGTTATACTACTGGAAATTAAAGAAAAACTGAATGTTTTTTGTAAAAAATCGTGCTTTGAGTATGACACATGCAGCCCCCTCCCCAGGGACTTCAGACCACGCTAAAGCACTGTATATTTTAAATTAATTTAATTTAAATAATCGCATTTCAAAATCTTATAATTTGGAGAGGGAGGAATTCTTAATAAATACTACAGCAAGAGTAAATATGGTATGTACATAAGCAGAAATATAACAAAAGGGTTACGACAAAAGTGTTTTCTTACATTGCTGTTATTTAAAATGTATCTAGAAGAAGCCCTTAAAATATGGAAGCGGAAACGAAATGTAATGGAATTTTATTTTAGTTTCGATAAATTTTTTTTACAAAAGTATTCACATGCACTATAAGTAGAGCCACTAACAACAGAAGTCGATCTTGGAGCATATTGCGGTTTGTGGGTAAACACAAGAAAATTTTCATTTAAAAATTAAATAAATCATGTGACTGCCAAATTTTTGAATTCCAATACTATATATCTGGTAAAAGCTGAGATTCGCAAAATAAAAAGTGCTTTACAAATAAATCTCATTCCATGTGGTAAAACAAAATGGTTTTGACACAGTGAAGTAATCTCTTAGAGTAAAATTTTATTATTTTCTAAATGTTTTTGAAACATTTTACGTAAAGTGGATTTAAAATAAATGATATTTTTGTTGTCGGTATTTACCAAAATATTGCGAAATTACCACGTACTATATACCTACATTTATTTATTTTAGTATATAATAATAATACGTATACGCTTTAGTCTATACAGCTAATATTGAATAAAATTTTTACACTATAAAATAAAATTTAAGCTGTTCATCGTATACTTAGGAAACTTGAAATTTTAATAATTTTTTATGACGTTTTAGTAAACTAAGCGGGAGCGGATCTGCATTATTGAACTAACGAAGTTAAAGCTTCAGATCTCCGATGTAACAGGGACCTCATTATGTACAATAAATAACTAGTTGAAGCGCCTGGTTTTGCCCGGGTACGATTTAATTAAATAATTGTTTGAAAGAAATGAACTTATACTCTGCACCTTAAAAAAGTATTTCTAGAATTAATAGTCCGCCTTTCGGCAGCACTTAGAAAATTAATTTAAAACACGTTCTGTGTCGATAAAGGGTGTCAGACCAAACATGAAATTCTGGAAATATATCCCTCTCAGTCTTAAGCATAGAATTAAAAAAATGTTCACATTTGTCTTAATCTGTCTAAATTGGAATAAAAATTCTGTTTGTCAAAATTCACGATTTTCATAACCTGTCTTGTTTCAATTTTCTTTTTAAAAATACTTCTAGTCCTGGCAATTAGTAGTAACTAGCTAATTAGGCTAAGTTAATGTAACTACTTATATTTACAATTTAAATATTTCAACGTTTTACACGAGTTGTCTTCTATTTTCCTCTATAAAAATTATTATTATTCAAAATATTATTATATTACGTATTTCCGGTTTTGTACCGTTTACTCGGTTTCCGCTTATAAATATTAAGTATAATGTGTTAATATAATTACTATTATTATGTGTTATAATATTATTCAAAATATTTAATAAAGGATTATTAAATTTTGTTTGTTTTTCAAAATTCATTTAAAACTAATCGATATGATTATTCTTGATTATATTAAAAATAATGTTAATATAAATCGAAAGATGTGCTACTAACCCTGTTATTATTAATTTCCTTACATCTAAATTATTATTTGCCAGATGTTGTTTATGCTACAATAAAAGAAAAACCGTTCGTAGAACATACATAGAAACAACTTTTATAATATTGAAATTGCTTCACGAAAAATATTAATATATATTTTTGTGTTTATCGATACAATATGGATTCTTATTGCGACTTTATATTTTTAACATATAAAATTTTATGAAAATAAATGTTTTTCAAAATCCCTCAGCAAATCTATAAAATATACGTTAAAATCTTGACAATAAAGTAGAACAACGAGGAGATAATATTTTGCCCTGAACGCCTGAACCATCAAAACAAGCAACCTTATTAAAGTATTTTATGTTCTTAAAAACCCCAAAAGGATAAAATGTTTAACTTTTATACCTATACTATAAGTCGATTATAATCTACGGGAGTTGAAAATTTCTATATGATGAAACGCTTTCTAAATTGATTAACTTTGGGGTTATAGTGCGTCATTAATCAACTGGTGAACATTGTATCTCACTCGACATCCCTCATACACTCGCTTATTAAAAAATTTTCCTGGTTTAAAATTATTAGTACTCAATAATAAATAATCCAGTTCGTAACGTAGAGCTCGAGAGATAAATCAATAAGAATATAATAATAATTACATCTGGCAAAAAAAATATTGAACGATTGGTTTTAATTCAGCCGTTCAGTAATACTCGTATCACCGAACGTACATTATTTTTGCATTAGCTTACTATTGATTAATTTTTCAGAAGGAAAGAAATCCACCGAAGCGTGTTTTTATTTCACTGATGCTGATGCTGTAATGCTTTATTGTTGTACTCAACAGCTTTATTGGTAAACTAAGGTGTGTCGGTTTTTTTAAACGTAGAAATAGTAACTGCATTTACAAGAATTTTCTTATAAGCAATGTAAATTCTTGCATCTATCTGTTACCTTGCGCAACTACAATTTAAAAAATCCAACTTTTTTTTTTACTTTATTGGTATTTTAATTAAGCTAGGTGTGAATACCGTAATTTCTTAATAACTCCAGAAATAGTTTCGTGATTTATTTGAAAAACAAATTGACAATAGAAAATTATACGAAATTGACTCAAATTGAACCGAATAGATTCTGGAAATTTCAGTATTTTCTATAAACCTTTTTATTTTGCCCCTATTCGCCCCTTTTAGCGTTACCAAGAATGAGAGTAATCAATATATTTTTAAACGAAACATTGTTACATTATAATACAAAATAGCAGTATCTTAACTAAGTTATCTAAGGAAATTGAAGGTTCAATATGACTTTCACTGCGCTTCCGAACGTAAAAACTTCTTTTGGTTTTAAATTGTGTTAATTGAAATTTATTCTTCGCCTGATGTAAAATAACGATTTACCCAATCATATGCGAAGAAAGGATTTTTAGTGGCGCCCTAAAACCTTTTCTTTTGTGATTTCAGAAAATCTTTTCTGGCCAACCAATATTTAATATATTTAAAATAAAAAAAGGGTCTCATATCTTTACGGTACTCTTTTATTGCAAGTCCTTAGAATTTTGATTCCATTTGACTTATAGACATGCTTAATTTTAAAAATAAAAATTTTTATATAGGTAAATAAACGAGAGGCTTTTATAATTCACAATGGGATATTTCGGAATTTTTAAGTAAGTGCTCAAAACCAGGCGGTAATTATACACCAAATTTCGCTCAGATTAATTAATAAATTATGAAAGACTCACTCTATTTGGGTGCTGATGTATTTAATTCTTTACGAAAAACTTTTCCACTTCACTCGCTTGCACAGTTTTCAATTTATTAAATTTTTGATTTTGTGAAAAAGGTGTTGTGGTGATGACACCGAATGATTTTGTTAAACTGATTTCAAATCGTGTTAAGACGTTTAGCGTTAGTCAAAAATTATTACAAATTTTGACTCGAGCAATTAAAAATTTAATTTCGTAATAAATGCAAACGATTTTAAAAAGTATCAAAAATTCAATTTAAAAATTTGAGTCCCAAAAATGTATTTAAAGTTTTATTATAAAATCAAAAATTTATTCACTGAGTGTAAAATTGGTTATTCATTTACTTATAATATAACTTTAAATTACTTTAAAACATATTTCGGTAGCTTGAACGATGTTCGTGGGTTCCTATTTGCTTTATACGCCATAATATTATACAATTCAAGTTGCTTTCAATTTGTTCCTGAATAACTTTTACAATATAAAAAAAACTTTTAAAAATTTATAATTAATACTTTAAGCCAAAAATATTATTTTATATTAATTTATGTTTTGGTAAGTCAGTAATAACGTTCTTTCCGTGTTATCTCATTATGTACAGTAAATGAATCATTTGAGAGAAAAATGTCAATGTATTCCTTTTGCGATATGGTTCTCACATTATTTAATTAAAATTAAAATAAAAATCAATAAATTCTTCGTATATTTTAACAATTTTAAATAATGGCGTGCAATTAAACGCAATTAAGGACTTGCGTTACTTGCACTGTTATTACAAGTAATTGTGAGAACTTTTTTAATTGTCGTTCTTATTACTAATCTATTATTATACGTAAAAGAGTTTTTCATAAACTGAGTGATGTAAAGTTTGTCTAGTGATGCAATGCGTAGTCGCCTGGGTGAACTGGAATCCTAAATATTTTTAAAATCCTATTTCTTTTTATACAGCAGCTACATATATGGACTTCTGTTACATTGTATAAAGCTCATAGTTAAAAAAACGTTCAGCTTTAGGATGTACATCTTTGATTATATTGCTTTCTAGAAAGTTTGGCACCATTTTTATAATTCAATAAATTGACCTAAAACTTTATATGGGAATGTCCTGTGGGAATACAGAACAAATAAAAAGGCTAAACTTTAGAATTGTGTAATGCGTGGACATTATCAAATATTTAATTGTACAGGGTGACCAAAACGATCTGGTCAAAACGATCAAAACAATTGAAAGTTTTTAACCTGGAATCTCGTTAATCCATTAATAAGCTTTAGGAATATTTTTTATTTTTTATTATTTGTATGCACCACCCTCAAATTACAACAACACTACTGTATAATGGACAAAACAATTTGTATAAATATCTTTACCACCTACAGGATAATACACTTAACTATGGTGTAAACAATGTTCAATTAAATAATAAAAGATTTTACCATGAAATATTGTTTGGCTGATATGTAGGTACATGTGCCTACCATGTATAATTATGCAGAAACAAAGTAAAGTTGCATTATTTAAATGTTTACAAGATTCAAAAGTATATATCACTTACATACTATACTAGTTTTTGCGTTGACAGGGTTGTCGTAATAGTTAATCTTTGTCAGTTTGCCAGATGTAACCTACAGTAAAATAAATCACACTTATCCAAAACATCCCTCATATCAGATTAAATTTACATAATACTTGCTAGGTACCATGTTTGATTATTGAACCTGAAGTGCATCTGCATGTTTGTTGTAGAGATGAATTTTATCTGTTAGCTTACGGTGGTTACATAAGGGCATTTCAATTAAATTAACAATTTCAATTTGTTGAATATAAAATCTTACTTTCTGTTTGATTAATGTTACTTTGTTTTCAATTAATTTCTTGCTGTGGAATAGAGAAATTATTAATTAATTCGTTGTTGGCATTTAATTATAAATTTAACCCTTAAATAGATATTATATTAATAAGAATGTTGATAAATTACAAATTTTGGTGTTACGTACAATTTTCATATTCTATTAATAACTCATGAGCATCTCACCAGTTAATTAAAACGTAAATTGAATTTATTTTTTCAAATACTTTTTAAATACCTTGATTCCAGTTTAAAAAAAATTGGTGCATGTTATTTCTAAAAAATTGTAACTACCTACTTTGGGAAAGCAAAATTTATGACGAAGGAGAGAAAAAGTACGTCTCATTTTCCAGCAAAAGGTACCAAGATAAAAAGGGTAGAAACTTGTAATATTGAACATTTATTGAGTAAGTGTGAAAGTGGACGAAAAGATAAAATTTACTTCCGTCTCGAAGAATTATTTAAGATGTAGGGTAATAGGTAAAAAATGCGACACTATTAGAGAACCAATTCTATTATCTCTGAATTTATTATTATATCCTTGCAAAAAATTATTTGAGTTTTCCAGAATAAGTTATCAATAATCTATGTATTATATTGCAAGTGTGTTCAAATCAAATAAGTAAATGAGAAAAGCAATCAAAGGGAATATATAATTGAAAAAGAGGATAAAGAACGGAGCCCATGGCTAAATGACGAGTGAAATAATGTGTTGGGTATTACAAACCTATATAAAAATAATAAAGAAAACACTCTGCAGTGTCTTGGAAGAAGTTGACTGCGGAAAATAATAACTACTAATAAATATTTCGTAACAACGGAATTGTTTAATTATGCATGAATTGATAAATCTAAACACATTAATCGAAGTGCTAAAGGAGGTTAATCATAAAAGTTTTAATAATTTATTATAAATACAGGTTGTTGGAAATAAGCAATAACTAAAATTAATATAATTATTTCACTAATTAATATTATAGAATTTAACGCTCTACAATCCAGCTGTATAGAATATCTACTATTCATTGACAGAACCTCTATTTTCAATTACACACTGTGTTGGATTTCCCGAATTCGATAAAAATTTAATTTGGAAATCCAAACTAATTTAGGTATTTAGATATTATAATAAATTGCCATACAGATGGTTAGGATTAATTAAACAATTAGAACTTTACGGAAAGATTAGGAGAATCTTACATTTAAATTTTCTAAACAATTTTAATGGAAAATGAAAATCTTTGGTAATTAAAAATAAATTGTTTGCCCATTGTGAGCTTTCAGGTTATCTGTAAAAATTTAAGCCTAGCATTTTATAAATTTGGTGCTTTGAGTCAGTTAATTCTCGCCTGACACTGTGGATGCTTTACTAATAAAAATGGGAATTAGATTCTAAATTTTTTTAACTTCATCTAAATTCAATTAATTCTTTTTCACTTTAGAAATATAAAACTAATTTAATTGAAAACGTTTACCGTGAGCCTTAACAGTCATTTTTGATCTGGAATTTTGAATTAATTCATAGCGCAAATTTTTACTGCCGAATGTTCTCCAGAAAGTTAATTATTACAGCTTTGTTGTATAAAATGTTCACAATCTCCGAATGCACAAACAACTTGAAGCAATGTTAATTATATCAAGCAAGTAGTTTATAGTTAAACTCTCTTGCGTTGGTAAAGTAGTCTAGGGCATTAGCAATTTAGGACTCAAAATAAAAAAGCATATTAAAAAACTTTTTCTTATTTGCTTGCGAGTAAGTGTACTACAACATTTGCACCAAATAAAATTTTCAAGTTTAAAAATAATTTTTTTATTGTAGTAGTAGTATGTATTGTGTGCTTGGCATTGTGTTCACAATAATTGATCTATGTTTCAATTTAAAAATGACATGGGTATTGTCTTCTTATGACATCTTCTGCTTAACGAAGTAAGTTTATTTGTAGAACAATCAAAATATTATAGAATTGAAATCTTCAGTTCAACATGAAGTTCGAACCACGACAAAGATATATTATATGTACAATGAACATTTGTACATTTATATTGGGGTGGACCCTATTTGGAGTAAAAATGTAGTCAAAGTTTCTGTTATGAAAAAATAACAGTATTATTTCGTCTCAATTGAGTTTTCACGTATTCTAATATACATCATATTATAAATGTAATAATGACATATTTTATCTGCTACCGTTACGTAATAGATCACCTCTACACTGATTTGAGTTAGATAATTAGCTACTTTCTACACGGGCGATGAAAGAAACTGAAGAAAATTATGTTTGTTGACATTACTTGTCAAATCTAAACTAATAGAAAAATAAATATTTGAATATTTAAATAGCTTGATCAAATAATCTTATTAATCATTTAATATGGGAAACGTCAATTCAAATAAAAATCAGCGAGTTTCAAACAAATATTTGGAAGAATATAAAATTTTGTATGTTACACGGGTAGAGCATGTTAGCGTAACGAGGCGTCAGCCAAGTATCACACGCGTTCGCTAATGACTTACTTTCTACACTGATCACATAAACTACTATTATAATAAAATTTAACAATACTGGCTATTACTGAATCGCATTATAAACATATATAAAATAAATATTTATTAAGTAGCTGAAAGAAATGCAGAGTAATATTCATAACTTTTGCTGTATTTGCCCACTTTAAATAACGAGTGGAGATTGATTATAGCAAAGTAGCCAAAAGATTACTAAGAGCATCTAATTTTATTTGTTCTGATTTATTAGATTTACTATAAATTAGGGTGCCAGCTTGTGGTGAGTAAAAGTAGATCAATGTGTAATCAAAAAAGCTTTTTTGAGAAAGTATGAATAGCCTTTCAATCGGCTGGCGCAAGTGCGTAGAAGTGCAGAGATTATTTCAAATAAAAATAGTATCAATATTTCCCTTCATATCGATTTCTAATTTTTTTTATTTTGAAATAATTATTGCTTGTAAACTTATAGATCTAGGTATACAAAACAGTTTGGTTTTTTATTTTGGCATTCATTAGTATAGTAGTGCATGTTACGTGTATAATGTATATGTCGTATGCTAATAAATTGACAATTAAAAGTTGCTATGCTTATAGCTAAACTTAAAAGATCTTATCTACGTTAACGAGTTTTCTCCTAGGTGTAAAAGAACGTTGATAACATTTAAATTTTATAAGGAAAAACTCATTACGGTAGAGTTGACCACACCCAAGATAAATTTTTCTAAATTTATGGTATAAAAAGGTTAACAAAAATAATCTAAACTCTTATAAAATTACATCTTGATTCGAGTTTCATAATAATGTATTTAATCGAGTTTCATTATTTTGTAAAAGTGAAAAGCGTTATCGTTCTTAAGAGCAGTTTACAATTTTTTTGCTAAAATCCAACTACCGGAAAAGCACTTTAATTATTAAACTTAAAGCTGGATTAAACTAACTAAACCACACTAAACTAAAACTGCATTAACTAATAGAAAAGCTTGCTTAGATCAAACATCATTATCGCGAAAAATTATATGGGTACCTACCTAAGTTTCCAAGTTAATAAATTTAATATATAGGATGTCCCAAAATGCTTGCGACAGTAGTTCTTAAGCTCATGTACAGCTACCCTTCTAGTTTACCTTTAAGAATATAAAAGATTTTAAATCATATAATATTTTATTTAATTCCGAATAAATCCAGCATTATATTAAGGTAATATAATTTTACAAGAAGAAAAAGTAAAATACGTTCTTATATACAGTTAATTAATTACAATTAATTAATAAATACTAGAAGGTCAAGGTATAATTTGTAGTTGAAAGTTCGGTTGACCTTTTAATTATATTATTTATATTACAGTGCTCTACTCTTATAAATTTGGTTTGATTTTCAACATTTTTTTTTAAATCATTATTGTTCAGTACATTCGTAAATTTTTTAATCCGATCATCTGAAAATACTATTTTAAAATATTAAAATTTGGAAAAATACTTATTAGTTTTTAAACAGGGGGTAAGAAACTGCTTATGTGAAGTTGGAAAAATTGTAAATTTCAAAAATAATTTATAACTTACAATGGGAAACATTAATATTTTATAACAATTTTCATCAACTTAAGGAATAAGTAAAAATCTTTTAATGTCGTTTAATAAATCAAAATTATTTCTTATTATTTTTCTTTAAAAGTTATTAATACTGTGGAGAAATTAAAATTGTTTGAAAAAGGGTGCTTACGTGAAGATATATCTTTATGTCACTATACTTAAATGAAAAATGGGTTTTGCTATATTGGCTGCAATAATTTTTATTGATCAGTAAGACAAGAAAAATTGAACAAAGGCAGTGCTCATAAATTGTAGTTGTAGATGTAGGTACTATGTACTAACATAATTAAAATGTGCAATTTCCTACACCTCAATGTATTCATTACTAAATAAAAGTACCGGAAATGTTGTAAATTTCAAGGTACCTTTGTATAGTATCTTTGGCACTTATCAAATTTTGAATTTGTTTTTAATTTCATAAATAGTAATTCCACACCGCAGCCAACATTTAAATCTATAAATTTATATTCTGCACATGTTAACATTGTAACCGTAACCACGTAAACAGGATGATTACGCTATTCAGTAGCAACATACAATTTTTCTAAAAATTTGCCTCAACTACGTGTCGTGTTATGAAACGTTCGTAAAAATAGGAAGATTCTAAATTACTTGCACTTATTTTAAATCGCAGTGCTTTATTCTTTATTCTTTCTTCACATCACGTATAATCTTAACACGAATTATTAAATTTTGATAATACGGGATATTTAAAAAATCTCCTTCTAAATTCTTTCAATGACATACAACACAGTTCGGTGCTTAACTCTTCAGATCGATAACTTTCTTGCTCAAGTTCAGAAACAAATATTAATTTTGAACAACTCATTAATGTTTGTTTGTTTCTGAAATCAAAATTAAATAAATTTGTATATATTATACACAAACTTGGAGCAAAACTTTAACAAAATACATTTTTTACCCCACATTGTAATATAAATAAAATTAGAGTTATGTAACAATGTTCAATTTATTTATTGCTTTTTTTGTTTTTGCAGAAAATTTCTTCTTCGTTGAACCACGACGTCCAATTCCTCAAAATTTTCATCAAATTGAAAATGGATACACACAACCCGAAAAACAATTTAGAAAATCGGCATCAAATTTTGATCAGCACCTGAGGACGTATTTGCAACATCCCGATTTAGACACGTCGGATATACCTTCACATTTACAAAGAACTTTACCGCAGTATCACGCAGGTTTACTACAAAATCCTACGGATTCATTCAAATATCAAAACACGCCATTATCCTTTACTTCAGTTAATCCTTCAAATAATAGAAATTTTCTACGATACACAACGCAAATTGTACCTTCTACCCATAGGCCAAGTTACTCGCATTTATTTCAAAAAAATTCTCACAATCACGATCCATCGCAAACCGAAACATTTTTAGGACAAATTACAATTCAAAGTCCAGCAGAATTGCCAATCGAATTTCAAAACAGGGATATTACCAATTTTCAACCGTCGCTAAATTTTCCGATTCAACGACCCGGCAATGAAAATAATTCTCAAAATAAAAATAACATCCAAGGTAATAACCAAGTTGGATCAAATAAATCGAAATCGGAAACCGTAAATGACGCGATTTCGACAAAACCGCAAACATTTCCAAATTCCATTGTAATAGGAAGCGCATCCAGAAACAGTTTTCTAAATCATCGCACAAGAATTTTTGCTCCAGAATCGGATCAAGACGAAAAAACGCAAGTAAACGATTACTTTATTAACAACAGTGGTGAAGTGTATATTACGTCAACCGAAAATACTGGAAGTTCTAAACTTGCAACTGAATCTACTTTAAGTTCAAGCAAAAATAGTAACGATACATCTTTACGTTCTCAACTAGGCAAAACTGAATCTGGATTTGGAACTAGTTTTGAGAATAATTTAAAAAATTCCTTAAGCTTGGAATCCTTTAATGATGAACCGACAAAAAATAAAGCCAACTCCAAGAAACGAAATGATGAACAGTTAGATTCTGATGATGCAGTTACGTCTGAGTTAGAAGACGAAAATGAAAGTGAGGAAGTTGAACATCAAACCCAAAGTATGTCAGAAACGCAAGATGATCTTCTAAATGGAACGGTAGGTTTAGAAAATAATGATTTGCTCCAACAAAATGAAAAAATAAAATCTTATGCGGAACGAAGTATTGGAACTACTACAGAAGAAGCGGCAACGTTGTCGGATACTAAAATAACTGATTTCACTACATTTCCAACTAACGAAGAAGAAGAAGAACAAGAAGGGGAAGACGAAGAAGAAGAATATGAAGATGACGATTATGTAACAAATGATTCTGAAAATGAACCTCTGGATCACGATGACGATAAATCGCTTTTAAATAAAGATCCCGTAACTTCAGTTGTTACTACTAGAAGTTTCATAAATAATACAATTATCGGAACGGTTACTCCAGATCCAACTGTTGTAATGGATATTTCATTGGAAGCATTATCGCCAACCGAAAGTAGTAATCCTACAACCAAGGATGTGCATCTGAAAGATCAAGTTTTATCGCCAATTAAATCTGACGATGAAGGCAATTCAACTGACGGTTGGGTGGTCGTAGCTTCCGTACAAACAAGTAGAAGCGTTTCTGGAGCTAGGTACTTACCATTACCGATAGTTGAACAACACGAAAAAACGAAATCTTTGAACGAACCCGTACGAGCGGTTCAGGAATCATCAGAAGAATCAAGTGTTAATAATACTGCAGATTCATTACCGTTAACAACAACAATAGTATATGAGGATGATATTACGACCGTGTCGTCGACAGATAAACAAAATTCTTCTACCGAAAGTTTAATAGACAAATTAGATAGAGTTCAATCTGACTTATCGAGCGGATTACTTACAGGTGGTTTTAACGGTGGCACTAATAATATTGCACTGATAACAGAAGGACTTATTGATAGAATAGATGAAACAACAATGTACACTCCTCCTTCAAGACCGTCTACACCAACGCCTCCTGCTGTAGTTATACGTAAATTTTCACCCAATCTAAGACCATCGACAACTGGAAGATCAAAACCCATATCCAAATCGAGATATCAAACCCGGAAAATGAATGTACCAGTTAGTGCTGAATTACCTCAAAGTGATCAACCGGTTAAGTTATTGGTTCCAAATATAAAGCCTAGAAACGGCACCACTGGTAGATCTTCGGGTATAACGAATAAAAATCAAGTTATTGTCCAAGATGTAAATCCAAGAAAACAAACGGAAATCGCACAAACGGATATAGAAAACTTTTTGAAAAAACTTAAATTTCAAGATACCAGTGCATTTTTACCTCGTGACTATACTACCACAACCACCACCACTACATCGAAACCTACCAGTGGTACTAGTCAACAATCATCGACAGAAGATTTGGACCTCCCGGAAAGTAGTAGTACAAAATCCACATCAAGTGATAAAGAAAAAGTCGATGCTTCAAAACCAACTAAAAAGTTTAAACCGTCAGATGATATTTCAGCATTCCTTCCTCCGGGCTACAAACTTCCATCAGATGATGAAAACGAAGAAAGTACTGTTTCAAACGAAACAAAAACTGATACCAGTAAATACAAAGCTAAATCTGATGGTGCAACTTCCAAATCGACGCCAAAACCAAAAATTATAGAAAAATTATTTGAAAATGCGGCGCCAATAGATATTAGTGTATTATTACCACCCGGATATAAACTAAACAACTCGCCAAAACAGAATACTCCAACTGCAGTAAATGATAAAGCAAAACCAAAAGATATTAATTCTCCATTGCCCCCGACATATAAAGAAGATAAAAATACTTCTACCAAACTTAAAAATAGAACCAATGCAGTGGTAAAGTCTGAAGAAGATGATGTTTCTGCTTTCTTGCCTCCAGGCTACAGATCACACAAAAAATCTAGCACCACGGCTAGGGCTCCTACCACTATAGAAAAATTACAAATAACACCTGACGATGTTTCTGCTTTCTTACCTCCTGGCTACAGGTTGCACAAAAAACCATCGAGTACAACTAAAGCTTCTACCACTACCGAAGAAGAACAAACATCAGCATCGTCAGAAAATCCAGTAAGCAGTACCACCAGTTCAAGCTTTAAAGTAGTATTTCCAAGTAGACCGGGAGGTTTCAAAAAAATTACTAGAACAACTACAACTACGGCTAAACCTTCGAACGAAAAAATTGGCAACGCCAACACTCCGCTATCGATTCTCAAGGGATGGCCATCAAGGTTAGTTATAAATTATAATATTATGTTTTAAAGTTTATATTGTTATTTTTATATTAAAATTAGAGCAACGACGGAATTTACGGGATGGCCAACTCCATCTACAACACCAATATCAATTGAGAAACTATTGGAGGCAGCTCGAGCTGCAGCCACATCTACTAGTACCAGTACATCAACGACATCCACGACGACGATAAGTACTACGACAACTACCACCACCACGCATAAACCAACCACCCCTGGAATGTGTAAATCAGAGTGCGACTTAGCAGGAACCATTAAATTAACTGGGGGAGCTAAGTGGGTGCCAGAGCTGTTAGATAGGAATACGAAAGAGTATCAAATTTTAGCTAACGAAGTTCAATATTTGGTTAGTGTAACTTTTATGTCTTATATAATTAAATGATGATTTATATTTTGTAGCTCGAGGATGTTTACAGTAATTCTGATGAACTCAAAAGATGGTATAAAAAGATTCGAATAGACGGCTTTAGGTAAACAAACATTTTTTTTATAAATATAACCTTTTTAGTGTTATATAAAATTTCAGCGAAGGAAGTGTGCTTGTCGATTACTGGGTAGAATTGAATAACATTACTAGAGAGGTAAACACTAGAGAATTAAAATCGTTGTTCCACCAAGCACTCGAAAGTGCTTTGAAAAGTTCTTCGAATAGGGAGGCTAAGGCTAGCGATTTAAACGAAGAGCAAAATATAGAAAATAAATTATCACTAGGAAATTTTGTCGTTGATCCCATGTACACAGATTTTGTCGGTAAGTACATCATGTTTTATTAAAATTGAGAATATTTACTTTTCCTCTTAAACTAAAAGCTAAAAAATTTCATTTTAAAATCTATTTTGCTTTTCAAAAAACTCATACTTCAAAAAACTTTCATTGTTAGTACTAAATCATATTCTAGAGCAGCAATTATGGTGATATGCCTATCCAATAAATTCTAAACTTTTTAAATCTTAAAAACTGAACGGAAAAAACGATTAAATGGGTGAAAGCTTTATAGGTACTACTATTTCAACGCATGATTAATTTACACAATTTTATCCTGTTTGGTTTTTTAAGAAGTAGCTATTCGGTTTATTAAGTACCTACCTACAAGTAAATAAAAACGAATAGTTAAATTGAAATCGTTTAAAAATATTTTACAGCCTAATTGGAATGTACCTATACATAATTAGAGATCATCAAACATTCAGTAAAAGTTTTAACTGAAAATGTTTATAAAAATATACGAAAAGAATAATGTTAGTTTCGGTTTTTCAAAAAAAAAAAATTTTATTAGTTAATTCAAAATAAAGTTTTTAAATAACAAGCAATTTTTTATGTAGTAGATACGTATACAAAGATTCGACCGAAAGATCAAAAAAAAAAATTGAAACCGCAGTTTTAAAACTGTGGCTTTGTTCCACCAAGCGCGAGTTTTGTTACACTTCCGATTATGCCCAAATATTACGCTTCAAAAACGTGATTCCGAGGAAATGGTTTGCATCACTTTTTTTACAAAGTATTTACATTCCAATTTTTTTTATATCGTTTGAAGTTTGTTTCACTTTCGCTGTGGTCATACTTAAAATGGCAAAAGTCAAAATTTTAATAGCCGTGTTTGGATTGAGAAAAATTTCAACGAAATCTGCGCTTGGATTTTTTTAAATAACTTTTGGATATATTTGATATGCTTTTTTAATAAAATCTTCAAATCCGATTTTCCGAACTATAAGTAGAATTTAAAAAACTGATTGCTCAATATTGGGTCAAATTAAGTCTTTTTTAAATGAAAACTACTACTGTTGGTCGTGACACATTTGAAAAGCTTATTTGTATTTGCTCAGCTTTTCAATAACAGATAGCCAGTAGGTATGTTATATTCAATGTATGTTTTGCTAAAGTTAAAAACTCAAAATTAAATAAACGGATTAATCTAATGCTTGCAAATAATTTTCAAAACACTGCACATTTAATTAATGAACAATTATTATTGGTTTTTCTGTATTTAAAGAGTCAGTTGCATTTTTTTTACATCGAAATGACCTAATTTTTGTAAAAGTGGCCAGTATATTTATCTCAGTTCCTCTATAGTGCTATTACTTTTATTCTGCAGTTCATTTGTTAAATATTCCCAAAGAAATCAATCTAATGGAGATGTAAATCAAGTGACTTTGGTGGCCAGCGAATATAGGACCTAAAGTTTCTATCCACTTCTAAGAAAGAGTTTCATTTAAAAATCCCTCACAATTATAGAGTTGTATGCGGGAGTTCCATTTTATTGTAACACGAGTCTTTCGTCCATAAATTTCCCTAAAATGTTCGTTTAAACTTTGTTTAAGCCCACTTCGTCAATCTCAGATTATCTCGATATATCTGCATTGCTGTGGCAAAAATTTTTACAGGTTGGCGAAATTTAGATTTATTATAATATTTTTCGGACCGTACATTAAAATTGATACTCACGTATTGATTGATTCTGGCTTACAAAATAAGTTTTTCTTTCACTTATTGTTCTGCAACTGCCAAAAAACATAATAACAAAGTAGGTCCGCCGCGTCCTTTCGCTAGAAACGCTGCAAAAACCATAAGAAATGCGAACCAGATTCGAACATATTACACCATCATTGCTATCATAATATTTTTTCATACTACGTATGAAACTCTAAACTCTAAACTCTAGTAAAGAAACTCTAATTTAAATATAGTTATATACATAACTACCGTAGTAACGTACAAACTGTTGCGTGCAGCTACTTGCTCATTACATTTTTACATTTACGGTTCTTTTTACTTACATTTTTGACTGATCCTCAAAATGTTTATATTTGTAATTTACACCATCAACTACGATACAGTTTCATTGAAACCTTTTTAAAACCGTGAGCCCGGATATTGTGCTATTTAATAAAAAGTTAGCTATTTAAACAAATAATTTAAAATTTTGTTCGAGTTAAATTCAAGATTTTATTTTTCGTTTATCTCTTAGCTTGTAATATAACATTTTGTTGGTATTCTAGTTGAGTTCATTTTTATAGCTGATCTTTATTCTATTTTTGCCCGCTTTAGCTAATTCTCTCTTGTAGGGACGCTGTTTTCAACTCTACTCGGATGTCTTCGTTAGCACGTTAATGTGAAATTGTTAACTTTTTAACAAATATTGTTCACGCTGTACTGTACAGGTTAAAGATACTATAATAATCAGCTTCGTTTATCCAAATTATAGTTTTAAAACAATCTGAATTTTTGCAAAAATTATCCTCAACCTAAAAATTGTTCGGGGCCGTATTTTCTATACTGAAAATTTTGTTTAAAATATGATATTTATTATAATTACTCGAAATCATTGATCTTCCTATCACGAGGCTTTAAAATTCTCTTAAAACCCAATAAGAATATTCTAAGTAATATTTAAAACAACATGTAAAATTGGAGAGAAAAAAATTTAAATGGACCATCCTGTACATTAAATTGCATCACATCCTATACCGTTAGTCGATTTATATTCAAACAAATGTTATTGTTGTTTTTAAATCAAAAGAATGTACCTACTTTAGCTTTCAATATTTTATTTTAAACCCAAACCAATTTTTAAATCAATAAAAATTTCAGTCAGTCTTGCAATATTTTATTTCAAAAATTCTATTCTAAAAATTAGTCGAATAAACAAATTGAGCTTCTTTGGGTGGCATGCAGGTACAGAAACACACCTTTTTGCGATATATTTAACTGATCTGCCTTTGCACATGAAATTTATATCACTCTTGATCTTTCGAGTTACGATAACATTAAATCTGCTATATCTCGGAACCTTTGGAATAGCGTCCCAACGCAAAGCTAATTTTCCTTTTTGCTTACTAACAAGGTTCGTCTGATTGAACCATTAACCGAATATCAAATATTTCTGCTAAATTAATAAAAATTTGGTTATCTGTCTCTCACTGGAAGCTGTTGATAAACTTCCCATTAATTTTTAAGATTTATCCGTTTTCTTAAAATGATTTTACTGCAACGACCACCCGTCAGAAAATACCCATCTCTCGAATATATCTTAAGGTTAGATATGTGTTTAGTTTACCACACCATATTAGTACACGCCTGAACAAATTCAAACTTAGGTATACTATTTACCGATATATGTTTTAAGGGTAAGCCTTGCTCGGAAAACTTGGCCATTATTGGTAGAAAAATCTGAATCTAATTTAAAACAATTTATAATATTTATAATTAAAAAAAAAATTAAAGTTAGTAGTTCGTAGATCTCGTGAATCCAATCCAATTGCGCATCAACCCCCATTGCGCATTGAAGCCCAAAATCCGTCGTTGTTCTTCAATAATGAAATCGTCCACTTACTGATGCAATAGAAAATTTGCTGAATTGAAAAATTACAAATTTTATAGCGACCGAGTTCGTAACAACCAATAAAAATAAGTTGATTTCAAATGCAAACTTTGGATCGTCATAGCCAAATTTCACTATATTTTATTTCTTTTAAACTTTATTTTGATTAGTTTTTGCACGTCTTACAATTTAACTACTAATCTTTTCGTGAATACCACATTGACGCTAGAAATAAAGAATACGAAAGTTTGAAAGCATTTATCTGAAAGATACTTAGAAGCAATGACATGTTTTCTCTTGGGCCGTTTCGATAAAAAAATATATTCTACGATGCGGATTTTAAAACTAATGACAGAATTGTCAAGCTTATTGAATTAAAATTTAAAAATTAACATGTTAATTAAACAATATTTATCTATTAGATTATTTAATTTTTTTAGAAAAGTTCTTGCTCTTACCGAGTAGTACAGATTACCTCAGTAGTTTGCCATTGCCTATCGAGGGAATACTCTCAGAATTAAGTTTTTTCTCCGACCGGGAATCGTAACCGTCTTTATTGTTATTATAACTGTCAATTGCTAAAAACTAATCAGAATAATTTGATTGTATTCATCAATTAATTTGTTAATTTAAAAATTATAATTTTATATTAACTTCGCACTATAAAAATCTGCATTATATGTTTAATAATTTATTATTATATAATATTAAAACTTTCAGAGTTTATTTCTATCTTTCATGAAAAACTATTTTTATTTTAATAAAAGTCAACTTTTCATGTTATCAATACACCAACCTTTAT